>OZ023243.1:1614870-2926379 GCA_964006365.1 Trididemnum miniatum | reverse complement strand
AACGAGGAGAGGCTTAGATTAGGAGTGTGTAGTTCTTTTGAAGGTTAGAATTTTTTTTTTTTAGGAAGGTGGGAGGTTGCTATGCTGCACTGATGAGACCATAATAAGGTCGAAACGCGTCTGCAGCTGCAAATTAGTGGGTTGCCATAGGGGCTTATAGTGATGTGGGCTAGTTAGGCTACCGGGAACTTAGTTGTGGATTAGTGGTTATATTTTCTTTCATTGAGTATCGTTGTTTGGGGCCAAAAACTTGAGTTTGATATAGAAGCAACCTTTAAAGGTGCTAGGTAGAATGCATTGTATGTTGATGGATTTACTTCATGGATTTGAAGTTTTAAGCACCACTGAAGAGACTTTATTTAATAGTCGAAACTATGAACTGCTTGTCACTTTTTTTCTTTTCTACTACGTAAACAATCTGCAATGGCTCCTTGGCAATTTTAAAAACAAAAAATAAAAACAGCAAATTTGGAAACGGCAACAATACGGCAATAGAACAGATGAACTTCTTTAAAAAGCAATTATTACATCACAGTATTTGCTGCATTTTTGTGGACATACGTAACAATGCTTTTTAGTTAAGTGGATCCACTGTAAGAACTATAAGTACACTGTGGTATGGGAATAATGATGGCGGATTTCCAGTGATGAGGAAGAACTCCTTGGTCTAAAGAGAGATTTTAAAGATTATGAGCATTTTTGGAATAGCTTCTCTCCAGAACCAGCAGTTGGTTTCTTTATGCATTTTTCGGGACAATGAAAATAAATTTTGTGAGAAATGCTCGAGTGACAAATAAATATGCCGATTCCAAATCTCCAGTTGCCCCACTCCACCCGAAATCGACTTTTCATTTCTACTCGGTATGGAATGGATTAAAAATTAAAGCGAATTGCAAAAGAATCAGGACAAAGTTTTCATTGCAATGCCACACCTTGTTAATTAAAACTGTCAAGTTTTGGTTGTAGTCTAATTTTAGACTGAAACAACTATTTAGATTGATTACAAGAATTTAAACATATGGTAGAAAGGTCAAAATCGTTTCATGGATAATTTGAAACCCTAAGCTTTTATTGTTATTACTTTTGTGCATGCTGGTAGGCTATAAGTTGTAGCTTAGCAGAAATAATGGTAGTTAAGATGTTATCGTAACCTAGAAAATGCCACAATATTGGTGCCACAGGATGATATATCGGTTTGCATCAGCTTAGACTAGTTATGAACAGATTCTTTTGTTCGATTTGTCTGTCGCACAAGAAAACCTAAAAAAGGATCTTGAAAGTTTCTCTGTTACCGGTACTATTTTGGGTACCAGCACTGACCAGCTGACTTACCATAGATAGATAATGTTTTTGCGTATAATTTCTCCCCCTTCAAGGTTGTTCTTGTAAACGACGTTAACTGGGATAGTAAAATTATAACTAACTCTATTACTTTACCTTAACCGTATTCCTATCGTAACCATAGATATATTTTTAGTATTCCAGTTTATAGTCGTGATTCATTATCACCATATTATGAGCAGTGCCATATTTTAACCAATTGAGTGTCGTGTTCAGTATAAACTGTGCCACACTGTATATAAGGTTTTAAATAATATTGCTCCTGTGTATTCAAAAAGTTTATTTCATATATATGTTCCATCTAATGACAGCCTTAGGTCTGCATCAGATAATCTAAGAATTGTTACTGATCAAGGCTGTGTTAAAACTATTTCATCTATGATGTGTATTGCTTGGAATTCGTTGCCGCTAAATTTACGTGCTTGTCTTTCACTTAAGATATTCAGAAAGAATCTTATAACTTTTTACTTCAAAATCACCTTCGAAAAATAGCTTTGCTTTATTTTTGATGCTTACCCTTTGTTTTGCATGCTTAAAACTTTTTTTTTTGACTATGATTGCTTTAAGTATTCAATTGCTCTGTACTGTGCTTTTCCTATCACACTGTTTCATGTTGCTTTCACAATGTTTTATGTTGCTTTCACACTGTTTTATGTTGCTTTCTGTTAAACCGATCTGAGATCTGAAAGTGATTTCTTGCTCCTAGATGTAGAGCTGTATATAAATGCTGTGTTATTATTATTATTATTATTAAGTAGGCTACCTTACCTACCGATACACTCAAAGCTTAGGGAGTCAGCTTAACCCTCATACGGTAATCACATTTTCATTCGCATAAAGTCGTTTGGGGTCAAATTTGACCCCAATTGGTTTTTCTGTAATAATGACAGTAAATGGACAAAACCACAAAAAAAGTGTTGGGATAGACAAAGCCACTGTGGGAACCCATTCTTGTTACTGGTCTAACGTTGAGCAATCAAGCTTAGGTTGACAAACATGACAAACATCATTCATTTTCATGGAGTCAAATTTGACCCCAATTGACTTTTAAGTAGCTGCTGCAGAAATATCATATATTATTAGGGTCCTACTAAACACTGCAAAGGATGATAAAGGATTGCAAATTGATCAGTGTTGATGTACCGGTACGGTACTAAACACCGCAAAGTACGACAAAGGACCCTAAAACGCTTACCCTAATCTAACCCTAGCCCTAACACTAACTGGGTTAGATCCAGTATCAGCCCCCAGGTTCGATTAGGGTTAGGTTCAGTTAAGGTTAAATTTAGTTAGGGCTAGGTTTGGTTAGGGCTAGATTTGGTTAGGGTCAGGTTATAGGTTAGGTTAAGGTTGGCAGACAGAAAAAGCATGGGGGCTTATTCTAGATGAAACCCCCTTAACGTAACCCTAACCATAATTTAAAGTTCTTTGTTATGGTATAACTCCAAGTCCTTTGTTGTTCTTTGCAGTGTTTAGTAGATCGATTAATGGTCCTCTGTCATTCTTTGCAGTGTTTAGTACATTGATTTGAGGTCCTTAGTTGTATTTTGCGGTGTTTCAGTCCTTCGCGGTGTTTAGTAGGACCATATAATATTATTATAGAAAAAAAATACAATCAGAGAATAGACTATTTGATATAATAAACCTTTGAACAGATTAATTTAGGAATTCTTAACGCGATTTAGCATAAATTTTACAACTAACATACCAGTAAGTTAATAGTGGTTTTTATTTTCTTGGGGTCAGATTTGACCCCAATTGACTTTTAAGGATATGCTGCAGAAATGCCATATAATATCATGAAGAATCACAAAATCAGAGAACATTTGATGTGAAAAACCTTTTAACAGCTTGGATTTAAGAATTTTTAAAACGATTAGCATAAATTTTAAGACTTACATAAGTTATTGGTGGTTTTTAGATTTGACCCCAATAATTGTATGAGGGTTAACTGCTTCAGCCTGAAGTTGTAGACTTAGCATTATTAACAATTAAACTGTAAAAACTCTGATGGTGTATTTTCAAAGGATCAAGTCACCTAGACTGTAGACTGCTTTAATTTCGTGGCAACAGTAACTGAAATGAATCAAGAAAGATTTCTCAAAAAATTTTGTAAGGCAACGCTGAACAGCTTTTGTGGTCTGTATGGTAACCTGTTCTATAGCTAGGCTAGTCTGTGAACACACATCAATAAGGCACTAGTAGTGATATATTGGTAAATTAGTTGGCCTATTGGTATTAAAGCCATTTGACTAAAGTAGAAGGGTTAGAATGGTAGCAGTAGCACTGAATCAATATTCGAATATCGCCATCACTGTTCCCTCTAAAGTGTGAAATTTGAGAAAAGTGTGAAATTTTGGGAAAAATTTTACAATTTATTTTAAAGTTTGCCAACTGTAATGGTAGTTTTTGGCCGAATTTCAATCAAAGGGTTCAATATTTTGGTACAAAACAAATGTTTCATACTGGTACTCTGTAAACTCAACTTTGAGGCAAAAATTGAATCAAACTTTCTTTAAGCCCACAAAATCTTTGGGCAAACTTTTTATTGAAATTATATTTGAGCAAATTTGCACTAAATAAAAACTTATGAGGGAACAGTGGTCACCATAATGCTGTTATAGTATGGTACCAGGGGTCTCGTCTAGAGTAACCCATCTGCGTCTAGAATAACTCGTCTGCGTAAAGCGATGAAATATGCGAACAGCTTACTCTAGATGAGATCCCGGTACCTTAATGTATTTTATTTTAATTTATATCAGTTTAAAGAGTGTGAAGACAGGGAAAAATATATAAGTTAACAGGATTTTGATTTTGGTTGGTTTCTTCGTCTTTATCTTTTTGTCACAAGAAAGTGTTCGAGGCTCTAGACCAGGCATGGGCAACATACGGGCCAGATCTGGCCCACGAGACCATTTAATGCAGCCCACTGGCACTTACAGAAATATGACCTCATATCGTAAATCAAGCCAAACACCTTTTATTTGTTTATAGGACATTTGAAAAAAAGTAGACTTTTTTTGCCTTTCACCGCAGGAGCGTATTTAGGGGGAGAGCATTATGCCATGCCCCCCCCCTCTTTTGACTCTGCCTTTTAGTAAAAAAGAACAAAATTAATGGTGCTAAGTGACTGAAATATGCCAGACTCTTTTGATGCTTTCTGTGGCTTATTGTCAGAGGCGGATCCAGGGGGGCTAGGATAAGGGGTATGCATCCTCCCATCAGTCATTTTCAAAAATGTTTTTGATGCATACAATTTTTCCATAATTTCGAATTCTTCGATAGCAATTACGCCTTAGACAGGCATAATCGAAAATGCGCAAACAAAATGCATCATATTTGGCAAAACGCTTAGAATTAGGGTCAAAAAATTTAAACAAAATTTGTGTGAAAATTATTTATAAAGCATTAAAATAGCTATTACAGCATGTAAATTTTTAAATTTTTTTCGGGGGAGCATATCCCCTGACCCCCCCAGAGCCTTTCTTCTTTCTCAATCAGCTTTAAAGTAGTTCTGCTGAATAAAAAGACGATCAACAAAATGTGGAAATTATGGCCCTCCTTTGAAGTTTTTCGCTACGCCACTGCTTCACTGGTATTTTCGGTAGAAAACAGGACATCTGAGGAGTGTGTAGACCTTTTTTTATTCTTTCCAATCAGAGCGACGCTGACAATAGTAGTTGTTGAACATATTGAACTCCATCCATTTAATAATCCGGCCTGGGAAGAACTTCGTCTACCCACATATGGCCCGCTGACTAAAAAAAGTTGCCCACCCTTGCTCTAGACTATATCATACTTAAAACAAATCCAGATTCGTTCTGGAGTTGCATTTGTTTCCAAGTTTTCCAGTTGAGTTTTACTTCTGACTTCTTTATTTTGCTGTTAGTCAGATTCCACCAAGCAGGGATAATTATCATAAAGCATCGTATCCAAGGACATGCAACAATGATGCTTGGGTGGGATTTGAACCACCAATCTTGCAATCATGGTCATTGCAAAAACGGCGCTCTGAACCACTTTACATGAATGGGCCAACTAATTTGGCCTAGCAGCCAACATATTGTTATTTCAAGTGTAAACCATGTTTACATGAAGACCTTGATGTGTTATTCTACCAATTTTCAGATTGTTGTTAATTATTTGCATTATAAAATGAATGCTCCTGCGTCAATTACACAGTTGCAAAGTGCCCAGCGACAAGTAGATGAACTGCAATACCATGTAAATGTAAAGAGAATACCAGTATCTGTTGCCGGTGCTCAACTACGAGATTATGTTGCTAATAATGAGGGAAGGGATTTCTTACTTGTCAAGCCACCAGACAACCCTTTCAAGCCCAAAAGCTCTTGCATGTTTTTGTGATAGGTTTATGATCTTGAACATACTAACAATTACTTTCGACTTTCATGCTACCAACTTTTGTCATTGATATGTGCTATTGTGCAGCTTCACTTTAATTTTGTTAGAAATTTACAGTATTAACGTTGCGATTTCACTAGGTATAGTAAAGGTACTTGGTTTTGAATTTTGGAATTTTCAAAAACTGAGCAGACTCTCTTGATTTCTAATCTTATCTAAACAAATGACTATTGCATCTTTTTAGGTGATTTTCAACTAGTGTCTGCAATTTTAATAGTTTTCACGTAAAAAAACTTTAAAGGTCTGGGCAAGATTTGGGTTTTTATGCTAATTTTACTGTTTTACTTTTTCTCTTGAAGATTTGTGTGTGCTAGGGTTGTTCTAGCAAGCCATTGAAATAATTCAGTTGTTGTAGATAAAAAATCTATGAGCTTACATTGGCATTAGATGTAATTTTCTCACATCATGTCGCTTATTTTGTTTTTACCTATATACTATCAATTTGTTGACTTGACTCTTGAGTGATTCAGGGGTAAGGTACCGGTACTCTTTAGAATATCTTTGCTGCATCAGTAAATTCAGAATCACGTATCGGAATGTCATTATCCTTCTTTGATTTGTCTGTTGCATCCTAACTCAGGCATCTTTAGGCAGAGCAAAAGCTTTGCTTAACATGCTCTCATGTCTGTTTTTATTCACGACAGCACTTTGTGTATTGTGTGTTGTCTTCTATAAGTGTATCTAATTTGCCATTCTTGGATGGAGTTTGCATTTTAGGTCTGACATTGCTGGTGTTTTGGCATTTGCTATCGTTTAGACACTATGTTTTATTTGGAAAGTGATTTGCTTATGAAATGAATTTAACGGTGTTTGAAAAATGATAAATGTTATGAATGTGTTTGTGGTAAGATTTCAAAACACACTTGTATCGGTAAATAATTCAACAATTTGTTAAAAGCATTTGGCCAAACAGACCGACTGCTGCTTACCTAAAAGTGATTGATTCAAATGATTAGAGTTTCTATTCATATATAATTTGTGTTTTTAATTGTACCATGGTATCTGTTACAGTTAGGTGTATGTGGGTTATTTTAAACTTCTTGTAATAAATCATAGTGTTGCTAAACGTTGGCCTTTGTTAGCTTGTTTCATCAGGGGTGTCAGAGCATTCAAGTTGTTACAGAAGACCTACCGGTTGTACGTTAAAAATGTGTTAATGAATTTTGCGTTTAGTGCTTTTTTACAATTAGTCTGAGGCACAATATGGTAAAGCTTCGGCATTAATTGAATTGTTGATGTTCATGAAATTGTGAGCCAAAAATTTCATTAAGATTCTGGGAGAGATTTGTTATGCGACGTAAAAAGTTTTTGTACGCTATGTGATCTGTAAAATTTAAAGCAGATGAAAATTCTGGAAAGATGTCAATATTCACAGTTTTTGGTGATTTGTGTTCCTTTTTACCCTAACATACAAAAACCCAGAGTCTCAAGCTTAACTTTTTTTTCGTGCTACTGCTTGCTCATGCCCACGGTAAAAAGGTTTTTACCTTTGCTTAATTTTTATAGGATTGTCTTAGGAAGCTTTTTAGATAATCTAGCGGTGAATCTTTCAGGCTGTATGTATGTTACCGATGATTTTTTGCAGAAATACAACGTTTTAAGGGCTATGCCACTCCACTTTGTTGCGAATTTGTAAAAAACGTTTCAAATTGATTTTAAGATGAAATGAATTGAAGATAACCGACCCGTTGGCTTATAGATTAAAGACATTGCTTACGTTGCGGGAGGTGTGGGCTTCGATTCCAGGGCCGGACAAATCGAATACTGTGTTGCCACCGCTGCGATGTTTCTTCGGTCCAGGCGCTAAGCCTCTAGAAACGGGCCCATCGCTCATGACACGCTTATGGGTGATGCGGCCGGTATAATGAAGAATTGATATAATGAATTGAAGTTGTTAAATAACGATTTCAATTTTTGGTCAAAGATTAGTAATACTTTCTGAAGTTGCACGTTCATCGTAGGCATATAATGAATGTGATACCAGTGTAGGCTACATGGAAAATTTCCAGAACTGCTGTTAGCCAATTGCCAACTTGCTGATATGTGCCCTTCGCGTGCTGTGTATTGATTGTAAGCTTTCCCTACGTTGTATTGTTGCCCCTGAGTCCATCTTGTGAAGGTTAGAATGTGTGTTGGCTGAAAATTTCACTAATAAATTGTGTGAGCGTCTGGATTGGTGTTGTAAACTCTTAGAGCAGTTTCAGACAGACTTATTCGTAGTTTTAGATAAAGTTTCTCCAAGAACAAATCGCTTGTTGAATCCTCCCCCAGCAAACGCTGTAAACTTCCTACAACTTTTATTTGAAATGCTCTCACTCTTGAAGGGATCTATAGCCGATAATTCCGACATCCTTAATCGCTTTTTGACTTCTCATTTTCCGCCATGAAAAAGAATGTAAACGCGCTGATGAAATTTTTTTGAAAGAAAGATAAAAAAGACAACGACGTAACGCATCATAGCAACTGCATGGCAAATAAATAACGTTTATCAAGTTAGGTATCACAGGAGTCGTAACTTGAGCAAGAAGTTATAGCCTACGAAAACCACCAAACAAGCCATGACGTGACCGCTAATAACTTGATTTCTTCATTTTTATCCTCCTATCATGAGAAAGCGACACTATGAGTAGGACGAATCCAAACTCGCTTAGGAGTTGCCTTTGTTTCCAAGTTTACCGGTTGTAATAGTAGTAGTAGGCCTAGTAGTACATTTATTCTTCGATGAAACGTAAAATATAACAAGCTTCAAACAAAAACACCAAACGACGAGGAGGCACGAAAGACCATGAAAGCAGTAACTTGAATTTTCTTTTGACTTCATTAATTTGCTGCTTTCCAGATTCCACCAAGCAGAGATATCATCTAAGGACGCGATAACGAGACTAGGTTGGGAGTTGAACCATCAACCTTGCGATCATGGTCGTCGTAACAACGTCGCTTCAAACCGCTGCGCCATGCTGCCGACTATGAAGACTCGTAAAGCCCGAGGCACAAGCCACTCGCCAGAGATATAGCGCCAGCTACCGATAGTAAAATTATTTTTTTGGGCTGATTTTTGGGTTTGATCTGCTTCGCCAGGGTAATGGGTAATCCATTGTCATCCATGGATATAGCTCATTCTCGCGTGGTATATCCAGTTGGAAGATCACGTAACTGAGCAAGCAAATGATAAAATGCGTTTACCATGGCAAACTGTCAAAAAAAGTTAGTTGCACATTAAAAGCTAGCCACTTTCTTCAGTCGTCTCTGCTGAGTCCTATTAAACACTGCAAAGGACTGAAACACCGCAAAGGACGACAAAGGACCTCAAATTGATGTACTAAACACCACAAAATACGACAGAGGACCCAAACCCTAATCTAACCCTAATTTAAAGTTCTTTGTCGTTCTTTGCTATAGTGTGATTACAAGTCCTTTGTTGTTCTTTGCGGTGTTTAGTAGATCAATTTAAGGTCCTTTGTCGTTCTTTGCGGTGTTTAGTACATTAATTTGAGGTCCTTTGTCGTCCTTTGCGGTGTTTCAGTCAGAGGTGGGCACAATTTCGTTAATTCGTTAATAACGAAGCTAACTTTTTCATTAACTAGTTAATTCGTTGAATTTCTTTTTGAAATTAACAAACGAAATTAACTTCCGTTGATGCTTGATAACTTCCGTTAAATTGTTGTAAATGCATATTTCTCTTATTGTTGGTTAAGTTTGACATCGATAAACTAGCAAAATACGACCAATGAGGTCAAAAAGCGAGACAGAAACAACAAAACATATTGCTTGTGGGCAGAAAAATACGCAAAGATTGGTATTAAAAATTTTTAAACTATTTTGTAAAAAGAAATGCCGTTTTAAGTCAAAATCAATCATTTAACGAATTTAATCAACTTCCGTTTATTGGAGCTGAATTTAACGAATTAACGTTAACGGAGGTACATAACTGTGTTGACGAAGTAGTGGCTAACGAAGCTAACGTTTTGCATTAACTTGCCCATCTATGGTTTCAGTCCTTTGCGGTGTTTAGTAGGACCGGTCTCTGCAGTTGATATATTTAGCTTTTTGGACTGTGACCATAGTCGGTATATTAGCCATTCGCCCCAGAGCTTCAAACGACCTAATATACCGACTATGCTGTGACTTCGGCAGTTCCTTTTTCTAAATTTACCCCATTTATTTTTCCGTAAAAATACGAATATTCAGTAAAAATACCGGAAAGTGATCCTTCTTTTGAGTGATGTGAAGTCACTAGGGACAGAGTTGGTCAATGGATTTTTTTAATAACTTCACATAATGTACAAAGTACAAACTGCAAAGAAGACAGAGTTAGCACTGCAAAGCAAAAGCTTATTGCTTCTAAAACTGGACTGATTCAAAGTGTACCGGTACTTATCCTACTTGACCACTAATTATCTAGTCTACCGGTACCAAAGCATTGTGTGGACCTAATACCTTACCGGTATATTCTGCATTTAATATTTGATGCAGCAAACTAGAAATCTAGAAGATATGGTATGACATAGTTTAAGATTGCTTTAGGCCTAGCAAGTGAAGATTTTCTACATTTAAAAGACATTGGTTTAGAACCCTGAACCTGTAAAAGAAAATGGGGTTAGATCTAGTACCTCAGCCCCCAGGCCCCCAGGTTCGATTAGGGTTAGGATTAGGTTCGGCTGTTCGGTTAGGGTGAGGTTCAGTAAGGGCTAGATTTGGTTTGGGTCAGGTTATAGGTTAGGTTAAGGTCATTACTCATAGGCTAGGTTAAGGTTGGCAGGCAGGAAGCAGTTCAAAGAAAAGCCACTAAAATGTTACCGGTACCTGGTCTGAGAAATATGTCATATCCTGATCGTTTGAGAGCACTTCAGTTACCCACCCTAATTTATCGTAGATTAAGAGGTGACTGCATTCAAGTGTATGAATAATTGCATGGTCATTATGATGTAAACTGGTCTAACTTAATGTACGGTATGTAAATAACAGTGTTGACTATTGATATGAGATACCCCGAGAAAAGTTTTTTGCCTACAGAGTTATCACTAATTGGAATTCTCTTCCAGAAGATGTGGTTTTTGCACCTTCGCTTGATAACTTTATCGATAAAAATCAACTAGACAACTTTTGGAGCAATAATCCATTAAAGTTTGTTCTTGAGAGTCTTTGATAGCAGAGTGTTTTCGTGCTTCTATTCATGATTATTATCACACTGTAAGTTTTTGTGCTCTCTGCCAAGTGAATTGTTACTGTGTCAATTGATTTACTTAATGCTGTAGTAGCGTAGTTAGATGTGTTTACCTTAGTAGCCTATTCAGTAATTACCCGTATTTTACCAACAGTGTATTTCAAAATCTTGCATGTATACATTCAACAATTTTTCACGTAATTTGGCATTAATATTTGAAGTGTTTGGCAATTGTAATCTTTTTTTTGGTGCAAAAGTACGTTGTGCTTGTAACACTGTTATTATTATTACTATTATTCTAGATGAGACCCAGAAAATGTACCGTACCGTACCCTGGTACCGTACCTGCAAGACTAGAAGTGCAAGTGCAGTAATACAAAATGGAAGTGTCTAGAGTACCAAAAAACCGTCTATAGAAACAAACAAGCAGTCTGGTGCAGCAGCATATTGATTTACAATTTACCTGTATCGCTGCATTTCTTGTATGGAAACTTATGGTACTAAGGTGCTGTATGCCGCTGTACATTTTGTTTTTAATATGCTTCTATCAAGAAATCGATGTCATATGTTGCCGTATTTGAAGAAATTGCATTTTTTGCCCGTTAAATACCGAATTAATTTCAAAATTGCTATGCTGACATTTTAAGTGCTTGCAAGGATCCTCACCACAGTACCTTCAGGATTTAGTTGCTAGGAAAATACCATTGGATAAATATAATCTTAGAGATAATGAAGATGTGTTTTTGCTTGAAAATATGTGTAAGAGTCGAACAATGAAAGCAGAATGTATGTTTTCATATTTATCCTCTCAAGTTTGGAATGCATTACCGCTTTGCATCAGAGAAATTGATAATCTACAAACTTTCAAGTGCAAATTGAAGTGTCATTATTTTGAATTAGCTTTTTGTGATGTACTGGATGTTTGAAGTGTGTGTGTGTGTGTGTGTGTGTTTTTTTTTTTTCTGGTGTGTCTATTTATGGAATAGTAAATGTGCATAGTACTCGAAATGTGCTGAATCCCAAATAGGCCATACGCCCCAGAGCTTCAAACGACTCTTTGTCCTAACCGTCCTAAGGCTCATTTGTCCCAGGGACCAAAACATGCTGAGACCCATATCCCCTATTGCTCCAAATGCCTCGAGGCCCATTGGTCCTAGAGCCCCATTTATGCATAAGATATGCCCCAGTGCCCCAAATTAACATCCTATTCCTTGGGCCTATTTATTGGATCAATTGTCCTGTCCTGAGGTCCTTTTGCCCTAAATTAGGCCTGAAGCACATTTATCCTGAGGGCCATTCACCCCAAATTTAACTCTTTATATGGGCCCCTTTACTCTAATGCCCCAAACGTCCTATCGCCCACTTCTGCCATACTATACCACAGTGCCTTACTATTTCATACTATGCGATGCTATTCCATGCCATGCCATACTATTCCATAATTAGAGAAACCGTTTTTTTTCTCCTGTGATATCTGTAATGACTCGGTTGTGTACTGTGTGGGCCTAGCCTATAATGTGTTCCTTAGTCAGATGGTTGACAACCAGGTTGACTCTCATCTTAAAGGACTAATAAATCCTTATTATTATTATTATAATGGAAACTGGTCCAGCGTGACAGCGATGTCATGCACAGAAACAAACAAAGCAGTTTGTTGCAGCAGTGTTTTGATTATGAAAACCAGGCCGTTGTTCTAGTCACTGCCATTTAAAGTACCCGTAAGATTGGTGAAAGGATGCAGGTGCTCCTTGTTTAAGACAGTTGCCAGTAGCCTACTATACTAATGCATTGCAGTAAGATATGGGGCTACTCTAGTCTACAAAGTCGAGGGGAAGGTGAAGCGTTGGCTGTCAGTATGGACAGTTCAGAGTTGCAGGGTAACGTCTAGTATCAGCCCGCAGGTTCGGTTAGGGTTAGGTTTGGTTAGGATTAGGTTCAATTAGTGGTTAGGGTTAGGGTTGTAACTGAACCAAACCTTAACTAATCCTAACTAAACCTAACCTTAACCAAATCTGGCGGCTGATACTACACGTTACCCAAAAAATAGGCCCACAAAATATATAATGTCGCAATGGCAACTTTGGGTAACATGTCATTATGTATTTTGTAAATTGTAGGCCTATTTTTTTGTATTTTGTTGCATATTTATCCTCCTATTGCAAGAAAGCAGTCATGCCGGTAGCATATCAATGCCAACAGTTTACATGAAACTTTACCCTTGAGGAAAGTGGAGGGTTGGCTTGAGGTAGACTACTGTTGTAAAGTGATAGACAATTGCAGTTGTGATGTCGTACCAGTATCCTGTCAGATTAATATCAACGGATAATACAAAACATTTTGCATTAGTCTACTCATACAGCAGTGTGTTATCGTACATTTGAACTTCTATGCTCCTGATATAGAGATATCGATATCCTGTATTGACCCAACTTAGATCTGCAAGACTAGTCTCTATGCTTAGAAGCTATGTGATGATGTTTGATATTGGCAGAGGTTAAGGTTCCGTGAGCGTAATATTTGTCTTTTTGGTTTGTTTTATTATCTCTTCACACTCTCCCTCAATGTACCAGAGCGTGACGAAGTAGTAAAATATACCAAAGAGACAAATGTTACGAGCCCATACGAATAGTCACTTCCTTTTTATATAATATTTTTGTGTAAAATGAGATCTTGAGTCTAGATTATAAATGAAAAACTCAGTTTTCAATATTTTAACCACTTAACGTACATAAGCAAAATATGTCGTTCATGTATGTCTGAATAAAACACGTAAAACGCATTTGCCCGAGATATATTGTTTTGCAGTCAAGCACTTTCATGTTTGCCCGAAGATATCTCGTTCATGCATGGCTATGTAAAACACATTTGCCCGAGATGTCTTTTTTTGCAGCCAAACATTTTCACATTTGGTTTTGAGCGGAAAGCTAAGTATTGATACAGTCCTGGTTGGAAACAGAAATCAAATAGAGGCTAAACTGAAAAAAGTGATGTTATTTAATCCACAACCTCAAAAAAAGTAAAATGTTAAGTGGTTGAAGCAATAAATACAGAAATAGAAACAGGTTTGTTGTTTCTGCGGATCTCATGACAGTAAAGAACGTGGAGTACTTTTTGATGAAATTTTGAACTCGTTTAGACAAATTTACGCTTGCTTGATATGCGTTACCACTTTACCAAACAATATTACAATTAAAACTGGAACAAATGAGCTCATAAATGATTTTATTTATTTTTGGTGGTTTAGATTACTGTGTATATAGGTTTGAATATATTGCTCTTGACTAGATATAATTTTGTATTAAGAAAATGTCTTTTCCACCTGGAGTTCGTTTGCCGATGACCCGTCCATTATATGCAACTTCATCTGTGCCTTCAGGTACTGATAATGCATTAGGGTGTCATTTTATTGTTAAAAATCACATCTTTTGTGATATTTTGATCTTGTTTTGTGAGTTTGTTTTATGCTGAAGTATTTGTCATACAGCCAGCTGGTTGGCATAGTGGTTAAGCACATTGCTATCGACAAGGGTGGTCTGGGGTTTCATTCTCTGGCTAGTTAAATCATGACAGTGTTGCCAACAGCTTGCCACCTTTGCGATGTATCTTTAGACCTGAGTTACCCAAATACTAAACAGCAGTGATGGTCCTGCTAGCCATTCCTGACACGCTTCAGCGTAATGCTGCAAATGCAATGAAAATTTCATTTTTATCATGAGCTCGTCTATTTTGTCGTTAACGGCTGGATCCTGATTGACTTGCCTCTATACGCATGACTGGTTTTGAGTAAATTAGCCAATCAGGATCTACTGTTGGCAAAATAATAATGACTAAATAAACACTACCTTTATCATACAAAGAATGTTATTAATTTGTAGAGCTAATATACGGAATGTCAGCAGCTTATTTCTTCCACTGAAACAGTGAAAGGCTACGGTTTTGTATGTTTTGTTTTATTATCTGTTCATCTGTTGGTACAGTTTTGTGCTGTCTTGCATATACTGCTGATGATGACAGCTGAATCTACGTCGTCAAAATGTCCATATGCATAAGTTACTGGTGGCTTTATTTTTCTTTCTAAGCTGTTTTCCATATTTACTGTGTTCTAAAGCTATGTATGTATTTGACATTTTCTTTTCTGTCTAACTGTTCATTTCTTATTGAGCTCACAAATTTTTTTGTATTAGGCACCATGATGGTACAAATGGCTCCTGTTCGCCCTGTTACCATGGTAAGCTATTGGTTGTCCAATTATTTACTGCTGGTGATTTTAGCTGATGTGTATCTGTGCATTGCAGGCAAATAAAAGTTTCTTTTTGATTGAATTGATTTGTTGTTGCTGGTCACAACTCTTAATCACTTATAGGGTTTAGGCACTTCGTCATAAATTAAAATCTTAGTAACTTATCACCATTAATAAATTTTGTTTTTCTGATCACATAATATGGACTTGCACTCTGTGTAACGACAGTATTGTCTCAGTTTATGTAATGATCACTTGGTTCACTTTGAAATCAAAATTAAATCTGTTGTTGCAGCTTTATCATTCTTACTTATTTCGTATGTTTTGCAATATTTTGACCAACCTGCTGGCGTAGTGGTAAAAGGCATCTCTTTGGGCATCTGATGTCTTGGGTTTGATTCTCGTACTGGTCAACATTAGCCCTGTCGCCAACAGCTCTTCACTGCTGCGACATTTCGTTGGAGTTGTGTTGCCCTGGCGCTAAGCCATGAAGATGGACCCTGCCACTCGTTAAATGCTTAAGCGTAATTCCGCGAGTATAATGACGATTTGATTTTTGATTCTGTGTGATACTTTAGGTGCCTGTATCTCAAGTGGTGGTAAGATCAGTAATGCGACCAGTCATTAGCCAATCACAAGCTGCCTTTGTTCCTGCCATGCGACCCCGAGCCGTTGGTGTTTTGACTAATCAGCCAATCTTACAAACTGCAGCACAACCTGTACGTATTAATTGTTGTTATTTTCGTTACTGTTTATGTGTTTAATTCTATACAGTTGTTTTTTCTTTTTTATTAGGTACCAGTATTATGATGCTGACACCATATTTTTTGCTTTGGCTATCAGTTGTGGATTGTTATGCATTTTCTTAATCCTTAATTTTAACTCATGTGGTTACTTTTCCTTATCAGTGATTTAACTTTTATTGAACCGAAGTAGAATTGCTTAAAACTCAAAAATTTGAAAAAGCTGAAGTTAGTTGCATTCTTAATTGTTTTATAGTGGATTTTTGATGAGAAATTCTTACATTGATGCGCAATTGTATTTGGATTTGTATCATACAGGTTTGGATTCAATCAGCTGAGCCTCAGAAAAGTGCAATAATCACAAAACCACCAGAACTTAAAAAAGAAGTTAATGTAAGTTTAATGATTACTCGGAGAAAAAGTTTTAATTCATTTTACAAATTACACTTGATTTGGAACTGGCGCTTGTGTAGCCAATTTTTTCCAATTGGTAGAGTATTGAAATTTATGCAATGGAGATTACCGCTGGTCTAATGTCAGGACAAGAAAAAAGTGTTAATGTTATGGTGGTGTCTAGACATTCGACCGGTTTCCATTGTCAAAACGCTGCTGCACCGGACTGCTTGTTTGTTTCTTTACGGGACGTTGGTGTCACGCTGGTATGACGTCATCAACAGTAACCAGAAACGCAAAAGTTAGGGGTATTAGGGTACAGTTAGTGGTAGGATATTGGGATAGGGTTAATCGAGACCTAAAGTTAATGTAACTTCTGGGTTGGTGTGTACAAAGAGCAATTTTAAAAAAGACTGCTGGTGCTCTGGACACTGCCTATTGTTTTTAGTGATTAGTTTGTTATATGTTTTAAAAAATGACCCTATGATTTTAGACTCCAGTAGAACAAAATGGCGCAGAAGCTCCCTCAGAGCCTGCAATCACTGTGTTTGTGGGCAATATTACCGACCGTGCATCTGATACACTAATTCGACAAATATTGATGGTACGTTCTTTCCTTCACTATGTTAGAATTAAGTGAGCATTAATTAACAGGAAGTAGTCTTGCAGATCAGGCTGGTAGTGTTGCAGTTCAAGATTGGCGTATCATTTTTTACAGGAAATTACGTCTTGCAGTTTTTGACAGCCCAGATGGCCGAGTGGATAGAGCGTCTGTCTCTGGAACTATAGACTCTGGTTTGATTCCGATTCGGATCAAACCAAAGACTTTAAAATTGGCAATCACAGCTTTCCTGCTTGACGCTTAACAGTATAGGGACAGTGGGGAGAACAAGTGGCATGTTTATTTGCTGTAACGTTGGGAAGGCACGTAGCGAGATTCCCCTATCTTAGAGTGGTAGACAAATGGCCGGCAACTTCTAGGCGAGCTCGTTATAGCGCTTTGATCACTTCTCATGACAGGAGGCTAAATAATGCAACGAAATACAAATTTTAGTTGGTTTGCATTTTTTTTCCTTTTTAATGCCATGCAAAGCCACTTGTGCTTACATACGCGCTGGTCGAGTGCGTGAATCTTAATTGTTATTTTAAGGAAGAAAAATAAGTTCCAGTAATTCTTGAAACAGTTATAGGAATTGGAAAAAAGTCTAACCTTCATTACACTCGCGATATTACGCCAAGGCGAGTGGCAAGGCTCTTCTCCGCGGTACAGAAACGTCACAGTGGTGGCAAGCCGTTGGGGGCAGTATTCGATTTGATTATCCCGGTAATCGAACTCAAGACCGATAGCGATGTCTTTAGTCAATACGCCTACCGGCCGCTCGTTTTAAGAATTACGGTGGCTTTATATTTCCCCACCGGCCGTTAGCTCAGTTACTAAGCGCACACGCTATCGGTGCGGGAGGTCTGGGGTTCAAATCCCGGGTCGGTCAAATCGGCCCAGTGTTGCCAACGGCTCGCCACCGTTGTGACGTTCCTTCGGAGCTGTGTAGCCCTGGCGCTAAGCCACGGAGATGGGCCCCGCCACTCGTTACACGCTTCGGCGTAATACCGCGAGTATAATGAAAATTTGATTTGATTGTATATTTCCTCCTCAAGCTATTTTCGTCCCATATTTATTGTATTCCGACATTTATATTTTGCTTTTACAGAAATGTGGATCAGTTTATGCTTGGAAGCGAGTACAAGGTCCTTCTGGCAAGCTGCAAGGTAAACGGCTCGTTATGGATTTGGTAAGATTTTCTGTTCTTACAATCAGTCGCTATCGGTGCGGTAGGTCTGGGGTTGTAATCCCGGACCGGTCAAATCGGACACAGTGTTCGCTCGGCTCGCGACCGCTGCGACGTTTCTGTGTTGCTCATTCGCTCAGCCGCGGAGATGGACCCCGCCACTTGTTACGCGTTTCAGCGCGTTATCGCGTGTATGATAAAGATTTTTTTATGATCTTGCAACATTGTTGATATTTATGCAGCTTTCGGGTTTTGCGAGTACAGAGATCCGGAATCAGCTTTGAGAGCGATACGTATTTTGCATAATTACACTATCGGAGATAAGAAGCTATTGGTAAGTTTGTCTTATCAAGGCATTGTAAAAGTTCGTTGACTTGTGTCCTTAAAATTCGTTTTCGAACTTTTTAAGGTGAAAGTTGATGCGAAAACTCAAGAACTAATTGATGAATGGAAGAAACAGAAAGGAATGGAGGTAGATCTGCATTTACGGAGAAAAAAATAAGCCGCAATAATTCTTAGAAGTGGACGTTTTGACAACATAGATTCAGCTGTCTTCATCAACAATGTGTAAATTTTAGTTCTTTTAGTTCCGTACTGCCTTGCTTGCACTGCTGCTAATGACGATAGAATCTATTGTCGAAACGTCCAGTTTTAAGAATTACTCTGCTGTTATTTTCCTCTTTAAGCTATTTTCGTCCCGTATTTAGTGTAAATCTAAATTGCTTTTCACCGAAGTGTATTATCACGCATTGATTAGAGAGGTCGGTGTTGCGAACGAGAAAGTAAGAGTTTAAACGGCGAGATTTCTGTTCATTTCTGCTAATCTTTTTGACGTTGTACTGACCAGTTGGCATAGTGGTTAAAGACAGTTAAAGTTTAATCGGTATTGGCGCGGGAGGTCTGAGTTCGATTCCCGGTACCTGTCAAATCGGACACAATGTCGCCAACGGCTCGCCACCGCTGCGACGTTACTTCGTAGCTGTGTTGCCCAGGCGCTAAGCCACGAAGATGGTTCTCACCACTCGTAACACGCTACGTTGTAATACTGCGAAAAATGAAGATTTGAATTTTTTCTAGGTTGATGATAACGAGTCTTCAAATCTATCTGGCGTTGATGAAGCGTTGTCAGGGATTGAAAACTTAGTGCTAGGGTATTCTAGTGAACTTGCTGTTCCACGACCCGCTGGCGAAAAAGAAGAAACATCACAAGGACCAAAACCAGACCTACTGGTTCGAGAATCTAATGATGTTAAGGTAAAAATGAGAACAATGTTTAAAGGAGGTAACATAAATCTACAATAATTTGTAAAACTAGATGTTTCGAGAACATAGATTCAGTTGTCATCATCAGCAATGTAAGCTAGGCAGTGCAGAACAGAAAGGAACTGCCTTGCTTACACTGCTGGTGATGACAGCTGAATCTATGTTGTCGAAATGTCCAGCTTTAAGAGTAACTGTGGTTTTATTTTGCGTCGTTGAGACAATTTCGTAACTGTTTTCAATTCCAGTCAAACAGCTGTTTCGATTCCTCAAATTTTTAAAGAATTTCACATTAGCCAAGATAAACAATTAAAAGAAAAATGATTTTCCTCCTAAGAGGTAGAAGCTGCCGGAAATCGCGAACGTCTTTATGTGGACTCATCAAATTCATAACTACCCTGTCCATTTATCCAATTTTCGTCTGTTTTAGGGTCGCTGTTCTTGGTTCTAGTTTGTGCATCATGATCAATTTAGTGATTATGACATCGAAAAATTGATTATGATGCAGAAACTAGAACCAGGAGCCGCTGGTTTAAAGCCCGCGAAATTGGGCTTTGGACGGGGTAATGGCTATTTCTTTACTTCATCAAGTTTAATTATTTGCTTTTACACTCTTATGTTGCAAGGGGCAACTTAATGTTTTCGCTGTAAAAAACCTTGGCTAATGGGAGGGACCGACCTAGAAAAGAAATGAAGTTAATAGGTTTTGTAATCCAATTACCCTGTCCACATATACAGTTTTAGTGGGCTTTAGGCCACTGTTTTTGCTGAATCATGATGCTAAATTTCTGCATCATAATCAGTTTCTTGATGTCATAATCACTTTTTTTAATTGTGACATCAAAAACTGGTTATGCAGAAATTGAGCATGATGACTTAGCAAGTACCAGGGGCCTAAAACCGTCGTAATTGGACATGTGGGCAGGGTAAGTGTAGTAAAGAGTCCGTACAGTCTGGTATGAATCTAGTCTGGATTGGCTGTGCATAGCAAGGCTGACGAGACTTTTCTGATGTCGGTTTAGGAAAACCTTGATGAACTTCAATTGGAAGAGGAGCAGAAAAATTTTATCAGCAAGGAAATACGGACTTTCCGAGAATCTCAAATGGTGTGTGAAATAAAAGTTAATAGTTTTTGTTTTTTCTGCTTTTTCGTTTAGAGTTATTTTGATTGCAACCTCTGTACAGTTCCTTTTAATATTCTATAGTGCTTTGCTCCAGCCTTGGAGGCTCAAATTTTCTGTGTGAATCGCAACCAGGGGTAAGACTGAAAGTTTGGTGTGTCTTCACATATTACGTATTAATTTTCTGGCCAGAGTAAATAAATAGGTCTGGTTATAAACTGTTGAAAAAACGCCATTTTTAGAGGGGTAGTTTATTGCCAATGCTTTTCCATGGCTTAGTTAGAGAGTATGAAATTAGACGCTTCAGTTTTTTGTGGTTTGTTTTAGTGTATGTGGTATACAGCTGCACCGCGAACTATTGGGAAGTTCAAAAATATTTTTGTAAACTTGGATTAACCGTAACACTCTATTTTTAAGCACCTTATCAGTAAAATCAAGATTTTATAGAAATAATCCTTTCTGTGATTTCTAAAGCAGTGCTTGTCAACTTTTCCGCTTTGAGTTTCTGTTAAAATGTGCCCAAACGCCCAACTTCTGTAATCTTATTTAGCCCCAACTTAATTTCATGTTAAAAAATCAGTCAATGCTTAAAGAAGCCATATACATTTTAATCTTTCGCGTTTTGGAGGTTATTCGAGTTGCGAACATAGTTAACTTGTGTACAATGCTGATTGATTTTCAGTAAGATGAACCAGAAGCCCATGCCTCTGTACAAGACCCTTTTTCTTGTTTACTCGTGAAGTATTTCAATGCGTTCCAGGCTGTGTTAGTCGCATATTTATCTTCCTATTACGAGAAAGCGATCAAAATGCTATAACGAGCTCGTTTAGGAGTTGCTGGCTATCTATGTGCCACTCTAAGATGGGGAAATTGTGCCAAGTGTCTTTCCCAACAGCACGCAAGTAAACTTGCCGGCTTGTTCTCTACATTGTCCCTTCAATGCTGAGCGTCAAGGAGAAAAGCTGTGAATACCAATTTTAAAGTCATTGGTTTGACCCGACTTGGAATCAAACTCGAGTCTACATCTCCAGAGGCAGACGCTCTTGCTACTCGGCCATCTTGATGTTAAATCTCCTAGTTGACAAGCACGCGCTTTCATGTTTGAAGTGTGTAAAACGCAATACCACTAAATGCAAAGGAAATTGGTTTTCTGTTTGTTTGTTTTGTTATAGTCTTTATGATATCAAACGTCCGTTGCTCAAACTCTATCTTATTGTAAGTTTCACAAGCTCTACAGTAGTGGTAACGTTTACTTTATGCTCGTAGGAAAATAAGGCTAGCTTTAAGTAAAATGTATTTGTTGAACTGAAGTTGAATAGAATGCTATGAAACAATGGACATATTGTAAGGTAGATAGAAGTTTGCTTAACATATGCTCTTATTTCATGCATGACGGCTTGCTTTTGATTGATGTCAAATCATTTTTGTTTATAATAAACAAACAAAAATAGCTTAAGGAGGAAACATAAAGCCGCAGTAATTCTAAAATCAAATCTTCTTCATACTCGCGGTATTACGCCGAAGCGTGTAACGAGTGGCGGGGTCCATCTCCGCGGCGTAGCGCCTGGACAACACAGCTCCGAACAAACGTCGCAGCGGTGGCGAGCCATTGGCGACACTGTCCGATTTGACCTGCCCGGAAATCGAACCCCAGATCTCCTGCACCGATAGCAATGTCGTAACAACGTAATTCTTAAAACTGTGATTATGACGTCATGAACTAAAAGCTAATGAAAAGGCTAGCGGAGTAAAATTAACCATCAAGTGAAGGAGAGAGGATTTGGAGTCTATATTAAGCGATGGCTCTTATTTTCATTTTGTCGGTCAACAGTGTTAAGAATTTCTGTAGTTTTGTTTTTTCCTCCTTCAGCTGTTTTTGTTCATGCTTGTGGTGTGATGTGGTAATTTTGCACTTAATTTTTTTTAAATTCTGTTCATCTTTTCAATTATCCTTGCGATGAAGTAGAGGTAGCTTAAGCATGAGGTTTCAGTACTCTTCCTAAATATTATGTTGGCTTTGCTGAACATAATTGTACTCAAATCAAACCAAATTTTGGACCCGGTTTTGCCTGAAACCCTGTTTCTTGCTTTAACAAGATATACCTTTTTGCATTACCTTAGCTGTAGTTTTTATCCAAAGCTTTGAAAGGTACGGATTAGGTTGATTCCTCTTTGTGTATTTGTTCAGTCAAAAGTATCTCCAATGTAGTGGTTGTTAAACTTATTTCTTGGCCGATTACTGAAGAAACTCATCTTCCAAACCTTAGTTTTTTAGCATACCCAAAGGTTTAAATAGTTTTTGAGATTTAGTCACACTTTCATCTCTGTCTACCTCTGTTGTAGTTTTTACTTCATTAAAAGCGCAGGATCTGCCAATATTAGCTTACTGACTTGTGATGTAATCAGGGCTGCGAACTTGAACTTGATCTCGAAAAAAGTTGGTTGAATTTTGAACTTATCCTAAAATTGACAAAAATTGTTTGAACTTGGCCTAAACTTGATAAAAACTGCTTAAACTTGGCTTAGAGTGGGTAAAAATTTCTGAATTCAAACTTGACCTCGCAAAACTAAAATGAAGAACTTGAAACTCCGCATGGAAATTTGTAGTAAACTCGATTAAATGACGCGAGTTCGCATCCCTGGTTATTAGTGTTACTAACCGAATGATATGTTATTATAAGGTTAAGTGCATGTATGCTAACTAGCACTTTGCGTTGTCATGCTGTGCGAAGCAAAATCATATTGATTTTGATGCAATTTTATGTTCATTTCGCTTTGATGTTGCACTTCATTCTTCACAGTTTGTAAGCTAGTGGAAAACTGCATGGGAATGGTGAAAGACTAATCTATAGCTAAAAATTTGCATTGAAATTTGATGCTGATTTGGCGTACGGAGGTAGTGAATTTGGTGCTAGTAACATATGAGGCTAACATGAAACGATTAGGCTTCACAGACTCGTAGTCCTGGATTACGGAGGAAAATAATGCCTCAGTACTTCTTAACACTAAACGTTTTGACAACATAGATTCAGCTGTCATCATCAGCTGTTTCGTACTGCCTTGCTTATTCTGCTGATGATGACAGACAAATCTATGTTGCCGATATGTCCAATTTTATGAATTACTGTGGCTTTATTCTCTGCGTTTGGCTATTTTTGTCCCATACTTATTGTATTCTGGAATAAGATTTTTATAAAACGAGTCTCACCCTGTTAGTTCGCTCTGACAAAGAACTACATTTAGATTAACGTTTTAGCTTAATTTCGCTTTAGTAACGTTTTAAGTGCAAGTATTAAGAGGTTTTAATGTAGTTACTTGAAATATTTTATAGCGTTTGTGTAACAATGGCTGGTCTGACAAATTAAGTTGGATTCAAAATTATGTAAGTAATTCTATCAGTTTTTCATAAGCCAAATTTGATATTACTGCGTTTAATCAGTTTCTGTCAAACTGGATAGCCATATCTACAGGCAAGAAAAGTTTGCATGCTGCATGTTTGTTTTGTAGATTGTATTTTAATCAATAATGAGCATGATTATTTTTGTGATTCAAACGCTCATATTTAGAGGTATGAATTAAGCATCAAAAACAAAAAAATCAATTCTTCATTATACTCGAAACGTGTAACGAGTGGCGGAGAGCATCTCCGCGGTTTAGCGCCTGGACAACACAGCTCCGAACAAACGTCGCAGTGATGGCGAGCCGTTGGCGACACCGTGTCGAATTTGACCGGCCCGGGAATCGAACCTCAGACCTCCCGCACAGATAGCATTGTCGTAACAACTGAGCTGACCGGTCTTATTCAAGCTTTACTAAAATAAATTTCTACCAAAACGTAATTAGAATGTTCATGAAGTTGTTAAATATCTGTTTAATGAATTACCTGTTTCATTAGATAAGTTTATATTTTACGTTGTATGTATTGAATAATGATCCTAAATCTGTTGTTCAGTGTAGAAAGTGCCTTACTACGTAAGTACAAAAGAGCCGATTTTAAACAGCAGTAGGCCTAAATGCTTATTCAGATAAGCCTAATAATAGGTTAGTTTTTGCGAATAAGGCTTGGGACCTAGCCTGCTGGCACTTTTAGTGTTAACTTGTGCTAATAAATGTACAAGATAGCGAAATGAAGAAACTGCATGCACAGGAATTTTTTGTCAAATCTGCCAACTTAGCGCTTGGGCAACACAGCTCCGAAGAAACGTCTCAGCGGTGGCGAGCCGTCGGCGACACTGTGTCCGGTTTGACCGCCCTGGTGATCGAACTCCAGACCATCCGCACCGATAGCGATGTCTTTACCTACGGCACTGTCCGGCTAGTCCAGTGTAAAAACGTGGTGCAACGTTTGCGACACCCAAACATTCGCGTAAACAGAGGCGTTTCATCAATATTTCATCAGTGCATGTGTTTAAATAGTGGTGAGCATTGGTTTTATTGCTTGAATTTGCGCACGAGTGTTTGAATATCTCACGTTTAGTGAATTTCTAAACTTGCTTTATTGTGTTTCATCGTACTGAATATTATGATGTTCGTGCTGAAAACAAAATCGTAGTTAAATTAAAAAGCAGAATTGTTTAATTTTATGATGAAAAGCTCAATTTTTACAGCCTTAATTTCATCTCTAATAGTTAGTATTGAAATAATTTTGAAGTTTTATAGTGCCTATTAATTTGAAATTATCCAATTACCTACAATGTACTCGTATAATACAAAATTTCCTTGTCTTGATTTTTGTTTTCTTCATCTTATATTCGCATCGCGGAAATATTTCAATGCTTTGGATATTTTCAATAATCGGTAATTTTGCATGCTTTTATACAACAATTTTCAGTAATTTTGTTGAGTTAAGATTACTAAGCAATTTTTCTAAGCATTCAAATAGATTAACTATCGTCATATCACTGTATGTAGAAGCATTGATACTGGTAGAAAACCTGTAATCAATACTAGTTCTAGTTTTATACAAACTTTCATCATTGAATTTTAAGTGATTGCTAAGGCAAATGCTCATTTGTGATCAATTAAAGCATGTCAAAAATCAAACGTTTTGTTTCATTTAGGAGTATATAGTTCATGCTTTTGAGTGTATTTGTAACCCTTGCCAAGTTATATACTGGCAGCTTAAAAAAATTATGCTGCGTTACGGAATATAAAGCCACTTAAAATTTTCTACGTTTTTCGTGAAAGAAAGCTGGGACAAGTACCCTACAGTCCCCCCAAAAAATGAATCATTGGTGCTAATTATATGAAGTACAGTGTTTGCTGTATTAATTTCACTAATGCTTCGATAAAATTAATACTGTTTGGTTGTTTTGTCTTGTTTCAGCTTAAACAATTGCTAATATTATGAAATTTTAATTGAATTTGTTCTGTGTTTTCAGCTACAAGAGGAACGTTCAAAGTTTTTGAGATCTGTAAAAGAGAAATTGAAAAACCGTGATATCGTATCCCGAGATCGGAGTCGTGTCAACCGCAATGAGCATGACGATTACAGTCGGTAAGTTTCACATTAGAACCGGCTGGTTAGCTCAGTTGTTAATACATCGCTATCAGTGCAAAAGGTCTGGGGTTCGATTCCCGGGCCAATCATACCCGACACAGTGTCGCCAACTGTTCGCCACCGCCGCGAGGTTTCTTCGGAAATGTGTTGCTCAAGCGCGAAGCAGCGGGTATGGACCCAGCCACTCGTTACACGCTTCGGTGTAATACTGCGAGTATAATGAAGATTTGATTTTGTTCGTGTTATTGTAGCTACTACTGCTACGTTTCTAGACCTGCTTATCCTTGGGGGTCGCGGGGGCAGCTGCTCGAGTTGAAGCCTCCAAGCATCTCGATGCTCTGCGACGAAGGGTAGATGCTCCGGTGGAATGCCAAGGCAAGACTAACTAAGATCTTCATCGTGATCTTGCCAACGAGTTCTGGGACGGTCTCTAGGCCTTTGACCAACACGTGTTGAACTGCGGTAGTTAGTTATTTGCATTCAGCAAGTTTTTCAATCCTAATCTACTAAATCAAGAAAAAAACTACGCTTGAACCTAAATCATCGTCCACTGCATTCCTAATTACTGCACAATACACATACGTTTCTAGTGTGCTCATGTAAATTGACATGTTAAATCAAATCTTCATTATACTCGCGGTATTACGCGGAAATGCGTAACGAGTGGCAGGATCCATCCCCGCGGCTTAGCGCCGTGACAACGCAGCTTCGAAGAGACATTGCAGCGGTGGCGTTGGCGACACTGTGTACGATTTGACCAGTTGAGGAATCGAACCCTACACCTCCCGCGTCGTTAGCAATGTCTTTAATCACGACGCCTACTGACCGGTGCATTCTGTGCTTTGATCTCAAATTAAATTTTGTCATAATTACACGTAATGGTATCACATCACTTATTCGGTGCATTCCTCTTCAGCCGAGCTCGCCGGTCAAGAAGTTCAAGTCGCAGATCACGAAGCATATCACCTCGATCGTCCGAACACCGACGCTCTCCGCCTCGGAGAAGAAGCCGGACTCCGCCCCGAGCTCTGTTAATCAGAAGGTATTGCGAAGCATTCAAAATTTTGTACTATCTCTTCCTAAATCATACAATTTGGAGTTGCATCTGCAACCTAAACTCCGTTGAAGGTGGTTTAGTTTCGTGCTTGGTCGTTTCTAACGCAGTGCTGCCACTAACTTGCCGTTGCTACAGCTTTTTCTGCATATTCAGACGTAGGTGACCAGAGGCTTGGTAGCGAAAACCGGCTCCGTGTTAAATCCGAGTCAAACCTTCATTATAGTCGCGTTATTACGTCGAAGCGTGTAACGAGTGGAGAAGTTCATCTCTGCAACTTAGCGTCTTGGCAACACTGCTCCTAGCGGTGGTGGTGAGAATTATCGTAACGGTGCCGTTGGTTGGCGACACTGCGTTCGATTTGACCGGCTTGGGAAACAAACCCTAGACTTTCCGTACCCATAGCGATTTAAATACATACCATACTTACTATACATCTGCTTACACTGCGAGGATGATGAAGGTTTTTTTCTTGAAATTATCCTCGGCGTTTGCTGTTTGACGACAAGATACAACAAATCTTGCATTAGAATGCTGAACTCCGTCTTAATAAGCTTTTACGTTAGTGTTGTTCCGCAGTTTTCGACATGAACGACAGCGCAGATGGCCTAGCGGTAAGAACGTCTGCCTCTGGAGATGTAGACTCTGTTTGGATTCCGGTTCGGGTCAAACCAATGACTTTAGAAATGGTATTCACAGCTTCCCTGCTTGATGCTCAGTATTAGAGGAACAGTGTGGAGAACAAGCCGGCAAGTTTACTTGTTGTGCTGTAGGAAAAGGCACTTAGTGGGATTCCCCCATCTTAGAGTGGTGGATTGATAGCTTGCAGCTCCTAGGCGAGCTCGTTATAGCGCTTCCATCACTTTCTCGTGATAGGAGGATAGATATGCTACTAAATCCAAAAACAATGGAGTTTGACCATGAAATGTTGTAGAGTTTCACCTCGAAGATCACCCAGAAGGCGCTCACGCAGTCCTCGACGCAGGAGGAGTTCGTCCCGGTCTCCATCCTGGAGGAGAAGTGATGAAGAAGATGTAGAAAGACGGAAGTTGGAAAAGAAAATCAAAGAAAAAGAAGCCGCTTATCAAGAAGTAAGATGTTGTGCAACGTTATTGGCATCAATGAGTAGTGGTTAAAGACATCACTAATGATGCAGGAGATCTTAGGTTCGATTCTCGAGCAATTCAAAGTAAAGGTGCTAAGCCGTGGAGATGGACCCCGCCACTTGTTACGCGCTTCGCCGTGATACCGCGAGTACGCCTACAATGAAAACATAAGTTTTTCTTCTTACAGCGTCTACATACGTTGGAAAACCGGGAACGACGACAGAAACGCGCATACGAGAAGCGTGTTGAGCAAGAGAAAGCTGAAAGAGAAGCGATGGTGAAGGAAGCGAAAAAATTGCGAGAATTTTTGGCTGATTACGACGACGAGAAATGCGATAGTATATATTACTCGTAAGTGGACGTTATCTTGTGATTTTTGCAGTAATTGCTTTGTGGGCAATAAATATGGGACGAAATAGCTTAAGGAGGAAAAATAAGGTCGCAGTGATTCTTACAACTGAACGTTTCGACTACATCTCAGTTGTGTACTGCTTTCTATGGTTGTATTTTTCCTCCGTCAAATTACCTTATAGTTTTGCCTTTGCATTTTTTACTTTTTCACCAAATTTGGAACTTTTTGTCTCCGGTTGGTGTACAGCTATCCTATGTTATTCTTCGAATGGAAAAAAGACGACTGTTTTCTATGTCAAAAATAAGTTAAATGAGATTGCGTTTCTTTCATAAGCTTCAAAAATACGTGTGAGGCAAGGTGTTTGGACAGTTATTCATTTTGTGCAGTTGAAACTGATTTAAGCTGATTAAATTATTCTTGGAAAATTCTGTTAATGGAGTCTTTTTTCTTGAGACAGCTTTGACAAATGTCATTGCCGCCATATCCAGTATGGTATGCGTGTATTACTCTAGAATTTTTCATTTTTTGCTACTCTTGTGCTTTCTATTCAGTGTTTTGTGTCAGATATAAAAATAACTTTGGTTATTTTCAAATTATATTGAACTGAAAATTCAATAGTACTTGAAGGAGACTGCGAAGTGAGCTCGCGCTCTTCGCCTCAGCAGCCACCCGGTGTATATGTCAAATGCGATCGTCCCCAGCCGTGCATCGAACCCGTCACGTAGGATCTTCATCGCGTTTGGTGCAGAAGGTATGGGGTTCAATTCCCGGACCGGTCAAATTGGGCATAGTGTCGCCAAGGACTCGCCATCGCTGGGACCTTTCTTCAGAGCTGTGTTGCCCATACGCTAAACGAGGAGATGGATCCCGCCACTCGTTACACGCTTCCGCGTAATACCGCGAGTGTATTGAAGATTTGATTTTTTTAAACATTTTTTAGGGAAAACCTGCTCTATGGATCACTAAAATCCCATTTGAATCCCGCAATGCCACTATATTTTTTGATGAATATTTTTTTTCAGTGGGAGTATGCTGACGAAACGTCTCAGCGATAGAGAACGTGAAATGGAAGAGGATGCTCAAGATAAAAGGAAAGAAGCGGAAGAAATCAGCATCCTGCGCAAGAAATTAGTGGAGGAAAACCACACGAGTCCCGATGCTGCCATTACAACTGTGCGTCTATGTTTTGAAAACTTTGTTGTTAATAACTTGAAGAAGAAAAATGAAGCCGCAGTAATTTATAAAACTGGTCGTTTCGACAACGAAGATTGAGCTGTCATCATCAGCGGTGTAAGCAAGGCAATCACCATCATCCAGTTTCAATCCGGTTTTCTCCTCGTCACCGAAGGTGGCCGGATGCACCTCATATCCCCTCCGCAATCGCTCTCCTTTCCTCCATCTCGTTCGATCTGCAGCTTCCTCAATCTGCAACCCAACCCATGTGTAATTAAGGTAGACTGTAAACATATGGGTAGTACTTTTTTGCTTTGTACAGTCGACCAGGAACCTGGTGTACATGGCGTACTAGTCCCAATGTCTATGCTTTGCTGGGTTGTGCCTCCTCGGGGCACCACACAGGCAACGGTTTCGACTGGCCGGCTAACTACTTCAGCAACCCTGTTGCCTTGCAGTGCAAGCCTTTTTAGGCAAAGGCTAGGCCCACTGCTTATAACTGTGGTTGGCGTCAGCAAAGGCATGCGGTTATAAAATACATGCTCCAATAAAATCTCATGAAGATGCAAAGAAAAGTTTCCTAGGTAATACAAAGCTGAAAGACACTGCTGATGATGACAGCTGAATCTATGTTATTGAAACGTCCAGTTTTACATTGTTTTACGTGTTGAATTATTTCAACTGAATTAGTTTCGATTTTACGGTGAAAGAAGGTGTCCCACTAGAAGATTACTGCATTGTATGCCAAAATGGTTTCATTGAGGAGAAACTATTAGCTGATGAACCTATTCCTGTTAAATGTTCATTATACTCGCGGTATTACGTCGAAGCGTGTAAGGAGTGGCGGGACCCATCTCCGCAGCTTAGCCCTGGACAACACAGCTCCGAAGAAACATCGCAACGGTGGCGAGCCGTTGGCAACACTGTCGATTTGATCAGCCCGAGAACGAACGCAGAACCTTCCGCGCTCGAGAACGATGTCTTGAACCACTACCCCCACTGGCCGATTGATTAAGTTACTAATACTTTCAATATTTGTAGGTGATAGCGGAAACTGAGAACATCTGGCGTCCTCTTATCGAGCCTGATACTCCTCCAAAAACTCCATCATCAGTGGATTCGGATTCAAGTAGCTCCTCTACTACCTCAGATGAAGATTCTGATTCCATTGTAAGGAACTACTTTTTTAAAGCTAAACATTGTGAACGAAAACCTTGTTTTAATTAATACAATAGATGTAAAAATCTTTCATAGCTAACTTTTTGTGACTTTTATCTTTTCTTAACTTCCAAACCTGACTTTTTGTGACTTTCGCAGCTAATTTTTTGTGACTTTTATCCATTTGTGACTTCCGAAGCTAAATTTTTTGTGACTTCCGTTGCTAACTTTTTGTGACTTTTAACTTATGGCTTCCAAAGCTAACTTTCGTAACTTTGCAGGAGTCGGAAAGTGATGACAGCGAATCGCAGAATTCCGACGATCAATCCGTCGTGTACGAAACAGAAGTACGTGAAGGGTTTGCTTTCGTGTTGTAGCAGTCTAACTATCATTAGTATGTTGAAAATGATTTTAAATCGAGCTGTCGTTGTGCGTCCGACAATAATGTTCTTCGTCATTTTCCTTTCGAAAGAATTTAAAATTGGACACATTGTGGCCAACAGCTCGTCCCCGCTGTGATGTTTCTTCGGAGCTGTGTTGCCCAGGCGCTAAGCCACGGGAACGGACCCCGCTACTCGTTACACGCTTTGACATAGTATTACGAGTGTAATGAAGATTTGATTTTGATTGTTAGCCCTAAATTTTCAGATTGTGAACGAAGATGTCTCGGCCGAGGATCGAACCGAGGACACGAAAGCAAAAATCAAAGATAATATAATGTCCCATGTTTCATCTGCAGGTGATGAAGTTGCTAGCTTAAATAAACATCGATTGGTTGGCGTAATGGTTTAAGACATCGCTATCAGTACGGGAGGTCTGGGGGTTTAATTCCCGGGCTGGTCACATCGGACTTAGTCTTGCCAATCCGTCGCCACCGCTGCGATGGTTTTTCGGAGCTGCGTTGCCGAGGCGCTTAGTCGTGAAGATGGACCCCGCCACTCGTTACACGCTTCGGTGTAATACCGCGAGTGTAACGAAGATTTGGTTGGAATCATAATTGTCTAAGATAGATAGGTATTTGTTTTGTTATATATGAAGGAAACGCAAAATACAATCACGTACACATAAAGGGAATAATAAGCAAATAGGCAAGAAAGCATCGAATAACCATGCAGAAAGCAAAGTATTCATGGTTATTGGTTATACAATACATACAATATATAGTATACATTTTAAGATAACGCAAATTTAAACATTACATCAATTGGTTTAATAAAAATCAATTTAAAATTCGACGTTTAGTTGTCTTATTGGTAACAGATTCCCCATCAGTGAGCTCAACTGCTTCATCAACACCCAAGTTCAAAGCCAGCTTTAAGTTAAAGCAAGAAGGCAATCCAGTATTAAGCAAGTGAGTAGAGCAGCATTAAAACAAACTCCTATTATCCTATGAGCTCTCTTAACTTTTTCTTCGAAAGTATCGGATTTACTTTGTCCACGTGTCCGTTTTAAGTGGCTCCAAAGGCTTTCCGGGTTTTCCGCATCATAATCAATTTTGATGTCATAATTGCCTGTTCTAACTTGTTGTCGCAACAACTCGCCGCCGCTGCGATGTTTCTTCAGAGCTGTGTTGCCCAGGCGCTAAGCCGTGGAGATGGATCCCGCCACTCATTACACGCTTCGGCGTAGTACCGCGAGTATAATTATTTTTGTAACTATCGTATTTCCGCGTGCCGGTAAAGGCACTTTACGGATCGTGGAAGAATTGCAGTAATGTTAGGTTATTAATTATAACTCCTGATTTTTTACTAGTTCCAAGAAACGCAATCCTTCGTTGTCGGACGTTTTTAATCAAGATGACAATGAAACTCCGCATAAGAAGGCGGCAAAACCGCAGTTACTTGATGAAAAAAATTCGAAGTAAGTGTTTCTTCTATTAGCATCAGTTCTTCGTAACATAGGCATTCTTTTTAAAACTCCCCTTCTCCTACCTACATGCCATAACGTTGATCGTTTTGTTGTCTCTTCCCTTTTCTTGTACCGTTGTTATATTTCCTTTATCGTTCCATATTTTTTATCGTGTTGATGGTATCGTTTATTTCGGCGCCAAAAAACAAAAAAATAAAGCAAACCAGATCAATTGAGAAAAATAAAATAATTGTGTGGAAATAAAAGACACTACCGCCACTTCTATTCACTGGTAATGTTTTTAACAATCTTCTTGTTTACAGACACGAAAAAAAAGATAAGCGCAAGTTAGTGCGCGCTTTGATCGAAAAAATTCCTACAGAGAAAGAAGAATTATTTGATTATGACGTCCTCTGGTCTATGGCCGACGCAGTAAGCATTACAAAGCGTTAGAGAGTGATTTTGTTGAAATATCGAAGCATATGCTTGAACTTCTCGCTGGTTTAGTAGAAAAATGTAGCCAGAATAACATTACTTTTAACGTTTCAGCATGTTACTCAATTTGCTTTTGACAATGGGATGAGTAACATTTTGAAACATCAAGTAATTAAAAAATGTTTTCAGTTATTCTGGCTGCATGTTTTCTACTACAACTTAAACGGAAATTTATTTTGACGCTGCGTCAGTTACGTAATGACGTGCGGAGGTCATGCTGAAAGTTTTATGATTGAAAAATTTTTGCCAAAGATGACTGAGAAATTCTGGAAATGGTATCGTATCTTTGTGAGTTTTTTCAGCTTACCGGCCAGGTTGATGTAGTGGTCGAGGACATCGCTAACGGTGCGGTAGATCTAGGTTCGATTCCCGGGCCAGTGAAATCGGACACTATATCGTCAAACGGCTCGCCACCGCTGCGATGTTTCTTCGGAGCTGTGCAGCCCAGGCGCTAAGCAGCGGAGATGAACCCGCCACTCGTTACACGCTACGGCGTAATATCGCGAGTATATTGAAGATTTGATTTAGTTGTGTTATTAGTATAAGTGTTACAATGTTTTATTTCGTAGACTTTGATGGAAAGACGGATTAAACCTTGGATATCGAAGAAAATAATTGAATATATCGGTGAAGATGAGCCTACGCTCGTTGAGTTCATCTGTAGCAAGGTGAGATTATATGTTAGTAATAGGCATTAAACAACATTATGTTTGCTACTATGTAAAGAGTTAAGACTCTGCCCGCGTGTCCAGGTCAGATGGTTGTAAAGGCCCACGAGCGGTCTGCATCATAATTAATTTTTTATGTCATTGGGTTTTTGTAATCACTTGAACTGTGCAATACATGTAGACAGGGTAATTGTGTAATATGGAGCCTGAAGAGACTTACTAAATAACGCTGTAAAAGCAATTCTAAGACTGGTTTCGCGGTTTGACCGCTCGTCAATGTTTAACGAACAAGTAACGAATTTCTTTAGTCAGAGTCAAGTCTTTATTGCTCACAGTATTACGCCGAAGCGTGTTACGATTGGCTGGGCCCCTCCGCAGCTTTGCGCCTGGGCAACACTGCTGCGATGAAACGTTGCCGCAATGGCAAGCCGTTGGTGCCACTGTGTCGGATTCGACCTCCTGTCATTAACCACTACACCAAATGTTAAACTAATTGTACATATATCGAACACAACCGAGTATAATCTCTATGCTTATTGAAAAGCACATGTGCTTTTTTAGTTTAACCATTGAGCTTGTTTTAATGCATGAACGCATGTGTAATACGCTGCATTGTTTTTTGTTTCACCAACTGCTCGCCACCGCTGCACGTTTCTGCGAAGTTGTGTTGTCCAGGCGCTAAACCGCAGAGATGGACCCCGCCACTCGTTACACGCTTCGGCGTAATACTGCGAGTATAATGATGATTTTTTATTCTTTTTTGCTGAGCGGCTTATTGCAGAGCGCAACTTACATCTCTTTCTATGTTAGACCTAAACTTCCTTCGTTTTCTTGAGCACATAATTTTATGTTATCCTGAATGAATTTTACTGATACTTACGGTATTTAACAACTTCTTTAGATATCATCTAAGAGCAAACCTGGAAAAATCCTCGACGATATATCGATGGTATTAGACGAAGAAGCCGAAGTATTCGTCGTAAAACTCTGGCGATTATTGATCTATGAAACCGAAGCCAAAAACGAAGGACTGACTAATTGAAATTTGGTACCAAATCAATGGTAAAGAAATGGCCAAATGCCGGCGCTGAATCGGTCGACAGCCCGAAGAAACGGCGGAAAGAGACGCGTGTTCCAATTGGACGCGGCGAACATACTGATTCCAAGAAACTTAAAGATGCTGTTGACAACTTTTGACACTTACTGCTTTTGCATATGTTTCGGTATTGGAGCGGAAGACGCCTAGCCCACAGAGGCCAAGCAAATATCTTCGGTGTCCGCCTTACGTGGAGTTTTGTATCCGATCATATGTCGTTCTTCGACCTCATGTCCGTTTTCCAACGGAGCACAGAGTGGTATGTTGATTTGGATTTCTTTTTTAAGATTTTGGCGAATATTTTCGCTTGTACGACGCGCTACTCTAGAACTTCATTTTACATTTCGCAACAATGAGGTTGGGACACCGATAAAACGTTTGCAACTACAGTACACTGTAGTCTGTATTTAATATCACAGCACGTATTTACCCTGTTCTTGCTTCTAGTTTCTGCATTATTAATTTTTGATGTCACAATCACTTTTTTTGATTATGGCAACAAAAAATTGAACATGTGAACAGGGTAATAATTCTTGTTATTACAAATTCTTAAATTATACATTTTTGTATTTTTTATGCAGAGTTTTGATGCATTGTCATATTAATATTTTACGATAACTATAACTATATTTCGCTTTTTGCTAAGGTTTTCAGCTCAATTTGCATGCTATTTTCAAGTCTATGGTGCGCTAAAACTAGAACCCTTTCATTTTCTATCAAATATTAACTAAATTACACCTAAGTTACTTTTGCAAATGCCTCAGTATGTCAGTTTAATTGCTTTGTATTATGATTTGGGGAATGGCACTGACACACCAGTTTACTCGGGGAGAAGTTATAGTAGTTTTGACCTCTTAATTTTATTACAAACAATACAGCTTAGAAACGGCTATAAATGCTTGGGCGGTCGTATCGTCTTACTTCTGGTGCCATTTTCAACGTTGTAAGGCCCAAGCTGGGTTTTATGCTATGGTCTTAAAATTTAAGCTGTTTCTTAGCTGTGTTATTTGTAATTAAATTGCTTACTAACTCCTTGTGCACTTAATTTTAGTTTTTAATAAGTTGATTGACATTTTTTCAGTCATTTTTGCTAAAAAGCGCTTTAAAATTCACCAGCCAAAGTGTAGATACGAGGTCTTGCTATTCATCAAATTCCCATGGACACAATTACTGTGCCCACATGTCCAATTTTCGGTAGCTTTAGGTTCTTGGTTCTAGTTTCTGCATCGTAATCAATTTCTTGATGTCATAATCATTTTTTTGATTATGACTTCATTATGACGCAGAAACTAAAACCAAGAACCGTGGGTCCAAAACCCAATTAAATTGCAATAAGCTACTTCGTCTTTTTCTCCTAATTATTTCTGTCCTAGTTGGTTGCTTTGGCTTGTCCATTATCGGGGTCGCCACTGCGCGCAAATTTTCCCCTCGTCATCTTGATCAACTTCGTCTTCCTCCCTTGGCTGCAGCTCTCACCATGTATGCTTTCACTAAACCCGTCCACCTTGGTCTTTTTCTTTTACCTAGTACTTCCATTTCTAACATTTTTTTCAGCGTAGCTTCTTTCCTCTTCACGTGATAATACCAGTTCACTTCTAAGTTTGTCTCCCTGCTTTGCAATTTTTGTTTTCCCTGATACGTGTTTTACCTTGTCCTTTCTTATCATTCCCATTGCCCATTTTACCGTTTTTTTATTTCCGTTACAACCACCGTTTGAGGCCTAATCAGTAATCACACTATGATAAATTCTGTCTTTAATTCTTCCCGATAAATTTCTGTCTTGACTAGCTAGCTGAAGCGTGTAAAATAAGCATACTGTATTCCAGGCTTTATTACTACTATGAAGGCTATAGAAATCATGTAATTGCTAAAATGGCATCTCACTAACTTGGGGTTACCAGTTTTTTTATGTTATGATGAAACGACTAAGACTTACGTGGGACTAACCGAGAGTTAATTGCAGTTTTTTATGCTTTTATCAAGATTAAAGAAAATAACAAATTCTGACTTAATTTGTGCAGAGTGCCTACGCTAGTTATAAAAGGATGAAGAAGCCGCTCTACGTTGATCGAATCAGAATTTGCTCTTTCCTAGTTTTTCAGTTGATTTTTTTTTTAAATTGCCGCTATTTATAATTATCGTAAAACATCTTATCTGCTACAGACGCTTCAACTAAACTTATGTGGAAGTTGCGTCAATGATGTTAGCCTTAAACCTAACATTATTGAACTTTTACGTCTGATTTTTACATCTGAAAATAGCTGTGGTTTTTCCCATGTAAGAGCGCAATGAGCTGTCTGGGTTTTGACCTGGTAATCTTGTGATTATGAGCACAACCATCATTTTTTAATATCGCTGAAGGTCCAATCACGCTGAATGAGATTTTTTAATGTCGAAGAGATGTTTTGTCTGTTTGTTGTTACGTCATCATACAGTGACTTTGTAAAGCGTGATGTCATAATAAAGCAAACTAATACGTTTTTTAAAGACGTTGAGAAACCTCATTCAGGGTCATTGTACTTTTAAAAGAGGCGCAATTTTTCTCCAAAACCCTTTTCGTATGAACGAAAACGATCGACTATTTTGAATTTGGGGGTGGGAACAGGGCCGTATTAGGATTTTGGGGGCTCCGGGTGCTGGAGCTAATTTTTCTAGGGGACATGCGTTTTTGAAAATGTGATTTTGACGATAGTATCAGACCATTTTTAGAGGTGAATCTGACACGCCCCGTGATCGGGGTTGTAACCCCCCTGCTTTATTCGGCCCTAAATGAGGTCATAATCTTAAATTTCTGTAAAAATGTGTTATTATTTCTCCCGAATAACTGCCACACTAGCTTAGATACATTGTGACATGTAGGGTAAGCATTTTTCCACGACTTTAACAGTCATTGACATTTGCAGTGCTATTTCGCACATTGTGTACTCTGCACTTGAAATGTGAAAGCAGGCATTTGTCAAGGTTAACTTTAAATTGGGATTTTCCTTCAACTAAAGTTTGAAAGGATTGAAAGTTGGTTCTGGTTTTACGTTCACCGCAGACATATTGAGCTGACTTGTCTTTGCAATTTGTGGAATAATCGTAACTTATACCTTATGTCATTGCGTCGAATAACTCTGCATGGAAGATGCTGTAGAATGTGTGATTTTTAAAAGCAATTGAATACCAGAATATTGTGAGCTGTGATATGAAATACATACTACTGTAGTTGCAAACGCGTCGCCGATATCCCAACCTCATTCTTGCGAAATGCAAAATGAAGTTCTAGATCATCGCGGAGTACAAGCGTTAAAATGTTCGCCTAACCCTAAAAAAGAAATCCAAATAAACATACCACTCTGTGCTCCGGTCAAAAACGGCAATGGTGAGGTCGAAAGGCGGCATATGATGGGATCCAAAAAATTCCGTGTAGGAGGACACCGAAGTCGTTTGCTTGGGTTTTTTGGGTTTATGCCTCTTTCGCAGTATTGTGTAATCACACACAGGTTAATGTATTTTTTATTTATTACAAAATGTAATATATAAAACTTTCTATGAGGTACAACAGTGTGAAGCAGTTCTTCAAAGATCTTCGCTTGTCCTATCAGGGCCCTTGCAAGCAGCGGCGTACGCAGAAGGGATGCGTAACCCATCATGCCCTCCCTCTATACCATTGTGGGTTATCTTCTTTTCACGCGCTCCCATTAAAAACTTTTTGCGTACGCCCCCGCCGTAGTCACAAAAAATTAGCAGGGGAGGCACATTACGATGATTTGAAATTTACTGATTACGTGCGACAGTGGCAATGCTTTTAGACTTTGTGCATCTCAATAGATTCTTTTACATTCACACCATTGACGTTCTATGGAAAATTAAAATTTTAGGAATTTACGAGAACATGTTTGAAAAGGCAGTGGCTATTTGTACGGGCCCGTACACATAGCGTCTGGAGTTATTTGTACGTGAGAGTAAAACGTGGGTTTATAAACGCCATTATAGCTTGGTGACTTATTTTCGTCGTTTCGATTCTTGCTCAGGGACAACATTCGGGTTCGTAAAGATAACAGACTAGAATGAGAATGTAAGTTCTGCTGGAGTTGGGTACATTACATGAATGATGAAAATCGTCACGGTCTATTGGTTAAACGACTCTCGCGCACAAATAACTCCAGACGCTATTTGTACGGGCCCGTACAAATAGCCACTTCCTTTAGAAAACGAGGGTTCAAAAGAACTTCACGCCATTCCCATTATCACGTAGCTAGCAAAAACGTTTTAAAAAAAAAAGATTTATCGTTAAACTTTAGGTTAACCATTTCTGCAAATTGTATTTAGTTGCATATTTATCTCCCCATGATGAGAAAGCGATCAGAGCGCTATAACGAGCTCGCTTAGGTGTTGCCAGCCATCTGTCTACCACTCCAAGATGAGAGAATCCCGTTAAGTGCCTTTCCCAACGGAACATTAAGTAAACTTGCCGGCTTGTTCTTCCCACTGTTGCTTTAATCCTGAGCGTCAAGCAGGGAAGCTGTGAATAGCGGTTTTAATGTCATTGGTTTGACCCGACTCGGAATCCAACCCGAGTCTGCAGGTTTAGAGGCGGATGCTCTCACCACTCGGCCATCTGAGCTGATACACCAACGCAACACCCAGATTACTTAAAGATTACAGAACAAATAAGGTTTTTAGAGATTAAAAAACAATTGTGATGCACAAAGCCAGAGCTTTGACCAAAGAAAAAGAGAAGTGGATCGCGTCAATGTGTACCGTGACCAAACATCTTTAAACCGATCGTTGACAAACTTCCCTCTATTACACGTCACAAACCAGCATTCATGGCACTTTTTCTAATCGATTACATCTTTGATTGGATGACCAAGAGGTCAAGAGTTTGCCTTGCGGCCCGAAAACTCGGGTTCGACTCCAAGTCGGGTCAAACCAATTACATTAAAATTGATATTCACAGCTCGGATTGAAGCTCAGCATTAAAGGGACAGTTTGAGGAACAAGTCTGCTTCTTCTTTCGTTGGGAAAAGCACTTTAGGGATACCCGATTTTGAGGTGTACTGAAACAAGGAGAAACTTGAAAGTGAGCTCTTGTTGTGTCGTAGGGAAAGACACTAGTGGATACCCTATTCAGAGGGGCAGACGAATAGGGATCAACTCAAAAGCGAGCTCGTCATAAAAGCCCGGTCGCTTTTCAACAAAATTTGACAAAAATAACTGAATATTCAACAATTTTTACAAATTTTCATCGATTACAAAAAGTGCCACGTCTTGCTTCTACGTATTCATTACCAGCATTGCGCGTCAAATCAAGGCAAAGTTTAAACCAGAGTTCTTAAATTGATTCCATCAACCCAAATACACCAGGATTTTCCACCTGTATCGGCTGTTTTTATATGAGAGAGAAGTCTGTTATAGGTTTAGTCAGGTTACTTCGGGGAACTCAGCCCAAAAAACGTTACGAAACTTCGGTTTAAACATTGTCATTATGCGTCAGCGTCTACGAACAAAGCACTTTCGCTTTTCTGGAATGCGACTTTTGGGTTAAACTTACTGCTAAATACCCTACTTGCTACCCCTGCAGCACATAGCTTGAAAACGAAGAAAAACAGCACAAAATACAAAAATAAGCCCACTAAATAGTACTTATTCCCGCGCAACGGTAGCACAAAATAATCTAGCTATAAAAAATTCGGCGGAATTTGCGGTAAAATAATTCATAGTTCGGATTACAATAAATATGGGACGAAAATATATAGGTTAAGGAGGAAATATAGTCACAATAATTCTGAAACTGGCCGTTTCGACAACATAGATTCAGCTGTCATCACCATGAGTGAAAGAAAGGCTGTGCAAAACTGAATTCCATAGTTCAAGTTAGTTTGGCTTCTGTTCGGTGATGAATAAGCGAAAATTGGAGAAACGTAATCTTGTCGTTAGCTTCATTTTTAAATTAGTTGATTCAAACTGAAGGTTTGCATTCATGAGAGGTTCGGAACAGGTTACAGCATGAACTTATACTAGTTACAATAAACAGTTTGCAACAAATTAAAATCTGTTCGACGATAGATACAATTATCGAGAAGCATCTATTTACGACCCAAGAACTAGCTTGGGTGGGTCTTGAACCCAGATCTTGCGATTATAGCCTTCGCTACAATGAATGCTTTAATCCAGCAGTCCGTAAACGTTGCTAACTACTTAAACGCCAGGTGCGCGCAGGGCCAGATTGAAGGGGGTAGAACCCCCGAAGCCCTGGGTAAATTTCAGCTCTAAAAATAGGCCTGTTGTCAGCGTTAAAATCAGGTCATTGTTCCTCCCGAAAAATTAGCCCGGTCGTCCCCCCCCACAAGGTCTAAGTATGGCCTTGGATGCGCGGGATAAGATCCTTTAGTAGGCTTATACCAATCTACACAAATTTGACAATAAAAAATACACAGTAGGCCTATAGATCATCGCGTAAAAATGAGAATGCTGGAATTAATATCGTCCAAAGATTTGCCGGTTTTCGAAGGAGAGTGTTGAGAACCGCGGTCGTCCCGCATTCCACCCCAACCTAAACAAAGTTGTCATCATAGCAGAGCTATACTTTTGGGGGCGCCGCGCCACTCTTTAAGATCGTTAAATCGTGACCTCCAAAAAAAGTCCACTGCTAACGTAGCATGGGGCGGGGGCCCCAAAAAAATCTGCCCCAGGGAACTTAAAGTCTTCATACAACCCTTCCCGCCCCCCATTCCTCCTCAATTTTAAATGTTTAAAAGACCACGTAAAAATGTCGACTTTGTACAAGGACATGAAAATTCTGCAAGTTACTTTGAAATTGAGGTGGCTAAGTTTATGCATTCATTTCATCACGGCAATCTGCCATGTATATTTGACAGCTACTACAAATCTGTGGCAACTCAATATAATCACAATACAAGATCCGTTGCTAATAAAAATTGTTATTTGCAAGGAATGCACGCACAGCCTGGACAATCTGCTTTAAACTATGTTGGCGTGACAATTTGGAACAAAATTCCCCTTCATGTTAAGTTGCATCCAAAACACCTATTCTCTCAGCAACTCAAAAATATTCTCATCAGCAAAGATTAGAAACATCTTTTGTCTTGGAAACTATTTTTATTGAGTAACTTCTAAATTCAAAGCTTCAGAGAATTTTTTAAATTCCCTTGAAATTCAAAATAAAATACGCAATGGAATAAATATAGTTTATCAGACAAAGGTTCTTCGCTGATTTATTTATTTATTTTTTTTTCGTTTGTTCTTTCTTTAGTAGTTGTAGCGATTACGATTACTTCTTATGTTGTTTTGTTCAGCAGGTGGCAGTAGACTCGATGACCGCACGGTTTATTTGCTGTCTACTGGCCAAGTGAGCCAATGACATAATTAGAGTGAACACATCTACATTACAAATTGCGTTATTACGTTTTAATTTTGCTGTTACTGTACGTTCTGTATCACTTGGTGAATAAACGAACAGATTGATTGATTGATATCTGGCTTGTTCTCCACACTGTCTTTTTTATATTGATCGAACGTCAAGCAAAGAAGCTGTGAATACCAATTTTAAAGTCATTGGTTTGACCCGACTCGAAATCAAACCAGACATTGCAGCTCCAAACGCAGACTCTCGGCCATCTGAGTAGCAAACCGCATAACGCACTAACCAGCAAAATCTCCACATTGACTCAAATCTCGCGACGCGGTGCTAGACCCTCCAATACACATCTGCTCCGGATTGTCAGAATTCACCCTGAAAGCAGAAAAATAACTTAAAAAAATCTTGACAGAGCTGCTAAATATGTTAAAATCCAACACTGTTTGTCGGGTTTTCTTAAAAGCAGTGCCTAGAGCAGGGATGCACAACACAGTGCACGTACCCAGAGTGGCACGCTGTAAGCTCCAACATGGCACGCGAACAGTTTGATAAAAAGTAATTCTTGCACCATAATAAATCGTGATAAATCAGGTTTATATCGAAATACAATGTAATCAAATCACAATTAGGCCTATGTCAGTAGAAACAGTAGGCCTATTCTGTACTTAACGGAAGTTCGTATACAATACCAGCAATTATCCCAAAGTGTCGAAGCACGCGACAAGATTATTTCGAATGCCTTGGCACGTGTCCTCATTTAACATGTGCAAACCTGGCCTAGAGCATCGGTAGGCTTTTTCTTTTGAACTTGTTCTTTGTGAACACCAACCCCACAGTTGTCATCTATCCCCAATCACCCTATCCTCAATCTCCACACTCCTAACAGTACTATTAATACCTCTAATTTTTACATTTCAAGTTACTCCAGATAAAATCATACTAGCGTGACACCAACGTTATCTAAAGGAACCAACAAGCAGATCGGTGCAGCAGTGTTTTTATAATGGAAACGTGTCTCGAGTTCAGACACCTACTTTTCTCAAAAACGAAAAGATAAAAATGAAAAATTTAATCAATCTATTCTATCAAATTCGTCTAATATCAAAAAAACTTACCTTATTCCGGGACACAGTGCATTTGGTAATCCCACAGAGTTGAAAGCTCGGAATTGGATGTATCCAGGCTCCACGTGTTTCCTGTGGACGGTGGGGATTCCGGATAGAATAAGATTGTTGTCTCCTCGCTCATATTTGACAGGAACAACTTTGTGTGGAACATCAACAGTAAAAGTAAAGTTGTCTAGAATAAAGAAGTCAAATCAGTTCTTCATTATACTCGCGCTATTGCACCGAAGCGTGTAACAAAAGATGAGTCCATCTATGCAGCTCAGCGCCTGGGCAACGTAGTTCCGAAGAAACATCGCAGCGGTGGCGAGCTGTTGGCGACACTGTGACAGATTTGACCGGCCCGGTAATCGAACGCAAAATACCCCACGCCAATAGCGATGTTTAGCCACTTTCCCAACCGACCGGTGTAATATAAAAATTTTTTGCAATTTTTAGTATATTTTGAAAGTGCGTTTTTATTCAATTTCAAATAAGCTTAAAAATCTACCCTAAAAAACAAATTGTTACAAAAAAACAGGATGTCTTTTGCCCGCAAAATGAAATGTGACGGTTGGCGCTTAAAATTTTTATATACTGTACAGCAGGAGCAGCTTCGTAAAGCAAACTTTTGGCTATCAACCAACCCACCTGCAACTTCCATGTATCGTTTTAAAACTGTTTCAACTTCAGAACTTTGTACTGTTCTTCCTTGTGTTCTGAAAAACAGGAAATCATTAGAATTTTTTTGGTGCTGGCGAATCACAGCGCTTTTTTTGCGGTTATGCGCATTATTCTGCGCTCGTGATAAAAATGAAGTCCGCTAAACCCTAGAGACGCAGCCGTTTTCTTCCAGCTCTGTTACGTCTTCTTATTAATGCAAGTAACAAGCAACTAATTATATTACCAAGACACGACAAAATTATGAAAAAAAGATCAAATCTTCATTATACTCGCGGGGTCACGCCGAAGCATGTAACGAGTGGCGGATTCATCACAGTGGCTTAGCGCCTGGGCTATACAGCTCCGAAGAAACGTTCCATCGGTGGCGAGACATCGGCGACCCTGTGTCAGATTTGACCGGTACAGGAATTGAGCCAAGACCTTCCGCGGGTGTCTTTAACCATTACCCCAACCGGATATTACTCACATTAACAACCCAAAAAGTTGCAAATAATGCAAGTATATCAGCTTTACTAACTTGGACAGAAGTGTGTATCCCACTATCACGTTCGAAGGTGACCCAGTGAAACGTACAGTGTTGTGGCCTGTCCTGGTCTGGTTTGTCCAAATGACTTTCTTGATCTGTTGGGGCGATCTTGAATGCCACTGTGGAAAAAGTGCAACAGCTATGTACCAATGTCATAACATGCAAAACGAAAAATTCACGAGTTTTACTTCTTAGCCCCGATCGGACGGTGATGTGGTGGTTAAAAACAACGCCATTGGCGTGAGAAGTCTTGAGTTCGATTCTCGGGCCAGTGCCAACGGCTCCCAGCAAATAAATCTCGCCACTCGTTACACGCCTTATACCGCGAATATAATGAAGATTTGATTTTTTTAGCCCCATCACTTCCCCTACTGATCCGAAAATGAGGTCCATACCAGTCGATGCGAACCTAACTTAACAGCTGTTTTGACACTCCGCTAAAAACATAAAAACACTCACTTTTTTATTTGCGATGAAGAAATACACTTCGCACACTGATGGGTCGCTCGCATTCGCGACATTGAACGCTGTGTACATTGCCGTCATTTCCCCCATTTTCAGAAAAGTGTTCTCATAAGTTGAACTACTACCTCTACCGTCAGCTCCATAGTTCGACAAAACCTGTGTAAAAAATGTGTGATGTTACATGTTCTAATAGTCAACTTGATTCAAACAAATACTAAAATCCACGATCAAATTTAAGGTATTTTTTTGAATACAACAAATATTGGACCAAAACAACTTAAGCAGGAAAATAAAGCGTCTGTAATTCTTCTAACTGGACGTTTCGACGACAAAGATTCAGCTGTCATCATCATTATTACTGCCTTGCTTACACTGATGATGTTGACAGCTGAATTTATGTTGTCGAAACATCAAACTATTAGTCCCATAGATATTGTAATAATAGTAACTATTAGACACTCAATTCAAAAAGTTTCAAAACGAAACATTATCAAGAAATAAATTCCAACAACCACTTACTTTCAAATCAAAATATCTTATGTTGCTTTTCACTTTTCCTAATCCCGACCCCACCCAAGCTACGACGATAAATGGACGAATCGTCGAACTTTTCACTTCAATTCCACTTCCGTATAAACTACAACAAAATGGCAAACTTCGAAACAACACATTCTAACTTGCTGACGGTGCAAATACAATTCTTTTTTTAAGAAATATTGAACCCAATATATACTGATAGCGACCCTAAATACAAGATATTATTCTGGTAATCAGTTTTCATTGGGCCCAAGTCGGGCACCCTAAAATGCTGAAAAAAACTGTCACTGTTGAATTTCCTTAAATTTTTCTCTAAAAAAACCTCGTATGTTATAATAGCTTTGTCAATTAAGACCAGTAATGGGATTGAGCTGGTTGGCACCGGTTCCATGGAAGCGTCTCACGGAATTTATTCGATCAGCGAACTGGCCAGCAGTGTTGTTTATACAGTAGGCGCCGCTTATTATGACCACGGATAATATGACCAGCCGCTTATTATGACCAATTTGATCCAGTCTGGAATTTCTCCATTTAAAATTCTCCGTTTAATATGACCAAATTTCGGATAATATGACCAACATTTTCTCTATCTCTCTTATTACAGTACAGTATTTTTCCCGACACACACTTATTGCAACGGAACATTGCCGAGTTCTTGTTGCTTTGATTAAACGTTACTTGAACTGTTACTTACTTTGTTATGCTGCATTACCGCTTGTACATATCGCTACATACTGTACTTAGTTTTACCGTCACTTGTACTGTTGCAGTACTCCACTTTGTTTTACTGCCAACGTCACAACTATGAATTTGACGGTATTTGGACTTCTAGTGGCTATGGCATGGCAACTTCTATTTTTATGACCATTCGGTTATTATGACCAAAATGGTCTGGTCCCAAAGTGGTCATTTTAAGCGGCGCCTACTGTATTTGTACCATTAGTTGAAACAGAACCGGCTGAACTTAAAACTTTTGTAATAGAACCAACTGACAAAAGTGTGCATCCCACCACTGATTAAGACCTTGAAAATTTGGTTAAGGGTAGGTGCGGAGTGCGGACCCAAGCTGCAAAGTCTTTCTCAGTTTTACCAGAAGTTCGCTCAAGCCTATATTTTCCGATCTTCGTCAGAATATAGTTCAAGCAGAAATTAATCTCTAATTCACAAAGAAAAGAAAATTATTTCTCTTACAAGTATGGTGTGTTGTAAACAAGACGGGTAAAGTTTTCTCTATCAGTTGCAAAATAAACCTGAAACATAAATTTCGTCAGCGACGTGGCCTAGCAGTACCACACAGGGCAGGTCTTTCGTGACGTGTTCGATTCGCGGCTGGAGCCGATCGCATTTGCCATTTTAAAAACAGCTCAGACGGCCGGGTGGTAAGAGCGTCCGCTTTTAGAGCTGTAGACTTGAGTTGGATTACGAGTCGGGTCAAACCAATGACTTTAAAAGTCCTATTCACAGCTTCCCTGCTTGACACTTGACGTTAAAGGGACAGCGTGGAGAACAAGCCGGCAAGTTTACTTGTTGTGCCGTTGGGAAAGGCACTTAAAGGAATTCTCCCATCTTGGTGTGGTAGATAGGTGGCCTGCAACTCCAAAGCGAGCTCGTCATACCGCTTTCATCGCTTTCTCGTGGCAAGAGGATAAATATGCAACTAAACACAAATACGATACATATGTACAAGGGGTTACTACGGTACGGTTTGGTACGGAATTACGGTACGGTTAGATTTGGCAAAAAGTACGATACGGAATTACGTACGGAATTTTTAGAAAAAGTACGGTACGGTACGGAATTACGGTATTATATTTTCCGTACCGTACCGTACTCTTTCCGTACTCCAGTAGCGCACGCTTTGCACTTTTGCTTCCAAGTACTGCACTTTTCCTTCTTGCCTATGACTTTAACCTGTCAGTTGCGCTCGCCGCTCACACTCACCACCAGGCACCCCTCACAATATTTTAAGTAACAATATTGTGAACTAGTTAAATTGTTATGCCATAAATATAGTTCGATTGTTCAATCGTAATCCTGCGTATAGTGAAGCCAGTTCATGATGTGCCGTTAAGTTCTAATTATCGAAATTGCGCCGATCTATGGAAAGAACAGTCATTTATTTTAAAAAGAAGCAATAACACAAAATACGAATCTACCAATAGGTATCAGTTAATAGCATACGAAGCCTACCTTTTTTGAGAGAACAAAGCTTTTTAGTGGAGGGGTGAGACCTCATATTTTTGCAGGCCTGTAGCCTGAGCCTTTGCTGCAACTATTGTTCTTTGATTTATTGTTCTGATGTTTGAATACCGATGCTATGTTTAATAATTCATTGAGGTATTAAAACTCTTGATTTTGTCTGGTATGTAAGCAGGAGGGGCACTGGGACACCCCCACCCCCTTTCCGAATGAAAAACTTTTCTAGAGGTTGCTACCTAAGGGCAAACAAAAACGAGTTTCCTCGATCATTAGCTATCATACCGGCCCATCGCAGCGACGCTGAGCGCAGCGGCGCCGAGCCACTGGCGACATTGTATCCGCTTTGACCGTGCTGGGAATCAAACCCCAGACTTTCTGCGTCAATAGAGATGTCTTTTACCAGCCAGCCAGTCTGTAGTAAGATGCGGCCTAAAAATGAAGAGTTCAAAAAAATTTAGATCGACCCAGTCTTAAAACTTCAAAATCTCAAAAAATAAAACTTCACACAGGTCATACTAATCACCCCGTTATGGGCTCACCTTGTTTCCCCCATCGTACATATCTCCCCCTCCATCTCTGATCATGCTTAAGCTCCCCAATCCTCCGTCATAGCGGTAATTGTGCCAGAAAGGAATAGCCCCAGTAATATCAGTTGCTGTTAGATTGATTCCATTGATAAGCGGAGTCAACCCCCCCACTAAAAGATAAAAATGTTTAAGTAAAGGTTGGAGTGGTTAAACATCGCTACCGGCGAGGGAAGTCTGGGGTTCAATTCTCGGACCGGTGAAGTCGGGCACAGTGTCGCCAACGGTTTGCCATCACTGCGACGTTTCATCGGAGCTGTGTTGCCCAGGCGTCAAGCCGCGGGCAAGTGCCCCGCCACCTGTTGCACGCTTGGGCATAATACGCCCCAAAAAAACGCTTCAAATCTGAGAAAATTTCTGGATACACCCCCGCTTCAAGCGTCTTTTATTGAAGTGAAATGCATTACCCATAGTTTGCAAATTTTGATAACAAGGGTGGTCTGGGGGATAAGCACCCCAGACGTTGATATGGTAACACAGATTTCATCCCCTCTTACTCAAAAGTAGTTCTAACGTACGTCACCAACCGCGAGTATAATGTGGATTTGATTTTTTTACGTGCGTTCACCAACACACGACTCGTGACAACAAATCTGTTTGCTAATAATAAGTGGGTAGGGATTGGCAAACAAGACGGAAAAAATCGCGGGGAAAGCTCTCGTTAAACAAAAACTATTGTAAAAACCGACTGGTGCTCTAGGCCTGTAGACTCCCATAAAAACATTAACTAGTATTGATCAAAAACTCTACTCGCCTGCTTGTTGCAAAGGTAGTTTATTCGCATAGAGACTCCTCAGGGTAGATTGGTTTAGAAACCCGTTGTAAGTATAGTATTTAAACTTGGCAGCGTCGGAAATTTCATAAGCTTTCTTTTCATTTGGGACATGCCAAATCATTATATTGTCTGCCTAAATTAAGCATCGTTTTCTATTACCTTGATATGGTCTAACTCTAAATAAGCCTGCAAAGAATAATACTGATATTGAAGGTATTAAATATGAGATGTCAATCTGGATTACCACAATGGCAGTGGCACAGCTTAGGGGGCGCCGGGTACCGTCTCCCCATTTTTAACGAGCCTGATCGGAAGCATGCTTAGAATAAAACATTGTGACAAAAATACTATAAGATTTGTAGGCTACTTTTTGCCCCCCCTTACTTTTTGGCTGGCTAAGCCCTTGTACAGTACAGCAGTAAAGGTTTTTATTACCAAGATCAGGGCCGGATTAATAGAGGGGCCATAGGGGTATAGCCACGGGAATCACGGTAAATCGCGTCTTCCTTTAAAAAAATGGTACTGTCAAAATCAGGTGCACAAAAAATCACGGCTCCCCTTAAGTGTCACTGCTGTCCTGGCTGAAACAGAAACTTATTGTTGGTAAGAGCGTCAATATAACTGATTGTGCTTTTGCTTTTTCAATATCATTAGGCTGCTGTGGTATAATGGTAGGCTGCAGCAAACTTAGCTCTTGTACATCTAATTTTTTAATACTTCTTTCCCAAAAAATATACCTAACTAATAATTTCTGTCTCAGCTGACCTTGTTTGACCTCCATACGCTACTACTATTAATGTAACAACCGTTCGAAATGATATTCAAGTTCACTGTTACTGTTAACACTAACTTGCTGGCCTGCCACTGCCGACCTCGTGGAAATGTACGATCAAAAGTTTTGCATCCGGGTTACCTCGCTCATTTTTGCTCACCCGAAACTCTGCAGCTGTTGTTGAAGTAATCAAGACAGAAAGCGCTTTTTTGATAAGGAAACGCGGTTTTCGACAACTTGCAACAACTGTTTTTGAGTAGCAGATAGAACTGAGACAGCGCTTTTCAGCGATTATATCCAGCGTTCTAAGACTGGGGAAACGCGGTTTTCGACAACTTGCAACAACTGTTTTTGAGTAGCAGATAGAACTGAGACAGCGCTTTTCAGCGATTATATCCAGCGTTCTAAGACTGGGGTTCGATGCCAGGCCAAACCAAACAAAAAACTCAAAATTAAGTACGCTACTTCAAACTAATCTTAGTACCACTCCAGGCCGTAATAAGATTTTAGGGGGGACCCGGAGCTAATTTTTCGGGGCCCCATGTTTTTTTCTTGACCTGATTTTGACGTCAGCAGCTGTCCTTTTAAGGGACATCATTGAGCTATTTTTTAAAGTTTGACTCGCCCTGGACTGGGAGCCTTTATCACGGTGGGCTACGAGACTATAGCACCCTCCATCCCTTCATTTGGCTCTGGCGCCACTCCAGTGCACAAAAATTAGTGAGATGTTTATCTCGAAGTTGCAGAGCAATTCTTTAAGTATTTACAGTAATATGAATTACAGAAGTATTTCCGTCGCTCACCCGAAGTGAATAATAAGCTGGATTTTTGTAATCCTGGTCTGTGATTGTTTCAATTTGACCAAATATATTCTTATTTTCCCAACTTCGTGAATCTGTCAATCAAATATATGTACTTGTCAATCAATACAGTCTTACCTGCTTTGGTAGACTTGGGTTTGATTCCTAGTCGAGTCAAACCGATCCAATTATTTTAAAATTACTACTCCCTGCTGGACGCATCAGCATCAAAGAGACAGAGTGGAAAACAAGTTGGCACGTTTACTTGTTGTGCCGTTGGGAAAGGCAATTAGCGGGATTTCCCCATCTTAGAGTGGTAGACAGTGGGCTGGCAACTCCTTAGTCGTCGCAGCGCATTTGTCGTTCTCTCGCCAAAATAAGAATAAATTTCCAGCGAAGCCACGAAACTTTAACCCGAGTAACTCATCGACACTCACAATCGTTGCAGACTAGTAATGGCGATCAACACAGACTAACGTATACGACCATCCGTGGGCAGGGCTGGGGAAAGCTATAAACTGCTCAAGCCCTATCCCATAAATTTCTAATTAGACATATTCAGGGCCGCTTTTACGTGAAGGCTAAGCAGACTGAAGCCTAGGGCCTTGAAGAAAATGAGGTGCTTCATCACGAACATCGAAGACCTTTTTTTTTTTGGTTTTCACCGATTTCTAGAAGAAAAAATAGAAGTCTGCAGACATGAAGACCTTTTTTTTTTTTGGTCTTCACCGATTTCTAGCAAAATTAGCCTACCAGGGCCTCTCATTGTCCAAATACGGCTTTGTAGATATTACTATTTGATACTAGTTTATTTTTCATGACGAAAAAGCGCAAAGGAAAGCGGTGAAAGACCAAATGGTCATTTCAGTCAACCGCACGCAAATTAATACAGCGTTATAGGTAATTGAAAATGACATTAATACATCAGTACTTCGTGAAGAGCCACAAAACTGTAAAAAATTACTTTTCGTCTCCAAACCCTTTTTCCTAAGGGTGTAGTCAACGGAAAATTTAGGAGAAGGCCAGGGCCGGATTTAGACAAAGAGAGGCCTCCTTTTTGTTCGTCCTCTGTGATCCATCTCTAAAAAGGTATTCAGACTTTAAAAATGGAGGACATTGCCCCCTTGTTTAAGCCATACTCCCCTTAAAAGAATTTATAAAACTGCCCCGACACAGACCTGATTGTTTTGACAGTCCCTGCTCACTACTCCACCGATCACCAATCGTACATTTTCCATCGATGTTATTTTCATGAACAGCAGCTACTAATGTCCAACCTCCACCGTCTGTCTCCATGTCACAGTAGACCTGAGAGAAGTAAACAATTTTATCACTATAGGTCGATGCTCAGGATGATTAAAATCAAATCTTCATTATACTCGTGGTATCACGCCGAAGCGTATACAAGTGGCTGGGTCCATTTCTGCGGCAAAGCGCCTGGGCAACACACCTCCGAAAAAACATCACTGCAGTGGCAAACGTTGCCAATTGCTGAGCATGATCATCTTCTTTAGCTACATGGCTTTAGCTTCTTTAGCTACATTGCTGCAGCCTATGCGTATTAAGAAATAAATAAAGTCAATTAAGTCGGCCAAATTTTGACGGATGTGCGGCAATACCTTACACGCAAAAATATGAAATTGGCATTGATTTATTGAACATTTCCATTATTTTTATCCAAATATTTTAATTTTTAAATTCCAAATCGAAACACAGTGAAACAAAAAAAAAACAGTTTAAAAGTACGGCATTTACTTGAAAAGATTGTGCTCTGGTGTCTGGCTGGATGGTGTACAGTCCTGATGGTCCGGAGATGTTTCTGCATGATTGCGGGGGGATCGGTGGACCTATAACAGCATAGCGAATCAAAATCAAGCGGTAAGTTGAGTCCAAAATTAAAGCCATAAAGGCAGTGGTGGGACTCAATTTTTGTCAGCCAGTTTTACTACAAAAGTTATATTTTCAGCCGGTCTTATTTTAAATAATGGCACAAGTAGGCTATGAACAGCAATGCTGTCTGGTTCGCTGATCTAATAAAAAGCTTTGAGACGGTTCTATAGAAACGGTTAGAACCGGCTGAATACCACCACAGTGCACAAGGCCTATACCTACAATCGACTGTGACAACACTACATATAAGTAATAATATTGCTAGACCGCGGCCGTAACCACGGTGGGACTATTGGGGAAAGGGGACCAAACCCCCCAACCCGAAATATTATTTTAGCCCACTTTAAACTATTTTGTATCGAAATAATGTTCGTTAATACAAGGTAAACTAGCAAAGTTTTTAAGACAACCTTTTATTCGTTCTAGAAACGCCCCTTGACGACCTTTTTTTGCTAATTTGACAAAAAAAATCGGCAAATTTCACAGCCCTCCAAAAAATGAACTTCACCCATTCAAAATGTAAGGGCTCACTACGGCCCCCCTGCTCAAGCTCGGAGCCCGCCCGCCCGGTCAGGGCGTGTCACATTTGAAATAAAGGTTGTTAAGTTGCGTTCTTTAAAAAAAAAGGTCTGCAAAAAAGCATGGGACGCCGAAAAATTACCACCGCTCCCCCCCAAAGTTTTAAGACGGCCCTGCCCAAGCTAGACACTTTGCACGAAAGGCCAAAAGCACTTAGGTAGCATTTGAGCAGTCATTCAATGCAAAAAACACTGACATGGGTTTATCTTCACTCTCAGGGGTGAAAAGCGCATGAACTAAGATTAGAATCCATTCCACAAACTTTCAAACCAACGCTTCAAACCCAGGGCTGCGAACTCGGTCGACTTTTTTATCGAGTTTAAGTTCGAGTTTAGTGAAAAATTTATCAAGTTCTTTCTACTTTAGAAAAGAATGTGATTATCTTGAGCATGGCGCGAGCCGTTTGGAGTAGAAACAAGTGATTATATTATTGAGTAAATTATTTTCGAGTTCGAATTCATTCTCAGCCCAGAATATTTTCGAGTTCGATTTTTTTTTCGAGTTCAAGTTCGAGTTTGAGTTCGCAGCCTTGTTCAAACCAACCAACTTACTTAAAATGGCAGCCTGTTTTGCTTGTTCAATTTTGTTTACATTCGTCTGCAAAATATGATGATAGGTTTAATGCTTGAAAAGGTGCTTCTAGTATCAAATCAAATCTTCATTATACCCGCGGTAATACGCCGAAGCGTGTAACGAGGAGTGGGCACATCTCCGCGGCTTAGCGCCTGGCAACACAACTTCAAGAAACGTCGCGACGGTGGTGAGCTATTGGCAACATTGTGTCCGATTTGACCAGCCCGGGATTCAAACCCAAGATCTCCCGCGCCGATAGCGAGCGCTTAACAACAGAGCTAACCGGCAGTTTGCTTTTAGCATTAACTATGCTAAAGCAAGTTGTGCGCGTTGTCTGTAGAACAAGTGTGACATAACGGGCGAAGTAGTTGCTGATTGTGACTGGTAGGCTTAATAGCGAAGCCAGGGGGGCCTGGGCACCAACCCTCCCTTTTTTGGCGTATAAATCGTGTTTTTAGAGATTGATAACTGAGGGCAAATAAAAATGGGGCCTCCCATTGGTGTAGTCGGAAATAAAATATGGTAATCCTGCCGCTAGGCAGAGTTGCGGACTTGCAAGCATTTTTAATCAAGTTCAAGTTCGAGTTCAGTAACTTTTAGCGAATTTATGCTAAGTTCATGCAATTTTTGTCAAGTCAGGATAAGTTCAAAGCTAATCATCTTTTTTCGAGTTCAAGTTCTAGTTCAGAGATTTTGTTTGTTGAGTCAAAGTTTGAATTCGTAGCCAGGGGCGGATCCAGGGGGGATGTGGGAGATGCATCCCCCCACCAGCCATTTTCAAACATGTTTTTAATGAATACAATTTTTTTATGATATTGAACCTTTTTGATAACAATCAGCTTTACGCCCAAGCACGCATAATCGAAAATGTACGAACAAAATGCGTCTTATTTGGTGAAACACTCATAATTAGGGCCAAAACATTTAAACAAACTTTGCCTGAAAATTGTTCAAAAAGTACCAAAATGGCCACTACAGTATGGAAATTTTCAAAAATTTTTTGGGGGAGCATGTCCCCGTATCCCCCTAGATCCTTTTTTATTTTTAACATGTTTCAAAATAATTCTTCGGGAAAAAATGCGCTTGAAAATATGTCGAAAATTGGTGTACCTTTCTTGAAAAATTTCTGAATACACCGCAGACATGAAAACAATTTTCAAAGGGTTTATTTACACCTTTTTTGGGTCTAACGTCGTTATATTTAGTTAACATTCAGCCTAATTCAAAATTTCATCCCGCCCCACCAAAATTTTCTGAATCCGCTCCCGTTCGTAGCACTGCTTCGTACTAGACCGCGCCTGGTATTTGCCCCAGTGACAAAGACAAATATTTCTAGAATTAATCAGCGCTGTCAATGCCTTTGTTTCTATTAGCGCTACTACAATGCAATAAAATGCTAAACAGCTGATAAAAAAACATAAAAAAACTCACCACTGCAACAACACCAATCACCACGGCAATGACAGAAACACACAACGACAAAACCACGACCAGTTTCCACATGAGCGAATCCACCTTGCAGCATTTTTGCTTCAAGTTGCTGTCAAATGCCAGATGTTCTATATGAACAAAATCATCCAATAGCGTGTTGAGAGAAAGCTATTGTGCCATCGTGCCATGGCTCTCTCCTTTTAGCGTTACCTTTTATATTACTAAGCCACTGAAATATTCTAAACTCTTTTTGTGGCTTTCGTAGTTTATGGATTATGCCTCCCCCCTTGTAAAATTTCTCGCTATGCCAATAAAATCATTATCTAAAAAGAAAAACAAAGCTTCATGTACTGTGGCGAAGCCATGGGGGAAGCGGATATTTTTTTCAAAGACCTACCACTGAAGACCTAATTTTTAGAGATCTACCAGCCGGAAGTACTCTTCCCCCCCCTGGAAACTTCAGCCTGGCAAAGTCACTGGTCACGATTATGCAAGGTAATACAAATTGTATTGCATACATTACTGATGATGACAGTTGAACCTGTGTTGACGAAACCTCCAGCGAAAAATTTGCGCTATCGTAGCTTGTTAACCTGTATTGGAAGAGCAAAATCAAAAGTTGGTGACCTCAATTACACCACAGGATTAGTTTATGACCAATGAGTCTTTTCACAAATGTGTCATTTGATAAAAACTTGAACTTTTATAACTTTACTTACCAGTGCTTGCTGTCATTTGAAGTTCCATAGCTTCTTCAATGTTTGAATAACTTTTTAAGCACTTTAAAGTCGCATAGGGCTTATACTATTTTAAGGTTAAGCATCTGATCGCTATGATAGCTTAAAAGAAGCTAAAAATATGTGAATAAATTAATCAAAATAAATTAATTGCTTTTCTAGACCCGTTTAGCCTTGGGAGGTCGCGGGGGCAGCTGCTCCGAGTTGAAGCCTTCAAGTTTTTTGTCACAAAAATTCCCTCAATATTCAATAAATTTAGATCTTTAAGGAAAGATTTTTTCGAAAGTGACCGCGCGTTTTTTGTTTTGACTTCTATTTTTGTTACTACAAATTCCTTAAAAAATCGAAGTGGCAACACTGGCAGCGCAAACTTAATGAGACAAATCTAACAAACTCATAGCATGCTAGCACCAAACTTAAACCTCCAAAAGTCAACGCAGAAAAACTCAACTGGGGTTCGAACCCAAACTGTGAGAATTATTCTTTAGCTTAGTGGTTCTCAACCTTATATGGTTTGTGGACCCCCTTTTTTAGACACTCTTAACGCAAGTGGCCCCCTGCTCAGCAAAAAAATTTTCTGTCATTATTTCTTCATAGTGGCTACAGTCGTTCGCTGGTCGTACGTAATCAGTGATCATGAATAAAATTTGAGCTCGTGGCCCCTTAGTTATGTCCCGCGGCCCCTAGAGGCCAATGGCCTCCGATTCAAAACCCTTGCTTTAGCTCAACTCACACAGTTGTTGATCGCCTACTGCTGTCTTTCAGCTGAATACTACGTGTTGTCGTGGTCTTTGCATCATTCAATGACTTGAATATCTTGTTTTGGTGATTAAGTTTTGCGTTTTTTCTGTTTTTATTTTCCTCATAAAAGCTCGGCGACAAATCGTCCAACACAAAACAAGTCCTCCTAACTTGTAATTAAGCCATGTATAAAAGCGTCAAGAGCACATAATTAAAAGCTGATTTACAATCTACATCGCAAAAATTGCATGTCTACCTGTCAAGTCATCGCATTAAGTTACAGCTGTTGCACTGATTTTAACTCCGCAAGTGTGAAAAGCTATAAGGTTAGAGCTCAAACGCGACTATTCACGTTCTAAACCGAAGCGCTTTGTCTTTGTGAAAAGAAGTTACATAAATTAGCTCAAATCAAATCTTCTTTCTACTCGCAGTATTGCATAGAAGCGTGTGACGATGGCGGGCCCATCTCCTCGGCTTTCCGCATGAACAACACAAGTCCACTGTCCGATTCCATCGGCTCGGTAATCGGACATTATACCTACCGCGCCGTGGTCCATGTTACGTAAACTAGCCAACGTATGTATCAGAAATTTGATGTGGTAAAAAAAAGAACTTTATCTTCTCCTTGCACGGCTGAACTGAATTTTAGAATTGATTTTGCAAATTAATTCAGAGAAGTAAGAAAAAATGTGAAGAAATTAACCGATAAAACAATGAGGTATCTTAATTAAATCGAGCTTATTTTCAATTTTTATTAAACTAAAAATTCAACAGAATTGAGGGAGACTGTGAAGTGAACTTGCGCTAATCGAGTCAGAAACCACCCAGATTTTGGAATACCATAAATAAGGAAAGAGTCAAGTCAAAAAAGATACACTTTCACCCCAAACATCATTGGCTGATCCAGGTGGGGCTAAGGGGCTCCACGACCCCTTTAATTTAATAGTTCACTTATACATATTAAAGCATTGGTACTTCAATCCGTTTAGATGAACAAAATCGCAGGATGGGCAGATTTTTTAGCCCCCTACAAAAGTTTCTGAATCTGACCCTGAAAATCGCTCCTATAGTCATAACTTTTTTGAGTCATAACTGCAGAGTCAGTCACTTAAGGGTCAGTTTTAATTTTATTAAAAAGTCATAGGTAAAATATACACAGAAGGCGGCGCAGAGTCAAAGGAATTCGCAATGAAAAAATACAAGCAAGTGGAAACTTTACAGTCGCAAAACATGATACACTGAACTGTTTAATATAAAAAAACCCGTGGTACCTCAATCAAATAATAACGCTCAGTAATGACTGCAACATTTTGACAATAAACAAAATATTTACATAAAAAGTTTATTAAAAACAAGTTAAATAAACAAACATCAGAGTATTGCATCTCCCTGGTCAGTTGAGCAACTACTTTTTTTATTAAAAATCTACGTTTAGTTCACAACATGCTGAAAAATAAAATCTTTGGTTTTGTGTAAATATCTCTACATTTCAATAAAAATCAGATATTTTCTTGTACCACATACCCAGTGTAAGTGGTTCCAAAAGCTCACTGGTTTTCTACATCACAATTACATTTTTGACGTCATAATAGCTTGTTTTAATTATGACATTGCCGATGATGACGAAAGCTCGTAGGTCTTTGGACTTACTTAAACTAAACATGTGGACTGGTAACTGTTTCATGCGCTCAACCCAGGTCTGGATTTACGTATAGGCTAAACAGGCTGAAGCCTAGGGCCTAGGAGGAAATGGAGGACCTCGTAGAAAATGAGGGGCCTCATCACGAACAACAAAAACCTTTTTTTTTTTTTTTTTTTGGTCTTCATCGATATTTTCAGTGAATACACGACATCTGCGAACGTGAAGGGCATTTTTTGGCCAAGAGGAAAAAATAGAAAGAGTCTAGGCCCTCTAGGGCCTCTCACTGTCTAAATCCGGCCCTGGCTTAACATCGCAAAATATGACTATCAAATTTAAAACTACATCTAGAAATTACTATTTTGCATAAAAAATAATGTCTCATTAAAGCAGCCATACAACCCAGCTAACTTTAACCCCTACACCCATAAAAAGAACCCGGAAAAATTGAATCTAAGTTTTGTAAAAAGCAGTGTTTTCACTGAATTAAACATAAAACGGTTACAGAAATAACGTTGCCCCAAAGCTATTAATAAAACTTGGAAATGCAAGTTTTTTTGTCGCTTATGGACTAGTTTTTATGTCAGTTTATTTACGCTACGCGACATAGAAACTAAAGCGTAAAAATAAAATAACTTCAAGAACAAAAGAGCTACAATAATTCTTAAAATTGGATGTTTCGACAACATAGATTCAGCTGTCATCATCAGCAGTGCAAGCAAGGTTTTGATGATGACAACTGAATCTATGTTGTCGAAACGTCCAGTTAGACGAATTACGTGGCTTTATTTTTCTTTTTGCCGTCCGATCTTTGTTGAATTCCAAAACAAAGTAAACAATCGCAAATCGAGTAAATGCTAAGATTAAAGACAAAAAAAAAAAAACAAAAAAACAAGCACAAGAAAAACTAGTATCAGCGATTCGGAACAAAAAATACAACGGCGATTTTCATTTTATACTAAAAAGTCGGAATTTTTCGGATTGTTTGGTTCGAATTAATTAACGAGTAAAAATCAAGATACTTGAATTGATATCTTCCTGTGATTTTCCAGTTTCTGAGGGTCGGGTTTCATTCCCGGGCTGGCTGCGTAATCCCTGCCATCCTACAAATAAATTTAATATTAATCAAATCTTCATTATACTCACGGTATTACGCTAAAGCGTGTTACGAGTAGCGGGGACCATCTCCGCCGTTTAGCGCCTGGACAACACAGCTCCGAAGAAACATCGCTGCGGTGGCGAGCCGTTGGCGAAACAGATTGGACCGGCCCGGGAATCGAACCCAGCCCTCCCACGCTGACAGCGATGTCTTGAACCACTATGCCAACTCGCCTTCAACATTAATCTCGCGTTTTTATCTCACCTGAGGAAGAAACTGCAGACAATGCCCATTGCACATAAGGTCAAAGTCACGGACGTGACTTCGCCAAGATTCAAAAAGAGCATTCAAACTCTAGTCAGGAAGGAAGGGGCGTTAGGAAATTTTTCACATTAAAGAACAATTTTTCTGGTTGAATCTGAGTGATTAAGGCTCAACCAGTACACGGAAGAGAGGATGTATATAGTACCCCCCGGCGTATGCCCATGTTTTGTTTAACAATATGCTGACCTCCTTATTATTTACCTGAATAATCCCCACAAATACTTGAATTAAAAGAAGCAGTATTACTCCCACCAACACACACTCGCTCTGCACCAATTGAACGTACTCTGAAACATGAAAACAACATTCATGTAAGCATGCGACGAAACAGCTTATAGATGAAAAATAATGCCACAGTAACTGGACGTTTCGACAACATATATTCAGCTGTCATCATCAGAAGTTCAGTTTTATACTGCCTTGCTTACACTGCTGATGATGGCAGCTGAATCTATGTTGTCGAAACGTTAAGTTATGCGCCGAAGCGTGTAACGAGCAGCGGGGTCCATCTCCGCGGCTTACATCTGATCCACACAGCTCTGAAGAAACATCGCAGAGATGGCGACACTGTAACCGGCCCGGGAACCGAACTTTAGATCTACTGCACCAATAATGTTGTCTTAAACTACAACCGCAGCTCTATGAAAAGATACGGAAATCAATGACAGTATTTTCATGATTATGTGATAGATTAAACATGTCGTTATGAATTAAAAATATACTTCTATGGTATATCATGACACCATCCTTGTATGTAAAACACTTCAAGTATTAAAGCAATAAATCAGCAGGTTTGACTGCGAAAATCGCGAGCACTTATTTCTGAAATTAAACGGTTTCATGTTCTTTCAAGTAGTAGACAATGGCCGGCCCACGCGCAAAGTAAGAAGCACCACCTATTGGCGTCGCATTATCTTTAAAAAACCGTTATATTTCTATTGTATTGTAAGTAATTTAATATTTAGTCGCATATTTGTCCTCCTATAACTAGCTCGCTCAAGAGTAGCCGGCCATTCGTTCACCAAGCTAAGACGGGGGAATCCCGCTAAGTGTCTTTTACAACGGCTCAACAAGTAAACTTGCCAGCTTGTTCTCCACACTGTCCCTTTAATACTGAGCGTCAAGCAGGGAAGCTGTGAATACCAATTTTAAAGTCATTGGTATGACCCGACTCGGAATCAAACTACAGTCAGCAGATGTAGAAGCAGACGCTCCATACCACTCGGCCATCTGAGCTGTTTATTAAAGTTGATTGACCATTTTGGCACTGTTGTCTTTTGATAAACCGGCCGTTAGCTCAGTCGCTAAGCGCACGCTATCGGTGCGGGAGGTCTGGAGTTCGATTCCCGGGCCGGTCAAATCTGCACAGTGTCGCCAACGACTCGCCACCGTTGCGACATTTCTTCGGAGCTGTGCTGCCCAGGCGCTAAGCCGCGGAGATGGGCCCCGCAACTCGTTACACGCTTCGGCGTAATACGGCGAGTATAATGAAGATTTAATTTGATTTTGTCTTTTGATAAAAAGATTAAAAAAATAAACGCCAACACTATTATCTTACCTTAAACCTGGACATAACGCATTAACGCCTCCTTGCAAACCAATGGCACGAAACTGTATATAGCCAGGATCAGTAACGATTTGCGTGCTTGTGGGCGTTCTTCGGCGTATTTCTGCATTAGTTCCCACAGCGTACGACACCGGTGCGGTGATGGATCGAATATGTTGCCGATACTGAAACGTTTCTGTAGAAAATATTGGGTTGAAAATCAACAAGTCATACTCGCGGCATTACGCCGAAGCGTCTAACGACTGGCGGTATCCATCTCCGTGGCTTAGCGCCTGGCCAACGCAGCTTCGAAGAAACAACGCGGCATTGGTGACCCGTTGGCGACACTGTTTCCAATTTGACTGGACCTAGAATCAAACCCCAGACCTCTCGCACCGTTAGCGATGTCTTCAACCACTACATTGACCGGGTGAAGGATCACAAAAGAAAATACTTTCCAATGTTAAACGGAAACGCTTAATACATAGCAGGAATTCAAACTCGCTTAGAAGTTGTTTTGTTTCCTAGTTTTCCGGTTGAGTTTTGCTTTTCACCTCTTTAATTCGCTGTTTGTTAAATTTCACCAAGCAGGGATGATTATAGTGAAGCACCTTATCCAAGGACGTAACAGTGAGGCTTGTTTGGGAGTTGAATCATTAACTTTGCGGTCATAACCGTCGTAAAACAGATGCGGAGGTTTTTTAGTTGTAATAATTTAACATTAACAGATAAACAACTCCTACCATACCTGCCAGTCTCATATATCTTAGTAATACGTTGGCGATATGATCGCTTGAAACTGCCATACCGCCTCTCCTGTAAGTCAAGTTCGAATATTATTAAGTCATTAATCATAATTGCTATCACATCTGTCTAAACAAGGAGTTCTTAACTAGAGGCTCAGAACCCTAAGGGGTCCGGAAAGGTGCATCAAGGGTACTGTTAACCCAAATACAAAAAATCACATCTTTATTACACTAGCGGTATTACGCCGAAGCGTGTTAAGAGTGTTGAGAACTATCTCCGCGGCTTAGCGCCAGGGTGACACAGCTCCGAAGGAACATCGCAGCGGTGGCGACACTGTGTCCGGTTTGACCGGCCCAGGAATCGAATCCAAACCTCCAGCACCGATAGCGGTGTTTTTAACCACTCGTCAACGCACTTGCACGATTAATTTTTGTCGGCGTTATGACACAATAAACTTGCTTTTTATGACGTTATAACAGCAGCCAAGGATCAGGTCAGGAAATCACGTCTATTGGGTCAATGACAAAATTATGTTTGCAATGGATTCATCACGTTTAACTGAGCTGACGCATCATCGCAATCAAGACTTTTTTGTCCACAAAAATTTTTACCAGCTTGCTAGCGAAGTGGTAACGACATGCCATCTGTTCGCGAAAGGTCTCGGTTCGATTCTCAAGCCGGTCAAATCGGACACAGTGGCGCTAACGGTAAGAGTAAAAAATGCCTATCTTACAGTCTTACGCTTTTAGAAGTATCAAAGTACTAATATATTCATGTAATATCTAAAAATTAATGGGAGGCGTGACTCCAGCCACCTTTAACCGTATAAGATGCCTTAACATTAAACTTATTTGAAGACAGCTAAGGAAAAAAAATAAAGTCACAATAATTCTTAAAACTGGACGTTTCGACGACATAGACTCAGCTGTCATCATCAGTAGTACAAAACTAAAAGTCACAAACACCGCTGATGATGACAGCTGAATTTATGTTGTCAAAACGTTTAGTTTCAGAATCACTCTGGTTTTATTTTTCCCCACCAGAAGCTATTTCGTCCCACATTTATTAAATCCCGAGGGATATTTGAACACATTCTTCTTCCTTACCTTGATAACAAAGCATACCCAACCATAAGGTTAGACATTTCCCCAGCATATCTTATCGCATTATTAGCAATGTTTGTATCTCTGGTCCATCCTACGCGACGGACATCGTTTGGATAAGTAGTGTTCCAAAGCTGTAGAAAACACGCATAAAAATGAGGTTGAATTAAACAAAATATGCCGTGGACAGCACCGCATGGACAAAGATACCACGTAGGTCACAGAACCACATCACCGCAAGAACAAGCGCACCACCAGTTTAGGAGGTAGCACAGTACCACATGGACAAGGGAACCGCATGGACCACAGACCACATGGGCAAAAGCACCACATTGATCACAGCATCGCATGGACCACAACACCGCATGGACAAGGACACCACATAAACAGTAGCACCGCATAGGCCATAGAACAACATGGACAAGGGCACCACATGAACATGGGCGCATCCAGAGCTTTTTAGAAAGAGTTTAGAAATCGAAACATCTGCTTTTTCCTACTCACCGTAGTGCTTCCGATAGTGAAGTAAACTTCACACACTGATGGTGTTTTTCGATCATCGTGCACAAGGAAAGCTGTGTACCGTGCACGAAGTTCGTCCAAAACTACTTCCTCAAAATTGTAAAACTCTACCCTTCCTCCACCATCAGATCCAAAGTTAGATTCCACCTAAAATCAGAAACTGGTTATTTTTCAATTGTATCGGTGCGGGAGGTCTGGGTTTGATGCGGTTGGAGACATAGCGTGTTGCGATGTTTCTTCAAAGCTGTGTGGCCCATGCACTAAGCCGTGGAGATGGCCCCGCCATTCGTTACAAGCTTAGGCGTAATACCGCAAGTATAATGAAGATTTGATTTCTACGACCACTCAAAATATTAGTCCAGCCAAAAGCGATGTGATTTCGAGATGAATTGCGTTTAACCGAAAATTCCTTCCTACTTAAGCAATTGTAGAATGATTAATCCACGACGAAATGCATTTTAACTCTTTGAACTTTTCCAGACATTTTAGTCTGTCTACTTTTGAACTATAAGGCTAAACTTTTTTTACAAACGCAATTAACTTTTGGATGGAAATTAAATAGCATGGTGATGCATTTCAAAAGCTTGCATAAAGGTCATTTTGGTTAAACCAATAGCGTCAAAAATATTCATCAGCAAGCTAAGGAAACAACGTGACAGCGAGCTAACTAATAGATGTGACTGACAGAATTGCGTTTCCAAATTGCAAGCTACCGATATTGCTTTTGGAAACTTTATTGACTAATTTAAAACGTGGTATGAGTAATCTTCATCATACTCGCTGCATTACGCCGAAGTATGTAACGAGTGGGCGGGGCCCATCTCCGCGGCTTAGCGCCTGGGCAACACAGCTCCGAAGAATCGTCGCAGTGATGGCAAGCCGTTGGCAACAGAGTGTCCGATTTGATCGGCCCGGGAATCGAACCAAAGGTTTCCCGCACCATTATCTTCAAAAACTACGTTACTTAAAATAAAACCAACAGAAAACTAACTCTGACTTAAAGCAGCAAAAATGCAATTGTGCATGCATCTGACCGGCTACACGGGAAACTAAATTCACAGCACAATGATACTGCAGCGTGGCTGCACAACAAACAAAACCATGCCAAACTAATAACGTTGTCACTAAGAATGCCATCATAAATAGGGTCAATCAGTTAGCTTACTTATCATTACTTGCAATCAATTTGACATAATTAATGTTTAGTGCCAAAAATATTTTACCACGCATTTTTGCAAGTTTTTGCCAGAACTCTGCCAATTAATGGTAGGTTATTCGCTGAGTAAATTTTTACAGTAAAAAGACAATAAAATGAAAAAGACTATCTACACATTCAAAACACTATTGCAAGTGAAATTTTAAAGCCAAAAAGTTGCCAAACAAAAAGCACTGGATTAGTAAAAAGTGTGAAGGAATAAAAGAAAATCAAACCTGTGCAAAATATGCTCAACGCAGGAATGCCAACCCGTAAGCATTAATCATCAAGCTTGAGTTCAATAAAAAATTACACACCCAGTTCGAGTTCTTTATTTTTAATTATGGGAGTTCACGTCCGCGTGTGGTAAATTGTTTCGAGTTTAAGGCTAAGTCTTTGTCATTGCCACTAAATCATGGTCCGTAAGTTTGAGTTCGCAATCTTGACTCAATAAGTGCTGATAAACGCATTAATTCTGCATTAACTAAAGCTCTGACAAATATTCAAACTAAAACGTTGCAAGAGCACAGCACGATATAAACATGATCGCATCTGTGAAGAACACGATTGAGGAAATCGTAACAATAAAAGAAAAATCATCTTACTCGAAATTCGAATGAATTGACAGGTAAAAGCGTTTCTCTTGAGTTTCTGTTTCCAATCCAAGCCAAAGCAAGAAATGGGTAGGAAGTGGTGGATTGAACTTCCAATCCGGATGATTTAAAGCTAAAAATGCAACAAATTTTAACAAACATTCAAAAACCGAAAACCGGTCGATTGGCGTAATGCTTAAAGCAGTGGTTCAGTACAGCTCAGGGGTTCTGCACGTTTACAATTTAAAAGTGGGTTCAAGTAAATACTGTGGAAAGTTTCACTGGGGTTCCGCTCACCAGAAAGGTTGAAAACCACTGGGATAAAGGCATCGGTGAGGGAGGTCTGGGGTTCAATTTCCATCCCGGTCAAATTGGACACACTTACCCTGTCCACATGTCCAATTTATGTGGGCTTTAAGCCCACATTGATCTGGGCTTGTTGCTGTGGGCTTTTTGCATCACAATTAAATTTTTGATGTCATAATTTAAAAAGTCATTATGACATCAAAGCCACAGCTAAAAGCCCACATCAATGAAGGCTTAAAGCCAACATAAATTGGGCATGTGGACAGGGTAAGTATTGCTGACGCCTCGCCACCGCTGCGACGTTTCTTCGGAGCTGTGTTGTGCAGGCGCTAAGCCGCGGAGATGGGTCCCGCTACTCGTTACACGCTTCGGTGTAACACCTCGAGTATAATAAAGATTTGATTTCCATGTTAAAGAAATCGACTGTATTATTTATTGACTGGCTAACCAGTCAAAGGCTTAAACTTTATCTGCGTCATAATCGAAAATCGATTCTTTTTACGTTATTGATGGGATGGCAGTCAATTACTTTACAAAATAAAGGTGAAGTGCCAAAAGTTATATCGTTTCCTTAATTAGATTTCAATTTGCTGCGCAAATAAATGCTCAAAAGAGCTGAGGAAATGGATATATAATCTCATCGAAAAAGAAATTCATAGCTGCTAAAACAACTAGTCAATAATATTAACATCAACCTCAAATATTTGGAGTGCCATATCGCAAAATTTTGTATTCAAAACACATTTTTTATTAACGTTTCGTATGACATGTGCCAGCATTATTTATTTTTAAATAGGTTAATAGTGCGGCAGTGTCATCAAAACTAATAACTCAATATCCCATACAAGATCTTTCAATGATTGATGTAAAAAATCGGTAATTTAAAAAGACCTACATCACATTGTTAGTAATTGTCACGAAAACTATTATAGGCACCACTCAAAATGAGGAAAAACCGTAAAGTGTCGTATTTAACCGTCAATCTGATGACAGCCAACATTGTCATTTTTGCTAAAAGTCTAGGGGTAAAAAATTAAATCTGCATCGTAATATCATAATCTACTCGCAATATTACACTGAAGCGTGTAACGAGAGGTGGGATCGGCACAACGCCTGGATAACACAGCTTCGAAGAAATACCACGGCGATGGCGAGCCAGTGGCGACATCGTTGATTTGACCGGCCAAAAAATCAAGCCCATGACTTACCGCACCGATAACGACCTCGTCATCATCACACCAATGGGAAGACAACAGTGGATTAGGAAGTCATAGATTTGATCTTAATTGGAATTCACACTGTGAATGATCGATTAAGTACCGGCTAAATATCGTTTATCGTTTAACTACCGGAAAATAAGTAGCAGCGTGGCGTAATGCTTCGGAGCGTTGTTTTTACGACGACCATGACCGCAAGGTTAATGGTTCAACTCCCACCCAAACCTCGATGCTGCGTCCTTGGATAAGATGCTTCACGATAATTATCTCTGCTAGGTCGAATTTAACAAGCAGCAAATTAAAGAAGTCAGAAGCAAAACTCAAACGAAAAACTTGGAAACAAAAGCAACTCCTAAGCGAGTCTGGATTCGTCCTATGTATAGCACCTCAGTCGCATTCTCGTAACAGGAAGATAAAAATATAAATATCAGTATGAAATAATCAGACGCACTCAAGCAATAACACAAATACAAAATTTGTCTACATAATACTTTTTACTTACACGTAGTTTTGATTGTAAACAATTCTTTGGTAGGGGTCATCCCCATCCCCATTTACACGAAAAGACACCTGGAAAATGCATTCAGTGTTGTAACTCGATTAATTTTGTGTACAGAAAAACACAGGACACAAAGCAATGCTCAAGGTATCATGTCTTAACTCACAAGAAGTGTCATCAAAACTATTTTTGAATTATGGTGAAAACTGCGTTAATGATGTGGGCACATCAGTAGTTCGTTGTTGTATGAAGAAGAGTGATGCCTTTTATCCCAACAACATAATAATACGAAATAAATGAATAACATATTACTACGATACAAGAAAAGGGAAGAGGCAATAAAACAACGAACATTACAAGCAGGTATGAAAAAAGCAAGCCTCTTGCAGAGCTAAGCGCAAAGAAAATGAAAATCTAACTATTTTTAGTAGAAAACAAGCATGCAGCCAGAATAAATGAAAACATTTTTAATTACTTGACGTTACAAGACGTTACTTCTTACAATAGGATTAGTAACATGTTGAAACATCAAGTAATTACAAAATGTCTTCAGTTATTCCGGCTGCATGTTTTCTACTAAAACTAGCGAGGAGATCCAAGCGCTATATCCGCAACCCATTTTTTGTCATTAAATTATTACAACTTGAGCCTGAACTTAAATCCAGTCCAACTAGAAAACTCTAAACCGGCCGAAAACACCTGACTAGGCTTGTGATTTTGCCTTCGGTCAAACCGCACTCTATATTAAGCCATGGGTATGATCTTACCCTATTTCCTCCGTCGAATATATCATCATCTCCGTCTCTAATTTCGCTTCGACCGTCGTAAACATAGTCAAACCAGTTCTCAACTTCCATGAAAATTTCCGCCTCTGTCTCATTGACTTTAGTTAGAAAAGGAACTAACCCGGAAACTGCGAAAAAGGAAGTCCGTATAAACTAATCTAATATATTCTCATATTTTTCAAAGCGTTTTTGAAACCCAAGTTAGGTCTTTACAGACACAATTAGATCCCTAAAATGAAAAGAGGATCTCCAGAACCAGGAAAGTCGTCGGTAGCGTAGACGAATGATTCGAAGCGTCGTTTTAACGACTGTCATGATCGCTAGGTTGACGGTTCAACTACCACCCTACCCTCGTTGTCGCGTCCTTGGATACGATGCTTCACGATAATTATTCCTGCTTGGTGGAATCTAACAAGCAGCAAATTAAGGAAATCAGAAGCAAAAATAATTGGAAAACTTGCAAACAAAGACAACTTCAAAGTGATTCTAGAATCGTTCTATGTATAGCGCTGCCGTCGCTGTTTTTGTGACAGGAGGACAAAAATGAAAAAAAGAAAAATTGTGGAGAAAAAGAGTTACGATCAATCCACTCGGCCATCTGAGAAGAAACCCAGAAAGTGATGGATTGATGCTTTTATATTAAAATCTTCATTATATCCGCGATATTACGCTGAAGCATGCAACGAGTGGTGGGGTTCATCTCCACTGCCTAGCGCTTGGATAACACAGCTCCGAACAAACGTCGCAGCGGTAGCAAGCCGTTGGCGACACAGTGTCTGATTTGACAGGCCCGGGAAATAAACTCAGGACCTTTCGTGCCGATAGCGGCGTTTGTAACTACTAACGCCAATATGCTCGGTTTCGTGGCTTTAGGTCTTTGTAGAAAATGTGATCTTTTAAACACAACTTTGCTTGGTAAATACCTCGGTCAGGCAAAGAAAATGCATGTTCTTTATATAAGTCTCTCAGCGTTCCACCATTTGAGGAAAGGAATCCATTTTCGGTGTAATATTTCAAGAAAGCTTCATCGCTAATTTCAGTAATATCTTTTCCATTTGGAACATGCCAAAGCATGACATTTGACGACTGAAAAATAAACGCGAAGTCAAAATTAGGGATAATACTCTTTGGACCCAAGAGGGCTGAGGTGGCCTAAACTTTCCCTTAAAGATTTTAGGGTAAACACTAAGGGATCAAATTTGCACAATAGCAGAAGAAACTAAATCAAAAGATTAAAATTTAATCTCCATTATACTCGCGGTATTACGTCGAAGCATGTAACGAGTGGCGGGGTCTATGTTTGCGGCTTAGCGCCTGGACAACACAGCTCCAAAGAAACGTCCAGGCGGTGGCGAGCTATTGGCGACGCTGCGCCCGATTCGACAGGCACAGGAATCGAACCCCAGACCTCTCGCGCCGATAGCGATGTCTTTAACCACTTAGCCAACTTAACCTTTTAATCGAGCGAATTAACGAAACTTCTTGCAGAGCATATTCACCTCCAGAGCAAAATAAGCTGGATTTTTGTAGTCGTCATTGGTAATGTCTCCAATGCGCCCAAATACCACCATGTTCTCCCAGTTTAACGAACCTAAAAAAAAAACTCAAATCAGCACAGCCAAAAATCAAATCTTCATCATACTCGCGATATTACGCCGAAGCGTGTAAACAGAAACGGGGCCCATCTACGCCGCTCAGCGTCTGGGCAACACAGCTCTGAAGAAACGCCGTAGTGATGATTAACCGATGGTCGAATCTAACCGCTTAATCGGCTCGGTAATCGAATTCATGAACGCACGAGCCAATTACAGCCTGCCACGCGCCGCTTTGTCACCGGCTGCATATAGGTAAACGCACTTTTACTTACAAAAACTATAACTTGATTGTTTTTTCGCGGCAAGTGGTAAGAGACCTTGATTTTCAAGCTCCTGGGTTCGAACCTGGGTCCATCTAATGAGCGGTCACAGGGTGGAACTAGTAAAATTGATTGTACAGCGTTTCGTAAGTCTTTTAAAGCCTACCGTAATATCTCTTCATATGTTTATAGATTTAAATCGGCTCTACATATTCAATTACTTTTACAAGTTTTAGATTTTTCCATCTCACCTTCTTTAATTCCCTGTCGATTTCCTTGCTCACTACTCCACCGATCACCAATCGTGCATTTTCCATTGATGTTATTTTCGTGAACAGCAGCTACTAATGTCCAACCCCCACCGTCTGTCTTCATGTCACAGTAGACCTGAGAATTGGTCATTTCAGCCACATGCCCAGTTTAACATGGCCAAAAGCCCATGGCCTTTGCATCACAGTTAATTTCTTGATGTCATAGTCACTTTTGTGCAATCAATAATCTAATTATGGTGCAATATCGCGCGGGCTTTTGGCCAACTCAAACCTGTTATGTGGGCACTGTCGTCCTATATACATGTTCAATTCCCGTGGGCTTTACAACCACTGTTCTTGGTTCTAGTTTCTGCATCATAATCAATTTTCTGATGTCATAATCACTTTTTTTTACAACGACTTCAAACAATTAATTATGATGCCGCAACTAATGTCAAGAACCTGGGCTTCAGCCCACGACAACTGGACATGTGGACAGGGTATGTTTTTCAATCGTAAGAATAATTAAACCGTACAACGCAGAGCTTAATTTCATCTCCGGTTATTTTCAAATGAATGAATCTGGAAAACCGAAAATTTCAGTTGATGAATATAATTAATCGACGCATAGATGATGTTTTCCAAATTTACAATTTCTTCAGCTAGAAATCAATAAACTTGGGTTAGCTACTCGTGTAGGACTCACCGGAAAAGCAATCATTGAAGGATTTGGTCGAATAATATAAAGTCCAGAACCCAGGCTCGAATCCAGGCTTCGACACGAAGTGGGGTAATTAATCGACACTGAAAAGCAAATATGACGTCATTAATAAATTGGAAGATTTGGTGTGTTAAATGTTTGGGCCTCTGCTTTTAAATAGTAACTAAGTTATCATAATTGAGTGAAACTGGGAAGTGAGTTTGCGCTCTTAGAGCCAGCAACCAACCAGTAAATACGTCCAATGCGACTGGCTCCAGCCAGAGCCACAGTCAGCAAAAAATTAAGGGGGACAGGGCCGGATAGAGACAATAAGACGTTTTATACTCTAAAAAAGGAGGGGTGGGCAGTACCCAGGTGGCTACCCACTGGCTAGGCCACAGGTTCCAGCCGCGAATCGAACCCTTCATGCAAGCCGCGGTACCGCAGGGCCAAGCCGCAGACACACCTCTTTTGGAGCTCTAATGCATCGCACGAAACCAGTTGAACCCTTGCAAGAAAGTGGTTGTACCTTTATAACAACAGCATAAAATACTGTCATAACAAACCATAAGAGAAGTAACGTCTTAAGCAGCTGATACAAACAGTTATAATATCACTATGTAAACTCATGCTAAGTTGAAACAAAGTTTGCGTTTCAATATTTTTAGAACAATAGGTAATGTTACGAACGTGATGACTTAAAATCAACACTTTTAGCGATGACACGATTTTTAAATATGCTCACAAATCAAGATAAAAAAAACAGCTTGAAAATTTAAAGAACTTTTATTAAATAGTATTTCTATTTTTGAAATGTCAAATTTTACAGACAATAAATATAATTGTCTGCAAGGCAACAAAAATTACTAAAAAGTAAATTTTTGAGACCTACAGGTATGTATATACAAACGAACAAAACAATAACAGTAACTGGCTAATTTAGGTCAAGGAGGAAAAATAAAGCCATAGTAATTCCTAAAACTGGACGTCGACAACACAAATTCAGCTGGCATCATCAGCAGTGTAAGCCAAGGCAGTACAGAACTGAAAGAATAAGATTTACTACGACTTTATTTTTCCTCCTTAAGCTATTTTCGTCCCACATTTGTTTCAGTTGCTTTGCGTTGTTTTGTTTCACAAATACTATTCTCAGAAAGAAATAGTAAAAATTTTTCAAAATTTTGCGGTTTTTATGGCAACAACAACCTATCGATAAAATTTCGTTTGCAAAATTTAACAGCCTTAGGAAAGAAATATGATAACTAAAAAACATATCGAGATAAAACCATTTAGAAACTTTAGACACCAAATGCGTTGAAAAATAATTTAAATTGTAGTTCAAAATAGAATGACTGTTCTCAAATAAAATCAATCGAAATTTTTAATGCAATTTAAAAAATTTTATTAAAATAAATAATGTCGCTTTCAATCAGCCTATTTAGTAGCTTTATAATCAAAACATCTTTGTGAAATAGTGAAATCAGCTTTATCAGTTAAACACTTCCAGATAACAAATCTGCGAAAAACAGCGCCACATTTTTCACCATTATAAAGCCGAGGGCTTAGCGAAAAATTTAGGGCGGAGGTAGGTCCGGATTTAGACAATTACTTTGTCCACATGTCCAATTTTTGTCGGCTATAGGCCCACGGTACTTGTTTCTGCATCATAAGCTCATAATCCATTGTTCATGTCATAACTAAAAGATGTGATTATGACGTCAAAAATTTAATTATGATGCAGAAACTGGAACCACGGACTGTCGGCTTAAAGCCCGTGAAAGTTGGACATGTGGAAGCAGAGTTCTCTAACTATGGTGAAAGGTTCCGTTTGCATTTGTCTTTAGTGATCTCGTATCTTCAAAAAAAGCCTTCATGTGTCAAATGGGGGGTGGCTCTCCTGGTTACGCCACAGTAAAGAGCCTTTAATTTTGAGCAAATGTTGTTACAACGGTTAGCCCACCATCGACTCCAAAATTGTCCATATACATAAAATTTTAACTGCTGCTTATTTTTTTTTTTCGATTAAGTTCAATTGTTTAAACCTCGTGACCCTACATTTTGATGTTAAATAAATGCTTTTATAACTTCTTATTACTTTTTCAATTATCTTTTTTTTGCTTTTCACGGCACTGAGAGAAAACATGATTGGGAAAGCAAATTAGCCGAACATTTAATTTTGCAGCATTACTGAGACATTAAAATATTAAATAAAATTATCTTCCGGTTTCAAATGCATTTTGTGAACATATGGCCAGCTGGCGCAGTGGTTAAAGACATCGTTATCGGTGCGGCAGGTCCTGGGTTCAATCACCGGGCCCGTCAAATTGGAGAATGTCACCAACAGCTCGTCACCGCTGCGATGTTTCTTCTGAGCTATGTCGTCCAGACGCTAACTCGCGGAGATGGACATGCTTTATCCCGCCACTCGCTACACGCTTAGGCGTAATACCGCGGGTATAAAAAAGATCTAATTTGATTTTTTTATCACGGATTTGATTCTGGAGTACAGCATTATCGCTTTTCACGACAAGAGAATAAATGTAAAAATAAGTTGTCATCATTTAAAATCATGTAAGAGAATAAATGTAAAAATAAGTTGTCATCAAAAAAAAAAAAAAATCAAAAAATTAAAAAAAATTAAAAAAATTGAAACCCAGCCTGTGCAACTTTATAGATAAGTTGTCATCAATTAAAGCAGAAACATTAGATCATAGAAAAGCAAGAGTTCAAAGATTAACGATGTTTCATGTTCTGCACATTTAGCGCGTTCGTCTTTGTGCTAGCAATTAGGCAGACAAGATGGGATTCCTGAAAACTAGCATTTCCTGTAATCTCAACAACCAATCCATCAAAAAGAAATTAATCGAAGTCAAAAAACGGACAAGCTAATCGGTGACAATTCCAAAAACTGGGCACTCAACCATAAATGTTCCGCTATCATAAACACAGCCTAGCTAAATTTCCAAGATTAGTTGTTAAAAAAAATCAAATCTCGATGATTACTCGCGTTATTACGCCGAAGCGTGAAACGAAGGACGGGATCCATCTCCGCGGCTTAGCGACTGGGCGAGTCGCTGGCCACAATGCGTCCGATCTGACCGGCCCAGGAATGGAACCCCGGATCTATCCTACCGTCAGCGGTGTCTTTAACCACTACGCCAGTGAGCAAATACGTAGAGTGGGCCGACAAGTTGATGAATTTTCAAAATCAAAATGTGATAAACGTAACTGTGACGCTACAGCAAAAGTATTATTTGATAACATTTGAAAAGATAACCCCGCGCAGTTTCCTCGTTAGTAGACGTTCTGACTATTTTTAGCCAACTATCATCATAAAGTCACCATAACTTGACACAGTTAGTACTGTTTCGACCTTTCAGATTTCGTCAAGACAGTGCAGTTTTAACTGTATTTTACGATGCAAAAAACAACTCGTTTAACAATGATCCGCATTCTAAATACCTAAGCTCCAATGCAACGTAAGATACAATTCCGTCAATATTTTACAGACGAAACTTGAAAAAACCGAACTACCTCACAAAACAATTTTTTTCGCATAGCCTAGTTTCAGAAGCCTGTCAGAAGATGCAAAGAAAGAAACCAGTTTTGTTAATTAATTCAAGAGCAACGACAGAATATGACACCAGCTTTCGTTCGTAACTGGAACAAAGCCAGTCAACCTCTGACGGTTCCACTTCACATTCAACAAATGATGCTGGGACTTGATCCAAATTCACAAGAAAAATATTCCAATTAGGTGAGGTAAATGCAAACTCCAAATTACTACTGGATAAACATTTCCTGCTTTACAAGAATAATTAGACGCTGACGAAGCTGCCACCGTTAGCTCAGTTGTTACGCACACGGTTTTAGTGCGGAAGGTCAAATCGATCAAATCGGCGTAATGTCGCCAACGGCTCGCCACCATGGTTGCCCAGGCGCTAAACCGCGGAGAGCGAACTTATCACTCGCCACACGCTTCGGAGTAATACCCCGGGTATAATGAAGATTTGAAGCTGCAAAGTGGTAACAAAACGTTTATCCAATAGTAACTTGAAGTTTGTATTATTTTATTCTACCAGATTAGATTAACTTTAAGAGTGTAAATGCTTGAATTCCTAGTTGGATTCTCCGACACTGGTAAAAAATCGGAAGTTATAAGACTTTAAAATCGGTGAAGGGACGCAATAATGCATAGTGTCAGTTCATCCGTTCGACACAGGGCGGGTAGAAATCAAATGAAAACAGAACAAGGAAGCATGTCAAGTTTGTAACCACAAAAACGTAAACATACTCGGTTGTAAATCAAAACGTACGACAGTGCGCAAACTTTCGACCTTATGGGTCTCATCAGGTACGTGCAAAATATTAACGATAAAACAAGTTCAATTTCATATTTGAGTTTAACATTCCCAGTGGTGGTAACAGACGATATCTTCAAAACCAATCGTGTATATGTGATCATTTGGAGGTAACTGTTTAAAAAAAGCAATGTTTGTAGGCCTACTGGGGAACAAGTCATCCAGTCAATTCCAGTGAGTGAAGCAGCTCAAATTCGACACACTTCCATACAATTTCTTACTGCCTTAAGGGCTGTCACTCGTTGCAAAAACGGCAAAAATGGGCAACAAATTGACGAAATGGGCAACAAATCCAGACGTTGCCGAACATTTGGTCGTACAGCGGTCGTACATTTGGTTGTTTTATCGTTAATATTTTGCACGCACCTGATGAGACCCATAAGGTCGAAAGTTTGCGCACTGTCGTACGTTTTGATTTACAACTGAGCATGTTTACGTTTTTGTGGTTACAAATATGACATGCTTCCTTGTTCTTTTTTAAAAGACTTTCCAAGATTTTTTGCAATTGGAAAAATATTTATGAACTAATAGCAAAGATGTGAAACGGTCCTAAGTTTCACTAACTCCTTTGGCAAAAAAAACAAACAATTTCTCAACTTAAAACTGGTTTAGCTGCCTTGAAGCAAAAATTTTGTCATTTATCGAAACGAAAGATAATGTTTATTTTATTACACTTTATTTAAACTAAATTTGACCAACTGAAGAATCGAACACACATCCAGCTCCAAAAAACAAAAACATCCACTTACCAGCAGATTCAGAGCCCAAAATATCTGTGATGGCTTGCAGGCTGGAGGTAGCGTCCTGAAGCACAAAATGCTTTTGTTAAGCTGAAAAATGGCGTGATGCTGTCAGCTTATAAAAATTTGGACAAATGTCGGTCAGAGCAAAGAGGAGATACATAAGTTGTACCAAAAGTTCGCGACCTTTTGACATATTGGTGCAATCAGCAGCATGATACTAACCATACTATAAAGCTGATTAAGCAATTTATTTGCATTTGATGTGTTAACCTAGTAATTGTTTGAAGGCTGAGCAAAATGAAAAGAGTGAAAGTCGACAATGGCCTACGTGCAACTAAAAAGAAAGAGTGGTCAAATTGGACACAGTGTCGCTAAAGGCTCACCACTACTGCGATGTCTCATTGGAGCTGTGCTGCCCATGCGCTAAGTTGCGAAGATGCACCCCGCCACTCGTTACACGTTTTGGAATAATACCGCAAGTGTAATGAAAATTTGATTTTGATTTGAAGGTGAAAGCCTGATCCTTAGATACCTTGACTCTGCGCCACAGGCATCTGCACGAAGCGAAATGCTGACAAATTGTTGAGCAACATTGTACTTTGTATCTAGTGTATTGTTATAACAAATTAAGTAATGCCTTGATCGTTTTGCAAAGTTGAATTTTTGCTCTCCAAGCCGTTTGCGAAGCTTGGCGGTTGGCACTAAGCAAGAACATAGAGGTCTAAATAAAGACACTTTTTTTACAACTTTGATAGAGACCCGAGGGTCCTCGAGCAATTACCCTGTCCACATGTCCACAAAGTGGTTCGAAAGACCCATAGGCTTGCTGCACCACAATTAATTTTCGATGTCATAATTACTAGCTTTAATTATGATATCAAAAAAATTGATTATGATGCAGAAAGTCCGAAAGCCTTCGCAACTACTTAACTAGACATGTAGACTGGGTAAATATACGCACTAGGTTTTAAGATAACGAGACTGTTATTTCAAAGTCAGTGGATTCATCATTAGCGGTTTAATATTCGACAACAAAGTCGTTTGTAACAAACGCAATTACACAACTGCAGTACAAAAGATACTGCGTTAGTAAGCGTATATACTATATAAGCTAAACGTTAAAGACAGTGAAAGAATTAAGATTTGATTACTATGATACAGCAAGAATTGGCTATTTATGCGTTCTTCAATAGTTGTCGAGTTTTTAAGAGACGGAGTAGAACACTTGCATCGCAGTAAATGTCTAAAAATAGCCTAAAACGTTTTCAGTCATCAAGAAGAACAGGAAAAAACAATTAAAATCATTTCTATCGCTTACGTAAGCAATTATTCCAATAATCAAGGCCACCAAAGCCAGTACAATCGCAAAGACAATCCCTGCCTTGATTACTATTCCACCAGTTCCACCTTTCTCATCTTTATTTGCATAATACATGCTTGGTGGCTGTGATGATACCTCTGAAAAATAGGGGAGTTGTTAAATAACGAAGGAAGGGTATCGGTACACGAAAAAAGCTGTTTCTGCGAAAACAGTCGAGTCCAGCCCCATTGACCGAAACAAAAAAATTGATTAATATAAGCTCAGTTGCTAAAACAATGCTATTGGCGCGGAAGGTCTGGGATTCGATTCCCGGGCGAGTCAAACCTGGCACAAAGTCGCCAACGACTCGCAACCGCCGCAATGTTTCTTCGGAGATGTGTTGCCCAATACCCAGGCGTTAAGCCGCGGAGACGGACCCCGCCACTCGTTACAGGTTTCGGCGCAATACCGCGAGCTTACTGGAGATTTGATTTTTTTTTTGAACGAGCGATAGTTGCTGGGTCAGAACAATATTGAAATTTATTGTAAAATTGATGTAGAGAATCACCACAATCCAATAAAACTACCTTGACGATTTCGCATCAAAGTTAATATGCTGGTGGAACTTGCAGCTGCATGCGAAAATCAGTCAAAACAAAACTGCTTACACTTTATTTAAGCATTTAAATTTTGACTGATTTCCGCATACAGCTGATATTTCCACTAACATATTAACTGGGTCAGAACAACAAACAAAAAGCAGAAGTTTTACCCATAGGCTTCATTTTTAAAGTTTATTTCTTTTTCCAAAACTTTTACATTGTTCTAGCAGTTAATATGATAATGAGTGCTACGTGACTGCTCACTGACAGGCCAATCTATCAGCTGCAAATATGCGCGATGTCTTTTACTTTTGAACCACAGACAATGGAATGGGACAAAGTTAGCTAAAGAAAAAATAAAGTCACCGTAAGGAGGAAAAATAAAGCCGCTGTAATTCTCAAAACTGGACGTTTCGACAACATAGATTCAGCTGTCATCATCAGCAGTGTATGCAAGGCAGTACAAAACTGTAAGAACTAGAATTTACAATTCCCAAATTTAATTTTTTAGTTTTTACAGTTTTGTACTGCTTTGCATGCACTACTGATGATGACAGCTAAATCTATGTTGTCGAAACGTTCAGTTTAGAGAATTTGCAGCGGCTTTATTTTTCCTCCTTAAGCTATTTTCGTCCCATATTTATTGTGTTCCAAAGTCACCGTAGTTCTTGTAATTGGACGTTCCGACAAGATAAATTCAGCAGTCATCATCAACACACTACTGTCTTGTATACGGTGCTGATGATGACATCAGAATCTGTGTCGTCAAAACGTCCACTTACAAGAATTACTGATTTTGATTCTATTGAAGAAAATTTTGATCTTTGAGAATCAGAATACACGAATCAGTAGCACAGGCTTTATTCAAATAAAGATGCAAAATCTTAAAACAACAATCAGAAAATGTAGAAGTTATAGCCAAAATTATTACTTTGCTATTTAGACATTGCTGTCTTACCTAGGGCCGTATTCCTGGGGATATTTTTTCGGGTATCCCATGTGCGACCTTTTTAAATGTGGCAGCTCCTGACCGAGAGGCCCTTATCACGAGGGATTCCCGAGTTATATGCGCCTCCTAACCCGGCCCTCGCCTTACCTGAATGGTGGTCACGTTCTTCCAGCGGAGGATGTCTTCCATTACCATTCTCCATTCGATGTCTGTATTGTGTGCGGTGGTCTCTGTCGCTGTAGTAGGACCGATTGGAGGCCATTTCTGAAACAAAAGTTTGCATTAAAACAGGCTCTTTATTTTGCTAAAGTTGACTTTGCAAGCAGAGTACAATTTCAAGTAATAAGCTTGGTTTGGGTTGCCGTGGTGATCGAAAACGTCACTAACGGTGCCGGAGATCTGGGGTTCGATTACCGGGCCAGTCAAATCGGGCACAGTGTCGCCAACGGCTCGTCACCGCTGCTACTATTCTTCGGCGCTGCGTTGCCTAGGCGCTAAGCCGCGGAGATGGGCTTCGCCACTCGTTACACGCTTCGACGTAATACCGCGAGTATAATGAAGATTTCTTATTTTTCAACCCTCTCACCCAGTCGTTCTCCTTCCCTGTCATAATCCATTTTTCTGTTATACATATTGATGCTATGCATTCTGGATTCGTCATGGTAACCACTACGAGTAGACGCTACTTCTGCAAATATTAAAACGATTACTAAATAAGAGAAAACGCAGTACACTTACTTCTCTTCAACAGCAACCGCTACTTTAGGAGCATTTTACTGTGACTCCTCTATTTTTAAAACGACTCTTTGACTTGGAAAACCACAAGTTGGTGGTGAGAGCACAACAAATTCGGAACTTCGAACTATAGTGCTTGATGCTGCCTAACCCTGCTGATGATAAAAGCTAAATCTATGTCGTCGAAACGTCCAGTTTTAAAACTGATAGTGCTTCTATTTTTTCTAAAGAATTTGGAACCGATTTCTAACCATAAGACGTCACCCAAATGAAAAAACATGCCCTTTCTCCCAAAATAAAAAAAAATCTGGTGGTACGCCACTGCCAACAACTTACCATATGTAGATAAAATTGCTTTCTTAGAGATTAGGCGCAATGAAAGTCGGTAAAAAACATATTCCTGTCCACATACCCAGTGTGGTTCCAAAGGCCTGAGAGCTTTCTGCACCATAACCAATTTTTGATGTCATAATTAAAACAATTCATTATGGCATCCAAAATTTAATTATAATGCAGAAAGCCCGTGAACCTTTGGAACCACCTAAATTGGACATGTGGACAGGGTAACTGCGCCACACCTACAAATATGGGGGTACAAGTACCCCATTGCATTCTTACCTAAACGATCACTCTCTCGGTCAAATTCAGGTTTTCTAGTGTACTTCACGGTGTGCATTCTATCTCTGTCATCTGAATAACCGCCACGATTCGACGACACTTCTGCAACATAAATCTTCATTATAATCGCGATATTACACCGAAGCGTGTAACAAGTGGAGGGGTCTATCTTTGCGACTTGACGCGTGGCCAACACAGCTCCGAAGAAATGTCGCAACCGTGGCAAATCGTCGGCGACACTGTTTCCGACTTCACCGGACCGAGAATTGAACTCCAGACCTCCCGCACCGATAGCGAAGTTTCTACAACTGAGGTAAAGGTAAAGGTACGGGACAGCGGGTGCAAGCACACATTGTTTAGGCCATTTTCAATTGTCGGCCCATTACAATTTTCAATCACGAATGATTGAACGCTGTTAAGGGACATAACATGACGAACAACACATACACAAAACCCTTCGCACTTCCGCTTGTGCCGAGCGCCTGGCGCGAAAGCTGCGAATACTATTTTTAAAGTCTTTAGTATGACCCGACTGGGAATAAAACCCCAGTCTACCGGCTGCCAAGTCGACGCTCTTAACCGATACACCAAGCGCCGGTTTACAACTGAGGTAACCGACCGGTGCTTCTACAATATTTTTAAGGAAGTGCACATGGAGTTGGCCGATTGGTTGGTGCATTGGGCTCCGAAGCTGGCTTCGCGGGTTCGATGCTGAACTAGGTCATCTCCATGATGCATGTACTTCACTACCACAAAAATTCGAAGCTGCAATTAAGTGGCTTGAAAAAAAAAATTTTTTAAGGAGGTAAAAAGAAAAGACAAAGAAAATAGATAGCTTGAATTCTGAGTGCGTTAAAAACAATTTTTCACATATAAAAAAGCTGAAATAGGAAAAAAAAACGCTTAAAAATTACTTAACCCTGACGCTACAGTGTGATGAGCTTTTAGCAGTTCAAAGTGCCAAAACCAAAATTTGTATTATGTTTTTTTCTATGTTACAGAAGATGCAGATAGTATCGATAAGACATACAGTAGAATCAAAACACTCTTAACACAACCATTGCCAACTGTATTACGTGTTAAGCAGCGTAGTCAATGAGTCTCAAGCACATATAGCAACTTAAAGTGATTTATTTCGATTTAAAATATAATCTATAGAAGAAAAATAAAGCCGCAATAGTTCTTTAAAACTGGACGTTTCGACAACATAGATTCAGCTGTCATCATCAGGCAGTAAAAAATCCTTTCAGTTTTGTAATGCCTTGTTTACACTGCTGATGATGACTGCTGAATCTGTTGTCGAAACGTCCATGAAAATTACGGTAGCTTTATTTTTCACCTTAGCTATTCATTGTATTATAATCTACAATTCTTACCTAAGCGATGTGGTCCGTCCCTTCCATTCTCCATTCTTTCGATTGTATCCATAATTATTTATAGTAATTTCATTCGTCAACAGTAACTTGTAGCTAATTAGTAGTTCATAGATAGAATGATTAGTTACATAATACTCGCGAATACTCGTGATCAAATGCCCTACTGACGCATAGAGTTCTGTCTGGTAGCTGGTACAGGCTGCGATGCAAGCGAAGTATTTTTAACTTCATTGACGTCACGTTTTAACTGACCATTGCACTTCGGAAACAACTAACAGTTACCCTGTCCAGTTTAAGTGGTAGGCCTACCAAAAACCCAAGGGATTTCTGCATCACAATCAGTTGTTCGATGCCATAATTAAACAAGTGATTATGACATCTAATATTAATTGTGATGCAGAAAGCTGAGGGCTTTCCGCAACCACTTAAACTGGATATATCAACAGGGTAATTGTAAAAACCAAGCAGTTCTGTCAAGTCACCTTGATAAGATACATTTAAAACCTTTTATTTCATTTTCCTCGTATCGTGTCATGAGTTGGTGAAGCCCATATCTCCGCAGTTCAAAGCCAGAGTAATACAGCTACGAACGTAGCAGGCTGCGCTTTGCTGCAGCGACGGTGAGTCTAAACCAGCACCGCGTTTTCATTTTCGCGAGTTGCCATGCAGCCATCTGTCGACCACTTCGAGTGGGGAGAATTTTATTACATCATACTTAGTTTAGTAGCCAGGCCTAAACTTAGAACTTAAGCCTATTTATTGCTAGGAACGCTAGGAACATATTTTTAGATTTTGCAATCTGTTTCGGCGAACTCCGATTTGGTTCACTTTTTTAAAGTCTAAAGATGACACGCGCTAGAAGAGTTGGTAACTTAGTAGTGCCCATCGTTGGGACAAAAAGCGGGCCCAAAATATCACATTTAAGATATTCCATATATAATGTCATAGGTAAATCTTTTTCAACGTCAAATCCGACTTTTACGCAACATAACACGTTTTATTTGCGCAAAATCCTCAACTTCAAAAAATAGACCTAGATTTTCAAAAATTTTCGCGGGCCAAAATTTAGTATCATGGCGATAACGTACAAACGATTATAAAAACAATTCGAAAAATTATATCTTAATTTTTTGTTATTTTTGTTCCTTGCTTGCCATACTCCCAAGCTAAATTTAAAAAGAAACCAGAATATCATACCACGTGCAAATTGCGCAGAAATAAGAACGTGTAATCACTACGTGTGACCGTAGTATTATAGAGAACTATGGTGTGACAGCATGTTTCAGTATGATGGCATAAAAGTGCAAGTTTAATTGAACAACCAAACAATCGAAACAATAGAGAGTGTGAGCGCGTACATGCCCGTGCTGTGTTTTCTATATCCTTGGTGGGACATCTTAGCGTCATGCTATTTAAGGACTCGAATCTGTAACTCAAAATATCATGTCAGCGCGTGAGGACAATTTAACTACAGTAACCCATGTAGAAAGTCTAACGAGCCACTTTGAAATCTTTGGCGGGCCTCAAGTGGCCCGCAGGTTGGACGCCCCTGTCCTAAAGCAAAAGCTTGGCAATTAAGAGCTTTCAGATTCAAAATTTAGGCACCAAAGCTTTGTCCTGCCTCACTAAACTTCTAATCTTCATCCCATAAGCTGTGGTTTTCTGAGAAATTAGCGAATTTATTCATCTATATTTTCAAGACAGAAATGCTGTACTAAAACTATCCAATATAAACTTATTTATTTTTTATTTGGTTGCATATTTATCCTCCTATCACGAGAAAGCGATCGATGCGCTATACGAGCTCGCTTAGGAGTTGCCGGCCATCTGTCTACCACACCAAGATGGGGGAATCCCGTTAAGTGCCTTTCCCAACGGCACAACAAGTAAACTTGCCGGCTTGTTCTCCACACTGTCCCTTCAATGCTGAACGTCAAGCAGGGAAGCTGTGAATACCAATTTTAAAGTCATTGGTTTGACCCGACTCGGAATCAAACCCGAGTCTACAGCTCAAGAGACAGACGCTCCATACCACTCGGCCATCTGAGCTGTTAAACTTGACCCCAATTCTGGGACGGTGAGCACAGGTTCTGTGGAACTACCGTCTCACGTAATTTAATTACATCAGCAAACAGGCCTGCATTGCTGTTAATACTTGTACCATTAGTTATAACAGAACCGACTGAAAAATCACTTTTGTCATAGACCGACTGACAAAATTTTGAATCCCTCCACTGCCTGGCACAGATTAGGCTACTGCATTTCTTTTCAAATTAAGAAAACAAGTCCTCTCTGCTCTAGGAAAAGTCGTCAGCTTTGCCATGAACAGACAATCCAGGCTAAACTCATTCCAGACTGTAAACACTCGTTACATCGCTTAATCCTTAACCTCTCTACTTTACTACTTTTCCAAGTTGTTTTCTCTCATTACCAGGCATCCAGCCATCCAGTCAAAAAAGCCTAATCATTAGGCTGTTTAACTTGTTTTAGTAGCACAGCTACTAATACAAGTTTTACATCGTGAAATACGATGACAAAAACGTTTTCGAGGGATGATTACGAAATATGGGCATGACGTCATAAACGAAACATCATGAGCGACTACAAATAGCAAAAAAATTTGAATTGTTACAAAACTAGAAATATGATTATGTTTTGAGTTTTTTTGTTGCGTTATTATGTTTTCATATGTTATGTTTTGTCACTCAACGCCTGTTGTTTGTACTAAATTTGAATTCTGTATGTTTCATTGCATTCCTTATTCGAAGTAAAAATTATTTCTGTCTTAATTTCTCGAAAAAACGTCTTCACTCTGTTTTTTAGATCTGTGCTCAGTTTTTCTTGCGGATCTAGCCAGTTAAAAGTCTAGCATTAATTCAAAGATGATCATTAGCTCGACAAAGTGTCGCTAATGACACGAGTCTGAAGTACTTGGCTTTTTAGACGCAAAATTATTGGCAAGAATCGACTTTGAGCACAGGAAACGCTATTAGCTGATATGCATCCAGCTGTAGCACAATTTAATGCAACTTTTCAGTTTGAAATGGCAGCAAATCTTAGAACATGTGGGCAGTTTTGATTGAACGTTGAGTTGATTGAACAAACTGAGTGGTTCTCAGCCTGGGACTAAAAGAACAAGACCTATATCGAGTTATGCAAAAGAACAAAGGCCTTACCTAGGTTCTGTTGTTATAACACCCGCCCCATGGCCTAGTGGTTAAGAGCGTTCGCCTTGGAAGCTGGTAGACTGGATTCTATTTTCAGTCGGGTCAAACCAAAGACTTTAAAACTGGCATCTGTTGTTACACTTGCTAAACGCTCAGCAATTAAGTGTAGCGCGGAGGATGAAATGAACAGAGAATAAAAATACGTCAGTGAATTCTTGACAAAATTTAGTCCTGGTGCTAAAGGACCTTAGAAGTTATAAAGCGCCATAAAACCACACAACATTTCATTTCATTAGTTTGGATCTTGTTGCTTTGCTTTCACTTCTTTTCATAGTCGTAGTTTTTATACAGTCTATTGTTTTTTTTTTGTTTTTTGTTGTGAGGCCACATGATCGCAGCTTACGTTTATATACTATCATCGAATTACATACATCATGGAAAATGGCTAAGTTGGCCAAGTCTTGATACAAACAAAGGAGAAGGACCATTAATTTTGGGTCAGCTTATTGCGGGTTCGCGTCGATTGTTTAACGACCTAGAAGGTACTTAACGGGGAAAAAGGTTTCAGGACCCCTGATCCAACTTTTCTGATCTCAATCTATAGTTCACAATAAGGAACTGCCAGTTTTTCCAATATCAGTATCATTTTTTCACAAATAAATCAAGGTTGTTTTCCTAATTGAAGGTACCGTGCATTGAAAAGCAGGGTGTATCGACCAAGGTCGATTTTAACACCACCATAGGTACAACTTAACAGTTAATTTTGAAAAATCTGAATGCATGTGCACAAAAGATTACTCCTTTTGAATGTAAGTAGATTTCCAGACACGAGTTTGAGTTCAAGCTAAGTGATTTTGAGCAAGTTGTTCAATGTTCAGGTTATTTCGCAATACAAACGTATGAATGACGTCAAAACCAGGAAACATGCCACCTTACCATCTCAAAATTGCACAACTTTTACTAAACTGATCAATATCAGAATAACAATGCTGATTCAGACGTAAAATCTATCAGCCGCGGAAGCGTAATCAGAATCTGGACCATGGGGGTATGCCAGTGGCATGGCGAGAAATGTTAAAAGGGACGAGAAATGTTTAACTATAAAAGTCATCAAAAGAGTCTGGCATATATAAGTCACTTAAACTAGCAACATTTTTTTTACTGGAAGGCAAAGTCAAAAGGGGGGGGCATGGCACCATGCCCCCCTTAAATACTCATCCGGCACTGCCTTCCTCCTTTTTTTAACGTAAAAAAACTTTTTGCGAAAACGAGACCTTTCCTTGTCTAAATTCACCACTGACCCTCCCTAAACTTCTTCACTGTCTACGCCCTGATCAATTGCTCTTTGATCTAACAGCTTGCTGATAACGAAGTCCCATGATAATTTTGTCCGAGCTAACGAGAATAACACATTCCTGCAATAGCTGATAATGCACCTATTTGACCTAAGTTTAATGTAAACAAAACAACATTGGCACGAAATTGCAACACGCCAAATTACTAACGTTTCAAAATTGAGAAAGTAGACACCTGACGCGATAAGTGTATCTAATGCAACCAATACTAATAAAAAGTGTTTCTATAAGGCATGTATAACGCAGATTTCGAAAATTTGGCCAGACAAACAGCGCAGTTCTATTTCTAAAGGATTACAAATCATTTTTTATATTACTGATGAAAAGAAAATGTAGCTAAACTGAACTTTAAATGAAAACTTTGAAATATTGCTAGCTGATATCTGCAACATTTCTGCGATTTTTGCTTTCGAATTTGTATATTCACGTTTTTCTGCGTTCTCAACTAAAATGAACTTACAAATACCAGTTAAACTCGATTCAAGTCGCTTAAAATAATGGTAACTATCACAGTGTGAGCATTTTCTTTCAGTCTTGTATGCTGTAGAATATCACTAATCTCTTTTAAACTGCCCTGGCTTACAATTTGACATTTTTGAAACTTTAGCTGTTTTGTCGACTAGCTACAAAAAAAAAAACGCCTAGATCAGGGGTGGGGAACCGAAAAAGCTTAGCGGGCCGCATTGATTGAATATTATTTTCAGCGGGCCACATTTACTTCTAAGTTGTAAATTTCGTTTTAAAAATATACAATTTTACGTCACAAATTTACTAATCATTCAAGATGATTTAATTTTCACAGTAAAATCAGAGACTTTTGCGCGGTTTTTATGTCACAAATATAGCATGTCGTACACTTAACAAAGTTCTGACGCGGGCCACATTCAAAACTTAAGCTGGCCGCAGGTTCCCCACTCCTGGCCTAGATTAACCACGAACGCGCGAGTTTTTTATGTGAGTTTGACTAGCTACCAAACCGGATGCATAATTAAGAACAGTTAAATCATGTAAATTTATATAGTCTTGTGTTTTACTAAGAGGCTATAGTAGGGTGTGTTGTGAAGGAAGCGAAAAAGCGCGTATACTTTCCTGTTTTGGACGTCACTCTTCGATTACTAAGAAAGTATTACGTAAGCACGGCGTAAACTTTGGAACCAAACAATTTTGGGCATAGTAATTTTTGACACCACTTTTTATGCGTTGGACAAAATACAAACGCAGTAAAACACAGAGAATAAAACCAGATGGTGGTTTCAATTAAACCAACTGGTACTATTATGCTTATCGCTGTGTCTTCTGATGAGTATCAAGGCGAAACAAAGTTCAGACTCAGAGAGCATAAAAACGATATCAACAGCAGCGTATTTTTTGTGAAGGGGAGCATTGTGCCATTGTCTCCCTTCCTCTTTCGACGTTGTTTTGTGACAGAAATATGCCTGAGTTTTTTTGATGGCGTTTCTAGTTTGTAACTCCCCCCCCCCCCCCCCCCGGTTTAAAATTTCTCGCTACGTCACTGGGCATCATTGTATCATTAAAGGGGCTTCCCAGCATAAGAACTGAAGCCTTCGATGCTTCTAGGGGACCCCAAAAATACCACTCGTAATGACGTTATTGCAGTGTAATGTTAGGTACAATTGATGATGTTATAATTTGTTTTTGTGTTTGTTTACTCAGTCAATAGACCGGAAGTGACGTAAACAAAATAATCGCCAAATCTATTCATGATCAACCTCATTTCGTTCGAGAAGCGAAACAATAATTTCACGTTTTGTTAAACTGGCGTGATAACAAATTAGAAAAAACTAAAATAGGTTTGCCAATTATCAAAAACAAATCAAAAACGTAACCATAACACGTGATTGACAGCTGCATCAGCATAAAATTCGATAGCATACGCCGGAACAGAAACATAAAATAGCAAATCATCAAGAAGTTAAAAAATCCAAACAATACGTTTCGTCGCTACGCTCTTGGCCCATTCACACGCATCAGGGCCGGCGCCAAGAGGGCCTGCGGGGCCTGCTCCCCAATCGACATGTTTGGCCCCCCCCAATTAACAAGCTTTCTCTTTTGAAGACAGCGGCTTTTGTGCTTAAATTCAAACTTTGGCCCCCCCTGATAAACGCTTAACCCCCTAAGTCGTCTGCTCTTGCGCCGGCTCCGATACGCATTAAACGAGTATATTCAAAAAATCATCATTTTGCTTAACAGTAAGATTTGGTTTTGCATTAACATCTAATCTTCATAAAATATAACGAAAGGCCATAAAAAACAAAGCGGAACTACTAAATTAATCGGAATTTGAATTACCCCTAATTAAAACTGAGTGCTTGCTCTGTCCAAATTAACACAAAAAATGTAAATACCGGTACTAAAATAAACATGATTCATTCATGAAACTAAAACTATATTAAACCATATGGTTTTGATTTATTTAACTTACGTACGCATAATTAACGTCAACAGATAGTGGTTATAACAACATGTTACCTTATCTGCACAACACCGAAACTGCATCTCTTGAATTTATGGATCGCTCTGACTGTTCTAGAACTCCAATTAATCCAGTTTAAACTCTTAATTTTTTCCGGCTTAGCGCCTGGACAATGCCGCTGCGAAGAATATCGCAGCGGTAGCGGCACTGTGTCCAATTCAGCGGCCCGGGAATCAAACCCAAGACCTCTCGCACCGAACCGCTACGCCAACCTGCTGGTCACGAAGCTATCTAGCTGAAAGTTAAATAAGTCCAAATTGTCAAGATCTGCAGGTACATTGAGCCTAAGAAGTATCCTTGAGATAAATGGCCACATACATTCAAAAATTCTGCATCAATCTACGCCTGTCTGCCAGGTCTGTCTGTCTACATGCGAACGAAATCATCAAGAGACTGTCTAAAATTTCTCTTGACTTGAAAACAAGCTTTGCGATGACTTGGTTTCAAAACAAAAGATTTCTGCTTCTTTTGGTGACTAATCACCGCCATTTTCGATCACAGCAGCCCTTTTTTTAGCTTGCTCAGCCCGATGTTCTTGCTATTCCACGTTACAAAATCAAATCTTCATTACACTCGTATTACGCCGAAGCGTGGAACGAGTGGCGGGATCCATCTCCGCTGCTTAGCGGCTGGGCAACGTGGCTGCTCCGAAGAAACATCGCAGCGGTGGCGAGCCGTTACAGTGCGCAAAATTTTAAAAGAAACAAATTAAGTTTTTAAACTCTTGATCTGTGTAGGTTCTTAGCAACGCTTGAAGAAACGTTAAAAGTCAATGCATCAGCCAATCTTAAACAACTTTGCAAACAAAATATCAACAGTCTAACTTCTCAAAGGCTACCGTCAAAAAAATTTGTATTTCTCAACTAGAACAGCATAGTCATGTCCCATGTGAGTATAAAAGTTCGAGGTTATCAAGTGTATCGTGTACATGCAAATACCAAGTTACGACGATGAAAAAAGTTAACGATAATAATCAGGGCGTAAACAACGAAAACTTCAAGGGAGGGGGGCAAATAACAACGCCGAAGATTACAAATATTACAGTTAAGAATGCTCTAAGCATTTTTTGGACCTGAGTGTATCTAAAAAAGAGGGGTGTCCCGGTGCCTTGGTTACCCCAATGACCCTAATTGTTGAAACTTTTAAACAGGAGCGTATTTAGGCCCTCTCTAAACGCCCCCCACCCCTTGACTTTTTCTTTCAATAAAAAAGAACAGACGTTGCCAAATGACTGAAACATGCCAGACTCTTTTGATGGCTTTTGAAGTTTATGATTCCCCCCTTTTACGATTTCTCGCTCCGCCCCTGATTTTAACCGTTGTCTATACAAACAGAAGACAATTCGTTTCAATTTGAAATAATCTTATATAATCTGGCATAAAGTTGTTCCTTCTGCACAAGATGTCAGGCAAATTTTTGCGTCTCAGCGCTATTTAGAAAACTTTCCAGTAACCGGAACTGACGTCACACTTCCACATGTCATCGAATGGCTTTTTCTGACGGTTTTCAGGCAACGATTGCGACTACGTCATAGAGAAAGTGAATTCTTAACTTTCTTTTGCCGAAGTTGATTCAAAACGTTGCAAGTTCTTGATCAAAGTGCAAAATTTTTAACGCAAGTCAAAAAATATTGCCAATTGCGAAATTCCATACGCGCACATGACTAGCTTGTCGCGAGAGCTACAGGTAACAGAAGCATAAAAACAATGTTTAAAACTTCAAAACATCTTTTCAATTTAATTTTGAATGATACATGTAGGGCCAGATTAAAGAGAGGGGGCGATGGGGATACGGCCTGGGAGCCTACCGGTATATCGCATCCTCTAAAAAGGGCTTAATGCTAAAAATCAGATCTGCAAAAAAACACTGGGGCCCTAAAAATTCACCCCAGTCCCCAGGGCCCTTCTAAGTCTTAAAACGTACGTGGCCTAGTAGTGTCGCGACCAAATTCTGCGAAACGGGTTCGATTCACGGCTGGATAACATTTGACATAAATACTGGGTAGCTTCTGATTCAAAGAGCGCAAGCTCACTTGGCAGTCTCCTCAATTGCTGCTGAATTATCAGTTCAGTATTAAAAAACTGCTAGTCAGGAACGTATTTAGGGGAAGGGCATTGTGCCATTCCTCCCCAACCCCCTTTCGACTTTGTCTTTTAGCAAAAAAGTGCAAATGTTGCGAAGTAACTGAAACATGCCAGACTCTTTTGATGGCTTTTGCAATTTATGCCCCCCCCCCCCCCCCCTTTTAAAATTTCTCAGTACGCCACTGCTGCTGGTTATAGTTATTACTGCGTAGCCCACAACTTTGCTTTTCATGTAGCAAGCTATGGAATTTAATACAAATGGTTGAATACTAAGATTTTTTCATTAATCATCATCATTCACGTCAAAATACGAAGCGTTTATGCAGATGACATATTCAGTCTGACTAAAACTGTTTTTGAGTGTGGTATGGATGGCATTTTGCAAAATTTAACTGGAGTAGTAGTCAAAGAGTCTGTATCAACGCAGGAGATTCTGGGCTCGCTTCCCGAGCTGATCAAATCGGACACAGTGTCGCCAACGGCTTGGCCCCGCGGCGATGTTTCTTTCAGAAATGGATTTCGCCACTCGTGACACGCTTCGGCGTAATACAGCGAGTATAATAAAGCTTTGATTTTTTCGATGATTAACTGATTTATGACGCAAAAAGCCAGATAGCGGTAAATTTAAAATTAATTTTTTTTGTTTTTCAAATCATTTTTTTTCACGCCACGTAATCGCAGCTTAGGTTTTTATGTTAGTGAAGTATGCGCATCATAAAAGATGACCTGGTCACGCATCGAACCCACGAAGCCAGTTCCGGAGCTCAATGCATCAACCACTGGACCAACTTCATGTGCTTGTTTTTCAAGTCAATTCTTGTGATAACGTCATTTTAACCTGCATCATCCTCTAGTGCAAGGGTTCCCAACCTTTTGGTTTCTGCGTGCCACTTCTGGACCTTTTCTGTAGCGGCGTACCACCTATCTTTAATGAATACTTTTTCACCATAACAACATACAAGAGCTGTGCTGAAAGGTTTACTTTGCATAGAGAAACGAATACGTCATTAAATCGTCGTCGTTTGGCGGGGCATCTCTTCCAAGACAGATGGGAGGACCAAGGCCGAGGGTTTATCCTTTTACCACCCTGGCCACCAAACTGCTTGGGTCAGATGCTGACTGTAAGGGACTTCAGCCAGCATCTTGTTTCGTCATCCAAAACCATTAGACCAAACATACCTCGGGGTGCTCGATGTATGGGACACTGTGAGATGATGTGATCTGCGGTTTGTTCACTGGCACCACACTCACAATTCGCTAGAGGAGCGAGACCCCATTTGTACATGGACGAACAGAAACGTCCAACACCAGAACGCAGACGGTTGAGCTTGACCCAGGCTGCCCTGGGCAGACCCATACCCAAGGGTCTGGAGCTAGCCTTGGGAATGAAAGCGTGGAGTGACAATGCGTTGGCAGAGTACTCCATGTCCCATTTCGTGTTCGTCCACTCGGCTGCACGGACATCCATCTCAGAAAGACTGTCTAGTAATTTCCGAGCAGCAGGTACAAATGAGCGTCTAGATTTCAATCTCTCCCTACAATGTTTATTATACTCGTTAGTCATTAAATCGAATGTTTATTATACTCGCGATATTACGCTGAAGCGCAGAGCAAGTAGCACTGCGGCTTAGCATCTGGGCAACACAGCTTTGAACTTCGATGAAATCTTACAATGTGCAAGTCATTATTGTGAATCAAGCTTCTAGATGAAGGTAGTTTAAGGGTGGGCAAAATTTTTATTGAAAGAGCCACTTGCGGAAAAAAAACAACCTAAGAGTTGCCATCGGTGAGTCAAAGAGCAAAAAAAAGATTTTCAACCTCACAGGAGATGCAAATGGGAGATGAAAGAGCAAAAACAAGTATTCGACCACACAAGAGCAGAATATGGGGGGTGTAAAACAAAAAATGCAATTGCAATTGCAAAACAAAAAAGGTCTTCAGTATTCCTCACAAAGAGCTGAAAAACCACGAGTCGAGGGTCAAAAAGCCTCTTGTGGCTTGCGAGCCGCACTTTGCCCACCCCTAATATAGTCAACTTGATTGCAAAATCAACGATGTTGCACCCAGGTCCCTGAAGATAGCAATAACAGAGATTCATTACTCCCAAAATATGTGACAAATAGGAAAGGTGAGGAATAAAGTTTATGTCTTCTATAATCTTCTGAATTTTGTAATCTTTTTTTGGAAGAACTGAAGTAGCTTCTTTTGCAACACAAAAAGATGTACCAATAAGGGTATTCCCTCGAGACTTCACTTCTGCATAAAGCAGCAACGACGTGTATTCTGATCTACTGTATATGGTGCAACTTCGTGTGAAGCTCTGCGAGGTCGTTGCTTCTGGGATATCCAAGAATGTAAAGTTTAAAAAAGTAGGATGGCAACTGGCAACCACAATTTTAAAGAGAAAACCTCCCTAAAATGAGCGCTCCTAACTGCAAAATGTTGGGGAGGTTTTGACTTTAGCCTGAACGACAAATCAATAGATGCATAAATGCATTAGTTTACGAAAAATTTTTACACTCGAACTACGTTTATTGCTAGGCTTACTTTGGTTTGAAATATAGAACGTTTTGCAAAACAAGAGCGAAACGCAGTTCGTATGCGTTCCTACTTCACACCCAGGGATGTTAGCCAGAACTGTGAAACTCAAGCAAGGAGTAATTTTGAACCCTGAGTTTTACCATTTCGATGAAGACGAAATAAGCGCAGAATCGTCTCTGTTAAAAGTTTGTTTAGCGGTTAAGTTGATCCACAGATTCACCTCACCATTTTATTTACGCCAGCTACAATATTCAATGGTGTTGCAGCTTGCTGCTGCAGAGAGAAAAAAAGGCCCGCATGCAAGCGAGCTACTGGCAATGCCCATTGCCCATATAGAGTATGCTACGTCATTCCATAGTCTCCGCACATGATTATACTCATATCTCTAGCTAACCTATTTTCATGTAATTTATTTTAGTTGTAAAATAAAAAAGTTTTTGTCAGGATTGCGTGAAAACAAATTCTTTTTGTATTTTTGGAAAATATCTCGCGTACCACTAGAAAAGATTTCGCGTACCACCAGTGGTACGGGTACCACAGGTTGGTAACCCATTCTGTAGTGGTTGTTGGTAGCTTGCTACACCGTTGTATCGAAGTACGTGAAAGCACCAGAGTTTAATTTTATATTTCGAAAATAAATCATAAAAACATTGCCAAACAAAACTTTAAAAAGATTATTTCACAAATATCAGTATGCTGGAGTTTATATCTTTCATTGATCTTCCAGTCGCCGAGGGTTTATCACGTAACCCAGCATCTTTGTAATCTCCTCTCCAGCCTTAAAAACAATGTATGCTCATGGGCAGATCTGGGGGAACTAAGGGGGGTGAAGCCCCCTTCAAATTTTTGGTTTTACATATTAATGCACTGGTACTTCAATACTTTTAAAACTTTACCTGCAAAATCTCCGCAGTTGTTTTTTGAAATTCTTCGAGTGTAACCGTGGTAAATACCAGAGGTGATTCCCCCTCCCCCAACACAAACACGGGACGAATCCCCGGCCACTATTCTGAAAAAATAAAGGTTTTCTATTTACTATTGGAACGCTCAAATCGTTGGTAGGGTAGCCTAATAAATTTGTTTACTGTATCAGCAGAAAGTTTAGCTTTATAAAACTTGGTAACCACAGATTGTATTTAGTTGCGCATTTATCCTTCTATCATGAGAAAGCGATCAATGAGCTACAACGAGCTCTCTTAGGAGTTGCCGGCCATCTATCAACCACACTAAGATGGGAAATCTCACTAAGTGCCTTTACCAACGGCACAACAAGCAAACTTGCCGGCTTGTTCTCCACACTGTCCCTTTCATGCTGAGCGACAAGCAGGGAAGCTATACCAATTTTAAAGTCGTTGGTTTGACCCGACTCGGAATCGAAGTCGAGCCTACAGCTCCAGAGGCAGACGCTCTTACCACTCGGCCATCTGAGCGTTGTTAAACGATTAAGAAGAACAGGCGTGCTCTTTACCAGCATAATAAGACATGCATTATCAGCTGAGACTGTTAACGTTTTTCACTCCATCCACCATAACTGAAAATGAGAAATTTTTTAACAATGGTGCAATTCATGATTATCCTCTGGTCATTTAACCTTTTTGCTCATGAGTGAATAGTAGGCTCAGGAATGAACCAAGATAGGGGCAACTGAAAAAATCTTTCCACCCCCCTCCCAAAAAATAAAAATTCAGGACCCGCTCCTATTTCAAATAACATTTCTCACCGTACTCCTGGACAGAGAGCGTTGGGGAATCCCCGCGTATCAAAAGCTCGGAATTGCAAGTATCCGGGTTGGACAAAGTCACGCTGGCTTGCTGGTACCCCTTCCATTACGATGTCATTACTGCCTTTCGCGAAAGTCACTGGGGGCGCAAGGAGCGTGAAAAATCTGTAAGAACCTGTAACAAAATCTAAAATAATAATCAAACCTTCATTATAATCGCGGTATCACGCCGAAGCGTGCAACGAGTGGAAAGTCAATCTTCGCGGCTTAGTTCTGGGCAACACAGCTCCGAAGAAACACCTTAGCGGTAGCGAGCTGTAGACGACATTGTGACCGATTTGACCGGTCCGGAAATCGAACCCCAGACTTCCCGCGCCGACAGCGACGTCATTAACCACAAAGCCAACCGGCCGGTACATGATACAATGACGTCATAGATGGGCAAGTTAATGCAAAACGTTAGCTTCGTTAACCACTACTTCGTTGGCACAGTTATGCACCTCCGTTGACGTTAATTCGTTAAATTCAGCTCCAATTAAGGGAAGTTAATTAAATTTGCTAAATCGTTAATTTTGACTTAAAAACGCGGTTCTTTTTAAAAATCGTTCCACCCCCCTGCATGAACATGAACTCACCTGCATGAACAAGTGGAGCATGACTTGCAAAAAGTGACTGCAATGTTCCCCCATACTTGGATAAAAAGCTTAAGATTTTTTTAATGTGTGCGTAAGCACTTAAGCAATTTTTCTGCGCACAAGCAATATGCTTTGTTGTTTTTATCTCGCTTTTTGACCTCATTGGTCGTATTTTGTTAGTTTATCGATGTCAAACTTAACCAACAATAAGAGAAACAAGTGTTTACAAAAATTTAACGGAAGTTATCAAGCACTAACGAAAGATAATTTAATCCGGTAATTTCAAAAAGAAATTTGACGAATTAACTAGTTAAAGAAAAAATTAGCTTTGTTATTGACGAATTAACGATTAACAAAATTGTGCCCACCTCTGAATAACGTAAATATTTTCAACCAGGCCCAGCAGAGACGGATCTACGGAAGGGCGACTGAAGGCTCAAGCCCCCTATATTCTAGCATTACGTATTTATGCGTTTATACATCGATACGTAGTGCACAAAACTACAAGATAAGCAACTTTTTGATTGTTATCTCTAGGGTGGATTAGGGGTTTGTAGCCCCCGCGCCCCGACGAGAGGAACCACCCCGTAAATCGCCTGTTCTAATTCAGTTCTGCTGCTAATGTTTAATACAAGTCTGCAAAAAAGCATTAACTTCCCAAAACATTAGCCCCGGGTCCTTCAAAGTATTATTATGGCCCTGCTTATTCCCCTGCCCCTTCTTAAAATACAGGTTTCTGCATTCGCCCCCATCCTCAACTCACCTGCATGAACAAGTGGAGCATGACTTGCAAAAAGTGACTGCAATGTTCCCCCATACTTAGATAAGAAGTTGTTGTTTGTATAATATTTAAGGAAAGCTTTGTCGCTCCAGTCTTGCAGTTCTACTTCGTTAGGCACATGCCAAATCATCACGTTTTTCGCCTGAAAAACCAACAAAAAATCTTAAGCCTTCCAACTTGAGACAGGTTACTGAACAATACTGGGGCCGGTTCGCGTATCGGTTGAAGACACCGCTAAAAGTGCAGGAGGTGTGGGATTCGATTCCGGGGCCAGTCAAACCGGACAATAACTCACAGAGTCGCCAACGCTGCAACGTTTCTTCGCAGCTGTATTGCGTAGGCACTAACACGTCACTCGTTACACGCTTTGGTGTGATATCGCAAGCATAATATTTTTGAATTTTTACTCCGTAATAAGACCGACCCAATTATGCAATGCTTACCACAAAAAATAAATAAACGAACGCAACACTTCAAAATAACCCACGTACTTGTAATTCATGGTAAGCGCTGTTCTTATAATCATCATTAGTTACAACGCCAAGGTTTCCAAATATATTTTTATTTTCCCAATTTTTGGAACCTGCAGAAAAATTGGAATCAAGTAAACCCGGACATCAGATGTTTCTTGAAGAAAATGTGTTGATAGGCTTATCTGGCTGCCCCGAAAATTAGTAGTGGCCGTAAGACGACGCAGGTGTAGCACCTTTCTCGATTAACCTTTAATTTTTAGTTTCATTTCCCTCTAAATCGGTGGAGTCAAACTTATAAAAGTAGATACCTTCTGCTTAAGCATTTCATCTATGATAAGTTTAGTTACGGTCTCCCCCCTAAAAAAACTGCCCCACCTATGCTAGCTCTGAATAATTGTGTTGTCCCCCCTAAAAAACACCCTCTATCCCTACGTCTGAAAAAAATAGTTGCCTACCCCTAAAGAAATTTCCTTCTAACCCTGGGCCTGAACATTTTTATTGTCCATTTGAAAACCAACCCCTATACCCCAGGTCTGAATAATTTTCTGTCCACCAACTGTGAAACAATTCAAACTGATTGACTTCATTTGCTTTAATCACTTACCATTATAATTCTTCGATAACAGGTACCCCTGCTCACTGCTCCATCGATCACCAATCGTACATTTTCCGTCGATGTTATTTTCATGAACAGCGGCTACTAACGTCCAACCTCCACCGTCTGTTTCCATGTCACAGTAGACCTGGAAAAAATATCAAGATGCTTCCATGATCGGTGGAACGAAATTTTTTGTTCCTTGTGTTTAGTCGCATGTTTATTCTTCTATCACGAGAAAGCGATCAAAGCGCTATAACGAGCTCGCTTAGGAGTTGCCAGCCATTTGTCTACCACACTAAGATGGGGGAATCCCGCTAAGTGCCTTTCCCAACGGCACAACAAGTAAACTTGCCGGCTTGTTCTCGACACTGTCCCTTTAATCCTGAGCGTCAAGAAGGAAAGCTATGAATACCAATTTTACAGTCATTGGTTTGACTCGACTCGGAATCAAACCCACGTCTACAGCTGCAGAAGCGGACGCTCTCACCACTCGGCCATCTGAGCTGTTTTAATGTCAAAAATCAAATCTTCATTATTTCCGCGGTATGACGCCGAAGCGTGTAACGAATAGTGGGGACCATCTCCGCGGCTTAGCGTCTGGACAACACAGCTCCGAAGAAACATCACAACGATGGCGAGCCGTTGGCGACACTGTATTCGATTTGATCAGCCCGTTAATCGAAATAACGACCTCCCGCGAAGATAGCAATGTGTTTAACCACAACGCCAACCAACCGACGAAACGAAAATGTCATCATAACAAATTTACAGCTAATACCGGCAATAATGTCAAACACAGCTGTCTATGTATTAGTTTCTTCAACTAAGATTTAAAAAAGATTTCGTTGAAGTCTCACCGTATATTCGTTGAAATAAGAATGAGTTTTGATTTTGTAGAAACCTGTGGGACCTTGCACAAACTGACATGAAAGAGGAAGTTCTGAAAAAAGTTGAAGTATTAGCTTTTGGAAGGTTTTGTGATTCAGAAAATCAAATCTTCATTATACTCGCGGTATTACGCCGAAGCACGTAACGAGTCGCGGGGCCCATCTCCGCGACTTAGCCCCTGGACAACACAGCTTCGAAGAAACGTCGTAGTGGTGGCAAGCTGTTGGCGACACTGTGATGAGTTTTGGTGTTGAATGAATAGTCTAATTGAGATTATTTTCAAATTATTTAACTGAAAATTCAATTGTATTTGAGGTAGACTGCGAAGTGAGCTTGTGCTCTTTGAGTAAGCAGCCATTTGAAATTAGTGTTGAAAGAGATCGGCTTCAGCCGAGATTCAATCCTGATCCTACAAAGAAGTTGAGCGGGGTACTGCGAGGCCACTTTTAGCAATGAAAGAAATAGGAAAGATGCTAAATAGCCAGCCATTCACATAATCTTCAGCTGTACTGTAAAACAAACGGACAGGGGCGTGCCAAAATTTTTCGCTAGGCAGTGCGAGTTTCTGGGAATGATGCGTTCCCTGCCTAACATGGACACATCTTCAAAACAGAAATATTGAACAAAAAACTGTAAACCGATCCAGAGCACACGTACCCGTTTGTCGAACAAAATCCCTTCCAATTGGAGTTTTACAAAATGCATAGCAGCAAACCAGCAACGCTGCTGCAGAAAAAAAGATGGAAACTTTGACAAACGGTTTGTGTAATCTGCTTCCAGCTTTATGAAACTTCAAACCAGAATCATTATCACATGCAAGAGTTTCTAAACAAAGTAGCAACTTTATAAGCTAAGTAATTGTAGTTCCCACAGCCTGGGGGGTGCTGGCCTCGGGTGTTCCCATTTTTGGACGTGTGAAGACATTCACTTAGGGCAAATGGATACCGGGCCTTCTCATTGTCCAATTTCGGCCCCGGCCTTCCTAATTTTTTGTTGGCTACACCCCTGGGGGTACTAAGCCCACCCTCCTTTTACAAGATTCTTTTAAATATTCCTTTTCAGCACTGCAATCTTAATGATTTTCGAATATTTATTAATGGATGCTTCACTTCGAAGCAGCGGGGGGACAAGTGTTCTAAGAAGCATCTTGAAGTAAACCATCCACTGTAGTATGATGCGGCTTGTTTCTCCCAATCTCAACGCTACCGGTAGCTTGCGTCCCCACCGGTTTGTCATTAGGATCAGACCGGGCCAGATTTACCGACAGGCTGGGCAGGCTGAAGCCTAGGGCCTCGGAAAAATAAGGGGCCTCGTCAGGAACAACAAAGGACTTTTTTGAAGACTGACCATCAAGACCTTTACATGCGTAGAGTTGAGTCTGATCACTAGGGCCTCTTTGATCAAATAGCCTAGGCCCTGGGGCAGGCATGAGCAACATACGGCCCGCGAGACCATTTTATACGGCCCGCCGGCACTTACAGTAATATAAACTCCTACCGTAAATCAAGCCGAGGAACTTTTTTTTGCTCTTCACTGATATTTTTGGTGGAAAATAGGACATCTAAAGACGTGTCGACCTTTTTTGATCTTCCAATCAGTGCCGCCCTAATACTGGCAGTTAAGATATTAAATACGATTCATCTAATAATCCGGCCCGCCAAGGACTTCATTTTTCCACGTATGGCCCGCCGACTAGAAAAGTTGCCTACCCCTGCCCTAAAGCCTCTCATTGTCCAAATCCGGCCCTCGGGTCGGATATGAAATTCAACCAGTGAAACCCATAACCTAAGCCGGAACGACTTACCTTTCGCAATGTCTCCACACGAAGGCAAAGGCTTTACAGTTGAGCTGGCAGCAGACATAGCTGAACGTGATAAACTTCACTACCGGTAGCGGTATTTGGTTCTGGTAGTTGTTTTCGCCGGCAATACCTGATCTATAAGCTGCAGTTAAATAACATTTACACTTGCAATATAATTCTATCAACGCTAATTTAAGCCAGAAGCTAATTTCAGCTGCTGAAACTTGATTAGCACTGAATACATTTCTGTCAACGGTTTTGAATTTAAAGAACTGGAAACATTGTAAGAACTGAAACATTGAATTTAAAGAACAGAGAACTGGAAACATTGTAACTGCCAGTTGAAACAAGAAGCAACGAGACATGAATTGCCAACTGGCGTCGCTCTACTCAAAATCGTTTACTAAAAAGAGCCGAATAAATGGCCGCGAAAGAGGCAAACCAGCAGTTCAATCAAATCACAGGCTGCTGGTCAACGAAGAGTTTGTAACCTACTTTGTATAAACAACTGCGTGGTTAGGCAAGCCGGAGGTGTTTTTTATGTTTGCAACGTTACTGGCAGGGGCGTAGCCGCGGAAAATTTAGGGGCCTAGGACTGGGTTTGGAAAATGAGCGGTCGTACTTTTATTGATCTAAAAACGTCTTCGTGCGTCAAAAAGGAGAGGCTGCCCTCCCCTTCGGTTACGCCAAACTTTCCGGGCTTTGTTGTGGCACCTACAAAAAATATATAGGTTAAACTAAAAATCATTAAGACTGGTTGTTGCCAAGCTTCAAAAATATAGCAGAATAGAGGCGGAAAATAATTAGCCTTGGAAAAGCTGGAAACAAGAAATAAATCCAGGAAAAATGAAGCTACACTAATTGTTAAAGCTGGACGTTTCGACAACATAGATTCAGCTGTCATCATCAGCAGAGCAAGCAAGACAGTACAAAACTGCAACCACTCACTGGGCTTTGCTTTTCCTCCTTAATTGTGATTTCGTTCAATTTATTGTATTAAGAAGTATTATTATTCCTGCACGTCTTTCTAACTCTGATAATGGAAAGTAGGTAAACTTCTAATTATAAAAATCTCTTATCAAGGACAAATTTGCATTGAATCATGTAATTTTACGTCGTAAACAAGCATGCAACATTACGAATAATACTATAATCAATAAATACGATAATCTCCCAAAAAGTAAAAAACTCATAAATGAAAAAAACGATTGTTCTGTTGCATGCAACTTCGAGCGCGTTCACACAGAGCGGTTTTCGCAACCTAGCACGAAGCTTCTTTTTGGTATTGAGAACACAATTTTGAAGGTTTTTAAACTTCTTTCAGTAATTTGAAAACATGAGCAATGTTGGTTTTTAAATCGCTGAAACAAATTTCAAAATTTTGAAAACAGCGTTCACAAAAACAAAATAAAGTTTGTCTGGTTGCGAAAACCGCTGTGTGTGAACGCACCCTTAGAATTATAGGTACGCAAGATTGCTTCGCAAATAGGAAACTTCGACATCAAATCTTCATCATAGTCGCGCTATCACGCCGAATCGTGCAACGAGCGGCGGGGCCCATCTCCGCGGCTTACCGTCTGGGCAACATAGCTCTGAAGAAACATCGCAGTGGTGGACAACTGCATCCGACCCCGATTTAACCGGCCGGAAATTGAACCCCAGACCTCTCGCAGCGACAACAATGTCTTTAACCACTAAGTCAACGAAGTTTAGATTTTTGTTTGATTTTGGTTGTGAAGAAATTTGAATCTCACTCCATAAATAGAATTTTTTAAAACTTTCCATCAAAAATTACTAAATATGAATAAATAAACGGTGATATCGCCACCAAAAACAGAACAGTCTAACATTTTTGCGCCACATTTTACTAATACTATGAAAAACTTACAATACAGTAGATTGATGAAAATTTCTAAAAAAGTACACATATATACAAAATGAGGGATTTTTAATCGTGTGTAAAGTTGCGTTCACCAATACGCGCTTCACGATAGCTTTATCGCACTTTGATTTGCTTTCTGTTCACCGATTACCCGAAAACCTGCTACATTTACTTACATTATAATCGTTCTCGCGCTACCGCCTATCGGGAACGCACCTTGAAGCGATATGAAATTGCGAATGACATATGAAATACAATAGCAATTTAACGAATTCACACAAAAATCAGTAAGAATTTGCCAAAAATGAACAATATTTGAGAAATAAACGAAAACCCTGTGGCAAGGATGTTGAAATTACACCAAAAATTAACAAAAAATCAAAGAGACACGCGGAGATACCAACACAGAGAAAGAAATCTCGTAGATCTGCAAATTGCAGCCTAATAGTAACATTTAATAAACCAGTATCATATTGCACATGATGTAGTTGTTAGTCAATTAATACACAGTTGATATCTCAGCAGCATCAAACTGACAATGTTAACAGAAAAGTGAAGAGATTTCGGATGGCAAAAAAAAAAAGAAATCCCAATTTTAGGAGTGATTGTAGTGAAAAAATCAGCAGGTTGTAAATCAGCCTACTCAATTAACTAGTACGCATTTGACTTATTACTATCGAGTTTTTAGTTCTATTTAATTTGTAATTTCATTCATTTTTGAGACACTTCATCCACTAATGAGTTCCACCGAGTGTTAACACATCATAACACAAATCACAGACTCGAATTGGTTTGGATACGTCGAATTTGATAATGGGCATTAATTTTGAAGAACACTTGGAACAGAGCAAACGGCCACAATGACGGCAATGGTGTTTCCGTGTAGCAACGCCGAACTTCACCCCACATTCCAGACAGTTATTCCCTTCTACCCAAGGCGGTTCCTAAACATCAAACCTTCATTATACTCGCGGTATTACACCGAAACATGTAACGAGTGGCGGGACCCATCTCAGCGGCTTAGCGCCTGGGCAACACAGCTCGTAAGCAAGATCGGGTTTAGACAATGAAAGGCCCTGGTTATTCTGATTTCACGTTTGCCTCAAGTGATTAATGATCGGATTTATCTCTAAATAAATAATGTTCTTTATCGTTGATCTCAAAAAAAAAAATCCTATGTAATCGTGTCGAGCCCAATGGTTCATGACGAGGCCCTAGGCTTCAGCCCGCAAAGACTATTGGTAAATCCTGCCAATCTAAGAAACATCGCAGCGGTAACGAGCCGTTGGCGACACTTAGCCTGTTTCCATGCCCACGAAAAACGTGGGCTTTCTCAAAGTGGGCCGGGCTAAGGATAACTTTCCGAAGGCGCACTTTTTGCGATAGCCCACTTCTGCAGACTATCTCTTTAGGTGCTGCCTGGAGAGCCCAAAACTTTGCAAAAATTAGCCCATAAAAAGCAAAATTTTACCTGACTCGAGCAAAACCCATGGGCCGAAAGCCCACAAAATGTGTACATGGAAACAGACCGTGTCCGACTAGAACGGCCAGGAATTGAAGCCACACCTTCCGCATCAAGAGCGCCCCCAAATTACTTTCCGTTGAAACTTACCTGGCTTAAAATATCGAGTAATCGAAACAACATTTGTTTGGTTGCTACAGGATGATTGAATATGTTGATACCATTGTGGTTTGAAATAGCTAACGCTGAACCAGAGCGGACCAGGGATCGACATAAACTGCCGTGACCATTCATATATGATATGAGCAAAGCTGAAAAACAAAAAGTCGGTTACGCAAAAACTTCGAAATAAAAATTAAGCTAAAACACACAACGGTGGCATAAACAATCAATCAATCAATCAATTTTCTGGACCCCCTTATCCTTGGGGAGTCGCGGGGGCAGCAGCTCAAGTTGGAGCCTCCAAGCATCTCGATTTTCTGCAACAAAGGATAGATGTTCTGCTGGGATGCCAAGGCGAGACCAACTAAGATCTTCTACGTAATCTCGCCATCGAGTTCTGAGACGGCCTCTAGGCCTTCGACGAATCGGTGTTGAACAGAGCAGTTTTTTGGCTGTTCTTTCCTGGGACATTCGTGTCACATGTCCATACCAACGCAGTTGCGATCTTTCTAGTCGGAGAAGCAGCGTTCGATGTTTAGAGATTCACGAATATCTGCACTTTTAACCTTGTCCAACAAGGTCAAACCGCTAATTTTTCGCAAGAATCCCATTTCGGCTGCTTGAACTCGAGACCTCACTTTCTCATTCATGATCCAACACTCATGGCCATAAGTCAGAATAGGAACATAGACCGATCTGAAAATGGATAGCTTTGCCTCGGTGCAAAGCTCCCGTTTCAGTACCACAGATCGGTGGAGCTGGCGCATTACTGCACTTGCTTTTCCGATGCGGATATCCAATTCGCTGGCATAAACAAACAGAAAAAAAAAAGAAACGCAAAACATTGGTCGGAACACACACGACGAAGAAATTGCTTTATCTACTCTCAATGCTACTGAAAGTAAAATGTAAATGATTAAGAATCCAGCCCAATTATTAGGACTTATTCACTGGCACGTCAGTAAATTACCAAAGCTAAAAAAAATTCTAGCATAACTGCGGGTTCTGCAAGCTCAGCTGACTAGCCAATACAGAGCAGTAAACAGAACCACACACAGAACTTTGTGGTTAGTGGTACACATACTAAGAATATCTAGTTCTTGTGTGCAATGGCAAACAGAGAAACAGTTTTTTTAACACAAAACTCAACAAACTGAGTAAGACTGCGAAGTGAGCTTGCGTTCTTCGAGTCAGCAACGACCCGGTATATATGTCAAATACGACAGACTCCAGCCGCGAATCGAACCCGTCACGTAGGATCTGTCACCTGCGCGTGACACCGCTAGGCCAGTGTTTCCCAACCTTTTCTCCAATAGCGCTTCTCTGAACAACTTACTGACTATCAAACGCACCCTTGACAAAAAAAGTAAAAACGAATTGACAGTATGTTCCGTTACCGAAAATCACAACCCTTAATGTTTAATCAACTCCAATGACGAGGATGAGCTTGGAGCAAAATTTCGTCATCAAAATTCTAAGAAAATTACTCATATCACGTATTAAACTTCCTCATTGTGTAAAATATCCTTTGGAAACTGGAACTTGCGAGAAAAATACAAGATTATAATGTCACCACGGTATTGCCAATCAGTACATAAAGATGACAATAGAAATTGTAAGACGGATGAATGTAATAATTTTAGGATTAACCGAAAATTCTCACACTACGCAACAGCAAACAAGAAAGTAAATTGAGTTGTAAATCAAAGCATAAGACTATCCTAGACTGCTGTAGTGCTGTACACAAACAGCGAAAACATCTGCTTCGCCAATATTCCTGTACCAGCCTAATTTATTCTCAAGGCCCCCTTATCGCCCATTCAATAGCCAGCGCCCCCTGAAGAGTTGTGAACGCCCCCCAGAGAGGCGCTGGCGCTCATTTTTGGAATAACGCGCTAGGTCATGACAATCTTCTCACCGGTGTTTCCTGTAGCGTCTTGCATTGCGAGAGGATAGTCAGGAACAGCAGCTAGTAGGGATTCAAACAAAGATGGAGCGTTGTGTTTGGCGTTCTCCGACAGCACATGCAGAGGATTCTGTCCTCTGTTGTTGCGCACTGTAGCCACGGTTTGCATTTGAGGCACAATTTGACACAGTATTTGCATCGTTTCAAGGCAACCGTGCAATGCCACGAGATGGAAAACTGAAAAACATCAACCTGTTAATTGATTTGATATTGCTTGGGCGGTCCTGCTAAACACCGCGAAGGAGCGACAAAGAACTTAATTAAACACCGCAAAGTACGATAAAGGACTTTAAATTGATCTGCTAAACACCGCAAAGAACGACGGAGGACTTGGAATCATACCATAATAAAGAACGACAAAGGACTTTAAATTAGGGTTAGGTTGGAGTTAAACTGGGGTTATCACGTCCCTTGTCGTACTTTGCGGTGTTCAGTAAGTCCTTTGTCGCTCGTTTGCGGTGTTTAGTAGGACCCTTGCTTGGGTATCTGTGTTAAATTGCATATTAAATTTGTCCTTCTATCACGAGAAAGCGATCAAAGCGCTACAGAAAGCTCACTTAGGAGTTGCCGACCAACTGTCTACCACTTTAAAACGGGGGAATCTCGTTAAGTGCCTTTCCGAACGGCACAACAAGTAAACTTGCTGGCTTGTTCTCCACACTGTCCCTTTAATGCAAAGCGTCAAGCAGGGAAGCTGTAAATACCAATTTTAAAATAATTGGTTTGCTTGACTCGGAATCAACCCTGAGTCTACAGCTACATAGACGGATGCTCTTACCAGCACCACTCAGCCTTCATACGAAGTAGAGGGCAAGCACAACAGCCTGGGCACGACCAGACTTGAAAAAACAGCTAAGAAGACGCAACTTAGAGTGAAAATAAATGCTATAAATGTGTCTTTTTATTCTTGCAGCTAATTTTTTGGATTGTTGGCATAATGGACATCACCATCGGTGTGGGATGTATGGGATTCGATTCCAGGGCCGGTCAAATCAGACACAGTGACGGCAACAGCTCACCACTGCTGCGACGTTTCTTCGGAGCTGTGTTGCCCAGGCGCTAATCCATGGAGATGGACCCTATCACTCGTCACACGTTTCAGCATAATATCGCGAATATAATGAAGATTTGATTTGAGCAAATATTTGGACAGACACAACGTCAGTAGTTGTTTAAGCTTGGTCGATTTCTTTGTTCATAAAAACTCACCATTATTTCCGGATCGGTCTACGGCTGCAACATCAGCTCCATTCTCTATCAACACCGAGGCGATTGAAGCCTCGTTGACGATCGCTGCTAGGTGAAGCGCGCTTTGCTTCTGTTTACTGACTGCATTGATATTGCTTCCAGCTAGAATCTAAAAAATGATATTTGATGCATGCTGACTACACGAACACATCAAGGAGATCTATCAAACAATAAGCCCGAAAACTGCAGGATCAAGCCAGGTACTAAAAACAGTTTTCAACCTAAAATCAAAGCTTCATTATACCCGCGTTATCACGCCAAAACGTGTAACGAGTGGCGGGGTCCATCTCCGCGGGTTAGTGCTTGGCCAACACAGCTCCGCAGAAACATCGCATCGGTCGCAAGCCGTTGGTGACAGTGCGTCCAATTTGACCAGCCCGAGAATCGAACCCAAGACCTCCCGCGCCGGTAGCGAAGCCTTTAACCACAACGCGCTGGTGTTATTAATTGCATGACAATATTCCAGTTGAGTTCGTACCAGATTCCGAACAATCAAGATTGCGCCTGCGTTTACTGCTAAATGCAATGGCGTCATCAATTGACCGTCACACGTCGTTGAATTGACGTCACTTCCGATTGAAATGAGAAAGAAGACACTGTCGAGATCTCGCTCTGACACAGCTGTGTGAAGGAAGTTGCGACCCTTCTTATCCATCTATGATACAAAAATATCAAATCTTTATTATATTCGTTGCATGACGCGGAAGCGCGTAAAGAGTAGCGGCGTCCATCTCCGCGGCTTAGCGCCTGGGCAACACAATTCCGAAGAAACATCGCAGCGGTGACGAGCCGTTGACGACAGTGCGTCCGCTACAACCGTCCAGGGAATCAAATTACAGACCTCTCGTACCGCAACCATGTCTTCAAACACGACGCCAGGGGCCAGTGATTGCAAGAATAAGCCAATTATCAACTTGTTTTCTAACCATCTAACATTGCTAAGCACGCAGCACATTAAACTGAGGTTTAAATTATTGGATAGAATATTTCGAATTGAGAGAGACTGCGCAGTGAGTTTGTGCTGGAGTCAGCAGCCACCAGAAAGTGTTAATGCATTCGGCTTTGAAAAAAGAACCCGTCACAACAGATCTACACACGCGATACTGATAAGTCAGGCCGCAAATGTTCACAATTAACCTGCACCATTTCTGCTCGGCGCTCAGCATGAAAGGGACAGTGTGGAGAACTGGAGAACAAGCCGGCAAGTTCACTTGTTGTGTCGCTGAAATTCGCGGGATTTCCTTACTTCAGCCGTTGGGAAAGACACTTAGCGGGATTCCCTTATTTGAGTGGTACAGATGGCCGGCAGCTCCTAAGCGAGCTCGATACAGCGCTTCGATCGCTTTCTGATGATAGGAAGATAAATATGCAACTAAACATACCTGTTCTGCAGCGCCTGGTTCCCGTTGCAGAATGGCTTGCGCGCATTTATTATTACTACACATCATAGCTGCTGCAAACGGAGTTCGTCCATCTTTGTCAGTTAGTGTTAAGTTAATAGAAGGTTGAGCGAGCAGTAGGTTGGTTATAGACTGATGGTCATTCACCACGGCTATATGCAGAGCAGTTCGTAGATCGAAGTCCTGTAAAAATTACTAAATAACTGCTTCGTTTCGTTTAAGCATCATCTGCGTGGAATACGATATGCGAAAACAGCATAAGGAGGAAAAAATGAAGCCACAGTAAATCTTGAAACTGGACATTTCGACAACATAGGTTGAGTTATCATCATCAGCAGTGTAAGCACATTTAACTGCCTTGCTTAATCTGCAGATGATAACAGATGAATCTATGCTGTCGAAACGTCCAGTTTTAAGAATCACTGTGACTTTATTTATTATCAGAATGATGTCAGCAAACACAAAAACATAAATTTCTGCACATTCCAGACGTTTAAGAATAAAACTACCTACGGAATTAAGGTGCGATCATACTAACTGAGACGCTGCGACCTTTGAGACATTGTGCGGATTTATCTCATTATGACATCACATCCGCGTAAAGTCATTGAGACTTGATGTCATAATAAAATAAATCTACACAATGTCTCAAAGATCTCGGCGTCTCAGTTAGCGTGATCGCACCTTTAGTTTAGACGGCAATTATACCGCAAAAATTAAAGCAGGTTCTCAAGCTGCTAAACACCGATGACGTGTCGTAACATCTCAGTTGGTAATAACAGGGTGGCAAGTTATTGCACTGCCGCAAAACTATTAGTTAATTTGCATATATACCAGGGTTGCCAATTCAAAAATAATAAATCCATAAATTAAAACTTGACCATGATTTTGAATAAAGTTGATTGAGCTTTGAATTTATTCTGAACTGGACAGAAATTGCTTGGCCTGAACCCGATAAAAACCACTTGAACTCGCAAACTTAACAACGAAGAATTGGAACTTGGCTCGCAATTTTTAGCTAACCAAAACTATATTAAACACACTACGAGTTTGGAATCGTGCTACCAGTATACAAAGGGAAACATAATTGAAGCATTGTAATGCTTTAATCAAACACTACATGTTCCGTACCACAAAGGTTAAATTTCTTTAGACGAATATATAAATCCGAAGGGGTGATTCCCTGACCGATGTCAAGCACTCTGTAAGGTGAGTATACCTTTAACCTGAGTGTGGCTGATGAAGACAATTTGCTCGAAACAGCGCTGTCCGGCTCTATGGTACCCTATGGCTGGATATGTTTTGCAACGGCTGGTGATGGAGGAAGTTTTATCTTCCAATTCAGCAGGCCAGGAAGAACGACATCCATTTTGTTTTTTAATCAAACATAATAAATTTAAGAGTCATTGTTGCTAAATCGAAAAAAATTTTCAATCAACTGACCTGAATGTTTATCTGGGCATTCAATTCTAGGAGGGTTTGGACCACTTTTTCCTGTCCCCATGATGAGGCCAAGTGGAGGGGGGTCTGGCCATCAATGACCGGTGTCTGTTCACCTTTCGGGCCAGGTTTACGAGGACTGTCCAGATCACAACCGCTACAAATAAAAGATATTACAAACAATTGATGTAGTGGTCACGACATGGATATCGGTGCGTGAGGTCTGAGGTTCGATTCCCCGGCCGGTCAAATTGACCAGTGTCGCCAACGACTCGTTTTGCGATGTTTCTTCGGAGCTGTGTTGCCCAGGCGCTAAGCCGCGGAGATGGATCCCGCCACTCGTTACAGGCTTCGGCGTAATAACGCGAGTATAATGAAGATTTAAGATGATTTTGTTTCTTTGGCTTGCAGTAAAAAGACTAATGCTTGGAGAATATCATATCAAATTGGCTGTTAAATACGGCACTTTACGACAATTCACCACTTTTGAATGGTGCTTATAAGAGTCTCCACGACGGTTGCTAACAATGTGACACAGGTCTTTTTGAATCACCGATTTTCTGAGGTTATTAGCACCTTTGACAGTACTGCACATGCACAATGTGTATTTCGTGTAGGCTACATATAAATAGCAAAACTTTACACTAATTGCTGTATCCAAAGAAGAGAACGGAATACATTGAATAGCCCTTCGCTCCTTTGTCAAAATCGTGGTAAGTTCTTCTTGACATGATACAACCTACCTTCTAATGAGGAAACAAGCGATGGTCTCTTTGTTATGGTCGATGGCTCTATGGAGCAGAGTCTGCCGACATCCTTCTGGACCAGGTGCCCAGCCCGTAGTGTCGCAGCCATGCCGGACCAGGGTAGAGGCCACCTCTTCTTGCCCTTCAAAGCAAACACGGCGTTAATTTAACCGAACAAAAATCATACCTGTACCACTTGTTTTTATTTAGTTCACATCCTTTCCCTTGTCCACACGTCAAGTTTAAGTGATTCCAAACGTCCACGAGCTTTCTGAACCGTCGTCAATTTACATCAAAAAATTGACTGTGATGCAGAAACCTTGAGGGTTTTTAGAACTGCTTAAACTGGAAATGTGGACAGAGTAATTATTTTCAGTTCAAAAATTCCAAAATCACATTAAAGATAGAATATTAAAAGACGGTTGTTGTAGAAAAATGGAAACTGGCAATAGGAAAAAGAAGTCATTTTCAAGCGTAAACCACCAGAACAAAATGAAGAGAAAAGGTTAACAACAGTGCGACTTTGAAGTTCAAAGTCTTGTTTCATCATAAGATGTGATGCAAAAAATCAACTAGCGATACGTCATAATGCAAGCGCATAGGTTGAGATTTTGCTGACGTACAAAATTTCCCACATTTCATAAAATTGCCTTATCCATGATTGCGAAATATCGTAGAACCAAAGTTTCTCTATTTCATAGACAACTGTTTCGACCTCATAAGATCACATCAGAGGAACTCAGAATAACCTGGTTTAAAAATACCCAAAACCAATTTAATGAGTTCAAAAATTTTTTATTTGTGGCATCTTGAACAAAAAATCTTTACTCTAGCCCGGAGGTTTTCAACCTATAGGTCATGGTCCAGCAGTGGGCCACGGCGCTCTTTTCAATGGGCCACAGAGTTTGGCTAGAAAGCAACATCAGCATACCCCACTCGTGTGGCCACGCTCACTTTGTGTTTCGTTAACAAAAGTTAATGGGTCACCGCCACTCACTAACCATATTTTACCAGATCAGAGGGCCAAGAGCAAAAAACAGGTTGGAAAACCCTGCTCTAGCCTAAGCGCTCGAATAGCGTGAACCACAGCTTAAAATTGAATTTGGGACAAAGGCATGTGCTTCCTTACCGTCTTGTAGAGCCACCCAGAGTGGGCAGTCACCATTCGCATCCCTGGCGTTCATATCTGCCTCTCGAATGCAAAGAGCGTCGACCACAACTGCCAAGTGTCGGCGAACTGCCAGCTGCAGAGGAGATTCCTCGTCATTTGTTCTATAAATAAATGGAAACACTGAGATGGCCGAGTGCTAAGAGCGTCCGCCCCTGAAGCTGTAGACTTGGGTTTGATTCTGAGTCGAGTCAAACCAATGACTTTAAAATGGTATTCACAGCTTCCCTGCTTGACGCTCAACATTAAAGGAACAAACAGTGTGAAGAAGCCGGCAAGTTTACTTGTTGTGCCGTTAGCAAAAGCACTCACCGATATTCTCCTACCTTAGAGTGGTAGACAGATGACCGGCAACTCCTAAGCGAGCTTACCACAGCGCTTTCTTGTGACAGTATGCAACAAAATATATAACACAATACAATAACAAAAAACTAACTTTATGTTTATATTGGCTTGGTGTTCAAGAAGAAACAACGCAGATGATATATCTTCTTTGTCTATTGCGACATGCAGCAGTGTCATTCCAGTTCGTGTTCTGCAGAAATTTCAGAATTACACCTACTCGACGACAATAACACAATATGACGTAATTGATGACCTCATATCCGAATGAGTAACACCAAGAAACGCAAGTGAATGTATATTGAAGAAAATGATTCATTTCAACACTTGGCCACTCTATTACGATGTAATAACTGTTTTCACCGTTACAAACTCAATATTTTCTACCGTTTGTTCTACCGTTACAAACATATACGATGTAAACTTAATATTTTCTACCTACTGGTTTTAATTCTACTGTTTCCACTGTTATGATTTTTGTTGTTTTGTTAAGCGCTTATGATCCGAATTTTCATCAGGAAAAAGCGCTACACAAACGTGATGTTATTATTATTATCTCATCAATAGCTGCCATTGCGTTTTTTAAGGATTGTAGCTCGTTAAGGATTGTAGCTCGTAAGCGCGTCAAACGGGTTCGATTCCAACGCACACCACCTTACTAAGAAATGGAATTTATTAAATAAGAGTACTTGCCACGTTCTACTTCGATCCTTAACTCTACAAAGTTAACAAAACCCTAATTTCAACCCTAATCCTGTTTTATCGCCATTTCGGCGAAAAAGTGCTGCGATAACAGAATTTCACTGAAATATTGACGTTTGGGCACTAACTCTTTCCTACTGGACAAGTACACAAACTACATTGCTATTTGCATCAGTAAAGTTACCGAAAAAGTGACTTTAACAAAAAACAAACGTTACTTGTAGTTGATATCAGCGCCAGAATTAAGTAACTGTGCAGCTACTTTGTAAAATCCAGACCACACAGCGAGAGCCAGCACTGTGCGATCATTACTGTCACGAAGATTGAAGTCAGGTGTAGGGGATTTGCTTATTTCTCCGTCAGAATGTAAAAGGTTGGCTGGAAAAAAATAAAGCTATGAAGAATCAAACATCACGGCCCGCTGGCGTAGTGGTCAAAGACATCGCCATCAATACGGAAGGTTTAGATTCCGTTCCCGGGCCGGTTAAATCGGACAGTTTCGCCAACGGCTCATTACGGCAGCGACGTTTCCGTGTTGCCCAGGCGCTAAACCGCGGAGATGGATCTAGCCACTCGTTACACGCTTAGGCGAGATACCGCCAGTATAATGAAAATCCGATTAAAACCTCACATTTATGTTCGAGGAAAGCTTGTATGACATCATGGTGTTGACAGCGGATTGCGATGTGAAGTGGAGTCTCCATGTAGGCGGAGCTGTCATCTTCAACTCCGTTAACCATTTCATCGGGATTGACGGACGAGTCCACACATCTGCGGGTTCGAACATTAGGGTCGGCACCTACGAAAAGAATATGTCGTATTTCCAATAATCTTGTGATTAAAGCAAGCACTCAAACACATCTGCCAGAGGATAATGACAAAATAATTCAGTTATTGATCGCTACAGAACTTAAGAGTAGCTTTGATAAAGCTGTTTTCGCATTAGGCACGGTTAGCTCAGTTGCTAAGCACGTCGCTATTGGTACGGGAGGTCTGGGGTTCGATTCGCGCAACGGTCAAATCAGGCAGTGTCGCCAACGGCTCGCCGCAGCTGCAACGTTTCTTCGAAGTTGTGTTGCCCAAACGCAAAGTCACGGAGATGGACCTCGCCACTCGTTACGGCGTAATACCGCGAGTACAATGACGATTTGACTCTTGTATTTCATTGGCATTCGATTTCAAGAAACCTTCCGTCATATAACTCTTTTGTAGCTTCGGAAAAAATGTATATCCCAGAAGCTGTTCGTGACTTGTCAGGGGGTAACCGCGTCAAAGTGAAAAGCGAAGTCTGGCGTTGCTGAAGAGTTAATGATAGAATGAAGATTTGATTTTAGACACAATACGTATTGAGACTTACCATTAGAAAGTAGATATTCAGTTAGTGTTACCATGTCATATTGACAGGCGGTATGAAGGCACGATATTCCCTGTAAAAACAATACAATAACTCAAAGTGAACGCTTTAATTAAGAAAAAAATATGCTAAGCACAACGCTACGCAAAATACATATTAAATGACCACCCTAAACAGCTTAAAAACGCTTATTGCGCAGTTACGAAGCGTACTCACATAAATTAACTGTAATTAACTGCAATTTGAGACGCTTTCATTATATAAAACATTGACCAGTCAGTTAAAATCACTAAAATCAAGTAACACTGACTTATCCAATCAAATTTTCATTATACTCGCGGTATTACGCACTAGCGTGTAACGAGGCCCATCTCCGCGACTTAGAGCTTGGGTAACATAGTTACAAAAGAAACGTCGCAGCAGCGGCGAGCCGTTGGCGACAGCATCTGATTTGACAGCCCAGGAACCGAACCAAGGCCTCCGGCACCGATAGCAATGTCTTTAACACTACACCAACCAGCCTTATCACCCATAAAATACATATCGTTACTCATTCACTAATATCATTCTTAAAGAACTGGATAAGGAATGTATACAGCATTACACTGGGCATAGTGGGTAAACCAACTGAGCATACCGATAAATTGAGGTGATTGATGTCAGCGTTATTACGAGCAAGAAAAAGAGCACCAGCTTCATTTTTTTCGCGGATGCAAAGTTGGAGTAGATTGTCTCCTGGAAATACGAATTCAGATAAAAATGTGAATAACTTGACCATGCAAACCACGCAAGAATGTAACCAGGAGGGGGAAGAAATTTCCCCAAGAAATATTTCAAGTACCAGTGACAATGTAGAAATTTCAGTCTCCTCTGACCCAAAAGGTGCAGCAAGGGCAGGCTTTAGCCATGTAAGACCCTTTTTTCGAGATTCTCCATGCAAGACCGAACTTTGACGAACTGTATTGTCCCCCACCTCTTTCCCAGAAATTTCTGGCTTGCTACGTCACGGAAACCACGTATAGTAGCATAGTAGCGGTAAGCACATGTGATAAGCACGCTTTCAATGTAATGCAACTTCAAGCAAAATACCGAAAACTGCCTAGTATTTCATAAAAAAATATGACCAATGTTTTATATTACGGATGTTACAGTAGGGTAATGGAACTGCAGTATTATAGTGAACGCGTTGTTAATGCAATGAAACCGGCCTTAACGACTGAAAAACTGAGGCAGTTCACGTAACAAGTTGAATACAAAATTTAAATGGTGGTATAGTGGTTAAATACATCGCTATCGGCACGAGAGGTCTTGAATGGTATTCCCGGGCCGGTGAAACAGGACACAGTGTCGCCAACGCTGCGATGTTTCTTATGGAGCTGTGTTGCTCAGGCGCCAAGCCGCGGAGATACACCCCGCCACTCGTTACACGCATAGGAGTAATATCGCGAGTACAATGAAGATTTGATTTTTTTTTTATGCGATGTCATAGCCGTTATAGTTGATCATATAGGCATTCAAGTAAAACTTCAATATCATATAAACGCTGTTGCAAATCACGTTTAAAACATTCAAAGCACAATGACTCGGCAAAATTGAAAAAAAGGCGCCGCACAATCTTACCTGTTGTCAAATGAGTAGCATCAACATTGCAAGATTTTTGAACGAGAAGAGCAGCCATACAATGATCGTTATATACAGAAGAAGATAAGTACACTGGATCTGATCCGTTTACAGCCGCACGAGGAGCAAGTTGCTGCAGAGCAAGCCACAACGCGACATGACCTTCGCGGGTTCGAATCTCAAGGTCGCTTCTACAATGAAACATAACAAGGTGAGCGTAGTGGTTAAGAAATTGCTATCGGTGCGGTAGGTGTTGAGTTCTATTCTCAAGCCGGTCACACAGTGTCACCAACGGTTGCCACCTCTACGACGTTTATTCGGAGCTGAGTTGTCCAGGCGCTAAGCCACGGAGATGGGTCCTGCCACTCGTCACACGCTTCGGCGTAATACCGCGAGTATAATGAAGATTTGAGTTTGTTTTTTTCTCGACAAATTAAGGTGCGTCAAAAATCAGATGATAACGCAAGAAAATCAACATCAATAATTCAATCATTTACGCAGGCTTGGCAAACTGTACCGAGCTAGTTAACCTACTTTTGCGAATCGATGAGCAACTTGAATACAGGCATATTCTGAGCGGAGACAGCCACATGCAGAGGAGTCCGACCTACAGAGTCAGTCAGGTTCGGATTGGCTCCTCTTTTCAATAATAATGACGTAATGCGGGTCACGCTCTGTAGAGTAAATATCACGTGATCACACGATTGATTTTGGTTTTAATCTTCCTAGATCGATAGTTAGTGCAACCTGGACAGCAATATTATTGAACCTTGCTGCAAAAACGCGCTGTGAGCCAAAATATAACGATTTGGAAAACAAAATTTGAATGGCGTTTCCGCATTAGTTCAGCCGGACAGCTAAGGTTAATGATACAGCTTTATATGACACAATCATGGCACATGATTAGTTCTAATTCTAACGGCCAATAGTCCCGGTGGTAACACACATTAGTCGTGCGGAGGTCTGGGGTTCCACTTCCGGGCTGGTCAAATCAGACACAGTCATCAACGGCTCGCCACCGCTGCGATGTTTCTTCGGAGCTGTGTTGCCCAGGCGCTAAGCCGCAGAGATAGATGGTCCCACCGCTCGTTACACGCTTCAGTGTAATACAACGAGTATAATGAAGATTTGATTTTTTTAGTTCTATTTCCAATGAACAACGAAGCACCTAACCTCCATATTATACTTGCTGTCATCTTCGTATTTGGCAGCAGCGACTATGTGCAGTGGGGAAACCCCTTCTTTGAGAGTGAGGCAATTTACAGAAGCGTTGTTGTTCACAAGAAATTGAGCGGAAAATTCATCTCCTAAACGGAAATTTAAAAGTTAGTTTCTGTTCCTTACTCAGCAAAAGCAAATGATAGCTCAACCATGATACACAAGATATCGTATAAGCATAGACAGCACAAGCTAGCCCGCTCTCACAAAACTATGTCACCCAATTGGCTACATTGAGGTGATTAACCCATCTCTACTGACGAAAGGGAGTCATAAGCGCCTTTATTGCTTAACAATGCGCGCAATACGGCAAATGCAACACCAATTCACACAAAATCGAGAACAGGTTGTATCGTGCATAATGCATCTCAAAAATTTCGATCATACGTACTGGTTCAACTAAAGACTTTGCTATGAGCGCGTTAGGTCTTGGCTTCGATCCCGGGCCCGGCCAAACCGGAGAGTGTCGCCAACGGCTCGCCACAGCTGCGATGTTTCTTCGGAGCTGTGTTGCCCAGACGCCATGCCGCGGAGATGGGCCCCCCTCGTTACACTCTTCGGCGCAATACCGCGAGTATACTGAAGGTTTGATTTTTAGGTTTACGACAGACAGACAGAACAGTTTATTTCGTCGATAATCCATTAGATAGAGCATCACCGACGGGAGACTGCGAAGGGACCATTTACGGTCTTCAAGTCAAGCAGTCACTCTGGAATTTGTCAGTGTCTGACATATCGATTCAATATTACAAGCTAAAAAAAATTTGATAATTGATAATACAAAAAAAAAATGACAAGTAGATGCAAAATTTAATGGCAATTTTCGAGCAGTGGATTTTTGTTACTGATCTTGAACTTTCTGGAAAGTTTGTTGCTTTAAATCAGTGGTTACAGAGTTCCAAATTTTTGATCCTTGGTATTTAAAAAAAATTTGACATCAGGAGGTCGAGAATTTAGGAATATAAAGATTTTGCTTAGTTTTAGATCTTGTGCAGCGACCACGCACGGTAGAGAGCGGGTCAAATAGGCAATTAAGATGTGAGGGAAGAGTTTGTTTAGAAAACTGATACATACAGTAATTTTGGCCATTTCATAATTAAGTAAGTCAGCGAGTTTGAGAACACCATATTTTCTGAAAAGCGGAGTAACGGAAGTTTTCGACTTGCACTAGAGATTATGCTGATGGCTTTATTCTGCAATCGCTGTAGTTTTTGAATATATGTTGGATATGTGATGCCCTAAATTGGAATACCAAATGAGAGATGAGGGTGAATAAGAGCATAATAAAGAAGAGCGGAGGAAGGAAAGAGATGACGGAGTTTGGTCAAAATGCCAACTGATTGAGCAATTCTACCCTTAATGTTACGTAAATGAACTTTGAAATTAAGTTTATTATCAATCGTCACGCCAAGGTATTTTGATGACTCGCAACAAGTAATTGTTTTGTTTTCATACCTTAAGTTTGGATCTATACTGGCAGCATTTATTCTAGGAGGTATTATAATGGCAAAAGATTTATTTGGATGTATTTGTAGTTTGTTTGCAGCACACCAGCTAAATAAGTTTTGTAATTCTGCGTTACAATTAAGCTCAAGCGCCTTTGGGGAAACATCACTCCATACAAAATATGCATCATCCGCAAATAGCTGTGGTTTACAGTTAGTTGCATTACATCTATTACTAACGTAAATGAGAAAAAGTAGAGGGCCCAGTATGGACCCCAGCGAAACATCAACATTGATGGGTTTAGCCCCTGCGGAACACCAATATTTAGACTGAGTGTTATTAACAACAACAAATTGATTTCTGCTTGCGGGATAACTAGCAATTAATCCGTATGCAGGCCCGCGTACGCCATAGTGATATAACTTATGCATTAGTATTTCGTGGAATACAGTATTGAAGGCTTTTGTAAAATCCATTAAGAGTAGCGCCGTAGTTTGCATATTTTGTATAGCATCATAGCTAAAAGAAGGTACGTCTAGGAGTGCGTGCAATACGTTGTGCTTTTCACGAAAACCGTATTGGAGGTAGTTTAAAATTTTATGTTTTGAGAAAATTTTCAGAAGGCGAGATTTCATCAATTTTTTTAACGAACATTTTCTTCGCCTCACATGCCGGTAATGTCAACATACCTGCTTCCAGAGCTCTATGTAAATGAGTTTGTTGATTTTTATCGCAACCATTTACATCAACTCCATGCGAGACAAGGGTTTCCGCAATAGATTTCTGTTTGCTCGACAAGGCTAGCTGCAAAGGCCAATCCCCATTTTCGTCAATTTCATTCAACTTGGCAGGAAGCTAAAATTGTGGCAAAAAATAAATTGGCCGATCAGCTCAGTTTTAAGCCTATCGCTATTGGTGCGAGAGGTCTAGGGTTTGATTCCCAGGCCGGTCAGACGAGTAGCCCAGGCGCCAAGCTCAAAAACAAGTTTCAGCGCAATATCGCGAATATAATGAAGATTCGAATTTGATGACAAAAGAATGACTGACGCTGCTGGTGGTAATAGTAATGCCACCTAATCGGTTAATGTACAAGGGGTGGCTGCTGACTCGAGGAGCGCGTGCTCACTTCGCAGTCTCCCTTTAAAAATAGAGCAAAATGGTGGTGAAAAAAATGGTAATGTTTCATCAATCAAATTTGTTGCTTACCGGCCAGTTGGCGTAGTGGTTTCAAGACCTCGTTATCGGTGCGGGAGGTTCGCGGTTCGATTCCCAGGCCGGTCAAATCGGACACAACAGTGTCGCCAACGACTCGCCACCGCTGCGACGTTTCTGTGTAGCCGAAGCGCTAAGCCGCGGAGAACCCCGTCACTCGTCATACACTTCGGCGTAATTGCTGTGAGTATAATAACGATTTGCTTTTTGAAATTTTGCGTTTCAGTGTGAGAATAATTGCTTTGAGACGAAGCTTTACGTCTTGTGAACAATACAACAAGTCTAAAGAGAAAAAACAAAGTCACAATAATTCTTAAAACTGGACGTTTTGACAACATAGATTCAGCTGTCATCATCAACAGTGTAAGCATTTCTTTCAGTTTCGTACTGCATAGCTTTCACTGCAGATGATAACAGCTGAATCTGCGTTGTCGAAACGTCCCGTTCCAAGAATTACTGTGGCTTTAATTCTCCTCCTTACGCCATTTTTGTCCCATGTTTATTCTATAGACTGCAACAATTTGTAAAATGACGATTTACCTGAGAGTCATTTTCAATAAGATACAAGAAAACAACATCTTCTCTCTGGGCTCGAATAGCTCGATGTAGAGGATGCGAGGATTTGCTCTTGAACATTGCACACAAGATGGCAGCATCCATGCTGGCAAAATCTTCAGCGGTCAAATCGTTCTGTGTAAATAAAATCCTAGTAATCCATAAATGCTTGAAGATTTTGGGAACTGCCCAAGCTTTCGTAGACACTCTAAACTTTTACAGATGCAAAAAACCTAGCTCTTAACAGTGACTCGGCAGATCAAAAAGTCTAGGATCAACTAACTACGTTTACTCAAATATTTGAAGTTTTTTGAATTCAAGAAAGTTTAAGGTTAAAATATGTCTGTATTTAGTAGCATGATTGTTTATCCTCCTATCACGACAAAACGATCCAAGCACCACAACGAGCTCGCTTAGGAGTTGACGGCCATCTGACTACCACTCCAAGATGGGAATCCCGCTAAGTGCCTTTCCCAATGGCACAACAAGTAAACTTTCCGGCTTGTTCTTTACACCGTCCCTTCAATGCTGAGCGTCAAGCAGGGAAGCTGTGAATAACAATGTTAAAGTCATTGATTTGACTCGATCGCAATATATTTTATAACTACTGTTTTAATTCTACCGTTTCTGCTGTTACGGTTTATTTGAATTTCCGTCAGGAAAGAGTGCTACACAAATGTGTTATTATTATTATTATTTTTAGTTCAATAATTTGAAAATAATCTCGATTATCTTGTTAAGACGCATCAAATTTACTTTGATACTACTCAGATAGTAAACTTACCCAGTGCATTGATACAAGGCTTGAACAATAATCTTTTAGTGATTTTGCATTTAGTTCTTCACCAAGCTGATAAAATTGAATACAATTTCTAGCATTTACAACGGAAAGTATGGCTTGTTCGCATCTACATTAACAAAACATTGGGTATATATCAATTTAATGTAACGAACAGCTCATTAACGCAGCTAGTCTTAACGCTATACAAAATGATCAAATCAAATCTTTATTATACTCGCGATATTACACCGAAGCAAGTAACGAGTGGCGGACTCCATCTTCGCAGCTCAGTACCTGGGCAACACAACTCTGAAGAAACGTCGCAGCGCTGGCGAGCCATTGGCGACATTCGTCCGATTTGACCGAGCCGGGAATCGAACCCAGACCTTCGCACCGGTAGCGATATCTTTATCCACAATCACATATAACTTTGATCATATTTTTTGAACTACAACTAAAGTAAAATCTACGACTTTGCATGACCAGCATTATGTTACATAGACAACATACAATTGGCGAAAACTAAAGTACCAAAAGTAAAAAATAACTTACCTTAATTGCAGAGCATCCAGTTTAAATCTGTTTGCGGTTTTCATGAGTTGAATTTTATATTCATCGCTACAATTTTGCAAATCGATTGCATCAGTGTATAGCCATTTTGCGATAGCTTCACCAACCTAAACAATAACAGATTCGTGATTTCACCTTCTGCAACTAGATCGATTGATTTCTTCGTTTCTAATTTTTTACTCCTGTCACGAGAAAAAAGCAGAGGCGTTATGCATAAGACGAATCCAGAGTGCTTAGGAGTTGCTTTTGTTTCCGAGTTTTCCGATAGAGTTTTGCTTCTTTCTTCGATAATTAACTACTTGTTGAATTCCACTAAGCAGGATAATTTTTGGGAATCATCTTACCCAAGAAAGCCGAACCAGTCAGACACGCTGCCAACTATTGAAGCAGCAAGAATACAAAACTAAAATCAAATCTTCACCACACTCGCGGTAGTACGCCACAGCGGACAACGAGTTGCGGGGCCCATCTCCACAGCTTAGCGCCCGTGCAATACCTCTCAGAAGAAATGCCAAAGCGATGGAGAGTCGTTGGATACACTGTGTCTGATTTCACAGGCCTAGGAATCGAACCTTACACCTTCTGCACCGATAGCGATGTTCTTAACAATTGAGCTAATCGGCCGGTACACACTAACCACACCTCAACGGATCGATATTAATAACCATCACCACACCTGAATCGACAACCACATAAACCAGTGAAGCACACTTTAAAAAAGCTTGGTTTGATACGCTGTAAAATGCAAATAGCAAAAACGCCATAACTTACTAGTAGTAGTAGGGATCGACCGGGCCCCGGCCGGGGATGCCGCTTTTTGCCCAGGTACAGCCCGGGCCGGGGGGGTCATAAAAATTGGCCGGGGTTGAATTTCAAATTTATTTACCGTATATTCCGCCGTATAAAACGTCTTTTACGTGCAAAAACCCACCATTAAAAATTGGGGTGGTCTCATACAACCAATATAAAAGGCATATCTTAATTTTTACTTGAAGATTTTGGAGCGTAAAATTTGAAAATGCGTTGGTGCGTAAAATTAACGAACGTGCATGCTTAAAGCGTTTTTGAGGTTCGTCATGCACTAATGAAAAGCGTGTACAATTACGAAAGCATTACGTAACACCATTGACGGCATTTACATGAGGAGTGAGGACGTAAGTAGCCTGCTTAGCTATGTATTTTAGACACAATATAAAGCATTGTATAAACCTCAGCCCCGGCCAAAATTGTTGCCCCGGTCGTTCCTAAAGTAGTAGTAGTGTCTTTTATTTCTACACCATCAAACCAATAAAGAATATGATAATCGAAGAAAATATAACAACGGTAAAAGAAAAGGGAAGAGGCAAAAAACAATAATGTTATGGCATGCAAGTAGGAGAAGTTTCAACTGAATATAGATCATAGGAAATTCCTGAAAAAGAGTAAGACCACAATAGCTATCAGTGGCTCTACATTCAATCATTGATACAATGCTTCTATTATGGAAATAAATTAAAGAAATCTGTTACCTGACTTTCAATATTTTCCAAATCAAGAACTTTTATAGATTCTAAATATTCAGGAGTCCAAACTCCACCTCTAGAAGCAAGCACAAATTTATGGCCTGGGATAGTGGAATGTTGTAATTTGATTTCTATGTCACTGAAACACACACATATATATATAAATTCAATTTACGTGCCTAATAACGTGCACACTTAAAAGCCGCAAGATGAAATCTCACAGTTACAAAATATCAACCTCCTGTTTAGTTAATATGCTCCTAATATTGTAGGAGAACACTTAATAAACCTGTATAAGAAAAGCACACTTTAGCTGTTGGTCCAAATGCATAAGAGCTGTATGAACAAATACTGACAAAATAAGGTACCGTACAAGTTTTACATACGCGCAAATACAGACAAGTGAGGTAAAATATTACATCACATTATAAATACTATATGCAAAAACGGAAGTAACTGAGTGAAATTACAAACAATAGACTTCTTACAAGTGATAGTACGATTACACCTTAGGCTAAAAACTAAAAAATGATGAACAATAAGCATTTGTTTTAGGATACTATGCTAATACTGTGTTTCAAATAAGGTAAACATTCAGTCACACGACTTATCAACAGTGGAAAGAAATCTGCAGACCGGCTAAGGTTCAGTAGAATTACACTTAAGTCTTCTGTCAACATATTGCGATCGATAACGTTTTCACAGGTAACTATTAATTGATTGATGGTGTTATGACTGTTTTCAGAGCAATTACATTCAAATACAACATGAAACAACGATTGCACACCACTACCACAGCCACACAATGGTGTATCACAACAGCTAGGAAAGTGAGTGAATAGGAAAGAATTTAGCAAATTGTTTGGATATAATAAGCTTAGGAAAAAAGTTTCCACTTTACGAGAGGTATATTTAAAATTTAAAACGTCACACGAGACTGTAGGTATAGTACTACGACCATCTATCAAATATTCGTTAGTTGCAATATCTTGCCATAAATGTACTGTGTATGCTTCGGTAACAGACTTCGTATACGAGCAGCATTTGCTAGACAATTTAGTAAAGTTACCATAGTCAATAATTTGAACAATAAGATTGTCATGGTCAGAGAAGTCGCTTGAGTAATTACGTTGTTTCCACTGCAAAAACTTCAACACATTATGAATTTATGTGTTTAAGTTTTTGCAATTATGAATATGCAAAAACTTACACACTGAAACACATAAAATTGGTTACTAAGTTGGCATAGTGGTAAAAGACATAGCTAACAGCGCAGAAGGGCTGGGGTATCATAACCGGGCCAGTAAATCGGACGCAGTGTGGTCATTGCTGCAATGTTTTCTTCAAAACTGTGTTGCCCAGGTACTAAACAGCAGAGATGGGCCCCGCCACTCATTACACGCTTTGGCATAATAACGCAATTACAATGAAGATTTGGATTGATGGCTTTATTGCAAGGGAAGGGACAAAAATCACTATCAACTAGTTTATTAAATATATTTAATTAACTTCATTATGGTTCAAAATCTTGCACAACCAGAGCCAATGAAGCACCGGCATCCAGAAGTATGATTGCATTTGGAATTGATTAAAGCATCCCAAAACATTTTACAAAATATTCAACAACATAACCAAACTTAAAAAGGTTATAAAAATTTAACACCATCTTAAAAGTTATAGCTACCTTGTCCACATGTCCAGCTAATGGGACCCAAAGCCCAGAGGCTTTCTGCATCATAATTAACTTTTTGTGTCATAATTAAAAGTGATTATGACATCAAAAGTTTAATTTTGTCGCAGAAAACTAGGGCTTTTGTCCCACTTAAACTGCACATGTGGACAGTATGAATGTAGAATATTGCTAATACTTCTCTTTCCAAAACATCATGTTGCAATTACCTGAACAGTTTTTTCTTGTAGACGCTTGTCGTGAGTTTTAGCAATCCAGCAGCAAGACTTTGATCAACTTGATCATCTGTCAGTGATTTCCCATCCACATTACCTTGTATGGCTTTGAGACTAGCGTGAGCTCGTTGTAACTCAGCATGTTCCAACTGTAACTTGACGTATTGCTCACGAAGCAATGCAAGATGCTGGTGAGCTTTTTTCAATTCATCTGCAAAGTATTACAAAAAATTCTGTCAGCATTATAATACTTCGTGACTTTGGAGTAAATATGGGACAAAAATAATCAAAGGAAAAATATAGCTGCAGTGAATCTTAAAACTTGATGATCTGATTTTGCTAAAACGATCATTTTTAAGAACTACTGGATGACTTCATTTTTCCTCGTTACACTTTACCACTTACAATACAATTTTCATATAGTCTAAATACCAGTACATGTACTTAAAATGAAATATACTAGCAATAGTCATGTACAAAGCCTGCATAACTTGGAAGTGTCTATTTTGCCGTTAACGTTAAATACCGTACTGATTGGCTAATTTCCTCAAAATTGGGTGTGTGTGTAGATGCAAGGTGCAAGCCAATCAACAGTCAAGCGTATACATGCCTCAAAAATGTTCAGCCAATCAGTATTTTGTCGTCAACGGCAAAACAGACACTGCCTTTTAGTTACTATAAAACCAACAGGCACCAAGCAATGATGAAAAATAGGTAGTGTCTATTACACCGTTTATATTTTGTCAGCAGTACCAGTAGATTCTGATTGGCTAATTCACTCTAAACCAGTCAAGTATACATAAACGCAAGCCAATCAGAATCTAGTCGTTAACAGCAAAATACACTCTGCCTAAAAAATAACCAACGGACCATTTGGTATATAGATAGATAGACTACAAAACATAAACAGATAAAGTGCACAGACGTGGACACTGGACATAAAAAATGAACTAATCTTGCATATATATATCAATTGATGGGTCAAAAGCATCAAGTTAAGATTGCAAATTGAAGTTTAGCAAGCAGTAAAGACCAAACTGGTCTACCAGTACTTACCAGGACGATTTTGATCTCCAACTTCATTTAACATTGTTTATAAACTTTCATCCATTAGCAAATAATGATTTAGAGCAGAAATTGAATGATTGTGGAATCTGGACAAACTATTGGCAACAAAATTCTTTAATATGCCAGCTTAATCTAGATTAAACTGCTCAGTGCTGCAGCACTATTGGTACATCAGCCTATCAACTATACAAAACTGCGTGTTTACTGAACCCAGTACGGTAATTCACACACCAATAATAGGCCTATGATACCTTGCACCATTAAATCTTTTCTTATATGAACAAACTAGACGAAATCATTAATCTGTTAGTCTACCCAGCTAGACTATGGTAGCCCAGCTCAACCAAATCCTAGACTGCTCGATTTTCGACTCAACCATGTACTGGTAGTCTACAAAATCACGGGGGTTTTAGTTTCATTAGGCTAACCTTTTGAGCGTACGTAGACTAAATACAGCAGCCTAACCTAAACAGCCAAATGGTCAACTAAGTCTAAAGTTCTCACTTTTTTAACCGCAGTAACTTAATAACTCAGTACCCGACCCACAAATCTCACTTGGACAACAGCCAGCAGCACTGCAGCACTCCAGCAGTGTTGCAGTGTTGCAAGATATTTTTGGTGGTTTATAGCCCAAATCCACCGAAAAGTAGCAAATTGCAATAAAAAGAAGTCCAAATAATTTTTTAATGAAACAATTAAGAAAATGTGCTCCACTTGCAAATATATCTGAAACAAAAAGAGAAGTTAATTACTTCAATCTTTAGCTTATGGGCTGACTGATTTAACAGCAAGAAGCGAAGAGATTTAGAATCACTGTAAATTTGAAACTTTTCATCGACTAGGCTACATGTGCACATTTGTCGAAAGAATACAAAGTGGTAATCTACCAGTATTTGTTAAATGCTATTGTATTTATTTCAAAGCCAGCGCCGTTTAAATTTACAATTTTGAAACAGTAAGAGTTAAACATAATAAACATGTAACTCACTGGCAATAGGGAGGAAGCAAAGTGACCAAAAATAGTCTTTAAGTCTACATGCACCGTTACGAATAATTATCTCAAAATTAGCTTAGGTTATTTATATCAATTGGCCAAACGACATACTTGTTACTTGTGAAGAAATTTACAGTACAACAAATTGCAGCGAAAAAACACAAAATATTTACAAATGTACAACAGATACCGTACAGGTACAGTAAATGCAAAAAAGTCGAGCAATTCACTCAGAAAGCGATAATCAAAAAATAAAAAAAAAATGAAAGATTGAGCACTTCAAATGTTAACACAGAAAAGTAGCAAGCTCGAATTTGCGGTGAAACGAAATGCATTCAAAACTGCCAGATCAGTGGTAACGTTATGGATCCAGGAAATGGTATTTTTTCTACACCTATGCATGTTTTAGTGTGTGAGGATTATATACAGTACTGGTACCAGTATGTCACTATATATGTGACGTTATGATATTCTTTTAATTGGCAACAGTTTTTACAGCTTAATTCTCAAAAATGTTAATTATAACAATAACTGCATAATCTAATGTTGCAGGCTAAATAAAACTACATTCTTAATGGCAATTGCTCTCCAAAAGTGCTTCAAATTTACAGTAAAGCAGCCGTAAAGAGTTAACAGTTGGCCTATTTGATTTCGCGAGCGGGTGACCTTTTACCTCACTAACCGGAGCTCATCTAACATTTAATTAGCAAATTGTCCCATTTAAAATATAGTCTTCTTATAACGTCACACCATTGAGCATCCTAAAAAATAACAACCAACAATCTGATTGTATTGTTAAGCAAAAAACTATCTTTTATCTTGTTTTCCAAAAACCAGAGAAAGAATCTACCGAATACGAAGAAAAGTTATTAACAAAAAGCAAATAACTCTGGAAAGAAAAATTGCCCAAAACAAAAAAAATAGCAAGCTGCTTACAAAAAGTAGCCCAAAAAGTCGCAAGTCGCAAGTTTTAAAATTTAAGCACAAGAACACTTTAAAAGTAGCCCAATTTGCGACTTTTAGCCCAATCTGGCAACACTGCAGTGTTGTGCTCCAGTATATTTCAACCGGATTTTTCTAATTTTACCGAGTTGCAGGGCTCTTACTTTTTTTTTTCAATTTCCTTAGATTGAAGAAAAAATTCCCTCAGATTTTCTTGAATTTCCTTAAAATCAACCTGGATTGCATTTACATGCTATTGACCGTTTTTTTAGGCATAGAATTGTTTTTTCTGAGTTTTTAGATAGGCAATTATCGGAACTAATGCTCAGTGGCGTAGCGAGAAATTTCAAAAAGAGGGGGCCAAAATTTTCACATTCTTTGTAGGCGTGTTTTTTTGCGGCAGAACAAATTTAGAGGTGATTAAAAAACAAGAAAAGCTTTAGGGGTCCGGGGGCATCCCAGCAAACATTGGTATATTAGCACAGTATTGTTTCAGTACTGTGTTGTATCGACTTTCAGTATTGTTTCTCTACAGTAAATCTATATCGATATTGTAGGCCTATTGATTTGCACAACGGTAAAATATTGTTCCCATATTGGGAAAATAATATTGGTTCTTTATCGGCCTATGCAGTCCCAATTCTCGGACCAGTACTGGTGCTGGTGTAAATTCATGCCTCGTTCTATACAGTTTCGATATTGTTTCTGTACTGAACTAAGGATTGTTTCTATGCTGGGAAATGCTGTTTCGATATCATCCTTATGCGTGAAACTATATTGGCGATTTTCGAATTGGTATCGTTTCTATATTGGTAACTGCTGTTTCGATATCGTTGCTTTGTATGAAACAATATTGGTTTTATTCCACATTTGCATGGTTTCCATGCTGGTAAATACTGTTTCGATGTCGATGGCATGGTCGGCAGTAAAAACTGCCGACCAATACTATTCACTGCTAAAGATGATGACTGTACCTGAGTTGTCGAAACGTCCAGTTTACAGAATAACTTTGCCTTTGTTTTTCCTCCTTGTTTGATATTATTGTGATGATGATTGTACCTTAAAAGTGAGAGCCCTGCCGAGTTGAACTGAACGTAGATTTGATAGATTCTATACTAAACAATGGTGGTCTTGGTGGATCCATTGTCCAACGTCCATACACGGACTGAGGTAGATTTTACTTTTTATCGATTAAATTTGGACTTAAGTTTTAGCAAAAACATCGCAGAAATGAATTGCCTTTGACACAAGTTTCATCTATGTAAATAGGTCGGTAATGGAATATTCAGGATGCAGGTATCAATTTCGTGTTGATAAAATTTAAGGTTATGAATTTGAAATGTCAAATACGTACACCTGTGATATTCATCCTTGGATAACCACTTCCGTTTGCTTTCAGATCTTTATAATATTCCAACGAATTCGTATCAATGCATCAGCGACGCCAAAACGTTTGAGCAAAACCATAACTTTGTTATTGAAAAAGAAACACAGGCAAAATTATTATAAGTCAATAAAGTTTCCATTTCGAACAGTGCTTCCGGTTTTGTACTGGGTACTGGCCTTCTAGTTTCTTGGTTTTCGTAGGGCTTGTTGCTAGCGCTCATAATCGCAACAATGGGTCCTATTAGGCTATATGCAAAAGTGTAGGAGTCGGGAGCTGATCGCCTTAATGGACTAACGAGAGAGCTACCTTCAATCAACAGCGTTAAAACCGAGACTAATAGAATACCGTGGGTTATATTCATAAAGTTACGCCAACAGAACGGAAATGCTAAAATGGCCTATATGCACCAAACAGGCAGTCACAATCAGGGTTGCTGCGAGAATTGTTGAGCCCCGGGGCAAAACATGGAAATCCACATGATTACTAAAAAAAGGTTATCCGTAGGCAGTGATGGGATTCAAAATTTTAAGAACAGGTTCTCATTTGTATCGTACTTCCTAACAACAGGTTCCTTCATAAAGGTCTGATGTTTGTAAAAAGAAGCAAGAACGGGTTCGCTGATTATCCTGACATTCCAAGAACGGGTTCGCGCGAACCCGTGCGAACCCCCTGAATCCCATCACTGTCCGTAGGCCTATGCCACGCCCGACGGGGGCCTGGGCTTTCCTCCTCAACGCCAGTAGCCACTATCACAATATTATAACGTTGTCCTAATTTCAGTCTTTGGTAAGCTAAAGAGTAAAAGCAAAAGTTTCGCTTTCCAAAATTTTTATTCTTCGTGTTCTTCTGTTACGGAAATCGCATCGTTATCGCTTATTTGTTCAGTTTCATCAACGTGGCGAGATAAACTTCCGTTTTCTAATCTGAAAATATCGGTAATTTGAGGCAAGTCCACGGCTTGTTTCAGACGTTTTCAATTAAACTGAAAATGCACCAATAATTGAGGGAGATTGCGACGTGAGCCTGCACTCGAGTCAGCAGCCACCCGGTGTCAAATGCGATCAACTCTAGCCGAGCATCGAACCCGTCACAAGAGCTGACATTGCCCGTGCGCGGTATCGGCGCATCGCTAAGCCATTTTGATAAAGTTTACCTGGATAAAATTTTGCTGGGGATCATATGCTGCTTACACAAATACAGGGAAAAAACAGGACAGGATTTAGGCGGGGGGTAAGGCCCAGGAATTCCCCAGTCAGCGCCCTGCCACACTTAAAAAAGGGCTTAAAATCCAGTCTTCTTAAAAAAAAGTCTGCTGCTATCGTCAGAATTAGGTCTTTGAAATGCATATTGCATATGGTGGGCTACCCCCGAGAAATTACCTCCGGGGCTTCCCCACGTCTTAATACGGCCTTGCATAAAAACAGGGATGTTGCGTTTTTTGAGACATGAAGCAGCAGTTATTGTTTAGGGTACCTTTCTGCTTGTTGAAAGTTAACTTGAGTTTCATCAGTATGGCTTCCCCTTCGGTAGAAACTCATCAAAAAGAGAATGAGAGTTGTAAGAATAATTACTAGAAAAGTTATAACCTGTAAGTGAAACGTAAATGTGAATTATAACTCAGCAAATACAAAGTGCAGCTTAATTAAAGCTGTAGTCTAGGCTATAAGGCTGTCTTAAAATACAAATTGCAGCCTACTTAACAGCTGTAGCCTATAGGCTCAGCAATAAGCATTGAGAGTTGCTTTAGTAATTACAGCAGTTAAACAATTAGATTAATGCTTTTCAAATAGGCCTGCAAAAAGCGGAGTTTGTTTGAATTAAGCCGCACCTTATAGCATGCGGATATATCACGAGCATAAGGACCGCTAGGGGTGCTAGTGAGTTATTAGTAGGGGTTAGGGCCTAACCCTAACTCCGAACCCTAACCCCAAACCTTAACCCCGAACCAGAATCCAAACCATAACCCCGAACCACGGCTTAATTCAAACAAGCCCCCAAAAAAGTAAACGGTCGCACACGGTTTGTATGGTCAAAAATCGCGGACTTTGCTCGAGTCAGGTGAAGTAGGCTATTTGTGAGCTCACTTAAGCAAAATCACGGCCTAGTATCAAGGTCGATTTTGGCAAAATAATCAAGTGCCGCTAGCTCTTACGACTTACGAGCCCAGTTCTACAAGCTACTTTTTTTAGTAGCTTAGCAATAGTAGAGCCTAGAGTAAAATTAACAGTCTTACTTTAGCAAACAAGCTCGTTCTATCCCACATTAGTTGGGTTTGTGTTCGATACAGAGCCATATAACACGGAAGAGATGTTTCCGAAGAGTCAATATCTGTGCATCTGCACAGAACATGAATGTGCATTAGCAGAAAGCAAATGAAATTTGTAGCTTATTACAATAAGTTATAGACTATAAACGACGAGCGATATTTGGTTACTACTGGCGGTATCAAGACGAAGCGTGTAACGAGTGGCAGGGTCAATCTCCGTAACTTAGCGCCAGGACAACTCAGCTCCGATGAAACGTCGCAGCGGTGGCGAGCCGTTGGTGACGTTGTGTCCAATTTGACAGGCCCGGGAATCAAACTCAAGACCTCCCGCGCCGATAGCGATGTCTTTAACTACAACGCCTTACTTTTTATAAATTTGAACAATGGCGTCTTCAGTGCTGTGATAAGCTTCTTCAGGCAAGTTTAAATCTTTCAAAGTTTCGTTCGTCACTACATTTCCATGTTCTTCCATTATACTCGCCAAGTTGAACAATGCCTAGAAAAATGGATAACAGCTCAGATGGCCGAGTGGTGAGAGCGTCTGCCTCTGTTGACTAGGTATGACCACGAGTCGGGTCAAACCAATGACTGTGTAAGTGTGTATTAATACTCACAGCTTCCCTATACTTGACGCTCAGCGTTAAAGGGACAGTGTGGAGAACAAGCCGGCAAGTTTACATGTTGCCTTTGGGAAAGGCACTTAATTAGCAAGATTTCGTCATCTTCTTTTGGTACAGAGCTGGTCAGCATCTCCTAAGCGAGCTTGTTATAGCGCTTTCGTCGCTTTCTTGGTGATAGGAGAGTAAATATGCAATTAAATACATTTACGCGAGAAAAAACGAAAACTGAAAAAGTTTCAAGTACACTCGTTGTTGTGTGCCACCAGTCTCCTTTGAGTCTTAGCATAGCAGCTAGGCATAAAAATCCTTGCACAGATAGCAAAATGCTAGCAGCATTTGTGCTTTTAATCAACCCCAAAAGTAAGCCTTAATCTGGAGCATAACCGCAACCATCTCGTTTGGAAGGTTCCAATCTTTTTGGTGGTGGTGCACCAAAAGTAATGGGTTAAGTAACGAAGCACTTTCTCGAAACTTGTTAAAAAACATAGGTATTTTGGAAAAAGGACCGTGAGAAGTGAAAACTTTAAAAAGACTTATTTGTCTCGTTGTTGCTGGTTGCATCTACGTTGGTGTAGCACCAAACAAGAATTTCAAATTTTACTTCTGGTGTCCAAAAAATTTCTGGTCTAAACACAAACACCAAGCTGAATCTGTGAATATACTGAATAAATACTTCGTAAGCCCAAATAGTACAAAATTGCGTAAAAAGCCGCTAAAAAAATTAATCGTTTCACTGCAACGAGTTGACGAAACGCTGTTTGATTCTTCTTACCTGCGGATAATTCAGTTTTGATGCGGATCCATAATATCGGATTGCTTTCTCCAGATCCACTTCTCCACCGTGTCCGTAGTAATGATAATCGCCCATTTTATTCAAAGCTGAATTTAAGTGACATGTTAGTCTGTGCATGCATCTGTCAGCGAAAGAAATATAAAAATTGACAGCTCAAGGAGGATAAATTTAGCGGCAGTAATTCTCAAAACTAAACGTTTCAACGTAGATTCAGCTGTCATCATCAGCAGTGTAAACTTTCAGTTTTGTAATGCCTTGCTTACGCTGTTGATGATGACAGCTGAGTCTATGTTGTCGAAACGTCCAGTTTTAAGAATTATTGTGCTTTGATTTTCCTCCTTAAGCTATTTTCGTCCCATATTGTATTTAAAAATAGACAACCTATCACTCTACCGTATAGGCCTACACCAAACTGCGAATTATTTTGCCTTATACAACGTTAACACCATTAGTTACCGTATGGATGTGGATTTTTCATCATGGCACTGGCGTTCCAATTTTTCCACACACATTCTTCTTCGATGTATTTCACAATCTCGCTCTAGTTTTACAAAAAATATTATAAACTAAGCAACAAAGTGCATCCCACTTCCTGTATTGCCATTCTCTCAACCAACTAAAGCTCGAGCGTGCTTATCCTCCCTTCAGAAGCTTTTGCTTGCCTTAAGAGCAAAGCTGCAGAAGGCAATGATATGCAGATGCACTGAAGAAGGCAATGGTGCTGGAAGTGAAAGGGCAGCGAAAGCGAGGACGCCCAAAACTGACATGGAGGAGGCAGGTGGAAGAGAGTGTGAAGAAAATCGGGTTGAAGATCGAGGAAGCTGCAGATCGAACGAGATGGAGGGAAGGAGTCAGAGCGATTGCGGAGGGGATGAGGTGTATTCGGCCCCCTTCGGTGACGAGGAAAAAAGCGGATTGAAACTGGATATGATGATGATGATGATGGCAGAGCTGCAGACTCGCAAGCATTTGTACTCAAGTTCGAGTTTCTTGAAAATTTAGTAGCCAAGTTCGGTTTCACTTATTTTTGTCGGGTTTTGGCTAAGTTTAAAACTCAATCAAGTTTTTTCGAGTTCGCAGCCCAGCTTGAGACTAATTCCTGACGTACAGGAAGCGGCTATATTTAAATCCAAAGAGTAAACGTTTGGATAAAACTTCTCAAATAATCAAAATTAAATCTTCTTCATACTTGCGTTAAACCTATCACGCCGCAACGCGTCACAAGTAGCGGGGTCTATCTCCGCGGGTTAGCGCATGGGCAACACAGCGCCGAAGAAACTTCGCTGAGGTGGCGAGCTGTTGGCGACCATATCCGATTAGACCGGCCCGGGAATTGAACGCCAAATATCCCGCGCCGATAGCGATGTCTGTAACCACTACGATAACCAGCTGGCACAGAACTTTTGCATACGGTTATTTGATAGTTGTGTAACGTTATATTATTATATAACGTTATAGTTATGTAACGTTATATAACTACCTGCTTGCTTACCTCATCTGTCTCGCACAGGAATGCAGTATTATACTGCGCTATTTCAAATCCAGTCTCCGCCAATGACATGTAGATGAACAGAGATTTTGACCTGAATAAAACATCAAGTTTAGTAGCAATAATGAGCTATGAACTTGAAATATTTGAAATCTTTTAACCGAGGATCTCTAACAACTATTAGCAGCAGTAGCATTCCTTTTATTTCCGCACCGTCAACACTATAAAGAATACGATGAAGAAATATCACTACGGTTCAAGCAAAGGGAAGAGGAAACAAAACGATTAACGTTACGGCGTGCAGGTAGGAGAAGAGGAGGTAAAAAATAAACAAGAGTGGGCAATGGGCATGGTTGCAACATCTAGAACTAACTACTTTAGATACTCGTATGGCATGGAGATGAAGTCATAGCTTGCGATTTAGCGTCCTGACCCTCAACATCTCTTCCAAATACCGGCGAGCCTGTATAAAGTTTTCTTGAACCTGACCCGGGATCCAAAAGAGAAAGCCTACGATACTTTACAAAAAAGGCATTTATTGTATGAACTTACCAGAGTTGTTTCCTGTACGCTTGCAATCCTTCCCTAACCAATTCTCCCATTGTCGGATTTTTTTCCGACAAATACTTCGCCCATCTGCAAGCAAAGTCATAACATTGAACCTTGATTGATATATACAATTTGTATTTAGTGTTAAGTCGAGAAAACGATCAAAGCGATACAACGAGCTCGCTTTTAGGAGTAGCCAGCCATCTTTCTACCACTTGAAGATGAAGGAATTCCGCTAAGTGCCTTTCCTCACGGCAAAACAAGTAAACTTGCCGGCTTATTTTCCACACCGTCCCTTCAATGCTGAGCGTCAAGCAAGAAAGCTGTGAATATCAATTTTAAAGTCATTGATTTGACCTGACTCGGCGTCAAACCTAAGGCTACAGCTCCAGAATCAGACTCTTTTACAACTCAGCCATGTGAGCCGTTACACGGTGTTGGAATTGAGCTTCATGTAACCGAACTGCAACCAAAGCTTACTACGTCATTTAGAAAATGTAAAAATCACAACTCACTGCACAGCTGCATTAGGATTTCTGGGTACGTAATCTTCAATTCCAGTAGCGGACAAATGAGCAACTTGTAGGGCTGCTTCTATGTGACCCCCAGAAGCCGCACGGTAATATTTGTTAAACGCCATTTTCTGGAATCAAATAAACAATCAAATTAAATCTTTACTATACTCGCGTATTACTCCGATGCGTGTAACGAGTGTCGGGGTCCATCCCCGCGCCTGAGCGCCTGCGCAACACAGAAACGTCGCAGCGGTGGTGAGCCGTTGGCGATACTGTGTCCAATTTGACCGACCCGGGAGTCGAACCCCAGATCTCCCGCACCGATAGCGATGTCTTTCACCACTACGCAAACCGGCTAGTTTTTCAAATAGATATATGAAGATTTTTTAGTTTTCCACGAGTCTTGAGCAGCTTGTTAAAGTGTTGATCAAATAGATATAATTTTTCAGCAAGTGCAATCATCTAACTAGGTTCAAAGAAAGTTTTATGGTTGGATTCAAAGTCATACATTTCAAGCTCTATGAGGCGCACAGCTATCTACACCTTAATACGAAAAAAGACGAACAATTTGCTACAGTAGCCTGACAAGTGCCCGTCAGCACGAGAAGCAATAGGAAGCAAATGCACCCAAAACTGTTTTTGCCCTCCCCAAAAATATTTTCATGCGATTCTAGGGTGGTGTAATTTTTTTTATGGGCACACTATACTTTTTTTACTTCTCTCTCTTTTTGAACAGCCTTTTTTCGACAGCGCCCCTCCCCCCAGTTGAACGTTGTCGGACCCTCCAAGTTACCCAGGCTGGTTGGTGTAGCGATTAAAGACATTGCTATCGGCGCAGGAGGTCAGAGTTTCGATTCCCGGGCTGGTCAAATACGACACAGCGTCGCCATCGGCTTGCCCCCACTGCGATATTTCTTCGGAGCTGTGTTGTCCAGGAGCTAAGTCGCGAAGATGACGCCGCCACTCGTCACACGCTTCGGCGTATATCGAGCGTAATGAAGATTTTTAATGTTCTAGGTTGCTAGCATTTATGACTAAACTGCCATATTAAGATTTAGTAAGGCGGTGCCGTACCGCATAACACTATTGTTCGTGTTTAAGATTAAGTGGATGCAAAACACAGTGTAGAGTGGAACACAAACTCAATATAATCGAAATACTTGCCATATCTCTATCCTTCCCGGGATACTTCCCGGTGTGGTACATGTAACCGAGATTGTAAGCAGCATCGATACTTCCAAGTTTGTCCGATTTTTCGAAATACTCAACCGCTTTTGTCATGTTGACTTCTTCAGTAGCGTAATACCTACAAAAATATACTTACAATAAATTGAATTTAGTGTGGCCAAACGTAAAGGGAGGGACTGTAAAATTCAATAACCAGGTTTTTTAGCGCACTGAATTAAGATATCGTTATCGGCGCAGTAGGTCTGGGGTTTGATTCCCTGGCTGGTCAAATCGGATACAGTCGTGAAGGCTAGCCACCTCTGCGATGTTGTTTCGAAAAATTCGAAGCTGTGTTTTCCAGGAGCAAAGCCGCGGAAATGGCCCCGCCACTCGTTACACGCTTTGGCGTAAGGCAACGAGTATAATGAAGATTTGATTTTTTTGCGTTTTTTTTTTTTTTTCGATTTGACTATCATACCGATCATTTAATAATAAAAAAATCTGAGTCTGCTACATTTCGGTCTTCACACAAGTTCGAAGATAAATACAAACTACTACATAATACAGTTTAACTATAACTTCCAAAATACATAATTTTACATAACCCCATATAAGGAATCACATCAAAACCGAATCTTCATTATATTCGCGATATTAGGCTACGTTGAAGCGTGTAAGAAATGGCAGGGCTCGTTGGCATAGCGCCAGGGCAACATAGAAACGCCGCAGCATGGGCGAGCCGTTGGAGACATTGCGTTCAACTTGACCAGTACGGGATTTGAACCCTAAACCTCCCGCGCCAATAGAAATGAAAAAAAAACGTTTATCAATTTTATGTAGCAAAAGAGACCAACATTCACAAACTTACCATCCTAATGTATTCAGTGCTCCTGGGTTTTCAACTTCAGCGGCTTGTTGAAGCATATCTAAACCTTTTGCTGTATCTGCTTCGGTCCCATGGCCCTAATAATCACGCAAAGTCACACAATTGCATTTAGTTGCATATTTATCCTCCTATCACGAGAAAGCGATCACAGCGCTATAAAGAGCTCGCTTAGGACTTGCCGGCCATCTGTTACCACACTAGAATGGGAAAATCCCGCTAAGTGTTTTTCTCAACGGCACAACGAGTTAACTTGCCGGCTTGTTTTCCACAGAGTTGGGCAGTATCGCGGTACTTTTGTACCGCGGTACTGTAACGCGGTACTTTTTTAGTACCGTTATCGGTACCGTCTATACTTTTAAAAAAATGTACCGCTTTTGGTACCGTCGTTACTTTTTAGACCGTTTCACTCGATATTTCGGTAACTTTTTTGGAGTAAACTTAAAAAAGCAAAAGCGGAAAAATTACCCGTTTTTCCGCGAAAAGCACCTTCGAAAAGTACTGCGAAACCACGTTGATGTAGATCAGTGGTCGGCAACCACCGGCTCTGGCCCCGTGCGAAGTTTGTGACCGGTCCGTATGCGTATTCAGAATAAATGCTTTGTATTTGAAACATTTTTATAACGTTGGACGCAATTTCAGTCGCCAACGAATTTTTGCGGTTTTTACATAGAAAACACTCAGTTTAGCAAACTTTATCGAAAAGGGCATGCAGTGAGTGCAGTCACTATGGACAATGCAAAAATGTTTTCGCAGATTATGCCTAAAAGCAGAAGCTTGGCTAAAATAAATGAAAGGAGGCTGCAATCATTATTAGTTTGAGAAATTACAGGCTAAAAGTAAGGTTTTAGCACCTTATTACAAGGCCAAAGGGGGGGGCATAGCACCGTAGCCTCCCTCTGCATGCGCCTACGACGTCAAATCGCCTCTAACGGCAGTTTTTTAAATCCCCTAGAGGTGTCGTTATAGACGAATTTTACTACCAATATTGTTCACAATTGATTTTTGAATAGATAGAAATCCAATAACGACACGAATCAGTGTTTCAAAAAGTGCTGAATAAATGAGTTCAGTTAGAGCAAACATACAAATTCACTCACCACAGATTAATAACATCTATTTAAAACCCGAGAGTCGGTTTCACCCAAGAGGGATCATCAAGGGTATCTTATTCAAATAAAATCTATTCCATTCGCATAAGATGAGGTGAAACAAACTGTCGGGTTTTAAATAGATGTTTCTCAACTGTACTGAATTTGTAGAAATAAATTCAGATTCATTTGCAACATGCCTATTTCATGATCTTTCAAAAGCTTTTACAAATGTGTTGCAAATAACGAAATTTTCTAAAAATCATAAAAAAAGTTCCTCAACGCCAGAGCTCAGCAAACTGCGGGCCGCATGCAGATCATTTTTTTGGCTCTCCACCGATTTTCAGTGAAAAAATAGGAGATCTGCGCACGTGTAGACTTTTTTATTTATGCTTATCAATGCTTTGTGGGGGCAATTTGGACCCATACTTTCCAAAAAAAGACGCTTGTGTAAGAAAGATTGAATACCACTGGTCTAGACTAAATGGAAAAACTCATTTCTGTGTCATTGAATCAACGTAAAACTATAGACCTGCAAATTTTGAGAAAAATGTAGATTTTGATTCATCTAAAAGTTCTGAGTATGCTGCTACTGATACACCAACCTCTACCGAAAGTGGCATTGCAAATAAAAACATTCTCCTTCAACGCAATGATGAAATTCACACAGCAAGAACCTTTACAACATTTTTTTCGTATATGAGCCATAAGCTTTTTCATGTCCTTAGTATTGCTCGAATGTAGCAACGTAGCCAGATAAGCTGGGGTGTGACAAAAGTTTCTGCTCTCCAGGGCGAGTTTCTGATGATGATACTCCTTATACCTAGCCTCATGACTAATGAAGGAGACCAACAGATTATTATACATGTTGTCATATATGAAAATGCTTGTATTAGTAAGCGTGCCGCTGTCACCTTGTTGATATAACCGACGTGTTCGCTTGCAGTAGGCTATCAAGATTCGCGTGAGACTACAACTCAGACCTTACACTAGCACCACATGAGTCAAAAAGCTTGATGAGGCTTTAATTTCGTTACTTTGCAAGACGAAAACCAAAACAAAAATTTATTTTTAAGAAAAAAATTTTCGTTTCAGAAGTAAGGAAAATTGGTACCGAGTAACGATATCGTCGTTGCTTTTTTAAAAATGTACCGCAATCGGTACCGACGGTACTTTTTTAGCAAAGTATCGGTACCAATATCGTCGTTACTTTTAAAGTACCGAGTGCCCAGCTCTGGTTTTCCATACCGTCCCTTTAATGCTGAGCGTCTAGCAGGGAAATTGTGAATACCAACATTAAGATCATTAATTTGACCCGACTTGGAATCAAACCAGAGTCTAAAGCTTCAGAGGCTTACGATCTATCCACTCGGCCATCTAAACTATTTTAATAATTGATTAATGCTCAAAGAAGTTCGAAAAATCTCAGTTACCTTCATCAACACGAGTCCATAATCGTACATTGCAACAGGGTCACCACCCTTAGCAGCTTCTTCATAATATTTGAAAGCTGCCTCTAAGTTTCTTTGCAATCCCTGCTGGCCCCAATACAGCAGCCGGCCCATATTGCGCTGCAGAAAAAATCAAATTAATTTTTGTCCTTCAATCAGACTCGTTGCGACATCATCAAAGTTTGAAATGGCCCAGCGGTATAGCGCGCAGGTGACAGATCCTACGTGACGGGTTCGATTCATGGCTAGAGCCGATTGCATTTGACATATTCGCAGGGTGGTTGCTGACCCGAAGAGCACAAGCTCACTTCGCAGTCTCCCTCAATTACTGTTGAATTTTCAGTTCAATATAATTTGAAAATAACCTCAGTTATTTATGAAATAAAAAGACTATAACGTAAATGAAAAGACACAAAAAACGCTAAAAAATTACTCAAAAATGTATTTTCAACGTAACCCACAAACCAAAATAAAAATGCGGCACACCGACTCCACATAAAAATGCTTTTTTTGGACTGAAAAATAAGTTTGTAATGCATATGTCCCGATTTATAACAGCCCGAATTAAGTCACAAACCAGCCCGTCCCCATAGAGGGCAATGTCCCCTCAAAAATATTTTAAGCCCAATTTTCGACCTTTATTTCGTAGAAGAACGTCCACTAAAGAATTTTTTTTTCAGACAACACCTGCAGACAAGTGCTCTGCAGACCTACTACAAGTTGAAGCATCATCCAGGCTGAATCTATGTTGTCGAAACGTCAAGTTTGAAGAACTACCATGACAATCAAAAAATTATTTTACCTGAGCTGAATAAGCCCCTTTAGCAGCTTGATGTTTGATCCATTGGAACAAATCATCTCCTTCTGATAACTGAGCTTTCATTTGTTTTTCATCAGTCAGTCTAGCTGTGTTCACTGACGTCTAAAAGTAGAAACTCATAGGAAAAGTTGTTTGTCATTCGTAAGGACAATTTGTTTTTTTTTTCAGGTAGAGAAATTCTTTGTCATTCGTAAGGACAATTTGTTTTTTTTTTCAGGTAGAGAAATTCTTTAGACGCGTTTCCATCTCAGATAGCCGCATGGAAGGAGCGTCCGCCCCTGGAACTGTAGACTCGAGTTTGATTCCGAGTCCGGTCAAACCAATGACTTTTAAATTGGTATTCACAGCTTTGAGCTTTTCTGCTTGACGCTCAGCATTAAAGGGACAGTGAGGAGAACAAGCCGACAACTTCTTGTGAAAGGCATTTAGCGGGATTCCCCATCTAAGAGTGGTAGACAGAAGGCCAGAAACTCCTAAGCGAGCTCGTTATAGCGCTTTAATCGCTTTCTTGTGATAGAAGGGTAAATATGCAACTAATGCAAATGCAATATACTGTAGTTAAGACGACAAGGTTGAAATTTATGACGTACTTGGCCTTCAACGTGCTCCAGCATGTCTTTTTGTGTCTTGTGAGCAAGGTTGAAGTAGTAAACTAGAAAAAAATTTCAACAGCTGCAAAAGATCTATTGGTGCTTTGCATCTCTTGATTTTTTCACTTTTGTTTTTCACCATTGAAAAAAGAATCGCAAATAACACAGTCAAGAAACAGCTAAAACACTTGGACGGACGTTTCGTCTCACTTCTGGTGCCATTGTCAAAGCTATAGGCTTACATTGAGCTGGGTCTTATGCCACGGTGCAAAAGAAGCAATCAGCGTTGACAATGGCACCAAAAGTGAGACGAAACGTCCGCTTAAGTATTTTTACTGTTTCTTGGCTGTATTATCTGTGACAGTAAAGGTGAACTGAGACGTTGAGTCCTTTGAGACATTGTGGAGGTTTATCTGATTGTGATATGACTTTCCGGGAAAGTGATGTCACAATAAGATAAACCTGCACAATGTCTCAGAGGTTTCAATGTCTCAGTAGTGTGATCTCACCTTTAATTGCTGGCTAACTCCCAATTGTACCGTTTGCTCAAGATTAATGAAGTTCCAATACTAACACATTTTTAGGGTTTCGAACCGGTGGTTATTGTTTCATACATAGCTTTACGCTGGATAATGATTAATAACAATCCAGATTTGTGTCGTCAACGTTGAACAGTGACGAAACTTACAGCATTTAAAAATTAAGCAAGTTCCTTTCATTTAAACCGGTGGTTCTCGAGCTTTTATGGTTTGTGATTCCCTTCTAAAGACTCTCTTAGACGAACAAGACAACGTTGTGAAAAACCTGACAGCCAGTTTTTCTACAAGAGTTTAAAAACGCGTAAAAACGTCAGCCTTCTGCTAGCCGTAAGTGGTTATTTACAGTTAATAAATCTAGCACTCATGGCCCCCCTGGTTAATGTCCCGTAGCCCCCTAAAAAAGCCAATAGTCGCCCCCCCTCCCCCCCCAGCTGAGAACCCTTGGTTTAGAATAATGCTACTCAGACTTACAAAAAGCAGAGTCTATATTGGATGGGAAACCGCACAAACCGTACAGATGATTATAACCCAGAGCTTTCAGACATAAGTTATCACCCAAATGTGTCCCAAGAAGAAGGTGGAATTTTGCCTGTGAAAAAATCAAAATCAAATCTTCATTATACTCGCGGTATTACACCGAAGCGTGTAACGAGTGGCGGGGCTCACCTCCGCGGCTTAGCACCTGGACAACACAGCTCCGAAGAAACATCGCAGAGGTAGGGAGCCGTTGACAGCCGTTGACACGGTCCGGGAGTCGAAGCCCGGACCTCCATCACCGATAGCGATTTCTTTAACCACTACGCTAGCCGGCCGGCGTGGAAAAACATGGACTTTCAATTAAGTGAATGTGTAGTTGTTGACAATTCCTCGATGGTCTTGTTATTTTTCGACAAATCGCAAGCAAATGAGTCAGATCAGCGATACGGCCTAGCTGTACCGCTCGCATAGCAGATCCTACATGACGAGTTCGATTCGCGGCTAGAGCCGATCACATTTGACATATACACCAAGTGGCTGCTGACTCGAAGAGCGCAAGCTCACTTCGCAGTATCCCTTCATTACTGCTGAATCTTCGGTTCAATATATAACGTGAAAATAACCTCAGTGATGGTGAAAACAGCAAAAAAAATTAATAACGAAAAAATAAACGCTGAGATAGTAACGCATTAGGAAAAGCAGAAAAGAAATAACAATTAATGTAAGACGAAAATAGCTTAGCCTGAGGAGAAAAATAGAGCCACAGTGATTCTAAAATTGGATGTTTTGACAGCATAGATTTGGCTGTCATCATCAGCAGCGTAAGCAAGGCAGTACAAAACTGCTGATAATGACAGCTGAATCTATGTTGTCGAAACGATCAGTTTTTAGAATAACTATGGTTTTATGTTTCCTCCCTAAGAAACAGAAAAATGTGCTGCAGCAATTAAATGATCTGGCTAGCATCTGAAACAAGCACAGTAACGTATTTTGGACAACTCTTCAAGACTCGCATGGTTTAAGGCAAAAACGCAAGGCTTTGCACGCTAGGTCTGTGAAATTTAAGAAAAAATATTAAAAAAATCGTAAGATTAATGCAATATTCAGAATAATACACCGCTTAAAACTGCAACGGATACCTTCAATAAATTTTTCTTCACTCCAATTCCGTTTTTGTAGATTGAATATAAGAAGAAATGGGCTTGGCCGTCACCCAGCCTCGCTGACTGCTTGAGATATTTCATTGCACTTGTCATGTTTTTTATGGCATTTGGATTTTCCTGGTTAAATACTAGTTTATAAGTTTGCTTTAACTCAGTTGGGCAAACGCTTATAGAGGCCGTCCCAAATCAACGGCAAGATGACGTTGAAGATCTTAGTTGGTCTCGCACTCCACTAGAGCATCTACCCTTTGTCGCAGAAGATCGAGATGCTTGTAGGGTCCAACTCGAGCTACTGCCCCGCGACTCCCCACGGATAAGCGGGTCTAAAAAAGTAAGTAAGTAAATCTTAATTACAAAACTACCAACCAGTTTTTGGAGAAATATTTTGAACAAAGCAGATCTCGTTTGGGTCAAGACATCTTTTGATTTCAAATGAGATGGTAATTCATGAAGCACTTCATCCAAATTAGCAAAGCTGAAGCAAAAAGTTACAATAAGCAAAAAGACTGCTATTAAACAATGAAGGCTTTTATACCGAAGTCTATCCAGTCTAGCTATGCGGCTAAGAAAGTGATTCAAGCTTATACATCAATGCAAAGAATTTCGGTTCATGAATTGAACTTGAATCTAGCCCACTAAGATCTTAGGCTAAATCAAACGTAATCAGAAAAATCTGATTAAGCCAAGTTAGATCAAACATCACTGAAATTGAGGGAAGGAATTCCATTGATAGTAAAAGGTTAAAACGCGTGACTACAGTTTAATTTTTTCGGTCAAATTTCTTTCGCATACTCACAAAGTCACCCTCATCCTTGTCCACACATGTCCACGTTGAGTGGGTCCAAAAACCCACAGGCAAGTTTAAGTAGTTCCCAGTGACCACGAGCTTTCTGCGTCACAATTCTACCCTTAAAACGACTTAAATTGGTCCATAGCTCTATGGAACCACTCAAAGTGGACATGAGTACAAGGCAATTGTTTTATTAGAAATGTATCTGAACCTACTTAGCTGGCATTACGTTGTATTCTGCAGCGGGGCATTGATCAAAGATACGTCGATGCACTTTCGTTGCATTTTGCACAAGCTCCAAAAAATAAGGAACGCAAACATCTGTAAAACATCATAAAAAATATAAAAAGAATCAAATCTTCATTTTAGTCACGGTATCACGCTGAAGTGTGTAACAAGAGTCGGAGCACATCCACGCGACTTAACGCACGGGCAACACAGCTCCAAAAAAACATCGCAACGCTGGCGAGCCGTTGGCCACTCTGTGTACGATTTGACGGGCCCAGGAATCGAACCCATGACTTACCGCTGATAGCTATGTTTTTAACCATGACGCCAATCGGCACTTTGAACAATTACCAATCAAACCTGCCGGTTAGCTCAGTTGTTAAGACAATGCAATCGGTGCAGGAGGTCTGGGGGTTCGAATAAAAAATCAGTCAAATCAGACACAGTGTTGTCAACAGCTCGCCACGGCTGCGATGTTTTTTCGGAGCTGTGTTGCCCAGACGTAAGCCGTGGAGATGGACTCCGATACTCGTTACACGCTTCGGTGTAACAACGCGAGTATGATAAAGATTTATTTTTTCTTTGATTTATAGACTCTTGCCTGCTTTACTTTTACTCCCATCAGAATAATGATGCCAACGTTTTTTGATCGAACTCCGTAAAATCTTTTGCTGCTTCTTATAAGCGTTTAAAAGTTTTCCACTGATAGATGAAGGCTTGCTCGGAAAATAAACCTGACGGGTAGAAGAAAAAGATAATAAGGTTCACGGGCGCACAATGATACTTTCTAAAAGAGGTCGTAAACAGCTTTTGTACAAAAAATGTACGGATTTCTCAGCACAATCTAAGCGATAATGTTACGGATCACGGGATCTCTGCCAGACACATAAGCCCCTTACGTGTGTCATGGTTCTTTCGTAGCGCTTCATAACAACAAGGCTATGTGGCTCCAGGTTGAGGCAATTTTTTAGTCCACAGCACTTTTTTTTCAACTTCAGTTTTACTTTTGATACTGCTTGTGAGGACAAGTGCTTGACTTGGAAGCCATGGATGCTATTAGTAAAACCTTTGCGGTCTGACCTGACCAAGTCTCAAACTCAAGTTTAAAATGTCAAGGAGTTTAACATCATTTAAACTGAGTCACTGCCTGGAGACTCAACGATGTCGCTTCATCTAACTCGATATCAAGGTCTTGGTACGATACCCGCGTGGATTGTATTTTTATGGAGTGTTGGCTGACTATTTGCGACAATATTGAGATCCCTATGAACGTGTACCGGTCTGAAACAGCGGGCCCGTTTAGGATTTCAGTGGAAAATTAGTTCCTAAGAACCATCCATGATAGCCAGTGCTTCCAATATGCAAACTCTTTAAGCAACAAAATGTTGTTAGGAAAAATGCAACTGCAATAATTCTTAAACTGGATGTTTCGATAACATATATTCAGCTGTCATCATCAGCTTTGTACTGCCTTGTTTACTCGGATGATGATGACAGCTAAATCTAGGTTGTCGAAACGTCCAGTTTTAAGAATCACTGTTGCTTTGTTTTTCTACTTAAACTATTTCCTCCTATTCTTATTGTAACCAAAATGCTGTTGACAGTAGGCATCTGACAGTACAAACCTTTCCGGTCTTTCTACCCAGCCAATTATTTCACCTAACAACAAACCATGAAGCAACCTTACTTGTTCCAGCGTAAGCGCTTTATTTCTGCAGAATCTTGCAAAAGAGACAATCCCATTGACACTCTTGCAGTACATACTTCCTCCTGCTACCATATATCCACTGTGCTCTTCAAATTTCAATGGTTTTTGGAACCTGGTGAATAAAGCATTACAAAGCATCAACTTCTATAATTTACAAAATGCACGGCGACAAATTTACTACACATTTACGTTAAACAGCTGAGATAGATAGAAGGTCTGTCTCTGGAGTTGTAGAATGTGTGGTTTGATTCCGAGTCGGGTCAAACCTATGTCTTTAAAATTGGCATTCACAGCTTCCCTGTTTGACGCTCAGCCTTAAAAGGACAGCGAGAACAAGCCGGTAAGTCTATTGGGTTGTGCCGTCGAGAAAGGCACTTAGCGAGCTTTTCCCATCTTGGTGTGGTAGACAGATGGCCGGCAACACCCAAGCGAGCTCGCTATAGCGTTTTGATTGCTTTCTCGTGATGGAAGAATAATTAATATACAACTGAATACCAGAAACACAAATCAAATCTTTATTACATTCGCGGTATTATACCGAAGGGTGTAACGAGTACCGGGGTCTATTTCGGCGGTTAGCGCATGAACAACATAGCTCCGAAGAAACGTCGTAGCGGTGTCGACTGTTGAGCCATGGGCAACATTGTGTCCCATTTGACCGGCCCGCGAATCGAACCCTAGATCTATCGCGCCGGTAGTGATGACTTTAACCACAACATTAACCGGTACATTCTAGTTGTTTTGCTTTATTTCCACTTACACACTTATACTTACATGGCCGTTAAAGAGTGAGAGTCGGAGAAATTCTTTCCAGCATAAAGAGTAACATTAGCCTGAAATACACGTCTTAGGTTAGGCTAATTTCAAATTATAGAGCAGAAAACTTAACAGCAATTGAGAAAGACTACAAAATTGCTCTCTCCGAGTCAGCAGCCACCCGGTATATCAAATGCAATCGGCTCGAACCGTGAAACGAACCCGTATTTACGTTTTATATTTAGTTGTATATCCATTGTCCAGTTGCGAGAAAGCGACCAAAGCGCTATAACAAGCTCGCTTAGGAGTTGCAAGCCATCTGTCTACCAATCTAACATGGGAAATCCCGATAAGTGCCTTTTCAAACGACACAAGTAAACTTGCAGGCTTGTTCTCTACACTGCTCTTTTATCGCTGAGCTTCAAGTAGGGAATCAAACTCGTGATGTAGAACCTGCGCTTGGTACCATTATAAAGACAATAGTAAACCAAGGGCAATAAACAACGCAACCTGACCAATGCATTTGTTTGAAAATAATTGATTCGAAGCCATTGTCTCGTTGGTATTTTCCACGAACTGGTGTGGGCGTAAGAATTGTTGCTGTTTACTTTAACTTGTAGATGAAGGTTGCCTGAATAAACAAAAATAAAAATCAAGTCTTTAGTATACTCGTGGTATTACAACAAAGCGTGTAAGGAGTGGTGGGGTCCATCTCCGCGCTTAGCGTCTGGCAAAACAGCTCCGAAGAAACGCCTCAGCGGTGGTGAGTTATTGGCGACACCGTGTCGGGGGTGACATTTGGTTGATTAAAACGTCGGAGACGTTTGCGTCTTTGCCCTCAACGCAACATTATTCAAAAACATGATCAAAGTTGCAGAATAAATTACCAAAGTTGCAGAATAAATGCAGAATAAAAACAAAACATTATTCAAAAACATGATCAAAGTTGCAGAATAAATGACCAGCAATCACCCAGAAAGAAAAAATAACGAAAAATTGATAAAAACAAAGTCTTGCATTGTATGGAAACCCTGAGGCACAAAAACATTACTTTCTTTTTGCTGTAGCGAAATTGCCTCAGTAAAATTAATAGCTACATCACGGGCGGCCAAGCGATTTTTTGTGGGGAAACGCTAAGAAAAACAAAATGCCTAGCTTGCAATTTTGCTACTGGAATATACTAATGCATTGCACCTCGAAATACTAATGCAAGGAGTAATGTATCACTAAAAATTTAAGGAGGGGGCTTGACCTCTCTAAGCTACCCCGCTGGATCTGTTAGTGTAGGCTGATTTATCACGAAGTATTACGGACAACGAGCACCAGAAAAATTGTCCTGTTGCCCATTTGTCCGGTGCCCATTTATCCTGGTGCTCATTTAACCATTCAGATGGCCGAGTGGTATAGAGCGTCTGCTTCTGGATCGGTAGACTTGGGGTTCGATTCCGAGTCGGGTCAAACCAATGATTTTAAAATTGGTATTCACAGCTTCCCTGCTTGACGTTCAGCATTAAAGGGACAGTGTGGATAAAGCCGGCAAGTTTACTTGTTGTGCCGTTGGGAAGGGCACTTAACGGAATTCCCCCATCTTAGTATGGTAGACAGATGGCCGGCAACTCCTAAGCGAGCTCGTATAGCGCATTGATCGCTTTCTCGTGATAGGAGGATCAATATGCCAATAATAATAATTTGTCCACGTGCACTTATGTCCTGATGCCCAATTGTCCTGGTGCCCATTTGTCTTTCATTCATTAGTACGTAAATATTGTAAGTTCACGTGACGATAATCAAAAATAAATTACAATTAAAGGACAGGGAGACTGCGAAGGGACCATAGGGTCTTCGAGTCAAGCAGCCACCCTAAATTCCAAAAACTAAGTTAATATTACCAATAATTATTTTTAGTTGAAAAAGAGAAAAAAGGAAACGGAGACGATAGGCCTAAATCCAAATAAAGTACAATTTAATTTTTGTTCGTTTTTTAAAAAGAAAAGATTGATACCGTTAACTGCTGATTAGGCCTAAACAAATTGTTTTCAGTAACCCTTAATTATTAGCTTTCTAAACTTTCTTCTGAATCTACATGAGTAGCATTTTCTGATGTCAACAGGAATTGCGTTCCAGGTCGATACCCCGAGATATTTAATTGAACGTTGTAATTTGGATGATCTATATCTTGGTATATGATAATTGTATCCAATAGTTTGCCTTCTGGTTGATATTGAGTGATATTTATTAACGTTGGTGAAATAGCCCCTCAGATTAGATGGTATGTCATTGTTAAAATGTCGATGTACAAACATAGCTATCTGCAATTTGACCATATCATCTAATTTAAGAATGTTATATGATTTGTAAATACTTGAAGTTGGATGTTTGTTATCAAAGCCAGCTGTTAATCTAATCGCTTTATTTTGAAGCATACGAATTGAGTTAAGGTAGGTCGAGTAGGTAGAGGTCCATAGCGTGATGCAGTATAAAAGATGCGAGTTGAACATGGTATAATGCAATTGTAATAAAATATTTTTAGGAAAAAGTCTTTTGACTTTGAACATTATTCCTAAAGTGCGTGAGAGTTTTGTGTGAAGGTTTTGAATATGGGATTTGAAGGTGAGATCACTATCAATTTGAATACCAAGGTATTTCGCAGATTTATCTGAATTGATTAATGCGCCATCATAAAAGATAGATTGATAATTAATTTGAGCGTTAGATTTGGACGGTATATATTGGGCGGTCTTGGTACCCATATGTCTGGTACTCGTTTGTCTTGGTGCCTATTTATCCTGGTTCCGATTTGACTAGGTGCCCATTTGTCCCGGTGCCTATTTGTCCGGTGCCTGTTTCAATTGATGCACATTTTTTCACGTACCCATTTATCCTGATGCCCATTTGTCCACGTGCCCATTGTCCTGGTGCATATTTGGCTAATTCTTCCTGAGCCCATTTGTCCTACGATCTTTCACAACATCAGCTGAAGTTAGATTCAATTATCCACTAACCTTGTTGGTTTACAAGCAGAACAGGAGTCTCAAAACGATCATCAAAATCAATATGTTGAAACAAACTGCACAATCTACCAGACTGACAGTGAGAAAATAAATACAACTCCATGGAAAGGGTAAATCTAAAGCATACTTCAAGTTCAAGATGCAAAGTCTGCGATTATTCCATGAAATAAAAGCAGTCATTTTTTTAGTAGCATATTTATCCTCCTATCACGAAAAAGCGATCAAAGCGCTCTAAAGAGCTCGCTTAGCAGTTCCCGACCACCCGTCTACCACACTAACATGGGGGAATCCCGCTATGTACCTTTCCCAACGGTACAGCAAGTAAACTTGCTGGCTTGTTCTCCACACTGTTCCTTTTAATGCAAAGCGTCAAGCAGGGAAGCCATAAACAGCAATTTTAAAGTCATTGGTTTGACCCTACCAGGAATTAAAGCCGAGAGAGAGAGAGACAGAACATGTTTCATTCGACAGATAGAAAATATAGTACACAGTAACACATCACAAGTTAAAAATGCGCTACACAATTTACAGCCGTGGAATGCAGCGCAAGAGCAAAGCTCCATCTCCAGTGGAAAAAGTGCATGTCACAATCACCGATGCTTCACGTTGCAAAATTTTACCAATAAAAGTTTTACCTGATTTTTTTTGACAATTTTAGTCTTTGCAGTTCAGGGTTAAAGTACGGATAATATCCGCCAATGACTCCATAAGGATCTTCCGGCATGATAACCGGAAATCCAACCAAATCCGTGCATTCTAGAACGATCCGTAACGATGTATTAGCAAGCAGTAGTATATGTAGGCTATATATATAAATCAAATCTTCTTTATACTCGCGGTATTACGCCAAAGTGTGTGACGAGTGGTAGGACCCATCTCTGCAACTTAGCGCCTAGCTGTGCAACGCAAAAACGTCGTAGCGGTTTCCAGCCGCTGACGATACTGCGTCCGATTTGACCTGCTCGAGAATGGAACTCAACACCTTCAGTGCCAATAGCAATGTCTTTATCTACTGCGCGAGCCGTTTTAAAAACACCGCAAGTATTTTACCCTGCTCTGCTGGTGATTGGAGAGGTTGCTTTTCGATGATATCGCGAACCAGTTTTCCCTGCCAGGTAAACGATTTTTTTCTTCGGAATTCTGGTCTTTCATAAGGAGCTGGCATGTGCAGAGGGATACGAAATTTTAGTTGAGATCTGTGTCACAGAAACAATGAGTTTTTATCATGTAAAGTTATCGTAAATTTTCCGGAATTTAACAAAATTGACCAGAAACATTCTTAAATTTTAGTTGAGATCTGTGTCACACTAACAATGAGTTTTTACCATGTAAAGTTATCGTAAATTTTCCGGAATTTAACAAAACTGACCAGAAACATTTTTATTGGAATACCCGTATACCCAGCAAGGTACATTACCGCAAGCTGAAGTATCTGTGTGCATCCACAGATCTAAATACGCCAAACGTTATTTTCTTTGAGTAGCTTCCTAAAGCATCACGCCTACTATCAGACACCCTCTGTAAGAAAACACAACCTTGATCCAAATATTTATTCAGTAACATTGCCAAGGTTATCACAATCCACGAACCGGTTTTCAATGTTATTGCAACTCATCAGGTGAATGTAGTGAGAACTTTGCACAACTAATTTTAAATCAAAATTTCAAATTAGTTTAGTAAACGACGTCAAAATCAGGTCTGGTATTAAGTAAGCCGTAGCATTTTTCAAAACAAGTAATGCCCACTGCCCAACCACATAAATGATAACAGCTAGACACGACTCCGACCTACCTCTCATACATCACCAACATTTTATTGCGAACCATATTTTTCTGCGAATCAATAAACACCCAGTCGTCCACTGACGTCATAAAGACCTGAGAAAGTTACATAATTATGCATCTCTACTATGTCATGTTTGTTTAACGATTTAGCTGCTTAAATCAAATCTTTAATAAGCCTATACTCGCGGTATTAGGTGTAACGAGTGGCGGGGTACATCTCCGCGACTCAGCGCCTGGACAACACACTTCCGAAGAAACATCGCAGTGGTGGCGAGCCATTGGCGACACTGTGTCCACTCGACCCGGTAATCGAACCCCAAGAGCTGGCGACCACAGCCAAAAATTAGCTAAAAATATCCGTACGGACATTTCGCTCACTTTTGGCGCCATTTTATCAACGCCGTAAGCCCACGCTGAGTTCAGCCTTAAGCCACGATGCTCCAGAAGTGAGCCCATAAAACGCTGTCTAAGAGTTGTAACTGCTTCTTGGCTGTTTGTTTGTACTTAATTTGCTAATTAACTCCCAATTGCACCGCTTTCTATGATATTATCAACGAGTTTATATAAACACAATCACAAAAAATTACTCTACAAAAAAAAACACTTCTCTTACCTTCAAGCTAACTTCTTCCAACTGAGATACCTTGGGCATTATGATACTTGGACGGTACAAGAACCTTTTCGGTAATTTAACGGTTACGCTTGTGTCTTGCGGTGCTGGGGAATAATCGCATCGCCAAGCTTGTTGGAAAAATATCTCCGGTTCATCTATGAGCAACGGATTTGTTGAATTCCGCAAAAGTTTGTCGCTGTCCTCGTAACCGTCGATAACAAGCGCAACTACTTTGGGTTTTGTGCATTGGTAAGTTATCTGAAAAAAAAAAACTTTTTGCTTTGAAGCATCAAAAATCTCAATGTGGGAGACGCAGCCAGCGGAAATTTAGGGATTGGGGACAAACTAAATTTCCGTTGTTCACTTGTCCAATCTTCGGAGACTTCGGGTCCGCAATTGTTTTATTCTAGTTTTTGCATAACAATCCTTTTTTTGATGTCATGTTTATGACGTCAACACCGTTGGCGACACAATCTTCGACTTGACCGGTTCGGTAATCGAATCCAAGACCTCCCGCGCTGAGAGCGATGTCTTAACCACTGCGCTAATCGGCTGGTAAAATAGCACTTTACGTACGTTTAACTCCATTTTTCTTGTGATGTTTGAAGGTGGATTTTTAATGGTTGCAAAGTTTTTGATTTTTTTCTGTTCTTCCTTGATGAGAGTTGGATCAAGCGAATTTATTGTTTTCCTTAAATTCTGATCTTTCAATTGTTGCATTCTTAGATTGTTTAGTTGTTGGGAATGCAGATGATGCAAGGATGGATTCAAAATGTTCTAAAACATAAACATCATACTCAGTAGACATCTGCTAGTCAACACTCAACAACTATATTTCGCTACAGCGATTTTGCACCAAAAGTGACAAAGTAGTACTAGTAGTAGGTTACGTGGGTCGAACAGCCGGTGTTTTGAATGCCGGATTTATCATGTCTACCGAAAAAGCACAAAAATTCAGCGCAGTGTGTCAAATAATTTGTCATTGCTATTAAAATAACTTGATTCAGCTGTCATCATCAGCAGTGTATGCAAGGCATTACAAGATTGAAAGAAATGCTTACACTGCTGATGATGACAGCTGAATCTATGTTGTCGAAACGTCCAGTTCAAGAATTACTGTGGCTCTATTTTTCTTTCTTAATCTATTTTCATCTCATACTTGATGTATTCCGAAAATAATGACGCTATAGTAGCGTAAATGTAAAGATCCGAACGAATAGTGATAATTCTAAAAGAAAAAATAATGCAGTAAGTATACACTGCGGGAGTGCGAAATGCGATTTTTATGCGGAAATTTAAATTTTACTCGATTATTAATAGACAGTTAAACGTTTTCAACGGTCAAGTACTACTGATTCGTAACTCGCGTTCTGTGTTTTAAGTAGAATCAAATACAGCGCTTTCACCACAAAAGAATCGCGTTATATTAGCGCACCTATTGATTTATGACGCACAACCCGGAACTCGGCAAAGGGTTTTCGAAATTGTTGTTTACAAAACTTCGAACATTACTAGGTAAAAATTAAAGCCACAGTAGTTATTAAAACTGGACATTTCGACAACATCGATTCAGCTGTCATCATCAGTAGTGCAAATAAGGCAATACAAAACTGAAAGCTTGGTGATACAGCTGATGATGACAGCTGAATCCATGTAGTTGAAACGTACAGTTTAAGAATTATTGTCGCTTCATTTTTCATCTTTGAGATATTTTCGTCCCATATTTACTGTATTCCAAAGGGTACAAATTATTTCACACATTCACTATTCAAAAAATATTTTTGCCGCAGCTTTTTTAGGATTTATGAATTTTGACCATATATACGTTTGGACCATACCAAAGTTAGACAAAATTTACTCGAATTTTGCTAAACGCAAAAAATGATAAAAGCTAACATATAAACAGTAAATTTTATAAATGTTAATATTAAACAACTAAGGTTATTTTTCAAATTATCAAACTAAAAATTCAACAGCATTTGAGTTTACTTTTAATTTTAAGAATTTTAAAATAAAAGTTTAATTACGCAACGATTTTAAGAAAACTAAACTAAAAAGTGTTTTAATGACTTTTCAAAACGCAATTTTTTAGCATTAATTGTTCTTTTTAAAAATTAATGTAACGACCAAAAATTTTTAGTGCTCTCTAACCGACCTACAGATTTCTAAACCAACTTTAATCGCAAAAACAAATTTCTAAGATCGTTTTACCAACCTGAAAGCCTAGAGAAGGCTGAATCCATGTCATTAAAACAACTGCAATATTGAGTAACATTATCAGCATCTTCCTCGATATTTTTCAGATAGGTTTTTCGACTGAACGCTACAAAATGACAAAACGTTTTTGCTTTGAACAAAAACTTCTGTCATTTCGCAAAAGGCGAGTTACTGCCATCTACCGGCAGAAGAAATTCGAGACAAATTTGCAATGTTTTGATTTTACTTATGAATTCTGTGGTGAAAAGGATATTTTGATGTACCAGGTTCACACGTTTCTTTTAAATTGTTTTAGCTCACAGCCTTACACTTGCACTGCCAACATCATCTCTTAAAATGGGCTGACAAAGCAGTGTCGGGATTCAATTGGTTCTACAGGAACGTCTCACAGAATTATATTGGATGAGCGATAAACCCCTGCATTAGATGCACGGCAGAAGATAGAGATTTTGAGTTTTATCAGAGTAAATTTCGGTCCGAAATCGAAGTTAGCGATCTTGATTTCAGTTTAAAAAACTGCTTACAAACGTCTTTTTCTGATACGGGCGCTGCTTTATTACATAAAACTGCGATTGGCAAGGTTTTCAGGGCGTCAGCCTTACAAAATTATCCTCGCTACTAGTTGAATAATTTGGTGAAAAGCAACTGACTTATACTGTAACTTGATTCATTTTAGCGATTTAAAAATTGCCTCTTCTTACCAGTGGCTTTGACGTTTGAGGACTTTTTTTCAGAAATCGATTCCTAAGGGCGAGGGAAACTCTCATTCCCCAAATCCTTCCTTGCCACTTCCACCCAAAATTTTTTGGCTGGCTACGCCTCTGCTTCTGAGTGGACTATGAATCGCTATAAAAATCTTGTTGCCCGCAGATAGCTCAGCACCCGAATTTAACTCCCTTCCACTAAGCTACCGGTATACACCAAAACGTCATAAAATTACATGACCAGCTCAGCTACTACTCTCAAAAAGTGAAAGCAGCAGGAAAGGCAACTGCAGCTTGCCCAAGTCTCAAAAACAAATCTTTATTACACTCACAATATTACGCTGAAGCATGCAGTGAATGGTGGAGTCCATCTTCGCGCCAGGGCAAAACAGCTTCGAATAAACGCTGCTGCGGTGGCGACACTGTCCGATTACCCGGGAATCAAACCCAAACTTCCCGCGTCGATAGCGATGTCTTTACCCACTAATCCAACCTGCCGGTTACTTAAACCTATATTCTCGTATTCTTTCTCTACTCACGTAACACTGAACATGCTGATCTTTCAAAAGTCCATCGCTGCGAGTGACGTTAAACTGCAAATTCATTTTAACAATCATTGTTTTATTGCAAACATACGGAACACTAAAAATAAAAATAAATTTACCGATTGGCAGTATGTTTATTGTTTAGCGCGATAAAAACACTTTATTCAACATGCTCTTCATTCCCGAAAACGTATAAAGACCACAGAGACAAAGCCGATTAATGGCATAGCCCTTTAACAAAATTTTATGGGATTATTTGACACATGCGTTTACGCAATAAGATTTGGTTGGAAATTTCCCATTGCGATGCAAATAATCGATTCATGCGATTAAGCAGTATGCATATGCATTGCAATCAACCGATCTACCAAGTATTCGAGAAACCATTATTTCTAACTTTTTGCTATTGGCTAGTATTGGCACTTCACAGTCACCTTTTGTGACTTTACTTTGAAGCTAGCATTATCATTTTTAAGTACAGCAACAAAATAAAAATTCTTAAAAATCTTTCAAGATGGGGACATCGCGTGACTAACTCTCCAGCACCACATGAGTACAGCTTTGTATAAAACGCTACATACAGCATTGCAACAGTCTAGCTGAACTTCAAATCAGTGCAAATCGACAACAGCATAAGTATTTGAACTTGATAGTCTCTTTACGACATACACGGATGATAGTTTCAAAATTCAATATCTGATCCATTGCTTTCAACGCTGTCGTTGCCACTGCTGCTGCCCAATCCAGAATCATCTAATTCCCAATCTTTACCAACCAATTTGTGCACCTAAGAATCAAATCTTCATTATACTCGCAGTATTAAGTCGAAGCGTGTAACGAGTGGCCTTACCGCCTGCCAACAGAGCCCCGAAGAAACGTCACAGCGGCGGCGAGCCGTTGACGACCCTGGGTCCGGTTTGACCGACCCGGGAATCGAACTAAAAATCTATGGCCCCGATAGCGATTTCTTTTACCACCACGCTAACTGGCCTACGCATTATGAATTGAACATTAAAACATCAGGGTTGCCAACTTGATGCACTCTGCAGTTCATTAAAATTTTGCAAGTCCTATTTAAGCACTTCTTGAGCTAAAGCAGTGTTCATCGAGTTTAGGCCAAGTTCAAAACCCAATAACTAAACTTTTATAGAGGTAAAGCGCTAGTTCGAAGCCCTGAACAAAATACAACTAAAGTAGAAGATCCTGGTTTTAACCTCAGACCGTCTTTGAAGCGTGCAAAAATCATTTGCCCTCGGCAATTCTTAAAACTGGACGTTCCTACAACATGGATTCTGTTGTTATCACCAGCACTCCAGCAGTGTAGGCAAGACTATACAAAATTTCAGCTTTGTACTGCTTTGCTTACACTGCTCATGATGACAGCTGATTCTATGTTATCCAAACGTCCAGTTTTGTGACTTTATTTTTCCTCATTAAACAATTTTTGGCCCATATTTATCGTCTTCAGACATCTGCCTTTTACAACAAAGCATCGTAAAGCTTACAGTTGCCATCATTTCTTTATGCCTCTGAGGATTATCGACAAATTCTTCATTACAATCAATAATTGTGATAGGCACATCAGCAAGCGTTTCGTCCACTCTAAAATATACATCAGCAACAGCACGTTAAAATCAAACAGCAAACTCGAGAGACTTGACGACGGAAAAGTCAAGAGTAAGGTAAATTTGTGCGTTGAAAATTAAACTAAACAATGCCCTTCTTTGCTCTCAGATTTTCGAGCATTGCGACGATTAATCATGAAGACACAAGCTACAGTGACTTTTTTTATGGAAATGTCAAATCAAAAAGTTTTTTTAGAACATAATTTTTATGGAGAGGCTGCGTATGACCGTGACCGCTAAAAAAGTAATTAAAAGAAGTTTTTCAAAAAAGTCGTTATGGGGTGTTCTCTAAAAGACTAATCGGCACATCTGTTGACATTTTCTTAATTTCAAAATAATTTTGCAAAGTGTTGACAACCCCTGCACACTAGCTCAACTGCATTCCCTATGGCACATCATCCGAGATAAACAAGTATAATACTAATCTATAAACAAGATATTTGCATATTATCTTAATCAGCACATCTGTACTTTTCATGTAAATTGAAGCTTTTTACTACAACCAGTACCTATGAGCACTTGATAATATTATTGCTTTGCAAACTTACTCTTTTGATGAAATTGTGTACGTATATATAAGCACGATAATTGGGAGTCAATTTTGTTTTGCCAGCTCAGTGTTGACGTCATGCACACAATGTCGCAAGATCGAAACTTTTAAGATTTTTGTTGGAACATGACGTGAGAGTTTCACTTCATGTCACAATACGCGAGGCGCATTTTTTGCGTAACATGTCGCAAAAAAGACAGACTAGAATTTTTAAAAGCTAACTTTTTTTAGTCTTTTTGTAGAAATACAGTAAAATTTTTTGCTAGTGAGATGATTTGGCAACTTTTCTAATTAGATTAAAATTTGCTAAATGAATTTCAAATTGAAGTAAATAATTAAATGGCATATAACTTTCGAAAACGTAGAAGCCAGATAATGAATTTGCAAATGAAATAGCATCAGTCATTATTGGATCGCCTAAATAAGTCTGTATCTGATCGCCAAAATGAGTCCGGATTAAATTGCACTTCTTCTGGAGGAAGTTCATCCTCATTTGGACTTTTACGCAACACAGCCGAGTTTTCAGCTTACGCAACCATATGTAGAGATAGACCGGGGCCCTGGTCGGGGATGCCACTTTTGGCCCCGGTATGGCCCCAGGGGGTCATAAAAATCGCCCGGGGCTGAATTTCAAATTTATTTACCGTATATTCCGGCGCATAAGACCTTTAAAGTGCAAAAATCCACCCTTAAAAATTGGGGTGGTTTCATACAACGAACATAAAAGTAATATTTTAATTTTAACATGAAGATATTTTTATTTTATATGAAAAAATGCGTTGGTGCGTCAAAATAAAGTGCGCCATGAACTAATGAAAAGCGTGCACAATTACGAAAGCATTACGTAACACCATTGACGGCATTTACGTAAGGAGGACGCAAGTATCCTGCTTAGCTATGTATTCTAGACACAATATAAAGCATTGTATCCCGGCAGGCGCAATTCCCCGGCCAAAATTGTTGCCCCGGTCGTTTTCTAACCATATGTGAAAAAAAGCAAATTGATCAGCCAGACAAAACTTCTAACCGAAAGTCTTGTTGGTGCTGCACTCGCTGCGCCGCGCAGTTTGCAGCGAACCTTTCAACCGGTCCAGCGTGGAAGACGCCAGATCTGCGTGCGAGTCTTGCAGACTATTCATTTGCCGACAGCATAAAAACTCCTGATGAAAGTAAGTGCCCTGTTTGGAATGCTAACATTTGCATACACACAGATTATTGATTTAACTAGGAATCGACCGGAGCCCGGGTCGGGGATGCCACTTTTTGCCCCAGTCCGGCCCCGGTCGGGGGGGTCACAAAAATTGGCCGGGGTTGAATTTCAAATTTATTTACCGTATATTCCGGCATATAAGACCTTTAAAGTGCAAAAACCTATCCTTAAAAATTGGGGTGGTTTCATACAAAGAATATAAAAGTCATACCTTAGTTTTTACATAAGGATTTTTTTATTTTATATGAAAAATACGTTGGTGCGTAAAAACAAAGAACGTGCATGCTTAAAGTGTTTTTGAGTTTCGTCATACACTAATGAAAAGCGTATAATTACGAAAGCATTACGTAACAGCATTTACATGAGGAGAGAGGACATAAGTAGCCTAATTAACTATGTATTCTAGACACAATATAAAGCATTGCATAAACCCCGGCCTCGGCAGGCGCAAGTCCCCGGCCCCGGCCAAAAAGGTTGTCCCGGCCGTTCCCTAAATTTAACACCACAATCAATAGGTGCAAACAACCATGGTTGTTTTGACGTGGTTAATTCGTGCACTGTATCCAAACATCTGGACATAGCATGTACTGCAGTGTCTAGCTTCTAGCATCTGCCGTTAAAACATGCTTGTGACTTTTATTCTATTTGTTACCATATCGTTTGTAGCAAAAAAAATGAAATTCAAGTTTTGTCGCAGTTGTAGGATGTAAGCACCACGACTGCAACTAGAAGCTGCAGCTTGGTGAGAGAAAAAAATTTTGGAGGAAGGTTTCAAGAGCTGCCATAATGTTACGGCTCAGAAGTTGTTTTTTTGGGGGGGTAACAAGCCTATAAAAGCCTAAAGTTCGTAATTTCAAACATGCATTACGCTTCTCTGCTTTCTAAACGTCAAACATTTCTTTAAAAACAAAATTTGACTACTTTTCTGCAAAAAATATACAAAAAAAAAGCTGTTTTCGCAGTAGGCTTCAGGAAACCCTCTGTTTGAGCAGCTTTGAAAAAAGCTGTAAGCTTTTCGTTACGCACTCGTCAGTGGGTAATCGCGTCAAAGTGGAAACGAGAAAGCATTAAAGCAAGGTCTGGCGATTCATAAATATAAGTTTCGGACGGCAGTGAAACGGTAGTTACATTGGCTAATTTAACTCTTTCTAATTGTATAGATTAGGTAGCCGTACTTTAATGTAGCTGGCTTCGCGCAGACTGAGATCAAAAAAACAAAAAAAAAAAACAGATTGTTGGCAATTTGTCAACACATGTGCTGATTGGGGTACCCAAAATCGCTGTGTTGACAAGGGATAGGAAAAACCTTTCAAGATGAATATATTGGCGCATTGGCATTTATTGGCGTAAACGCCAATGCTAACACTTCGTTTTGAAAATATTTCGGGGGCATTCACACTAAGGGTTGTAAGGTCATTACGGCGTCAATCTACAAAAAAAGATTGTTATGGGAGCGGTCATCCTCGAGGAAAACCTCGAAAACAAACGTATCGACGTTAATGGCTATTCAGTACTAACACTTCCTTAGCCTCCCACCCCCGACATCAGCTAACGAACACTGGTAGGATTGTTGAACCAGCAGTAAAATTTACTGAAGCATTTACAATGCTCGCACTTACTTTACTTCATTCCTGTAGAGCCATGCTTCGTGTTTTTCATGAAGACATTTAAGATAATCCAAAGTAACGCCACTCTCTTCTGGCCTGCCTCGCTTTAACATTCGATTGTAACAAACCTTAAAAAATGTTTCAAAACTTTAGTCCCATTCAAGGACGTAACCAGCAAAAATTAGGAGGGGCAGAGCTGGATTTAGATGAATAAGAGGGCCCCGTTCTCCTTAGTAATCTCTAAAAATTGTCTTTAGACGTCAAAAGTGGGGGGCAGCGCTTTGGCGCCCTCTCCTGGCTACACCACTGGACAAAGTAACTGCTTTCCATGGAGAGGTTGGACAATCTACTTACTTCTCGAACGGCAGGTTATTGCAATGGTTAAGGACATCGCTATTGCCAGAAGCAGAGGTTTCATATTTCCCGAAGCTTTTCGTCTGACACTTGTCAAGGGAATCGTCAGAATAAGAATGTAGAGCTGAGACCGCTTGTAAAAGCGTGAGAGAAATAGTTTCTGATTGGATGAAAAGTGTCGACCAATCGTCCAATCAGAAACTATTTCTCTTTTCTCTCACGCTTTTACAAGCGGTCTCAGCTCTACATTCTTTATTCTGACGATTCCCTTGACAAGTGTCAGACGAAAAGCTTCGGGAAATATGAAACCTCTGCTTCTGGCAATCTTCAAGTTCTGTCCCACCAACCAACTGTTTACATCGCTATGGGCACAGGATGTCTGGGATTCGATTTCCGAGCCGGTCAAATCACACACAGTCTCACCAACGGCTCGCCACCACTGCGATGTTTCTTCGGAGCTGTGTTGTCCAGACGCTATGCCGCAGAGATGGACCCGGCCTCTCGTTACACGCTTTGGTGTAATACCGCGAGTATAATGAAAGAGTTGATTTTGTTTACCTCTGGCTCAGAGCGGAGATAGATGATTCCATCCAACTTTAAATCACCAAGAGCATGTATAAGATAAGTGCTCCAATCTTGATAAATATTCCATTCCGTTTCGGACATCACTCCGCTTTCAAAGCAATTAAGTGCAAAAATATACCTGAAATTAATTGACAAAATCGTGATTTTGTATCTTTTTCGGGACAAAATTTCATAATAAACAGGCATTCTATTTTTAAAATTTCCAACGAAAGACATTTTCAAGAAAATACAGTTTCAAGGTACAATAAAAAAAAATCAAATCGTCCTTGTACTTGTGGTATTACGCTAAAGCGTGAAACAAGTGGTGGGATCCATCTCCGCGGAAACGTTACAGCAGTGACAAGCTGTTGGCGACACTGTGTCCAATTTGACCGGCACAAGAATCAAACCCAAGACCTTACGTCTACAACAAAAAGCTAAGAAGCACATACACAACAAAAACCTACTTACCTACTGCTATAACATGAACGTTCGAAGAATTGCACTGGATTTTTGGCATAGACATATTTTCGACTGTGTTTGCATACATCTCTCATGCGAGATGCAAAAGTATAGGATTCGAATGTATAAGCCCATCGCTTGGGGTCGGAATAAAATGTACTGAGTAAGTTACCACCAGTTTTCTGCGATGCTGTCGGCTGTTAACAAATAGCTTTTGTTGACAATCAAATAAACAAGCCTTCTGTCAAAATCCAATGCAATTCTTTGAAGGCTTGCGTAAAGATAAAAGCAATAAACAACTGATAATATAAACAATAACTAGCCCCACCTATCCGACTGTAAAGACCGCTCAAAGAACTGCACTGGGTTTCGAACATTTTCACGATAGGGCAAAAGTTTTCTTTGGAGACGCATTCGGCTCAACAGGGCGTAAGATTGGAAAGTATACGACCAGCGACTAATGTCATCGTAAAACATTTGCAAAAGATTTCCACCACTTTTTTGGGACAAGGTTAACTCAGTATCCTTTAACAAAATATTGCATTTACAGCAACGGGTTTTCTCGTGCAACTAAAAATTGGCTACCAATAAACCAGTCATAAAGCTACTTAAAAGAGCAATAGCCTCACAGTTACTACTCTACATTCTTTATGGTAGGCTAGCAACAAACTAAGCTGCAACTTGGTAAGGCAAGTCTTTTTTCAAAATTGCTTTCAAAAAAATTTTTTCCCAAAACTGAAGTTCGTAAAAGGCAGATAAATGCATGTGCAGTTGCAAATTGTACAAGCGAAAGACCAAAAAAAGTGTTTGATTTAAATGCAGCCGGTATAAATACCATTGACAATGTTTTACCTCATCTCCAGTGATATTAGTCCAACGCGCAACTGGTTCAGGAACCACCGTCCATTCTGGTGATTCTGCTTCCAACAACTTAATAAAAGTAGATTTTCCAGTGGCTGCGAAACATTAAAAAAGGTGATATATCAGCTCATGCAGTTATATTCAGTTTTAATGCACAAACTTAAATTTAACAGCTCAGATGGCTGAGTGGTATAAGCGTTTGTCTTTGGAGGTCTAGACTCTAGTTTGATTTAGAGTCAGCTCAAACCAATGACTTTAAAATTAGTATTCACAGCTTCCCTGCTTGACGCTCAGTATAAGTCGCGCTCAAAAGTTTAAGACCACATACATAAAAGTTGTCTTTTGTTGAAACATAAAAAAATTCGGGATAATGTTGCGCCACATTAGCTTTTTATGTTCCATGAGCATTAAATGATGCTTGTGAAGCCTAAATCATAAGATTTTTTGCGCATTTCTGGTTTTGGAAGCAAAAAATTTTAAATTTTATTCAAATTTTAGTGCTGAAAACATGGGCAAAAACAGGGGATTATCAGTTGCAGAACGGGCAAAAATTATTATTTTAAAAGAAGAGTGGTACTTAGGAAGACAAATTTCAAAAAAACTAAATCTTGGCAAAACAGAGATTCATCAAACAACTGTAAAATTTCGAAAGTTTGTTAGTTTTCAGGACTTGCACAGGTCTGAAAGTCCCAGGGTTATCTCCCAAAGGAATGATCACCTGAAAAGTGAATGGTAGTGAATTCACTAATCAGTTCAAGCAAGAATATTGAATCGGCGTTGTAGCAACTGTACCTTTGAGCAACAAGGCTGACCCAATTTTCTTGGTTGAGCTGGTTAGTGAACTCACTACCATCCATTTTATCAGGTGGCCATTCCTTTGAGAGGTAACCCTGAGATTTGCAGGCCTGTGCAAGTCCTAAAAACCAACAAACTTTCGAAATTTTACAGTTGTTTGATGAATCTCTGTTTTGCCAAGTTTTAGTTTTTTTGAAATTTGTCTTCCTAAGTACCACTCTTCTTTTAAAGTAATAATTTTTGCCCTCTCTGCAACTGATAATCCCCTGTTTCTGTCCATATTTTCAGCATTAAAATTTGAGTAAAATCGAATACTTTTTGCTTCCAAAACCAGAAATGCGCAAAAAATCTTATGATTTAGGCTTCACAAGCATCATTTAATGCTCATGGAACATAAAAAGCTAATGTGGCGCAACATTATCCCGAATTTTTTTATGTTTCAACAAAAGACAACTTTTATCTGTGTGGTCTTAAACTTTTGAGCGCGACTGTAAAGGGACAGCGTGAAGAACAAGTCAGCAAGTTTACTTGCTGTGCCATAGGGAAAGGCACATAGAGGGATTCCCCCATCTTAGAGTGGTAAACAGTGGCCAACAACTTCTAAGCCACCTCGTTTAAGCACTTTGATCGCCTTCTCATGATAGGAGGACAAATCTGCACCCTAATACTAAAAAGAATTTACAAAACACGCAATAAACAATATAAAAGCACAAACCAGATACAAACATAAAATATTAAAAGCTGGCAGAATTATGATATCTTACCAGCTTACCTATATTTCCTTCAACTGCAATCTTTTTGCTTTTTGTGCATGCAATTTTTCGAGCACGTTTTGGTCGTACAGTGTCCATGTTAAGAGAGTCCATGTGAAACTTGTCAAGACTAAAGGCAGAAAAATAGCACCAGTTTCTAAAAAGAATTTCTTCGACAAAACTTAAAGAAGTCCTTAACATGCAGAAGTTTAGAGTAGGCTAAAATAAAACCTTACTAGCGACACAGAAACAAAGTTACCGTAAATTGGTAGCTCTTCATTTTTAAGCCTACTGTTCTGTCTATAGTAGTCCTTTTTTAGGATCTTTAGGATTCTTAGAATTTTGCAGACGTAGCAGCAAAATCCTTAGCGTCCTAAAAATAAGACGACCAGGAGGGGTAGTCCATTTTTTAGGATCCTGTAAACGGTTTGCTTTTTCAAACATTTTTTAGCATTGTCAGCTCCATTATGATGAGTTATAGCCAATAAACACCGGAAATGATAGATTTTTCTAACCACAACCTAACGAAAATCAATTCTAAATACGCAAAATGTAGCGCGTCCTAAACAAAGGACGACCAGGAAGGATAGACCTTTTTTTAGGATCCTGTAAACGGTTTGCTTTTTCGAACATTGTGCAGCATTGTTAGCTCCACTATGACGAGTTATAGCCAATAAACACCGGAAATGATAGATTTTCTAACCGCAATCTAACAAAAATCAATTTTAAATGTGTAAAACAAAGTGCGTCCTAAACAAAGGACGACCAGGAGGGGTAGTCTTTTTTTAGGATCTTTAAAATGGTTTGCTTTTTCAAACATTTTTTAGCATTGTTAGCTCCATTATAACAAGTCATAGCCAATAAACACCGGAAATCAGTGTTCCCTCTAAGATTTTGACTAGTGCGAATTTGCCCGAATGATAAATTCATTGAAATTTTGGCCCAAAGATTTCACTACTTTGAGGACCTCTTATACAAATTTTTTGCATCAAATTTGCTTTTTCAAGACACAAGCTACAGTCTTGCATTAACATATTCAAGTTTTGTGTTTAAGTTTTTCAGTTTTGCATTTTATAATATTAATTTCTGGTTCAAAATCAGTAAAATTTGCCCAAAAATTTCACATTTTTCTCAAATTTCTCACTTTAGAGGGAACACTACCGGAAATTAAAGATTTTTTAACCGCAACCTCACAAAAATCAATTATAAAAGAACGCGCTTTGTTTTAGACACTTAGAATTCACTTTCGTTACCTGGTGGTTAGAAAAATCTATCATTTCTGGTGTTTATTGGCTATAACTCGTTACAATGGGGCTGACAATGCTAAAAAATGTTCGAAAAAGCAAACCATTTGCAGGATTCTAAAAAAAGGATTACCCCTCCTGGTGGTCCTTTTTTAGGACGCTAAGGATTTTGCAGCTGCGTCAGCAAAATCCTGAGAATCCTAAAAAAAGGATGACCCATGCAAAACTTGTGAAAAATGAGAAGTTTGGGGCAAAATCTCCTAATTTTTCTTCTCCACTGAAATGGTATGATGGTGATTTTTGGCCAAAGTTAAATCAAAGTGTTAAATATTTTGGCGCACAACAAAAGCTTAATGCTTTAGAAACTCAAAAATTGGATCAAACTTTCCTTAACCCCCATAAATCATCGAACAAATGTTCTATTACAATTTACGCTAGGGCAAATTTACACTTGGTAAAAACTTGATAGGAAACAGTGTGTAAGCCTCATGCCATCATAGAGGATGGTTTACTTTACTGTTTAAGACGTGGCTTTAAAATACTAGTTCCCACTCACTGCGTCCAAGTGAAAATATTATTCCATTGCAGTAAGATGTGGCTTTGAAATGAAGAGCCACAGGTTGCCTTCATGCCAATGCTAGCAAGTGGATAGCCTACACCGAAGATTACCTTATACACCAGTATATTGGTTATCATTTGGAATTTACTCTTTGTAACCAGCCATTAGTTCAGTTGTTAAACGCAAATGCTATCAGTGTGAGAGGTCGGGAGTTTACATAATACAAAACTCAAATTTTGTTGTTGTTTCCCAGGCCCGTCAAATCGGCATGGTGTCGCCAATGGTTTGACACTGCTGACTGCTACAACCACTGTTTCCCCCAAGGTTTAGGCAACTGCAAATTTTCCCCAATTTAAATTTAAAAAAAAAATTTGCCTAAGGATATGAGCAAAAGAAAGTTTGATCAAATTTTTGCCTGGAAGTTGAGTTTTCATAGTGTAAAACTTTTGTTTTGCTCCAAAACATTTAACACTTTGATTCAAATTTGGTCAGAAATCTCCCTTCCACTTGGCAAGCTTAAAGAAAAATTGAAAATTTTTGCCTAAAATTTCTCATTTTTCCCAAATTTTGCATCTTTGAGGGAACAGTGGCTGCGACGTTTTTTTGGAGCTGCATAGCCTAGATGCTCCTTGCCACTCGTTACACGCTTCAGCATAATTTATAGACCTAATGATTCGATTCACTCCTCGTTCAAACAAACAAACAAATTTGACTGACACCAATGTTATCGCAAAGATTTTAGCAGGCGCCAATTTGATAAAATATATATCAATAAAATATTTTAATACAAATTTGCTCAAAGATTTTTGACAAAAGCTCACAGAAAATTTGATTTACGTATTCTGATTGCTGCAAGTCTAGGCATCAAATAATCTGATAACGAATACTCTAATGCCAACAAAAATAATAGCTGGGGCTAAAAATATGAACACAACCAAGCAAAACACAATAACCAGTTACCGCTCAAAACTGGTTGAGATATGCTTGATAAACTAGCCAGCTCCACTAAGCTACAAACAATCGAATTCAACACATGAGAAAATAGCTCAAAAATGAAACCACAGTAATTCTTAAAATTGAACGTTTATTCAACAATTTATCTTTCAGTTTTGTACTAATGATGACAGTTAAATCTGTTGTCAAAACGTCTAGTTTTAAGAATTACTGTTTTGCTTTTCTCCCACAAAATTGAAATCAAGTCTAACGAGGAACATGGCAGCTGCATCCCAAGTAATATACGCACTATCTTATCTACGATTATAGCAACTTGCTTTGCATGTTTAGATGAAAATTTCTTGACTGTTAAATACTTAACATAGAGATAGCAAATCCGAACTTACCTTGAGACTGAAGTTGATGAAAATGATGATAGTGGGGCGGTAATGTCAGTTAAAAACGCCTTCCCGCATTTTAGCATTTTCAATATTCAAGTTTTCCCGCTAAATCTTTCACTATTCATTATCACGTCACAAACAATTCACAGCTGTTTTTCCCCGCAATTACAAGTTTGCGCTTAAAATCAAACTTGGTGTTGCCAAATATTTTTATTCCATACAACTTCGCTTAAAAATAACATTAGCAATTTCGCTGCTAAAGTTGCAAAACTCTAACCATCAACTTATTGCTCACAAATCAAAGAAAGCAAGATTGCACTCGGTCGGTCGCTGGAAAACCATCCCCGCAAGAGCGGTCAGAGCTATAAGTATACAATCAACAAAGCTCGTTGTTAAAAAAACTGTGCTATCATACAGTAGTTCCATACTTTGCTTGCAGTGTCGGGGGGGTCCTATGCCTTTTCGCAAATTTGATTTTAACGTTAGCAGCAGCTTTTTTGTAGAGGATTTAATTTAGCGGGGCCCTCTATCAGGGGTCTCCGGAGCTACAGCCCCCCCTCCCCCCCGGCTGGCCCTGAAAAAATTCGAAAATTCGAAGTTGATGTGAGCTGAAGAGTTTGAAAGCTGAAGTCAGCTGAAATTACAAAATGGATACCATTGCGGAGTTTTCAACAGATAAACCGTAGTTCCATTCCATCCTAATTTGAAGTTCAATCATGGTTAAGAACACTATGAATATGGGGCGAAAATAGCTTAAGGAAAAATAAAGCCTCTGTAGTTTTTAAAACTTTATATTTCGACAACATAGATTCAGCTGCCATCATCAGTTGTGTAATAGCTTTAGCGGTCATTCATTGAATCATTTTAGAATAATAGCCTACATACTGCCTTGCTTTCACTGCTGATGATTACGTTGCGCAGTCCCAAAGCTTGAACGCTGGTATCTCCGAGTCAGGGGTAACTGCATTACATGCTTACGTTCAGTGGTGTAAAGTAACGAAGTAGTTTTACTTAGGTAGACTACCGGTACTTAAGTATTATTGCTTGGTAACTGGTAGCCTACTTAAGTGATTTCAATTTCGACTACTTCTACTTACGTACCGATAGCTCAATCAGAAAGTAACGCTACTTAAGTGGCTTTAAAAATGATAAGTAGTTTATATTAAGCAATGTATCACGCAAATGATAAACAATCATGCATGATAATAATATTTGCAACATTAGTATTAGGTATTGTTATATTTTATTATGTAAGTTTTACAATTTCGTGATATTAAGTGGTCTTTTGTTGTTGATATTTGGCGTGGACACTGAGGTTGCATTTTGCAGATTATGACACACTTCACTTTTTTATTTTCGTAAAATGAATGTGCTAATTATCCTAAATATACTTAAGCATCGGCAAAATATATGTTAAGTTTAGAAGTGAACAAATTATCTTTTGCCAAAGCTCAGCTTTATGGCCATGGTTTTGCAAACGCTACTTTTTACTTCAGTAGCTTCAAACAGCTGGTAGCCTACTTCTTACGTCTATTTGGTTACTTTTTACATCCCCTATTTTCTACTCGACTTCAAGTAGCTTCCGCCATCAGTAACAATACTTTTACCTAAGTAGATTTCTGAACTACTTTTTACGCCACTGCTTACGTTTCGTTTGTTCTTGAACTGACTCGTTGAGTCAGGGTTGTGGAAGCGGTATATTTGCAAACAGCTTCCGCTTCCACACCTATCGCTTCGGCTTCCGCTTCTGCTTCCAAAAAAACTCACCGAAATTTCGCCAGTAAAATACGACCAGTGCGTTGGTAGCCGATAGCGTAAACCGAAGCTTTTTTTCCAACCCGCTGAAAGCTCTTGGTCAAGCTTTAGCAAGCGTTTTTTTAAAGATAATAATTTGCAAAAAGCTAACAAAAGTGTAAAGGAATGATTGAGTCACAATCCTGGGAATCTTTTACAACAACTTTGCAACGAAACTTACCTCTTCATTAGGAAAATGTTGATACACAGCACTCAGTGGAATGGCAAGAATTTTTAAAGGATGGGAGGAGGCATAATTTCTACATTGTGTTCAAGCGTATTTTTTTCAGGAAAACTAATTTGAAGCTCATGGAGAAACAAGAAAGGTTTTGGGGGGTCCGGGGGCATGCTTCCCCGGAAAATTTTTGAAAACGTGCATGATCTAATGGCTTTTTTAGTGCTTTTTGAATAATTTTCAGCTAAATTTTGTTTTAATTTTTTGACCCTAATTCTGAGTGCTTCGCCAAATATGATGCATTTTGTTCGCGCATTTTCGATTTATGAGTGCTTAAGGCGCAAGGCTTATTGCTATCGAGGAGGCTCGAAATTATGAAAAAATTATATACATCAAAAACATTTTCCAAAACGGCTGGTGGGAGGATGCATATCCCTCATCCTACCCCCTTAAGTCCGCCCCTGGCCATAAGCTACAAAAACCATCGAAAGAATCTGGCATATTTCAGTCACTTGGCACCATTAATTTTTTACTAAAAGACAAAGTCAAGAGGAGAGGACCGGGGGGGAGGGGAGGACGGCTCAACGCCCCTCTTAATACGCTCCTGACAGCACTTCATCTGTTTCGAGACATGATTATAATTGGAAAAGAGTCAAGAATTGCTTTTAGCACTTTTAAAAACTTGAAAAAACTAAAAAAGCGATTTTACGTTAGCACTATCTGAATGTTAAGCGAAGAGTAATACCCTATGGTGAGATTTGGCATCCATGTGAAGCTAGCATTGCAAAATAATGTCTAATAGATTGAATAAAATATAATATCTAATAAGTTATTTACAATATGCTTTTTTAAATGATGTGGAAGCGGAAGCGGCATATTTTTCGCGCTTCCGCTTCCATCAAAGTATGACCGCTTCCACATCCCTAGTTGAGATGTCGGTATCAATATGCGTTATCATCCTTTTTTTAACGTTGAGATGAGTAGGCTACCCAAATATTCTTTTTGGACTCGAATTGAAAAATATTTTCCTCCCTAACTTTTCGACGGAAACTTTTTGATTTTAGGAACTAAAGTTTCATTTTTATGGAGACAAACGCCAATTCCCTTACAGGAGACCTACTTGACGCAATTAATTTAGCAAACCAATCACATTCCACCGCATTTTGTCCTCGCAAATTTTTCAATTTAATATAGTATTATACACAAATACTGCATTCAAACATAATACGCAAATAACATGGAACAAATAAAAGTAGAATACAAAACAACATAATTATGAACAAAAACGGTATTGAAACAATAACAAAATTCCTTTTTCATAGTTGAAAAACAAAACGGTCAAATTTGACTTGAAATCATTGGTTTGCAAGGAATTGTCTGTTTGAAAGACGGAAATCGCTCATAGACAGGGCCAGAGCCGCAACAAGATTTCAGAGGGTCCCAGGGGTAGTTTTTTGGAAGGGGGACGCTTTCATGCAGACCTAATTTTGACGATATTAAACAGCTGACCTTTTCTTAGAGGACGCGAATTACCGGTGGGCCCCGGAAGCTATAGCTCCCCCACCCCCCTGATACGGCCCTGCTGATAGCTCAGCAATTTGTTTCAATGATAATCAGCCTCTATGGAGTAAGTTTCTGGCAAAACCTTTAATCCAGACATCCATCCAACTAATCTGATTCTAAAACTGATGATCATTGCAATAGCAGCTTTGATTAAACATAAACATTTAGTTATTCTCGAAAAAACAAAATTTAAAGATATCACTATCGCTGCGGGAGGTCTGGGGTTCGATTCCCGGGATGGTATAATCGAACACACTGTCACCAACGGCTCGCCACTGCTGCGACGTCGCTTTGGAGCTGTGCTGCCCAGGCGCTAAGCGGCGGAGATGATCCCACCGCTCGCTTCGGTGTAATACCCCGAATACAATGAAGATTAGATAGTAAAGATACAGTATTAGAAAACAACGTAAGTTGTATACCAAGTGCTGTAGTATTGAAGTCTATCACTAAAATATTGAGCAGCAATATTAACGACGTATTAACTACATTAGTACGTAAATGGTCTGTTAAGGCAGATAAAGAAGTCCAAAAGCTTAGGCCTACTAAATTATACGCTTGTGCTCGTACTACCACAAGTAGAGGGGTGTGATTCACCTCTAGGGGAGGCATATCCCGAGGGGTAGTTATGCGGTGGGGAATTTGGACCGGCCGATGTCGAGTGTGAATGACGTATTACGCCTGTTACGTCACCACGGGTCATTAGCGGGGAACCTTCACTCCTACCCCTTCTGTGGTAAGTAGGAGCTGGGGCATGGTGGGAGAATGATTTTGACTGACGTTGATGAGTTGAAGCAGTATTTGACAGCTCATCGCTAACTTTGTAACTGTAGTTTCTGGAAAAACAAAAATATTGTGAATACACGTCGATGTAGTGGTTAAACACATCGCTATCAGTGCGGTAGGTCATGGGTTCGATTACCTGCCCAGTCACATCGGACACAGTGCTACCAACGGCTCACCATCGCTGCGATGTTTCTTAGGAGCTGTGTGGCCCAGGCGCTTAGTTCCAGGTGGACCCATCTCTCGTTACGCGTTTCGGCGCAATACCGCCAGTATGATGAAGATTTGGTTCTGATAGTACAGCTTGTTACATTGTTTGTCATCAAAACTTAATTACGTCCTTGTTCGTTTTAGCAATGCTATCAATACAATTTTTTATTTAACTCAGATGGTCGAGTAACAAGAGCGTCTGACTCTGGACTCCGGTTTGATTCTGAGTCGGGTCAAACCAATGACTGTAAAACTGGCATTCACAGCTTCCCTGCTTGACGCTAAGCAGTCAGCAATAACAGGACGGTGTGGAGAAGCCAGCAAGTCTACTTGTTGTGCCGTTGGGAAAGGCAATTAGCAGTATTCCCCATCTTAGAGTGATAGACAGATGGCCGGCAATTCCGGAGCAAGCTCGTTATAACGCTTTAATCGCTTTCTCGTGATAACTAAATAAACATGGGACATAACACGACCACATGGTTTCTATTTCTTACCTTGAAGAATGAGTCTTTGATGTCGCGTTATTTTCATGAGAATCTGAACTTGCTAAACTTTGGCACGAGCTGGTCAGCATAAGTCTGTTAAGTAAATCCGACATTTCGCCAGGCGAACAGTTGCTCGGTATGGACACAGCATGATGGGATGATACGTGTAGGTCACACTGGCCAAGTAAACTCAAAAGCTCCTCTTGCGTCGGTCCAGTAAGCGCTAAAACACCGTCAAAATTTTTTCACGCAGACTCATCGTAAAACAAAATCACATAACACCATCTACCCTTCTACCTACAAACTTATTAATGCATGTGTTAATGGTAAAATAAGAATAACTGTTTGAATTCGCTGAATAATTTACCACCATAGGACAGGCTAGCAAGTGGTAAAGGAGGCGATTGCTAATCGCGCAAAGTGCCTGTGCCAACGGCACAACTGGTAAACTCGCCGGCTTGTTCTCCACACTGTCCCTTTAATGCTGAACGACAAGCAGGGAAGCTGTAAAGTGAACACCAATTTTAAAGTCACTGGTTTGATCCGACTCGGAATGAAACCCAAGCTTGCAGCTACAAAGGCAGACGCTCTCACCACTCGGCCACCTGAGCAGTTGTAAATTACTGAACTAGTACCTTTCTTTTTATCTTTTGTTTGATTGAAAAGATCTAGAGCAGTAGAAATATCCCAAATTTGAATAATCCCATTCAAGTGGCCGGTGAAAAGATATCTCCTGGGTCGTGAACCCATTCGAGATGAACTCTCACATTCATGCAAGCAAAAACATGAAATCGCAGAACCATCGACCGACTTGATATCAGCAATTCTAAAGTCAACAATTATCAACACCACAAAACATATCAATCTTCATTATATCTCGCGCTATTAAGTCGAAGGGTGTAAGGAGTGGCGGGGCCCATCTCTGCGCTTGGCAACACAGCCACGAAGAAAAGTCGCAGCGGTGGCGACAGTGTTCGATTTGACTAGCCCAGAAACCGAACCCAAAACCTACCGCACTGATAGCGATGTCTTTAATCAATACTCCTAAATCACCAGCAGTTGGTTGACCACATAAATATTAAAACCTTTTTTACATAAGTTTTTACCATGCGTCCATATTGTAAAATAGCTGTATCAATTTCTCATTCATTTTTCTCAGCTCAGCCTGTGACCAAATATGGAGAGGAATACAACTAAACAAGCTAGCATGCCTTTGCAACATGCCAGTAGCCACAACACTGCCACTTGGTAAGTGGTCTGGCAAAGTTGTAAACAGAGTTAAAAACTCAATCCAGTTTAAGTTCGAGTTCAGCAGTTTTTGCCAAGCTTATCTTAACTTTAGGTAGTTTTTATCGCGTTTGAGACTACGTTCAAGCGCTTTTTATCAAGTTTAGAATAAGTTCAAAACTCCATAAACTTTTTTCGCGATAAAGATCAAGTTTGAATTTAAGAATTTTTTTTTCGAGTTTAAGTTGGGAGTGCGGCAAAAAAGAGCGAGTTGAGCAAGTTGGCAGTCCCGGATGTAAATAGTTGCTCACCTTTCTCCTGTAGATGAAGTTCGGATGAAAAGCTGATCGCACAATGGGAACAATTTTTGAATGAAGATTTGAATTTCTTCGCGTTCTCCATGAGGACCAATGTTGTTGCCAGAAGAAGTTCCACCTAAATCATGCACAACATCAAAGCAATGCGATCTGCAGAAGTTCAAATGCCCTAAAATCATTCGTTTAAGGACCGACCCGGTTGGCGTAGTGGTTAAAGACATCGCTATCGGCACGGGATGTTTCGGGTTCGATTCCCGAGTCGGTCAAATGGGCTCGGGAATGTTTATTAGAAGCTGTGTTGCCCAAGCGCTGAGCCGCAATGAGCCCCACCACTCGTTGCAAGCTTCACCGAAATACAGCGAGTATGATGAACACTGACAGTTCGTTTTAACAAGTCAAAACGCTATTAAAAGACAAAGTAATGGCATAAAAATGAGTGATAATGATGGATTCTCAGCTAAACGAAAGCATAAACATTTTAAATTTTTTCGAAGCAAAACGTAAAAATTCTAGTACTAAAATTACCTTTAAAACAAACACTCAAAAATCCTGATCAAAGCTATTGTTTACGAAGTCCGCATGTTCAGCTGTCGTGGGTCAAAAGCCCACGCCCACTTTCGACACCATAATCAAATTTTTGATGTCATAATTAAAAAAGTATTATGACTTGGAAAATTTCATTATGATGCAGAAAGCCAGGTTTCTGGCACCGAAAACAAGACACGTGGACAGGGTAAGTGACCGTGATGTACCTGACGTGTGGAGAGGATCAAGAGCAAGAATTTTGAAAGAAGCAAGAGGAGTTGATCCAGGTTGAGTGGATATCATTCCTCTGAATCGAGTTACCGTCCATGTACGTACGTGGTTGTTGTCAGAACAAACTACAATCAGTTACATCGTTAATTGTTTGTAGTAGTTCGTTCGATTGCCTTTCGATTGCCGACCCGGCCAAATCAGACCCGGTGCTACGTTTCTCAGGAGCTGCGTTGCTCAGGCGCGGAGATGAACCCGCCACTCGTAACACGCTTTGGCGCAATTCCGCGAGTATAATGAAGATTTGATCTTTTGACTATGCAATGATATTGAAAAGTCAGCCTTAGGAAGTAACAATTTGAGATGAATTAATAGAAGCCTTTGCAGCCACATGGAAACGAAAACTACGTTACCACGAACGCTTCGATCTTTGAAACGAGGCGCACACAGTGAACACAATCATTTAGTTAGCCAGTGACATGCACCAACAGCACAAATTCTCAAACGAGTTAAAATCGTGTCTAATTTTGCGTTTCAGTAATTTCGCAGCCTTAAACAACTAAATTTCTTGAAAATTTACTAAATATCGAATTTAATCAACTTTAAAAATTGAAAGCCAAGCTATAGCAAAACGTGAGCGCCTTTGCACAAAAGACTTTCGCTTTATTAATTGAAACTTACATTTTAACAAAGATTATTTACCGAAAACAAACGAAAAGTACTTCCCAAAACGGGACGTTTCGACAACATAAATTCTGCTGTCATCATCAGCAATGTCTTACAGTTTTGTACTGTCTTGCTCACACTACTGATGATGACAGCTTGAATCTATGTTGTTGAAACGTCCAGTTTCAAGAATCACTGAGGCTTGACTTTCCCCCTTAAGTCATTTTCGTCCCATACTTATTGCATTCCAAAGTTTGTTAGGTTGTAAGAAGAAAACGATGTTGTTTCACATAATTCACATCACCCAAAGAAATTTCCCAAATTTAGTTAAAAAAGAAGCCGCTCACCTGACACGAGATGCCTCTCCGACAGCATTACTTTGCTCACTGGGTTTCTATGGACAGTAAAAGTTTGAAATAATTGAAAACCTTGACCAACCAGCTCTGGATGTTGAACAATAACACAAACGGTACCAGTAGCAGTGCCGTAAGCAACTTCAATCCAGTTTCCAACTGCTATGCCTGAAAACAGATAATGGTAAAGAATTCGGCTCTATTCCAAGACATGCGAAAATTCACGGATTGTTTTGTTATCCGTTTGCAAAAAAACGAAGTTACGGATACCGCGTAAACTAAAAAACGAAACAAAAAATGACATCTTTACGTATGACGTCAAAACGTAACGGACGATCACGTACGGTATCTTTTTTTTTCGAACATTTTTCGGTCATTGACCGATTTTTTATTGAAATGACCGAAAATTTTTATGTCATTTCGGACAAGATGTCCGAAAAATATTTGGCTGCTTTATTACGCCTATACTCTTCGAAGAAAACGCTTCGAAAAACTCGGTGAATCATGTCGTGAAAACTTCTAATAATAAAAACAAATCGCTGAAGTTTCATCACTCTCTGCATGCTGCCTAAAGAAAAGTAAGTCGTTTAAAGTTATGTTAGAGACTTCGAGAGTCGCTTTGGGCTGCCAATTTTTCAACGAAAAGAAACTACTTTTTTCTATATTTGGAAAGAGAGTTCAAGCGCATGTCTGAAATTTTGGATGTGTTACAGAGGCTGATTTCGCACCGCTTTGAAATTTCGCCTAATATTGCCCACAGAATTCCCAAAGCATCAACAACAACCGGCACTTTTAACTGATTGAAAAAACGACGAATTTCAAGAAAGGCCTTTAATAAATTTGTCGGATCAAAGTCAATTTAATAGAAATCATTACGCTATGGAATTATCAAAAAATGGAAAAAAATCGATGGCGTATATCCTATATATACCCTAAAGATTACCTGGAAAACACTTAACGCAAAACTTGAAATTTAATCACAAAACGGAGCACAATAAACAAGTTCGGAAGAAAATGAAAGTTACGTCTGCTTCGGTGCATTATAGCAGACTTTTTCCATCGAAATTGCTGATTTTTTATTCGCTTTTCATCAAAGTTTCTATCTATCTATCAATCTAAAAAAAAGATCACGTATACTGTGCAAATCCACCTTAAGTTACCAAAAGCGACCAACTAATAATTGGATGAAAATTAAAACGCAACAGATTAAATCCAATGTATCGTTAGATCAGTACTTAACCGTTCGGAGCTCTAATAATAAAACCTATACTAGGCCAATATTAAATAATCATGCTAGTGGATATTCGTATCGTTTTTGACTACTCAGAGCACAGGTTCTCAACCTTTCTTCTCCGATTCTCAACTTTTTATTGAGCCAAATTTCCATTTCTCACCATACGGGAATTTTTAAATATAAGTATGAAGGAATCTCACCGTAACACCAACAGTCCAACAGTGTTGTCAGTTTCACCTATACATGACTTACAATATCTCATAAATTGGTTGGTTTTGTTATTAAAACAGTCTGTAAATGTTTTAAGGCTACATTTAGCCACTTTGCACTTTGGCAGTCTGTAAATGGTTTTGATTTGTAAAGTAAGTCAATATTTGAATGTAATGAATTAAATTTTTAAGCAATAGTTCTCCTTTCCGACCGGTCATTTTCCACTTGGTAACCGCCCCATTGGAAAATGGGGAATTTCCCACAGGTTAAGAACCACTAGGCGTTCGTGAGGTTCAGAACCTCTGTAGTGTGTACCAGATTCTAGGCTCGAATAATAAGAGTTCTAAGATATTTTTCAGCGTTCTTATATTACCCTGGTAATGTGATGGTAAGCTGGCTTTTAAAATTGTTCCACGCTCACTACGCGCGTGGTACTGCAAGTTCTAGGAAAATTACGCACAAAATGAACATTTCCTGTGCAATGAAGTCGAACAAAGAACCAAAACCGCATCATATCCGGCCAAATGTTATCAGTATGTTGCAGCATCTACTTAATAGCTTATAGCGGGTTCGATTCCAAGCCAAGTCAAGCCAAAAGAATTTCTAAAATGTGTTTTGAAGCTTTCACTGCTAAATTCCACACAAAAGGTGCTGGCGCAAAACTATCAGTTTATTTTTCCCATCAATCACGATCTAAAATTAGCTAATGGCAACATCGTACGTAACACAGTATGGAACGAAGCTAATGCAGTTTCCCCATCACTAATGCCAAAATATGTTGAAACTGCCTCAACACTTTGCCAACAAAACGAAACTAAAATTACCAGCACAAATCAAACAGTGTCGTCATCGGTTAAGCAGAAAAGTCAACGTAAGTGGTGGAAATGTTGTGTAGTATCTACAATCGTGCATGACTTACTATTTTTCGGAGTCAGATAGACACTCAAGGCCGTAATAGCAGTTCCAGAATGGTCCCGGTACAATTCGGTGATTAATAAATCATTATCTTTTAATCGCAAAGGAAACTTCTGCATGTCTGGTGAAAAAAATAGATCGTTTGTACGCAAGTACAAAACTACACAGTGCAAATATGTTATTTGAAACCCAAAATCAAATCTTTATTATACTCGCGGCATAACGCCGAAGCGTGTAACGAATGGCGGGGTCCATCTCCGCGGCTTAGCGTCTGGGTAACACAGCTCCGAACAAACATCGCAGCGGTGGCAAGGCGATGGTGACACTGTCTCCGATATGACCGGCCCAGGAATCGAACGCAAGACCTTTTACCCCGATAACGATGTCTTTAACCATTACGCCCAACAAGCACGAGTAATCCTAAATAAAGGATGCGGCAGCAAACTTGATTTACAATTTGAATTTTGGAACCAAAAACCTTTAAAGAGTTTAACACGTTAATGCTGGACAACTGCAACTAAATCAAGTAAAACCTTACCAATGTAATTAATGGAGCCATTAATGCCACCAAGCAGCAAGAATGAGCCAGCGGAATCATAACTGGTGATAGAGATCACGTCTTGGGTTTGCCAGTGTTGTGACACCGCATTCCAAACCCCAACACGACCCCCTGTCCCTGTACTTGTATTGTGACGACCAGTAGATACAAGCTGACTGCCAATAAAGAAAAGAGCATCGATGCGTGCAGACATGTCAAAAGTACCTGAAATATGCATATAATACATACATTTTGCTCGACCAAATGAAGTTAGGAATACAATAAATACATGGGATAAAATAGCTTAAGGAGAAAAAATAGAACCACAATAATTCTTAAAATTGAACCTTTCGAGAAGATACATTCGGCTATTATTATCAGCTGTGTAATCAAAGCAGTACCAAACTGATATTGACAACTGAATTTAACTGTGGCCATATTTTGCCTCGTTAAGCTACGTGAAGTTATCCGGTAGTACATAAAGCTTTTACATGCAAGTGATGTAACAATATCAAACTTGTTCTTCTATGCACTGATGTATCAACATAAAATAATGCGTAGCACTTGTAAGTTGCATCGGCCAGTTGGCGTAGTGGTTTACGACATCGCTATCGGTGCGAGAGGTTCTCAGTTCGATTTTTGGGCCGGTCAAATGGGAGGCAGTGTCGCCAACGACTAAGCACCCCTGAACCGTTTCTTAGGAGCTGCGTTGAACAGGCGCTAAGCGGCGGAGACGAGCCGAGCCCTTTCACTCGTTGCACGCTTCGTCGTAATACCACGAGCATAATGAAGATTTGATCTTTAATGTAATATGCCCATAAAGGCTTGAATTGAATGTAGAAACAACCACTGCAATGACATTGTCACTGCTTACAGCGAGTAGTACATCTGAGGGTGCTTGCAACAACTATCTTATTGTCAGGCTTTTTTGGCTGCTACAATTTTTCCACAAGAGAAAACGTGATGAGAATCTTACCAATTTCAGTTGAGGTTGCTTCGTCTTGAAAGCTCCATAAGCTAATACTAGAAGCAAAGGCCACAGCTACCATTCTAGTTTTGGAGTCAGGAGCCATGCCTTGTACTTTTGCGTTGATGGCAACTCTGCGAATTCTTTGAGGAAGGTATGAACTGCTAAACACCTACAGCAAACACAGTAACGTCAAAAAACACTCAGTAATCAGCTACTTGTAAAACAAATGTTCAAATCAAGGAACATATCTTTGACAATCATTTCTAGCTTTTACATTAAAAATCTACTCCGAAATTGCAAGCACTTTTGTGAATTTAAAGCGCAGATAGTTGGTTGGTAAGAACGTCCGCCTCTGGAGCAGTAGACATGAGTTTGATTACCAGTCAGGTTAAACCGATGACTTTATATTGGCATTCATATCTTCCCTGCTTGACGCTCAGTATTACGGAAACAATGTGGAGAACAAGCCGGCAAGTTTACTTGTTCTGTCGTTGGTAAAGGCACTTAGCGGGATTCCCCTATGATCTTACAGTTGTGCAAAGATGCCCGGCAACTCCTAAGCTCGTCATAGCGCTTTAATTGCTCTCTCGTGATAGAAAAATAAACATGCAACTAAACACAATAAAATACAATATACATTCAAATCAAATTTTACAGTCAACCAACCTGCTGCCAACCACAACTTTCTTTAACTTTATAACAAAGAACATAATGAGAATAAGCAACAGCAATCCAACTGTTATGTCCAGTAATGAGAAGAACTCGCTCCATATCATAATCATGATGAAGACCTAAAAATGCAGCAATTTTTGTAACCACAAGGTAAACATTTACCATATCTTCTAGCGATTTTTTTTAATATCGAATTACGCAAGCCATGGATTACATAACCAATCGTTGGCGTAGTGGCTAACGACATCGCTATTAGTGCGGGAAGATGGGGTTTTCTGGCCAGTCAAATCGGACAAAGTGTCGCCAACGGCTCGCCACCGCGCAATGTTTCGTCGGAGCTGTGTTGCCCAGGTGCTAAACCGAGGAGATGGGCCCCGCCACTCGTCACACGCTTCGGCGTAATACCGCGAGTATTATGAAGATTTAATTTCGACTTTTTAAATGAACCGCAGCCAAATTGCTTGAAATGCATCTAAGCTGTTTTAAGCTTAGTCAAACGTTCATTACCTTGTTCTGTAGCGTAGTGCTTGGATGGTGAGAATTTGTGTTCTACAGATGAGCTGCTGGCTGGTGGTGGGCTGAGCAAAGTAGGTTTTTGCAACATTCCATGAAATAAAACATTGCCGCATGATGAACGACCAAGCTCTTCACAAGCAGTCAAACGAGCAACTGTAATTAACTCTATGTTAACTCTACTGTCACCATAATAAATAACATTGCAGGTGCCATTACATCTAACAACTTTTTATCATCGCACGGACTGACTTGAAGCTACGGAGGCGCTATGCATGGAACGAATCCAGACTCGCTCAAGAGTTGCCTTGTGCTAGAGTTTTCCTTCTGACTTCCTTAATCTGTTGCTTATTGGATTCCACCGAGCAGGGATAATTATCGTAAAGCATTTTATCCAAGGACGCAATAACGAGGCTGGGGTGGGAGTTGAACCATCAAAAACGACGCTTCGAACCAGTAGGCCTCCTCGCTGACGAAATTCTGCACCTAACATACTGCATTATGTATAATTTTGCTATCACTCGAAATATATTTCTGATATGTCAGCATGAAACGCTCGGTAAGATGGTTATTGGTTGCATCATAATTGAGTTTGGAAAGCATAATACTAAAAAAGAAATAACAGAATACATAATACTTCAAATTGAATTTCTTGCCAGTCATTGGAGGCATAAAATCTTTCTAAAATTGCTCGAAAAACAATTTTTCATCTCAGCAAAATTTACAAACCCAGAGGATGAATTCCATAATATTCAGCTTCACGTTTCAAAGCTTTAATGCTAATTCCATTCAAATCAACTTCCTTAGTCCTCAAAAAATTTAAGATGCATCGAAATAACTTTGGGTCTCGATCAATAAATATCTGCAAAATAAACACAACATCAGCCATTGGCCACAACAATCAAACAAAATCAGCTCTTTATCTTACTCGCGGTATTATACCGAAGCATGTAACGAGTGGCGAGGTCCATCTCTGCGGCTTAGCATCACAGCTCCAAGGAAACGTCGCAAGGTGACACTGCGATCAATTTTTGACCTGTTTGGGAAACAAACCCCAGGCCTCCCACACAGTCAGCAGTGTCTATAACCACTACACTAACCAGATTAAATATATTTAAATCGCATCTTTTGAAGTTGACTGCGTACTAGGAACAACTGGATGAAAATACAGATCAGGTCTACTTCATTTCTTATTGCTTTAATTATTTTTGTTGACCAACCCAGCGAAATCCAGACTGCAGTCAATAAGAGGATCTCCAACTAGTATCATATTTACTTTAACTCTGCACTTGAAATAAACATTTACAAAACAATTTAAAAAATCTTTTACATTTACCATAGCTCAGCTCACATCATATTAATTAAAAAAAAAAACCTGAGTCGCGTAAAAACACATTTATGATATTTGTTGTTGCACTGTTATGAATTATGATTAACCTCTCAGATGGCACAGTGGTAAGCGTCTGCCTCTCGAGCTGTAAACTCGAGTTTGATGTCTAGTCGGGTCAAACCAATGACTCTAAAATTGCGATTCACAGCCTTGCCGCTGACACTCAGCATTAAGGGGAAAAAGTGGAGAACAAGCCGGTAAACACTTAGTGGGATTTTCTGATTTTGTAGTGGTAGATAGATGGCTGACTACTATTAAGTGAGCTTGGTTCTAGCGCTTTGGTCACTTTCCTGTGATAAGAGGAAACACATCCAACTAAATACAGATAGGACAATGATATCTACTTTTATAAATTACAAAATTGCATAAATCACTTACAGCTCCTAGTTCATCTCGATGTGATGATATGCGGCCACTGAGCAAACTGCAAAAACATCATACATGATTATTGCGGTAAAAATTTTAAATCAATGCTCAGCAAAAATTTGGTGAAAAAATGCAGAATGAGTCTGGTATTCTTGGTGCACTATCAAAGCTTCAATGCTGTTAAGAAAAAGATAGATATCTGTGTTTGGTTTTGCAACACTAACTTGACAATAACACACAATTAATTAAAACAATCACGCACTGCCACTTAAAAGTGGATTAACATTAAAATCAGCTCAGATGGTTGAGTGGTAAGAGCGTCTGCCTCTGAAGCTGCAAACTCGGGTCTGATTCTGCATTGGGTCAAACTAATGACTTTAAAATTGATATTTAAAGCTTCCCGCTTGATGCTCGCTCAGCATTAAAAGAACAGTGTGGAGAAAAGCCGGCAAGTTTACTTGATAAGCAATTGGGAAGGCACTAAACATGATTCGCCCAACTCAGAGCAGCAGACAGGCAATTTCTAAGTGGGCTAGATAAGGCACTTCAATTGCTTTTTAGTGATAGGAGAATAAATACGCAACTAAATACTACCACATCTATTAGGCAGAGTTTATGCTGCAACGTTATGATATTTTCAAAGCGTAAACACAAACAGGAGTCATCAAATAAAAGTAATACCTTGAGAAAAAAGAATCATTTATCCATGTCAAAGTTTCTTTTGAAGATGAGAACCTGAAACATATAAATTTCGTTACTATGGACCTTGTGGTCTGAAATAAAATAAAATAAAAATATTAGCTAATTGATTGTCAGACAAATATAACTAGACTTATCTAATTTTATAGTAGACCTGTGAATTAGTAGCAGTAGTGTCTTTTACTTCCACACCGTCAACACAATATAGAATACAATAACATGTAGGAAATATAGATAACATCACGACATGCAGGTAAGAATAGTATAGGAGTTGAAGTAGGCATGGTTGGAACGTCCAAATCAGGAGCAGAAATTAAAAAGAAAACATAATAAAAATGACTGCCAGACTGGAGACAAAAAAACAACACAGCAATAATTTAATCTAATCATTAAACATATTTCTTAAAAAACAACCAACTTATCTCAATTGTTCTTAGGCACAATTTAATATTCCTCAATGAAATACAGTATAAAATTAGGGATTTTTGCACTTTGACTATGATAGTTATCGGTAGTCTACTTCTTTTATTTTTATTGTCTTGTAACGAGAAAGCGACGAAGGCACTACACATAGGACAAATCCACACTTGCTCAGGAGTTGTCCTTATTTCCAAGTTTTCCGTTTGAATTTTGCTTCTCACTTCTTCAATTTGCTGCTTGTTAGATTCGACCAAGCTGAAATAATTGTCATGAAGCATCTTATTCAAGGACGCAACAACGAGGCTAGGGTGGGAGTTGAACCATCAACCTTGTGATCATGGCTGGCATAAAAACGACGCTCCGAATCACTTGAGCACAATGCTGACTTGCAATTAGATGTAGGTTATCATAGACATTTAACAACACTAATCCAGATAATTACTAGTAAACAATACATAATTTCAAACAAACAGATACTGGTACAATTCATGGAATTCTAACTGAAGCAACCACAAGAAGCAATTATCAACAGCTAATCAGCTACCTACAAAACTAACCTTTTTCCTCCAACATTAAGATTGACTAAAGGTCCGTCACCAAGCTGATTGGTCATGGTAACATTTTCATGACACAAAGTTTCAAGATAGTGTAAATCTATCAGTCAGTAAGTACTACCAGTATTTCACACTAAATATGCTGTAATTATAATATATAGCATACCAGTATTTTCATAATCAAACCAAAACACTCCACTGTTGGTCATAGTCAAAGACTAAACTAGTCTGCCAGTAAGCGGCAATCGTAATCTGAATTATACGCTGAGTGCTTCTATGAGTCACATAGCAATCAATTACAATCACTGTGTCACTGGCAGGTTAAATGTAAAAAAAATTCAGTTTAGACCCTAGCTTTGGGGTGGAGAACCTGCGATCTGCAGTCTACACGCTTTTCGCTAAGTTTTGAAAGTGGCCTGCATCAGAAGTTTGTTAAGTGTACAACACATTGGTAGAATAGAAAACATTAATCTTTCTTACAATCTGCTTCATATTGCCTGGTATATTAGTGACATGAAAACCAAGAACTTGTTCGAATTAAGCTGCATCTTATAACAGGCGAACATATCGGTAGCACGAGCACAAGGACCGTTAGTGAGTTATCAGTAGGGTTCTGGGTTAGAGCCTAACCCTAACCCCAGCTTAATTAAAAAAGTTGCGAATTTTAGGGTAGCCTAAAAAACAACTCAGCGTGGATGTTTAGTGTAAATTTGAAACATAAAATTGCGTATTTTTAAGAAAACATTTATAAATTGAAAGCAACTGCAGCCCGTTGAGAACATTATATACTGGTATATGTTAGAATTAAGGAAGTTTCTAGTCTACTTCACCAGAAATTCCAGTTACAGGTTACCGAAGTTTGAAAATCGTAGTTGCGTAACTGTTTTTCAGTTTCCATAGTGCAATTCTCAAGGTAAGGGAACTGTATGGGAAGTTTACAGCTATGTAACCATGATTTTTGAACTTTATTAACCAGAAATTTTTAAAATTTCTGGTGAAATAGAAGCTTCCTACAATTAACAATCAGGTCAACAGTCAGGTCGACTGTGCTTTGCTGGTTGATTGATTGATGATTGATTTCTTCATCTTTACCCTCCTATCACGAGAAAGCGACGGAGGCGCTATGCGTAGGACGAATCCAGACTCGCTTAGGAGTTGCCTTTTTTCAAGTTTTCTGGTTCCCACCCCTGCCCTAGCCTAACTGCAGAGAAGTAAAGTAACAAAAGTAGCTCTGCTTTTTACGGTACTCAAGTAGAAATTGTCAGCGACAGACTACCAGTAACAGGGTAACAAGCACATTTTAGGTAATTTTATGTTTGGAGACTTTCTCCAGTTCTATTTCCACTTGATTAACATTTTTAACAGTTAACGTAATCCGTAATGTAACGCTACGATACTTATCATACTTACCGGTACCTTTTGTATTAAAAGTAGTTTGTATGGTAGACAGGGCTTGTTTAATCGTTTCCTAATTGGCATAGTTGAACAAAGTGTAGGCTACAATCCTGCACACCGTAGTGAGAAATGGGTTCTACTAAACACCGCAAAGGACGACAAAAAACCTCAAAGTGATTACTAAACACTGCAAAGTACGACAAAGGACTTGATAACATTAACCTAACCCTAGCCCAACCGGTTGCCAGTAACTTCGCCACACTTTTATACATCAAAAATTTACGTTGCCTACACCGAAACAAGACTTCAACTTCCCGGTTGTCATAAAAACTTTTAAAGGGCTTTTCCACAGGGAGTCGAACCGAACCAGAACCTGAACCGCGAACCGGTAAAAACCGCTTTTTTTCGGTGAACCCGAACCGAACCTCAACCGTTTAAATTTGAGGTCATTGAACCTAAACCAAACTCGAACCTTTATGATTTCAAATCTGTGAACCTGAACCGAACCCGAACCTTTAAAATTTTGTGCAAGTGAACCCGAACCGAACCTGAACCTATAATATTTTGTATACATAATCCTGAACAGAAATCGTTTAGAAACAATGTTTGAACCTGAGCTGATTCTTAAGAAATATTAATTAAAATCTCTAGACATGTGCTGCGATGCGTAAATTTCTTTCTGCTTTTCAAAATTTAATAAGTCTGAAACAAGCAGGGAGTCGAACCGAACCCGAACCTGAACCGCGAACCGGTAAAAACCGCTTTTTTTTTCGGTGAACCCGAACCGAACCTGAACCGTTTAAATTTGAGATCATTAAACCTGAACCGAACCCGAACCTTTACAACTGAACCCGAACCGAATCTGAACCCAAAATTTTGAAAAGTGAAGAACCTGAACCGGAACTGAACCGTTAAAAATCAAATTTCTTGAACCTGAACCGGAACCGGAGCGATATTTTAAACGGTTCGGCTCCCTGCTTTTCCACAGTCCAGTTAAATTTAAGAAATGGTTGCCAGAGGATTCGTCACATGGAAGATTCGCCACCAACGAATGTGATCAAGAATTTGAGTATAGTAGACTATGATTTGAGCGTAAGCGTCCGACAAACGTTTGCAACAGTGCCGAAGGGTTGGGGTTAGGGGGGTTGAGGTCGGAAGGAAGGGGGTTGGGGTAGGGGGGTTGGGGTCGGGGGGGTTGAGGTCGGGAGAGTTAGGTAGGGGTATTACGTGTTGGGAGTTCCCAACGTTAAGCTTTTAAGCAATTTTTCTGCACACAAGCAATATGTTTTGTTGTTTTTATCTCACTTTTTGACCTCGTTGGTCGTATTTTGCTGGTTTATTGATGTCAAACTTAACCAACAATAAGAGAAATAAGCGTTTACAAAAATTTAACGGAAGTTAATTTAGTTCGTTAATTTCAAAAAGTAATTTAACGAATTCACTAGTTAATGAAAAAGTTAGCTTCGTTATTAACGAATTAACGATTCACGAATTTGTGCCTACCTCTGACCATTACAAATCATACTGGCCTGCCATTAACGCGATATAAAATTTGCTAGCCTGCGTCAAGCAAGCTGATAGTTCAATGATGTCGTAACAATCAAACATGTATTGTCTCATCCCCGTCGTCAAGGTTATTTCATATTATGTTTTTTGATACCTAGCGATAAAGCGGTAAAAATTGTACAGGTACAATTCCTTGATATCCAGTGGTTTTTATCGCTTTGCCGCACCAAAATTCAACGTCAAAATGAAATAATCAAAAAACTAGGTTATTGCCTTGCCGCTAGCCGCGTGTGGCCTTAAAGTGCGTTTACCAATACGCGGAATGCGGCACGCGACAAAATTTCTTCGCACCTTGTTCGTTTTATTTTGCTGCAAAACCTGCAAAATCCTTCTACATTTACTTACATTATAGTTTTAGTCGCGTTGCCACATGTCGCGCATCGGCAAACGCGCCTTTAATACGCACGATCGTCACAAACAGCCAGCAGTCATTGGCAGTTGCGTGTGTTTGTTACATAAGCTTGTGCAGTAGGTGTGTGCATCACCGCACATGCATCGCATTGATTAAGATTTTTCATTTCGAATCGGCAGTATCAAAAAAAGAATCCAGATTATTTCGGATTCGATTCGAGATTCGGTAATGGACATCCCTAACCTTAATCTCACGATATTTCAATTAATCAGTGGTATAGGGGAAGGTGGGGTTATTTCGGACAAAATTTACTTTTGTGACTCTAGAGCAAGATTAAAGACGTGGAATTACGAACTCTTTGTACAAAATTGTACATAGCCCTTTGACTTTAATATGAAATTGTTCGTGAGTGCAATAGCCCCAAGCATTAGGTCATTGCTTACAAAAATACAAGGTGGGTCCAGTACGTCCGAACTTACCCCAACAGTGGGGTAGGTCCAGACAAGCAGTGGGGTAGTTTCGGACATCAAAAAAAAGGCAAATTTATTGCGATGAAAAAACACTCAGCATCAATTTCCGCTGATAGAAAAAACAGCTCGTTCCAATTAAATTCACATTCACAGTTTTAAAGTTTACAACAAAGAATTCAAACGAAGTTAACCGAATAAGAGAAAGAGACTATGCATAATCTCAAAAATTAAGTTTAAGTTTAGTTGCATATTTATCCTCCTATCACGAGAAAGCGATCAATGCGCTATTATAGGCCTACGAGCTCGCTTGGGAGTTGCCAGCCATCTGTCTACCATACCAAGATGGGGGAATCCCGCTAAGTGCCTTTCGCAACGGCACAACAAGTGAACTTGCCGGCTTGTTCTTCACATCGTCCCTTTAATGCTGAGCGTCAAGCAGGGAAGTTGTGAATACCAATTTTGAAGTCATCGGTTTGACCCGACTCAGAATCAAACCCGAGTCTACAGCTCAAGAGACAGACGCTCTATACCACTCGGCCATCAGAGCTGTTAGGCCGAAATGTTCTATTGTTCAAAATTCAAGTTAAAAAGCGTAAAAATGGACGTCGAGAAGACCCAGTAACTGAGTAATTTGTGGCAGTGGCAATTTGAAAGCAGCATCTTCTTGAGCTAAAATTACTTTCATATTTGATTTAAATTCATTTTCAACTTTGAAAACAGTACCGGTATGTTCACATGCTATTTCGAATAGTCTGTTATGCACCGGTATGTCCGAATTAACCCCACGCTCAGCCCAACTAACAAATGGCAAACTCATCCTACACAACTCAACTTTTTTTTAAATTCGTCTTGTCTGCGTGCTTTTGATAAATGTCTGACTAGCAGTGTTTCCTCTAGACTGAGAAATTTGAGAAAAATGCGAAATTTTTGGGCAAAGTTTACTGATTTTGAACCAGAAATTAATATTAGGCTACAAAATGCAAAACTGAAAAACTTAAACAAAAAACTTGAATATTTTAATGCAAGACTGTAGCTTGTATCTTGGAAAAGCAAATTTAATGCAAAAAATTTGTAAAAAGGGTCCTCAAAGTAGTGAAATCTTTGGGCAAAAATTTGGGTCTCATCTAGAATAAGCCATCGCTAAAATACGCCGTCGAAGCAAGCGGTCATTATGTTACACGCTTGCTTCGCTCGCTCGGCGATCAGCTGCTCGCTCCGACGGCTTATTCTAAATTTGACCCAAAAATTTCAATGAATTTATCATTTGGGCTAATTCGCACAAGTCAAAATCCCAGAGGGAACACTGCTGACTAATATCAATACTAGACTTCAGCTCAAACTGCTGCTATGCTAGCACAAAAACTTACGATTTCGTCTCATCTGATTTTACTTTTTTGTTAAACACAAAACCTTACGATCCCCGAATTGTAACAAAAAAACAAAAAAAAACTATGTGTATGTATAGGATCGTAATTTTTGCCGCTATGTTTTTTTTTATCCCTTTCCGTTTTAAGGAAACAGTAACTTTTTGTTTGGTTTCTTTTATGGGGTGCCATTCGTAAACTCTTACTTTCCTGTGTACTATAGCATTATTAACGATCCCATGTGCTATATCACATAGGTATGAACTAACTTTTCATTCTTATGTGTTATATTACATAGGCATGAACTAAGTCTCGTTCCAATGTGCTATGTCACGTAGGTATGAACCAGTGATGTAGTCCTCGACGATGTCCTTGGCCTCGAGGACGTCCTCGAGGACAGGTTTGTGAAGTCCTTGGCCTTGGCCTCGACCGTGTTGTCCTTGGCTCTCCTAGGCCTTGAATTTTGCGCTGTCCTCCGCTCGAGGACTCGGTATTTTTAAAAATTCAACTTTGCGATTGTTTTCACAAAACGCAAGCTGTTTTGAGAAAAAATGGTCCAAATAACGATAAGCATCGGTATTTGGTAAGCTCGCGCGGCGGAGAAATAAAAGTATAGGCAATGCATGATGAAAAAACCTTAAAGTTACATCGTGAAAAGCAAAATTTTAACAATTCAAGATTTTGTTTCTCACAATCTCTCCTTAAAGTTTTTAAATTGAAATTGTGAGCAACAAAGCTTTTAATAGAAAATTTAATCAGTGATAATTGGATTCTCAGCCGGAGATCCTTGAGGTTCGAAAACTTGGGTAGAATGATGAGAGAAAGCTACTTTAGACTTTTCTTCAAAGTTTCAATCAACTGTTGTTTATTTACTTTATAATTTGCTTAATAGCCATGCAAAGTAGTCTGAAAAAGATAATGTCGCGCCGGCGATATTATTGGATATTGCAGTATATCTTTGTAAGACGTGCTAATTGCAGCTGTCTAGTTTTTTGCTTTCCTGTTTCTCGATGCTCTGAATTTTTTGTTTAGAGCACTTGCATGTGGACTGAGCTTGAGGTTTAGCATGGCAGTACGATAAGCTTTTTATCATGAGAAGTCATTCTGGGTCAGGCTCATGATAATTGTTTTTACATATTATACAACAGATCTACTAGAGTACCGGTACAGTAAAGACTGCAGACTCAGAGATTTTTTTTTTAGACTTTAGAGTTTATTCGTGCATGCGAAAGAGCCTGGGGCTCATCAAGTCGCTACACTCTATTTAATATGACACATGGCAAAAAAAATCGGTTTTTCAAAGCCGAAAACGCCAAACATAGCGAACAAAGAAATGCACTAATAAATCAAATTACAAGATCACAATATGTACAGAATGCAAATGTTACCAACCACTGCCGCAAAATTACGAGAATACAAATGCCGTCAATCACTGTAGCAAAGTTCCGTATATGATGGCTACATTAATTCCAATTACAAATATTGTTGTATTAGATGCCTTTTATAAAGTTTTAGAAATTTTTGGCTTGAGAATCTTTTCCATTTTATTGGTATATTGTTCCAAATTTGAACTCCTTCGAAATATATTGATGATTTAAATGAATTGCTTGTGCATGCAGGTAAGTAAAATTTATCAGTGTGCAAATTTCTGGTAAAGTGTTTATGGAGGCTTTTTACAGGTTGAAAATAGTCTTGGAAGATTTGGGGCAATCTGTTTCTTTGATATGAATGAAAAAACTTTGCTAATTCCACTTTGTAAAGATCTTTAATTTTAAGTATGCTTAATCGTTTGTGTGAGGAGTTATTTGTCACATGGCTAGTTCTATCCACCTTGCACATTAGTCTTACTATTTTATTTTGAATAGTGTGTTGAGGTTTTAGCGTTGTTGTGTTTTCTGAACCCCAAATTAATATGCCATAAAGTAAGTGAGATTGGACGACACTATAATATATGACTAGTAAAATTTTGTTATCCACGTAGTGCCTTAGTTTGGCGATGATACCGGAAGCTCGCGACAGCTTTTTGCGTAAGATGTTTATATGGTTGTACCATCTTAATTTTGGTTGCAAGGTTATTCCTAAATATTTGACTGCATCTGATATTTTAATGTGATTTCCACTCATTCTTACCACAAATTCAAGATTATTTACTTGAGGAGAAATTAACAAGCAAGACGTTTTGGTATAATTAAGGGATAGTTTGTTATTGTTGAGCCAATTAGTGATCTTAATTAGTTCATTGTTTACTTTAATGTTTAGAGTTTCCATACTTTTATCACTCATGATCAAGGCAGTGTCGTCAGCAAAAAGTCGAACTCGAAATGATGAAGCTTGTACAATGTCGTTGATATATATTGAAAATAAAGTCGGGCCAAGAATTGAGCCTTGTGGTGCACCACATTTAATAAGCTTTAATGAGGATTTTACGTTGTTGGTGTATACATATTGATTTCTGTCGGATAAATAACTTTCTAACAATTGAACTACTCTAACAACTAATTGAACTATTTCTAACAATTGAACTACTCAGAATGATGAACTTGAACATATGCCTGCTTTGAAAATTATAACATTTTTATAAAACGTTTAAGAGTAGTAACTAGGGCCCGCTAAAGTCAATAAAGTCAAAATTTTTTCAGGACCTTGTTACATGATCAAATGTGCACTAACGTTTGTTTCAGGTGTTCAGGAGTCTGTTTTGGTAGATTTTATAAGTCAAAATAAAGTCAAAATTTTGCATAAAGTCAAAATTTGTCAAAATTGTCTTTATAAAGAATTTCCTTAAAAAAGCGAACAAATTTATATTTTTTTGAATTTTTGAGCTGCTATTAAAATTTTATGCGCAGTTTTATTTGATTTTAAACTTTTGAAATGGTTGCAATATTTTCACTATCGTCACAATAATGCGTGCGGTAATTGAGAAGGAAATAGCACTTAGGCCTATTTTTGGAAACGTCATTGGTGATGCATAAATACATAATTGTTAGACAATTAATCTAATCCTGTAAAAGCCTTGCGCTCTTTACACGTGGTCTTTTAAGTTGTAGCTTGCTTAGCAAAGAATGCCAAAACAAGCCAAATCTTCCACAGCGAAAGGTTAGGCAAACTTGCCAGGAATATCCGAATGAGTTTTCGGCAACTCCTGCCGGCGACTTGCGATGCAACCTTTGCGACGTGTTATCAAATGCGACAAAAAGTTTTTTGTGGAAAGCCACCGAAAAATCAAGCAACACCAAGGAAAATTCGAGACGAAGAGCAAATCTCAAAGTAAGCAAACCTTTTTACATTTCGATCAAGTAAACTTCAAGGAACAGGTTGTTTTTTCATTCTTAGCTGCAGATATCCCACTTCATAAACTGAACCATCCTTCTTTAAAGTCTCTGTTTGCTAGAATGGGAAAAGTATTGCCTGCGGAGACTGCAGCCCGGGCATGTGTTGCTAAATTGGCATCCCAAAAAGAGGAACAAATTCAAGAATTACTTCGTGACAAAAAAATTTTTTTGATTGTGGATGAAGCAGAGGTTGCTAAACAAAAGTATATCAGTGTGCTTGTGGGCAGCTTAGATGCTTCAAATCAGACATTCCTCGTTAGTTGCCATCCACTTGACAGCGGTCGCAATGTTAATAGCAGTGTTATTCTGCATACTGTGGATGACATATTGCGACAATTTGAAATAAAACGCGAGAACTTTTCATTGTTCTTGACTAATGCTGCTCGGTTCATGTCTTCGGCTGGAAAGACATTAAAGGAATTATTTGATGCATGTCACTTGCGTTGCGCACTTACTACATAACTGCGCTATGCGTGTGCGTGCTCATTTTAAAAATATTGATGAAGTAATAGCAACGATCAAGGCAGCAACAATCAAAAACAAAGATCGCAAGAAAGATTTTCATGATGATGGTCTGCCATCTCCTCCTGACCCTGTAATTACAAGATGGGCAACTTGGCTCAGAGCTGCCTTATATTATAGTGAGAACCTTCCAGCTGTTCGTACCAATGTCAACAATTGGACAAGTGCAGGCCTCTTAGTCAGCAGAGCAAAAGACGCTATCAATGTGGAAGGTTTGGTGTCGGACTTGGTTAAAATAAATCAATACCGGACTCTAGCAGCCTACGTAGAGTTCTTAGAAGGAAGTGCCTGCACAATAACCAAAGCATACGGACTGCCGAAGAATATGCAATTCGATGATGATCCTTGCGCAATTAAAGACTACATTAACAAACGACTATCCAACTCCGATTTAGAAACAATAATAAACTGTACCAACTTGACAATTGACCCAACAAGCTACGCACTATTGCAAAAAGCCCAGCCAATCTCTGCTGCTGTTGAGAGGTCGTTTTCTATGCTCAATAAATTACTGAGAAAAGACAGAAATTTTGATGTTAAGAACGTAAAAAAATATATGATGCTGTATTACAATAAAACGTCCTTGTAATTATGCTGCGTGGCTTTCGTTGAAAAAATCATAGACATAATGTTAGTGTACAGTACAGTTGCGATAGCAACGCAATTTTTGTATTACACACTAATTGATACCGGTACACACAATGGCTCGTTATCCTAGGTTTTAACGTCATGCGTCGCTTTGTTGCATTGGAGGTGAGCATCCTTCGAGAATGTGGGACAATGCACCACTCGCCGCCTTCCTCGTAGAGCACTTTGCTGTGTTGTCTAATTCAGAGTTCAATGTATATTCTCTGCGACTTGAGTCCACAGTTATTCGCCTGATGAGTTTCTCGTGCATTGAACTATTGGTGGTCACGTTGGTTCATGTCGCCAGCGGTTGAAACGTCATGGCAATGGCGGTCAAAAACAGTGAGACCGGCTCGCTTCGCCTCACTGGGCTGAACCTACTTTTATAGGAGGTTCTTGTGCCTTTCTGTTTCCATAAGAAGCCTTGCAGGCATCAGGTAGGCCTACAATCTTTGAAACGGTTTGTTGGCCGATTCTATACTGAAGACTCAGAGAGATGTGTGATTCACCTGTTGCCAGGTGTCGAAGCGTGACGCTTAAGCGTAGCTGAGGTGGTATAGGTTTTCTGAAGTTTGTTGTTTGTTTCGTAATATTTGGAGCTACAAGCGACAATAAATTTTCAAAATTGTGTGGGCTCATGCGCATATATCTAAAGAACATCTCTTCATCAGCCATTGCTGCTTCCCTGACAAGATTGAGAGTGCCATGTTTTTCTCTGTTGCGGAATATTTCCCGTACCCACGTATTGTGCTTACGTTTTTTTGGTTTTTCAGTAACTACGGCTCCCAAATAAACTAAAATCTCATTCTCATTGCTTGAGCTACCGGTAGACAAGCTTTGCATTTCCATTATACTATCACTACGTAGGCCAGCGTTATGACAAAATATAACCAGCCCAATACAATAACCTTAATCCAAATCGGACAAATTGTGGCATCACAATATCACTTAAAACGATTTATTTTCGCGCGAAGAAAAAAAAAAACGTTGAACAAACAGTATGCTCCACCGGGAATATTCCTCGCCAAAGCAAATCTTCCAATCTGGGCAGAAAAATGCCCGGTGGAAAATTTCAGTGGAGCTGCTCTGGCTTCATCAACAATCTTTAAAAAAATAATCGCGTATGTTTGAAAGAATTTTTCAGAGGAATGGAAATTTTAAAATATTCCCGGTGGAGCCTTAGACTAATTGTGTGGTTTAAAACTAACCCACGAGCGCTTTCTGCTTCGCCGTGCTTCTGCGGTTTACGAAATCTTGGACTTTGCAATCAAGTTTTGGACCTCGAGCGCTTTCTGTCTTGCCGCGCCCTTCTGATCAGCTAGCTGTATATAAGCTTCGATTTTTGTTAGTTTAGTTAGAGCCAGCTTTGGCTCTCGTAGTTGTGCACCTGATGAATCTGGAAGGACGAAAAAAATGATAACCGGTTACCCTCTTTCGTGCACTAAGCGTTAGTGTACACCCGGCCCATGTCGTGCTTGCATTGCTCGGTGTCGCAAACAATCACTATCTTTAAAAACTTATGTAAATTGCAGATTATAAAACATATTTAATTAATAAAGTGCAACAAGACATAAATAATACGCGGAAGCGGTTAAGTCAAAATAAAGTCAAAGTTTTACTAAAATAAAGTCAAAAATATATTTTTTTAGGTCAAAAAAAATGGCCCTACTCATAACTATAGAGCCAATGCAGATTGGAATAGCTTAACGTACGACCAGTTTAGCAAATAAAAATTGTGATTTATCAAAAAGTTTTACTGCTATAATTTATGGAAAAGTTTTACTGAAATTATCACTGAAATTACCACTGAAAAAAAGTTTGCTATGATGTCACAAACAGCAATGTTACGTAATACAAAATTCAGTGAGAACTAAAAACCATAGTTATCCAAAATCCGGTAAAAACTAAAAACCATAGCTTGATTCTATTTGAATAAGGCAGCCTGAAAAAGTGTAGTGCAGTACAGAACCTAGTAGGGTGGCCATTGCGCTGAAGTATGAGTAGTATAGTAATGCAATTTTCATTAGCAATAAGAATGGCATTTCTGTGTACTTTTGTGTGGACAAGACATGAAGCTTCAGGTCAATGTGGATTCAACGCAAATGTTACAGAAGAACCATTGCTAATATCTTCTCCTGGTTGGCCCGCTCCTTATCATAATAATAGACATTGTGTATGGAATTTCCGAACGTCAATCTCTGGATATAGAGTCCTGCTTCAGTTTATTGTCTTTGTCACTGAACAAAGATGGGATACAGTTACGGGTTATGAAAATAACGTGGAAGTGTTTCGCTATTCTGGTTCAGCAATCCCCCCTGCGTATCTAACTACAACCAGTTACCTTAAACTTCAATTTACTTCTGACTACAGCCTTCGAGATCGTGGCTTTCAAGCGTATGTTCGAGAAGTTCCTGTTGGCAGTTTTTCTACCCCCCTTCCATCGCTTCCAACTACAACTAAAGCAGGTTGTGGATTTGTGGCGACAGCATCTCGCACCCAAAATGGGACTTTTTTTTCGCCGGGATATCCGCAACGCTATCCGTACAACGCGAAATGCTCTTGGCACCTTATTGCACCAAAAGGTTTACTAATTGCCATTGGTTTTTTTAAATTTCGCACTGAACATGGGTTTGACTTTCTAAGGGTGTATGAAAACAATCGTCGTGTGAAGGCTTTTAGCGGCCATAGCATTCCACCTTTGTTTATTTCCAGCAAACGTTTCGTCGATTTGGAGTTCACTTCAGATAGCACTGAGGACGATGAAGGATTTAGCGGCTATTTTTATGCAGTGGCTTCTCCTCCACCACGGCCTGCATTAACTAAAGTAGAAGTGGTTCGAATTATTAATGCTCTTGATGCCATATCTACTAATGAATTGTATATAAGCAGCTCTTATCCTAATTGGTACTCTTACCAATACGATGGGGAAAAATCAATTGAAGATGGCGGACATGATATGTTTGATAACGGAAATAAGATTCGTCTTAGAAACGCTTCCAATGAGTTCATACGCGTCACTTACAATCATCGTTATTCCTTTGAATACCTCACTTTTCAAACTCGAAAAGCTGATCCGTTTGTTGGGATTGCATGGATAGACGACAACCCAAGCGACAATGAGCTTTTAATTGAGGTTACCGGAAACCCTGGATCAGACGGAAAAGGTCAGATTCACATTATAAACAACGGATTAATTCTTGTGGGAAGCTTTACTATAAGATATTGGTCATTTCAAATCAGTGATGCTGGCGATGCTAATATTGGTGAAATTTATTTCACCATTTCTAGCGCAGAGGAGTGGAATTCCATCTACATTACTGAACCTGATGTGAGTTTTGCAAGCACACTAACATTATTGAGAACTGAAATCACCGTAAGAACAGGAAGCACTCGTCTTCAGAATGTTATGTTTGGATACACACTTTTATCTCGTTTTCCAACATCTTTGATAGAACAAAACGAAATCGAAGTTGTCTTGAGGCGAATGTTTTCAGTTATTAAAAATGCTTCGGTGGAAGAAGTATCTATCACTACACCGGTAACTGCTACTTCGAGGACAACTACGGTTCCTCCCCGGGAAATAACAACTACGGTTCCTCCCCGGGAACCAACAGTTGCGGTTCCTCCACGGGAAACAACAGCTGCGGTTTCTCCACGGGAAACAACAACTACGGTTCCTCCCCGGGAAACAACAACTACAATCCCTCAAAAAAAAACAATTGCGGTTCCTCCACGGGAAACAACAACTACAGTTCCTCCCCGGGAACCAACAGCTGGGGTTCCTCCCCGGGAAACAACAGCTGCGGTTCCTCCACGGGAAACTACAACTACGGTTCCTCCCCGGAAAATAACAACTACGGTTCCTCCACGAGAAACAACAATTACGGTTCCTCCTCGGGAAACAACAACTACAGTTCCTCCCCGAGAAACAACAACTACGGTTCCTCCCCGGGAAACAGCCACGGTTCCCCGGAAAATAACAGTTACGGTTCCTCCCCGGGAAACAACGGCTGCGATTCCTCCCCGGGAAACAACAGCTGCGGTTCCTCCCCGGAAAACAACAACTACACCACGATTTCCTCCTCCTTCAACTGCGACGTCAACAACGCCACGAATGAGCGCAAGTACAACCACAACTTATTTGTCAAAGCCCACCAGCAAGCCCTCTGAAAACGCTGAAGAATCCATTCGCAAAGGTTTTCCTAACTGGGCATTCTACGTAGGTGGTGTAGCTTTACTTGTCATTCCGTTAATGTTTCTTTTCTTACGGAAAGGCAATAAGGCGTCTCCCTACACAAAACTGCATTTTTTATCAAAAGCCAGTACACTTCAAAATGAAGCGCCTGGCCCAGGACCAATTTCTGAACAAGAAGCACAGCACTAAACTACGTTTACAAAGTCTAATCAAGATAAGAAGCCAACATTGTTTTCGATTAAAAGTCGCAGGGATGTGCAAGCAGAAGCTGGAAGCGGTCATATTATGGAAGCGTAAGCCCGAAAAATATGCCGCTTCTGCATCATTTAAAAAAGTGAACTGTAAATACTGGTAACTTGTTAAATATTATATTTTATTAAATTTATTAGACATTATTTTACAATGCTAAATTCGCATGGATGCCAGATCTCACTTTAGGCCAATACTCTTCGCTTGATTTTCAGATAGTAGGCCTACTAACGTAGAAACGCTTTTTCTTTCAGCTTTCTCTAAGTTTTAAAATAAAGCGACTAATCTATCAATAGCGCTAAAAACAATAGTTGTCTTTTTTCCAATTACAATCATATCACAAAATAGATGGAATGCTGTTGGCAGCGTATTTGGGGGAGGGGGGCGTTGTGCTACCCCCTTTCCCCCCTCCCCCGGTTCTCCCCTTTTGACTCTGTCTAGTAGTAACAAATAACAAAATTAATGGTGCCAAGTGACTGAATATATGCCAGACTTATTTGATGGTTTTTGTAGCCTATGGCCAGGGGCGGATTTAGGAGGGCAGGATGAGGGGTATGCCTCCCTCCACCAGCCATTTTGGAAAAGTTTTTTTATGAATTTTTATGTATACAATTTTTCCATAGTTTCGAGCCTCTTCGATAGCAATAAGCCTTACGCCATAAGCACGCATAATCGAAAATGTGCAAACAACATGAATCATATTTGGCGAAGCACTCTCAGAATTAGGGTCAACAATTCTGAATAAAGTTTGGCTGAAAATTATTCCAAAAGCATTTACATAACCATTAGAGCATGTACACTTTCAAAAAATTTCCGGGGAGCATGTCCCCGTAATTCCCCCCCGAGCCTTTCTTCTTTCTCTATTAGCTTCAAATTCTGCTGAAAAAAAAATGTTTGAACATAATGTGGAAATTATGCCCCCTTCCCCGTGTAAAAATTCTTGCCACGCCAATGAGTGATGTGTATCAACATTTTCCTAATGAAGGGAGTAAGTTTCGTTGCAAAGTTGTAGCAAAAGACTACCAGGATTGTGACTCAATCATTCCTTTACACTTTTGTTTGCCTTTCGCGAATTATTATCTTTGAAAAAACGCTTGCTAAAACTTGATCAAGAGCTTTTAGCGTGTTGGAAAAAAAGCTACGGTTTACGCTATCGGCTACCAACGCACTGGTCGTATTTTACTCACAAAATTTCGGTGAATTTTTTTGTAAGCGGAAGCGATAGGTTATTTAAAAGAAATTTTTGCGTAAATTGCATGTCAGCACAGTTTCCTTGCATAAGCTGTCGAAAAAAGGCAATATCAGTCTCCGTTACACCCCCTTTGAAGCGAAATTTAAAAATGAAAAGTTAATGTGGCCCGCTTAAAATATTATGCAATCGATTGTGGCCCGCAGTGCTTCACCGGTTTCGCATCCCTGTTTTATAAGATAACAGCAGCTTTTCTCTTTTTTAGCAAATGCACTCCTGTTAGTCGTGACCCACACTTTGTGTTTTCTTTTGGTAAGGGCAAAAGCTATTACCGCTAAATACTCGTTCTCGCTGCGCGGGGTACAGCTGTCACCATGCATGTTGAAATTTTAAGTGGACCCCTATATTCTTTTTCTAGCAGCACTGCTGCCTCCTCACCAATAACACTGCTGCAATTATTACGGTACAAAAACAATCACTGCAAAAATATTCAGATTCAAACGTTCTACCGATGCAAGTTTCTTTATTTTTGACGGTTCGCCTTCCATTTGGAAAGCTTTTTCAGAAATAACAAGCGCACACTCTAAACGTGTTTAGTATGCTATGATAAAGGAAGAACATGTGGATGATTTTCACCAACATTTTAAGTTAAAGCAGGCTTTTATAAAGTTCACGCGAGAAAAAGAGGTAAACGGCACCCTTTCTTTTTTAGATGTGACGGTCACACGAAAGCACGACGGCTCCCTTATCACCTCAGTATACCGCAAGCTCACACACACTGGTAGATATCTTTCTTTTGATTCACACCACCCTCTATCACAAAAATTCGGCATTCCTAGAACTTTATTCAGTAGAACAGATAACGTCACATTGGACTAAACACTAAAACAGAAGGAGTTTCGCACCATTGAAGCCACTTTAAAGACAAATGGATATCCCAGAAAGTTTTTCAACCGTAGATTGATGAAGAAAAAACAAATGGATAACAATAACAAGCCAAAAATTACTACCTCTTTACCTTACGTGCTAGGAGTCACCGAACCAATAAAACGTGAGCTACAACAAGTTGTTGTGGGAGTAGCTATGAAACCAATTTTTCCTCTATCGTCTTAATTTCCAAAACCCAAAGATTGTGTTTTAGATCATGAAAGGTCAGGGCTGGTTTGTCAAATCTCATGCTGCGATTGTGACGCAGTATACACAGAGTAAACGGAACGTAGCACATCCACTAGAAAGCGGGAGCATGTTGACGCAGTAAAAATTCTTCATGTCAAAAAATCAGCTTTATGTCAACATGCATTGGACAAGGATCACGTAATTGACTGGGAAACGTAGAAATTTTAAAAAAGGAATCCCATTGGCATAGGCGTCGTGTTGCAGAAGGATTTTCGATAAACCAAAAAGCGTTGTCAATGAATGTTTTAAACAGAAATGATGGTATGATTGTACCTTCTGTATGTAATGTGCTTCAGTAATGTGTTGTCAAGGATAGTAAGTGTAGAAACGTACCGGTATATTATGGAGGAAAAATAAAGCCGCTGTAAATCTCAAAACTGGACGTTTCGACAACATAAATTCAGCTGTCATCATCAGCAGTGTATGCAAGGCAGTGCAAAACTGTAAGAACTAGAATTTACAATTCTGCCTTGCATACACTTTTGTACTGTTTTGTACTGCCTTGCATACATTGCTGATGATGACAGCTGAATTTATGTTGTCGAAACGTCCAGTTTTGAGATTTGCAGCGGTTTTATTTTTCCTCCTTAAGCAATTTTCGTCCCATATTTATTGTACCGGTATATGTTTTTGCGATGTAATAGTTTTAATGTGATGTCATATATAAGTTGCATTTTCAGTTTTTGGTGAATTTTCTCGCATTTCCAACAACGTTTAGAGTGTGCGCTTGTTATTATTTCCTGAAGAAGCCTTCCAAATAGAAGGTGAAACGTCAAAAATAAAGAAACTTGCATCGGTAGAACGTTTGGATCTGAACATGTCAGACCCGATGAACGCAAACTTGTCTTCTATTTTTATTGCAAAAATGTCATCATAGTCAATGATGAGATGTAGCGGTCTCCACCAGTGGTAATTTTAAATCGTCGCTTTCAGTGATAATTATTTTAGCCGAAAATTCTCACTAGTGGAGCAGACCTTTCAGGTTCAGCAAACAATCGTTGCGCTGCTCCACCTGTGAGAATTTCTGGTAAAAGCAATTATCACCGAAGAAATTATTACTGAAACTGACAATTCATGATTACCACTGGTGGAGCCGTAGCTTTAAAGCCCATCTATAATGCTACAAAGCCCACAATTAAGTCTACAACTGCATAACTAAAAAAAGGTAGCCTATATGATAACAATTAAATTGAGCACAGCTGAGTTACGTAAAATAGCAGAAAAGGGAGTTCTCATGAAGCAAAGACCGCAAATGTTACTCTATCTATGAGTCGGATCAAGCAGGACCATAGGGGAGCCTGGGCCTCCGTGATTGGGGTCCTGGGCGTATTTTTATGTATAGTACCCAACACCAGCAGAACCTTGCTTTTTTCTGACAAAGCGTGGGTTTATAGCCTAAAGGCCATTATTTGCAAAGTTGCAGCGACTTTTGCATAGTTCGGTGACTTAGAGGGCAGCGTACAAAGGGGGAAGCGCTCCACTAGTTTTGAGTTAGATTCTCGTCGAGGCTTCGCTTGTGGCAGGTGCTTAACAATCGGGTTCGTGAAGACTGGCAAATAGAACAGTGTTGTAAGGTTCTGCTGGTGTTGCGTAGGGGAAATGTGGGGCAGATGAGACAGTGAGACCGATGAGACACTGAAATAACTTCGAACGCTGTGAGACTAATTATTCTGCCTTGCGGTTAAAAGATGCACCGCGCGACAAGCTTCTTCTATGCGGAATGGCAGCGCAGTGTATGGTCGCTTTGAACAGTTGCGAAGAAAAATGTCATTTTAACGTAGCCTACTAAAGTAAAGGTTTTTAGCTACATTTCAAAAAAGATTTTATAAGATTAGTTAAACTTTGGGTTATGGCAATTTCACATCTGAAAACTTAAACCAAGACTGGTAAATTTTGGTTTGAGAATTTAGATAATCTCAAACTTTTGTTAAAGATATTAAACTTTTTCAAAAAGTGGAGGCGTATATGGGACCTAAAAGACAGTGCTGTGTTCTTACGAGATAAAGTTCTTACATCGCTCAAGAAAACTATAAAATGGATTCATCTTCTCTGAAATTGAAGACGTTGCTTCTGTATACGAAAACAGAATTGTTCTAGTATTTCCGCAACCAAAACCGCCAGCTCAGACCAAACGACTGTGTTCGGTGCTAAACTTTGCAGTAGACCTAACATATGTGTAAACTCGCTTTTCATGCCATGCTTGCTGACATTAGCGGTTTTTTTGTCATTAAAGCATGCTTTCACACTGATCATTTGCAGTTTTGTTGGTATGTCTCATAGGTCCTAAGGGTGGGGGAGCAAAGGAACAAAATTTCTTTTTTTATATTTTTAATTTTTTTTGTAATGCAATGTTTAGAAGAAAATTTAAGTATAGTAGGCCTATGGTGAGGCCAATGCAGTTAGTGTTTTAACAAAGTAAAAATATACTGAATTTTGTTGCACAATTTCTTTAAAAACGAAAATGAATTCTTTGTCTTATCGGTCCCACACTCCCCCCATTACATAAACATGCGAACCGGTTACCGCATTCTCACGGTCACCGCATAAAAAAAAGGTCAGTTGCTGACGTTAGCATCAGGTCTGCAAAAAAATCATAGGCTCCCTCGCTCTCCAAAAAATTAGCTCTCCCCCCCAAAGTCTTCACAAGACCAGCTCAAACTGCACAAAATAGTTCTTGAACCACGTAAGCTGACAGTAATACAAACATTACACAACGAACTGTATAATTTACGACAAAATAAACATTTACAAGATTTAGAAGAAGAGCAGATAATTCTGTAAAATCAAGCAAAGCATATATCGATAAGAGACGTAGGTTTCTGCGCACCAAAGTTTAGTTCTGTGCAAAAGTAAAAAGTCGCACCGAGATTCGGACTACAGTAAGTAGCCAGGCTGCGAAGACAGGTAAATTAGTACAACTCCTAGGATAGAACCATAGGGCCCAGAAACGTCCTGGTCGTTACGAAAACGAGTAAAAGTGACAAAAATAGCTTAAGAGAAAAAATATAGCCGGAGTAACTCTTTAAACTAGACGTTTCAATAACATAAATTCAGCTGTCATCATCAGCACTGTAAGCAAGGCAGTAGCCTACAAAACCGAAAAGAACGTTTACATTGCTCTGCGGTAAATATCGAGAACGGCGTAACTGTAAAACTGTACTTGTTGAGAAAAAAAAGTTAAAAGGTTCAGACGTGTGCCCTTCCGTTTCAATTTGTTCTTTTAAGCTCATTTTTCGTACTACGACTGAAAGAGCTTTTATCTACAAACCAATAAATTTTTGGCAAAATGGGGCTTTTTGAAATGGTGTTTTGGGGGGTTGAAATTGAACTCGATCCTTTGCGTTGTTTTTTCAATTTATTACATTCGCTTCTTTTTCAAGCATAAATCGATGAAACAGCGTAACTGCGAAATGAATTGCGCGATCTCAAATTTTAGCATAATAAATCAAAAGAACAAGGTAACTGCAATGTTACGCGATAATATTTTGCAGTTACATTGTTCTTGCAATTTATCATCCGAGAAAAACGCCATCACAGCAAGACCGAAAAAAACCGTAAGTAACGTAACGGTCTTTTCATAATTTTTTAAAAAAGTTCACGAACAACAAAAAATCTCAAAAACAGCGCAAAGTACTCACTGTCTTTTTGTGATTTATATTCGCAACATAGCACTAATTGGCGGGTAGTTTTTCACATTCAGTGTTGAAGTGGCCCAGACAAGACGCCAAAACTGCAAAAAAATCAAAATCGAAAAAAAAAATGCAGTTACGTCGTTCTTGACTTTTAGGGTAGTGCCTATGATGTTGTTGAAATGTTCAGTTCTAAAAATTACTGGGACTTCATTTCTCTTAAAGCTATCTTCGTCCTATATTTATTGTATTCCAATTAAAAATTCGTATTAGCATAGCAGATGTGCAGACGATCTGCTTTTCGACCGATAAAACATAACATATATAAAAAATAGTCACCCATTTACACCCTGCGCTCTTGGTTCATTATCTTACAACGTCTGAAAAGACCTTTTTATTTTAGCCCAACCAAGCAACTTTTGACCTTCACCACATTTTTGCGAAGCTATTAATTAACATTAGCACCGTCAGTTCATCACTCTAGGCATGATAAACGGAACGCCTATTTCATAAAAACGTTGTACCAGTATTTGTAGGAATAAGCAGGCAGCAAGGACAGTAATTAAAAATTTCAATTTCATGGTAACACAGTGAGCTTTCTATCTAATACTCAAAAACTATACAAACACACAAGAGATGCACGTGATATAAAACATCAAAAACACGCAAACACAAGTCAATACTAGTTCAGAAGTTGACGAAATATTGCAAATAATGCGCAGATTTTTTATCGATTTCAAGTTCCTTCTTTAACTTGACGATCTTTGGCTTTGAATGAAACAGAAAACGCTTCTAAGACAGATCAAAATAACTGTGACTGACGAATTTTAATAATCCAAGTTTTCGGGCACTTCCACAACCAGAATTAGCTTCGGCAAGGCGAGAAATTAACCAAAGAAGAGCGCATTTGTGTCAAGTATGGCTTATTTATTCACAAGCCAATTTACTGTCAAAACTGGACAATGCGACAGCGAAAGCCTGCAGAGCGTTCATTGGATAATTGTAGTCAACGGTGAAAACATCTGTGTCGATTTTACCGAACTGCATCACGATATAGTCAGCTGAAAGAAAAATAAAACGTTATAACAATCACAAAGATCTGGACAATCATTGTGTTAGCTCATCAAAACAGCGGTTGTTTCTAAAATTTATTGACCCGGGCACAAATAACAAACACCCTGGGCCGGATTACGGGGGCTACACCCTAGGGGCCCCCTGCGTGAAAAAATAAGCCCCTGACCCCCAAAAGAATTTAATGCGGCTGTGCATATAACTACCTCCTACACATGCAAGTGACTGGAGAATAAACACAGAACACAACATATACCAATGTTACAAACAACATATAAACGTACACGCCTTTGAAGCGGAATAAGCGTTGACCCCTTGAAAAAAAAACGAAATAATGGTAACATTTTTAATAATCTAATGCCAGCAAACCACTGTTAAAATGCTGCAAGAATTTTGCTTAAAACCATGCGTCAATTTTTTACAAGGGATTTTGGTAAGAAGAATCTTTGCCACTTAAAAAAACTCACAGCTAACTACGAAAAAAACAACGTTGGAAAAGAGGCTACAACACTAAAACCAATTTGAGTTCCGATTTTTTCCATTTTCGGTTACTGGTAACGTCTTTTAGGGCAGTGGTTCTTAACCCTTTCATACCAGCGGATCGGGAACAAAAAATTGCAAATAGAATAAGATATACTGGTACTTGTCATCGCATTCGTTAACCACAGCTAAATTCATGGTCAAAAATTCAACATAATCCAATATTGCGGCATGATGAAGACTTCGCTTTAATTGTTTTAACAAGTACTAGTCTGCGCCAGTCAACTTTTCACAACTTCACTGCTTTTGGTGCCAGGAATCGAACCCAAGCCTCCCGCTTTAAAGGCGCGCGCTCCATCACAAATTTAAAAACAGAACAACTTACGATCACTCGCGTGGATAACTTGAAAGTTCTTTATCGATGCTTGCGTTACTCGACCGTGGAAATTCAACACGTACGATTGGGTTTCTGCAAAAACAATCAAACCTTCATTACACTCGCGGTATTACGCCGAATCGTGTAACGAGTGGCGGGTCCATTTCTGAGGCTTAGCGCCTGGGCATTGGACAACACAGCTCCGAAAAAACGTCGCAGCGGTGGCGAGCCGTTGGCGACACTATATTCGATTTAACCGGGAATCGAACCCCAAACCTCCCGTGCCGACAGCCAACACAAATATTTGAAATCGATTATTTTATCAAAAGCAAATACTTGACTTGGGCGGAATATGAATCATATGATCTAACCTTCATTCCAAACCGGAGTTTTATTGCATAATTCAATCAGATTTTCCATATTTTTATTCTGCCACCGCGATAATATGCTCTCCCGATCCTAAAAAAAGAAGTCAAACCTTTATCAGTAGAAGCCTTTTTCCAACACACGATACATGAGAGTAGTGAAACTAACACACTTCATTCACGACTGAAACTAACCAACCAAGTTCAAAAGCTGATCGGCCAGTTGGTGTAGTGGTTATGCACATCGCTATCGACGCGGGAGGTCTTGGGATCGATTCCAGGGCCGGTCAGATCGGACACAGGGTTGCCAATGGTTCGCCACCGCTGCGACGTTTCTTCGGAGCTGTGTTGCCCACGCGCTAAGCCGCAGAGATGAGCCCCGCCACTCGTTACACGTTTTGGCGTAATAACGTAAAGTACAATAAAGATTTGATTTTTTTGAAGTTCAAAAACGTTTCGAAAAACTTTTTCTACAGTCAACTGTAGGCTACCACATGATCAAAAAGCTCTAACAGGAAATTTGAAATCGACCAAAGAGCCGGGCAACTTTGACGAAAACTCCTAAGCAAGTCTGAATTTGTTAGAAGTCAAGATAAGAATAAAAAAATTAAACCTTTATTACACTCGCGGTATTACGCCGAAGAGTATAACGAGTGGCGGGGCCCATCTCCGCAGCTTAGCGCATGGGCAACACAGCTACGAAGAAACATCGCAGCGGTGTCCGATTTGACCGGCCCGGAAATCGAACCCCAGACCTACTGCACAGATAGCGACGCCTTTAACCTCTACACCAACGGGCTCGTCCAAACATATCAAAACTATGAAAGATTTAAATCAATCTTGCTGAATATGCAACACATTCGCCAATGCATGCAACATTTATGTCAGAATAGCTAATTTATCAGTAAACAAGCCGCAATAAGTGATTTACTCACACTCAGAGGTCTGAATTTGACTCTTTCATGGTCTACGGTCATTCCAGGTAACACAATGGTCATTTTTCGAGGTCCCTGTAATTAAATAGTGAGCTTTGTTCAGCTGTAAGTCAAATTTCGATTACCATTAATCTACGGAGTTAAAAATAAAAAGACATTAAATAACATCATATGCTAATAAAGATGCTACTATTACCCTATCCACATGTCCCCAACTTTTGTGGGCTTGATTGTAGCTTCTGAATCGTAATTAATTTTTAAATGACATTAAGAAATTGATGACGATGCAAAATCCAGAACCAAGAACCGTGGGCCTACAGCCCACGAAAAATTGGACATGTGGACAGGGTAAAAGTTGATGAAGCGTGAATAATCACTGGATTACTGCTTCATTCACAGCGAATTACAATGCATGGATAGTCACAGAGCAAAGGCATATAATGGTGGCAATAAATATGCTGGGAAAGAAGGTGATTTCATCAAGGCCTGCTATCATACTAACCGACACAATAGCTGTTTTTTCGATTGTGCGTCCTTTGTGCTTAGTCATGTCTAATTGATGACGATTTAAACAAAGAAGCACGTGGAACACCGGCAATCTGGTACGCAAATACAGCAGTGTGTGTAGAGCAGGGTGGAGCACCAGCACTGCGAAAACTACGCACAGCCAATCCCATTACTGCCGTCAGTACTGCAGAGAGCATGTATTTTCGTTCAGCTTGAGCGCGACCAAATTAACACTGGTCTTATACAGTCTGCTTTAATAGCGACTAATTAGCGCTCAAGCAAAAAAAATCAAATCTTTATCATACTCGCGGTATTACACCGAAGCATGCAATGAGTGACGGGGTAAATCTACGCAGCTTGGCGCCTGGACAACACAGCTCTTAGGAAACGTCGCAGCGGTAGCGAGACGTTGGCGGCATATGTCCGATTTGACCGGCCCGGGAATCAAACCCAAAACCTCCCTCGCCGAAAAGAATGTTCTGGGTCACTACGCAAACTGGTCGGTTCGTTCTCCAGCAAGCAAAATAAAAAAAAAATTGGAACACAGATATTGCACTGCGGAAAAACAACGGACGTATTTTAAGGATCGTTTTGAACTTGCAGTATCTTCAAAAAAAAAAAAAAGAACACCGAAAAAATGAAACTTTTTCCATTTTGCTTAATTACGGAGCTACTTTTCTTCATAGATAATTTATAGCGATTTTTTCATGATAAGTAAACCGTGGAGAAGTTAAAATTGTAAAATCTTTAAAATTTTATGAGGAAATGAAACGATCAGTCACACTGTCGTCTACAAGTGTTACGTAAATGGAAAACCTTAACAGCAATAGTTGATCGAAGCTATTTACTACATGACTGAGAGTCTTAAGATAATGTTGAATAGAGCTAAAGCTCATAATTTTTTAAATAAAATGAAATAGCCTATTTGTCAGCGACATGAACTAGCGGTACCGCGCGCAGGTTACGGATCCTACGTGACGGGTTCGATTCACGGCTGGAGCCGATCGCATTTGACATATATTCCGGGTGGCTGCTGACTCAAAGAACGCAAGCTCACTTCGCACACTCCTTCACATACCGTTAAATTTTCTCTTGAATATAATTCGAAAATAATCTCAGTAAGTTATTTTATTATTATCTCAAGACTTGAATAGAATTTTAATATGTTTCATTTATGAACAAATTATGTTTTAGAAATTAAATTCATTTATACTATTTTAACTGATGAATCTAATTTATTTGTTGTAAAGCAGAGCCAGGAGTTATCTCATGAGCACGGCCCAATGGACTACAACCAGCAAAATCACCCTTACATCACCGAACAAAATTTTAAGAGCAATTTTAAAGACAGTTTTCAGTTGAAAAATTCAAATTGAAAGAAAATTTTCGCTATACCTGCTGTATTACCCTGAAGCGTGTTACGAGTGGCGGAGAGTTTCTCCGCGGCTTAGCACCTGGACAACACAGCTCTGAAAAAACGTCGCAGCGGTGGCGAGCCGTTGGCGACACTGTGCCCGATTTGATCGGCCTGGGAATTGAACTCCCGACCTCCCGCATCGATAGCTAAGTCTTTAACAATTACGTCAACTAGCCGGTTTGATTTTTTTTTTCACGCAATCTTCAACGTGTTCAATTTTTCAATCACCGAAGCATATTGAGGGCGTTTTGCGACTTGGCCAGGTTTTGACACAGATCAATAGACTTAAAAGCGAAAGATTAGACCTTAAATATTAGAAAAAAACACCATTCGAGGCAAAAGCACGAAAAACTTCGACCAACAGTGATAATGATTTTGAAAACTGTACGTTTCGATCACAAAAATTCAGCTCTCATTATCAGTGTTGTACCGCCTTACTTCACTGCTGATGATGACAAAGGAATCTCGTCGAAACGTTTAGTTTTAGGAACAACTGCGGCTTTATTTTTTCTTCTTAAGCCATTTTCGTTCCATATTTATTGCACTACGATAATGATTCTGTTTTACCACAGCTATTTAGGGTCATGGAGCACAAGGCATTCACGGAAAACTCTCTCCTGAGCTACTCCTCAAAGGTACAACTAACGGTAAAAAAACAGTGGAGTAGTGCAGTTCCGTTACTGTGAAGATGCGCAGAAAGTTTGAAACTTATTCGCTGCCTGCATAATGAGTTTTTCTAGATCTACGCACTCAAATTCTAAAGAAAAGTGGAATAACACCACCAGCACTTCAAACAGCGGAAAAAAGAGCACAGGCACTCTAAGTCGCACAAACGTGAACTTGATTCGTCGGCGACACGGCCTAGCGGTAACGCTTGAAGGTGACAGACCCTACGTGACGGTTTCAATTCACTGCTAAAACCGATCGCATCTGACATATGTACCGGCTAGCTGCCGACTCGAAGAACGCACGTTCACTTCGCAGTCTCCCTCAATTACTGTTGAATTTTCAGTTGATTATAATTTTAGAATAACCATTGTTATCTATTTACGTATATGTCACATGACATGCACCGATCTGCATCGTACGCCCTAAGCTTAATGTTGAAAATTTATGTTATGCTTGACGTGTTATAAAATAAAGTTTATTGAAGTGCACGTCATGAGCGTGAAAACCCATTGCAGCTCAACGTAGGACTAGTATTCATAATTATCTAGTCTAGGGTTTGGCAGTCTACTATCTGATTCTGAATGTCAATAACTCGCTAGAAAACACCGGTTTTTCAAAACTGACCTTGAATCCAAGCACATTTGTTTCATAACAAATCGCAGCTAGTTCTTCGCGTACGTTAGTGCGATCGAAATTCACTTTGTTATCTCCGAACTTCAACCCGTTGTTGTAAACTGTGAACTTGGTCCCCATCATATTAGAACGAAGTTTTCCTGTAATAAATAATCTCGTTTACACTCGGTCATCTCCACGGATTAGCTTCTGAGCAACACAGCTCTGAAGAAACATCGCAGAGGTGGCGAGCTATAGGCGTCCTTGTGTTCGATTGGATCGGGAATCGAACCCCAGACCTCCCGCAGCGACAGCAATGTCTTTAAGAACTACGCCAACCTTCCTGTGACATAAAACACCGAATACCGCACTAAGGTTACAGATCCTACGCGACGGGTTCGATTCATATTACTTGACATATTTACCGGGTGGCTGCTGACTCGCAGAGCACAAGCTCACTTCGCAGCCTCCTCAAATACTGCTAAATTTTGAGTTCAATATAATTTGAAATTTTATAGTGCCGCAACTCCAGTCAACCGAAACACTAACTACAGACTATCGATCTGTATACGAGATAGATCTGCTTCTGGCTTCTAGATAGGTCATTGGCACTTGATTGTTATTTTTTGGAATCAAATATTTCTGTTTATTTTTCCAATGTTGTGATTTTTAGAAAATTTAGATCAAACGCAGTGCTAAAAATGCTTCAACGACAGCCCAAGACTATAACAACATGATAAAATTGAAAATTTGTCAGCGTCTTTATCGATTTTGCGATCAATTTTCAAAGCATTGAACATATTTGTCGTCTTTACCAGATCAGCTTCTATAAGATCGTGTCTCTGAAAACTATACACTTGACCCGGAAACAAAGGCAACCCCTAAGCAAGTCTACATTCGTCCCATGTATAGCGCCTCCGTCGCTTTCTGGTGACAGGAGGATAAAAATGAAAAATCATGATAAAAAGGCCACATTTTTACACCGACTTGGAAAGCTGTTTGGCACTGAGGCTGGACCGCCACAATAACAAATCAATTGCATTAATGTCAGCAACATGGTCTAGTGATACAGCGCGAGGTTACAGATCCTACGTGACGGGTTCGATGTAAAGTCACTTCGCACTCTCCCTCAATTACTGTTGAATTTTTAGTTCAATAACTAAAAAAATAACTTCAGTTATTTTTTGAAATTGAGACTTTCAGTACCACACAGTGGTTTAAGTTTACATTGAAAATAGTAAATTTGGTAACCGCACAGTCGTTCCCAATAGTATGGTTACGGAAAGTGATAATGTCAGATGTTCGAAACCGGATCAAACCGATTTAAACCAACTAGATCGGGGTTTTCCAACCGAAGGTTCTCAAACCCGCGAAGGGCTTTTCATTTTTTTCGTTTTGTATACACAGGGCTTTCATTTTCAGTTGATTTATAGTGAATTATAGTGTCTTATTGTATATATTGTAAGGGGTACGAGAATATCTTAAAATATTATGAGGGTGCGGTGCATTAAAAAGGTTGGGAACCACTGAACCAGAGCATTACGCGCACAAGGCCCAGGCTTCATTCGTTTCCAAAAATTATAAACCAACAAAGCAACTCACAAGGAAAAAATCAATCTTCATTATACTCGCGGTATTATGCCGAAGCGTGTAACGAGTGGCGGGCCATCTCCGCTGCTTAGCGCCTGGGCAACACAGCTACGATGAAACGTCGCAGCGGTGGCGAGCCGTTGGCGACTGCGTCCGATCAGACCCGCCCGGGAGCCGAACCTAAGACTCGCGCACCGATAGCGATGTTTCTAACCACTACGCCAATTGTACCTAATTCAAATATGACTTGATAAGCGTTTGGATCAATATCAGTACAAGAGATCGCTGTGACATTTTTTACATTATTGCTTATTGATAAATTTTTGACAAAAAGAAATGATTTCGTATCAACATTGAATTTGCCACAAAACGTAAAGCAAACAGAAAATAAGCAGCGATTTCACGCTCTAAATGGAATGCTTAATAGCTCAGTAGTGTTCTAAATGCACAACCATGCTATTTACGGAATTTCAGTTTTGTACTGATCGCTTACACTGCTGATGATGACAAATGAATCTATGTTGTCGAAACGTCCAGTTATAATTACTGTGGTTTTATTTTCCTCCTCAAGTTATGTTATCTGAATTTTCCTTCAAGAATTATTACCATATTTTTTGTTACTGAAAACCCTTTTATGGTTGATGAAGTTGAAAAGGCTTTCAAAAAAAAAGAAAAATCTTAAATAAATAATTGAAGCATTCACCGACTACAGCTAACTTATAAGTACACTGAAGGCGTCCAAGCAAAAATAATTCTTTTTCAACATAAAACGGGCAATTTTTAATCTCGCTAAAACGCTATGAAAACCATTGAACTGGAAAATAGCCCTAGCAAGCGAAAGAGGTCTGGTAATGCAAGCTGACAAGAAACTAATAGTTTTTTGTTAGTTACATATTATCCTCCTATCACGAGAAAGCGATCAAAGCGCTAGAACGAGCTCGACTAGGAAATGCCGGCCATCTGCCCACAACACCAAAATAGGGGAATCCCGCTAAGTGCCTTTACCAAGGACACAACAAGCAAACTTGACGGTTTGATCTCCACACTGTTCCTTTAATGCTGAGCGCTAAGCAGGAAAGCTGTGCAAACCAATTTTAAAGTCATTGACGCGACTTAGAATCAAAATAGAGTCTACAGCTCCAGAAGCAGACAATCTCACCACTCGTCCAGCTGAGATGTCAAGAAAATCATGAAGTTACAACCACAACAAATTATCAATTACGCAAATGAAGAAGAAATTTCAGGTTATATGTAACAGTGAAGTAGGACTGCAAAGTGAAATGCATTTTAAAGTCAGCTACCAGTGCACCACCCACAACCACCTTACCGCGACTCATGCATGGTATCGCATGGCCAGGTAAACAATCTTGAAAAACTCAAACCGAAGGATAAAAATTCATAAAGTTTAATGCAGTGATTCTCAAGCTTTCATGGTTTGCGGCGCCCCACTAGAAACTCTCAACACCAGTGGCCCCTGCTCAGCAATAAAATTTTCAGTCGGTATTTCATTCGTAGTAGCTACAGTCTTCCCTTGGTCACTAGAAGTTAAATATCGTTGACAGGATAATAAATCGTGGCTCGTTGTCCTCGGTTGCGAATTCGCGATTAACGCAACTTGTTCTTAGCTGTCCGACAAATCCAAATATTATTCTGATTCAAATCATACAACTCACCAACAAAAGAGTCTCCATCTCGTGAAAGGTCCGTGGGATCGACTGATATCAAGTAGTTCGACGTTTTACTCCGCTTCCGTTTCCGACCAGCCAAAATGAAAATCTGAAAAATCAAATCGTCATACTCACGATAATACGTCGAAGCGCCTAACGGGTGGCGGGGTCCATCTCCGCGGCTTAGCGCCAGGGCAACACAGCTTCGAAGAAACGTCGCACGGTGGCAACTGGCGAGCCCTTGACAACACTAAGGCCGCGTTCACACATGGAGGTTTTCGCTACCAGGCACAAAACTTCATTTTGTTATTGCAGACGCTATTTGAATTCTTTTCGAACTTGTTTCAGCAATTCAAAAACTGAAACGGTTATCTATTCGAATTGCTGAAATAGTTTTTAAAATCTTGAAAAATGCGTTCACCATATCAAAATGAAATTTCGTGCCTAGTTGCAAAAACCACTATGTGTGAACGCGGCCTAAGTCAAATTTGACCGGACCAGGAATCAAACCCATGACCTACGGCACCGAAACTAATGTCGTTAACTAGCACACCAACCTGCTTGTGGATATTCCTAAGAAATTGGGCTAAGGGTAGCATAGCTGGCTGGCTTACCTTTTTTCCGTCTTCTCGTTCAAAATGAAAGTAATATGTTGGATAAGCATGTCGATCTATACCCTTCTTGTCTCTAGTTATTCGACACTTCACAGTGTAGCCCTGCATGAAAAACATACAAATCAGTGCTAAAATGCACAAGATTGAGCCACCCTAATCCTACATTAAAAAACAGAGAATAATGGCAAAGCCTGAAGATGGCGAAGCTCAAGCTTTTGATACGATGTCAAAAACAGAAAATCTGGTCGAAAGTCAAATGTTTACCGATTATAAATTCCTGCTCTGCGAAATAAGACTACATTAAAAATTTTATGGAAAACTCTTTCAGGTAGACAAAAATAGACATCACAACGCCGCATTCAAAAAAGCCTGTTTCAAAATCAAATCACTCCTCCATTATACTCGCGGTATTACGCCGAAACCTGTAAAGAGGGGCGGGGTTCATCTCCGCCACAGCTCTGAAGAAAACTCGCAGCGATGGCGAGGGTCGTTGGCGACACAGTGCCTGATTTGAACGGCCCCGAAATCGAAACCAAGACCTTCTGCTCCAACAGCGATGTGTTAAACCATTGCGTAAAACGGCTGGTATTTCTCCATCCATACTTTACATAATTTCCAATGTCGATTCGGCTAAGCAGTCTGCTGCAGAGACAAAGACTATAAGCTGTAAGAACTAGGACTTAAATAATTACACAGATGGCAGAAAAAGGATTTTTACGAACAAATTTATCGTGTAAGTTCTTGTCGGCAAAAATCAATGGTATTAATGTAGATATTTCCCACATAACTCTACAGCACTTGCAAAGCCGAAGCTTATCGTGAAGCTAATTTAAATCTTGAAGCAAGATGGTAGAGTACGCAGAAGGTTTGAAGCAGCGATCGCTAAGCCGATATCCAAACGAAAATACTCAAAATGTAACAACAAAATCAAATCCTCATTATACTCGCGGCATTACGCCAAAGCGTTAACGAATGGAGGGTCTATATCCACGGTTTTGTGCCTGGGTAACACAGAAACATCGAAGCGGTGGCGACACCGTGTCAGATTTTCCGGCCCGGAAATCGAACCGAGACCTCCCGTGCCGATAGCGATGTTTTTAACCACTGTACCAGCCGGATTGTGTGAAAAGGTAACATTTCATTCGCTAAAGGGGGAATAATGTGGAGTGGGCCACTATTCGGCGCTACAGACTCGGAATAGCACAACCGAACCTGACCCTAATATTACCCCAAATTCTAAACTTAACCCAAATCTTACAAATCCGAACCTTAAAACCGAGTCCGTTCCGCCAAAGTCCTGTCCCTAGTAATACAAAAGATGTTTAATGGAAGAATGAAATGCTTTGGTTAAGGGACAATACTAACATTGGTTATTTGTTAAAAACGTACTTGTGGAGCAGGCTGCATGCAAAAAGCTTCTAGATTATCGATATCCATCCCAGGAATTTCTGTTTTTCCAACAGTAGAAACTGCCACTTTAGTGCCATCCTGCAATCAACAAATCGATGTTTTTGTATGTTGCATCAATATTTGATGTGCTGATGTACTGTATTTAGCTGCATATTTATCTCCCTATCACGAGAAAGCGATCAAAGCGCTATAACGAGCTCGCTTAGGAGTTGACGGCCATCTGTCCACCACTTTAAGATGAGGAATCCCGCTAAGTACCTTTCCTAACAGCACAACAACTAAGCTTGCCGGCTTGTTCTCCACACTGTTCTTTTACTGCTGAGCGTCAAGCAGGGAAGCTGTGAATAGCAATTTATAGTCATCACCTTGACCCGATTTGGGTTTAAACCAGTCTACCGCTTCAGAGGCAAACGCTCTTACCAATTCGCCAACTGAGCTATGAAAGCAAATCAATGGTTGCTGTTACTCCAGAATTTAAGCAGCATCTGCACTGTCTGGATAGCACGGCTTATAGTGCCTTGGGCCGAGAATCGAACTCAGAAATTCGGATGTAAACAGTCAAATTTGCAGACAGATTTCTAAATGTTTAACGTCACTGCAACAGTTAAACAAACACGACAAATCAATCTGTTTCATTTTGTCAATACACAAAACAAACCTTTCACACAAGCTTACCACGCGTTTGAGCAAACACTAGTCAAAATCGACGCGGCGCTAATTCTAACACTAAAATTTAGCACATGGTCTGACCTTCTGAGCTGGCTTTACAGTAGATACTTTATTGCTTGACAAGCCTGCTAAAGCTGAAAGGATTTCCGATTCTTGCAAAATCAAGTCTTTAAACGCACGAGGTGAAGTTTCTGGCATGGTAAACTGACCCTGGGGGTCTTGCCTAGCAACTTCGTTTCGGAATTGTGAAATGAGGTTCTCTATAGACGAAATTATCTCACCGATGGAACGCACTTCGGATAAAATCATTTGGACAATGTAAGAACCAGCTCTGTAACTGTATTCTACTAATCGATCTCGTTTTGTAATAGGAGACTTTTTTGAATGCTCTTTTCCTTGATTTATTACATCTTCTAAGCTGCGGCATATTTCTGCGATAATATTCCAATCCTGTTGATGCTCTTCAGAAAAATTTTCCTGCTGAACTGCTGGTTGGGTCGGGGATGAAGAGCCTAATGATGATGTAGTGAAGAGTTCGGTTGGGGTGCGTTTCGTTTTATCCGTCTGCGCAGCTGACGAATGAGAGTTTTCAATCTTTTCTCGCACCTTTTTCATGGATGTGCTTTTACTAGAAATCACATTTCTTTCGAATAATCTATCTTGTAGGCGGGACAAATGCAATTTTAAGCGAGCTAAAATCCACCAAACTTCTTCGTTTCTCGTCTGATTTCCGGGCTGATTTTCTGCGCTTAATTCTTCCTCTATAGCGTCGGCTTCACCGAATAAATTACTGGTAGAGTCTCGAGTTCTTTCAATATTAACTTTCGGAGAAATCTCGCTGACCCAGTTACTACAAAGAAAAAAATCCAATATCATTAAGCAAAAAACATTTTTATGTATCGTCTATCATTATATTCAGTCAAGACACTTGAACAAAAAAAATTTTAGAGGGATAGCTGTGACAATATGATCGAATCAAATCTTCATTATACTCGCGGTATTACGCCGAAGCGTGCAACGATTGACCGGGTCCATCTCCGCTGCTTAGCGCCTGGGCAACACAAAAACGTCGCAGCGGTGGCGAGCCGATGGCGACAGCGTACGATTTGACCAGCCCGGGAGCCGAACCCATAACCTCGCGCACCGATAGCGATGTCTTTAACCACTACATCGACCAGCCGGTTCACAATGTGATCCACCTCGTAAAACTAAGAGGCATTAGCAGTCTGTGCTTTGCTAATACAGGTAGACCAACTGTATTCGTGAATGATTTGGGGACTGTAAGAGTAAACCAAAGGCAAACCTTTAACTTTATAACCCAATTTTTGTCAAAAGTCACATAAATAAAGAATTAAATCAAATCAAACCTTCATTATACTCGCAGTATTACGCCGAAGCGTGTAACGAGTAGCGGGGCCCATCTCCGGGGCTTAGCCTGAGCTACACAGCTCCGAAGAAACGTCGCAGCGGTGGCGAGCCATTGGCGACACTGTGCCGATTTGACCGGTCCGGGAATCGAACCCCGGACCTCCCGTATCGAGAGCGTGCGTTTAACAACTGCGCTTCCGGCCGGTGTATAAATAAAGAAGTTATAGTTAAATTGTATTGAACTGAAAATTGAACAGTAATTGAAGGAGACTGTGAAGTGAGCTTGCGCTCTTCGAGTCAGCAGCCACCCGGCATATTTGTTAAATGCCACCAGCTCCAGCCGCAAACCGAACCCGTCTTTAAGAGTCTGCAATCTGTGCGCTACACCATATCGTTTAATGAGGTGCATAAGAAAAATATCGGGTTATTTTCGTGTGTCTTTTCAACAATGTACAATGTTAAGTAAACTAGCTGCGAATATGCAATAAGCTTGGAATGAACACAAGTTGAGTGCTGTTATGATCGCGCACAAGTCGTTTCAAGTAGCTTCGTGAGTGGCAATCACATGATAAATGACGTAAAGGGTGGAACCAGCAAGTGCTTCTTATTCTGGCTTTACGAGCAATGTTTTTAGTAACATTTAACAACTAGCTAGCATCCAACATGTGCATAAATTTAAAATGCATCACGCGCCAAGACGACACACTTTCGGGGTTTTGGATTACAATAAATATGGGACGAAAATGGGTCGAGGAGGAAAAATCAAGCTACAGTAATTCTTAAAACTGGACGTTTCGACAACATACATCCAGCTGTCATCATCAGCAGTGTAAGCAAGGCAGTACAAAACGGAGCTTTAGGAATAACCGTTGCTTTATTTTTTTGCCTAAGCTAGTTTGCGGTTTTGTTAGTGGTCATGAGTCAGGGTAAGCTATAAGCTTTAGATACCTTTCCAAAAACGCAACATTGCTTGCCCAACTAGAGAACCGAACCCGCAAAGGAAACGCTATCGCTTGCACAACACTCTAAATACCCGAGCTAGAGATTTTAACGATGGTTAAGCCAGAAACGGTTCACGTTTCAATCACCCTTTAATCTCGCAATCTAATACGTAAATAACAGTAATTTAGTGAGCAGAGTATTTTTGCAAAGAACTATCGCGTTTCTGAATACAAAAAATCAGACGAAAACAGCTTAAAGAGAAAAAGTGAAATCACAGTAATTCTTGAAACTGGAGATTTCGAAAACATAGTTTCAGCTGTCATCATCAGCAGTGAAAAGCAGTATAAAACTAAACTGCTGATCATGACAGCTGAATATACGTCGTGCAAACGTCTAGTTTCAAAAATTACTGCGGCATTCTCGCATTTCTATTTTTTAGTGATTACGATTTTTCGTAGTTTAAGACATTTTTTAAGACATCGAAATCACGAAATCCTATACAAAACACAATCTTAACAACGAGCCTAACGATTTGGGGAAGATGAGGCAAACAGTACTGAGGTATTGAAAGTGAATGTGACAAAAACTGAAGATACGCGTCAACACAAAGAACAATTCGAACCTCTTTGTACACTAGATTAAATTACCCCTTATGAATTTGGCATCATAAGCTCACGGGTGTGTTGTCAATTTTATTGTTCATAGACCTAATACATTACAATAAATATGGGACGAAGTAAGCTAAAAGAGAAAAAGTAATGCTACAAAAATTCTTAGAACTGGACGTTTCGATAACATAGATTCAGTTGTCATCATCAGCAGTGTAAGCAAACTGTTTTCAGTTTTGTACTGCTTTGTTGTACTGCTGATGATGACAGCTGATCTATGTCGCCGAAACGTCTAGTTCTAAGAACTACTGGGTCTTTTTTTTCTTCCTCAAGCCAATTTCACATATTTGAGGAAAACTACAGCAAATACCGTTTAACAACTTGACCAATCATAGCAGAAGGGCTAAATGGTTGATTTGATGTTTCGTCGGATATAACTAAACATCGTCGAAAGCAAAAACCACAAATACCGGTTCTTCATTAATCATGTCGTTATATGATTTTGAAAGAATGGCGATTGCTTGACAGCAAGAACAAAACAGAAAAGGATATTTCCGCTTAATCCTATATACTTGGGTTATTTTCAAATAGTTGAATAGAAAATTAAACAGAATGAGGGAAACTGCGAAGTGAGCTTGCGCTCTTCGAGTCAGCAGCCACCCGGTAATCTTAAATGCGATCGGCTCCAGCCGTGAAACGAACCCGTCACGTAGGATGTGTAACCTGCGCGATATCAGCAGACAATGTCGCTGACAATGAAAGTTTTACATGACGTGTGTATCTTGTAACACAGTAAAACAACCTACGTCATCGTGTCAATTATTCATAACAAACATTGCGCTTATGCCGTCAACACTATGCTTTATTAATTATTCATTCGACATAATAGAAGTTGGGACAAAAGAAAGCAATTAAACTCGAGAATTAGTGAGATTAAAGCAATTCGTTTTCGAAAACCATTACGACGTTGACACGCAACGATTTCTAATCGTTTGGGAACTGGACAAACAAAATAGAAAATTCAAAATTAGCAAACAAAATACCATCTTTTAGATCATTACTCGTTGTAGTAGACTTTTATTACTTCGAATTTGAAAGCCTACATGTCTTTAAATTCAAATTTTATCTGAAATCTTATTCTATCATATTCACGTTGGCAAACAACATCGCCAGAACACGGCGCGAATGCAAGTCCGAGTAGGAAAAGTAGCACTTTCAACGATTATCGAACGTTGAGGCTTCTGTAGTCTCTGGGCATCATTGGTCAGTTAACAGTTAAACTGAATGAGACAAAATTACAAAATAAAATCTTCATTACACTCGCGGTATTACGCGAAAGAGCGTAACGTGTGGTGGGCCCATCTTCGCGGCTAAGCTCCTGGGCAACACAGCTTCGAAGAAACATCGCGGCGGTAGTGAGACTGTGTCCGATTTAACCGGCTAAGGAATCGAACCCAAGACTTTCGGCGACGATAGCGATGTTTTGATCAACTTCGTGAACTGGGCGATGAGACAAAATTACAACGTAAAACAAACTTACTTTCCGTCAGTGAACTGCGGAACTGCCGCACTCGGTGCATTCGAAGTTTCACTCACATCTAACTTCTCTACTTTGTTTTGTTCTTGTGATAACGCTGTCCCTTTTTCTATCTTCCCCTGCATCCAGCTATTTTTCATCACTGTTTTTTCTGGTCCCGAAGAACACGAGTCGCTTATTTCCTCAATTTTTTCCAGCTCTCTTTTCTCATTAATCTCAAACTTTTTCCCTTTGGGTACGGGAAGTGCATCTATCTCATCTCCTGATAAATCTTCTAGAATATTTTCCGGCAACTGTTCTTGTCCAGATAAATCTACCGGCTAAATACACAAAATAACCGCAAAATTTTATCTGAATGCCGTACATAAGACAAAGGTGTCAAGAGCACCGGAACGGTTTCCATTATGAAAACGCTGCTGTACCAAACTACTTGTTGGTTTCTTTGCATGACGTTAGTGTCATGCTGGCATAACGTCATCATCAGAAACGTGAAAATTAGGGGTTCTAGAGTACAGTTAGGAGTGAGGAAATTGGAGATAAGGGTAGAGATCTAAAGCTAATGTAACTTCGGAGTTGAAGAGCACACAGAGCGATTTTAATAAAAAAGCCAGCCGGTGTTTTAGACACCGCTTCACACTACCAAACAATTGTTAATGACCAAGGTCACTATTTTGTTTGCCACTTCCTGTTAACTTTGGTACATTCAGATGTACAACACATTAGGTTTTCACGTGTGTTAATCACAGCACTCAGAAGCAATACTTTTCTTAGTTTCAAAGGTTTATCAGTCACAGATTTCCAAACCAAACTAACAGCAACGCTCACTAAATTGCAAAATAATGTTTGCGACCTACTGAACAGAGTATATTGTCATGCGAAACGACAACTAAACGCAAGAATTGAGGCTGTAATCACTGTCCTAACTGAGAAAAAACTATCATCTATTAGTTTTAACTTCGTGTTGGCCAATACGACTTTTGGCCGTTGAGTTACAGCAGTGATCACTGGTCAGCCTGACTAGGGACCAGTTGGCTTGAATGTAGTTGTCGCGTAAAAGCGCGTTTACCGATACGCGAAATGCGATAGGCGACGTGCGACAATGCGATAAAATTATAACGTAAGTGAATGTAGAAGATTTTCGCGATCTCGTTAAATAGTAAAATAACACTAAGTAGCGATAAAAATTGTCGCTTGTCGCGCTGTCGCGCATCGACAAACGCACGTTATTAGTTAGTCGCAACTATGGGTGAGAGATCAAGCTACCAGCACGCCTTCTTACTGAAGGAGAGGGTGGGCGGTTTCTGCGACGCGGAGTGAAGGGGTCGGGGGTTGGCAGGGACATGGAACGGAGATCACGGTACTGGGCTTCAGTGTGGCTGGCCTCATCACCATATTTCAAACTATCGCTCCGTTTCTTAAGAGGTGGGGTAGCGTAAAGGTTATCTAAGGCAGCGTAACCTTGGGAAGAGGGAGTATTACTCTCGAATATACTCCTTCCGTTCATGTAGCGAGGCGGCAGTTTTGAAGTCCAGCTGTGCTTGAGACCCTTAATAACATTTAGCAAAGCTTATTGGACAAATTGCGTCACAATGACTGCATCAGTAATGGCAAAGAAATCACCTTGTTAAATAAAAAGATTGTAGCCAGTATATCAGTAATCATTTTACAAACGTATCGGTAAAGACTTACACCATCATCAGTGTAAAACAACAAAGACACTAAGCTAGATGCACTATTCTAGCCAGGCACCAGGTTAGAATAGTGCATCTGCAGTTATACACTGATGATGGTATAAGACTCACCGAAACGTTTGTAAACTGAGTGCAAATATACTGGCTATAATCTTTCTATTAAAGCTGAGTTCCAAAACCCATGTTCATGCTCCTACATCACTATTGTGATACCATATTTTGTCCTAATGCCCAAATAATACTGGGTTCTCAAAATGGTTGCAAGCGCTAAACTAAACATGAGGGACTAATTAGAGATTAAACTGCTTTGGAAAAGAAAAATCTATACATTAAAACAACAAGAAAATGAATTTTTATGAGGAGTTAAAACAGAGTACAATTTAAGCAATAAAAAAATAAAAGCTTTACCAGAGTCGATCCAGTTTAGCTTTGCGGCTAAAATTGTGATTCAAGTTTCTAAATCAATCTAAAGAATTTCAATTAATGAATTAATCTTGAATCTACCTCACTAGGAATTTGGGGTCAACTGAGTGGGTTAGATTGAAGCTAAATTCATTAATTAAAATGCTTTAGAGTATAATATACAATCTATTCCCAAACATTTTTGTATTTATTTGCATATTTATCTTCCTATCACGAGAAAGCGATCAAAGCCCAATAACAAGCTCGCTTAGGAGTTGCCGGCCATCCGTCTACCACTCTACGACAGGGGAATCCCGTTAAGTGCCTTTCCCAACGACACAACAAGTAAATTTGCCGGCTTGTTCTCCACACTGTCCCTTTGATGCTGAGCGTCAACCAGGGAAACTGTGAATACTAATTACAAAGTGGTTGGTTTGACCCAACTAGGAATCAAACGCGAGTCTAAGGCTCCACAAGCAGACGCTCTTACCACTCGGTCATCTGAGCTGTCAAACTAGCCCAACACAAGATTCAGAAGGTACTATTTTTAGAATTTCATACACGAAATTCTAGAAGGTTATTGTGCAGACAACACAATAACGGCTTTGGAACTCAACAACTCCATTCACCAAACTGTATCCTTTGCAAGTTAAAAATAGAACAACAATGACCTTTGTTTACCAATCACACACAGAATTACTCGGCAAAATTGAAAAAAATACGTCGTTATCGTAAAAATCAGCGCTTGCTTTAGTATGGCTCATATTTATTCAAATAATAATCACGCAATTTTGACGATGAAGCGACATGTGCCATATTGCTTGTTCCATGCAAGTCCTTTTTAAATCGGGCAGATAAGTATTTGAAAATTTTGAGTCATCACAAAAACTCTTCAGGAAAGTAACATTCAAATTATTAATTGTTACATTCTACTACACGGAGTATTAGGCCGAAGTGTGTAAAACAAGTGGCGAGTCCATTTCCGCGGTTTAGCTACTGGACAACACAGCTAGAAAGAAGCATCGCAATGGCGACGAACTGTTGGCCACACTGCGTCTCATTTGATCGGCCCGGGAATCGAACCCAAGGCCTCTCGCGTCGATAGCGATGTCTTTAACTACTACGCCAATTATTCTTGCTTATCTTGGGAAGTCTCCATTGAATAAAGGCAATTAAAACGAGCAAGTAAAAAGTGACTGCGTCAAATTTACGTCAAATTGCCTCACCTCCAACGTTCTCAGAGCAGTCGGAGGGCGTTTCGACATTGATGTTGCAGTTGGAGGTCGGGGAGCTATCGCCATCAAGCCAGCGTCAGCTCCTTCGTCTTCAGAATCAACATCAAACTGGGCTGTGTCAACCATGCCTGGAAAAAATTGAAACTTGACAGTAACATAGCCTAGCGATACCGCGCGCAAGTAGCAGATCCTATGTGGGTTAGATTTACGGCTGGAGCCGATTGCATTTGACATACTATATATAGCGGGTAGTTGCTGACTCGAAGAGCGCAAGCTCACTTCGCAGCTTTCCTGAACTTCTGTTAAATTTGCAATATAATTTGAAAATAAACTACTCACCATTTATGAAACAAAACAAAAACCTAAGCATACATTTTTTAAAGAAAAGGAACAGCCGAACGTTGTCAAGCCGGTCAGAAAATTCAACATTTAAAAGCGCCATTAGTCAGCTGGATTTCCAGCAGATCATTTAACGAAAACTCAAGCAAACCAGCAATCTTTCTACCTTTCAGCTAATTTGCGTTGTAAATAAAACTGCAGAACGTAAAAATCAATCAATAAGCAAAACAAAGAACCAAACAATCAGCGAATGTACTGTTTTTTTTTAATTTGCTGTTCCAGTAAGACAAATGATAAAAAATTAGCATACTTTGATGACACGTTTCTCAATGAGATTATAAATAATTCAATCACACTCATACTGTTCGACTCGACAACAGGCCTAGGGTTTTACGGGCAAATTGCTTACAGCAACAAACGAACCATCAATATAAAATAAATGAACAAAATAATGTTTACAAATACAATAAACATGGGACGAAAATTGCTTAAGGAGGAAAAGTAAAGCCACAATAATTCTTAACATTGGACGTTTCGACAACATAGATTCAGATGTCATCATAACTGTGAGAGGAAGGCAGTCCTTTCATTTTTGTACTGCCTGGCATACACCGCTGATGACAGCTGAATCTATGTTTTCGAAATGTAGACCTACAGTCTTTTACTGTGGCTTCATTTTTTCACCTCAATGTCTACAAAACTACCATGCATTTACACTCAAACATCACATTTTGTCTCATTCTCAAACTGTCCACAACTACAATTTAAATCGACCGTCGCAGCGTAAACATTAAGTTTTAGATTACAAAACTATAGGTTTGAAGCCACTAGAAAGCAGCGTTAGCATTTTTTATGAAAGAGCATAGAGACTTTACAAGACGCTTGCGCCAAATAAAAGTCTGACTCGAAGTAAGCAATGACCGAGCAATGACAGATTGGTAAAAAGTAGTGTAGCCTACACCACCAAAAAATCAAAATCTTCACTATATTCGCCGCATCACGCCAACGCGTGTAGCGTGGCCATCTCCGCGGCATAGCACCTGGGTAACACGGGCCCGAAGAAACGTAACAGCGGTGGCGGCATTGTGTCCCATTGACTGACCCGGGAATCGAACCAAAGACCTACCGCATCGTTAGCGGTGTTTAAACCACGTACACCACTACAATCTAAATATAAGCATTCAATATTAGGACACCTGCCAGCCTATCTCCTCAAGCAAATATGCTATTGAATGAATAACTAAACAACATACATATCTACGAGCACGAATGATTTCAAGCCAAGCCAGACACCAGCTAAATTGTCAACTCAAAGCCAGAGAGTGTAGGTAAGTTGAAACCAATTCAGTTAGCGACCAGTTTAGTTTGATTCTGACACGACAACGGCTTTAAGTGTTACCAATATATTCAATATCAGTTTCTGCGTGGTGTGGAAATAACGGGGGGTCCATGGGTTCATACATATCAAAATCCCAAGCTAGAATTACAATTCGGGTTTAGAAAATAACCTTGATCGTTTTAGAGCTTTCAAAATTACCGTCAACAACATGGCTTAGCGATACCACGCGCAGGTTACATCTCCTACGTGACGGGTTCGATTCACGGCTGGAGCCGATCGCATTTTCCATGAATGCCGGGTGGCTGCTGACTCGAAGAGCGCAAGCTCACTACGCAGTTTTCCACAATCACTGTTGAATTTGAGTTCAATGTAATTAGAAAATAATCTCTTACGTTATTTTTAATTTTTTTTATTAACCAGCTCATTTAGTTAATAAAAGATGCAAATGACAAACAACCCACAATCCATGTACTTTAGTGAGTCACACTATCGTAGCAAGTCAATCTGTTATAAATCGTCAAGATACTAAGTTACACATGTGTCGAGCGAACGCTTCAAAATATAATCCACATTATTAGGGACAAAATGCTATCCGATTTTAGTTGGTATTGCATTTGCTGCAATAAAGAAAAATGCCTCTATAAACTACCTTATACTTGTAAAATTTCGAAATGCTTTGCTATCGTCTTATTGGTTCGCTTGGCATATCATTAATCAATTCAGTTCTTTTATTCAAAGTTTCATTAAGGTTATTGGTTCGTATGCAAAGTGATTTTCAAAAAGATCAACCGTTACAAAAACATTCACTATGTCTTAGCCAAAATCTCACTTAAAACGTGGGCATGAAGATACAAGGTACGAAGCATAATCCAAACAAAAAATAGCCAAACCTAAAGCAGCTGCGACACGTTTACAAATTAATAATTGAGTGCTGCTGATGGGGGCTAATAGCCCGAAACAGTGCTGTGCCATTCTATAGCAAATATAGTTGGCGCAAAGCAAGTGTGTAGTAAATGTGATAAAACATCAAACACTCTGTAACATGAGCCTTAATCAGGAAGTAATGAGGAAAAGTTGATTACAAAAACTTGTAGTGATTAATGAAATGATATTCAATGTTACATCACAAGTTTCATTAATTACAGCAGATATTTCGCCAGTTCGATAGAGTAGTTAATTACTTTAATACTTACACAGCCCTAGAAACAACGTAATACCTTATTCTGAAAATAAAGACTTATCGATATTTGTTGTTTCAGATTAGCGCTACAGTAAAAGACATCCTCATCGGCGAGGGAGGTCTAGGGTTCGATTTCATGCAGGTCAAATTCGACACAGTGTCGCCAACGGCTCGCCACTGCTGCGACGCTTCTGTGATGCCCTCGTGCTAAGCCACTCGTTACGCGGTTCGGCGTAATATCGCGAGTAAACTGAACATTTTGTTTTTGTTGCTTTAGCTCAAATATTACATTAAAATCTCCTACCCATTTTCGCCATTTTTAATTGTGTGTCGGACTGACGTTGAGGCATCACTGGGCTGTCATCGTGTAACGAATCATTTTCTTTAGTTTGCGTGTTCCGTAGTCCAGCATTATCAAATGGCTTGGTGCTAGGAGTTACATCGATCATTGTAACATTTTGTTCTTCGGTTTCAAGACCCATGTTGTCATAAGCAGCTGAAAGTAGCGCACGTTAATAAAGTGATAATTTCAATACCATTTCAACACCGGACGGTTGGCGTAGTGGTTAAAGACATCGCTATCTGTGACGGAGGTCTGGGGTTCGGTTACCAGGCCGATCAAATCGGACACTGTGTCGCCAACGGCTCGCCACCGCTGCAATGTTTCTTCCGACCTGTGTTGCTCAGCGCTAATCCGCGGGGAAGGGCCTTGTCAATCGTTTATATGCATCTGTGTAATACCGCCAGTTTAATGAAAATTTGATCTTTGTGCATTACCATGATTGTATCTGTCGTTGGTATTTCGACTTTCAACAAGAGGCGTGTTATCATCTCTTATTGAAGCAGTATTAGGTCGAGATTTGCCAGCGGAGCCAACACGAGGTACATCAGTGGATACCAGCATTGAAATTTCCTGTTTCTTCTTTTTTTGTCGGATCTCTTCACGAATTTTCTAAAAAACAAACACAGGTTCTTAGACTTCGGGTCATACGCTTGAAACTTCTATCTAGTTTTAGTAGAAAACATGCAGCCAGAATAACTGAAAACATTTTTAATTACTTGAAGTTTCAAGATGTTACTTATCCGATTGTCAAAAGCACAATAAGCTGGAGAGCAGCTTATGATATTCAAACAAATAAATGCATTAATTACCGTTACATCAAGATAAACATGTGTTAGGACCATATTTACGTCAAACTAGTTGTAACATAAAAAAAAATAGAACTAAAAGCTACACATGTATAAACGCATAGAAGATTGGTCAACATTAATATCCGCCGCTAGGTTCTTAGAATATCTGCTACTAGCTTAAAAAGCCATGCTGAAAAGCGGCGAAAGCCATCGGCTTTTAACACTTGGTCATTTTTCCAATCATACTGCGACCACATAAAATAATACTTCTTAAGGCGAAAGTTAAAATCTGCAACGGTTAATTCACAAAAAACTAAGCAGAAAACCAGCCTTAACCAACAGTAGGTCTACTGCATAAATTTTACGCCAGTAAGACTCGCCATAATTAAAATTGCAAAGAACGAATGTACAGCAATCAAAAAGTAGCAAAAAATTCACCAACCTGCTGCTCAATTTTTTGATCTCTTATACTTTTAACATTTATAGATGATCGCTGCATTGCATTGATGTCCTGATGGTTAGCACTGGCCCTACGAAACAATAACAAAAAGATAATGACTAGGATCAATATTACACACCAGCTTATTGTTTAAAGATAAGAGATGAATCTTATGATTCAACTTATCTCAAGCACAATAATGGCAGTGGTTAAAATAACTCAAAATTGGTATCATTGAGTTTAGTTATAAGGAAATAGACTTCCATTATAAAAAATATTAACATGAAAAAAACTATCATTTATCAATGCAAAAAAAAACTTTAAAGCAGGAGTTCTCAACTGGGGACCACAATAACAACATTTATTAATAGAAAGTAACCACTTACGACCAGCGGACGAGTGTAGCTACTATGAATAAAATCTTGCCAGAAAATTTTACTGCTGAGCAAGCAGGCCATTGGTGTTGAGAGTCTCTAGAAGGGAGCCACAATCCATAAAAGGTCGAGAACCGTGCTTTAAAGTGCTTAGCAGTAATTAGAGCAAGTACAATTAACACATGTAAATTGTCCACAAAATGTTTTAAGACATGATTGTTCACGTTTTTTTGTAAGGAGGACATAGCACTGTTTGCAACAGCATGTGTGGAAGAACACACAGAAAATCGTCTACCACAAAGTAATACAGAAAACCATCGAAAAAATAAGCTCCACATCCCTTTAAAATTCTTTGATATTTTTGTCAGCAGTGTGGCTAAGTAGTTAGGATTGTCGTTTTTACGACAGATATGACCACGAAGTTGATGGTTCAACTCCCATTCAAATTTTGTTAGTGCATTCTTCAATAAAATCCTTTACAATGATTATCCCTGCTTGGTGAAATCTAACAAGCAGCAAATTAAAAAAGTCAGAAGCTAATCTACTGTGAAAAACTTAAAAACAAAGGCAATCCCTACAAGAGTATAGATTTGTCTTAAGCATAACGTCTCCGTTGCTTTCTCATCACAGGTGGATAAAAATGAAGAAATCAAAGTTAATTTTCTTATCAGCTGCCAGCTTAATTACCGGTATATGCTATCTCCTCAGATAAACATCAGTGCGTATCAACAAATGCAACAATCAATTGCCAACAACCATAATAGCAGTATCATAACAAGCAACTACTAGTATTTACCTGCCGTTGTTCCAATCATCATTCCTGTAAAAAACAAAGAATTATATAAGTAATTAACCATTACCAGTATGCATACTTTAATGCAAAAAAAATAATGATATCACAGGATCATATAACCAGTACCAGTGTGCTTCTTAATGCAGTTTAGACAACATTGTGTTTTTCTACATTTAACTTACTGGCATGGTACTTGTAAAAGTGTCAATTTCAACGCTATAAGCAAGTCCCAAACTTGTACACCTTTTAAAAACTAATTTACACTTTAAGCATATACCGTGACAATTACAGAGCAGAAAGATTAACACAATATCAAATATCATAACTCAATATTTCATTGCAACAAGGTTTAAAAAGTCATCAGCTACAAAAGCAAAATGACAGTAGCAGCACTAATAACCTAGGACAAAATTTACACATTCAAACTTACATTATACTAGTACAGTATACTAGTATATACAGTAGTCATAGTAGTAGTCCAATTTGTTAGTAGAAACTAGAGTATCAATACATACAGAATGTATTTAGAATTTCAGAACTTTATCAATTGACTATTAGCATCAAAAAATAAGTTTTGCCATTAGTTTCGCATTTAAATTTGTGCCATAATTTTCAAAATATGTTTACTACAATACCGTAATTGTTGTTGTTTTATACTGGTAAGCTTATGGTTTACACACAGAATTGAGAAGTGTTCTACCGGTATGTCATTAATTACTATTGCTAAGTCAGCAGTAAATTTTAAATATATCAGGGCAATGAAGAGACAATTTTGACCATACTATAAGGGCTTTCAACAGTAAATAGTTCTAAAAAAACAAATGCTACAGGAACCAGTACTTACTTGCTTAATCCAGTATACATGATTTGATGAAGAAATATGATTTATCTTTTAGACAATTGATTGCTGGAACAATCTAGGCTAGACCTACCGGTATATACCTAAAATTTTAATCTGACAATAAACTGATTACTGTACAACTTTGATGACAGTCACACTGCATTTGAGCAAATGTCTGCTGTAAACAATCAAATTGGTTCCACCAGCAGACATTAGGCAGATAAAGTAAAGACTGTACCATTACCAGCAAGAATAAAGCAGGTCATCAGCCTGTCAACCTGTTCAACAGTTTAACAGGTACAAGGTAGAATAGAACTTACACAATGAATACCGGTAGCCTTCTAAGCAACAAGCTCTTCATTTTTATCTTGCAATCTATACGATATACTTCAAACAGAAATAGAGCTAAGACATAAAATGATCTTACCACTTGCTCAATGCTGAAACAGCCAAGCTCTTACTGACCTACGTATCAGTATTTAACAGGGCAGTCAACTGGGTAAGCCTAAGCCTATTGGACTAGTAGGATCTTTGTGCATTAAAAAGGAAGCCTAAGTACAATTCTTTTCACTATTTGAAACAAGATGAAATCTGCTTGTTACGCAGCTGTAATATCAATCAATTCAGAATTTTTACAGCTGGGCGTTATCTCCGTACATTAGAACTTTTCACGATACAGAACAATTTGTCACTTCACAAGCTTCATTGCTTTACAGCTAACAGTACATTCAACAAATTTCCAGGTTCAAGTTCATAATAACGGGGTATTTACTTTTCTGCCTCATAATGAAGTCACAAACATTTCATTGTTGACCAGTTGTCATAACAATGTTGCGACGCTTACATAACGAATCTGCGATTTTGCCACAAATTTGACATTGGTCGAGCGGATTCGTCGGATCGCGTAAAAGGAGAAATTTTACATAATTTACGACTGCTACAACTTAAAACGGATCTGTAAACAGTTTTTAAAACATTGTCAAGTCAAGTCGAGTTTATTACATCAGAACGCATAATAGAGAGCGCAGGACGGAAACGGCAAAAGACCTTACGGTCATCCTGGGTCAGCCGCACCTTCGGTAGCAACTTGTACTATGTTCAAGAGTTAAAATTACAACGTTAAAAACATAAAACAGAGAAACTCTAACTCGCACAAAAGAAAAATAAAATAAATAAACACAAACAAAAAAGCGACCATGCCAGAGACCTGAAGTCAGAGCCGGCGGCAGGCTAGAGCAATCGACTTAGGGAGGCCCAAGCATTTGTCAGGAGGGGCCAAAAAAATTAAGCTCAAAAACCGCTGTCTTCAAATGAGTAAGTTTGTTGATTGGGGGGCCAAGCATGTCGATTGGGGGCCTGGCCCTCCATTAGCACCGGCCCTGCCTAAAGTAGTTTAAAATCATTGCCAATTAACGTAGGAATATGATGAATATGGGACAAAAATAACTTTAGGAGGAAAAATAAAGTTGCAATGAATTTTAACACTGAACGTTTTGACAAAATAGATTCAGCTGTCATCATACGCAAGGCAGTACAAACCGAAAAAACTAGTTAACAATTCTAACTACAAGTCATAGGATAAACCGGGCGAGATCATTAAATTGCTACCTACCAGGAGAATCTAAATTTTATGTTAATTGCGCAAGAACACACAGCAGAATCTAACAATTAAACTGCCGATCTTAATGTAAGCTTTTAGATTTGTTTTATCCTTGGTTATTTATCTTCTGTCACGGGTTAACAATTCTTGCTTTCTGTAACAAAATGACTGTTTGTTAAGCATAATCGTCTTTTTTAATTTCTCCACTGGCCTCGGCCAGGAGCGCACGATGAAGCTTTCCAAAGCAAGGCTGCTCAGGGCATAATTTTTCTATGAGAGCAGTTGCGACAACGCCATCTAATGGGCATCAGAGAAAGTTTGAGAGGCGCTTGCACGCCCCCTTATGAATTTACTTCATATATACGTAACGGGTGCCTGCTGACTCGAAGAGCGTAAGCTCACTTCGCAGTCTCCCTCAATTACTTTTTAAATATTCGTTTCAAATGATTAAAGCACCCTAGTATTGCTTCCAACTGTCTAAAGTCCATACACCGGTACGGTAATGTTTCATAGCTTGGGTAACCTCCAATCAGGGTTGGAAATATCGATTAGAAATCAATAATCGATACTGTTATACGCTACTTTTTCGTTATCGAATGCAAAATTTCGTTGCTTTTTATTTTCATTGTCGAATGCGTTTTTTTCCTACTTTTTTGCCTGGTAAATCGATATTAATTATACAATATTTTTTTAAGTTGAACACAATTTTTTTAAAAGCAATTACTTGTTCTGTTTTTGCATTTATACGCTTTTGTTTCGTTGGCATTTAATATTATCCTTCACCTAGATATAGAAGAATATGTTGTTTGTATGAAATTCCGCATGGGCAGCGATTTTTGACTCCATTCCGAAATCTGACAAAAAACGAGCGCTCTGTGGCAGGCGTGACTCAGAGATGTCCGGAGTCGCTTTTTTGAGACTCCGACTCCAATCCTGCTCCAAAATTACAGAATTCTACTCCAATCCTGCACCGGTTTACGTCAAAAATCAAAACTCCAACTCCTGTTACTCGAAGAATTTTTGCAAACTTTGCAATCACAATGTTATCCAAACTTTAGGCCTACATTAAATTTCATGCAAGTGAGATTACTGGTGTTTAGAGACTGTGCGCGCACCGATGCCTCACAGCGAGCATAACTTTTGACAATGTTCAGTGTACATTACAATAATAAGTTAAAGAAATGGTTACTCCGGCTCCAACTCCTACTCCAGTTTTGACGTTAAACTTAACTCCGAGTCCAATCCGGCTCCGGAAAATTTGCTTGACTCCGGCTTCTGCTCCGGCTCCTGAACATCTCTGGCGTGACTGTCCCGGAGTGAGACAAGCTAGTGTAGGACTCAAGTCGGCGCAGTTTTACTGAATTAATCGGTTATTAAAGAAGGTAGTAGGCCTTCTGTAAGCTACTGTAATCTCGAAGTAACTATACTATGCAGTGCGCGCAGTAGGTCGTCCTAACTTCAGAAAACTACTGAGAAAGCAAGTGATTACCAGTGTGATTGTTAATTTTTATGTCTTTATTGCTGAAAAACGATTATACTTACTATTCGTTTCAACAACAAATGATTTTGCAAACTACACCATATTCTTGGCAAAATGTGCTGTTTTTTGTTACATTATTTTGTGATGCTAAATGACTGTGATTTTTTTATCAATTGTTTTCTTTTTTGCTTATTATCGGTACCGAATTTAGATACTGCTCGTAGATATTTTGACTATTGACTGCTTTTACAATATTTTTTAAATATTCATTCACCATTGTGTTTTGTTCAATAGGTTATAGGCTATCTAATACTGGTAAGAATTGTGTAGTGTTTTTAACATTGTAAGAAAAACGGTGTATAGCCTAGTCAGGTTAGAAGCATTTGACGTAGGCTATCAAAAATAAAGAAAACATTCAAAGCAAAATTGCTCGTGTATGACTTTTTAAAGTCGATAAAAAGGAAAAGTAAGTACCGGTATTCATGTTTAAAACTGTATAACAGAATTTTCCGTTTCTCGGATACATGCATGACATTGTCTAACCTGTTTACTCTTAAAGATAACCTCAACATCTTTATTTTAATTCTTTCAGTTTTTCTGGGGTATATATCATATATGTGCACTGTTTCTCCGTCACTGCTGTTTATGCAAACCATGCAGCATGCCAGCCAAACAACTGCTTTGTTCACTTAAACAATCATTAGGATTATTTTTCAATGATGTGTCAATCTATTTCAATTTATAGATTTAGGCATTTAGTACAATCTATTCATGAGGAAACAGGACATAAGTGCTGTTGAAGTATCTTTGGGCTGCTAATTGTTATATTTAAGAACTTTGGGTCAAGTTTATGCATTGGGACTTTGCCATTTTGCCTATATCTGATTGTTGCAGATCTAAAGTTTGTGTGTAGAAACAATGGAGTTATCAAGTCAGTTACATACAGATATTAAGTTTGAGTCTTGATATTAAAATATGTTGATGCTATTGTTTGCGTCAACGAAAGGTATATATTATCAATTATTTTCTTCTCTTTATTTTTGTTATCGAATCAAGTTATTCTTTGCTTTTTTCTGAGGTATCGAATTATTCTCTACTTTTCTTGTTATCGATTTCCAACCCTGCCTCCAATGCATGCAGTTTGTGTGAATCAAGTCTTTACCTCAAAACTGACGAACAACTTAAGACTTAAAGCAGCAGGGCTGCGAACTCCAGTCTTTTTCGCCGAAATCAAACTCGAAAAAAATTGGTTTTATCCTAAACTTGACAAAGATTGCTTGAACTTGACCAAAACCCAATAAAATCTACTTGAACGTAGCGTAAAATCAGGAAAAATTACAGAACTCGGCCAGCAAACTTTCAGGAAACTCGAACTAACTCGATCAAAAATGCCAAAGCAGTACAGGTATGTAATGTTACAAACTTGTGTTTAAAAAACAAAAACTCGCAAAAGCAGTTGATAGCAAAGCACAATTTGATTCAAGTAAACATATTGCTAGAAATTACATCGGCACCATTTAAAAAACTACAAAACAGTGTTAGAACATAAAACCCTGTAAACAAAACAATTGCTAAAACTATTTGGCAACACGTAAAGCCCGATCAAGTCGATTTAACTTGCTTAAAAATTTTACTATAAACTGCAGCCTAAATTTATTTTGTGCATTTTCTTAAACACGTCTGTTCGCAATTCAAGTGGCAACTGTGCTTTAAAAACATGTCTGTAAGTTGTAACCATATACGCCAGAGGTACTTAACCAGGGGACATTGGCCTCCCTACGGGACCACAGCAGGTAACATTAACCAGAGGGCACGAGCGCAAAATCGGCTTTATTAACGGAGATTAACTGCTTATAACCAGTGGACAGCTGTAACCACTACGAAAGAAATAGCGACAGAAAATTTTATTGCTGAGCACTAAGCAGGGGGCCACTGGTGTTGAGAATCTCGAAAGAATCCACAGACCATAAAAGCTTGAGAACCACTGATTTAAACGATATTGTAGGGAATACGGTAGATCTACACTTATACATATTCTGTAAAATACTAAACTACAAATTAAATATTTTCGCATACCTTTATATGAAAATCAATAAAACTAGCACTTAGTGAAAGAGTATATGAAACAAATTTAGCACAGAAAACACAAATTGCACCAAGAAATAAAGCACGTCGAAGTACGTATTTGATCTAGAAAATACTTTATAACTAAACACTTGATATTAATGAGAAGCGAGGAATTGATGTTATTTGTTCAGGCAGTAAATCTATCACAGACCAATGAAAAAAATATTAGCATAAAATTCAAAGCAAAAAAATAGAAGCTATACAGACGAAGAATTTGAGTGGAACTATAACTGCAGTACCGCAATAAGGCACAAGTAAAATACGGTATATGAATTATAATACACGCAAAGGGAGTGTGGCATCAACCCATACTCCGGCTGAGTGACAGATTTTATCCCATATCAACCGCTCTTCATCTGTGCTTGACATCGTGTTGTCTGCATCTATAAAATAATTCACAGTAAAAGACGACTAAAGCTAGGTGTTGTTGCTCCAAACAAAACAGCGCAAGCTCATCATTACGCTTTGGTGGCTTATAATCTATATTGTACTCACAGCATTGCGTCGAACGCGTAACGAGTCTATCTCTTCGATTAGCGCCTGGGCAACACAGCTCCGTAGAAACGTCGCAGCGGTGGCGACCCTGTGTCTGAATTGACCGACCAGGTAATTGAACCCCAAACCCCTCGAACCGATAGCAACGCCTTTAACCATTAAGCCAACCGGCAGGTAAGACGCACCATTTAAACGCAAACACACTTACCTTTGAATTTGACAGATGCTAGTCTGATCCCACCCAGAAGCAAACGTCGCGAGCGCCGCGCAGTGGCAGATCCACGAGGTTTCCTCCACAAAGTAATTTCCAAACCACTTCCTTGGATCGGATGATGGAGGAACGGAAGCCGGAAACGAGCATTCCAAACAGGGCTGCTGCTTCCGGTTATCACAATCGTCTTTTCTTGGACATCTTTTTCAGGCAAAATTGATCTACAATGACAGGAAAAATTGATTAAATGCACAAAACTAAATCACCATTTTGCCGCTTTTCCAGTGGAGTTTTGCTTCTGACTTGTTCAATTTGCTGCTTGTTAGATTCCACCAAACAGGGATAATAATCATTGTAAAGCATCTTATCCAAGAACGCAACGAGGCTAGCGTGGAAATCGAACCATCAACCTTGCGATCGTTGCCGTCGTAAAAACGATGCTCCGGACCACTACGCAACGCTGCCGATTGGAACGAGAAGTAACACGACTGCTGGCATTATCGCATACCACTAGTTTCAGCGGGGTTATCCGTTTAATATTTTCAAGCAAATGAACTACACCGTATTACAAAAAAGATTTCTATTTTGTATGTGTTTAGTTACATATTTGTTCTATCAAGAGATGTGATCAAAGCGCTATAACGAGATCACTTAAAAATTGCCGGCTACCTGCCCACCTCACCAAGATGGGAGCATCTCGCCAAGTGTCTTTCCCTAGGCTACGACACAAGTAAACTTGCCGGCTTGTTCTCCACTCTGTTCCTTTGATGCTGAGATTTAAGCAAGAAAGCTGTGAATACCAATTTTAAAGTCATTGGTTTGACCCGACTCGGAATCAAACCAGAGTCCACAGATGCAGAGACCACGCTCTATCTACCCACTTGGCCATTTGAGCAGTTCATTGTGCTATGATTAACTTACATGCGCGCGTATGCGTCCACTGTTCCTCCAGGCAGAGAAGTAGGCAGGTTCTTAGCTTGCTTGACGAGCACATGAAGTTCTCCGTATTTGTTCAAGCACTTCTCCGGTGATTTATACGATACGCTGATCACTACATCGCCCTTGTACACGTCGGAACGGACCGAGTCAGAACGAATAATTTCCTACAATGCAATAAATCTTATCAGCGAAACTACTAGCAAGATGGGTTGTCTTTCCAAATCTTCATTATGCTCGCGTTATTACTCCAAAGCGTGCAACGAGAAGCGGCTAGCGGGGTCCACTTTAGCGGCTTAGCGCCAGGGCAACACAGCTCCGAAGACACCGAAACATCGCAGCAGCGATGAGCTGTTGACGACACTGTGTCTGATTTGACCTGTCTAGGAATGGAAACACAGATTCCCAAGCCCATAGTGACGTCTAAACACGACGCAAATCAATCAGTCATGTGTTATCTTATATAGTTACTGCCAAAATTCCAAGTACTTTGCAGACAGATCAAAGTAATCTTTACCCACCTTCTGTTTGAGCGGGTACCAATGTGGTGTGGGGTTGGGTTGCCATTTCCATGCATCAAGTCCAATCTGAAGATGACCCAGGAATGAATTACGCGAAAACGTAGCAGAGTTCCACACAGACATCTCGAGCACACGGTTCCCAAGCTCGGAAATATCGACCGCAAACTGGAAATACATAACAACCAAGGATAAATAAAAAGCAACAACAATTGAGGGAAACTGAGGTGCTCTTTGAGCCAGCAACCTTTCGGTACATGTATTCGTATTTAGCCGCATGTTTGTTCTCCTATCACGAGAAAGTGATTAAAGCACTATAACGAGCTCGCTGATAGGAGTTGCCGGCCATCTGTCTACCAATCTAAGATGGGGGAATCCCTTTGGGTAGTAGGTACCTTTCCCAACGGCACAACAAGTAAACTTGCCGGCTTGTTCTCCACACTGTCCCTTTAATGCTGAACGTCAAGCAGGGAAGCTGTGAATACCAATTTTAAAGTCATTGGTTTGACCCGACTTGAAATCAAACCAGAGTCTATAGCTACAGTGGCAGACGTTTCTTACCACTCGGCAATCAGAGCAGTTTAGCTGGAAATAAACGACAACTAAGGATTTATTATCTAAAATGAACCGATAATTGAAGGAAACTGCGTAATGATATACGAGTCAGCAACCTTTCGGTACATGTGTCAAATGCGAACAGCTTCAGCCGTCAATCGACTTAGAGACAACGAATCATAATCTTAAAACGGTACCGCTTGACCAATGACCATATCAGTGATTGATGATAAAATACTGATAACGTTGGACATTTAGTAATAATAATTAACATATAACTGCTAACAACAGGTTGCAATGATTGTTTAAAGAGGAAAAATAAAGCACAATAATTTTTAAAACTGGACGTTTGGACAACATCCAGCCGTCATCATCAGCAGTACAAGTAAGGCAATACAAAACTGAAAGAACTAGAATTTACAATTTTAACTACTAGTAACAACTTGTAAAAACCCATTAGCAAATCAAATCTTTACTATACTCGCTGTATTACACCGAAACGAGTGGCGGGGTCCATCTCCGCTGCTTAGCGCCTGGACAACACAGAAACGTCGCAGCGGTGACGAGCGGTTAGCGACACTGTGTCCGACTTGACAGGCTTGGAAATTGAACCCAAGTCCTCTTGCACCGATAGCGATGTCTGTAACTATTAAGCCAATCGGCCGGTATAGGCCTATACCAGTAGACAGAAAATCTGTTTCTTCTAACCCACTGGTTTCCAACCTTTTCTTCTTCATTACCCACTTTTAATGTGACTAATCCTCAATTACCCACAACAATCTATTACTGACCTCAGTTATGTCAATCGGTCAAGTGCAAAAAAAGATCCACGCGTCTGCAGGCAGTGGCGTAGCGAGAAATTTTAAAAGGGGAGGGAGGCATAATTTTCGCTTTGTTTCAAGGGTATTTTTTACGGAAGAACAAATTTGAAACTGTTGGAGAAACAAGAAAAGCTCTAGGGGGGGTCTGGGGGCATGCTCCCCCGGAAAATTTTGGAAAATTTACATGCCACAATGGCTATTTTAGTGCTTTTTGAATAATTTTAAGACAAATTTTGTTTAAATTTTTTGCCCCTAATTTTGAGTGCTTCGCCAAATATGATGTATTTTGTTCGCACGTTTTCGATTATGCGTGCTTAAGGCGTTAGGCTTACTGCTATCGCAGAGGTTCGAGATCAAGGAAAAATTGTATACGTCAAAAACATTTTTGAAATTGGCTGGTGGGAGGATGCATACCCCCCATCCTACCCCCCTGGATCTGCCCTGGCCTTAAGCTACGGAAACCATCAAAAGAGTCTGGCATATTTCAGTCACTTGGCACCATTAGTTATTTTTTTTTTACTAAAAGGCAGAGTCAAAAGGAGGGGGCATGGCACAATGGTCCCCCATAAATAATATGCTCCTGTCTGCAGGTGTCGTGTTTGCGTGAAAATATGGGTGAAAAACAAAAAATCATCCACACGTCTGCAGGTGTCCTGTTTTTGTGAAAATATCGGTGAAGAGCTAAAAAAAGTGCCTTCCGGCATATATTTTTGACAATGCTGCCACATTACCCACCGAAGAATCACATATTACCCCTCGGGGGTAATTTACCCCCAGGTTGGGAACCACTGTTCTAACCTTTAGAGTTTGGTTGTATCTTGGAGCAGTTGTGTGTTTCTTTGATGATGTTTTCCGTTTAATCGAACGATCTGGGAGGAGATAGCACTTCACATACGGATCACAACTCTTGCGCTGGATATCCACGTATGAAAGGTTGCGGCATTCAGCAATGAAGACCAGCAAATTATTCTCTCTGAAAATACGCAATTAGTTGTAGTAATAGTGTCTCGTGTTCCCACACCATTAACACGATAAAGAATACGATAAGATGAAGGAAATATAACAACGTTACAAGAAAAGGGAAGAGGAAACAAAACGATTAACGTTATGGCTTGCAGGTAGAAGATGAGCTAAAAAAAAACAGGAGTAGGCATGGTTGCAACACCCAGAAATTGAACCAAGGATGCAACTGTTTACTTCAAAAAAGCAAATTATTTTAAATCACACATTTCACGATTAATTTTGAAACAAAAATGGCAACCCTGAGACTTCAGCGCAGAAATATATTAAAAGAAATTCACTTTAGCAATTTAATTACAAATTACACAACCAAGAAACACCTAAAAATATTTGGGAGGACATTTCGGCTCGCTTAGAGTCGTATAAAAGCAGCAAAAGCCACCATCGTTTTAGAATGCAAGTCCAAAATGCTCAGCTCAGTGTTTAAAACATGTTTTTCTGCACTAAAAAAGTTGCCAATGCAGTTGGTTAGTCCAGTTCATCGGCTTGAAACAAAATTGTATCTACACCAGACGAAGGTCTATGATTCTGTGGACTGCCTGAAGCGAATTACGTGAGCAAGCAAATGACATTAATCTCAAGTAAGTTTTGACAGCAAAGCTCAAGAAATAAAATCTTATCTAGTTAAATCAAATCTCCATTACACTCGCGGTATTCAACCGAATCGTGTAACGAGTGGTGGGGCTCATCTCCGCGGCTTAGCGCCTGGACGACACAAAAACGCTGCAGCGGTGGCAAGCAGTTGACTGTATCCAATTTAACCGGTCCAGGAATCGAACCCACGACCTCTTACGCTACTAGCGAGGTCTTTAACCACTACGCTAACAGGCTAGTCATCCTTATAAATTACGCGGCCCAATCAATCACTCGTCAGTATCTCAAGCTGAAAAAGAACTATTTGTAAAAAGCGAAAACATAATGAAAAATATAGGCCTGCAGAAAAACGCATCCAGTGGGGTCAAGCACTCAGCTCAGCAGCAATTTTTAGTTTTTGTGAACAAAGCGCCCATAAGCTTATGCAGGTTTTGATGGATGCTGGAAAAGTGCTTGCATAATATCTATAAAATTTGCCTGCTTTTGTTCATTACGTGCAACTCAAAACATTGAACTATGTTTTCGCAAAAGTCGGGTGATCGTAAATCAAAAAATAGCTCAAAATATGGAAATCAACAAGCAAGTTCAGCCGTGATTTAATCGTCTCGTTACATTATAAAATTTGAATGAGGATTACTATGCAGTGAGTAACAACTGAACAGCGCAGTACACTAGTTTAATTGCTGGAAGCAACAAGAAACAGTCAACAAATGACTCACCAAAAATTTTCAAAACAAAAGGTTAACTACGCTAAGCGCTAGCAACAAGCCAGAACATAAATAGCGACGAAGGTGAAGTAACCCAACAACAAGAAGCTAATTTTGGAACCTGCCGAATTGACATTTTGAATCGAGTTGTTGAAATGAGGTTTGGAGGATTAGAGGGAGATAGGTTGGTGTAGTAAACAAGACATCGCTATTAACGCCAGAGATCTAAGGTTCGCTTCCCAGTGGGTCAAATCGAACACAATGATGCCAACGACTCGCCACCGCTGCTATGTTTCTTTGGAGCTGTGTTGTCCAGGCGCTAAGCCGTGGAGATGAGTCTCGCCACTCGCTACGGCGTAATACCGCGAGTATAATGAAGATTTGATAATTTTTTGTATCAAAAATGTGAGAGTTTTTTAAACCCGGCCAACTTATTAAATAAAAGCTCCATTCATTCACTTATCAATACGATCACAAAAACAACATTCAGACAATTTCAAAATCTCTTACAGAGAAAACAAAATGCAAATGTGATACTTCAAATGTGCTACGAATCACGTATAGCGTTGATCGAAAGAATCCTACGGAGTATAACCATCCATAAAACTTCAGTTAATAAGTTTCCCACAACAACAAACGCATTAACTTTGAACAAGCTATTGGAACACAAAACTCGTGGTCATAACAACTCAGCTGATCACAAGGGGCTTTACGACGTCATAATAGAGGGTAACAGCGCGATTCGAGCGTCAATGTCAACAGGAGGCTTAAAATAGAAAAGTTCGGACGTATTAGATTCGGCCAGAATACATCGAACCATTATTGCACGTCGTAAGACAAACACCATCAGATGGGACGTCATCACGCAACGTCACGTGATGACGAACTTATAACGTCAAACTAAGCGAGTAGCCGAAAATATCACATAGTTATTGTTACGGAAATTAAAAAAAAACAGTGATTTATGACAAACCTGTAATCATATTCCAAGGAAAACTTGATTTCCCCAGCTCCAGCTGACAATCTTCTAACGTTTTCTTGTTCCTAAATGAAACAAAATAGCAAATAAACACTGGAAAAATAAAGTCACAATAATTCCTAAAACTGAACGTTTCGACAACATAGATTCAGCTGTCATCACCAGTAATGTAAGCAGAACAAAACCGAAAGTTTAAAAACTTGTGCGTTAAGAACGCTTTCAGTTTTACACTGCCTTGCTTATACTGCTAATGATGACAGTTGAATCTGTGTCGTTTAAACATCCAGTTCTAAGAGTTGCTCTGGCTTTATTTTCCTTCTAAGGTATTTTCGTCCCATATTGATTGTATTCCCAACTTCACACTGATCCCTTAGTCATATGTTTTGAGATGTTTTTCATCGACTAGATCTCAGGAATTTTCAATGTAAACAAACCACGTTGTCGAAATTCCTGCCATTTACAACATATAGTAACAATGGAATACAAGATTGATTAAATGACATGGACTAACTTTCTCAATGTCTTTCAAAATTCTTAGCTGAGAAACGACTTTGATGTTTGTGAATGAAAATATGTAAGCACGAAAATCACGGCGTGGGAACCACAAGCATAAGTACTACTGCTATAGTCAAATCTAAAAGCCGGAAGGAGCAGGGGTGAAAAACATCGCCGTCGGCACGGGAGATCTGGGGTTTGATTCCCGGGCTAGTCAAATCAGTGTTGCAACAGTTCGCCACCGCTGCGATGTTTCTTCGGAGCTGTGTTGCCCAGGCGCTAAGTCGCGGAGATGGATCAACCACTCATTACACACTCAGATGGCCGAGTGGTATAGAGCGTCTTGTCTCTTGAGCTGTAGACTCGGGTTTGATTCCGAGTCGGGTCAAACCAATGACTTTAAAATTGGTATTCACAGCTTCCCTGCTTGACGCTCAGCATTATAGGGACAGTGTGGAGAACAAGCCGGCAAGTTAACTTGTTGTGCTGTTGGGAAAGGCACTTAGCGGGATTCCCCCATCTTGGCGTGGTAGACAGATGACTAGCAACTCCTAAGCGAGCTCATATAGCGCTTTGATCGCTTTCTCGTGATAGGAGGATAAATATGCAGCTAACTAACATCTTCGGCTTAGTTACGCGAGCATAATGACGATTTGATTTTTTGAGCATGCAGGTAGACGTAACCACTCAAACGCAATGAAAACTTACCGTTGACAAATTGGACGCGGATAGTGAAATATTTTTGTTTCCAGGCAACACCAAACTTTCTTCATGAATCGGCTCTGTTTCAACCTAAGCGCAGCAATTTATACCAACTTATTATTAATCAAAGACAACGTTACTCAATCTCCTAACAACCACTGTTTCGACCTTGTTAGGACTCATCAGAGAAACTCAAGAGTAGTCCGAAGTGAAAAAACAAAATTAAATTTTAATTTTTAAGAGATTGGCTTTTCAAAAATTTCGTTTGAGATGAACAAACATGAAAAGAAAGTCTAAGCAAGAGCATAAAACATTCAAAATTGCAATAAAAGAAAGTAGGACGTGAAACCAAACGAAAAGATTCCAGAATTTGGAACCGGAATATTAAAAGTTAGAGTAACTGCACATAAAACAAAGCGAGCCACATCAACTTTGATCTGTCACTCCAGCATAGATATTACGGCAGGTATTAGAAGACTTACTAAATAATCGCTGTAAAAACCAATTGCATGACTAGTTTCGCAGTTTGACCGCTCATCAGGTAGGTTCGAACCGAGGACCTTGTGATTGAAAGTCAAGCTCTTTGACAGAAGTGCTCAAAAACTTACAGTTGATTCTGAAGGAGGAGATGGAACAGCAAGAGAAGGAACAGATCGGCTGAGCGCTCGCTGGACTTGTAGTTTCTTCCCAGCCGCATGGAACTTCTTCAATGCATTGTTTTTGCTTTGAACGCTGGCGGTTTCCAGTTGATTTGAGTCATCTGCGTAAAAAAACATTGCAGCAACAAGCAGCATCTTATCCAAAAAAAAAGAAGGAAATCTTCATTACATTCGCGATACTACACCAAACCGTGTAACGAGTGCCGGGGCCCATCTCCGAAGCTTAGCGCCTGAACAACACAACTACGAAAAAACGTCGCAGCGGTGGCGAGCCGCTGGCGACTCTGTGTCCGATCTGATCGATTCGGGAATCGAACTCAAGATTTCTGCCACCGATAGCGATGACTTAAGCCACTACGCGAACCGGTCAGTTGAACCTTCTCTAACATGGCGATATATTCAGCGCTAAGTCAAAAATTCTAAAACGTTTGAAACACTGCTTGTGAGAATTTTAGCGGCTGTGAACTAAAACCACCTAACAGTATCTACATTGTGCAAACACAACGGATTATCGCTCCGTCCATTGACTCTGTATCCACAAAATGCAAATGAAATACCAGTGGCCAAACAAACTATCCAGAGTACAAGCGAAAAAATCCAAAATAGTAGCGGTCGTAATTTCATAACTGTGCAACTGCACAAGTCCGTATCAAAAATACATACGTGTTGTGTAATGTGCAGCGTAGCCATCAGTCTTGATAAATAATTATACATTATATTTATTTGATTATCAAGTCTTTGTTGCACTCGCGATACTACGCCAAAGCGTGTAACGAGTGGTGGAGGACATCTCCGTGGCTTAGCGACGGGGCAACATAGCTCCGAAGAAGCATCGCAGCGGTGGCGAGCCGTTGGCGACACTGCGTACGATTTGACCAGCCGGGAATCGAACCCAAACCTCTTGCTCTGAAGGCAATGTTTTTAACCACTACGCCATTCGGCCGATAGACCAACTTACCATTTTCGTGGCGAATTCGAGGACTTGGTGTTTTTTCTTCAATAGAAGTTGATTCACGTGACCATGAGTAGCTGTCCAGTGACTGCTTAACACGTGGCATAGTACTGATAGCTCTACTACCAGATGAAGAAGGTAGTGTGCTTGTCTTGCTGCTTTTCAGCGATAAAGATCGCATTGAGGAAGCGACTGAATGGTCCGAATCGGAACAATACTCGCGATTTAAATATCGCAAACTCCTACAAAGTAACAAATAGTCGCGCATCTATGTAATACGCTCTTAATCGGTAATCTTATTGTTTCAGAACTTTAATTTCAATGAAACCTTAACAAAAGCCTTTTCTGATATTCCCTCATCCTGTCCGCATGTCTAATATTCGTCGGCTTTACGCCCGCTGTTCTTGGACGTAGTTTCCGCATCAAAATTGGTGATGATGCAGAAACTAAAACCAAGAGCCGCGGCCCTAAAGCCAGCGTAAATTGGGCATGTGGACAAGGTACACGAAGATCAAAACAGGCTCTTATTAAGGTTTCGTTAAGATTAAAGTTCTAAAACCAACAAGATTTATTATTTTGGGTAACATAGCGTGACTTGGTACTTAGGGAGGGAAATGTTTATGCATATCTTGACACATTTTTACTATAACTTAGACTTAGAGCATAAAATTTTAATGAAACTAAATTTGTAAGTAGTAATTTAGCACAATTCAAACTTTAGCATGGAGGTAGATTTCATACCAATGTACGCTCCCGTCTACGCCATAATATCATCGCAACCTTCAATTGGAGTTATATAAAGTACTATACTCAGCATCAATTGTTAAGAAACTAAGCTAAATATAATTTTTTTCGACGTAATAAAGGATTACAAACACAAAAACATAATTTTCGAAATGTCACTTTTAAATATACAGCTAATTAACACGTTTCAACATACGAAAATACGACTATTCTCCTATGATGTTATAAAATCGCAATGGAGGTAAATCTGCTCCAGCTGAGCAAATGTAAATCCCGAAACTGTTGCTCTGAAAACAGATATCCTGTCCACATGTTCAGCAAGTGGCTCCAAAGTCTCACGAGTTTTTTGTATCACAATTAAATTTTTGATGTCATAAGCACTTGTTTTAATTATGACATAAAAATTAAATTATGATGCGGAAAGCCCGTGAGCTTTTGGAGCCAATTAAACTGGACATGTGGACAGGGTAATTATCAACTAATGTAATAACAGTGAAATTTGCAGCAACAAGTCGGCACTAACCTCAGTGACTCGATGGAACCGGTTTCAACCGGCCGAGAGCGGCTGTACATTGAACGTGAGTGTGACTCGGTAGAGCTTGGGAGACTTTCCATGCTTCCCATACTTGTCATGTCTGGGAAAAATTTGTTGTTATCATAAAGACGCCGTCAATTGAACAAATGAATGGAGAACATCAAAATCAAACCTTTATTATATCGCGATGCTACGTCGAAGCGTGTAACGAGTGACGGGGTCCATCTCCGCGGCTTAGCGCCTGCGCAACACAACTCCGAACAAACACCACAGCGCTGGCGACACCGTGTTCGAATCAACCGAAATCGAACCCCAGACCTCCCGCGTCGATAACAATATCTATACCACTACGCCGACCCACCCATTGTCATGCAAATACCCTGCAAGTTTCAGGTTAGTGTTATTCACCAAAGATACATTCAGAAAAGTAAGTAGCAATATGCAGCAAACCATTGCACTGCCTATTTAAAACGTATTTTTCGACAAAATTCATAATGGTGCCAATATCTTCGAAGTAAAGGCTTGCTCACTAATTTTTTTTGTCCTGACAAAGATTGTTTAATTCGCCCAAAGCCCAACGTGTAATCAGGCTGGTGTAGGAGAATGCAAATTGATAAATACAGCAAGCCTCGCATATAACAGACAAGCCGCGACCAGCGGTATTTGCCCGTTATACGCGAAATTTGTAACATACGAAATTGATCTGATGCTCATATGGCCATCCGGACTTACGTTATACGCAATTATTCGTTATATTCAAGTCCGTTATATGCGAGGTTAATGCATCTTTACATCCAAGCTAGAGTAATTGATGTGATGAATAGTAGAAAAAGCAGAGGAAGCAAAAAAATCTCCATTATAATATAATATTATGGCAAAATGGTTAAGTATCAAAAACCAAATGAAATTAGTCTTCATTATACTCATGGTATTACGCCAAGCGTGTAACGAGTGGTAGGGTCCATTTCCGCCGCTCAGCGCCTGGGCAACACAGCTCCGAATATAACATACCGCTGGTCGCGGCTCGGCGAACGCGCCGGTTCCTTGGAGCTGGACACATGGTCTTTTCGCAGCCTCTCACCAGAAAGTCTTAGCGCTTTTCTGGTAAAAATAAACCTCTCTCTCCGAGGAAACGTCGCAGCGGTGGCGAGCTGTGTTGGATTTTGCCGGGCCGGGAATGGAACCCCAGACTTCCCGCACCGTTAGCGGTGTCATTTCGTACTCGTTTAGAAGAAAAAACTTGTGCGGAAAACCCGAGCAACCATCGCTTAAAGCAAACATATCATTCGTAAAAAATAAGTCACAAAGGCACTACCTATCATGCAAATTAATAAGCATCATTTACGAAGGCATCTTTCAACCTTTGGCGAGTTTTTTTGGGGGAGGGTAGACATGAAACCAATTTTTATCATCCAATATGTTAACTACTGTACAAGCACTCATACCATGCAACGCAAAATGCTGATAAATCTGCAATAGTAACCCTTCCTCCAAAATTAAGATTTCCCTTTCCAGTGTTAAATATATATTATAACAACGCATTGATAGAAATGTGCGCTTCCTCAAAATACCTCGGTATAAACCTAGACACTAAACTCGATTTTAAATCTCACATTGCAAATATCGAAACCAAAATTTCTAGATCAGTTGGTATTTTAAGTAAACTTCGCTTTCTATTTCCTTCCTCCACTCTCCTCTTCTTATAATTCACACTCATACACCCTCACCTACTCTACAGCCTTCCACTCTGGGGTTGCACCTTCGGCTCTTACTTGAAAAAGCTACAGTTTTTGCAAAACAAAGCTATTCGAATTATGTCAAATACCAGCCGTCGATCTTCCATCACTAAACAAAACCACAATCTAGGGGTTCTCAAAATCATTGACCTATATACGTACGAAATCGCGAAGCTTATGCACCAACATACTATGCAAAAACTCCTTCATTGTTTCACTTCTTTTTTTACTAACATTTCGGACATTCATGCAAAAAATACCAGATCGAATTTCAAAAACAACTTCTACCTCCCTAAGTATTCTATAATACGTTGCCAAAAATCAATAAGGTTTCAAGGGCCAAAAATACGGAACTCGTTGTCTTCTGAAATAAGAAATCAACCGTATTCTGAATTTAAAAATAACCTCAAAAATCATCTGCTGGAAAAATATATCTAGGTAGTAATGAAAACATTTACGTTGTATTTTATGCCTTTTTCAAGTTTAATGAAATGTTGCTTTCAGCAACTTTCAATCTCGGGTGGCTGCTTGACTAGAAGACCTTAAACGGTCACTTCGTGATTGCCTTTTGAGTTTACTTCTCTTGTTTTCTTCCTTGTTTATTATGTGCTTTGATTGTTTTTTACGCTCGAAAAATAAATGTTACTACTACTACTACAAAAATTTAACCAAAAAAATATCTGGGAAAACTTGCGCAACTTTTTTGCCAATTTCTAATCCAGAGCATAATAACCGCACGTATGTATTGTATAGCCTTTGTGGGGAAGATGTTCCAAACAAATGCTATTAGGCTTGCTTTCCTACTTTTTTCACATACCGTTTATTTGGCTTGATCGAGTCCTTTGGCGTAACTGTTAAAGACAACACTAATGGTGCGGGAAGTCTGGGGTTCGATTTCGGGCAGGTCAAATCGGACAGTGTCACCAACCACTTGTCACCGTTGAGATGTTTCTTCGGAGCTGTGTTGCCCAGGTGCTAAGCCGCGGAGATGGACCCCGCCACTCTTATACGATTCATCGTAATACAGTGAGTACAATGAAGATTTGATTTTTGATTTAAACCTAAATCTGATAAGAGAAAGGGGGCACTTGACAGTTTAATAACGATTAGTAGCGGTAAAGCAAAAACATGCGCCTGAACTAATAAGGACGCTTAAAAGAAATAGGTCACTAGCTATAACAAAGTCAGTATGGCAAATGAAAGTTAAGGCAAAGGTAAAATATAAGCAATGAAATAATTGAATGCAATCATTATTTCACAGCATGTCTGCATCCCACAACCTGGAGATTTGTTAAATGAAGAACGTCTAGAACTAGACGATGACGACGATGCCGGGGTGTATTTTATTTCAGGTGCTGCGATATGTCGTTCCCTTTTCAATGGCGTTTCTATGAAAAATGCAACTAAGTTATTGGACCAGGACTACGTTTTCAAGAAAAACTAAATTGTAGAATTATTTTTTCACCTAAAGGATTAAGAAAACGCAACGAATTCAAAACTGAGAGGAAAAATTTTTAAACATATTTAATTAATCAAAAATAAGCGTTCAAAGTTTAAGCTGATGACATACTCTGGTTTTATTTACGCACTGAGGCGTGCAAGAGTTACAGCGACAATTCTCGTCAACCCAATTCGTTTTCACTAACCAAAGTTAAACTTCGTGATTGCATTATCACTACAGAAAGAGGCGTTTGACTTTCGACTAATGAAAGCGAAATTGGTTGACGAGCATTGCCGCTGTAACTCTTGCATGCCTCAGTGCGTAAATAAAACCTTAGTGCGTCATCAGCTTAAACTTCGAGCACCTATTTTTGATTAACTAAATACATTTAAAAAGGTTTTACAGTCAGTTTTGAATTCGTAGTATTTTTCAACACCTTTATTAAAAAAAAATTCTACTCTTCAGTTGCCCTTCAAGAGGATGGCACTGTAAATAACTCGTTGTGGCAAAATGAGTGGAAAATTGTGCAATTAATGTTAATGTAATTGAACACTCAACTTTAGAAAAACAAATCACAAAACTAAACACAGTTTGGGGCAAACTTAGTTCTTGTGTGGACTATGACTGAGCCACAGTACAACATCACACTTGGGATTTGCAGGTACTAATATTTCTACATGCAGTAAGTCTTACTAGGAGATGTTTCCAGAACAGCTCGTTTCAGAAGCGTGCTTCCGTCAGTCAACGGCTTCAACTCGGCTCTCATTACTTCATAAAACCATTCTCCTGATTTTGCTTTAATTTTGCTGAAAAATATTTGACATTAGCAATTATAAAAATCATAATAACAAGCATAGAAATTCAAAAAAATCAAATCAAATCTTCATCATGTGATATTACGCCGAAACGTGTTACGAATGGCAGGACCCGTTTCCACAGCATAGCACATGGGCAACACAAAAACGTCGCAGCAGTGGTGAGCCGTTGGTGACAGTGGCCGATTTGACCAGCTTAAGAATCGAACCCAAGACTTCCCAAGCCGCAACTAATGTCTCCAATCACTAAGCCAACCAACCAGCTAAATTGTTAAAGCAAAATAACCTTGCAGGCTATTTCGTGCAATGGTGCTTTTAAAGAGATTTTTATTTAAATAGAATTCTAGTTAAAAATTATATTAAATAGGTTATACTTGGCAATATAATCTCACCTTTCTTGAAAGCACACAACGCACACCCACAAGTCTTTCATGTGCATTTGGCATTTTTCACATGTCTAAAAACAAAATGATATTTACAAACAGCAAGCTAACCTTAACCACAAGAAAGACTGATTAAAGCTTGGGCCGTCATTTTCAAGTTATCTATATACCCTTCAAGTTTACAAGGTTAAGAGGACAACTTGTAATTGAATACGGTAGGATTGGGTTTATATTTAGATCATAGACAAGCAAGCAACTCTGCCTATAAATTTACAATGATCTGATAATTTTGCAATTTTTTTATTTCTAAATCAAATCTCCTAACTTACAAATAACAACAGCAAATGAATCTATTTTGTTTTTTATAAATTGACCATCCAACCATGCCTTTCCAAATCAAATCTTGAAGCATGCAACAATTGTGCTGAGTAGCAAGTAATGAAAGATACAACACGCAACAAAAATTAAAACACAATCATCAAAATCAAAACTTCACCATACTCGTGGCATCACGCCAAAGTGTGTAACGAGGGTGGGTTCCTCTCTGCAGTTTAGCACCTGTGCAACACAGCTCTGAAGAAACTAGGCAGCAGTAGCAAGCTGTTAGCGACACTGTTCCCGATTTTTCCAACCCAGAAACCAAACCCAAGACTTCCCCTGCCGATAGCGATGTCTTCTACGTCTATGCTAACTGGCCGGTAAAGCGCAACCTTGACACACAAAAAACTTAACAAAACCCAATATCTGACCACTTTACCTTGTGTTTGCACACTGGGCATGTATGTGCTTTATTAATGATGTGACCAGTGGAAGTATTGCAGCGTTCACAAACATGAGAAGAGTAACTTAAGTCGGCTTTTTTTGCACCTTTTCGACGAACTTCTCGTAACTCAGTTTTTAATTGACTGCAATCAAAATACGTAGATATGTATAGTAGCACTACCACGCTAAATGTAGCACAGATCTAGCAATAAGTTTTAGTGAACAAGTTAGTACAATTCAAATCAAATCTTTATTATACTCTCAGTACTACACGAAAGCGTGTAATGAATGGTGGGACCCATCTCTGCAGTTTAGCACCTGGGCAACACAGCTCCAAAGAAACATCGCAGCAGCGATGGTGAACTGTTGTGACGATGTCCGATTCAACCAGCTCAGGATTAAACCCCAAACCTCCTGCACCACTAGCTATGTCTTTAACCACTACGCTCATCAAAAAATCTTTTTGATACGTTCACAAAATATCTTTACGCTTCGCAACTTAAAAGCGTCCTTTTAGTGTCGAACAAAATAAAACATAGGCCTAAGTCTCTTACATTATTCTTTTTCTTTCACATGTTCTTAGCTTCTCATCTCTTCGCAGCACATCGATTAACATATCACGTTCAGTTTCTGTCAGAAATCCAATATCCAATGATCCCAACCAATCCTAAACAATGACAAGTAATTATTCAGCGCATAAAATGACTGTATATTATTCAGAGCTGGGCAAAGCGGTGCTACTCTGCAGCGCTGCTACTTTTTCGCTAGCGGTAGCACCGCTGTTTTTTTTTGGCCATCAGCAACAAGCGGCAGAGCCACTGTCATTTTAGCCAAGTAGCGGCAGCGCTTTAGCGCCCCATTTAATGCAAATAGTCTCCTGCTGGCGCTAATTAAACTCTTTCGAAGACAGCAACTAAAAGTTTTGTTTCTCACAACCTCACTTTAAATTTTTTAAACTGAGATTGAGAAAACAAACTTTTTGGTAAAAATTTTAATCTCTGATAATTGGCTTCTCAGCGGGAGATACGTGAGGTAGGAAGAAAATTCCAACAGAATGATGGGAGAGAGAGCTGCTTGACAGTTTTCTTCAAAGTTTCAAGTATGTGTTATTTATTTACTTTGTTATTTGCTTAAAAGGTGTGATGTAAAGCAGTCTGAAGATGAGAATGCCGCGCCCGCAATGTTATTTGATGTTTATCTTTGTTAGAGGTGCTAATTGCAGCTGTCTACTTTTTTGCTTTGATGTTGGCGATGCTCCAAATTTTTCGTTTGGGGCCTTTACATGTGGATTGAGCTTGAGGTGTAGCATGGCAATTCGATAAGCTTTTGTCATGAGAAGTCAAGCTGGCCAGAATCAGGGTCATTGTTTTCAGTCTTATATTATAAAACAAATCCACTGTAGTAGGTTGCAAGTGCATTAAAGATAGCAGACTCAGAACGATGAACTTGAGCCCATTATATGTCTGACTCAATCATTATTGCGCTAAATTAATAATTGAGACAGTATTTAATAAGTTTAAAAGAAAAGTTAGTTGTACAGATATAGGCCCACTTGAAACGCAATATTTGCAACGGAAATGCCACAGATGTGGAAAAAAAACCCTACAACATTACTTCTATGATAAGTTTTGAGCCTCCACATTCTAGATATACAAAGGCTAGGTAGCTAACATTATTATAAACGGTTTTACAGTTCATATTTAATCATTGAGGTTATGCAACTGTAATGTGTCGACATGCAGTACATCACTGTTTTACATGAAATTCAATTGAAAGTTTAAAATCGTGCAAGTTTGAGTCCTGCCGTAAGTGCTGATCAACGTTTGAGTGCAACTTTGCATTAAAATTCAAACTAATCGGCTTAAATTTTTTTTGTTTTAAATTATTACTATGGTATTGGTACAGCATTTGATTTAATGTTGATATACTCATATTATCTTGCACTAGCGATATGGAGTGATTTTTAATCACCAAGAGTGAAAAAGAAACTGAAAATTCCGGAAATGGATTATCATGGGGTGAAAATGGAAATGAAACCCAAAATGAAAAAAAATAAAAACCGAAATTCAAATCGATAAAATTCAAATAACCAAAGTGACACTTTGGACCGAAATCCTTGGCCATATCTCCAGCGGTACCACAAATTTGTACAAAACAAGGGCAAACGCTTGGAGTTTTCATGTATGCTCTGCAAACCGAAAAACAAACAGATATCTGCAAATCAAAGATCGCTTTATAAATTAAAACAGCACGTTAAAAATGTCTACGCCCAAGCACAGTATGAACATCTCTTGAGAGATATTGAACTTGCTCGTTCACTCAAATATCGCAATTCCTTCAAACGTGGCGGTTGAAGGACTTTTTTCCATGGGAAAAGATGTGCTAAAGCCTAAGCGCAGTGACTTAACAGACCAGCATTTTGAAATGCTTGTTTTTTAAAAGGAGCACGCAAACAATCAGTTGAGTTGTAATTTTTTAATGCCAGTTGCGACCTGCTTCTATTTTTCAACTTGTTTCTATGATATTTTCAATTTCTGTTTTATTTTCAACTTGTTCTAATTTTTTCTTTTTAAGCTGTTTTTTGCTGTTCACTAAAAAGCTGACTATCAGTTTTTACTTACAACCAATCAGATTTCAAAATTAACTCTCCCTAAAGAGCCCTATCTTATTGGATAAAATCGAAACCGATTGTTGGCTTTTTTGTCACTTCATTTCAATTTTTATTACTCCCATTGCTATGCTACTTCTGTCAACAAAGGTGTAATTTCACCAGTACACCCACAATATTAAAATGTCTTTTTGCTTTTGACTTTTTTTTTCAAAATAGCAGCAGCGCCTGCTGTTTTGCACCCACTAGCGGCAGCGGTGGCCACGCTACTTTTGTGAACAAGCAGTGATAAGAGGTAGCACCCCAGCTTTTTTGGACAAAAAGCAGTAGTGGCGCTACTTTTCAAGTAGCGGTTACCCAGCTCTGAGCCTCTGACACTACTACACAAACGAAATAACAAACATCAAAACCCCAAGAAAACATTGAACAATGGTCAATCACCTAATCGAAAATAGCCTACAGCAGCACCACTAGTAATTTGTTTGAAGTTTACACTGAAAGTTAAGTAAACACACCGTTTTTTTCTTGGCTTCAAAACGATGTTGAACTTGCTGCAAACTTTGTTCCATTTTACACCATAAATCAATAAAGTTACCCTGCAAAAATAAGTATCAGTAACACTAAGGCTAAAAAAATGAAAAATTTTTGAGAAAGTGCTTGCTGGTCTAAACTACCATACCAAACGTACAGTACTGATCAACAAATACAGAATAGACTATTGTAGGCCTAAGAATAGGCATAGGCCTATCAGCTTATTTGTGGGACTTCTAATTTTTCAATGCACCAGTCTAGAATCTTCTGTCTTGCTCGTAATGCCAGTGACAGTGAGTCTAGTCTACGGTACCCTGGTACCAGGGTTCCATGACCATGAGTAATGTATAGGGTTTGCCATCAACAGATCAAATTAGATAGCTGTGTTGTTTGTTAGCATGTTTATCCTCCTCTCACAATAAGGCAATCAAAGCACTACAATGAGCTTGCTGAGAAGTTACCAACCACCTGTCTACCACAGCAAGATGGGGGAATTCCAATAAGCTGGTAAGTCATTGAATGCCTTTCCCAACGGTACCACTACAACAAGCAAACCTGTCGACTTGTTCTCTACACATGTACACTGTCCCTTTGATGCTGAGCGTCAACCATCACGCAGGGAAGCTGTGAATGCCAATTTTAAAGTTATTGGTTGAACCCAACTCGGAATCAAACCAGAGTCTACAGCTCCAGAGGCAGACACTCTTACCACTCGGCCATCTAACTAAGTTGCAATTGTTATCACTAGGCCTACACATGAATACTCTGACATGAAACTACACCCACCATCTGAATTTTCAACCTGTCAGGTTGTCAGCTGCTGAGCCTTAGCCATTTCACTGTGGTAATGTTTGATTTCATCATAGTGATTTGATGATTTCACAAATCTATGGTATGCCTAATCCTCAGTTCCACTGCTCAATGCTGCTGCCTCGGTCCTGCATTGATTCTACTAGTTTATAAAGGCTATGGTAAGTGAATATAGATTCTACACTAAGTCACTTACGTGAATCTATGACGTGAATGTGATCCTAACGCACTGCGATCCTTCCATCCTTAAGACGCGTTTACACTCAGATCCAATTTTTGAGCTGCAGCGCAGCGAAACTCAGTGCAGTGGAACTACAGTATGGTGGAACTGTGGAATACCAAAAAGTTGCCATGAGAAATAAGCAGTCAATCTGGCGATTTGAGTTTAGCTGCGCTGCGGCTCAAAAATTGCGACCTGTGTGTAAACGCGCCTTTACTCCTTGATTCATGATTAACCAAATTAATTTGTCTGATAGAGTTCCAACAGAGTTTTCTTCCAAGTTTTTGCAAACGCAACTGCTAATTTTTATTTGAAAAAATTTAAACAAAAAGCAGTATTATAATTAAATCTTTGAAATCACGTTAAGTACATTAAAATCATCATTTTTTTCAAAATTTATACCACTATTGTACGTATTAGCAGCATTTTTGCTATAATAATGAAAAATATACATTAATTTCTCCCAATCTCCAGCTACCATTTCGGTCAACCTAATTTTACAATCTGTGTTATTGATGCGGTCAAATTAAAATTTAATTATCAAAGAAGTACTCTGTGATCATAATGAGAAGTCACTGTTGTAACTATGCTAAGCAAAGTGCTATTTAAAAAATAAAGTTTATTTGGAGCTGAACTTTTTATTTGTTTTTTTAGTCAATAGGATTGGATTGAAATAAAAAATAAATGGCAACATGATTTTTTCGTAACCATAACCAATTTCGAAGCTTTTTAAGCGAAGTTAAGAATAACGTTATTTGGGATACCTTACGGAAGGTCTGGTTAAACCTAGTTATTATCAAATTCATTTCAGTAAAGAGCAAAATTGGTCAGCCAAGTTTGTTAAAGTTAAAATTTTCAATTTAAAATCACTAATGGATGAGCTAGTTTCTGTGGAAACGCGAGTAGCATTAAAATTACTAATGGATGAGCTAGTTTCTGTGGAAACGCGAGTAGCAGTGAGCTTATTTAACTTGTGTTGGAGTCACTAATAAAAATTTAAAAGAAAAAACTTACCGGTAACTAGGCTGCTGGCAAAAATGGGCATTTATCGAGATAAGTTATTGGCGATAGTTATTGGTGCTAATTTATAACCGATTATCATTATTGCTCCAAATAGTTTTGATTCATTGATTACCTGATTACTGATATTGCTTTTGTAGTATATTTTGCTATTGCCGTCTTTTGCCAATAAATTATCGCGATAAACAATTCTTTATGCATGCATGCAGTGTTCAAAGTTAGTGAGTTGGCACTACGTAAAAAATCATGGTGTCCATAAAGTCTTGTTGCAAATTAAAATTCTTTGTTTCTTTTCATGCCACGGCAGAGTCATGAACTGCTCTCTTTTGAAAAACCTAGAAAAACATTTTCACAATTTGACGTAAAAAAAAATCATCAAACACAGTGAAAATTTACTGCAACCTTTATCGGAAAAATTTATCAGCGATGAATTATCGATTACCAATATCGCTTTAAGAAATTGAAATTTGTCAATTAATTATCGGTATTGCCCAGGGTTGTTTTGAAATTATCAATTATCGTTATTGCTTTAGTGCAGAAAGGTTTATCGTGTCCATCACTGGCTACAGGTATCTGCACTTATAGGCCTAGGCCCTGGGTCTTTCGCAATATTGGAATGAGGATTACACTATTAAGTTTAAAATAATACTGGTGCTACTATACTTTTGAACAATTTTGAGTGATAGCCCATTAATGTACATGAGGTAATTAAATGAACAACCTTGAAACCAGGCTGTCAACCCTCCGGCCTCCAAGATCACTCTCAGTGGAAATGTCTTAAAGATCACCTATTTGTGCATGTCTATGCTTCTTTTTCTTTTCATATAGCCTCTTAAGGATCAACCCTACCATCAGACACCAATTCATAGTCATAGGAGAATTCTGATGAGCCCCAATAAGAGCGAAACCGGTCGTGGGTTGATATCTTCATTCCACAATTGTTATGTCTTTTTTGACATGATAATTTAATCCAGATTCTTTGCACTTGTTATGTCTGTTTTTGCATGATTCTCCTATGACTATGAATTCTTCCTGGTGGTGTCTGATGGTAGTAAGGTTGAACCCTTAAGAGGCTACATGAAAAGAAAAAGGAGTGACCTGCACAAACAGGTAATCATTTGGACATTTCCTTTGGGAGTGATCTTAGAGGGTTGATCGCCTTGTGTCAAGGTGGTTCATTTAAATTTTGAGTGAATTTTGAAATTTTATTTGCGATATCGGTACCGTACTGTACTACACTAGCATTTTATGTGATGTGATTAACTTCTAGGTTTTAATTTTTCTCAATATGTGATCAACATAACTATTTAAGCTTCAAAAGGATTGTTACAAAATTGCTTGTATCACAAAAACAAACCACTGAATGGACTAAAATGGTGGGTAATAAAAATGTTTGTTGCTCTCTTGAACCTAACTTGTCTCATATAGAACACCATGAATTTGCGCGTTTTTGACCGCCAAAATACAATTACTCATCGCTATGAACTGTTGTAATTCACTTTGTTTCACGTTGTTCTCTCTGTATATAAATGATTCACGTTGTTATATCTAAAATTCACGTTGTTCTCTCTGTATATAAATGATTTGCCAAATATCTCTAACTTTACTGTAAGATTGTTTGCAGATGATACTGCCGTAATTATGCAAGGTGAAAACCTTTCCAACCTAGGTAAAAAGGTCAATAGTGAATTAATAAATGTAGAATTGTGGTTAAGAAAAAATAAGCTTTCCTTAAACTGTGATAAAACCTCATACCTGGTTGCTGGCCCATGTAGAAACTCTTCTAAAACACTTGATCTATTTCTAAATGGTTCTCTAATAAAAAGATGTACAGTTGCAAAGTACCTTGGAGTACACATAGATGATACTTTAAATTGGGAATATCACGTCAATTTCATTTGTAACAAATTGTCTCAAATTGTTGGAATATTTTATAAACTTCGTAAATATCTAAACCTCAAATCATTAATATCGTTGTACTACAGTTTTGTACAATCTCATCTTCAATATGGCATTCTTTCATGGGGATCTGCAAACAGCACAGTCCTTCAAAAACTTCAGATAATTCAGAACAAAATAATAAGAATTATTTGTAACGTAAAGAGAAACAGCCACACCTCTAACAATTTCCTATTTAGCTCATTAAACATACTCAAAATTAAAGACTTGCACACACTGGAATTAGCCAAATTTATGTTTATGTTTCATCATCATAAGTTACCAAAAACATTTGATGACTATTTTAAAGCTGTTAATGCTTCTCATTGGCACAACACTAGAAGTGCATCTTCTGGAAACTACTTCATGCCACAAAGCAGAACAAACAAGGGAAAAAATACTTTGCAAGTTGCTGGTGTTCAAGTTTGGAATTCTCTATCACCTGCATTGAAAACCCTCACCTACCATAAATTTAAATCTGATGTTAGAAAGTCTCTAGTTGACACCTACACCTAAATGAACTATCTAATTTAAACCATGATACTAACTTAATAAACGTTAAAATTTGGTGCGTGCATGGGCTTTCAAAGATCAATAAAAAATCGTTATGTTGTTAATTACAAGTAGTTCTACGGTACCAGTATTTTGTCTATTATTATGTGTACATACTACTTAGTGAGTATTTGTTTGATTTTGCTTTTGTTTTGTTTTTTTTCTTTTCTTTTGCGCGTATTATCTATTTTCTGATACTTTCGATAAACCAACTAACTGTGCATTGGCTTTGGCTATGTAAGTAAATGGCGCTGGTATTGAATCTTTAGTGTAGTAAGGGTGGCAACAACCCGATGAGCAACGCTCCCTTTGTTGTCTCCCTCGTACACTCTAGCCTCAGACCATGATGTTTTACGAAATTTTTAATTGCTTGCATGTGTTATTTTTCAACTATTAGTTGTTAACTGTTATGGTATGAGCGTGTACAAAATAAATCTGTTCTGTTCTGTTCTGTAAGCTTATGTGGTGTGGGATTGACCGTAGATTCATCCTTATTGGCATTTGTGAAATAAGCTATTATTACGTAATAAAATCTGATTTTTTCGTTAATGTTTAGATTAACATTCCACTTGTCAAAGGTCATTACGACTGGAACGGACAGACAAATTCTTTAGAATTTATCAGGTTTGTTTCAATTACTGCTTGTATTTGGTAAGATTGTTTTAACAGTGATTGGTGATACAGATTTTTACAAATTTTGTAATGAGTTTTAGATGTATAAAAGGTTGAGAACCACAGACTTTACTAGTGTGACCAATTGTTCTAACTTGGCACTGTAGACACCGCAGACACTGCAGGCACGATACCGGTATGCACTATAGGGCATGGACTGTTGAGCTTACCATGCCTGCAGTGGCTGCACTGCATAATTAGTAGTACCCGCGTTCGACTGCAGGTTTTTTTTTTTTTTTAAATTTTTTCAGTGATCGAGACACAGGTGGAGATGACAGAAAAAGAAAAAGCAGAAGTGGTTTCAATTTACCGTCGATTTCCTTTCCTCAATTCCCTAAAGATAGGTAATTATTGTGACTGCTTTTGCTCGTGTGTTGAGTGGAGAATAAAAATCTGTGTTATTTTTCGGAAGCTTGAGTTTTATACAACTGGCCGGTTGGCTTAGTAGTTTATAACGTCGCTGTTGGTGCCAGAGCTATTGGGGTTCGATTCCCCTCCCAGTCAAATTGGACACAGTGTCATCAGCGGCTCGCCACAGCTGCTATGTTTCTTCGGAGCTGTGTTGTCCTCTGCCCAGGTGCTAAGTCGCGGAGATGAATCCCACCACTCGTTACACGCTTCGGCGTAATACAGCGAGTATAACAAAGATTCGGTTTCTTTACCTTTAATATTTTTCAGAAATACACCAATCAAGTCAGTTCGTGGTGTTGCCTCAGCTGGCAATACTGGCTACAAGCCTAGTGCGTTCGGAGTCGGGCAAAGGTTGTCTCCCCGCTTAGGCTTTTTCCGTAACGAAAATTCGACTGTTACAATCGAAGATGTAAAATTAGTTGCACTGAATGAAAGTAAAAAAGAAAAAGAAGATGCTGGGTTGAAACTATCTCCATCATTTGTGTAAGTAGGGCTGCGAATTGTTTCAACTTAGCACAAACTTACAGCTCAGATGGCTGAGTGGATAGACCGTCTGCTTCTGGAGCTGTAAAGTCGGATTTGATTCCTAGTTGTATCAAAACAATGACTTTGAAATTGATATTTACGGCTTCCCTGCTTGACGCTCAACATTAAAGGGACAGTGTCGGAAACAAGCCAGTAAAGTTACTGTAGTGCCGTTGGGACAAGCATTAACTGGATTCCCCAATCTTGGATTGATAGACAGGTGGCCTGCAACTCCTAAACGAGCCCGTTAGGCTTATAGCGCTTTGATCGTTTTCTTGTGATAGGAGGATAAATTTGCAATTAAAAAATGCAACTCCTAAGCGAGTCTGGAGTGGTTTTATGCGAGCGCCTCCGTCTCTATCTCGTAAGAGGAAGATAAAAATGAAGAAATCAAATCAATTTTTGCTTGCATCGCTTTACAGTTGAAATACAGATCTTTGCAACTACACAGCGATGTCGAAATTATTATTTTACAGACAACTTTACCAATCGGAACAATTCAACAAGTTCCTGATCACAATGCTGCGATATTTCGAGTGTTTTCTGGAAGGAATTGATCAGCAAAAGCGACCTCACAAAACTAACTATCTTCATCCCAGCAAGTAAGTCTATATACGTCGTGTAATGGCCTTGACAATGTACTAACTATGCAAATCCATACGACTTCCACAAAGCGTGGCTGGCGCGGTAGATCTTGGGTTTGATTCCCGGGTCGGTCGAATAGAACACAGGTGTCGTCAACGGCTCGTCACCGCTGCTACGTTTCTTTGGAGCTGTGTTGCCCATGTGCTACGCGGAGGAGATGGACCCCGCCACTCGTTTTACCGTTGGCGTAATACCGCGAGTATAATAAAGACTATTTTGATTTGGTCTTTGATACTTAACCATTTCGCCGTATTTTTTGCATAGCCAGGTTTCGTATGGTGCTGAGGAACCCAAGCCTTCTATTTTTGATTTTTAGATTTTCGTATTACCAAATTAGTATTTTGATTTTTTTAGACTCACATAAATAAAAAGGTAAGTATTTATTTGCCCCCCCCCCCCCCCCCCCCGATCCTTAAGAAATCCTAGACCCACTCCTGTAGGTTTGAACTTTTAATGTTTATCCAGTCACTAAAAAGGCTGTTTCTCACTTATGACACACATCAGCGTTGAAAGAATATGAATAGCTCAGATGGCGATAGAGTGTCTGCTTCTGGAACTGTGGACTCTGGTTTGATTCCAAGTCAGTTTAAAGCAATGACTTTAAAATTAGTATTTGCAACACCCTGCTTGACGCTCAGCATTTAAGGGATAGTGTGGAGAACAAGCCGGCAAGTTTACTTGTTGTGCCGCTGGGAAAGGCACTTAGCGGGATTGTTGGACATGCGGCCGGCAACTCTTCAGCGAGCTCGTTGTAGCGCTTTAGTCGCTTTCTCGTGATAAGAGAACAAATATGCAACTAACTGAATAAAAAAATGTAAAGGTTTTGATTTCTGTGAAGTTTCTTTTAATTATCTTTGATTACATCGGATTAAGTTACCATTTAATAAGGGCTGTTTTAAAAATCAATTAAATTATCAAACTTTTGTTTTCATTCAGAGCCGAAATTCAAGCCATGGAAAACACGAAACGAAAAATGAGTGTAACCAAGAGACACTTGGGCCAATCTTATTGCGTGTTATTACTTGGAATCGGACTAGAAAAGCAGCACCATATGGGATGCGGAAAACAACGTGTATCAGCTTCGCACAGGCAAGTTTATGATCCGTAAGGTGGCGGTAAAGATGTGGTCAAGCCTATTACAGCGTTATTCATTTAAATCGTCTGCGACACATGGAGTTGGCCGAAGGCATTTGACTCAGGGATCATATATCGCGGGTTCAATTCTGTAGGTCTTCATGCAGCTTCAAAAAAAGGTTTTATATGATTGAAGAACACTTTGGGATTACTTGGGTACATCGTAATAGCGCCCTCTAAAAGTTTACTATCATTGATAGCCAATTACATTTCGTTTATTTTTTGCATATAGTATGTATTCTACTTCTTCATATTTTAAAACCCGGTCGGCTTTGTGGTTAACGACTTCGCTATCGGGACGGGAGGTCGGGGGTTCAGTTCCCTGGCCGGTCAAATTGGACGTAGTATCGCCACTGCTTCGACGTTTTTTCGTAGCTGTGTTGCCCAAGCGCTAAGCCGTGGAAATGGAGCCCGCCACATATTACACGCTTCGGCGTAATACCGCTAATGTAATGAAAATTTGATATCGTGAAGTTTATTCTGATTATAACAAGCTCCCCATCTTTCCAGGGACCAACGAATGTACGAAGATTTTTATTTGTTTTGTACCAACTTTGTTTACATAACTTTTCGTCGACGCGAATACGCGAAAATTCTGGCCGAAGTTGGCGATATGCTCCGCTCTCCGACTTTTAATCCTAGCCAAAGAAAATCGCGACCTCCTTCCGAAGACGATGGATATAGACCCAGGCCTTGTAAGTACCTATTAGCTGTGCACTAGTCGGAATTGGATAAACGAACAAAAATCGGACTGATTCAGATGTTTGGCCGTACCTGGATCCGCTTTAAACGGGCAAACGTTATCTTGTTCGCTGCTCGTTTAGGTTGGCTTGCCCATCGGATATTATTATTTCATTTGGAGTAATACGAGAACAGCGCAGAAAACCAAGTGTTTGAGGTTTTATTTCGAGTCGAGTCAAACCGTTTACTTTAAAATTGATATTTACAGCTTCCCTTCTTGACGCGCAGCATTAAGGGACAGTGTGGAGAACAAGCCGGCAAGTTTACTTGTGCCGTTGGGAAATTTACTTGGTGGGTTTCCCCTTTTTTGATGTGGTAGAAGATGGCCGGCCACTCCTAAGCGAGCTCGTTATAGCGCTTTGATCACTTTCTCGTGGTAGGAGATTTCGTAGCGAAACTAAACGAAAAAATATGCTCTCGAGCTCATTGTAGGTTCAGCGCTGTGGTTTTTTTGAAAGAGTGTAGAGAATTAGTGTTTGAAGCAATTCTTTTCGACTTTTTGACACGTTCAACAAGGAAACCCAAGCAAAAATTTTTGTTTACGAATTACCAACGGATTAGCGGGGGCAATTTTTCAGATTTTAAAGATGTTACGAAGCCAATTGGAGAAAGAATTGAGGAGCTGCTAGCTGTGAAGTTGCCCAGAGTGGAGAAAATTACACCTGCTGCGTACAGAAGACAATATGGGAAAAGACCAGCTATTATGAAAGCCATACAGTGCGTTCTATTTCACGTGATTGGATTTTGTGCCCAAATTTTACATGCACGCCTTGCAAGATCAAAGTAGTCCCTGCACATGGTAAAAGACATTGTTATCGGCTCGAGAGGTATTGAGTTCGGTTCTCATCCCCGTCACATCAGACACAGTGTTGCTGGCGGATTGCTGCGATGTTTCTTGGGAGCTGTGTTACCCAGGCACTAAGCCACGGAGACGGACCACCGCCACTCGTTACACGCTTGGGCCTAATACCGCAAGTATCATGAAGATTTGATTTTTTATTTCTTTCATTCTTGGTTAATATGTATTTAATATGTTCATACGTTGCAGTCAACGCTCCACAGCGTTAGTATCGCTTCTTCCTTTACCAGAAGAGAGTTCGGATTATCTCTTCAAAACATCCGGACCTCAAATGACGGAGAGTCAGACAACCGATGCCGGAGATTCGACGGAATTTGTTCCATTGAACTTTTATAGTTTGCAAAAGTAGGCATTAGCAGATGAAGCTGGTTATTTAATGATGTAATGATGGTACTGATAACATTCCGTTCTTTTTGGATGTGAAGCAACAGAGAATTCAAGCATTTGGACCATAATAGGCCCTACGCTAGACTATTTTCATTTTACGTTTGCCGCTGGTGATCGATGTCGGACTCATCTCTAAATAAAAAAAGATCTTCCGCACTCATGTCGAGCCCTTTTGTTCGTGACGAGGCTCCTTATTTCTCCGATTCCTCTTGGTTTCAGTTTGCAAAGTCTATTGGTAAATTTGGAACTGAGTACAGGACATGGTCTAGTTAGCCTGCGCAGTCGGTCTACTGCGTTACAAATTTAAATGTCAAATCCATGGGTTAAAAAAGCTTCTGGAAGGTTATATTGTGTAATGACCTTTTCGAGTACAGCCTCAATAAGTCATGGGTCAGGGCTGATCGAAACAATTCTGTAATCGCTGCTTCACTAAAAATTTGTTCACTTTAGGATTGGAATAATCGGTGAGCCTCTGGAGCTGTTTGATGCCGAAAATTTGGCTCCGAGAAATGTCGATAATGACGAAGATACGGAATCGAGAGATACAGGTTGGTTGCAATCGCGTTTCTTACATTAGATGTATTGCTAATATAATAAAAGTTTACCGATACGCGACGCACAGCAACGCGAGGACGATCGTAAGGTGAGTAAATATAGTATGGTGTCTTTTATTCCCACACCGTCAACACGATAAAGAATACGATAAAACGAAGGAAATATAACAACGGTACAAGAAAAGGGAAGAGGCAACAAAACGACTAACGTTACGGCATGTAGGTAGGAGAAGAGGAGTTAAGAAAAAAGGGTGGGCAACTGGGCAGTAGACATGGTTGCTACACCCAGAATGGTTTCACGTTATCCGTGAACAGGAAAATAAACTGCGGAAAAAGCCGTCTCGCACCTCATGCCGTGTATGTATTTACCCACTTTAAGTGCTGATGACTGCTACCATCTATTGTATTTCCTGACTATTGGGAGAATTTTATTAAGACTTTGGAAGGGGACGGGGCTAAATTTTAGAGGGGCCCATGCTTTTTTGCAGATCTGATTTCCTGATTCTGCCCTTCCCAGTGGATTTTTTCTTAGAGGACGTGGTTTATCGGGGAAGCCCCAAAGCTATTTAGCCCCATAATCTCTCATTAATTCGACCAAGCATATTGTTTTTTTTTGGAGTTCATTAAGCAAGTTTTTGTTGCAGAATCACCCGTCTCTCAATCTAACGAAATGTTACCTGGTACCACCTCCCAACCGGACCAGCGAGCTATATCTCGTGCCACTACTGAGGCCAGTTTACCAATTGGATGAGTGATCACACTGATCAATCTTGTAGTTACCAACTGTCTTACCTTGTGTGTGTTTTGTGCATTGCATTGTGATTTACCTATTCATCTACAAACAGTCGTAGTATGTTACCTATTCTCGTCTTACACTTAGCGTTACAACTTTATGTTCAAAAAGTACATTACATTAAGTAATTTTTGATAAAACTTTTGTGTTTGTGACAGTTTATAGTCGTTGCTAGCCTACTTAGATAGAAAACTTTTGCAATTTTATCATATTATTCCAGATTTAGCTGTAAGAGCTGATGCTTTAAGAAATTATGCTAAGCATTACCTTCTGGCTGTGACACAGCCGGAGAGGCGAGATCCCCTGTGGCACACATTCATCACCTTTTTTCACGCATCAACATCTTTTTTTGATCATTCACTCTGGGCTAATGAAAGCAGGGCCTCCAGGGCCTCTCATGCTTCTCCTTTACCCTGTCCACATGTCCAATTTCGGTGGGCTTTATAAGCCCACGGTTTATGCTGAGTCATCATGCTTAATTTCCGCATCATAATCAGTTTTTGATTTGACAATTAAAGGAGTGGTTGTAACATCAAGAAATTGATTATGATGCTGGAATTAAGCATTGTGACTCAGCAAGAACCCCGGGCCTAAAGCCCACTAAAATTGGACATGTGGGCAGGGTAATTGTATAAATCCGGTCTCGGCCCCTATAAAGTGTTCGTTGGCTGCGTCCCAGGGGCGAAAAACTTGGAGGGATTCAGGGCGGAGTATATACAATGAGAAGCCCCGTTTCCATTCGTTCTTAGTAATAGATTTCTAAGGTTTTCTATGTCAAGAATGGGGGGGGATCAGATGCTCCCCTCCCTGCGCCACTGAGCTGAAAAGTGTCTACTTACTTTATATAATCACAGTAAAGGTAAAGGTTCGGGACAACAGGTGCTAAGCACACATAGTGTAGGTCATTTTCAATTGGCGGCCCATTACAAATATCAATCATCAATGATTGAACGCTGTTAGAGGACATACAAGACGAACAACTCACATACACTTAACCCTTCGCTCTTCCGGTTGTGCCGAGCGCCTGGCGGGAAGCTGCGAATACTACAAACCTTTAGTTTGACCCGACCGGTAATAAAACCCCAGTCTCCCGGCTACCTACCAAACGCTCTTACCGACACACAAAGCGCCGGTTACATATTATAATCACGGAATAAGGCTGATGATTTTACAGACTTAATTGTTTTTTAATCATTGCGGTAAGTTAGCTAAGTTTTTAAGACATTGATATCGGTGCGGGAGGTCTAGGATTCGATTCCCGGGCCGGTCAAATCGAAAACTGCGTCGTCTACGGCTCGCCACCGCTACGACGTTTCTTTGAAGCTGCGTTGTCCAGTCGTGGAGATGCAGCTCGCCGCTCGTTAAACGCTTCAGCGAAATACCTCGAGTACAATGAAAATTTGTCTTTCATTTTGATGTGCCAAAAATGCACTATGACAATTGCCTACGTTAAGAAGCATTGTAAACATGTTTTATTATTACACGAAAAATACCTGATTTTTGTATTTCAATTATCTCAATAATTTCCCTTACAAGATAAAACCCATAGAATTACGTCTATAAAACCTTGTATTCAAACACAATGACAACGCACGACGCGATTGCACGGTTAGAGAATGTTGTTTTACAAGATGTGGTGGGATAACAAACTCGTAAACACATCATTTACTTGATTTTACCAAATAATTGTAATAACTTGACGTTATTCAATCGAATTTCTGTTTTTCAACTGTAAATATAACTCTGCGATACAGTAAGATCACTTCATTCATCCTCAAGCAGATTTACGTAGCGAAGTTTCAAAAAAGTTTTCAACTTTTACGAAATTACGGTATGAAGGAGGAAAATTGAAGCCACAGTATTTCTAGTTACTAGACGTTCTGGCGACAAAAATTCAGCCGTCATCATCAGCAATATAAGCAAGGCATTATAATACATCTCGTTTTATTTTCCCACTTATCGCAGCAGAAGTAGTAGTGAAGGAAAATTTGTTTTTTAGGCACGAAATAATGTGTTAGATATCCACAAAAAATAGTCTGGACAAAAATAGACAAATAGTTTTGATATTTTAGATTTGAGTCTTTGGTAGGTCAACATTAGTGATGCGGTGCCAGAACAGTTAGTTTTAGAGAGAATCTAAGTAAAAGAATCTTCATGTTTAGATCACAGCTAAATTCTCGACAAATATCAGGGTTTTTTTACCAGCTTTTCTTTTATCAAAGATCTATAGTACGTTCGCGGCATTAGGCCGAAGCGTGCAAAGAGAGGCGGGGTCCATCTTCGCGGCTTAGCGCCTGAGCAACACAGCTCCGAAGAAACATCGCAGCGATGAAAAGCCGTTGGTGACACAGCGTCCTATTTGACCCGCCCGATAATCGAACCCTAGACCTTCCGTGCCGATAGCGATGTCTTTAACCTTTTTTCTATACGCAGTCACCTAAACGCTCAACGTAAGTTGGCGCTACTGTGGTGGTGTGAATTGCAAACATGATTTTTCCTTCGTTGATTTGCATTCTGAGAGAGGTAGCAGATACAGTATAGGCTTTTTTATTTTATTTTTAGAAGACGTCGTCATTCTTAGAATCTTGCCCAGGGCAGCAGAAAATTTGGCATGCACCTGTTTTCAGGACCTTGTTATTACTTTGAAGGGCTCCCGGCCTAATTTTTCGCGGGTCTCGTGCTTTTTGCAAGCCTGATTTTGACGTAAGCAGCCGCTTTTTTTAAGAACAGATTTACTGGGGGGTACTGAAGCTATTGCCACCGTCATCCCCGTCCTACCGTTTTTCACTATTGCTGTATTAAGTCGACCTGACAAGGTTTTTCTCGCTATTTTGTTTTTCAAATTGTTGTTGGCATTGCGCAAGTCACGAAGAATTGTTATCTAACGAGCTACAATTGTTTTCTGTTTAAACTGTTAATTAGCTTGGGGAATCTGCAATCGCGTTTTGTCGCGCAGCATTGTTGCGTAAGCTGCCAAGGAGATAATTATTTTTCCGTTGTTCTTGAAAGGTTGCTGTTGCGCTGGCTATCATGTTGCGCTCGTTTCGCTTTCATTTTCAAACTTTTATCGGGATTCCTATTTTCCGGGAAATCGGGAAAAAGAGGAACCTTACAAAACTTTTTTGCACTATTGTGTTCCTATTTTCTGTTAAACCTACGGTTGAACGCTAAAATTGGGAGTTAGCAATTTAACTAAAAAAAGCGGTTCCGATAGCTGTTTTTTGGCGAGGTTGTTTGTGATTATTTTCTGTTAATTATTCCTCTTCGGAAACTTTCCGTAAATTTTACGATATTTGAAAAAACATCCCTTCTTTAGAAGTCGAAATAGCGGGAAAATCGAAAATCTTACACTCAGAGATCTGTTAAAATTTGAGACTGGTGCTTGATTGTGATTGAGTTGTCTAAAGGTGTACAGGAAATATAGGCCTATATGAGAAAAGAAAACTAAAACACTTGATAACAGCTGAACAGTAGCCAGCGAAAAATATAAGGGCGGCCAAATTACAATCGGCCAAAGGCGACAAAAATTAAGATATTTCATGAACGTGTTCAAGCATACTTCTGATTAAACTTCGTCAAAAGAGGGGGTCAGTTCTCCCAGTCTCGTATAGCTAAGGGGCCACCGCTCACTTGCCCCCTTTTTGACGAATAAAAGGCTTATTTTTGAGATCTACCACTGAGGACAAATGAAAACAGGGTCTCTTATTGCCTAAATACGGCCCTGGTCTCTCTAAATTTTTTGCTGGTTACGCCTCTTCTTCAAAGTAACTTTTGAAAATAAGCTAAGGTGCTTAAATTTTTGTTATTTTTTGTCGTTTAATTTATTTCGTGAGTGCATTTTTTCTCCTTCACATCAAACCTAGCTCTAAAAGGCATTCTATTGCTAATTTACAACGAAGTGCCTTAAAATCGCATAATAATAAATATTGTCAACGTTGAATGATTTGCTTTACTGTAGGTAGTAATGGCGCAGCAAACAGCAAAAATGCAATTCTGATTTCCTGAACTTTGCTGTCGTCATCGGATTGTGTGGCAATTCTTTATGCTCATTGTTAGCATTTTATGTACCACAGAGAACAGAGAGCATTGTTCTGCAGTTTGGAAAACAATAGCGATTCGTGCGTTTTGCAAGCAGGTAGACAATAGAAGCAGTTACGCTTGCTGACAGACTGACGTTGTGCGGTGTTCGTGTTAACATTTTGAAGCCCATCTAGGCTACAAATTAGCTAGAGCAGTAGGCTAACAGGGTAGAAGTCAGTAGCGTGGCGAGAGATTTTGAAGGGGCATAAAAAACACCGAAAGAGTCTGGCATAACGCATTTCAGTCCCATAGTAGCGCTTGTTCTTTTTTTTGCTAAAAAGCAAAGTTAAAAGGAAGGGCATGGCACAATGACCTTCTAAATAAGCCCCGGGCAGGAGAGTCAGTCCAGGGGCGTATCCAGGGGGGGGGGGCCCGCTGGGGTCGCGGCCCCCCTCCCCGCTGAAATATAAGCTGGTATATATGTGCAGTCTGTGAAACAGTGGAAACAGGACATCTGAGGACGCGTTGACTTTTTTTTTTGGTGGTAAATTGGACGTCGGAAGACGTGAAGACCTTTTTTTTTTGGTCTTCACCGATATTTTCAGTGAAAACGTGTAAACAGGAAATTGCGCCCCCCTCCCCCTTTTCAAATTTCTGGGCACGCCCCTGGTGTCACAAAAACTGCAATAGTATAATCTATGATACCAACTTTGATAGTTTGTAATAAAGTCTAACTAGAGAATCTAGCTGGCGAATTGTCTACGGCTACGACTTTGGTCATATGCGAAGGCGACCCATTAGGTTTCAGGGAGTAGTTAGCCATTCGAAAATATGTTGTAAGTTCGTTCCAAAATGTCAGAGCATGAGATACGGCTGGCTGTCTTTTGATTTGATGGTGAAGAGTCGGCAGCTTGCATCATGCTGAAAAAGGCCAAGGTTTACGAAGGAAGAGATTTTTAGATAAAATTATAAGGATCTGAGGAGCAGTGTTCCCTCTAATTTTTTGTAGTCTGTGTGCGCAGAAACTTTGGCGAGTGCGCACTTTTTAGAAATGACTCACGTTTGTGCAAAAACCCATGAATAAATTCAATATGGCAGCTATTGAAGACAAACAGCGCAACTTCTCTTGGTTATGTCACTGCTGGTACATTTTTCGCTCACGGTAGACGGTACAATTTGTAGAGAAATGGGTCCTTTTAGCAGGTTCAAGAACAATTTTCCTTAACTTGCCACCGAGAACATTGCCTCATCATGATATGTCTGTGCGCGGTATATTTATGCGTGTGCGCAGCCTCTGAAATCCGTGTGCGCGCGCACAGCTTAAAGGGAACACTGCTGAGGAGTGAAAAAAACAAACGGGGAATGCATCTTGGACAAGAAGAGAGGAATGTTACATTGAAGCCAAGAAGCTGCAGACCAAAGGTATAGCAGGGCTTAAACAAACTGACCAGGATTTAAAATTGTGACTTTTGCTTCGTGCAGAGTAGAAATGGCATGGGCCGCTAACGAGCCGTTAACCGATCTTTTAAATGGTCCGCTGACGGTCCGGTTCTATCTTTTGTTTCTAATTGAGCCGCTAACAATTTTTGAAATCCCTTTCAACTTTTATTTTTCTTTTAAATGTGGTTGAAGGTTCATAAAAGAATGGGCTTCGGGCGGGTTGGGCTTTATTTTTGGTACAAGTTGCCGGGTCGGTTACCGCTACTGGGCAAAAGGCTTTGGGCCATGGGCCGTCCGGGTTGCAAAAAAGTTAGCCCGTGCCATTTCTAGTGCTGAGTATGTCAGTCACCTAATTTGAATATACCAGCGCACTTCTCACACAGTGTTGTTGGCGTGAAACTCGCGACTTTTCGAGGATTGAGTCTAAGTAAAATGGCAAAGTTACAGAGGTTGAATTACAGACTGGAACACAGTGGCGACTGTTTTAACAGCTCTGGTGACCGAGTGTTAAGAGCGTTTGCCTCTGGGCTAAGGACTTGGGTTTGATTCCGAGTCGGGTCAAAGCAATCACTTAAAATTAGTATTCTCAGCTTCTCTGCTTGAAGCTCAGCATTAATGGGACAGTGTGAAGAACAAGCCGGCAAGTTTACTTGTTGTTCCGTTGGGAAAGACACTTAGCAAGGTTCCCTCATCTTACAGTTGTAAACAGGAGGTTGGTAACTACTAAGCGAGCTCGTTATAGCGTTTTGATCGCATCTCGTGACTGGAGGATAAATGTGTAGTTTGACACTAAATATAAATTTTTCAACTTGGATACTGTTTCATAGATTCTGTTCCTGTTTCTTTCCGCTAATTGCGGCGATTGCAGCGCTGTGGGGCAGCAAGCAGACCTAAGGATTGGTCGCAAAACAATGGTTCATTGGATCGTAGCGATTTCGTCACAGTCGCATTTTATCTTCACGTGGTTGTGTTGTTTTTGGCGCAAACAAAAGAAAAAAGTTTGTCGTTTGCGCAAATAAGATTATTTCTCTTCACGGTTGGTTCATTGTTCGCGATTTCATTGTTACGTTGTTGTTTCAAACTCGAATAGGCTTTTGCTCAGAAGCGCGATAATGAAAAGTAATCTAACCTTTGTGTTAAGCACTCATTGAAAACAACAAAAAACTGATTAATTTTGCGGCAGAGATAAAAACAAAACTTTGATTTCGTATTTAGAACCTACGATGATTTTCGCGACTTAGTCATTGTGCTACGACTCTACCCTGTGTTATTCGATACAATAATGGTCTATTAACCAGCCAACCAATGGAGTTTGCTGTGATTAAACATCCCTTTTCTTTCTAACGCTGTTTCTATTGTCCTGCGAAGCAACGACAAACAAAAAGAAAGCCAACACTGACAAATGGGGTAAAGCGAAAAACGTGGCTTAACATCGTCAAATGGAAAAGTACCGAGCTCTCTAATTGAAAATGCAGTAAAAATGATCTTTTAAGAGACAATTTCAATTATCAACAAAAATGGTTAACACATTTCCTTGAAGATATCGCGGTAGCTTAACCCCGAAGCACGACTGAAAAAATTCATGTTAAAAGTCACTGCGTTACTCACAAGTTCAGTTGCGAGACTTGTTTCGTGGGGCGTGGAGTGGGGAAAATCAGGGGCGTGTTTAGTGTGTGTGGGGCGGTGGAATTGTATTGTGCCATGCCCCCTCGTTTGATTTTGCGTTTTAGTAAAAAAAGAACAAGTGTAGCTAAGTGACTGAAATATACCGGACTATTGATGGCTTTTGCAGCTTATTGTCCGCCTTTTAAAATTTTTCGTTTCGCCGCTGAGAAATTGCCATGTTAATTCTAAAGTTTAAACGTATCAGTATTTCCTGAAAATTTTTGCGCTTACCTTTATTATGATATTCTATCTCCATAAGCATGGGTTTCAAAAATAATGTGACAATAAATGATTCGGCAGGTATTTGAATTATCAACATACTTATGAATATTATGTATATTGGCAGCGTTATATTTTCTTCGCGCGTTTCAAATTGCTTTTTTTCTTTTTTCGCGCTTGTGTCTGTCTAGCGCGATGCACTTTATAGTCAGGTAGCTAAGACTAGCGGTGTATTGAAAGCGGCAGCGCGAGGTTTACGAAGTTTAGGCTCAATGGGTCTGGTATCGGTGTATTTAGTTTTGCGAAATAAGATTAGTAAGTTATAATACTTAAATCACACGTTGAAAATGTTTATTTTTTAGATAATACTGAATGTAAGTTAAGTTTGGCTGAAATTGCAGAAAAAGTATTGATTTGCGTCATTTTTCTCATTTTTTGTGACGATGATGATCGCTGTGAACAAATCTCATTTGGAAGCATCGTCTAGAAATGGGGAAAGTTCCCCCTCACCCCCTAGTCAATATGGGTGTCTTACCCCTTCGCCTCCTGCTAGCCCCTCTGAAATCAACTTATACAATGGAAACGAAACAAACTCTGAAGAAAAGGTGGAAAAAACCTTAAATTTATCAAATCGAAATTATGAAGATTCGTCCAAGTCTGGTACATTTAAGCCAGAAACAATACAGCTTGAGCGAGGTAGGACGACTGATAAAGTTTTTTAGAAATTTGTGATTCTGTAAACACTTCTGTATCGACGGTTCACGTTTAGCCAGCTGTGCGGCAGCTGAAATTTCCGCTTCTCATTAAAAGTAACGACTTTTGCTACATCGTATTGTCTATTCTTTGTTGTGACTAATATAAGGTAAACCGTGGTTTTTAAGATGAAAGTCCATGGTATTTTCGCTTTTAAACTGTTTACTATAAAACTTAACAATCAGCAACTTATTAATTGCTTCTTATTGTGGGTTTCAATTATATAATTTACTCTACAAAGCGTAGCTTTTCTCTCGGGCATATTTGTAGTTAGTTGCATATTTATCCTCTTGTCACGAGAAAGCGATCCATAACGAGGTGGCTTAGGAGTAACCGGCCATGTGTCTTCCACTTTAAGATGGGGAAATCCCGCTAAGTGCCTTTCCCAACGGCACAACAAGTAAACTTGCCGGCTTGTTCTCCACACTGTCCCTTTAATGCGGAACATCAAGCAGGGAAGCTGTGAGTACCAATTTTACAGTCATTGGTTTGACCTGACTTGGTATCAAACCCGAGTCTACAACTCCAGAAGGAGACGCTTTTACCTCTCGGCCATCTGAGCTGTTAAATTCAAAATAGTTTGCGAAAGTTAGTAGATTCCGAACTTGCTGGGTTACGAAAAGTTTGATATTCCAGCTTGCGTCAATTTATCAAATTTAACAAATGCACAGTCGAGCTAAATATAATGATAAATAACAAAGGCAGAGCGAGCACGCCGCTTCATGACTGATGAGTTACCGTTTCCTTGCCGTGTCATTTCGACCAACTGGTAGAAGGACGACGACATGAACACAATAGCTTATGACGATATTTACGATTCTTTATAAAAAGCTGCCGGCAGATTTGGCTCTTCTTTTCCACAATCTGACACTTGATTTATTTTAGTGGTTACTGAAACAATATCCATCTGGCAACACTGTTAATCTCAAAAATAAATAATTTTCAAGAATTTTTCGAATTTTGCGTTACTGTAACCAGTGGTACACCTAGGATTATTAAGTAAGAGAGTTTTTCTGTGGGGCGTGATTTGAGGCATTACACAATACCTTTACGTGAAACGCCAGTGACTGCACCCAAAAATCCTAAAATACAGGGAACGTTTTTCAGACTCAATTAAAAATGACTTGATGTACAACCGGCCGGTTAGCTTGGTTGTTAAGCACATTGCTATCAGTGCGGTAGGTCTTGGGTTCAATTCTCGGGGCGATGAAATCGGACACGGTATTGCCAACGGTTCGGCACCGATGCGACGTTTCTTCGGAGCTGTGCTGCCGAGGAGATAGACCCGCCACTCTTTACACGCTTCGGCGTAATACCGCGAGTATAATACAAATCTGATGTTGATGTGGTGTTGTAAGTACTAAAAACAGCTGTACTTCATTGTCTAATTACATTTAAACGTTCGTAGCTGGTGATGTAGAACGCTCTTAACCATTTCTTACTTGAGCTTCAGTACCCCAACCGATATTTTATACATGCATTGTGATGTAATTTGACTATATTTAGATTTGCATGAAGATCCAACACTTGACTGCAAAAGTGAATCCCAGTGCGAGTAAGTGTCTTGTATTATTGAGTGTTACTCTTCGTGAAGACGTGTTTTTGCAGTGGTAAACTTTTAGTACGAATTTGAATATTTTCTGTTTCCCCTATCAGTTTTTCTGCTCATTGAAAGTTCTTCGTTTCTGTTTATAAATACTGCATCGGTTTTTGCCACATTTGTAATTTAAGTGGTTCCAAAGGCACACGAGGTTCATGCATCATAATTAAATTTTTTGATGTCATTAAAACATTGATTATGACATCGAAAAATTGGTTATGATGCAGAAAGTCCGAGGATCTTTGAAACCTGGGCATGTGGTTCGTGGACGTGGTTGCTGCTTTGTTTTCTTATTTTTGAGCAAGGGCCGCGGCAACTGAAAGTAATTGCTTGTGTATGCTAAAAATCAAATAATTATCAAAAAGGAAAAATATAATCACAATAATTCTTAAACCGGACGTTTCGACAACATAGATTCAGCTGTCATCATCAGCAGTGTAAGCAAAGGCAGTACACAACTGAAAAATCGAAAACTGAATTGTTTTACTGCCTTGCTTACACTGCTGATGGTGACATCTGAATCTATGTTGTCGAAACGTCCAGTTTTATGAATTACTGTGGCTTTAATTTTTCCTCCTTACAACTAGGTGGTTTTGCACCATATTTATTGTATTCTAAATAGTTATTGTTAGGTATTACTAATACCAAAAAAATGTAAAATCTCGCTCAAGTGCGAAGCTTTTATTAGAAGCAGTGGGGTGCTTGTTACATTGTTCCTCATTCGCTAGTCAACACTTTTGTCATGCGCTGGCTGTGCGTTTAAGTGTGACTGTCTTCGGGAAGCCGTTGTGACCCTTGCTTTTGTTTTTGGCATTTTAGCCATTGTTCTCTTGAATCTTCCCCCTAAAAAATAACAAAGAGCCAGCTAACCCAAAACGCTTTCGTTCCAGTTCATTGAAAATGCGTGAAAAAACTATTGTTATCACAATTTTAGAAGACAAAAGTGCTTGTTTTAGGCTACTGATCACAGGAAATTTACGTAGAGTACCTTTCTATTGGTGTGTGAGACACCGTAACTCTTTACTTGGGTGTTAAACTTGTTTGTTTTGAGTGTTTTCTAATTTTACTCCATACTTTTTGTTTATTTGCTTTGATTCACTTGTTTTTGTGAATTTGTAGAAGTTTTAAAAAACAAAATCAAATCTTCATTATACTCGCGGTATTACGCCCAAGCTTGTAACGAATGATCTCCGCGGCTTAGCGCCTGGACACAGCTCCGAAGAAACGTCGCAGTGGTGGCGAGCCATTGACGACATTGTATTCGGTTGGACCGGCCTGGGAATTGAACCCCTGATCTTCCGCTCTGATAGGAATGTCTTTAACAGTTTCCTTATCCAAACGGTTGTAGGGGTAATTTTTTTGGTAGTGGTTTGAACTGACGGAAATAGGGAACTGGGTATTATATTTCTTTGTGTCGCTTTCCACCCGCTTAGCACCTCATTCTTACGCTTAATTCTTGCATAAGTTTTTGGGCTAGAACCTGAAAGAAATTATATTATGTTATCGAAATACTTTGATTGTACCTACCCTGAAGGTACCAAAGTTAGGGCATCTAATAGGTGTAGATTTTTTCCCCTTGAAAAGTTGACCCTTATTGATGAGTAAGTAATGATGTTTTTGTTTTAGCTTTGCTTCAACTTCACCGTCCAGACAGAATGAAAGCAACGCCGACTTGCCTTCAGATTCTACAGATCCTAACCATTTTTCCATCCCAGTTTCGAAGCGCATTGATTCAGTCGCAGAAGCTTTAGGTTTGAAAATTACGCGAATATTAAAGTTAAAATGCTAAAAATTTGGACATTTTTAGTTCTGCGAATTTTTCTAAGTTTGTGTTTTGTGTAGCAATGAAGTCTTTAAGTCGTCAGCTGCATTACCTAGCGGTACCGCACGCATGTGACAGATCCTGCGTGACGGGTTCGATGCACAGCTGGAGCTGATCAAATGTGAGATGTACACCGGGTGGGTGCTAACTCGAAAAGCGCAATCTCATTCGGTAGTCTCCCTCAATTACTGTTGCTCAGTTATTGATTTATTTGAAGTGCCTTGTGTGTCAAAGTTATTGTAACTTTCTAGACACGCCATCTTGCCTTGTGGCTAAAGAAAAACAGTTGACGGAGATGATCGTACAACTCAATAATCTTAGACAGCAACTCGTAGATTCAAAGGTAAGGTGGTGAGTGTCAAAAATCAAATTTTCATGATACTTGCGGTATTACACCGAAGCGTGTAACGAGTGGTGAGGCCCATCTCCACTGCTTTGTACCTGGACAATACAACACAAAAACGTCGCAGCGTTGGCGAGTCATTGGCGACACTGTATCCGATTTTTACCTGCTCGGGAATTGAACCCCTGACTTTCCGGACTGATAGCGATGTCTTTAAGTTTAGCGTGGTAAATTCTTGCGCATTAATTTTGCTTAAGATACATCTTTAAGCAGAAAGAAGAGGAAAAAATAGCAGCACACAATCGTATGAAGCAGCAAAGACAACTGGAAGTACAACGAAAGCAGCAAGAACAAGTAGGTCTATCTGAAAGTGTACTGTCAAAACTTTATGTTTTTTTTTTAATAGACCCTGTATATCCATTAGTCTTATTTGAAAAACAAATGAACAAATATAAAGTAGTTTTTGTCATTAAGGTACGTTCTGTTCAATATTACGGAAATTACAAGGCTATATTGAATGCTATTAATTTTCTAATGTTTTGAATTGTCCTTTTGCTTTCTTTTCACAACAGTTTGTTTTTGCGCTATTATTTTGACCGTGTATGATTTTTTTGTCAAATTTCACTCAAATAACAATTATGATAGATTTCTCAAATCAAAAACAACTTCTTAAAATCCGCCATTTTTTTCATAACCAAGACAAAAGCGATGTGACTCATCAGATTTCAAGTTACTCAAAAAACTTTCGCTCATAAAATAGTTATTAATACAGGTGTTAACCTGGGCTCAAATCTTTGTGTTTCGTGAGGTCAATAAAGGCTCAAAATCTGAGAAATAAGCACCAAAGTTGTAAGCGACATGGCCTAGCAATACCGAAGTGGTTACAGATACTACGTGATGAGTTCGATTTCGGCTGCAGCTAACCGCGTTTGCCGTTGCCAGGTGGCTGCTGACTCGAAGAGCGCAACCTCATTTCGCAGTCTCACTCAAAACTCTTAATAAAAAATAAAAGAAGAACAAGAAAAGAAAAAAAGAGAAAATGTCTACTTCGTAACAGTTAACGTTGGCAGTGATGAGCCGAATGGTTGATTTAAATTGAAATTGAAATTATCTCCAGTTGGCAAAATTTGCTTGACTTTACTGTTATGGGGTAACCAGCCAGGATAGTTTTTTGGGAATACCAATTACCTCAGCAACAACAAAGAACAGCAAATTTATGCGGCCAAAGTCACTCAAAAATTCAAGTCAAAATTTCCCGTAAAACAGTAATGTCGGCCCTTGCTGTGAAAGCCTGCTGGTGTAGTGTATTGTTCATGTGGAGTAGATAGATTCTTTTGTGTTGGACCTTCGTAGTTTTGGGGAACTTTTCGCTTCTCCAGCCATTTGTTTACGGTTTTTTCTCTATTGTTTTTCGCCGCACAGTCTTTGTCCTTTATCATTTTCAAAAAAGATTTGAATACCCTTCCTCTTCGCTCTCCGATATACAATTGAATAACATGAGAACGGGAACTTCCTTTTACTTCTTGTTTATTTATAGTTTTGGGGGCATTGTCTTTTATGCTGCTTCTGCCTTAGCTTTGTTGTGCGTCAAATTACACTTTGCATTAAGATTTCATTTGTGAATCTTCAAGCGCAACAGCTTGCGTAATGTAGTTAGGTTAAAACCACGGGCGTGCCCAGCGTTTCTGTTTGAAGGACAATTTACCCAATTCGAAGCCCTAAAATGTCAGCAAAAACTTATGCAAGAAACCAGCTTTTTCACATGGGACCCAAGTTTTTTGAATAGGACTTAAAACTTATTGGGTCCCTGCCCTGGTCTATTCTGGTCTTTTTAAAAAATGATTAAAGATGTTGAAATTTCTGTCCCCAGGTACGATTCCTGACTTGGATATCGTTTTCATGTCTTTTTGTACTTGGTTATTTCGCTGAAGAATTAGTTGTTAAAAGACATCGTTGTCGGTGCGGGAGGTCGTGGGTTCGGTTTCTAGACCGGTCCAATTGGACACTGTGTCGCCAACGGTTTGCCAACCGCTGCGACGTTTCTTCGGAGCTGTGCAGTCCAGGCGCTAAGCCACATAGGTGAACTCGCCACTCGTTACACGCTTCGGCGAAATACCGCGAGTGTAATGGAAATTTGAGGTACCCTGAAGCGTACAAAAACGCTGGATGCGTGGGCCTGAATTAGGCCACAAATACAAAGCATGCGCAGGCTTCAGCGAGTTGATTGCAAGATTTTCTCAAAAACTTTTGTATTTATCAAAATAGTAGTTGGCATAAACGTGGGTTGGCATAAGCTTGGGTAACTAAAGGTCTGGAGAAAATTGACAAAACTATAGAAAGGAATTAAATTACATTAAGGTTTGATAGGTTTCTTTATGGCTGCCGCCTGGCCGCCTTTTCAGGTAAAGTACACGCACTATTAAGTTTATGGCAAGGTTTTCTAATAGAGATTTTTCTCTGTGTTTCTCGACAATACAAATACGCCACCGTTCTTAAGTAAAGCGAAGAACAATAGACACATTGTGACGCGTTTTTGTCAATAGACACGTTATCTCCATTAGGAAAACACAGCAAATGTTTAAAAAATGATGTCTCTATTCGATGAAACCTTACGGCCGTTGCCTCGTGTAAGAAATAAGAATGCCCATTGCTGCCTCGTTTAAACAACTAGCTGGCTCGGTTATTCACACGCGGCCTCTGTGGAATTAGCACACACAAAGAGCTCGTTTTGAACAATAGAAGACAATGCAGAGTCTAAAGCGCTATCTCTTTGTGTTGCGTTACGTCACCTTGGGTAAGAATAGCTGTGTTAGACGGTCCATTGTTTGCTCGTCACGCTTCGCCAATCAAAAGCGTTCGTCCTGATTCACTGGGCTTGGACAACCTGCTCCTTGTTACTTCTTAATAATTATGTATCTCGCCTTGTATTTTGTAAAACCTGGCAATATTATTGACCTCTTTTACCGTTCGCTACATTATTAATTGCTGCAAAACTTACGTAATCTATTGTTTTGTGTCGTTTAGATTGGAATCCAACAACAGCAATTGATGGAACAACAGCAAAAAATCAATATTCTTCAACAACAAATTCAGGTCAGAAATTATAAACGAAAGGTCCCCGAAATTAAGGCTGGGTTAGTCCAAGGCTTCTTAACCGCATATCGCACGCATGAGCGGTCCACAAAGGTGCTTTAAACGACCTGTAAACCTCCCAAAATTATGGTAGAAACATTAGCCAGTGGCCTAGCTAGAGGGGGGGGGGCACCCGGGCACTGGTTCTTTGTTTTTGACAAAACCTGAACTGAAGTGTGCGTAAAACATTCTTAATACCGTGATTTTTGGCGTGTGTAAATCACCGCCGGAATGTTTCGCTTGCAATGTTTCTGACCTTACTATCAACTTGCATTGGCAGTTACCACGTGTAAAGTTTTGTTGGTTTTGTTGGACTGTTCATGAGACCATAGCCAAAAAACAACACTGGGTTCGTGGGTAATGGCCAAAGATGGTTTTGGTTTAGGCTGGCTCGTTTATGTGAGTTCCAGTACGCTTAATTTACCGAGATGTGCTTGATATTTGGCTTAGTGCGGTATATAAATAATTATCGTTAATCGTGAACTGTACTTTGACTTCAGTAATGACGGCTCTTTGCATTGACATGTTATTGCTAAACAAAGCTAGCGTGTGACTGCTAAGCCAGCAGATGAAGAACAATTCGTTCTATTCTATTCATTATCTTCAACTTCCTTCCTAATTTACTATTGTTTGTCAATTGTTATCAACGCTATTCAGTCAGCGAAGCCCAGCACATCCTTTTGCGCTTTGACGATTTATAAGCATACCTTATGTAAATATGGCACTAATAAATAGGTATGTTTGCATCTGTTTAAGCCATTTTTGCGACATGGCCAGCGGTACCGCGCGCAGATGACAGATTTTAAGTGGCGGGTTCGATTCGCGGCTGGAGCCGATTGCATTTGAGACTTACGTTAGGTGGCTGCTGAATCGAAGAGCGCAAGCTCACTTCACTGTCTCCCTCAATTACTGTTGAATTTTCAGTTCCATATAATTGGAAAATAACCTCAGTTATTTATTTATTATTATTTAACTCATTTTTAAACTACCCAGGTAATATACTGTATTTCATAGTTAACTCGGTTTCGTATTGTGAATTACGAAATCACTGGAAACAATTACGTAATAGAAAGATTAAGTACAGCGGCCGTTTGGCTCATTGGTTAAGCATAGCGCTATCGGTGTGGGAGGTCTTGGGTTCGATTCGCAGGCCGGTCAAATCGATCACAGTGTCGTCAACGGCTCGCCACCGCTGCGATGTTTCTTCGGAGCTGTGTTCATCCGCAGAGATGGATCCCGTCATTAGTTACACTTTACGGAGTAATATCGCGAATATAATGAAGATTTGATTTTTTTATTTGATGATAAAGTAAAAGCGCGCTTAACATGTGATTTACGCCGTTGTGATCGCAAAGTTGTAGACCCATTTTTCACCCAAGCTTTAATACATTTTCATTTCACGTAAAATTCAAGCTTTAGAAATGTTAACCTTTCCTGGTAAAGTAGAAAAAATAAATCCACACTAATTCTTCAAACTGTACGTTTCGACAACATAGATCCGGCTGTCGTCATCAACGGTGTCAGCATGGCAGTACAATACTGAAAGTGTTATTTCGTTGTTGCATATTATGCAGCTGTTTTTACGGCTTGAAGTTTAAGGTAAGATTTGGGTTGTCTTTGGTTTAAACTAAGCTGTTTTTAGACGATAACCTCACCCAGAAACCGTCCCGAACAGCAGTTTTCTAATCCATTTTACCGTATGATGCAAGGTAATTCGGACAACGGCGTTTCAACAAAAAACTCTCTGCCACAATCCCTATTCAATCCATTCGCAACTTACAAAGGGATTTTTGGTAAGTGAGCGCTAGGTTCTATTGAAAGCTCACGCTGTCTATTGTCGAAGCGCTATTCTTTCACAGCCATCTTATCATTGTTTGCACGCGTTTGCGCGATCCGTTTGGACAAACCCTCATGCTTTTTTAATTTTCTTTTTCAGAACCGTATTCGCAAATACTAGCCAATGCCTCTGGCTTGGGAATTCCACCGGCTCAGGTAAAGAATAGTGACGCGTATTTTTGATGTTTTATGATCTCTTATTGTGTAATTTCAAAGAAATTTTGTGCTGACATTTTCAATTTCTTTGTGATTTTTCATATTTTGCTATTCAATCTTTTAATTAAGAAAAAGAATATGGCGTGCATAGCAAGGCGTAGGCGCAGCTTTTTCGTTTTTTTTTTGCTGAATTATGACGTCATAAATTTAAAAATACCAGCTGGTTAGGGTAGTGGTTGAGCAGGCCGCTGTTGGTGCCAGAGGTCCTGGATTCGAATCCCGGGGCAGTTAAATCAGACACAGTGTCGCAAACGGCTCGCCACCGCTACGATGTTTCTGAGCAACCCAACATTTGACCGGCCCGGGAATCGAACCCCTTCCGCACCGATAGCGATTTGCATGACAACTGAGCTGACCGTCCGGCTGAGCAATCACAGTAGTTGAAATTGAACAATACGACGGGTTGACAGCAACAGACACGGCCTTGCTTTGTTGTGAATAATTCTTCGTAATTTCTCGCCAGCAATGGCTCAAGTTTCAGCACAGGAAATAGTATCTTGCTTATGATTGTGTTCGAAGCTTTGTAAATGTGCTCAAATATGTGTTTGCAGCAAAACAATCAGCTTTTTTACCATTTCTCTTCTATCATTGCTCAAAAATAGCTTTTGTATTGTTGCATAGGGGATGGAAATACTGACAATTTGACATGTACAAGCTTAGGCTTGAAATTGTGTTGCATTGTATTGTTTTCGATCGAAATAAATGAACATTTCCTTTTTGCGCAAATACATTGTTCGAATTGACTGCCTCGCTGCGGCTTCATGATAGCTGCTTGAATAATTTGTACTGGGGTTTTCTATTCGAGCTAAGGTTTTCTTGAAACCCACCGAGATTCTTCACCGAACATCCTTGCCAAGTTTTTTGTTCAATTTTGTCTAATAGAGATTTGTTGTTTTCGCATCAAATCTTCATTATACTCGCGGTATTACGTCGAAGCGTGTAACGAGTGGCGGGGCCATCTCCGCGGCTTAGCGCCTGGGCAACACGGCTCCAAAGAAACATTTCAGCGTTGGCGACAGTGTGTCTAATTTGGCCGGCCCGGGAATCGAACCCCTGGTCTACCGCACCGATAGCGATCTTTTCAACCACTGAACCAACCGACTGGTGCCAAGTTGTTTTGTTTGGGCATTTTTATGACGTTTGAACAAATATTCACATTAACATTAAACGTTAGAATAAATGCCGGCAGCGTGGCCAAGTGGTTCGGAGCGTCGTTTTTATGACGGCCATGATCGCAATGTTGATGGTTCAACTCCCACCTAAGCCTCGTTGTTGCGTCCGTGGATAAAATGCTTCACGACAATTATCTCTGCTTGGTGGAATTTAACAAGCAGAAAATTGAAGAAGTCAGAAGCATAACTCAACCGGAAAGCTCGGAAACAAAGGCAACTCCTAAGCGAATCTGGATTCGTCTTATGCATAGCGCCTCCGTCGCTTTCTCGTGACAGGAGGATAAAAATGAAGAAATCATCGAAAAGTCAAATCAGATTAACATCAAACTTAAATTTTTTGATATAAATGCTTTGCAATGCGAGTTAAATCGCGCTTGAGGACTGTGCTCAAAGCAAAAAAATTAAAATCTACATTTTTAGCCACTCCTTTTACCTTCATCCTGCGCAAGTCTTCCGAACATGAATTTGAACGCAATATCCGAACCTACTTCTACTTCGTCACTGCGTCTGCCTCATCATCGGAAGACTTCGGATTCCGAATCTAGCAACTCCGTAGAAGGAAAAGGTTGGAATTTGTATTTTCAGTTGAAACATAAATTGAATTAGATGTATCCCAAGTCCTCTGCACTCTTAGTTCTTTTCAAAATGGCGTTGATTACTTTCCAATATTTTCGATTAAATCAAATTGCAAAACTGCCGAGATTACATTCTTTGAATGTCTTTTAAACCTACCACATTTCCTGCTTCAAAGTTTGCAGAACTGTTTTCGAAATGGTTTGTCTCCTTTACGGTTTCGAATGGTGGAAATATTTTTAATGATTTCAGCTTTCACACATGGCCATATGTTGATAAATTCTATGCTAACTTATGTCTGAACTCTCTCTTACCTGGGCCTCAACGGTGTTGAAATATCTTCGAACATAGATTATCATGCCAAGACTGTAAAGAAAGCTTTTGTTTTACGGTAGGAATGCCTTCGCTGGGGAATCTAGTGCTCAAGCTTAGTGCAATACTTCATTTTGTTTCATATGATTTTAGGGTGTCTACTTTTTTAGAAATGCAATCGGCTTACTAATTTTCAGGGTACAAATTGGTATAAAAGGGCAAAGCAAAAAATTTTGTGGGGGGTAAAAAACACCATTCCACGGTAACTTGAAAAGTACACCGTTTGGAGAGTCGATTTTGGTGTCAGTCGAATCAGACATACCAGTTTCCCATCTTTCCATAGTAAACAGTGATTCTCAAACTTTTTTTAAAAAAATATTGTTTGCGGTGCCTTTACAATTTTTTCGATCACTCACCGCCCTCCGCAAGTTTCAACATTGATTCTAGTTCAGCTGCAGAAAAAAATCAGACTAGCTGTAACGATGTTGGACATGGAATGTTACGCGTATTAGGCCAGTTACTGCATACTGAAAAAACAAACGCAAGGGTCATTTATCAAATTTACATCCACAGCTCGATGCGATGGGTACATTTGCTTGGCTTATGTTTGACCAAGGCTATGTGAATACCAAATCAGAATTCCACAGCCTCTTCGCGATTCCTCTATAACTGCTTCGCGGACAACAAAGGGGCCGCGATCTCCAATTTGGGAACCACTTCATTAAAATGTTTTATCTCAATCACAAACCAAGTTATTATTGAAGAAAAGAGTTTCTGCCATTAACGGATGCACATATTTTTTAGCTGTGTCTGTCGAAGGAGGATCAGACTTTTTGAAGCGTTCCAGACATCATCCTTACAATGCTAGTTACTCCAGATCCAAGAGTCCTGATGTAGCTTCTTCCCATTCTTATCTTGGAAGAGCATCGTCCTGTTATAGAAGTGCAAGCGACGACCAAAGAAGAGAAAATGAGGTAGGATGTGAAAATGGTAGTAGTATGTTGTTTTTTATTTCCACACCATCAACACGATAAAGATAAGATGAAGGAAATATAACGCGGTACAAGAAAAAGGAAGAATCGACAAAACGATTAACGTTATGGCATGTAGGTAGGAGAAGAGGAGTTAAAAAAAAACAGTAGGCATGGTTGCAACAGCCAGGTTGGGAGCAGAAATTTGCTTTAAAAAAAAGGAAATACTTCAGTTTTGGAATGCTTTGCTGATGTTTAATGCGTGAGATTGAGGTTAAGGTGTTAACCCTTTAATATGCTGACAATTTTTCTGCCTTTTTTGCTAAACTGCGATTGGTTGATTCTGAAAAGGAATTGTGGGGAAACAGAGTTGCCAATTGTTTTTAATCATTTACTTTTGTAGTTAAACAACTTTGGAATGTTTTTTGAAGTGGTAATTGTGTACTAAAGTCTGCAAAGGCGTTAAAAGTTCGTTGCTATGCAATTTGAAAATTTGTGCCAAATGGCATCTTATACATCTGTACAGACATTTCGACTACAAAATTGTTACTTAAATAGCTACGTTAGATGCAACGCAACCGGCCTATACTACGGACAGTTCTTCAAAACGCTCTGTTAAGTTTTTGCTCCTTTCCATTATGTGTATTCTTCATCCAACGGCAGCCATTTTGAATGACGGGTCCAGTGTTTGTGAGAAATTTCTGCGTAGTTTTAAATGCAAAGTGAAAAAATCATTTTGTTAGCACAGAGGCTAATTCACCTCTCATGAAAACGAATTACAACCTTCAATAATGCAACAACAAAACCGGCTATAGGAGGGTGGGAGACCTGGGGTTCGATTTCAGGGCAGGTCAAATCGGATATAGTCGCCATTGGCTCGTCACCGCTGCGATGTTTATTCGGAGCTGTGTTGTCCAGGCTCCAAGCTGCGTAGATTTACCCCGTCACTCGTTGCATGCTTCGGCGTAATACCGCGAGTATGATGAAGATTTGATTTTAACCATGCTACTAGTGTATTGCTTGCAAAATACTGCACGGTTTTCGTTTCTTATGCTGTTGCAAGATTCTGCAGCCGTGTCATACTGATGATTTCCAACATGTCAGATGTTGTGGCTGCCTAGAAAATGTGTTAGTCGGCAATTTTTCACTTAATTTTTCGAAAAGTTAATACTAAATGAAATAAATAACATTGAATACTATGGTCTAAATAAGCACGCTGATTGGTCAATTAGGGTTAGTCAATGTCAATGTGAGGTCATAAGGCAAAGATTTTTACTCGTCGTTTCGAGTTGTTTTCGTGGAGTTTCGACGGTAACTTTTTGCTAGTTCGCGTTTTTGGATTTGGCAAGCATATTAGGTGTTGGCACATTGCATTTTTCCCAAGGGTCGTTTTGGTAGACCTCTAGCGGGCGCCTCATTAATTCAGCGTCCTTTTCACCTTTTCAATCGGCGATTTTGTCACTAAATAATATCGTTAACCGCTAAGGCCAACGCGCCTTCGCGAGGTCTTGTTTGGAATAATTAAAAATAGATTGTGACTTCATAATACCTGCAATTCTTTTACTGACTGAACGAGAAGAAAAGGAAGCAATGCTCTGCCCTTGATAATAAACTTGCTGTTAGTCAGTTCTAAAAATAAATTAATCGCTCGATGATTTAATAACGTTTAATGAAAAGTGCCTAATGAACCAATCTTCCATATTGTTCTCCATATTAAGTGCAATTTCATATTACTGAGAATTGGAAAAACCTTTTAATAAGTTATAGCAAGGCTGGGCAAACTACTGCCCGCGGGTCGCATGCGGCCCGCGAGGCCATTTTACGCGGCCCGCGGGCACTTACAGAAATATGAACTCCTACCGTGAATCAAGACCTTTTTTTTGCTCTTGACTGATTCTCAGTACTTACCACTCGGCCATCTGAGCCATCTATACTGCTCAGATGGCTGACTGGTAAGAGCGCCCGCTTCTGGAGCGGTAGGCTCGGGTTTGATTCCGAGTCGGGTGAAACCAATGACTGTAAAATTGGCATTCACAGTTTCCATGCTTGACGTTCAGCATTTTCGGGACAGTGTGGAAAACAAGCCGGCAAGTTTACTTATTGTGCCGTTGGGAAAGGTACTTAACGGGATTCTCCCATCTATGCGTGGTAGACAGATGGTCGGCAACTCCTAAGCGAGCTCGTTATAGCGCTGTGATGGCTTTCTCGTGATAGGAGGGTAAATGTGCAACTAAAAAAATGCAGTAGAAAACCGGACATCTGAGGACGAGTAGACCTTTTTTTTGCTCTTCCAATCAGTGCGGCCCTCGGCTTCAAAATTTTTTCAAATGTGGCCCTTCATGTGAAAAGTTTGCCCACCCCTGAGTTATGGGATGTGATATAGATGCGTCAGTTATGTCTGCTCAAACCAAATCAAATCTATTATACTCGCGGTATTACGCCGAAGCGTGCAACGAGTGGCGGGGTCCATCTCCACAGCTTAGCGCCTGGACAACACAGCTTCGAAGAAACGCCGCTGCGTTGGCGAGCCGTTGGCGACACTGTTTCCGATTTGACCGGTCCGGGAATCGAACCCTAGACCTCCCGCGCCGATAGCGATGTCCCTTACAACTTAGCTAACCGGCCGATCCTAAAGCAAAACTTTTCATTAAAATTTTTGTGAGTTTGAATACGTCGTAATTTAATCTTTATTCAAGCAAGCCTTAATTTGCAGATATAGGGTTCCAGGTTCGATTATAGTTTGGGTCAAACCAAAGAGTAACCACTCAGCATGTTTTTGCCATTAGCATTATAGTAGGGTGTTGGAAAAAGTTATTTTTTTGGTGAGGTAGCGCAGGATAGGAGTTGAGTTTAACTTGAAAAAATAACTTTAAATTTTGATGTACTGTTAATCCAGCGTTTGCTGTCACTATTTTAAAATTTTTTTGGCATTTTGGCAAAATTAGTTGGCCTAATTGAAAAACTTTGCTTTAGAATACATTAATGAACTTTTGTGTCAAGTTTGAGCAGAAAGCAGCTTTTTGGGCTTAATGGCGTAGCTGGGAAGCCCGGGGTACTGTCTCCCTTTTCTTGATGAAGCCCTCTTAATCTAAAATGTGCTTAAAACATTCTCATAAAATGCGGCAATCTTTGTAATCTTGGGTGTATTACGCTTTGTAACCCTTCTACGTCACCGCCACCGACCAGTTGGCGTACGGTTAAAGACACCGCTATCGGTGCGGCAGGTCTGGGGTTCAATTCTCGGGCTGGTCAAATCGAACACAGCTTCGCCAACGTCTCCTCACCACTGCGATGTTTCTCTGGAGCTGTGTTGCTCAGCCGCTGAGTTGCGGAGATGGACCCCGCCACTCATTGGTTACACGCTTCGCCGTAATACCGCGAGTATAATAAATATTTTACATTACCGCTATCTACGATCCAGAAACTATTACTGATCTGAAAGTTAGTTTGATTGACAACTGTCATGCTGCTGAATTAAATCACGTGATTAACTATTCAATATATTGTTACTTTATCATTCGCTGCCATTGATTTGACATTAACATGGGTGAATAAGGTTTCATCGCAAGTTTGTAACTTTTGAATTAGGAAATAAGAAATATGATTCAATCGATTTCAATCTACTGCTGTCTAATATGAATGGAAAAAATGAAATAAAATGTAAAGATTTCCTGAAATAATGATACTAGGAGTTCTCCAATGTAACTTTTACCATTAGTTTCCCATTCCATTGAAAATAACACATCCTATCACTTAATTTCAATAGAAACTTTTATCAGACTCAATTACTAATACATGGGATATCAAAAAGACAGGTTAACTGACACAGGAAGAGAGCTGAATGGCCTTACCATATCTCAAGTTAAATAGTTGAAATTATTAACCAGCTTGAATGGTATACTCATGCCATTCAAGCATATTCATTTATTCTACTGGCTTAGGAGACATTCAGTGTGTTATTGGCACGAAACACCGTTGCCACGACTTTCTTTTCTGCCTCAAAGATCTTCGTTTTCATCATGTATTCAAAATCTTCATTATACCTACGGTATCATGCCGGGGTTCATCTCCGTGACTTTGCGTCAGGGCAACGCAACTCCGAAAAAACGTCGCAGCGATGGCGAGTCGTTGGCGACATTGTGTTCGATTTGGCCGGCCCGGGACTCTAACCCGAGCCCTTCCACAACGATATCGGTGTCTTTAACCCGTACGCTAATCGGCCGGTAAAATGATAAATATGAGAAGCATTTCCAAAGCGCTTCCTCTGCTTCGTTTTGAACTTGTAACCTTTTGATTTCGGACGAAAACTGATTTTGAAAAATCTTCTTGTTGCTAATGCTCCAGACAATGTGTTTGCCGTTTTAGAAGTTAGGTTACCAGTTGAATTCTTAGGGAGGTCAAAAATTGAGTCAGTACTCCAGTAGCAGTTGTTAATGGAATATTTCTACTGCATTTCTTTTTCAAAGGGTTTTCTCCTTAAATCAGTATGAAGCATGTAGATTTGATTTTAAATAGTACGCTTCTTGTAGTCTCTGTCTATCAGCCATGTCTGCAAACAGTTAGGCTTGTTTTAGAGACTCAATCACTATGTTGTCTTGTTCATAAAGGCATTTGTGCGTTGGTATCGAAAATTATCAATAAACTATATCGTGTTTTATGTGATTGTACGGGTATAGTGTTTGTTGAACAACTTTTTTATCCTTTTTAAATGTAAGAGATTCTTGTCTATGGGAAGTATAACTTTCGACAATCTTGTTTCTTCTCATCTTTACATTATGTTTTTTGATTTGTCTGTTACATGAAGCATTAAAGCAAAGTAATAGTTAGAGACATCGCTATCGGTGCGAGAAGTCTGAAGTTCGATTACCGGGACGGTCAAATCGGACGCCGTTTCGCCACCGCTGGGATGTTTCATGGGAGCTGTGTTATCCATGTGCTAAGCTGCGGAGATGAGCTCCGCCGCTCGTTATACGCTTCGGCGTAATACCGCGAATATAATGAAAAGTTTTTTGATGAAAAAACGTCGTGGCAGTTGGATCAATTTTTAATAACATGCATCAAGCGATTTATGTTACAACTAGTTAAGTGTTTTTTGCCATTATGTTAATTCCATGGCAACTTTTTAATTCTTTCTCGAGAGATTTGCCGTTCGCATTTTTGATATTCTAATTGGCCATTATGTTCAATGTAAAATTGGCGCTTTGCTTAAACAGTTTCTCTTCTTTTGTATTGCTGTGTTTCCCTGGAGAATAGTTTAGGGATTTGAAAACTACGGAGCCTGTGCGGAGTTAAAAATTTGTTTTAATCCGTGAAATCATATACTAAAGTACACATAACATTTTACAAAGTGATTTTTTATTTCCATTTAAAATATTAATTATATCGGATTAAACAAAGCATTAATGACATGAGAGTGTACCAAAGTGTTGCCATTTATAAAATTGCAAATATCACTACGTAAATACATTTTATGTATTTTTCTTTTTTGTATTTACTTATGTTAATGCTACGTACTCAATTTTTTTTGTTTCGACTTCGTTAAGTTTTCCTTTTTTTTTTTTTTTGTTGAATTTTCTATTGTTTCGACTTGGTTAAGTTGTTCATTTTTTTTGATTTTTTTTTTTTTTTGTTTCGACTTCGACAAGTTGTTCATTTTTTTGGTTGAATTCTCTTATTGTTTTGACTTCGTTAAGTTGTCCATTTTTTTTTTGTTGAATCGTTTCATGTGTGGGGGTGGGGCTTCAATACGCTTCATAAATCAATTTTATTTTGGAACCCACCCTTTTCTTTTTACATTGTTACAAATCAATTGGTCTTTACAAAAACTGTTCTTTTGAAACATAGAGAAATCCACCTTTTGTGTTGGACATACCGGACGTTGAGTTTCCAGTCTTCTAGTCTCTTGTTGACCTGCCCTAACTCTAATGCTACGTGATGCGAGACTTTGTCAATTGTACTTTAATATTGTTTGCTTTGCATAATTACTAATGTTACTTTTATTTTTTTCTTTCATATCCATATTGTCGGCGTTTTCGAAACGTTTTGAAATACATTGATCTAAAATTTCCAAAAAAGGAAAATAAAACGCTAAAATTGCGACAAAGACTTAAGAAAATGACATTCTAAAAAGAATTTATGCCTTTGTTTGTCAAAAGATTTTGCTATCTTTAATTTATTTAAATCTAACTCATAACTTTTCTTTATTGTACATTTTGTATAAAGAGACATGAAAAAGTTTCTAACGCTGTAAAAAAACATCCTATTACTATTTTCGTGGTTTGACCACTCAGCAGGTACACTCAGGTTTGAACCCAGGACTTAAAAGAAGAGTCTTAAAAAAATCATTTCTTCATATGCTCGCGATATTACGCCGAAGTAGTAGTGGTAGTTTAGTTTATTTAACGACCAGAAAAACACCAAACAAAAACAAGGAACAAATACAATGGCCAAAAAACAGGTTACAGCGCCAAAACGATGTACGTTGCGACTATTAAATAGAAATGTGCAGGAATTAAAAAATAAACACAACCACTTTATTAGAAAAAATGCTCGGTCGCTGCACCTTCGGTTAAATTTAATTTGCTATACTTAAAAAAACAAACAAAACAATACGCCACGTTAAGAGTAATGACCAAAAATAAAAAATGGGTGGTAAAGCAAAATTTACTTGAATGAGAGTCTAGCTGCAGGCCAATTATGATTTGGCGTTTAAATACGGTACCGGTAGTAGTCAAAAAAATAATAATAATCAACTTTCATCAGTAAATTCGTTTGAATTGTTCTAGTCAGTTGAATACGCAGCAAAACTGATACAGATTGAAGAAATGTTTCATACAACGTAGGATTGTTAGGAATGGAAGTTGGAAAACCAAGAAATTTAAAATGCTCATCGATTGGGAGAAGCGTGTAACGAGTGGCGGGATTCCTCCGCGGCTTAGCGTCTGGGCAGCACAGCTCTGAAGAAACATCGGAGCGATGGCTAGCCGTTGACGACACTGCTCTGGAATTGAACCCATGATCCCCCGCACCGATAGCGATTTCCTTAACAACTCAGCTTACCGGCCTCTCTGCTGGCATATTTTATCACCATTGTAACCTTCATAAAATTGAAGTATGACTTAAGAGAAGTAGGTCTATGACAGCACAATGCATTCTATCAGTTGTGAGATAAAAATGACAGCCTTGGCGACAGCTGTATTGGCTTATTGTTGCTGTAATTGAACTAACAGTAACTATGATGTCACAATGCTTCGACAAATATAGATATCGATGACTCTACTTAATCTAATGTAATAAAATGTCATTAGTTCTTCGATAAGTAAAAGGATGTGTTCATTATGTAGCTACGTTTATCGCCGGCCCAGCTCTCTCTTTATCTCTAACTAATAGATAAAATTATTTAATTGTCTATTTCCTTAGTCGAATCTTGCTCGTTGTATGACGCTGACTGTGCTGGTCTGTGACCCATATTTGTAAAAACAGCGCAAAAAGAACTTTGTAAAAAACGTTAACAGGTTGTGATGTATCAAATCTTCATCATATTCGCAGTATTAAGCCGGAGCGTGTAACCAGTGTCGGTCTCCATCGCCTCGGCTTTGCGCCTGGGCAACACAGCTCCGAATAAACGTCGCAGCGGTGACGAGCCGTTGACGACACTGCTTCCGATTTGACCGACCCGGGAATTGAAGATCAAAACCGCCTCGATAGCGATGTCTTTGACCAATACGCAAATCGGGTTGTGCCAAAAATGTTGATCCACGATTCGCGTTTGATTACGGGCTGAATCAACTGCGTATGGTAAAAATTTGGACTTGTAACCACTCGAAAAACACAATCTTTTGGCAGCGTCCCTGTTTAGTTCTGCAGGATTCTGTAAATTGCTTGCAAAAATGCCATGTTAGTATATTACGCATGACCATTGGCTGTGGCAAACGGTACAATTGGGAGTCAGTTTGCAATTTAATTACGAATATCACAGCCAAGGAACAGCAGAAAATACTGGGACGTTTCGTCTCGCTTCTGCTGCCATTGTGAACTCTGTAAGGCTGGACTGAGCTGTGTCTTGACTTTACTATCTTTTTTTCCAGGATGCCCCGATAAACTTGACGAGAAAGATATCGTCACCAGAAACAAGTTCTATGTATCTTTCAAGGCCAAAAGAAAACTTTGATCAAGGTACGGCCACAATATAACTCTCAAACACAAACTAACTTTGCTGTTAACGACTTCTGTTGGGTGCTCGCAAGACTGAAATCACTTTTTCAGATCTTAGCGTTACTTCATTTTAGTTTTTATAAAATCAAATCTTCATTATACTTTCGATGTTGCGTCGAAGTTAACGTGGTAGTGGACAGCGCTGTCGGCGCAGGAGGTCTTTGATTTCATTCCCCGTCCGGTCAATTCCAACACAGCGTCACCAACGCTCACCACCGCTGTAATGTTTCTTCGGAGCTGTGATGCGCAGATACTAACCCGACACTCGTTACACTCTTCGGCGTAATACTGCGAGTGTAATGAAGATTTGATTGTTTATTTTTAATCCTTTTACTTTTGCCTATCTTAATTATCCAAGTATTTTTTATCTCTTTTTCAAATTATTCAGGTGATGTGTGTTTATTTACAGGAGAAAATAGAGTTGCTTCGTACGCAAACACGAAGAACAGTAAATTATCACCCAATTGCATTGTAAGTACAAGGGCTATTTTGATAAAGAGGTAAAATAAAGCAACAGTAAATCTCAAAACTGAACGTTTCGACAGCATAGATTTAGCTGTCATCATCAGCAGTGTAAGGTTTTAATTTTGTGCTATCTTGCTTACACTGCTGATGATGACAGCTGAATCTATACTGTCGAAACGTCCAGTTTTAAAACTTACTTTGGCTTTATATTTCCTCTTTAAGTTATTTTCGCCCCACATTCTGTATACATTTTGATAAAGTTGAGAAAAATCTGTTGCATGATAAGAATTTAACGAAAAGCCTACTATTATGTTTGTCTGTTTCACATATTCAAAAAATTCGTTGCGTTGTGTTTACGACGGTTGTGATTGCAACAAACCTCGTTGTTGCGTCTTGAATGACATGCGTCACGATAATTATCTCTGCTTGGTAGAATCTAACCAGCAGCAAATTAAAGAAGTCAGAAGCATAACTCAACCGGAAATCTCGGAAACAGAAGCAACTCCTAAACGAGTCTGGATTCGTCCTATGCATAGCGCTTCCGTCGCTTTCTCGTGACAGGAGGATAAAAACCAAGAAATCAATCATCGCTTCGCCAAATATTGGTTTGCTCTTGAATTTAAAACGTTCACATCAAAATGATAGGTTTGTGATTTCACTTTCTCTTTAATAAAGTTTAGTTTTCTTAATCAGTGTATTTTTACGCCAGAATGATGTCGATCTCAAGAAAGATCAAGATCCTTTTTTGACGGAGTCGCTGATGGGTACAGGTAAGAAAAATGTAGAGTACATGAAAAAACGAATCGTTATTATGCTTGCAGTATGACGCCTAAGCGCGTAACGAGTGGCGGGGTCCATCTCCGCCCCTTAGGGTGGGCAACACACCTCTGAAGAAACTTCGCAACAATGGCGACACTGTGGCCGATTCGACCGGCTCAGGTATCGAACCCAAGTTCCCTCGCACCGATAGCAATGTCTTTGCGCACTACGCCAACCCCGGCTGGTCAATGGTCGTTGAGGAACATCGAGTTACATATTTTACTTTTGAAAGTTAGTAAACTTGGGTATTATGTCGAATCACCGTATTCATCATCATGTTTATAAGCGGCAAGGCCTAGCGGTACCGCGCGCAGGTTACAGATCCTACGTGATGGGTTCGAATCACGGCTGGAGCCGATCGAATTTCACATATATGCCGGGTGCCTGCTGACTGGAAGAGCGCAAGCTCACTTTGCAGTCTCCTTCAATTGTTATTGAATTTGAGTTCAATATAATGTGAAAATAACCTGCATTTTGATTTGCTGATTTTAACAAACTTTTTTTCGCAGGCAGTCCATCTTTCGCGATCATATCGAACGTCCGCGACACGAAACGATCGAGTGATCACATCAAACGTCCGATGAATGCGTTTATGGTGTGGGCGAAAGACGAGAGGAGAAAAATATTGCAAGCTTTCCCCGACATGCACAATTCAAATATTAGTAAAATATTAGGTAAAAATACTAATTTGAAACTGAACATTTAACCTAGTGTAACAGCTCAGATGGTCGAGTGGCAAAATCGTCCTCCTCCGGAGCTGTAGGTTCTGGTTTGATTCCGAGTCGGGTAAAACCAATGACTGTAAAGTTGGTATTCAAGCTTCCCTGCTTGATGCTCAGCATTAAAGGGACAGTGTGGAGAACAAGCCGGCAAGTTTACTTGTTGTGCCGTTGGGAAAGGCACTTAGCGGGACTCCCCCATTTTAGAATGGTAGACAGATTGCCGGCAACTCCTAAGCGAGCTCGTTACAACGCTTTGATTGCTTTCTCGTGATAGGAGGATAAATGTGCAATTAAATACAGATGAAACATATTGATGTACGGAGTCCTCTGTAATTTTAGATACGCTCGCGACACGAATCTCCCTCAATTACAGTTGAATTTTCAGTTCAATATTGCTTGTTTCAGGTGCAAAGTGGAAAGAGATGTCAAATTCAGACAAGCAACCTTATTATGACGAACAAGCTCGCCTGAGTAAACTCCATCTTGAAAAATATCCTGATTACAAATACAAGCCTAGACCGAAACGTACATGTATCGTAGATGGAAAGAAATTAAGAATTTCCGAATACAAAGTAAGATAATGCGAAGACGTGTCACGAGTACGGTAGGCAGCGTAGTATAATGGATTTTAATGCTTACGTAACATGCGGTAGACGGTGAGAGTTCCTTTGTTTATCTACTTTTATACGTGGTGCAAAGTTATCCTTTGTCTAGCCACTTCCTATTGCGTTAAGCTAATCTATCTTTCACCCGGCCACTTTCATTTACGTGGAGCTAATCCATCCTTCATTTAACTGCTTTCATTTTCGCTTTGCCCAACCGCTTTTTCTGAGGTGGGCAAATCTATTTTTCGTCTAGCCACTTTCATTTACGTAAAGCTAATCCAATCTTTGTGTAACCACTTTTACTGGGGTGAAGTAGATCTGGTCTTAGTTCAACCTTATTTATTTGATTCAGAATTTAATGAAAATGCGTCGAAATGAAGTGAGAGGTTGCGACACTTCCAACCAAGATGATTCATCTCCCACAAGATATCATTCTCCACCTAGTCTTGTGACCTCAGGATACGGGGCTTATTCACGCTCAGATAAAGTAAGTTTGGTAGTTACATATTGTGAAGCAAGAGATCTTGAGTTTGATTCTTACGCAAGTTGAATTCGACTGACTATTAATACGGGACGTTTCGACAACATAGATTCAATTGTCATCATCAGTAGTATAAGCAAGGCAGTGCAAATTGAACTGCCTTGCTTACACTGCTGATGATGACAGCTGAATCTATGTTGTCGAAACGTCCAGTTTTAAGAATTATTGTGGTTTTATTTTTCTTTCTTAAGCTATTTTCGCTCCATATTTACTGCGTTGTGACTCACTATAATTGTTGCAATGATTTTTTTATTTCTGATGCTGAGTTTGCCATCTTGAGACACGAAGAAAGGCACAAAACGAAGAAAACAAAAACTTTTTGAACTAATTAAATAAGTTTGCTTTTAGCAAATCTTAGAAAGTACCACAAAAATTTAATAATAACTTCGCTAAGAGCACAAATTAGAAACAACACGGGTAAAAGGCATGCGAAAGACCATTCTGTTGCTTAAATGTAACTTTGTTGAGACATTGTTATCGGTTCGAGAGGTCTGGGGTTCGATTCCCGGGTCGGACACTGCGTCGCCAACAGCTCGCCACTGTCGCGACGTTTTTTCGGAGCTCTGTTGCCCAGGCGCTAAGCCGCGGCGCCACTCGTTACACGCTTCGGCGTAATACCGTGAGTATAATGAAGATTAAGAAGCATGCATAAGACCATTCCATTATGTTGATTTAATAAAACTTTAAAATTACCGGTATAAACCTTAAAGGTTTTTCAATTTTTATCAATTTTTTTAGCATTTTCCTTCAATGGTTTGAAATTTTTTGGCTTGAGTCTCACCACAGCGCCAATCAGCGGACAAACGAAAACTTTCTACAAGCGTTGTTCCTTTTTTGCGTCATTGCTTTGTAGTAGCTGTTAGATTCTCTGCTTTGATGTGATTTGTGCTAGCTTGTTGTACGAAGCGATTATTGTTGTTAATTTAAATTAATTCAACTGCCGCGCACCACTGCCTAAAATAAAGTGATCGTTTTATTTCAGTGGTTCTCAACCAGGCACATTGGCCTCCTAGGGGGCTTAGGAACATTCCCCAGGGTCCCACAAGGGCAAGAGTTTTTAACCTGTTAACGTTAATTAACCACTTAAGCTCAGCAGAGGGCTGAGCCAATACGAATGAAATAGCGACAGAAAGTTTTATGACTGAGCAGGAGGCCACTGGTGTTGAAAGTCTTTAGAAGGGGCCACTACCATAAAAGGTTGAGAGCCACTGTATTATTCAAACTAGCAATCACAAAAAAACTTGCTCCATGGTCGCTTAAAAATTTTTGCCAATCATTTTCGTTCAACTGGTAATTTTTTGGTGCTTAAAACCAGTTTGAAATATCTGCTGCTAAATTAATTTCTTGCCTTGATTACTTGCGCCAATGTCTAGCCATGTATAGCGCAAAAATCCCCTTGTCTTCAGCTGCTATAGAATTTTGCTGTCTCAGAAACTAGCTACTTAATTAGCAATCATTTATGATAATTGGCTGAAAAATTGTTACGTAGATGCTTATATAATCTATAGGTGCGTACTTTTTATTTGTTTTATTGTGACGTTATTGCTTGCAAAGTGCTGTTTGGACAGACTCCATATTAAGGCAGTGGTTCTTCTAAATTGTTTTAATTTTTCAACTCTTTAACTGCACAGATGATGCTACTTTTAGCTTTCCAGAGGAGTTCCTAAGCCATATCATTAGAATAGGGAGTTTCCAGCGGTAGGATTCAGCCGGTACGAACCGATTCTATAAACCGTTTCACAGAATTAAATGAGATTAGCGAACCAGCCAGTATTGCTGTTTATACTTGTACCTTTAGTTGAAACGAAACCGGCTAAAAATATAACTTTTGTTGATAGAACTGGCTGACAAAAAATTTGAATCACCCCACTGGGGGATTCTCTTGTTGAATTTAAGGATCACTGCCGATAGGGAACTACAGTGTAAAGCGCGTAATGTATTGATGCAACCTCTAATTTAGTTCGAAATTTCTACGATTGCATTAACACATGATACTTTTTCCAGCAGTTAGACCCCAAAATATTGTCAATTATAGCTATTTTGCCTGGGCGATTTTTACCGAATTTCTGAAAAAGATGAAATTGCCTTTCTTTTTTTTTTTTTTTTTTTTCTGGAACTGCGCTGTTTGCTGTTTTTACAATGGCCCTTGCAGAGCTTCAAATTGTAAAGTGAACAAAAAACAGATCGCATTGTTTCATAGTTTTTACTAAATTGTTTCAATAAATAGAAGTTTCATTTTGCTTTTTCACTGTAGTTCCCACTTTGTTGCATGCTTTCTGTTGTTCTGTTTCTTTTATTGCGGATTTGTGAGTTCAATTCGAGATTCTTCCAAATTTTTTGTCGTCTGTTGCGTGTATTGTTTACAATTTGCAGGTGAAATATAATATTTTTACATCGCTAATTGTCAATTCAAGAAAAAAGTTGTCGAAATATAGTGTGGAGAACAAGCCGACAAGTTTACTTGTGGTGCCGTTTGGAAATTGCACTTAACGCGATCTCCCCATCTTAGAGTAGCGGATAGGTAGCATGAAACTCTTGCAAAGAGTGCCCCGGTACAGGCTGCGTCGTCGAGTAGGAGCTGAGAGAAAAACGCGTAATGCTTCTCGCAGATTAAAACTTAAATTATAAAGCGAGTTTACCCATGCTTTAAGGTCGGTTTACAGTAAATTCGATTTTAATCCGATTCGTTGTCGCACGACATTTTATCCGATTTTTGACCTTAGCAGTTGACGGAACTATCTTTCACACCATTCAAGCAATTTTGCTTTCTCTCGGTTGCTTCGCAAAACACCTCACAATTGTTTTCTAGAAAGTCACGCAAAGTGACATAGCTTTAGGTCACAACTTCTGACTGTTTCGTAGCGTACGTTACCGTACGAAAAATCGCATCTTATTCTGTGAAAACACACCAATGCGATTTTTATCCGATGTTGTCCGATTGTTCTTTCGGAAGAACTTCCATCCGATTCATTTTGACTTTTAAAGACAACAGAAATTTATTGATCGAAAATAATTTTTCCATTGACAAGTTTGGATGACTTGTTTTAGTTTCTGGAATTAACCCTTTATGCCCGGTTTTATTTATGCGACTGAAAAAAAGTTTTTTTTCGTTTTTTTCACCTTAAATGACTTTGTTGAACATGTTCATATACAAAAATTTAAACTTCTTTAATTAATTAAAAAAATAATGAAAGGGGACATTTATGTCCTAATAGGGCTTAAGTTGGTTTTTGTAGCGACATAATATGTTCTAACAGCGCCTTGCAAGACTTACTTTTCTCAAAACAAACAAAACGAGCAAACGTAACAAAACTGTTTTTTTAACATAAAAGTCTCAAACTACGAAGTGTGAAACTGGTAAAAGCAGTTTTTTTTTTTCGAACAACACAAATGCACTTCACATTTTACGCAATATGCGAAAACTTTGCCTTTGCACCCAGGCAGCTTGCAAGTAGCTCTGTTGTCGGAAAATAGTGCAAAATGTCCGATTTTATCTAAACGAACGTCGGATTGTGGAATGGGCTTGGTCGCATTTCCAGCGTTTTTTTTTCGCTTATACTCTAAATCCACTTGAGCAGATGATGGTCTTCCTCTTTTTTTGGTGACATCTTTTCCAGCCTTCATCAACGAAAAGGCAACGTTTAGTTTGAATGCAGAAAGTCCACTTTGCTTTGACACGGGGATACCCAAGTCTTGAGCATCCCGTCTGTACAACATCCATGCGTTTACTACAGTCATGTCAAACAAATGAAATATCATTCGCTGATAGTACTTTTTGGACTTGAATGACATTCTGTAGAACGCAATCATTTGATCTTGGAGATCGACTCCGCCCATATTCTGATTGTATACAGTTACCAGGTTGGGCCGGGAAACTTCAATTGTACTTCTTTCATTCTTGTCGTATCTTGTGCAGGTTCCATCGGGTTTATGGGACAGGAATGTTGACGTCATAAACACAGGTCTCGTGTCCTGCCATTTGACTGCAGCAACGGTGGTATTCTCAATTTCTGTCTTCCAGATATCTACCGAGCCTCTTCCTTCACGCTTTAACTCGTTGTCTGGCTTGAATCGAAGCCCCAGCAATCTTCTAGCTTGATATAGGATAGGCTACACTGTGCTGGATTTATCACAGGCCGGAGTCAAAATCACAACACCATCAAAATAATTTGGCTCAGAAAACCTTCGTCTAACCCTATACTAACAACGTCATTTTAAGAAAATGAACAGAAATAATGCCAATCAGGTAGAGGCCTAGTAACAAATTTGTAAACCCAGAATTGTATTGTGTGCTTATTTACCAGTTACATTACCTAATCAGCTATTAGGACATATATGTCCAGTTTCAATTATTCTCTACAAACCAGCTCTCAATGATCCTAAGTAACTAAAAATTGCACTAAACAATGCTGATGCATCAAGTAACCAACACATATTTCTGTAATTGTAAAAACGTACCTGGATTCGAATTCATAACGTTTTCCTTACACCACACCTCTAAACTTCAACACGTGAAACTGAAATAGTGCTGAACAAAACTGTGACGCAACTACTATCGCAGTGTTGCCAAAAAAAATATACAATTTGGAAAATTCAAAGAGTACACATATGTCCCAATCGTTCGCCAAGCCCAAAAATTTTTAAACGTATATGACGGGCAGTTTGCGAAAAGTGACAAATATGTCTCATTAGGGCACAAAGGGTTAAGACATGTCTTTGCTCCAATCTTCAATAAATAAACTGCAGCAAAACTGCATATTTTACAGCAGCAAACTGCATATTTTACTAAAATTTAACCATGGCTGTTTGTTGGGGATATTTTTAATGGTTGTTGCAGCACGATCTTTGTTTTTCGCCTCGTTTGGTGTTCGAGCTCCCAACTACCGTTTGTTGGTAATTTATATTGTGTATGATACAAGTTGACCGTAAGAAACCCTCAAAAAGCTCATTTCACAATCTTTCGATGCGTTTTAAATACTTCACCTTTTTTTTACTGTACCCTTTTTACGGTTTTTGACTGCGGTTTGCTCGCTGTAAGTTTGGGTTTTTTAAGACAAGCTTGTATCGTAGGAGAGCCAGCTGCAATTAGTTTTTGGTATATTTTATTCAAAAAGCTTGGTCGCTGGCGAAAATTATTCTGGATCACATCGGGTGATTTTCGCTCTGCTGATTTTCTTTAGTTACCTAATATAGATTTTTATTTATTTTACCTTGGTTTGGTATATCAGCAAAAGAGCGAAGACGCAGAAGCTCCCTCTTGGACATCAAAAGAACACGCTACTTGGAGATCTTGAGTGAGTTTTTAACCATGGTTGACTTAGCCGTAAGCACTGACCAGTTTTAGTTTAAGAACAACTGATGCCACCTATTTTGCCATCGTTTTTTGTATGTAGCTGCATGAAATTGCAGGTTACGTTTTTATCATTAGCGAAGCCAAAGGGGGGAGCAAGGAGTGAAAGGGCAATTGTTCCCCCCTCCGCATGAGGAGATTCACTTCTATTTTGACTAAAGAGGGTAGTTCTTTGCCACCAAAGACCCTTTTAAAGCCTGACCATTGAAAATCTTTTTTTGAAGATCGACGGGGTGGAAGTGCTGTTTTGCTTCCTAACCCAGAATTTTAAGCTGAGAAGACCAAATTAAAGTTTGAGCTCGCGATATTATACTCCGGAGTCCAATCCTCCTAACACTCGACCTGCTCCATATCGTGCAACCTTACCACCGATTGACGGTTTAAATTTTTCTAGTGTGCGATAAAAATTTGATTACAGTATTAGCAATTTTTTTAAGCCGTTTATGGGATTTGATCGGGTTCCTAGAATAGCAATAAGGTCCTAAAACTTAATTAATTTTTTTTTACTATGAGCCTGTACAGGTCCATTTGGGTGGCTTAATATGTTCTTTCAAAAATAATCGCTGGTATTGGTGTTCTGTTTAATCGCCTTTTTAGCCGCATGGTTTCGCTAAAGAGACATTGATCCAAATAAATTCTGCTGCAAATGTTTCGCAAGAAAAGACTCAGCAGGTTAAGTTGGTGTTTTCTGTTTTTCTGAGTAATTTTTTCTATTTTCTGAATCAAAGATTATTTGTAGTTGTCGATTTTGCTGTGTTGGCAATGGTGTTACGCGCCAAGGATAAATATTAAGGTGGTGGAGAGGTGGTGCAACTATTTGAGATGAATCTGGTAGGCGTAATGGTTTAAGACATCGCCTTTGGCGTGGGAGGTCGTGAGTTCGATTCCCGGGACGATCAAATCGGACACAGCGTCGCCAACAGCTCGCTACCTCTGCGACGTTTCTGTGAAGCTGTGTTGCTCAGGCGCTAAGTTGCGGAGATGGATCCCGTCACTCGCTACACGCTTCGGCGTGATGTTGCGAGTATAATGAAGATTTGATTTTTTTTATTTGACAGTGAGTTGCGTGCATTATGAACTTTTTGCTATGAAAAACTTTGTTTTTTACTTTATATCAAATTTGTTGATATGATGATTTGACGGCACGTTTTTGCATTCCTTTGGTGTTTAATTGAATTTTTTTTTTTTTTTTTGTTAATATATTTATTTGGTAAATGTTTTAGGAATTTCTAATTTTCTCACGCGAATAAGCAAGAAATAGTAACAAACATTGCAAGTATGAGAGCGTTTACTGACATCGAAACTCGTTTTATGATTTCAAAATACTCTGTGTTCTTAAGCATAGTCTAAACAAAGTATGATTATCGCGAATGTCAACTATCCAAAACCTTGTCTCTTTCGAGATAATATTTATCTGTCAACGTCAACAGTATGTGAAATGAACACGTAATATTACTGGTATTGCCAGTTCTTTAATTTTTTTCGTCAAAATTAGTTGTCTTTTGTTTGAAAATTTTCAATCAAAAAAATCAAATCTTTATTATACTCGCAGTATTACGTAGAAGCGTGTAACGAGTGGTTGGATCCATTTCCGCGGCTTAGCGTCTGGGCAACACAGCTCCGAAGAAACATCGCAGCGGTGGCGAGTCGTTGGCGACACTGTGTCCGATTTGACCGGGAATCGAACCTTAGACCTCCCTCACTGTTAGCGATATCTTTAACCACTACGCCAACTTTTTTTTTTATTTTAAGCCACTTAATTGCAGCTTAGGATTTTTGTGGTAGTGAAGTACATGCATCATGGAGATGACCTAGTTGAGCATCGAACCCAACTTCGGAGCCTAATGCACCAACCACTCGGCCAACTCCATGTGCACCACTACGCCAACTGGCCGGTAAGTTTTGATCCAAAGTTTGCATTAAAATTAGCTAAAGTTAATCCTGTTTTTAAATCAGGCAAACGTAGTTTCATGAACATCTACAGACCCATTTCATCATTGTCTCCTTTGACCAAAGTTTTTGAAAAGTTGATTTCGACAAGACTGACCAAATTTTGGGAAGAAAATAATATTCTTGCAGATCAACAGCTAGGCTTTCGTGAAGGTCATTCTACAACTCATGCAGTTACTGATATTTCTTCACAAATTTGTAATAACTTAGACAATGGTGAACATACTTGCGTACTGTTATTAGACCTCAAAAAAGTTTTTGATACGGTCAACCATAAGCTATTGTTAAAAAAACTAGACCAATATGGCATTAGAGGAAACATACACAAATTATTTCAAAGTTATTTGTCGGAAAGATTTCAATTTGTACGTGTTAATAAAACTGCATCTAACAAAGAAAGAGTGACGTGTGGAGTGCTCCAGGGTTCAATCTTAGGCCCTACTTTATTTTCTTTGTATGTTAATGACCTTCCTAAGTTTACAAAGTTTAGTGTAAGACTGTCTGCCGATGACACAGTTTTGATGATGAATGACAAAAACCTGAATAAACTTGACAAAAAAGCAAATACAGAAGCTAAAATATAATTGATAAATGGTTAACTTTAAACAGATTGACTCTAAATCAATCCAAAACTAGTTATATGCTTTTTTCGCCAAAGCAGACGAGTACGGATAAATTTTCCTCACATATACGAGGAGAAAAAATCAACAGAACTCCTGCTGCAAAATATTTAGGAATACATATTGACGAAAAGCGTTTGATGTCCATGTCAAGCATGTTCGCAAAAACTTATCACAAATTTGGGGCATATTCTGTTATCTTCGGTACTACATTAATCAGAAAACGCTTCTAATGTTGTACCATAGCTTAGTGCACTCGCATATTCTATATGGAATTCTAGCATGGAATTCAACGAATCATTCGATTTTATACCCATTGCAAGTTCTTCAAAACAAAATTATAAGAATTTATCATGTAACGTCAGCAAAAACGATCATGTAAAAAATAACAGCTTGTATCACGAATTAAAACTTTTAAAAGTCAAGGATATGTATCATTTAAAAATGGCAAAATTTATGCATCTCTTCCAACATAATAAACTTCCACCTTTATATCATCATTATTTTATTTTCACTAAATCTGTACACACGCGCAATACAAGATGCACAAGTTACGGTAATTATTAGTTACATGCTATAAACTCAAATGTTGGGAAAAATGAATTACAATTCAGTGGTGCTCGAATTTGGAGCAGTTCACAACCGGAATGGAAGACTAAATTTCAAGAAGCAGTTAAAGCTGATTTAATTTCAAACTACAAATAAACATTGTTCATTCTTCTATGTACCATCTTTTAATATGTTGATAACTTACAAATAACTTTTTACTTGTAACTGCGTGGAATTAAATAAAAACAGCACATGAAAATTCCTTTTTGGGAGGAGGGGTTTGGGATAGTAGGGGAAAACTTTTGTTCTTTTTTTTTGTTTTGTTTTTTTCTTTTTTTTGCTTTCTTTTTTTTTTTGGTAAAAAAGAAAAACTAACAGTAAGAATTTTGGTAATTGTAAAATAGTGCATGGAGTAATTTTCCTTCGGTCTTTGTTCGAAGTCTGAATCCGTACATGCTGTGTTAGCCTGTTGGATATTGCAAAGAAATGTGAATGTATTGTTTAGTTTATTTACTTGTGTGTTGTTAAGGAAATGTGAATGCTTGAGTGATACAGTACTGTTTTAGCCACTGGTACTACGTGTGTTAGGTTAAGCACTGTTTTACAAAACTAGGTGAAATAAGGTGGCCATAGCCCGGTGAGTGTCTTGTTCTTTCGTGGTCTCCCTTTGTACCGTGCTGGATTTTATTTGCATTTCTTTTATATTTGAAACGAAAATTATTGTTTTTTTGCTGGTGCTGGTACAAGAATAAAGTGATACTCATATAAAGAGTAAATATGACGCAAGCACCTCCATTCACAAAACTAATGCAAAACTGAGACGGTACAAAATTTTTTATACTACCTTACTTACATTGTTAATGATGACAGCTGAATCTATGTTGACAAAACGTCCAGTTTTAAGAATTACTGCGACTTTACTTCCTCCTTAAAAATCTATGCAAAATATACAGTAATTCCAGCTAATTTACGCAAAAACTGCTGAAATAATGCAAGCAGACACATCAAGGTTATCACTGCAATTACATGTGTTTTATGTAAACCAAACAATATTACACTAACATAAAGTCGAGACAAGACGTACCACCTCGTATTTGCGATGACAGCAGACTGCGGAAGAATTATTTAGTTGGAAACTCCCTCGATAATCATAAACAAATCTAAAGCAGGTTTAAAATTGTCAAGACGGTTTTTTAAATGAAAATTTAATCGGAAAATTTTTGATTGTGTTCTAGCAAAAATTATTGCTGTTTTTGTAATTACAGACGTATACTATGCAACCAATTCTAAGATTATTTAAGTCTTTTCTTTTTATTATTTGCACTTTTTGCAGTCCCATGAAAAATTTATATAACTTAATGAATTTTTGGGGGATACTTTTAATGAATAATAAATATGAACAATGAAATGAAAATTTCATTGAAAATGTTCCTTCTGTGTTTTAGTTCATGGTAGAGCCGCTTCTTTTTTAGAAGAAGCATTCAAATAATTCTAAGTTATTTTTTTCATGTCTTCCTTTGATACTTTGCCTTTACAAAGTCGCATAAAAAATTAATATTGGATAATACAATTTTTTGGGTACTCTGTTGAAACTTTTATCTGGTAGAAGCAGCGTGCAATATTTTCAATGTGTAGTTTATGGAGCAAAATTTATATAGTTTTTCTGGGGTACTTTTTTAAGCTTGTTAACTGGTTTTAATTTTCAGTTTTCTACTTTACAGCTAAACGTAATTGCTGTTTATATATTTATTTATTTTTGAAATGTTGCGCAACATTTTTAATGTTTAACCGAAAATTGCTGCTCAAATCATTAAACTTTCAAGATCTTACTCATCTCTGAATAAATTTAAGTTAATTTGATCATATTATACTGCACGTTCGACAAGGTGCTTACAAGAATAGTAGGCTACAACAAGGATTTTACAAGATCAGTTTACAGCATTGATATTTGCTTAAATGATTCATACGCAAATGTATCTTACTATTTTGGTATTATCATTAACTTTTGAAATGGTGAAATTTATGTCGTATAAATCTTTTTTCTATGGTTAAATATATTTCTGAAGCACTTTGGTCGAAGCTTGGTAATCCATCCCAATTTGAAATGATGTGCCTTTGGGGTGTTGGCACGATAGTTGTAATATTAGACATACGTTTATGTAAAGAAATAAATTGGTATGAAAAGTGTTTTGAATTTTTTCTTTTATCTCAGTTTCAAGTTTCGTCCACATTTCGAAACATTATCACCAATTACGAGCTCAAATTTCATAAAAACTTGTTCTGTTGAACAAAAATAATCAAAAGTATAGAAAGATTTTACCGAACTTTTTTCTAATTTTAGCAAAACTTTTTTCTCATGACAGCTACAAAACTAGGAGCAAGATGAGTTTAGGAACTCAACTTTAATAAAAAAATTGTAGCCAGTATATTTGTAATAATTTTACAAACGTTTCGGTAGAAACTCATACCATTATCAGTGTAAAACTACGATGTAACCGTTAACCGCCACCCCATAGCAGTGTAAATTCCAGCCAAGTGCCTGTGTAGTTTCACACTGATGATGGAATAAATCTCTACCGACACGTTTGTAAAATGATACGAATATACCATCAATAATTTTTTGTACGACAATTCCTTTTTCAGTTAACCTTGTCGTGTTGCTACATTCATTTATTCAGGAGACAAAGAGGAAAGTATTAAATTGAGGAAACTAGCTCTCTACATTCCCACGCTCGGAACTGCACTGCAAAAAAAAGTCCGGCTGTGTGCCTACCTGCTTGGTATTTCCTTCAAATATTTTCCAGGGCTTACTTGGGACTTTTGACCACGAAATATTAGCCCAAAGTAAACAAGGGGCAGCCAAAACTTTCGAGCTATGAAAAAGTCCAATGCAAATGACTTGGAAATCTTTTTTGTGAGAAAAATGTTGTATAATTCACACAAAATAAGAAAATCAAGTCTTCATCATACTCACAGAATTACGCCGAAGCGTTTAACGAATGGCGAAGCCCATCTCCGCGGCTTAGCTCCTGGGCAACACACAGACGTCGCAGCAGTGGCGAACTGTTGGCGACACTGTTCAATTTGACCGGCCCGGGAGTCGAACCTCAAAGCTCCTACGCCGATGGCGCTGTCTTAAACCACTTGTCCAACTGGCCGACCCATTTAAGCCATAAATTCTCAAATTGGACTTATGATGACGCAGCTGTGAGTTAGGAGAAAGTCATAGCGATTGTCGTAAACGCCACAAATCTTTCTTGATCGTCTATTTTTATAAACGTTAGCGAAAACGTTTTCTAAAAAAAGTAATTTTTATGGCTATTTATGATTGTAGAATGTCGCTTGCTGGCAGGTCTGTTTTGTGTAAACTTCATAAGAGATTGATTCAATTTATGCTTGAATCAGCCAGTCAACTGGTCCTTCTCAGCTCTGCTTGTTTCCCAAAAAATTAGTAAAACTTGTGACAATTTTAAAGCCTTTCACGACCTACTCACACCGCTTGGTCAGCAGAGTGGTAAGACATCGCTATCGATGCGGGAGGCCATGGGTTCGATTTCCGGGCCGGTCTAATTGGACACTGTATCGCCAACAGCTTGCCACCGCTGCGATGTTTCTTCAGATCTGCGTTGTCCGGGCGCTAAGCCGCGGAGATGGACCCCACCACTCGTTAGACGCTTCGGCGTAATGCCGCGAGTATAATAAAAATTTGAGTTTTTATTATCAACCACCTCCATCCAATTTAGTTATTGACAAACTTTGCTACTTTGCTTGTGAGTCTTCTGATCACAACAATTTAGTTTTTGGAAGAAAAATAAAGCCACTGTAAATCTCAAAACAGAGGCTTTGTTTTTCCTGTTTAAGCTATTTTCGTTCCATATTTATTGCATTCCAAAATTCAGTTTTTTTTGGGGGGAGGGAGGGTGACAACTTGAAATTTTGGGGGGCTGACGCAGCTGACGAAAGCATGAAGTATAGATGTTGGGAGGCTGTATTAATATATCACATCAAACTACTTTCAGTACGCGAAAGTAATATTAAAATTGTTACAAAAAAAAAAATAAAGATCCCCAAGTTAAAAATAAAAAATTTAATAAAATAATGCTGGAGTACCTCAGAGCGAGGCAGCGCTGTTATGGGCAATTAGCCCTCATCAGCCAAAATAGTATTAGATTGCTCGGAAAAACAATGTGTCTGCGTATTCGTTGTGTTAAGCTCAAAAGAGAAACTAAAACTATTAGCTATACCCAGTTGTTCATTTGTTTAAAAATTTGTATTTTTTTTTTTGTTCAAGTTTTGCTTCAGTGGATGTTTTCTGCATTAATTTTGGATGGAGCTTTATTTTCTATGCGGTTGCACCTGGTATCAAACCCAGGTTTTTGTTTTCAGTATAGGCTTGCATGGTATTTAGGAGTGACAAGTTGTTGTATACTGCTGTAATTACTGTTTTAATTAATTTCGGCTCGTTTTATTTTGCTTAAGGCTGGGTATTTTTTTGAATTTGTTGTGCTCCAAGGACGCCATTTCGTGCTTAAGATTGCCGACAAGGTTATAGCAAACAACGTAAAATACGCGAATTTTGATAATCATGAAATTGTGATGTATTGCTTCAAACCGCACTTAAGACGAGCATGACTGGCAAAAATGTGCAGCTGGTTTAACATTTTTGTGTTTCGTGTGTTGCCACTTTCGTTTGTTATGTTAAGTGACTGAAGTTTTCAATTCAAAATCAAAACAATTAAATCTTCATTATACTCGTGGTATTACGCCGAAACGTGTGACGAGTAGCGGGGCTCATTTTTGCGGCTCATCGCCTGGACAACACAGCTCCGTAAAAACGTCGCAGCGGTGGCGAGTCGTTGGCGACACTGTGTTCGATTTGACCGGCCCGGGAATCGAACCCCTGATCTCCCGCACCGAAAGCCATATGCTTAACAACTGAGCTAACCGGCCGGCACTTAACAAGTCTTACATTATCGAACATATTTGACAATCCGAAAAACGTTTGGCCACATTTCCATTCTAAAATCTTTTAAAATTCCCACCCCAAGGGTAACTTTCACCATTGTTAGTCAAATTCAGTTCAAATTTTTGTCAAGGCGCCTCAAAAATTGCTCTAAAAGTAAACGAAACACTATACAGTAGATTTCCGAAAGCGGAACAAGTTTCTGTTCCTGCTGGATTCATTTTTCACCCACAGTTTACATATCAAACAGAGCAAGGTGATGTAAACTTTCAATCTGTCGCTTTCAAAAAATTTTTTTCACACCAACGTATCGCGATTCACACGCTCTAAGCCAGCGGTTCTCAAGCTTTTATGGCTTGTAATCCCCTTCTGGAGAATCTCAACAGCATTGGCAATCTGCTCAGCGATAAACTTTTCTGTCGCTATTTCTTCGCTTGTGGCCCCTGGTTGAGATCCCCTGCTCTAAGCTTTAACGCGATTCTTAAATAGACCGGGGCCAGCTTATCTTAGCTACGATAAGACAATCAAAACTTAATGTGATGAACAGTTGCGCAATCAGAAGGTACGGCCCATGTTTTTGACCAACTCTATCTGAAAAATGCTTAACAACAATAATGCAAGCTAAGTGACCAAGCAGTACCGCGCGCAGGTTACAGATCTCAAATTTTTCGGGTGTTGCTATTATGCTCCTCAACCCTCTTGTTACTTTTCTTGACCTTTCACCTCCCCTTGCATGTTGGCCTAACGTTTATCGTTTTGTCGCTTGTTCCCTTTTCTCGTGCTGTCTAATTATACTGTGTATATATTATTTTTGTATATTATTCTTGTGTTCACGGTACGTTAATAAAAGACCTGACTAACTATTCTACGTAACGGGTTCGATTCACGGCTGGAGCCGATCGCATTTAACATGAATATCGGGTGGCTGCTGACTCGAAGAACGCAAGCTCACTTCGCAGTCTCCGTCTATCGCTGTTAAATTTTCAGTTCAATATAATTTGAAATTAATCTCAGTTATTATTATTATAATCTTTGGCGTATTGTTAATTTGCTCCTCCCTTCAATTTTTTGCCGTCTGAGTCCCTAGTGGTAAAGTTGTGAGGCTCAATGACCACATGGACTCAGGCATTGACTTTAACCAAACATTTTTACGTGATTTGCTGGACATAATAGCTTAAAAGAGAGGCATCTGTACCGCGATGGCTCTGGTCAGGGGTTTTCAGACACGTACGGTAAACTTTAACAGACAATAAAAAGCGTTAAAAAATTATCTCTTTGCAATTGACCCAAAATTCAGTGCAAAAATCAGTGCTTTCAGTAACTAATGTTACCTACTGTGCAACACTGCAGCATGTAAACTTGTTTCGGCTATCGCGACCATGCCTACTATTCCCCTCATCTCCAATTTTCATTCTTTCGAGCATGCGACAACGTTACTCGTTTTGTTGCTTTTTCTTTTTTCTGTGTCTATTTGCAGTTGAACTTTTACATTGTTGTGTTATATTTATTCTCACGGTGCAGAAACAAAAGACACACTACTACTACTAAATGCATTAACTTGATAAAATACAAATCAAATTTATCAAAAAATTATCTTTTTACCTGAATTGAAGTCCTGCATGTCGTGTGGCAAATTCATCAAAAGTTTTGTTTGCAAAAATATTTAGTTTCTCGCTCGTTTGTCGTAGAGGTAAGACGCTTTAACGCGATAAACAAGATTATATTAAGCTGATGTTGTGATTGGAAAACTCCCTTTATTGTTAGTGTAACGTTTAATACAAAATCTTAAAGCTGTTTTTATTTTTCAGGGTTTTTTCGTAACAGCTTGGGATTTGAAGCAGCCAAAAATAAATGCCGTTAACGCTGAGGCGCATCTAAGGTTCAAAGAAAAATATCAAATCTTTATTATACACGCGTTATTACGCCGAAGCGTGTAACGAGTGACGGGGCCCATCTCCGGGGCTTAGCGCCTGGGCAACACAGCTCACGCAGAAACGTTGCTGCGGTGGCGAGCCGTTCGCAGAACTGAGCCCGATTTGACCGGCTCAGGAATCGAACTCCAGACCTTCCGCGCCGATAGCAGTGTGTCCTTAACTGCTACGCTGTGCGGCCGATTTGTTCAATTTCAAATGTAAAAAAAAAAACTACAGTAAACTACTAAAAAAAAGCGAAGTCAAACGAATCTATTTTGCTCAAATTTTTGATTGCGTAACAATAAATTACTTAAACTTTGTGCTGAAGAGGATTTGGGCTAATAGCATCTCGTGTTCTAAATTTTTGCGAAATTGTATTCCTCATCATTTGTTCTGTAACCGCTAGGGTCAATTACGTTGTAAACGTCCCGAGCTAAGCTTATGATATCACAATAGCTTTTATTCAATCACAAAAAGCAAAAAACATGTAAACACTTAGGGGTACTCAAGAAATTTTAAATTTCAATAAAAACCAAATTAAAAAATTTTGGTTAAGATATTCGAAAAAATTTTAATAGAAAATTGATTAAATAGTTGGGGTTTGAGCTACAATGTCGAGGTTAATACATTCACGTGAGTTTTTGTCACTGCGCAGACTAAGCCTCGCGGAATATTTGAATTTTTTGTAAAGTTATGCAAGGAACAGGTCTGCAGCCAAGCAGATCGTAATTGAGCTTTGCTTTTCCCATGTAAAACTAGCTTATCAAACGGTTCTGCATTTAAGAGAAAACTGAAAAGATTGCGTATGGTGTAATATTAATCCAAAATGCACGAAAAAAATGGTCACGCAAAAGTTTTAAATGCTTTTGTACAGCCTTGCATACTCTGCTGATGATGACAGTTGAATCTATGTAGTCGAAACGTCCAGTTTTAAGAATCACACCGACAATATTTTTCTTTCTTACGATATTTTCGTTCGATATGTATAGCATTCGTAAATACTATTCGCTTTATTGATATCTGCGTAGGTTTGGCAAGAATTTTAAATTCACTGCCAATAAAAACTTCGCACAAAAATTCAGTTTTTTAGTTTCTGTACGCGCAGGAGCAGAAGTTATGCAACTTGAAATAGATTGCACGAAAAGTTTTCTTAATGCTGTCTGATTGTGCGGTGATTATGAGATATAATCATAGCTGTGATGTGATGTAGGTGTGGCAAATAGTTTGGGTGGCGGCTGAATCGAAGAGCGCAAGTTTTCTTCGCAATCTTTCCAAGAAAAAAAAAAAAAAATTTCTTTGCTTATCTCCGCGGCTTAGCGCCTGGCCAACGCAGCTCCTAAGAAACGTCGCAACGGTGGCGAGACGTTGGCGACACTGTGTCCAATTCGACCGGCCCGGGAATCGAACCCCAGATATCACGTACCGTTAGCGGTGCCGCAAACCGCTACGCCAACTGTATTTGACTTCTTAAATCTTCCTCAAATACTCTTAAATTTTAAGTTTATTGTTTGAAAACATCTTTGGCTATTTTATTTCTACCGGCATGAAAAAAACGATGACCGAGTCTATCCGGGCGTGGTACGGTTATAAGTCAAGTCGCTGAGTAATATTGACAGTTATCGGCTTGTCAGTTAAAGGTCGTTGCAATTATTAAACAACTTTCATGTTGTAGATTAGTGGTTCTCAAACTTTCTGAAAATTTCGACTTTGCGGTCCCCAAAGATTTTTTTCTATCTCTCATGGTCCTTTATTTCCACGCAAAATCAAGTGAAGAGCAAAAAAAAGGTCATCACGACCGCAGATGTCCAATCCAGCACAATTCAATTGGATGATTTATCAGAAATTCGCGACCTTTTTGCGGTCCCCTTTAAACTTCTTCGCGGACCTCAAGGGGACCGCGGTCCCCAGTTTGAGAACCACTGTTGTTTGAAGCAGTTTGAATCAGTTTGAGTCCCCAGTTTGAACCAGTTTGAGAACCACTGTTGATAAGATTGTAAACAAAGCCTTCATCACTTAGCACAACTGTGTGTCTAAAGTTGAGGCTCGCATTGAGAGCTAAGTTGAAAGACTTACATCAGTAAGCTTTGAAGCAGTGATGGAGTCGAGTCCTCAACTTCCAAGTACGAGTACCGCAAAAAACTTCGAGTACGAGTACAAGTACTGATATTGAAAAATGTACTCGAGTACGAGTACCGTAAAAAAGTTCGAGTACGAGTACGAGCACTTTTACAAATTTGCAAAAGAACAATTTTTAAGTTGTAAAAGAACAGTTTTTAAGTTGTAATCAACGAATACGTTATTTCAGTGTTTGGGAGGTTGAGAAGGCGCATCAATTTATTTACGGGTTTTATTGGCTGTAGTTTGCTATCGAAAGTTCATCTTGTTTGTTAGTTTGTTACTTCTAGCGAAAACCAAATGTACTCGAGTACTCGGCGCTTTTGTTGACCGAGTACCGAGTACATTGACTTTCGAGTACGAGTACTAACCGAGTACCAGGGGTTGCGAGTACGAGTACGAGCACCCCAAAAGTGGTACTCGAGTAGCTCTCGAGTACGAGTACAGTATTCGAGTACTCCATCACTGCTTTGAAGTTCGAAGTCTGCAATTTGTGTTCATAGTTTTTTAAACTGCTAGTGTGAGCCTAAACCCATGCAATTAATCTCTTTTGATGTTGCTATTGCCGCGGGAGGTCTGAGGTTCGATTACCGGCTCGATCAGATCGGACACAGTGTAGTTAGCTGCTCGCCACTGCTGCGACATTTCTTCGGAGCTGTGTTGAACAAGCGTAAAGCCGCGGAGATGGTCGCCGCCGCTCGTTACACGCTTCGGCGTAATACTGCGAGTATAATGAAGGTCTGATGTGTGTTTATAACAATGTACTTTGTGATGTCACAGAGTTAAAATGCGAAACTGTCTTTACGCCTGGAGCTTTTCTGCAACTGTTTTTGTTGGTGTTGATAATCTTGGTTTCTTTTTGAGATGTACTAGCTGTGTATTTAGGCATTTAACACAAAAATTCATACCGTACACGTAAAAATGTATTTTTGATCCGATAAGAAAAATTACAAACGTATAAATTATTAAAATATCAACAAAACATAATATAAACAACAGAAACCAGAAAAAAATACGCAGTAATAATTTAACAAACATTTCCTCCACACAAAGCGTTCAGGCAAATGACACCTTCCACAAAAATATATTCAAACCAATTAACGTGTAAGCAGCTCAGCAGTATGTAATAAAATACTTTTAGTATCGATTGCCTCAAAGTTTTTTATTATTTGATATCCCAGCTTGTCACAAACAACAAATTAAAAAAAACTTTCCTAAAAAAACTTTTTCTAAATTCGTGCAGAATCTGGCAAGGTGCTATATAGGCTGACAAATATATTTCCCCTCGAATTGGGCCTCCTCAATGTAGATGCCCCATTTGGAGGCGAAATATATCAGCTTTTACAGTACCTATGAGATTTAATGCGAATTTAGGAAAAGTTTTTTTAAATTGATTCAGGCAATGAATCAGCAGGTGTTTTAGCAACACGACAGAAGTTCTTCGAAATGAGTTAAACTCAGAATTTTTGCATTGAAATTGAATGAAATAGCAATAAAAATGCAGAAACAACAGGAAAAAACATAGAATCGAGAGAACTGCAGATAGTTTGATCAACGTTAACTGAACAATGAGCATCCGTAGTTGATTAAAATTTAGAAAAGTTTGACTTGTTGGGAAAATTTAGAACAACACATCAAACAAAAACTAAGCACCATAACCTCCCCAATAATTTAATTCTGATACGTAAAACACCAAAAACAATGCACCCAAACGTTTATGGCGTTCAATTGATTTTATGAGAAGTGGTATAGCTTTATGTTTCAGTATATATAGCTCTATGCTTGAATATGTATCGGTGAAATTACAAAAAAAGAAATAGTAGCGCTAAAAAGTGAATACACCATGCAACAAATTGAAGAGACAACAAAAAACTAGTAATACAAAATGTTATAAATAGTAGCAAGGAATAACCTTGCATTAATGACTGTTAAACAGTTTCGACACCGCTGGTCCTTGTCAGTGTTTGCAATCCATGTCATTCACTGTTATAAACATCATAAATGCGAAACAAAAATAGCTTAAAAGGAAAAGTAAATCAACAGCAATTTTCAGTTTTGCAAAACCTTACTTGCATTGCTGATGATGACAGCTGAATCTATGTTGTCGAAACGTCCAGTTTTAAGAATTACTCTGCTGTTATTTTCCTCTTTAAGCTTTTATAAACAGTTGTACCGGTATGAAGCCGCTATGCAAGCATAATTACGGTCGATGCAAGCCGAAACAGCGTTTTTACGCATTTTTAAGCAGCATTGTTGGGACAGGTAACAATTTTATAAATAGAAATATCGTAATAATACTTATATTGTTGACATCATAATGAAAAGAAATGTAAGGTTATGCACAACGAACTGTAAAAGAACGGAAATGAAGCAAAAGAAACAACACAAATATAAAAAAAGATTAAGACATAATTTATATGCGCTTAGTTTTGTTTTAGTTAATGGGGATGAAGTTAAACTGGGCCGGTTTGTCTGGCCGGTTAAATAGACGAACTTTATTTCCCATTTTACCGTATTTGTATTCAAATCGAAAGCAAGGTAGGATTTCTCGAATCAGTAGGTCTAGTTCTTGTTCCGCCACTCTGCGCCCCGGACACTGACGGGCCCCATGACCGAATGGAGTGAATGTGAATTGCTTTTTGCATCTGCAAAAAAAATAAAGTTATTTTCCAAAAGCAAATTAAGGCGAGACAGCAAAATTTCTGAGAAACAATCAAGTATTTAGTATTAGCATGCTTCGCTCATGTATACGTAATACTATGTTATTATGCTCTCATAAATATACTGTTATTAGTGATATTCTACGTCACTCCTAGACCTGTGGTCTCCAAAAATTACAACCTATTCAGTTAAGTCAGTTTCTAAAATTAGAAATTTAAAATTAATTCCAAGTTATTATTAGAGAATATTATCAATAAGCAATAAACTAAATCTGAAATGGTACTAAAATACAAATTGTTGAGTATTTAAAGCAGTAACTTCTGCGCTATTTCAAGTTGAAAAATGGCGAAGTCTACTGGCTTCAGCATTCCAGCAGTCTTTCAATTTAGTGCTGCTGAATATCAATAACAAATCAAAAATCAAATCTTCGTGATATTCAAGGTGTTACATTGAAGCGTGTAACGAATGGCGGGGTTCATCTTCACGGCTTAGCGCCTGGGCAACACAGAAACGTCGCAGCGGTGGCAAGCCGTTGGCGACAATGTGTCCGTTTTGACCGGCCCGGCAATTGAACCCCAGACCTCTCGCACCGATAGTTACGTGCTTAACAATTGAGAAAACTGGCCGGTAATTCACAATAGCAACCCCATGTAAATGCAAAGTTGTCGAATACCAACTCAAAGTAATCAGCATTTGTGCTTTTTGGTAGACTATTTCCAGTCAGGTAGGGGCTAACTCCTAAAAATTATCAATTTTATTAACCTGTAAGGTGAGTCTCGGTCCAGCCATCTCTCCGGAATGAATTTTTTCGCGTCTGGGAAGTACTCATCATTTTGCATGTTCATGAGGTGAGAGGTAAAGCGGACCGTGGTGCCGGCTGGCACGGAGTAACCGGAAAATACGAGGTCTTTTTCTGTCGTCCGAACGTTTGCGTATGTAAGCGGATTAAGACGCATGGATTCCCAAACGCAAGCTTTCAAGTATTTTGAAAAATCGGACTTGTCTTTGTCGAACTCGTTTATACATGTTTCCGACTCTTTTTCCAAAAGCATCCTTAAGTGTTCTTGTTGATCTTGATTGACAGCTAAGTGGTACAGAGTAAATACAGCAGCAGTGGCCGTGGTATCGATTCCCCCTGCGAGCAGTTCTAAGCACACAGTCACAGCTTCTTGCTTGGATAATTCACTGTTGTTAATCACGTGATCAAGCAGGCAGGTCGAAGGTTTGTGTTTTGATTGTTTGGATTTAGCATCAGGCTGGTGAAACGGACAACCTTTTGCAGTCGACTTTGATTCTAAAGCTTTCTGTTCTCCAAGCTCCTTTAGTTTTCTGCAATGCAATCAAAACAGTTTAGACTTCACACAAACAGCATAATGACGTTAATTAACTTCGTTTACGTAGAAATAAACAGTGACTGGAAAATACCGAAAATAATAACTTGAAGCAGTCTGCTGCATGTGACATAGTGTGGGAAGTGATAAAAGCAAGAATCTATGTAATAATGACGACCTTAGGTGTCTATCAAGATATTATATCTCTCATTATATTTCAAAAGTGATTACGAAACTAAATTATCAATAAATATGACTAGAAAATTGATTTTTGCAATATCAGGACGAATCATGGACACACATTAAAATTCCTCCCTTTAAATTATGTTTAGGGCATAAATAAACAGCAGGCCTAATAACGACTTGGGTAATTACCGAGTCGCATTACTTCAAATTGGTATCGAGTTGCTTTTAACAATATCTTTTCCCATATAAGCTATACAGATACGATCTTTCAGCTTTAATATTCCCTAAAAATTATACGATATACCGCATTTTTTGTGTAATAGGCATTTTTGGTTTTTAGAATTTATGTGGTTAAACTACTCTAATGGTAGTATTTAGTTACAATCGTAGAGCATTTTCGTTTTTGCTCGTCGGTTGTATTGCGACGCTATAAATGCCTTTTGCTTTTGAAACTAGACGTTTCGACAACATACGTTCAACTGTCATCATCAGCAGTGTAAGCAAGGCAGTACAAAACTGAAAATCTTTTGTACTGCCTTACACACACTACTTTTGCTGTTGTTGTTTCTTTGTGTGGGAGTGCGCAACTTGGGGTGTGTCTTGTTGTTGTTTGACCTAGTTCAATATTATATTACGATGCAGTGTTTTGATTACGTCACGTTTGACGGAAGCCGCTCTAAACTTTACTTTAAATAGTTACGCAACAGCCGTATTTCAATAACCGTTTAAAAACGGCTCAATTTACAAGATTTTAAAGGTCGAAAAATTGCTGCTAATGGTGCAAAGCGCCCATGCCAATAACACTATTGTGCTGTTTTTGTTCTCAGGAAGTAAATTCGCTTGTCGCAAAAATCAAATCTTCATTACACTCGCGATATAACGACGAAGCGTATAAGGGTGGCGGGGCCCATTTCCGCGACTTAGCGCCTGGGAACACAGCTACGAAGAAACATAGCAGAGGTGGCGAGCGGTTGGCGACGCTGCGTTGATTTCACCGGGCTGGTAGTCGAACCTCTGACCTCCCATGCTGTGAGCAGAGTCTTCTACCACTTCACTAATGTTCAAGCGTTTTGAATACCAAAACATAGCCATTCAAGCGTTTTGAATACCAGAAGAGGAACATTATGTAAACTGCCATTGTCACCATCATTATGATTGCACAGACACAATAGAATAGAGAGATAATTGATAAAGAAGATATCACTGTTACTAAGGCAAATACGATGGAATTTCGCGACATTTGGAGTGTCAACAATAGTCTACAGAAATAAACTCGCTGCTGGTTGGCCAAATTCATCGATAGTTGTAACTATGTATTAAATATATTTAAACATTTTCGCGAAAATTCGATCACGATATCTGGTCTCGGTAACGAGAAAACTGGTAAAATATCGTTAAATTCGTGACGTCATTGGGTACCAACAACCAAGAAATAATGCGACTTCTAAAAGCTTTCGCTGTGCGAAAGCTTTCGCAAAGCTTTCGAAAGTTTTCGGCAAAGTGCGAAAGCTTTCGCACAGCGAAAGCTTTTAGAAGTCGCATTATTTCTTGGTTGTTGGTACCCAATGACGTCACGAATTTAACGATATTTTACCAGTTTTCTCGTTACCGAGACCAGATATCGTGATCGAATTTTCGCGAAAATGTTTAAATATATTTAATACATATTTACAAGTATCGATGAATTTGGGTGCAGTGGGCCTTTAAGCAGGATTGTGTAAAAAACAAATTGTTGCTGTCTTTATTTATCTTTGAAGCGTTTTTAAATTTAGATTTTGTGTTAAAACGAAGTAGTTTTTCGGAATGGGCTACAATATTATGTATGGAACCAAAATAGCTTAAGGAGAAAAAATCAAGCCACAGTAATTTCTAAAACTAAACATTTCGGCAATGTAGATGCAGCTGTCATCATCAGCAGTGTAAGCAAAGCTGTCCAAAACGGCTTGCATACAGTCCTGATGATGACAGCTGAATCTGCGTTGTCGAAAGGTCCAGTTGTAGAAATTACTGCGGCTTTATGTTTCCTCGTTTCTGGGTAATTTTTTTGTTCCTGAGCCGGTTATAAAATAATGATAGAAAAAAGAAACTTTTCGGATGTTCCAAATTCTAAAAAATTCTTACTTTTCGACAAAGTATCCGGCGTATTTGAATTCTTCTCTTTGGGAATTGCGAAATATTTTCCAGTCTCGAGTGTTCCATAGTTTCCACGTTGGCATTCCAAACGTTAGGCGAGCTCCGTAATCAAAAAATATATCCATGCAGTTACGGAGTCGCTCTGCCGCAGGATTAGGTTTGGAAGACTCCGCGTTTAAAAGTCCAAGTCTGTATAGAAAGAGCATTGATGAGAAACATAAAGATATAACTGAGGTCATTTTGAAATCATATTGACCTGAATTTCAACAGTAATTGGGAAGACTGCAAAATGAGCTAGCGCTTTTGGAGTGAGCAGCCTCCCGATGTTTCGAAAGCGATCGGCTTCTACCATGAATCAAACTCATTACGTAAGATCCGTAACCTGCGCGGTTTCGATAACACTTTTAATGCTTTTTAAAGGTCGAAAGAATGAAAACTGTTTTAAGTTACTGCACGTTTTGAACTAGCTGTGGACTTGCTTTAATGTATTACAGATATGCTTAACCACTTGGCACGGTAATGGTATACTTTAAGCCTCATTTTTAACTTTGGTCTAGCTATTAAAGTTGAATTTGCCCATTTCGTAGTGGGAAGATCAAAAATTCGTGCAGGTAAATGTCCAGAGGAGCATGTAGATAAGATAGGTTAAGCTTGTAATGAATGGAAATGGCTGCCATTGTTATGTCACAAGAGTAATTTAGCTATTACGCGAAAAACTTTGATCGGCCTGCAGGGCTTGCGACCTTACATTTCAAAAGCCTTTGCAAAACATTTATCGTTCTAAGACCGTAACATTTTTTGGCGTTACCATCCCTCAGTTACATTTTTCCTCTCTTGACTGCAATGATGCATGCAGGGGGGGGAGGGCATCTGGGCACTGCGCTGCCCATTGTGATGTATGAAGACCTTTTTTTTAGAGACCGATTACTAAGGGCGAACGACACGGGAGCTCTCCTTTACTAAATCCGGCCTGGCCAACCTAAATTTTCCGTGGGCTGTGTCCTTGTTGCATTCGTACACAGTCGAGCGAAAGACAAGGCAATAAAATTTGTTTACACAACTCTGCATAAGCTGCAGTTTCCGGGCAAAGCAATTATGTATGATGGCAACAAACAAACAATATTAATTGCAGTGTAAACATAGACGAGATGTTTTCACTAATATTCTCAAGGATTCATTGTCAATTTTACTAAATGAACAATAAAAGTGATTGTAATGGACAGCGATCAATTTTACAGGTGGAAAAATGTATCCGACTTGGTCGCTTTTTTAAGCATTTTTGCGACTACTGGTGAGCCATCACGTTACAAGATACAGTGTTGCACAGTTTTATCTATACTAAAAAAATAACCGCTATTTGAAACCCTTCAGGCGGTTTAGTAAAGATGCATTTGAGACAACGCATACAGAGCTTACCACTACCTGTGCAACAAAACGATCTTTTCGGTTTGTAGCTCGTGTGGGTTTTATCTAGCCATGCGCATATTTTGGGGCATTTTACCCTCTTTGATTTTTTGAAAATTTAGAAAATATGCTTAGCTCAAGCGGGGGCGTAGTCAGGGAAAAAGTTATGGGGCTGGGCCGGATTTGGACAATGAGAGCCTCCTTTTTATTCGTCCTAAGTTATCTATCTCTAAAAATAGATAGGTAGTACAGGTAGTGCCGGTGCCCTTCTTGGCTATAGGCTACGCACCAAATTCAAGTTGTATTTTTTGATCTTCAATGCACAACCACTTAACAAACATAAGCGCGAGGGAAAGCATAGGTAACATCAATTCACTTTTTTTGCGGTTTGTCTCGAAATTGGTTGCAGATTTAACCCTGCTAGCAAATTTTGCATTTTGGCTCCCTGCCAAAGGCATTGTGAAATTGCTTTGCTCGTTTTTTAAACCAAACTCTCACTTTTTTGCAGGATCAAGCCGATTGCAAGCACTACCAGCAAAGTTTAACGCGAATTGCACATAAAGGTATAAACAGCTAATGCAGACACTACCTGCAAAGTTTAGCGCGATTTGCACATGAAAATATAAACAGCTACAGTAAAGTGCTAAAAGAAGACTGATCTGTGAAGACTAGTTGGCTAACCCTGGAGCCGTTTGTGGTAAGTTCTCTTTTGTAGGATTATGACAAAATAAGAAGTAACGTACCTTGAATCTAGCAGCAGCACAGCTATTGACTCCAGTGCCCAACTGTTTAAGACTTGGCCAAATTTCGGCACTTCTCCTGTTATGTTGTCTCTTTCTTTTGTGATGTAGGTTACCAAATCTTTTGCAATTTCTCGTTGGGCTTTTCGAAACTTTTTGACGATTTTTGGAAGAGAAATTGCCGGATTTATTGAATTTCTGTGTTGAAGCCATTCTTCTCCTAAAAAAAAGGTAATTGTGAAGCATTGTGTTTGCCTTCGACTGAGTCGAAATTTGTTTTAAACTTTTTAGGTAAGAAGTAAATGCAAATATTACTTATACCTTTAACTTGCGTTTTTTAAGTGAGCTTTGTGCTAGTACACCAGTACCGTTTCAAAAAGGAATTTGCTGCAGAGTAATGTCGCAGATTTAACTTTTGCTTAAAGACCCCGAAATGCAACGCAACCTATCCACAGGCAGCTGCGGACGCGTTTCGACCTTATTAGGTCTTATCTAACTTATACTAAGGCCCATACTTCATTTGCTTGCATTTACTAGTAACTACGCCACACACGTTTTTACAGTCCCACTCAATTGGCAGATGAAGTCGTAAAGAATCATTAGGTTTTAAAAGTCTTGAAGGTGGTACAGGAAGTGCATGGTAATTTTGAGTTCATAATGGTGCTGTCGTACAAACGCTTCCGATTGGATGATTGACAGCTGAGATTAAACCATAGATCAAGTCAACATATTGCGCTAGCTGTTGCAAGCATGTGATGGTACTAGCTACGACCGATAAGATCTAGCCGCGAAATATTTTCCCAAAGACAAACAAGGCCTTGGGCTTAGCTGGCGCGACGTTTTATCGTCGTTAGATTCAGTTATGAGTGCAAACAGTGTAATGCCTGTTGTTCCTTGCATGTCAATCTACAGAAAAGAATCAAAAAACAATAGATTATTGTGTAATAAGCGTCGCCAAACCTTCATCTTGCCAGTCGTTGTTTTTAAAGTAAATTTGACGCCGTAAGGTTTACAGTTTCTGTTCAATTTTAAAAAATTATTTCCCTATGACTAGTTTTTACAGTAATTCTATTTCGTACGTATTATTAAGAACTCTTAAAATAAATGGAGTTTTTTGCTAGCACACAACAATCTGATTTTTAAAATTTAACTAAAACCAAAAATGTACTTCAGAAGGAAAATACAAAACCTCAGTAATTCATAAAAATAGAAGTTTCGACAACAAAGATTCAGCTGTCATCATCAGCAATGTATGCACGGCAGTACAGCTTTAACTTTTGTACTACTTTGCTCACAGTGCTGATGATAACAGCTGAATCTGTGTTGTCGAAACGTCCAGGCAGATTTACTGTGGTTCTATTTTTCCTACGTGCGCTATTTTTTCCCCATATTTCTTGTATTCCAACAAATACAATATTGTTTTTACTATTTTAAGTAGCTACTCAACCGGGGTTCAATCCGGCAGTTTGTGAATTACCTTGCATGGACGTTATACCAACAGGAAGGTTTTCTTGTTTTCTGCTTTCTGATATGGCTTCCAGATGGGGTCGGCAAGGGGATGCCCCTTCGTTTTGTACAAGTAACCTTATGTCGTTTGGATCGGAAATATAAACGAAATCATCTTTTAAAATTCGCTCACGAAAAATTTTGCCATATCTGAAACACATCGATAGTTACAATATCTGGTGACTAAAACTGGGGCAAAAATAATCAACTAGGGCTGTTGCTGACGAGAATGGATTATCTAGGAATCGAGCAAGGGTCGTAAAAGCTCTAAATTTTCCACTTATTGTTAGGTTTTACCCACCCATTATGCTGTCAACGAGTTTAGTTAAAATGCAATAAAAGTAACTTAAATGTCAAAATAAAACAGAACATCTTATTTTCTTCTTTATTTCATGTTTAATATCTTTTATTGATTTTGATTTACACTCATAAATACCACCAGTACCTAAAAATAAGTATTCGCCTACTGTACAATAGATGTGCGTAAGCCAGTTCATGATAAATATATATGCTATATATGCTGATTATTTCTGAATAAAGGCCATTGTTGAGTCAATCATAAAAATTGTGATGTTTGCGTTACGTAACACTAGGCAGAACCTATGATTGTTATTTTTTGTTTATTTAAGGGCTTACTTGTTGTGGTTGTATTCTAATGCTTTGTTGTATTCTTTCGGTGAAAATTTCCCAAGCATTGTATATTCCAAAGCAGACCCCAGTAGGGGAAGTCCCTTGGGGCCTGGGATGCTAGAGTAAGGTTTTGCAGACGACTCCCCAATTTCTTGTTGTTGGAATGCAAAGGACATTAGATATCTTGTAATTTTTTTGGTGAAACTATTTACAATTTTGTTACTTTGTTTGTTAGATAGCATTCGCTGTTCGCTTGCAATTTGTGGATTTGAGCTGGTCGATAATTTCTTTTCAGTGAGGTTATTGATTAGAGGTCCATTGGACGAGTACATAGAGTGGTTCACCGGGCATTTTCTGGCCTTGTCCACGTTAACAAATGCAGCATTATTGCCCCCGAGGCAGAGTGCAGGAACCGCTGTTTCAGCGACAAATTTTTTTGCTAGATGATGACGCTGCATAGCGCGTTGCAATAGTTTTGCAATTTTATCAGTCGCCATAGTAAAAAATAAATCTGCAACAAACACGATAATTTCAATTTGGTGTCTGCTTACTGTAAACTAAACAACTGAAGTTATTTTCGAATTATATTGAACTGAAAATTCAGCTGTAATTGAGGGAGACTGCGAAGTGAGCTTGCCTTCTTGGAGTCAGCAGCCATTTGGTAAATATGTCAAATGCGATCGGCTCCAGCCACAAATCGAACCCGTCACGAAGGATCTGCTACTTGTGCGCGGTACCGCTGGGCCATGTTGCTGACAATTAAGTCGCTCAGTTTTCTATATAAATCTAAACTCTATTATTAAATATGCCTGCGTTTTCTGCCGTGTTTTAACTGAACTTTTTACGATAATCTTGGTGTGCGTGTATATATATATGCGCGCGAAACGCGAAAAAGAAAAAAGGCCTGCGGCCAACGAGGTCGCGATCGAATTCGTCGCCATTCGACTGAAATCGATTTTGCAGGCAACGATCCGACTGCCTTAGAAAATTTGATTATATTTTAAAGATTGATGGCCTAAAGGTAAAGGTACGGGACAGCGGGTGCAAGCACACATTGTTTAGGCCATTTTCAATTGTCGGCCCATTACAATTTTCAATCACGAATGATTGAACGCTGTGAAGGGACATAACATGACGAACAACACATACACAAATTAACTGCGAATACTATTTTTAAAGTCTTTAGTATGACCCGACTGGGAATAAAACCCCAGTCTACCGGCTACCAAGTGGACGCTCTTAACCGATACACCAAGCGCCGGTTTTGATAGTGGTTAGAGCGTTCGCTTTGAAAGCTGGTAGACAGGGTTCTATTCTCAGTCGGGTCAAACCAAAGACTTTAAAACTGGTATCTGCTGTTACACTTGCGTAACGCTCAGCAATTAAGTGTAGCGCGGAGGATGAAATGACTGGAAGAAAATACGTCAGTGAATTCTTGACAAAACTTAGTCCTGGTGCTAAAGGACCTTAGTAGTTATAGAGCGTCATTTTACCACCCCACATTTCATTTCAAAGTAGAAACCAACCAGTTGGCGAACTGGTTAAGACATCGTTATCGGTGCGTTAGGTTTGAGTTCGATTCTCGGTTAAATCGAACGTAATAGGCCTATTTACATTAGCGGGTTTGATTATGCGGGTTACAAGCTTCAGTTTCAATTAAGGAGATTTTTTAGTTTAACTGGCTGTTCTTTGAACGCATTTTTTAGCGGGTTGAACCTACCTGTTGCAAGTGAGTAATTTCCAACCCGCTAAGCTTACTGAAGCAGAACAACGTAAGTTTGTGTCTGACGTAAGCGGGTAGGATTTAGCGGGTTAAACCGTTTAAATTGTGCATGTAAATCGGCTTTATGTTGCCAAAGGGTTATCACTCCTGCGACGTTCTTTGGAGCTATATGTTGCCCAGGCGCTAAATTGCGTAAATGGGCTCCACCTCGTTAAACTCTCACCGAAATACCGCGAGTGTAATGAAAATTTGGTTTTGCAATGTGGTGGATTTGGGGAGTTTTCCGAAACAGGATTTACGGTAGCTCTGTCAATATAAATTGTAAAAAATATCCGGTTTAGGATGTTCATGTCATCAATTTATAACGCAAAAGTAGTAAAGAATTTATTTATTTGTTTCCTATTTCATTAAAAGTAAGTATCTGAGTCGTTTGAGCGAAGATGAGTCGAATTTTATTTGTTTCTGGTAATTAATGAAGCTTGTAGGTCAATTAAAAGTCTTTGAAGCGAAGCAAAGTGTTATTTTCCCAAAATTTATCAAAGTTAATGAATTAAGTAAAAAGAAAACTGAACTTGTACGTAGACACAAGATGACATGGCCAAATTTATACAAGCAATCACTCAAAAAGTAAAATATGTCAACAAAATAGACTTATTTACCAAAAACTTGACGTCATTTTTGCGTCATCAGAACGAGAGAAAAGGCATCGAATCTTCGCGGCGAAATTGCGTTCATTGCACATGTACATTGCACACATCGATTCGATGTGATATGAAAGTTTTATTCAGCAGTGTTGCCAATAAAATAAAATAAATTGGAAAAAATAAAATTAACTTTAAGGTGTTCAAAAGAGATTGTTTTGCATTCTACTGGATTACTCGGCTTCACGTTTTGCTGCGTCATAACTAAAAAGAAAAATCTAATCTTTTACACACAGCTTATCCGTAAACACGTAAATGTAATCGTTAAAAATAGTGCCTCTAACATCAAGTTGAATTCACGTTTATCTACTCGTTACAGCTAAGTCTGTCTGACGGCTAACACACCCACCAATTCTTTCGTTTTTCAAAAATAATGCCACTTTTTGGACGCTAAGGAACACGATTAACGCTGAGTCATAATTATTGTAATTGATTATAATAAACATTTCAATTTTTGCGTTTTTTTATTTTTTACATAAGTTAAATTCAACGCATGCGTGCATTGCGTAGTTTCTTTTGTAATTTGCACTTATTACGTCACAAAAGCAATTATCTAAACAATAATGCGACCCGCAACAAGCAAAATCAAATCTTCATTATACTTGCGGTATTACGCGGAAGCGCGTAATGAGTGGCGGGTCCATCCATCTTTGCGGCTTAGCGCCTGGGCAACACAGCTCCGAAGAAACGCCGCATCGGTGGTATAAGTCGTTGGCGACACCTGCCCGGTAAACGAACCCCAGAACCCCTCGCGACGTCTTTAGCGCAATGATTTTCAACCTGTTGTAGTGTATGGCTCTTTTCTAGAGACTCTGATCACCTGAGGCTTCCTTCTCAGCTCCTGTGGCCCCTAACGGCTAACACACCCTCCAATTCTTTCGTTTTTCAAAAATAATGCCACTTTTTGGACGCTAAGGAACACGATTAACGTTGAATCATAATTATTGTAATTAATCATAATAAACATTCCAATCTTTTTCTGGGTTTTTTATTTTTTACATTAGTTAAATTCAACGCATGCGTGCATTGCGTAGTTTCTTTTCATAAATTGCACTTATTACGTCACAAAAGCAATTATCTAAACAATAATGCGACCCGCAACAAGGAAAATCAAATCTTCATTATACTCGTGGTATTACGCGGAAGCGAGTGGCGTGATCCATCTTTGCGGCTTAGCGCCTAGGCAGCACAATCCGAAGAAACGCCGCATCGGTGGCAAGTCGTTGGCGACACCGGCCCGGGAAATGAACGCAGAATCTCCCGCTACCTTTTTAGCTCAGTGGTTCTCAACCTTTTTGAGACTATCAACACCAGTGGTCCCCTGCTCAGCAATAAAGTTTTTTGTCAAGTGTTTCATTCGTAGTAGCTACAGGGGTAAAGTGGGTAATTACTGTTAACAGGTTAGTAAATCTCGCGCCTGTGGCCCCTGGTTAATGTCTCGTGGCTTCCTAGTAAGACCAATGTTTCGTGGTTAAGAACCCATGCTTTAGCCTCTGCGCTAACGAGAAAAATTTGTATGTTTTTGGATTTTTAGTGCTCAATTAACTCAATACAATCCTATTCGAAACAATCAAAACTAGTGCATGTTTTTGTCGATGCTGAATCACCACCCATTTAATTGTTACGTGTTCGTGTGTAGCAAATGTACGGTATAATTTGGTCACTCAGCGCTGTTATTAGATTTCTTATAGCCGGTTTACTGACGATCGGTTACTAACAGCATTGTTTTGCTCCCCGATGTTTCCCATGGGGCGTAGCAGTCTTATTGTTCAAGACGCTGAAGTGGCGGATAAACGAGCTGGGCCGGATTGGGGGAGGGGAGGTCTATAGATTGGGTCCCCTGATAAATCGCGTCCTCTGAAAAAAGGTCTGCTATTAAAGCCAAAGTCAGGTCTGCAAAAAAATTATGGAACCCCTTGAAACTTTAGCCCCTGGCTCTCCATAGTGTTAATAAGGCCCTGCCATTTGACGGGGGGGCTACGGAAAATTTAACAGGAGGAAAGTAAATTACAATATATGAAAGATTATAAAGATGACGTTATTTTGTAAGAATGTTTTAAACAAACTTCAGATGAGTTTTCGTCAAAAATGGCTGGGTGCAGTGTTCCTGTGACTCCCTCGACTACGTCACTGCAAAGAGGTTAAATTGGTCACAAATGTAACGTCGCGGTGAGTCGGACCAACGAGAGAGAGAAATTGTCCTTTGCCTCTGTAGAACGTTTGGATCAGTGGTTCTTGACCTTTGCAAGCCCTGATGCCCTTATTCTTAAAGATATTGGCTTCTGACCCCTTCTCTTCGATACCAGCAAAGGAGGTGCATGTTAAAAGAATAAACGATGTAAGACTAGGACGTCCAGATTTTTCATCGGGGAGCCCGTTAAGAGCCATTGGTTTAGAACAGTGGTTTTCAAGCTTTTATGATTTGTGTACCCCTTCTATAGACTCTCAACACCAGTGGCCCCCGCTCAGCAAAAAATATTTCTGTCGGTGTTTCATTTGTAATGGCTGCAGCCGTCCGCTGATCATAAGTGATTAATCATTGTTGATAGGTTAATAAATTTTGCCTTCGTGGCTCTCTAGTAAATGTCCTGTGGCCCCCTAGGTGGACCAATGGCCCCCGGTTGAGAACCCCTGATTTAGAATGAAGTGTAAACCAGCACAACTTAACAAAAATTGTGGGTTTACAAAATAGACATTGGTAGAGCCGACCGGTTAGCTCTGTCGTTAAGACATTGCTATCGATGCGGGAGGTCTGAGGTTCGAATCCCGCGTCGATCAAATCGGACACAGTGTCATCAGCGGCTCGTCATCGCTGTGACGTTTCTTCGGAGCTGCGCTGCCCAGGCGCTAAGCCGCGCAGATGAGCCCCGCTGCTCGTCACACACTTCGGCGTAATATCGCGAGTATAATGAAGATTTAATATTGATTTTTTACCAAGTTTGTTTTTGCGTAGTTTTTAAGTATTTTTGATAAAGATTTTGCGGTTAAAAGATTCCATTGTAATTTCTCTGAATAATGGTCTAAGATTTCAGTGTTACTGTGTTGGTTTATACCGTCACTTGGTGTTGAAAAGAAAGTCACATTTTGCCTGATTAACGTGCTTATGTGTTTAACTACTGTAAAAAATTTAGTTTCGCTTTAATTTCTCTTTAAATTCTTCCGAAAAATGATGAAATAATGTGAAAATTGATGTCATGCCATGGCGACTTTGAGTAGAGTCTACTGTTTTTGGGACCGCCTATATTAGATTAAAGTTACTGCTATACAAGCATCAACGTCATTACTATGTTTAAAGTGTGGCGCTTAACCGCACCACACAAATAGTATATTGTTTCATAGACAAAAAAATCTTCATTATACTCGCGGTATTACGCCGAAGCGTGTAACGAGTGGTGAGATCCATTTCCGTGGCTGAGTGCCTGGACAACGTAAATATAAAGGTAAAGCTACGGGACAGCGGGTGCTAAGCACACATAGTGTAGGTCATTCTCAATTGGCGACCCATTACAAATATCAATCATGAATGATTGAACCGCTGTTAGAGGACATACAAGACGAACAATACACATAGCTCCAAAGAAACATCGTAGTGGTGGCGAGCCGTTTGGGAAACTGCATCCGATTTGACCGGCCTGGAAAACGAACCCATGGCCTCCCGAGCCGATAGCAATGTTTTTAATCACTGACATAAAGCTGCTATTTTTGTATTTTTTCCTATTCAAGTTTGGTTTCACAAAAATACTTTTGTATGTAATTTCGAATACGTCACTAACGAATATTGTGATGCTCTGTTTATTTGCGTCTGTGTAGTATCCATGGTAGTCAAGCATGGCTTTATAAAGCGTTTTTTGGGGGTGAAGATGTTTGGAAGTTTTGAAAAATTGCTCTGTCATGATTCGTCATGATAGAAACGTCTTGAGTACGTCATTGACGTAAAGAGAAATGGGCTTTTCGGGGGTTTTTCCTTTCGCGAACCCATTATTACGGTGTATGGTATCAAAGCATTAACGATTAAAACTACTACTAATGAGAATCGATTGATGTTTGGCAAGATGGTAAACAAATGGTTGTAGTGATTTGTCTGCACGTCGCAATCATTTCCTTTGTTTTGTTGTCATGTTTACTTTATCTTTCGCAATTTCGCATGATTACCAAATTTGCGAAATTTGAATGCGGAAGCATCGATAAGTTTTTCCTTGAGTTTGTGAAACAAGCAGTGGGGTAACCAGTGGAAAATTTCGGGAGGGAGCGAAGCAGTGCTTCCAGCCGGTCGATCTCTGAAGAAGACCTTTAGTGGCAGCAAAAGCTGCTTCTGTTGCCCCCCCTCCTAGGGTTTGAATAGACGTAAGTCTCCAACACTGTTACTTAAAATCGGGGTGGGGTTAAATTTCCCCCTTTGTCCCCTGTGGCCATACCCCTGGAAATAGGAAAAAGCTACGTGCTTTCATAGCGCATTCCGAGAAAGGTTCAGAGGGCTCAAGCCACTCTAAATTTGTAGTGATGCATATTGAATACATTGGAAGTTTTATGCTTCAGTGCGCACAAAACTTCAAGAAAAACATATTTTCGATTCTTAACCCCCTTTGAAAATTTCTTGGATTCGCCCTTTGACTTTAGCTTTATTATTCAAACTTTCCCGCGAAGCAAATCGAATTTACTGCTTGAAAGGCTCCACTCGAGCTGCTGCCCCTGCGGTCCTCCTGGGATAAGCGGGTCCAGAGAAAATAAGCAAGTTTCACATTACTATTTATCTAACAATTTAGGCTGCGTTTTAATGTAAATTTTGACTACGCATAAGAGATTAAATTAAGCGCACATGGAAACCGTAGTCGAAAGTTAGATGCTCAACTAGGTGTACTTTTGTGACGCATACACGTCATTGTGATGAAACCGAAGCTGCGATTGCGTTCTGCTGAAGAACTAAATTCAAGAAATATGTGCTTACGAAAGACGAATTTCGAAACCAAAAATGTGTAAACAACAAAAGCCACAAATACCTGATTGGAATTAGATTTTCAAACCTCTGAAAATTGAGGTTTCGATTCGACAATTCATTTTCGTTCGCTACTCGTGGTGTTTGCACGAATACCTCGAAGCCAACGACAACTGCTGAAACACAGCATCGCGACACCCAACTCTATCTGAAGTTTTCGAGGTAATAAATCATAGGGGCGGTTTTAAAGGGGACTTGGAATCGAAACCAAGCTTGTCTTACGGTTTTGTAGGAAAAAGTATCGAAGCGCTGATGTGTTGATCAGGGGCGTAGCCAAAAAAAAATGTAGGGGAGGGCAGGGCCGAATTTCGACAATGGGAGGTCCCGTTTTCATTCGGGTTTGGGGCTTGGTCCCCCAAAAAGGTCTCATACGTCAAAAAAAAGGAGGCCGGTTTGCCAATGGCCACATGTTGCTACGCCGCTGGTATTAGCATGCGCAACTAAAAAATTAGGAGAGTCTAAGTCGGGTGAGCCACTGAGACACTGTCCCCCTTTTTGAAGTATGAAAGCCTTTTTCAGATGTCTATCAATAGGAGAGAACAAAAATGGGGTCTTTTAATGTCTAAATCCTCCCCTGACTACCCTTAAACTTGTCGCTGGTTTAAAACATGTGCTTGGTATAGTTGTCAATTTTTTCTGTTAGGATTTAAAAAATGTGAAATTCAAATCATAGCTGCAGCAAAGTTGGCTCAGAATTCATCTAAAAGACGAAAAATACCGTGTATAAATGAGTGGGTTGCCTGGAGGTTCTGTGGCAATACCGTTGGGCTGTCTTAGTTTTGGGTTCGGGTTTTTCTTTGGGCTTTATTGCTGACTGGCCACTAGCTGATAAAAACAACCTAGAAAAGTAATAAGGTTGAGAGGTCAAGCATAAGCAGTGTTACAAAGAGTCTTTACGTTCTGGAATGAGTCTAGCCTGGATAGGCTGTGTATGACAAAACTGACGAGAATTTTGTAGGAGATAAGACTGCTTTGCTTGGTGGGAAAAGAGCTGTAGTGTACTGTGTCAGGCAATGGTGGGATTCAAAAATTTTTGTCTGCCGGTTGTATCGCAAAAGTTATATTTTAAGCCGATTCTGTTTCAACTAATGGTACAAGCTCTATATCGCATCGTGTAATACCGGTACATTTGAGCAGTCAATTTTTGAAATTTGACTGAAACTGATCAGTAGAAACGCTTTAAAACTTGCTCCAGGCCTCGAACAACTTTGTGGATTAAAGCGGATAAAAATTCTTACGGAAACTCAGCCCAGATAATACATTGTTCGCTAAACATAAGCAAAATTTGTTTCGAAATAATATTCTGCTTTAGATTATTATTTTTCTTAAGACAAGGCTGAGATGGTCTTGATTTTCTCGAAAAATTGAATTTTGTAAACATTTCAGTGCAAGGCATAATTGTTATCATACCATTTAAATAAACTAACATTGGATTAGGTAAAGACATCGCTTTTTGTGCGGGAGGTTAATGGATCGATTACCAGCTCGGTTAAATGAGAGACAGTGTCACCAACTACTCGCGATGTTTCTTCGCAGCTGTGTCGCCCAGGCGCCGTGTCGTTACACGCTTCGGCGTAATACTGCCAGTATGATGAAGATTTTATTTTTTTTTTTTATTAAAACTGCAACTTAGTTTGATCGTCCGGCACATAATGACTTGTACGTTTTAGAACAAATCGTATTTTTGTGTGGCAATGTTGAAAATAAATTGGTAGCTCTTAATAAACGCTTGAGTAACTGGGCCTCATTTGCTCCTTTCTCTAAAACTTCGCACTCTTTTTTAGTCTCATCACGGAATTATTTTTCTCGGAAATTAAGGCCGTCTTTCCACCTTGAAATGTTTTTGGGAATCCCACGGTTCAAAAAATCGAATCTTCATTATACTCGTTGTATTACGCTGAAGTTTGACGAGTGGCGGGGCCTATCTCCGCGACTTATCGCCTGGATAACATTGCTCCGAAGAAACGTCGCAGCGATGGCGAGCCACTATCCCGTCACTGTATCTGATTTGACCGGCTTGGCAATCAAACCCCTGACCTTCGGCGCGAATAGCGATATCTTTTGCCACTAACCAGTTCCCCGGTAATCCCCTATTTGATGTGCTACATTTTTCAAACCACTTTTGATAATAGCGTACGTAATTTTTCGCATTTATGGCATCGGCTTTTGCGTTAAAATGAACAAGAATCAGCAAAAAGGAATAAAACAAGCCGTAGTTCCACCAAGGCAACATTTTTCGTCTATATTCTTTGAATAAAAACATTTTAGAAGTGCATTTTGTTGGTAAAAGGTCGTACAAATGTTGATTTAATTGTAAAATCATAGAGGCGTTTTATGAGCGGATTTTCCGAATCAAAATCACGGTGGAACGGCTAAGATCAACAGAATATTCTAGAAACGAAATCAAAATAGGAGAATGCCATTGAATTTGGTTAGATTGGTTTTCCACCTCAATAGGTTTTCTAAAAGCAATTTCTACGTTATACTAGGGGCTTTTGTTTCAGATTTTATAAATATTTTTGAATTTTACAGCGACGACGAATTTCTGCATTTACTTGAACTAAGGCAATTTTGTCGGTAATTTTTGATAAACATTATTAAAATTAGAGGCTTTTGTAAAAAATTATTTTCCAAAAAGAAAACAACTCTGATGAAGGTCTTTTTAAACACTTTTAAGAGATACGTAATGAACTTGAATTTTTGGCATTATGATAATTGGTGATAAGTTTAAATAAGTTAAAGGAAAAAAAATTTAAAAATATAAAGGGATAAAAAAATTTAAGGGATAAAATAAGATTAAAAGAACTAGAAAAATCGTCTTACCATTGTTACGAAACCGTCGTAACATAATTTCAAAGTTTGGTCCTCGGTAGAAACTAACCGCTCGGGCGGAGCGCCAAAGCCTTCACTACATAATGCAACACTGTCTTGCACTGAAGATAACTTTATTGGGCTGTCTTGATCTTGAGTATAGTTGTATCAATATCAATATAAACTGCAGCTATTCAATCTGCACCAACTCTGTAGCAATTCTGGAGCAAAATTTCACCGAGGAAGTCCACGTTGACATAATATCTTTTGAATAAAAACTTTTAAAATCTTGCAAAACATGAATGCTGCGTAACTTGCAAAACTCAAAGAAAACTGATTTACATTCTCGAGTGTCGTTCAAATCCTAGCGTGAAGTGAGGTGTCAAAAACAAAAGGCAATATTACTAAGAAGCACACAAGTCACACAATTGAACTGGCTGATAACGATTTAAGTTGCATAATACAGCAGCATGTGACGTGGATTGTTGACTTACGAAGCAACTAGTAAAATGCACGATGTAGGATCGAGTCCCGATCGAGCCCCAACCAGCCAAAATAAGATTGATCGAAATTAGCGGCATTGGAGCGCATAAGAATCTTTACAACTCTTCGAAATATTTAAAGTTGATATGCCGGTGCTGGAACAACCGTAGTCAGTATAATTGAATAAAAAAATTAGAAATAAGTAAGCGATAAACTATAAATTATTGTGAATGTTTACTCAAGATTTTTGTATAAACCATGTACTGTAATCATGACCACAAGTATTAGCATCAAATTTCGTATAGCCTACCGATTGTGACTTGCGCGAGTTGTGCGATGGGACAAACACCACGGAAAAATAAATTGCTTGCGGCATTACGTCGAGGCAAGTGGTCGTTTGCGACTGTGTCCGATTTGACCGGCCTGGGAGTCGAGCCGATGCTTACTGCGCCTGTAACGATGTGATTAACCATACGCCAATCGACTGGTACAAGGTCCACAATTACTTTTTAAAATGGAGTCACACATGAGCTTCAAAAATTAAACATACCATGGAAACTGTCTACTATACCGCAAGTTGAACTTTTTAACTTTCAATTTCAAACAATTTAGTCAATTTTATTTTAGTGCAATTTAACAATTTTGGTTTTTGCTTTGTTAAATTGAATATAGCCAATATTGATTGCATAATCACGTAGATTAGCTTCATGATTCATCGTCAAAAAGATAGCACAAAAAATGAGTTGGAAAATTAAGAAGAGTTTTAGAAATTGACTTCAAAGATTTTTCGGTGAAACTTACAGTAGTATTTGTAATTTACAGATGTTTCGCTAAAAAATTATACTATCATCAGTGCTCTGTAGTTTACACTGATGATGGTGTAAGTTTTACTGAAACGTTTCTAATGTACGTTGTACCGTTGTGACTGTCGGGTTTACAAAGTAATATATGGGCGCGTTAGTTTGTGTGAATCATTTCTTTTATATTGCTGTAACATTCTATTTTTTTCTTTTTTTTGTTAATTTTTTTGTGGATTTTGTTCAATTTTTTTATTTTCTTGGTTTTGCTGCACGTTACACTGCGTCTCCAGTTGCAACAAAATCAATGCCGAAGCGTTTTCACGGTGGTAGCGTTACTGACATCAGAAATTTAATCGGGATTTAACTCCAAAAAATCTATTTTTAGATGCAAAGTGAGTAGGTTCTATTCAGGGAGTGAAGGACTATTTTTAATTAAACTGTGTCTTATGTGACATTGAGCATTTTCAAATCAGACAAACAATTTCATTTTTGCAATTTTTCAACGATCTAATTTCTATGTATCTTTTCACCACGTTATTTTGAGACAAGCATGACTGTTTAAGGACATGTAGTAAAACAGAACAATCACAAGGAATTTGTTCTTTTCTTGTTTTATTTCATCATCAATCAATTCGATGTTTGTAAAGCAAAAAACATGATGCACCTTCCTGGACTTCTTGTTTCCTGAATAAACACATTAGTAACCCAATACCTTTGAACATCTGCTGGTACGTCGTTGATAGAGAAACCTTTGTAGCGTTTAAAATATGCGAACATCAAGCATACAAACGTTGGACAGAGTTATTGTTTTTATGGGTAATCTACTTTTTTCATCATCATTTTATTCGTATCACAAATCAGTAGACTCTGGTTATATTCCAGGGATTTAACCAGGGAAAAATTAAGCAGGGAAAAGCTTGGGCCGGATTTAGACAATGAGAGGCCCCGTTTGTAATCGATCTCTAAAACTAGGTTTTTATACGTTAAAAACAGGAGAGGACCAGTGCCTCCCCATGGGTACCTGCCGTCTTTTTGTTTCCGAAGAGCTAATTAGTTGACAATTAATATAATTTAGCGCTAATGGTAATCTGGGATTTTCTGTTTATATTTATTTTGAATGATTTGTGTTTACTTTGCGTATAAGCATAAATTTCTCTATTTCATAGCTTACAAAATTAAAATTGGCCGTTTTTTACTCATCGTTTTATCTATTTATTGTGTTCGTTTTATTGTGGCATTAGTGACATTAGCTTCTGGGACTTTTTCAAATTGTCATAATTTTTTTGGAATTCGTCTTTAAAATATTTTAATGAATAGCTGATTCAAATCAAATTCCATTATGAAGCACAAAATATACAAACTTTGTTTTTTGTGGGACAACTTCTAATCATTAAATCACATTAGTCTAAATCGTAAAATATACATGTTTTGTGACTCACAAATGCGGACTTTAGATAACCGTAGCTTCTTCCTAAATTTCCCTAGATTTGTTTAATGTATGCCACTGTTTTAAAAGGTGTTTCGGATAAACAAAAATTTCGAAATGATGCAATTTCACTTAAATGATAAACATGATAAAGTCAACACTCTAATTACGTAAGGCCTTTAAATTGGCATATGACATTGTGACAGACACGACCACTGCAGTCGAGCTTATAGTGACGAGCTTGTAGTTTACCACAGAGATGTAGATTTATATCTGATACCGAAGACTGTGTTTACGAAAACAAATGTAGCGAATGGCTTATGGCTAGCAACACCATCTTGAAGAATTTAACTACGTTTTTAATACATTGATCCACTAAATCACTTTGAAAAGAAAACTTTTTGCCAAGGAGGTGCAGTGGTTTAAGACATCGCTATCGGCGCGGAAGGGTTCGATTCTTCAGTAAGGCAAATAGGACGCAGTGTTGCCTACAGATCGCCATCACTACCATGTTTCTTCGGAGCTGTGCTGCCCAGGCGCTGAGCCGCGGAGATGGACCCCGCCACGCGTACTCTTCGGCGTACTATCGCGAGTGTAATGGTTTGATTTTTTTATTGTAGCGGTAGTACGGTAACCCACTAATCGATAGATCGTGACTGTGATGTCAAGTGAATTACAAATAGGTCAAACTTAGAACGTTTTGAAACCCAGAATCAAGTCTTTATCCGAAAAAACTTGTCTAGTAATGTGGTTCTTGCAATTTACAACGTTCTATAAAGCAGATTTGATAAAATATAAAATCATATTTTATGCAAGCACATCGCCGCCTGATGAAGTAAATGGCGGCAATTCGGTAAAACCACAAATCAAAATTGTGCTGAAAAAGTAAGTTTCGAAACGGCTGGTGCGTGAATGATAAAGACCAAAAACGAAAATTACTCATTTTCAAGGTGTAACTTTAGTGTAATCCCTTTTCGTAAGTAGCCGTGACTGCAACTAGGTTTTCATGCTCTTATGACTCTCAACTGCATTAATATCAAATGGTTGTGCTAGGCTCAAATTGTAAAAACATTAGGTCTTCTACAAAAAAAAAATAGAAAGCTATGTTTCGCAAGGTAGTGAAATTAATACCTGTTTTCTGTATGGAACTATAGGCTATTTTTCAGACTCTTTTTCGTAAAAAATAAAAAGCTCAATCTCTAAAGGTATGCCAAAGCCAGGGCATAGTCGGGCGAGAAATTTAGTGAGGTGCCAGGGTCGGATTTCGACAATGAGAGGTCTAGTTTTCATTCGCCTTTAGTGATTGATCTCAAAAAAATAGGTCTTCATACGCCAATAAAAGGGGGAGCAGCGCCCCTGTGGCCCCTCCTTTTGGCCATGCCACTTTCCAAAGCTAATGTTTTTAAAGGCAGCAAACCATATAAGCCTCTATTAATCGGATTTAGCATCAGACGTTGATTGCAACTTAATTTTTCTGTGCTGGAAAAATTCCAGATGGCTCGCGAACGCCATTTCTTAGTTTTCTTAGTGAATTTTTGTCCGTGACGTGAAGCATTGAGAACTGCTGATTTGAAATAAAGCGTGACAGGTTAACCAAGTTCACTGCAAATTTTGTGGTCGTGATTAAATTTTTGATATTTCAGAAAAATTAACGGCAGTGCTGCAAAAGCATTGAAAAAACTGCAACCAGATTTGCATTAAGAGTTCTTTATTCAGGTCGCATATAAAAAATCACAGTGCTCTATGTATCTACTGCAGTGCCATCGTCGCCACACTGATAAAAAATATTTTGTTTATGTAATTTGATAGTCTTTGAAATTGATCTTGTTTACCGCGGATTTCGACAACGGTGCCATGACCAAAAGTAGGAAGCCTAAACAACGGCACAGAGTAACTTTAGAATTATTGCTTTTGCTTCAAGAAAAGGCCTCATGTTCACAAAAAATGTTGCAGTATTGCAGCATATGGTGTGCTTTTTGCAGAATGAAACATAACCTAGCCACATCAAAAGATAAATTATAGCAATGACGTTATTAACGAATGAAAGTCAGAACTTGTAAACAAATTTCAATCGACAAGATTCTAGGATCACAACTTCTGTCGCTTTAAGCTAAAACAAACCCCAATTGACATCCTAATAGCTGTCAATCATACGATAAAATGTGTTTTTGGTATTATAAGGTCATGGTCATTTAGCTTTAGAGATAGATATAAAGATTTTAGCTGAATTGCTTATTTTGTATAAACTAATCGGAATTGTGTATGCCCATTTCGAGAGCCGCTGCTTAGCCGTGGCGGGTCTAAACCGTGCGAATAGCTTTTGGTAAGTTTTGATGCGGATTGTTGATTCGAAGATGCAAAATTAGGTAATGAGCCCACGGATGATTTGGGGTTAAAATGGGATTCAGTTAGAGAACGAGTGGAACCCAATGAAAATTGTCTTCGTGAATCGCCGTCGCTGAACGACGGGGTAACCATCATCATCCGATTTTGATGTTGTTGTCTCTGGGCTTCTGGTGACACTACGACCGGTTGGAATTTAGCGAAGACGCGGTTGAAGTTTCCTTCTCGATTGCTAAGTTCCATTCGTAAACGTTCGATTTCTTTTCTTAAATTGTCGATTTCCTCGTTTTGTGAAAACTATAAAAAATCGGAATATAATAAATATTTGACAAAAATAGCTTTAGGAGGAAAAATAAAGCTACAGTAATTTTTAAAACTGGACGTTTCTACAAAAGGATTCAGCTGCCATCATCAGCAGTCTACTCTTTCAGTTCTGTACAGCCCTGCTTAGTGCTTATACTGCTGATGATGACAGCTGAATCTGTGTTGTCGAAACGTCCAGTTTTTAAATTATTGTGGCTTTATTTTTTCTCTTTAAAAAAAAATCGAAATATTAATTTAAGATATCGAAAAAGTCAACGAACATAATAGGCTTACATTATGGCAGATTCAGTGGGGGGTGGAGGTAACGTCGTTCACAAGGATTTTGTAACGACCAATACTAAATGGTCGAAGAAGTGGATATTCAGACCGTCTTTGTATTTAGAAATATTGGCCCCCTGGTTAAGAATATCCCTGTGCTTTCCCGGATGGTTACTGAATCGAAGAGTGCAAGCTCACTTCGCAGTCTCCTACAAATGCTGTTGATTTTTTCAGTTCACTCATTCGAAAATAACCTCAGTTGTTTATTTCAACACAATACTACCTTGTTATCATAACATCGCGCAGAGCCGGACGATACCGCAGATCTTTGTATATGCTGGTTCTTATTTTGTGATCGTTTTTTCATTTCTCTTTTGACTGATTTTGCTTCTTCCTCAGCTTGCATCAACTTCTTCGCAAGCTCGTCAGTTCGTCGACTGCTTTCTTCCAAAGACTGAAAAATATGTGGTCTGTTAAATATTGGTCTTAAGACTTTTGTTCGACTTTCCAATCGCTCGCCAGTTCCCACCGCTGCGACGTTTTTTCGGAGCTGTATTGTCCACTGTCCAGTCAATAAGCCGCGTAGATGGGCTCCCGCCTCTAGTTGCGGCGTAATACCGCAGGCATAGTAAAAATTTAATTTGATTTTAGACGTTGAGCCTCGTAAGGGTGCCTCGTGGTGATGTGGTAGGCCTACGAAGGATGCCTGGTTATGCACCAAAGATTTTAGAATAAATTTTTTCCTGTGAGATTTTTCAAGTTTTACTGTTTTGCTCCGTTGTGACATCTAGCGGTGTGTTTTGCATGGCGATAATCTATTGGGATGCGTGGTGTTAAAAAACAGATGGGAAAGCACTGGTTCACTGAAAAGTCTTTAAACGAGACTGCAGCAGTTGTCTTACTTTGTTTAATCTCGTCACTACGTTTTGTGAATCCATCAGTCTCTCTTCCGAACTTTTGTATTTTGATCTCATATCGTCCAGTTCTCTCTCATTTGCCTAAAATCAAAGATGTGAGAGTTTAAAAAGTTTGATAGATGGTTTTTATAGTTCTTTCCCGAATATTTTGCAATAGTTTTTAGTTATTCGTTGGCGTTTTCATCCTCCTACCACGAGAAAAGGTGGGTTACAAGCTTGCTTAGGAGATTTCGACCACCTGTCGACTAATCAGATGAAAAGATTCCATAAAGTACCTTACCCAGCGACAGAATGACGGGCATTTGCCCGCACTCCACACTGTTCTTTTAAACGTCAAGAAAAGAAGCTAAGGATGCCAATTTTGAAATCTGTGGTTAGACCTGACTCGTAATCTAACCCTGAGTCTGCTGTTTCAAAGGCAAAAACTCTACCAGCTTGGTCCTCTCATCGGTTACGAAAGTTAACCTTGGATGTTTGGTACAGCTCCGCATCGGTACAAGACAGATGGCCTTGTTAGCGTTTGACAGTCACTCTATTACATCAAACACTATGTGTCTTGAAAAAGTGAGCTTGCTCTGTTATTAAAAATTGAATTACTTGTTTTTCTAGGCTGCGTATCTCTCTGGGGCGAGTTATTAGGTGCGTATCTCTTATCTGCGTATCTCTCAGGGGTATTAACTGCGTACCTCTCAAGGGCGTGGTATTTTCTAGGCTGCGTATCTCTCAGGGGCATGTCAGCGACATGGCTTAGCGGTACCGCGCGCAGGTGACAGATCCTACGTGACGGGTTCGATTCGCGGCTGGAGCCGATCGCATTTGACATATTTAACGGGTGGCTGCTGACTCGAAGAGCGCAAGCTCACTTCGCAGTCTCCCTCAATTACTGTTGAATTTTCAGTTCAATTTGAAAATATTACGACAAAGCGTGTAATAAGTGTCGGAGTCCATCTCCTTAGCTTAGCGCCTAGGTTACAGAGTTTCAGAAAAAACGTCGCAGCGGTGGCGAGCATTTGACGACATATTTTCGATAAAATAAAATGCTTTGCCGAAATCTTCTTACCTTGTATTGGTCTTGCAGTTTCTTCTGTATTGATTTTAATCTGGCCACTTCGTTTTCTCTTTCTCGCAGAAGAAGTGTGGTTTGTTCTAGGCTTTCGGACACTCCAGTTGATCCGTGGTCTTGCTCTTTCTAACTCTTTTTGTGTCTGTGAATATATTTGAGGTTTACTATCGAAAGTAAGGATTGAAACAGAGTTTGTCTTACTTTATACTCGCAATCATCGTAAAAAACAAAAAAAAATAGTATATACTCGCGGTATTGCGCTGAAGCTTGTAACGAGTGGCGGGGCTCATCTCCACAGATTGAACACAGTGGCGCCAACGGCTTGCAACTGCTGCGACGTTTCTTCGCAGCTGCGTTGCCTAGGCGCTTATCCGTGGAGATGAGCCCCGCCACTCGTTACAAGCTTCAGCGCAATACCGCGAGTATATACTATTTTTTTTGTTTTTAACCACTACGCCAACCAGCCTGTTTCATGATTGAACTAATGGTTATAGTAACCGATTCATTAACCGAAATTGGAAAAACAAGGGCGCGCCAGTGCTTCTCACTAAAGATAACATGAAGAAATCATATGCTATGCCTAAGCAGCAAGAAAATTGTTATGGTGGCATATTTTGGGTCGGTGATGGCTCGCCGTCTAAATTGTTCTTCCGTAAACAACGCACAACACTGGCATAATTATAAGTTACTTGAAAAAGTTTTTTAATAATTGCCGTAAAATTTACGATTTTACATTGTGCATTGGCAGTATAATGGCAAAGGCACATGGTATAGCATTGTCGCAAAGAAGCGTAATGGGAGCATAATAGCTTCTCCGGCCTGATGCTAAGCTGAAGTATTTCCCTATTTTGTTTATCTGGTTTCGGGAGGCTACGATGCAAAGCGAAGCGATTTCTTGCATTTAAATTTTGTAAATTTCAGGAAACCAGATGTGACTTTCGCAATAAAAACTATCAATACTTGTGCCAAGAGGTCACGATATTGAATGGTTTGGCTTCTTTCTTCTGCAAGATCTTGCTTCATAAGCTCCATTTTTTCTTGAGTTTCTTTGAGCAGCAGAGCAGTGTTGTCAGCAGCTTGAACAACGTCTCTTTGCCTTTGCCTGGTTGCATCACGCAAAAGGAATTCTAATTTTTCGATCTTGCTTTTTGCTTCCTGCGTAGAGTGAATTAGGTAAAATTATTTTTATAGGTAGGCCTACACCTCCTAGTTCAGTGGTTTTCAACCTTTTATGGTTTGTGGCCACTTTCTGGAGACACAATAGCCGTGGTCTCCTGCTCAACAATTTTTTGTTGGTATTTCATTCATAGTAGCTACATCCGTCCGTTGGCCTTAAGTGGTTAATTACATTTAATAAATTTTTCGAACTTGGCCTCTGGTTAATTTCCCGTGGCCCCGGTTGAGAACCACTGTTCTAGTTTATCAACGTCGTAGATTTAAGAAAGTGAGGAGGGCATTTTTTAATTGGAGAAATAGTTGGTAGATTGCAAGCTACTACAGACAAGTATCCCCTAAACGTTTTGTTCACTACGTTACCACCAGGGACGTAGCCAGCAGAATTTTTTTGTGATGGGGGCAAATTAATTAGGCCAAACGTTACTAATACTAAATTTAGGCAATTGTATGGGAATATTTTTAGCATACTTCAGGTTATGCTTCGTCAAAAAGGAGGAGGTCAGTGCCCCCCACTCCCTGCTACGCCACGGACACTTGAAACCGAAACCATAGAGTTTTTCAAACGAGGTGCTTGGTCCCTTTAGGAGCCACAAGCAGGAGCCATTATTAGCTTATCATTAAAGGAAAGGAGTTTTTCCTCTGATCACAAAAGCTTGCGATTGAAGTTTGAAAAAATGAGCAAGTAATTTCATAAGTTTGAAACATTTTACTTTCCGTGCATGCTCGCCACAGAGGCACAGCCCGGGAGCGGATCTAGGGGGGGATGTGGGGGATGCATCTCCTCCCTTCAGCCCTTTTTAGCAATGCTTTTGATGAATAAAACTTTTCCGCAATTTCGAACCTCTTCGCTCTTCGAGAACAATATTTCCTTACGCCTTATAAGCACGCATAAATCGAAAATATGCGAACAAAATACACCAAATTTGGTGAGACACTCAGAGTTATGGGCAAAAAATTTAAGCAAAATTTGCCTTTAAAAGTCTTCAAAAAGCACTTCAAAGGGCCATTACAGTATGTAAATTTTAAAAATTTTCCGGGGGAGCATGCCCCGGACCCCCCTAGAGCTGTTGCTTCAAATTATCTCTACCGAAAAAAAAAAACAAGCTTAAAAAATGTCAAAACTTGGTGCCCTACCTCCTTCAAAAAAAATTCTGCATACACCTCTGAAATGAAACATTTTTAAAGGGCTTCTTTTCGCCCTTTTTCGAGTATAAAGTTCTTGTATTTAGTTAACATTCAATTTAATTGAAAACTGTATCCCCCCACCGAAATTTTCTGGATCCGCTTCTGGTGCAGCCAGCAAAAAGTTTAGGGGGGGGGGAAACAGGGCCGGATTTAGACAATGAGTGATCCCGTTTTTATTTAGTCTTAGTGATCGATCTCTAAGGAAAGGGATTTCTATGTCAAAAAGGGGGGGCTCAGTCCCCCTCCTGGCTGCGCCTTTGCGGGGCTGGCTGCTTATCAAATTACTTTTTCAAGCTTTCAAACACCACTGATTGTTGTGTGTGTCGGCAGAATAGCTGATATAAGCAGACGTGCTTTGCCAGTTATGACCCCCTAGTAAAATCTTGATTGCTCTCCCTATCACATTTTTTGTCTACGTCCTTGATCCTTAACCTACCTACCTTTATGATACGACTTATTTCTTCTTCGTAAGTTGCCCTCAACGTGTCCAGTTCCACTTCACGTTCATGATTGCGAGAAAAAAGCATGTGAACTACCTACAGAGCCAAAAAACAAGATCAAAGGAAATTGAAAGCACCGGAAAGCTATGGCTGAAGGTCCAACAGAAATTTTTGGTTTGTGACTTCTATTTCTCTTTTGTGCATTTGTCTCAGGAAAAAAGACTTTTTGAAATTTGGTTATTGATGTACAGTTTTCATTACTTTCAAAGTGGTCCTATCGGTGTGGCCTGCAAGTGACAGAACTGTAAGAACTTTTGGTTGGCCGTCAAACTTGTAAAGTTTTGTCTGAGTTATTATGACCCCAGTCACCAGCACACCATAAAATGTGAGTTACCGTACATTACTGATTGAATCGAGGTGAATTCCTTGGGATTTGTGCACAATGAAACCCACTGACGGAAAACTTTCAAGAAGTACCGGTTTGCGAAGACTGAAAACTTTCGAAAAAGTGCTTGAAAGTGATACAGTAGCAAGAGTAAACGAAAAGAGCTTCCTGAAAAGAGGAAACCCAAGGGATAAAAATAGCAATAATTGTTGCCTTGATCATATATGGCAGTATTTATGAGTTAAGCCTCATGTGTAATTCAGTGAGCAATTGACTGACCGCAGCCCATAGAAACACAAGGCGAGGAATAAACCAAAATATTTTTCCCTTATTTCAGTTGAAGAGTGGCCCTAAAAAGCCCAATCGTCGGGACAAAAATGCAACTGAGGCTGAGCGACGAAAGGAGTCAGATTTCATAAACCATAAACTGGCATGGCTACGCAAGGAAGTTAATAGTGTGAAACTACAAAAGGGGTGCACCATAGATCTACATTCTTCTTCATCATGTGTAATGCACAGGCTCTTGTGCTGCGCCATGTCGCGAGAAAACGTTTGCGTGCCATTGCCTCTACTGCATTGATTTACTTACCTGTGTCAACTCTGCCACTTTCTTGGACATTTTATATCCGAATGAATCTTTAATAAATCCATTTCTCTGCGCATCTGCTGAATGTTTTGCTGAACTAGTCATTTCTAAGCTTGTAAATTGTGTAATTGACTGCTAGGCCTACAGTATAAATTACTGCAAAATTTACCTCTTAAGTTTCTGTAAAATCTGTAAAAAAACAAGTTGAAAATACTTTGCTAATGCCGATTAAGCTAAGCAAAATAGCTTTTGTATAAAGCGCTAAGACACAATAAGTTAACCTAATACATCTGTAACAGGATATGAGTGAACAATGCGATCATTGTTGTTGTTTCATCGATTCTTATGTTGCTATGAACACTTCTATTAGTCACAATTACAGTGTTTTTGTCGAAGACCTTTAGAAAGTCTGCAGGAAAAACAGCGTGTGTGAGGTGTAACTCCAAAGTGAGTAGCACAAGCTGTGTTTAGGTGTAAACAATAATCAATAGTTTTTTTCTTGAACTTATGAACTCTTCATACAGACTACTTTGAAGCTCATTCATTACAATTATTGTATTTCCCCGGTCTTTCTTTTGTTGTGTAAACATAAACAAATAAAAGCCGGCATTCTGGGAAAATATATGTGACTACCCAACAGTGGCATATATGACTACCCAACGGGGGGGAGGAGGGGGCCATAAACTCCCCGTTTTTGGCGTATGAAGACTTTTTTTAAAGACCGATCACTGAGGACGATTGTAAACTGGATGTTATTGTCTAAATCCGACTCTGCAACTCCACCTTTATTTTTCTTTAGCTACGCCCTGCTGCCCAACATGGCCAATTACACAAAAACATGGTGAGAGATGTTGGAGGATTAATAATGATTTAGTTATCAAGCAGTGTGCTTTTTTGTTTTTGCAAGAAACCATGAGCAACTAAACTCGCAAGGAAATAATTTTACATTGCATGGGGAAACACTGTTGATTTTTACATAGCAGCTTAAAATATAATCAACTCTGAAAAAATCAATGGAAGTTGCGCAAGGATTTTTCTGATTTCACACTATTCAATAATGCAGAGCTTCTCAACTTTTCGTGGCTCAGAACCCCTTGTAAAAAATTCATACAGCCAGCGACCCCCTTCTTACTCTATTTTCTACGCGAATGAAACTTACCACAAAAACCCTTCAAAAATTTAAGTTCGAATCGCTGCTCAATTTTACATCTGTTAGTGCGAGGTTGACTTTGCAACCGCACAGCCGATTCAGAGATTTTTGGTTTAGTGTTCGATAAAGTCAATCTCATATCATCTGCAACTTTCCTTCGATTTCGTGCTTTCGTTTTGATATGTACAAGAGCTGAAAAGCTGCTCTCGCAGAAGTCCGTTGGGGCAAATGGAAGTAATATTCGAAAAGCCAGTTCGGATACTTGTGGGTAGTGATGGGCACGACGCACGATAAACCTTTATGTACTAAAGCGATAACGATTGTCGATAATTTCAAAAAAGCCCTGGGTTATACCAGTAATCGATAAATCTCACTTTCTTAAAGCGATATCGGTAAATTGTCGCCGAAAAAATTTTTCGATAAATGTTGCGATAAATTTTCAATGTATTTGACGAAGTTTTTTTTTTTTGTAGATCAAATTTCAAAAATGTTTTTCTAGATTTTTCAAGAAAAGAGAGCAGTTCATGGACTCTGCTGTGGCATTTAACAAAACAAAGAGAGATTTTTTAAAAATTGCAACAAGATTTAATGGACACCGTGTATTTTTTCCACAGCGCCAACTTAGGCTACTAACTTTAAAGTTTGAACAGTGTGTGCACAAAGAATCGTTTATTGCGATAATTCATCGGCGATAACAAAATATATTACAAAAGCAATATCGGTAATCGATAAATCAAAACTATTTTAAGCGATAACGATAAAAATCAAAATCAAATCTTCGTTATACTTGCGGTAGTACGCCGAAGCGTGTAACGAGTGGCGGGACCCATCTCCGCGACTTAGCGCTTGGGCAACACAGCTCCGAAGAAACGTCACAGCGGTAGCGAGCCGTGCCCATTTGACCGCTGTGCCCATTTGACCGGCCTTGGAATCGAGCCCAGACCTGCTGCACCGATAGCGTGCGCTTAGCAACTGAGCTAACCGGCCGGTGCGATAACGATAAATCGGTAATAAGTTATTGCCAATAGATTATCTCAATAAATACCCATCCCTGCTTGTGGGTAGGATTCGCGCATAGCATACCAAAACTGAGAGAGTGCCATTTCCTGAAAAGCACCACATGCGGACGAATCATTTTGAAGATCATAAAATTGGTCTTGTAATTCATCAAGATTATCGATAACATCCGAAGCTGCAGGTGAGAACGGATTTTCGTACGAATGCAGCTTCTTGTTCTAGCTTATAGTTAACGACATGGCCTTGGTCAGGTTCGTGACGGGTTCGATTCGCAGCTGGAGCCGATCGCATTTGACATATATAACGGGTGGCTGCTGACTCGAAGTGCGCAAGCTCACTTCGCAGTCTCTCAATTGCTGTTGAATTTTCAGTTCAATATAATTTGAAAATAACCTCAGTTATTTAGTTATATGTTATTACTTAAAAAATATCGTTTGAACTCAGCTTTGAGATATTGAAGATGCTTTGTAATCCATGTCTTCAAACGTTCATCGAGTTTCTCATGCTAAATAGCCCTGGATGAATTTTCAAATACGGCGATATTTCCATTTATCACTTTCCGACGTCAGTTTTGCAGTTTTGAGTAAAAGGCATTCAAACTGTCGCGGAAGTTTTAAAAATTTCAGAATTGTTTGCGATTAATAAAATACCGATATTTCATAAATAAATTTACGACCTCCCTGAATAGACCTTTGCGACTCCCACGTTGAGAAACCCTGCAATAATGGAAGTTTGAACAGAAATGTCCTACCGGTATCTGGTATTCTTTTCCACTTTTGTTTTAGATTGGTAACCCTTTCATTTATTTTTTCAATTGAACAGCTTGCAAGTCAAAGCTTTGGTCAAAGAAAGTGACTGCATGGGAGCGTAATGATATTTCTGTCGTGCACAATTTTTTTTTGCGTCTCTGATGCATTCCGGTCAACCTAATACAGACTTTGCTGTTTCTCCATTAATTGTTTTTCTTGTTTTTATGTTGCTTTGTATCATTGTTTAGCTTCCCAAAATGGATTAAAATTCTCGAAGAAAAAATCTAAATAAACAACCCAAGACCACAACGTCGGCTCTGAACACTCGGACAAAAACTATAAATCGTTGTAAGAACGTACGGGAAAGTAAAAAATTGACGAAAGCTGTTTTCAAGTAAGCTGCGGCATTTATTTCTAAATACTGTAGTAGTATTCTGCATTCTACTATTTAGATATCCAGGCTAGCTGCCTTGCTTGTTAACTAAAAAGATTGTCTTCTAACTGGGATGGCAGTAGGCCTACGCACCGTATTGATCTACGATATATTGGAAATTTGCTTGATAGGAACATAAGTTGGAACAAAATTAAAAATAATGTGTTATAATGGCATGAGATAACAAACGTATACTGACAATGAATTTGAAAAAAAATTTTTTTAACTGCCTTATGGGTCATAGCTTTTTTGATGTATAGCAATAATGGCTCTGATAACTTACTATACGCGCTTGATTGTACAATACATGCTGTTCTAACCTGCTATTCTTTCCATGAAAAGCTTAAGCTTTAAGGTTGCTACACAGAAAAGAAATGCCCGAGCGACACATAAATCCTAGCTTAAGTGGGTGATTAAACGGGTGCTTGAAATTTTAGCACTTCAAAAAGTTAAAATGGCACAGTAGCTCGAAAATTTGTTCATTTGTGTAGATTGTAGGTTACGAACAATTCAACAAAAGCTAGTGAAACAATGCCTTTGAAGGCTAGCCGCTTTTGAATTAAACTCTATAAGAATAGAAAGTAATGAGTGTCAACTGGAAAGTGAATATTTGAAAAGAGTAAAAAGAATCGGTAGCGGTACCAGTAGCAAGAGAGGTATGGAAACTATAGTCCCGGACCTTCCGGTAAATCGTCCCCCCCAAAGGAAAAAGGTCTGCAGCTAACGTCAAATTCAGGTCTGCAAAAAACATGCCCCCCCTAAAGACTAGCCCAAGGCCCCCAAAGTTTTGATACGGCCCTGATGATGCTTGGTGCTTGAGAAAGTTTTGATACGGCCCGGTAGATGGTGGTGCTTGAGAAAAAAGTGCATAGCATTTTCAGTTTTCACTTCAGCATGTTAAAAGGTTTCATGGCTTACAAATTTGTTTCTAAGCGCGCCTTTTGAGATTGGTGGAGATGATGGTGGGCATAACTAAAATGGAGCAGTCACAGAATTTGGGAGGTGTACCTCTATCAGCATTAAGGACTCTAGCTAGAATTTAGAATTTAGTTGCATATTTATCCTTCTATCACGAGAAAGCAATCAAAGCGCTGTAACGGGCTCGCGTAGGAGTTGCCGGCCGTCTGTCTACCACACCAAGATGGGGGATGCCCGTTAAAGTCCTTTTCTAACGGCACAACGTGTTAACTTACCGGCTTGTTCTCCACACTATCCCCGTAATGCTGAGCGTCAAGCAGGGAAGCTGACAAGCTGTGAATAGCAATCTTAAAGTCATTGGTTTGATCCGACTTGGAATCGAGCCCGAGTCTACAGCTCCACAGGCAGACGCTGTTACCACTCGGCCATCTGAGCTGTTAATTGTCGACTTTGTTTTACCGATTTGATATTTTTATTGAAATTAGAAGCTGTTTTTACAAAAGCATGAGCAAGTAAAAAATTTTTTTGTTGCACGAATTGCATCGGCTGTTGTAAGCTAAGGGGGAGTAAGCCTTTAGTCACGGCTGACTTGGCGCGTAGTCAGCGCGTGCGCTACAATCCAAACCCCCTTAAATCTGAAGTTAATATTTATCACTTAAATTAATTATTTTATTTTATTTTTTTTATTTAGTTGCATATTTATCCTCCTATCACGAGAAAGCGATCAATGCGCTATACGAGCTCGCTTAGGAGTTGCCGGCCATCTATCTACCACTCCAAGATGGGGGAATCCCGCTAAGTGCCTCTCGCAACGGCACAACAAGTAAACTTGCCGGCTTATCCTCCACACTGTCCCTTTAATGCTGGGCGTCAAGCAGGGAAGCTGTGAATACCAATTTTAACGTCATTGGTTTGACCCGACTCGGAATCAAACCCGAGTCTACAGTCGGCCATCTGAGCTCGGCCATTCTTCGATATTGTAATAAACAAGAGAATACAAGCATGGTAAAATCACCAAACAAACACAGGAATACAAGCATGGTAAAATCCTTAAACTTTTAAAAATGTGTTGAATTTTTTCTTGCAAGAATTTTTGGGAATTTGGATAACTTAATGACGCAAAAACGCAGAAATAATTGAAGCATTTGGATTAAGTAATTGCTAACTATTAAGGTGCGGCTGACTTGATGACCTTGTGGTCTTTCGCTATTTTCTTCTGGTGTGTTTTTCGTAAACTCTCTGGTAAAATAAACTTGACTTGATGTTAGCTACAAAACTAGGAGCATTAAGATGGGTTTTCGAACTCAACTACAATAAAAAGATAACAGCCAGTATATTTGCAATCATACTCACAAACGTTTCGGTAAAAACTTATACCATCATCAGTGTGAAACTACATAGTTATGCTGTATTTAAAATAATTTCTTTCTTGTGCTGGTTATTCTAGCCTAGTGCCTATGTAGTTTCACGTTGATGATTGTATAAGTTTTTACCGAAACGTTTATGAGTATGATTGCAAATATACTGGCTGTTTTCTTTTTATTGAAGTTGACTTGATGTGTTTTGATATTGCTGTTAATACTTTAACTCCAAGTCCATCTTTGTTTTAGTAATTGTGTGTTTTTAGTTACAAATAACACATCCAAGAAACAGCTAAAATACTTCTGTGAACGTTTCGGTTCACTTCTGGTACCATGACGTTTTCAACTCTTTCTTGTCTGTGTCATGTGATGTAATTGCCAACTCCCAAAGTGTATTTTTTTAATTGGCAACACGTTTTAGTTGTCAATTGCAACGCGACGCTAAAATCCGACATTACGTCAATGTCGCTCTGTAAATTGGAATTTGCGTCAACTACCCCGTCCACTTGTCCAATTTTCGTGGGCATTAAGGCCGGAGGTTTTTGGTTCTCGTATCTGCTTCATAATCAGTTTATTGATATCATAATAAAAAAAGTGATTACTGAAGCCCACGAAAATTGAACATGTGGGCTTGGTAATTTTAGCCGATGTATCGGTACCGTACCATACCGTAGGTATCGCTACCAGTATTGCAGGGTTGTACCGGCCTAGGTATCTTTCTATAGCTTTAGTAACTTTAGGTTAATTGAATAGAGTATTGAAAACGTGTGATAGTGATTGTTCAGTCTCCATCGGCAAAAATAGCTGTGGTAATCTTTTGGACAGGTACACTTGACTGGGCATATTTGGCAGTTAGACTACCGGTAGGTATTGGTCTGATAATAGCCTAGCCTAATAATACTGTACTGGTAAGTAAGCTAACAGGGTAGTCTAATTTAATTCTTTTTTGATATTTTAGCGGTTTTAAGTGTACATTAAAGCAATACAATGCAAAACTGTTGAACAATTGATGGGTTAACATAGGCGTGGCAGCTAAGGCTAAGTTTAAATTTAATAGTAACTGAGCTGCTTCTCTTCTGGTAAAGATTTGAACCACGTGACAATGGAATTAGTGGATGTTCGACAACCGTCACCATTGCCAAAAGATCAAGGTATTATTTAAAAACAGTAATTTAAATTTAAACTTTATTTCTTTTACTTAGGAATGATCGCGATTAAAAATTTTTGTAGTTGCATTTTTATCTTGATGCAAACAACTCTGCAGCAGCAAATGCCCTGTACTCTTCAGCCATCTGATTGCTTGATCAAAATACTGAACTATTTACTGTGACTTTGATTAGGTCTAGGAAACTGCCAAGATATGTATGACCAGAATAGTTTAAGTCAGTTTGTATATGTTGTCTTGTGTCTTATATATTTTTTTTTTTGTGAATGAATATTCAAGAGTGAACTAGACAAGTACTTTATTGGGTTGGTTTTATACAATAGCAAAAGCTGTGCAATTTTTGAAAATAATTGATTAGTTATATCTGAACATGTCAATATGAGTTGTGTAATCATGCATTTTTTTTTTAATTGTTAGGCTTCATAGGATATTCGTAAGCAATAACATATTGTTAGTGTAACCAAATTCAACTGCTTTGTTCAAAGTAGACCTAAAACTTGTCCGGGTTTGGCCCAGTACAATCTCGGATATACGTCTGTCTCGGCGCACCATCCAGCTGGCAAAATGTTGAGGAATATCACTCCCATGGGTGAAAAAAACTTTTTTGGAGAACCCCAATTTCTGCTGCCGGTTATGGGCAGTGAGGCTAGCACAGCATAAGGACTTTTGTTTGTGATGACCCGGTTATATCCAAGAAATGATGGGAAGTTCGGTTAAAAGTGATATTTTTCGATTTTCAGCCAGCGACACTGCTGAAACAGATTTGAGTCAATCCATGCTCACTGTTCATTCCAAAAGTGTTAGTGAAATTGCACATAATGAAACCGCTTCTGATGAAAAGTTGGATTCTGCTCCTGGGAATCTAATTGCTACTAAATCAGTGAGTTTTCCTGTATGTAGCAAAGTAACATGATGTTATAAAGTGGATGATAATTCAGCAATTTAAGATTGATTAAGAGGAAGATTGCCAAATTTTTCTACATCTGAGTCAGGTCGATTGAATACGAATGTTTGTTGTAAATTATTTTTGTACATTGGTGTTTGTTTCAGTAAATATCTTATCCATATGTCCATATAGTACAACTGGAACTTGTCAATTTTTCTTGCAGATAATGCTCTGTGACCAGGGCCGGATTTGCCAATAGGCTAGGCAGGCTGCAGCCTAGGGCTTCGGCGAAATAACGGGCTTCGTCATGAACAACTAAGACTTTTTGGAAATCGATTATCCATACCTTTTTATACATTGAAGAGATAGTCTGATAATTTTTGAACACTATTTATATTTAGTTGCATATTTTTTCTCCTATCACCAGAAAACAATCAAAGCGCTGTGACGAGCTCACTTCGGAGTTACCGGCCATCTGTCTACCACACCAAGATGGGAAATCACGCAAAATGTTTTTTCCAGCGGCACAACAAGCAAACTTGCCAGCTTATTCTCCACACTACCCCCGTAAAGCTGAGCGTCAAGCAAGGAAGCTGTGAATAGCAATCTTAAAGTCATTGGCTTGAGCCGAATCAGAATCAAACCCGAGTCGACAGCTCCAGAGACGGACGCTCTTACCACTCGACCATATGCACTGTTTTTGAGACCTCATTGATCAAATAGCTTAGGGCCTCTCATTGTCTAAATCCGGCCCTGTCTGTGAACACAAAAGCCAGAGCTATTATTTATTCTAATTGTATAACTTCTAAACTCACGGCATACACCTTAGCCAGTACTCCGTGTCTCACGCAAAATAAACGATCATCAGATTGATTTTTGGCTATTCAAATAGTTACCGTAGATTGGTTTGTTGCTTCGACAATGCTTGCCTTTTTTCTGATAATGGTGGTAGGAGATAAAAGATCAAAAAGATCACTGCTCCTCAATCCGCTGTTACATACCGTTATACCTGTTTGCACAATTATTTTTGAAAAATTTTTTGCTTACCAACACCGTTTTTTTCATTTGTGCCGGATGCATTTTTATGTAATGTACCTAGCACCAGCATAACCTTGCTTTTTTCTGACAAAGCGTGGGTTATATACGCCATTATTTGTTACGTTGCAACGACTGTTTTATGGAGCAGTGACTTCGAGCGCAGCGCGAAGGAGAAAGCGCTGCACTAGTTTTGGGATCGATTCTCGTCGCGGCTTTGCTTGTTACATGAAATCAACAGTCGGGTTCGTCAAGATAATAGAATAGAATAAGAATGTTAGTTCTGTTGGTGTTAGGTACATTAAATAAATATGCATCCCAGGTTGCATGCTTCTAGAATTTTCTATTTCGCATTTTTTGCAACATGTTTTAAAATATGTGGTTATTGTTTTTATTTCGCTGATATGTTTTGAATTTTGACTCTTACATAATTATGCATTACATAACTATGCATCCCGAATTGCATGCTTGTAGAATTTTCTATTTCGCAGTTTTTGCAACATGTTTTGAAATATGTGGTTATTGTTTTTGTTTCGCTGATATGTTTTGAATTTTGACTCTCTTGTAGTTTTGATAAAATTTGTTACATCTTATTTTGCTTTCGTTAAATGACGTGAAATTGCTATTACAGGATGATGGTCGGTCAACTCCTACTATGAAACTCACTATTATTGACGATGACCATGTGACGTCATCTGTGTCAAGTTTAAAAGATTACCACAAACTTCAACATGGCCGACAAAAGAAGAAACGAAACAAGGTTGCGCCTTCAGATCTGGATGTTTTGGACTTAGAGAGACCCTCTTCTGCACCTTCAACCAATAGGACTCGCCAGTGGTTGAAAGAAATCAATGAAAATCGTCCGATGACTGCTGCTCCAAAACTCTCTCGCGCTGTTATTCCAACTCAACCAGAAAATGGTAAATGATTTTTACTTATTGTCGGCAGCGTAAGGATTTGGAGCGTCGTTTTTACGACGGCCATGTTCGCAAGGTTGACGGTTTGGTTCAACTCCCGCCCTAGCCTCGTTGTAACGTCCTTGGATAAGATGCTTTACTATAATTATCTCTTCTTGATGAAATGTAACAAGCAGCAAATTAAAGAAGTTAGAAACAAACCTCAACCGAAAAACTCGTAAATAAAGGCAATTCATAAGCGAGTCTGGATTCGTCTTATGTACAACACATCCGTCGCTTTCTCGTAACAAGAGGATAAAATTCAAGAAATCAAACTTTTGTGTAATCAGAATTAAGCAACATGCTTGGGTTTATTAAATGCTACCTATGCAACTGGTGACACCTTTCACTTGACTTATTGTTCTCATCTTAATGCAGTAACATTGGTTAATCGATGTTAACAGTGTAAGGAGATTCGAGTAGATCTGCAGATTCTACATCAATGTGCGTTTTTTACTATGATTAATCTTGAACTGATGAATACTACTGAGTGCGATACAGATGGAAACCTTTATTAAGTTCAAATTGGCCGGAGTAACTTTAAGTGTGAAATTTTATTTACACCAATTTTTTGTCACAAAGTTGAGATAAGCTTAATAAATCTCTGTTGTATCACAAAACATTATTCGGCGTTGGGCAATTCAGCGTGACCGCCTTGGCGTTTAGGCTTGGTGTTATGGGTCAGATTCGGTTTAGGGCTCTGGTTTAGTCTGAGTTGGGGGCAATGCTCGGATTAGGGCCAGAGTTAGGCGTTTCAACACCGAGTCTCCCCACGCCAGGTTGGTCACGCCGAATAAGTCACTCACTCTTTATATCGTAGCAATAGTTCAAATGAAATAGAAACTTCATGTTTTTGCAGAAAACTCCATCTTTTTTCTACTCGCGGTATTACGCCGAACTGTGTAACGAGTGGCGGGGTCCATCTCCGCTGCTTAGCGCTTGGGCAACACAGAAACACCGCAGCGGTGGCGAGACGTGGGCGACTGTGGCCGCTTTGACCTGCCCAGGAATCGAACCCAAGACCTCCACGTCGATAGCGATGTCTTTAACCACTAGGCTATTCGGCCAATTTAAAATTTAAATTAATTGACGTTTTCAGTCGCTGCTTTTGAAAATCCAAGCTTTGAACGAGAATCAATAAAAGATGCAGTCATTGAGGATAACATTTCAATTGCTTCAACAAATAAAAACGAAAGCCATGACAATGAGCCATTGCAGCCAGCGGTCAACGAAACTGCTTATATTCCTTATGAATATGCTCGTTCGATGATATCTCGCATTGTAAATGACATGAATAAAATGAAATCCAGTCATCTACTCATCATGACGAAAATGGAAAGTGAATACCAGAAGATGGAGCAACAGACACAAGTAAATGCATTGACTCTGAAGAATATACTTCAACTGCAGCTTTGAGTAAAAATATCAATACCTAGAGCAGTGGTTTTCAACCTTTTTTTAATGATACGTTCCTGAGGCTAGGGAACCCTTGAGCAATAATTAAACTGTCTTATGCAATAAAAACAATGGATTTGTAGAATAAAATGAATATACTCACGTTCAGATTTTTTTACCATAAAAATACATTAAGATTACGCGTGGTGGAGCTCCATGACGCATTATTACGATAAAATTGTGTGTGGATATAGTAATAATATGGATTCTCGTATTTTGATGTAAATTTGCGGAATCCTGGTTGAAAATCACTGGCCTAGACTCTTGATTGCAATGTACATTTACGGCAATGGAGCTTTAAAAGAGAAAAGTGAAAATTTGGTTGTGGTTTTGAAATATTACCTTCTGGCAAAATATCACTGTGTGCACTATCATGCCCTGGTGCTGTTGAGATTTATTGTAATGTATTATGAAAAGAGCTACTGTGATGACTGCCAGCAGCTGTGCTAATGAAAGTTTATTGTTTTGAAGTGCCGGTCAGATAAATGATAGGGTAATGCGTCTATTTATACAGCTATTGACCGAAGGTTCGATTCCGAGGCGGGTCAAACATACGTAGGTTGTCAGAGCTCCCTGATTGACGCTCAGCGGTAAAGGGATAGTGTGGAGAACTAGCCGGAAAGTTTACTTATTGTTCCGTTGGGATAGGCTTTGAACGGAACTCCTCTATCTTAAGACTTACGAACAAAGAGACGGCAACTACTTAGCGAGGTTGTTGCAGCGGTTTGATCGCTTTGTTGTTATAGTAGGACACAAATATGCCTCTAAATAAAAAATGCTGTTTTGCAATGCAGATTCAATTCAACGATTGCGTGTCACATTTGCAAGACCGTCATAAGAAACGAATTGAACATTATCGTCACATCATTGAAGTTCTGCATGCTGAGTTGCAATCGAAAGGATCGCTACGTAACGAAGTTATACAAGTAGGTTGAATTGTATCCTAATAGTGTCTTTATACCTGCTGTTTAGCGTTGTAGCTAAAACATCGCAATAGGCGCGAGAAACCTGGGGTTCGATTCCCGCGCCAGGTTAAAATCGGACACAGCATCGTCTCGCTACCGCTGTCACGTTTCTGTGTTGTCCAGGCGCTAAGCCGCGGAGATGGACCCCAATTCGTTACGCGCTTCGTTGTAATACTGCGAGTATAAAGAAAATTTGCTTTGATTTATGAGGCAACTTAATTCGTAATAGAATTTGAAAGAACGAAATGAGGAGTTAGCGTTGGAACGGAAGAAGATCCAGCAGCAGCTCAGCAGATCGCAGATGCAATTTGTTCCTCTTAAAACTGTGCAACGGGAGTCTCCTGAACCCAAGAGGAGAAAAGAAGAAGGTAAATTAAACATACTCAGGAGAAAAATTTTAATTATAACAGCTCAGATGGCCTCGACTCGGGTTTGATTCCGAGCCTGGTCAAGCCAATGACTTTAAAATTGGTATTCACAGCTTGCCTGCTTGACGCTCAGCTTTAAAGGGACATTGTGGAGAACAAGCCGGCAAGTTTGCTAGTTGTGTCGTTGGGAAAGGCACTTAACGGGATTCCCTCATCTTAGATTGGTAGGCGGATGGCCGGCAAATACTAAACGAGCTCGTCATATCATTGCGATAGCCTTCTCGTGATAGAAAGATAAAGATGAGACTAAATACAAAATAAAATACAAATTGGCTTACTACTTGTCAGTTTATGTTGGAACGATTTTTGTGATCGTCCCCTTCAAGACGTACGATTCTGCTTTTTGATCCATAATTCGTTATGCTGTACTACTTCAACTTGGTAGAACACATGCAGCCAGAATACCTGAAAACATTGTTAGGTTACTTGACGTTTCAGATGCTACTTTCGACAACGGGATGAGTAACATCTTGAAACATCAAGTAAATACAAAATGTCTGCAGCTATTCTGGCTGCATGTTTTCTACTAAAACTAGACAGAAGTTCCGAGCATTATACTTATTTGAAGTTAATTTTGAATAACAAAATTCCATTGAAAAGTCAAATGTTCACTTTACGGCTTTAACTGCTTAACAGGCGCTCATATAGTGTATGTATTAGCTTTGACGCAAACGTGCTTGTCTTTTACGTCGTATTTGCCCAAAAGACCATTGTTTGCTGACGATATAAATGTTTAGTTGCCATGGAAAGCGATCTTATTGTGAAGTCACATTGCCATAATACGCTCGTCTGATTTATTACGTACAACAAATGTTTGAACATTTATTTAACCAGTTCCCTTGGCCTTAATTACATGGTATATTTCTGTGCATCTATCACAACAATCTGTTTTTTTTTTCTTGAAGCTCCTAAGGTAAGCATGTATTCATGAGCTAAAAATTCGCTTAAACAACGACTTTGCGAAACAGTAATCCAACTACATCTTTGTAGTGCATTGTAGCCAGAATTCACCATTGTTGAGATGTACTGTAAATATGTGGAAATTACGGCCAGCTAAAGAGAGGCTCAATCTCTTCTGACAGAGTGCTCAAAAACTATTGCCGCTGATAGCTTGAATTGTACTGAATAAAATCACTACAGCCTGTTTCGCCGTTGTCGCCTCCTCAGGTGGTTTTCTTATTCAAATAAAATCAAATGGAACAATTCTATATGAATAAGATAGCTATCTAAAGAGCCGACAACTTCACAACAAGCTGTAGTGGTTTTATAGTGATTTTATTAAAGCTAATTTAAAAATAAAAATTGCTACATTTTAATATACTACAATTATTTTTTGTAGACGCAGTTTCCATTGACAAAGAGCCTGAAGAAAAAGCAGAGGTAAGGCTTGCTTGTGGTTTTGGGATCAGCTTCCAGCCGTATGGCTTTACCCCTACTGTAACTGCTTAATTAGCTGAAATTACATTATAATTAGAACTGCATAAACAGGAAATCTAAGCCTTTTTCACCTTGCTTAGCTGCGTAGTCTTACTGAAAATGGCAGCTATTAACTTCTGTGGTTGCTGTGAAATCCTGTAAAACTCATTTTGGTGACTAACTGAAGATGTTTTTTTTACTGTAAAATTGAAATCTTGTCAACTGTTCTAGCTCCCAGATCCGTAGTTCTTGAATTGTTGTTGGTAATCATTCTGATGAACCTGTGGACCACTTTATGAGAAGATTTCTCGACCAATATTAAATAGTTATGATGGTAGATATACTGTACTTGTATTTAGGTTTACGGACGACCCCTTAGGAGGTCCATAGACCCCAAGATGAAAACTCCCGTCCCAGACCATAGTAATTTTTGCAAACGTACATTTTATTGTAATTTTGGTAGAAAACATGCAGCGAGAATAATTGAAAACGTATTGTAATTACCTGATGTATCAAGATGTCACTCATCCTATTGTCAAAAGTAAAATGTTCGTAGTTATTCTGGCTGCATATTTGCTACTAAAACTAGTGATAAGTTCCAAGCATATGCTCCGAAGCTTATTGTAATCAATGATTTTGATGTAATGATTCGTTTCTTGTTAGGTTGTGGAAGATTCAGATGAGGAAAAAGAAATTCCAGGTAAGGGAAATGTTACTTTTTTGCTACAAGCTTGACATGTTTACCTCAGAGATATTATCAGTTGAATTAATTGGATAGAATAGTGATAGCACAAATAAGTTTGTGCGGTTAATTTTATTCAACAATAACAGCTCTTTTCGGCGCGTTGGTGGGTCGCAAAGTGTATTGTCATGGTTTTATCTTTTAATATTATTGCTTTTTTCATCTTACAATATGGCTGTTGAGATACTCAGTTTTTTAGTTTTTTAGGTTGTTGTTTTAAGATGACACTCTGTTGACTTGGATAAAGTTTTGAAGACCATTGATTTATAATTGTTTTAGTTCTGTGGTTTTGATGCATTGAACTGAAAATTCAACAGTAATTGAGGGAGACTGCAAAGTGAGCTTGCGCTCTTCAAGTCAGCAGCCATCTTTATATATGTCAAATGCGATCGGCTCCAGCCGTGAATCGAACTCGTCACGTAGGATCTGTCAATTACACGCGGTACCGCTAGGCCATGTCGCTGACAAATGATGTAGGAATTAACTCGCAATTATCCGGCTAGTATGGTAACAACCGTATTGAGATTGTGGCGTAGCATGATGTGATGTATTTGTTACAGGAGCGTTAGTAGTGGCAGGTCTTGCTGCTGTGGCCAAAGTGGAAGATGTCGCTGCGGAGCAAAAAGAGAATGAAGTAAGTTTTTTGATTGTTTTTTTACGAGCTTTATGTGTTGGCATGCAAATTTGAACTTGTGCCTAACGCCATTTACTAAATTAAGTTTTGAAAACTGAAGTTTATCTCGTGGCTGGTTCCACTGCGTAGTGAAGTTGTTTGGTGTATTTTGTATTTGTGTTTTTATTCTCTTATCACAAGAAAGCGATCAAAGCGCTGTAACGAGCTCGCTTATGAGTTGCCGGGCTCCTGGTCTACCATTCTAGGATGGGGGATCCGCTAGTAATAACCAAAACTTCATCCATTGAAAAAAAAAATCACAGAAAATCTATTTTAGGGTAAGTCTCAAGAACCAGATGAAACAAAAGATGATGAAGAAAGAGATACTGATGTTGAAGAAGACAAGGTGGGTTTTGTAATAAGTAATTTCATTAAAATTTTGAATTGACATTATGCAGAAAATATGTAGCTCCGAAAATAAGGTTTGCTATCAGTAAGCAGAGGGTTTTCAATGACACAGGCCTAGTCCAATGGCGTACCCAGCCAGAAATTTCGGGGGGGCTAAGCAGTAGTCTACTTGCAGTCGGTCAGTTTCTAAAAAAAATAAAAAAGATCCTAAATTTTTGATCCCCTTGAAGAAACAGACTTTGGAGGCAAAAAATGCCCCCTCTTGCCCCTCTTGGATCAAAATAGACTTAAATCTTCATATTAACATTAGTACTTGTGAAAATATTTTGAATAAAAATTGCCCCCTTCGTCCTCCCTCCTAGTTACGCCCTGGTTAGGTCATAGTTACTTCCTGAAGATGCTACATCGTGAAACAGTCCGTAACGACTTTAATCTTGTTGTAATGTATTCCAACAATCTATCCATATCAATAATAGCAATAATTTATCACTATGGCCGTAGTAAGGGAGATGGGGGGTATAGTCCGCCCCGCAGGTAATTCGCATTCTCTAAATAATATCCGCTGCTGACGTCATGGTCAGGTCTGGGAACAAACATAGCAAACCGAAAAATTAGCTCCGGATCTTCCCCTAATGACTTTGTACGTCCTTGTTTTCATACCGATTAAATAAAGTAGTAGTAACAACACGTAATATCTTAAAGAAAGTACCAATTATTAACAAGCAATCACAAAAAGCGATACGATTTGTTGAAGATGTCTGCCAATGACTGACTTTAAATGTCTCGTAGAGCATCATATATATTTCACTGGCAAAATTATAATGAAGTGCGCTTTATGTTTCCTTATCGCAGGTCAAACCTGAAGTTCTAGATGAATCCGATAAGGAGATAACGGATAAAATTGACGAAGTTGCTCTTATTAAAGAAGGCACGGATATATCTCTCAAAGAAGTAAGAAATCAAATTGAATCTTCATAATACTCTCGACATTACGCTGAAGCGTGTTACAAGTGGCGGGCTCCATCTCTGCTGCTTAGTGCCTGTGCTACCCTGCAACCAAGAAACGTCGCAGCGGAGGCAAGCCATTGACGACGTTGTGTCCGATATGACCAGCCCGGGAATCGAACCCCAGACCTGTCGCGTCAATTGCGATGTCTTGATCCTCTACACCACCCAATCGGTTTGTTCATTTGTATGTTCTTGCATCCATTCACGGTGGACCAAAAGCATATTAGCTAGTGCATCACTATTAAATTGTTGAGTCATAATCGTTTTTTGCTTATGATGTTGAAAAATTTGTTTGTGATAGGTTTTATTTGTGCCCACAAATGAAAAAACCCTAGGATTCCTGAGATCTATTAAACTCTGGGAGTAGTTGGGTGTTGTAACTGTTTATTAGGTTTGATGGCTTAGCCAGCCAGAATTTCGGAGGGGGGGAAGGAACAAAACAGTACTTTCATCCGGTTGAATTCTGAAAAAAAAAATCTTTGATGGCCTATATGGAAGAAGACCCGTGGTGGCTATGAGCTGCCCTCTGTTGCTGCCCTTTGGGTCAAAATAGTCGAAAAACTCTTCATTAACATTGGTATTTGAAATATTTCGGAGGTGTGTATTGCCCCCTTCCTGACTACGCCTCTGATTAGGTTATAAAGCTTTAGTGCAAGCACGCTAATTAGGTAATACTAGAGTGTACAGCCATGTAGTCCATTGTTATTCAAATAATTACAATAAAGCTGCCACTTTTGCACCATGGCATAAAACCCAGCTCAGCATAGGCATGTAGAGTTGACAATAGGCCTATTTACATTAGCGGGTTTGATTATGCGGGTTACACGCTTTAGTTTCAGTTAAGAAGATTTTTTAATTTAACTGGCTGTTCTTTCAACGCATTTTTTAGCGGGTTGAACCTACCTGTTGCAAGTGAGTAATGTCCAACCTGCAAAGCTTACTGAAGCAGAACGACGTAAGTTTGCGTCTGACGTAAGCGGGTTGGATTTAGTGGGTTAACCCGCTTAAATTGTGCATGTAAATCGGCTTAATGGCACTAGAAGTGAACCGAAACGTCCTTCCTGGTTTTCTTAGCTGTGTTGTTTGAAATAGCTTCCTAACTCCCAATATTCAAATAAATTTAAACGCATTTGCAGAACGAAGCAAAACCCGATGATAAGAAAAAAACAGAAAAACCTGCTCTAGACAAAAAGAAAAAATCAAGGGTAAATGTGCTTTTTTTATAGAAATAAGACTACATCCAGCAATAATTTTTTATCCCGCCTCGTCAGAAGGGTTGAGGCATGAATTATCTGCCCTGCTTTACGACTGAGCCGCTATGTGCTGTAATATGCTGTGTTTTGTCTTTTTTATTTAAAGTTTTCCCGCATGTGAACCTTTTTTATGGTGTCGTGATATTAACTGACAAACTTGCTTGTCGTTGACCAATTATTGCTTGTTTTTAGGCTAGTCTCAAAGCAGTTGAACCTATTTCGTCAGCTGATCAAGCTCAGTTAAACAAGCAACAAGCTCTGCTGGCCACCAAACAAAACAAACGAGTTAAAGTAAGTGTTTTTACTGATGGTATTTTGCCGCGAGATTCCCTATCTTTTAATATGCTAATAACATCGTCGTGAAATGCTTACGTGAACTTGGCTGAGTGGGTTCGATGCTCAGCTAGGTTATCTACAATAATGCATGTACAGTAATTCGTTAATGTAAAAGTTGCTGTTATCAGCCCTAAACAAAGAGTTGTAAAATAAAAATACATTTTGTTGTTCTTGTATCCATTTTATTGACTTTTTAATCCTACTGTATTGAGGTGTTATCGCGTTTTTGCCACTTGTTTGACCTTAAAACATCCATAAAATGCTCAAGGATTTCCTGGATAAAACCAGCTCTCATAAATAGCCGAATTTTCAGTAATAGGAAAAACCCTAAAACTCTAAGCAGGGGGTTAAAAAATCAGAAGGTAAAATTCAACAACCTCGCCCAACCAACTAGGTCTAACCACAGGCCCCACATGCCGATCCACTAATTTGCAGCTGCAGACGCGTTTCGACCTTTTTAGGTCTCATCAGTGCAGCATAGCAACCTACCCTCTCCAACACCCATCTAACACCTAAACCAAACTCACTACACTTCAATTGAGTTAGCAACCTCTGTCTGTGTGCTAAATTTACTTTCCAGCAAAACTAGAGTAAATGGGTAAAATTTAAAAAATGATAACGGACTTGTAAGAACAAACTTAAATAATAACTAACTTAAATTATAAAAATTATATATAATATAATAACAAACTTAAATTATAAAAATAATAACAAACTTAAAACATCGGTAAGGTTCTGCAACATGGGCTTTACCTGTAACGAAGAGTTAATAAATTCAAGTTACATTTTTACGCATTTAATTATGTGAGTTCGTTATTTTAATCAACAACGAAGATAAATTAAACTTCACCTCCTTCGTATTGACATTGGATTTTGTTTTGAAAGTTTTAAAGATTGTATCCTCTCGCTGGATCCTGAAACTAAGAATTTGAATGGAGTGTTAGCATTTGTTAAAAGTTTTTTTCTCTTACCGGGAGAATAATGTTGAACCAAGCGTCAGTTTAGTCGTCTATTATTCTTCGATTCGAGTGGGACCCCTGTGACATCATACACTACAATTAACAAAACAATAAGTTTTCGTTCCGTGCTCATTAATGGTTAAAACTGTTTTTCAAATGTTGGAAGTGTGATGGAGCTTTGCGATTGCATAGAGCAGAGGTAGAGAACCTACGCCCGTTTAAGTTTTAAATGTGGCTTGCGTCATCTCTTTGTTAAGTGTGCATTAAACAACACACTGGTAGAATAGAAAACGTTAATCTTTCTTAAAAACTGCTTCACATTCATCTACATGCTGTATTAATGACCTAAAAATTACGCAAAAAGTCTCTGATTTCACGGTAAAAAGAATAACTCACCGTGAATGTTTAATAAATTTACGACGTAATATTGTATTTTTAAAGCAAAACTTAAAAATTAAAAGTAAATGTGGCCCGCTGAAAATATTATGCAATTGATGTTGCCCGCTGTGCTTTGCCAATTCCCCACCCCTGGCATAGAACTTGCCGCGTGTCCAATAAACGTAGCTTTAAGTGTATAATTACTTGCCGACCGCTTCAGATTTTCTTATTTTTGATCAGTTTAGCTCCCACTTTTGATATTATATGCTGCTTTTCTAGCCTAATCTCTGTTAATTTCCCATTTTTTTATTCACATAATTTTGGTGTTTAAATTTAAAACGTTTTAATTCAACTGTATTTTTAGTTGATTATCATAAAAGGGTTCTAATTGGAAACTTTACCAAATTAGTAAGAATTACATTTATGAAGTGTTTAATTTAGTTAGCGAAGGTGACAATTGCATTAATTAACTATCTTAATTTGTTTACATTATCGCGCTGGTTACGCTGTAAACATCCAAGCACATTTCCTATTCGTTACTGATTACCACTGTGACGTCACAATATTAATTACATAATTTCTACCAATGACAAATTTTTGCGCGGTATGGCCGAAATGTACTGCGAGATGTTGCAGACCCTGCGCAACGGGTTCGATTCACGTGTGGTACCGGTTGTATTTGGCATAGGTGGCTGCTGACTCGAAGAGCGCAAGCTTACTTCGCAGTCTTCCTTGTTAGCAGGGACGGATTCAGTAAAATTTAGAATATTCTGAGGGTTACGCGAGTCGAAAAACTGCTTATCTTGCAGTTTTTTGCTGCCGGAAATATCGCAGTGCTAGTGTGTGGATATGCATGACTAAAAATTGGGGGGAGTGGCGGCTTGATCCGGGAAGGTCTTGTGTTTGATTACTGGGCCGATCAAATTGAGCACAGTGTTACCGACGGATCCACGACGGTGCGATGTTTCTTCGGAGCTGTGTTGCCCAGGCGCTGACCCTTGGAGATGAACCCTGCCACTCGTTTCACGCTTCTACGCAATACCGCGAGTATAACAAAGATAGTAACAAAATCAGGCCTGCCATTGCCGACATATGCCAACTAAACTAACTGCTCAATGCTAAAGCCTGCCGTTGCTGGGGCTTGGTTATATATAGCTAAAAATTGCATTGAAAACGCTGTAAGCCCGGTGGCCGAGTGGTTGAAGAGATAAACTCTCAATCACAAGGTCCTGGGTTCGAACCTGAGTCTACCTGATGAGCGGTCAAACCGCGAAACTAGTCATGGAATTGGTTTTTACAGCTTTTATGTGGTAAGTCTTCTGGCCTACCATTATATCTCTTTAAACTTCATATGCAGACTTACGTCCGCTCCACATATTTCAAAAAACATCATGTTAGTGCAACTTGATCTGTGGTTTGTCGCTATGAGCCTATAGTTTCAAGGTGGTTTGAATGCAACTCTATAATGCTTTGCCCACAAGGCAATACGTTGATTTTATGTATAAATAAATGCTAAACTAATTTCCAAATAACAACCATGCTTTACGCATGAAATATCTTGCTTCAACCTTTTTCTTTTTTGCTTTTGTAATGGTTTTAAGCACAAATTATTGTAGTTGATATTTTTTAAACAACCTTTCAATGTAATTAAGTAAAACATGTCTCGGTTGATCGCAAAATTTCAGAGAAGACAGAGCTATGTTTTTAAACCACCAAGTTATGCCGACTGCATGTTATTCACTGTCCAAATTTCTAGTTTACCAATTACCCTGTCCACATTTCTAGTTTACATGCTTTCAAAGACCCGCAAGCTTTCTGCATCATAATCAATTTTTTGATGTCATCATTAAAACAAGTGATTATACATCAAAATTTGATTATGAAGCACAAAGCCCATGGGCTCTTGGAACCATTTGGACATGTAGATAGGGTGCATATTTTTGGCTGATTTTTGACAAGCTTGTGTTGCTTTTAGTGGTGCTCGCTTCATATGCCTGTCATCAAAATTTACACCTCTTTGGTGAGGTTTGAACTCAGGTCTTGCGATAGTGAGAATTTTTTTTGATCCGAGTTTTTGGTGATCACACCACGATTGTTGCTGCGTTTATGTCAGTGAACTTGTTACGTATCGGCGCCGGACGTTTAGGTTCAATTCCCGGGGTTCAATCGCAGCGGTGGTGACACCACCGCTGCGATGTTTGTTCGGAGCTGTGTGGCCCAGGTGCTGAGCCGCGGAGATGGATCCCGTCACTCGTTTCACACGCTTCGGCGTAATACCGCGAGTGTAATGAAGATTTGATTTTTTTATTACGCAGCACAAACAGACTTGTTATTGTTGCGTAATATCATTGAGCGATAACGAAGTGATTCGCGACTTTTCGGAGACATCCGTTTCATTTACCACGTAGGAAACTTGGTTAATTAAAGGAAACAATAAGGTTTCGATCAAATATTTATTTACATGCGTAGTTATGTACGTGTAATTACTTATATCAACAAGAATTAAGTAAAATGCGTCTCGGTTTCTCGCAAAATTTCAAAGAAGACAGAGCTATGTTTTTAAATGGCAGCTTTGTTTTTACGCTATTCGCATTAAAACGACACCTTATTTTTCCAGGTTTTACCAAGGTCATATTGGTCCTGTCATGTCTCAAAAAAACGTCATTGTTTTACAAAGTTCGGTTTAGATTATACTCGAGGTATTACGCCGAAACCTGAAATGAGTGACGGGACCCATCTTCGCAGCTTTGTGCCTTGGCAACCCAACTCTGAAGAAACGTCGCCGCGGTGGTGAGCTGTTGACGACACTGTGTCCGATTTAACCGCCCGGGAATCGAACCCCACACCTACCGCGTCAACAGTGATGTCAGTGATCACTGCAGCAACCAGCTGCGGTCTTGGTTTGAATAATACCAATGGTATTTTTTAAGACCCTTGCATTGTTTTTTGAATAGGTTGTACGGAATTTTCACGGAAAGTTTTCAAAACAATGCTGAATTAACTAACATTTATCGACAGTGTACAGTTTAAGTTTTGTTAAACCATAGCCTAGCAGCGAAAGGCTACGTGTTCGATTCTTTGTGTGTCTAGTCAGCGAACCATGTATGCGATAGGCGGCCGTAGCATTCGGCACTTTCTCTTATTTTCCTATTGTCACGTCATCATAGTGCGGTTATGGCTATAGCTGCACCAACCAGCGCTCGCGCTTTTCTAAATAGTCTCATTGTTTACATCAAAACAACTCCGGTTTACGTAACGCCTTGTGATGGTGTTGATGGATAGCATATTTTTCGAACTGTCGGCATTCGCTAAGAGACCAATAGGATGTAAAGAGTTTGAAACCTTGTTTCTATTTCAATTTTCTGAAGATGTTCTTGTATGCCGGCTGGTGGTAGTTAAAGACATCGCTATCAGCGCGAGAGTCTGGGGTTCGATTACCGGCCCGGTCTAATTGAATGCAGTGTCGTCAGCTGCTCGCCACCGCTGCGACGTTTTTTGGACCTTTGTTGCCAGGCGCTAAGCCGCGGAAATGAGCCCCGCCACTCGTACACTTCGGCGTAATACCGCGAGTATAATGAAGATTTGGTTGTTTATTTTTTTGTTGTTGATGTGTAATTTTCTTGAACTTTTGAAAGCTTGCCATCAACTTAAAGCGATGAACTTGACCTTGTCTGATTTGTTGATTAGTCAACAAGATCGATATCTCACATCAAACTTCAATTATTTTCAATGTTTTTCCAACAGCTGATGGTATGTGGATGGCAGAAAAGATAACTGCGCTCGCACTGCCAAGCCGCCCAATCTCTGCTATCTGGAATCAATATATGTAATGCATCGGCATCATTTTTCGTCGTTTGCTGTTCATTGAGGAGAAAGTTTTTTTTGCAATTTTGTCAGTCCGGCCTGTTGCCGAAGTGGATAAGGCATCGCTATCGGCACGGATGGCTTGGGGTTTGATTCCCGGGCCGGTCTAATCCGACACAGTATCGCCAATGGCTCGCCATCGCTGCTAAGTTTCTTCGGAGCTGTGTTGCCCAGCTCTAAGCCGCGGAGATGGGCCCCGCCACTCGTTGCTTGCTTCGGCGTAATACTGCGAGTATTATGAAGATTTGATTTGATTTGTCAGTGCCTTGAGTCTTGACGTAAGCATTTTGACGCGGGTTCATTCGGTTCAACGGTTTAATGACAGTAAGAGCCTGTCTTATGGTCAGGCTTGATCTTGTTTTGGGAGTATATGACACAAAATTTGTGCGATTGTCAGCTGCTATCTATAATTTGAGCTTTTTGCTTCAGAACATTTCTCCTGTCCACTTGTCCAATTTTAGTCGACTTCAGGCCTCGATTTTTAGGTCTAGTTTCTACATCACAATCAATTTCGTGATGTCGTAATCACTTTTAACTATGACATCAAAAAGTTCATTGTGATCCAGAAACTAGAATGAAGAACCGCTGGATTAAAGCTCACTAAAAAAGGACGTGTGGACATGGTAATTGTCATTTTGTCTTGAAGAAAAGAGGCAACTTTGCACAGTAGTCGTTTGTAGAATAAGCTACCTTGGTTCGTAAAATTGCCTTTGGCTAAAAGAGTTGAATTTTTTCTTTGTTACAACTGACCTGCATTAGTTGTTTCGAACTTTATACGGCTTGCAGTTAAGCTCTCCGCTGTATACATAAGCAAAAACAATCTATAGTATATTTTTGTTAGCTTGTTACCGATATTTGACCTGGCTTTGTAGCTCTCTTGCTCAAGTTAATAATGCACAATACTGTGCTGCCTGGCACCGAGCGCGCTTCGTCATTCTGCCTTCTGGTGCTGTTATTACAGATTCGCTTTGGGGCATCATTTAGCGCCGACGCCGCCTTATTCCTTACATCACTGTATTTTGACGCTAGCCTTATGCAGGATGGTGCAACTGTGCTCTTTCTCATTAACTCCAACTTTTCTTGCTTGTTCTTTTTTGTGATTTAATCTTTTCTATTTTTCTTAAAAATCCCGTTCTACCTGTTAATCGATACTGTTCAAAAAATTTGAATCTTATTTTTGTATTGTTTTAACTTTCGTTGCTGATTGGTTGTTTAGTGTCACGTGGTATTAAGGTTACCACGCCCAAGTTCCGTAGTTGCGAACAAAGCTAACTTTACAACAGGTTTTTTTAAACGCGTTTACCCTATCTAACCTTTCACAAACGCAATGCAATTATTAGTAATCGGCCAATTGGCGTAGTGGTTATGCGCATCGCTCTTGTCGCGGTAGCCGTGCGTTTGATTCCCGGTCTGGTTAAATCAGACGCAGTGTCGCCAACGACTTTCCCTCCGCTGCGACGTTTCTATGGACCCACCCCTCGTTACACTCTTCGGCGTAATATCGCTAGTATGATGAGGGTTTAATTTTTTAAAATGCTTGCCTACAAAAATATTGAAATGAAAGTAACTGTAAATAGCTACATCATTGCGTTAAAATAAGTTATATAAATGAGTAAGGCTATTTTAAAAATGAGAACCAAATTGCTTAAAATGTTTAAGTTACTGTTTTGACATAACGATTTGACATAATCGTAAAGCTCTAATAAAATAAAACCAAGATCGCATCTTCACTATATTCGTAGTGTTAAAACATATCGAACACAAGATGGAATCACAACTAAAAGATTAATTAAATCAATCAAAACTAAACTGAGTGACAGAAGGGTCAAATTAAAACAACTCGTAATGCAAATCAATTAATTATTATTAAACAAGATTTAAGTTGATGAAAACTCATTAACAATCAATCGTCCGACGCTCTTGCTTTACGGTGCTTTGCGAACACCGTTTTGCCATGTTTTCAAGTTTTTTATGGCTGATTTTTCATTTTTCCGGTTACGAGAAAGTGTGGGAATGCTTGACAAATAGAATAAAACTTTCATTACACTCGCGGTAGTACGCCGAAGCGTGTAACGAGTAGCGGGTCCATCTCCACGGCTTAGCACATGGATAACACAGCTTCGAAGAAACATCGCTGCAGTGTGGAGCTGTTGGCGACACCGTGTTTAATTTTACCGGCCTGAGAATCGAACCCAAGACCTTTCACACCGATAGCGATGTCTTTAACTACTGAGCCAACCGATCGGATTTAAGCTAAACTACTGGCGGAAAATTGAATTCAAAAATTTCATCTTTATTTTCGGCATTTTGTGAAACATGTTCCTGAAATAAGCGTTTTTTGTGTAAAACATGTTTTTTTCTCTTTTTAATGATCAGGCATGACCTAATTATATCCAAAACATGATGTGTATGATTCTGCAAGGTGCAATTACTGGTTAGTAATGTTTATTTGACCTTAGGTATGCTTATATTTTACTTAATATTCTCATGCTTTAAAAGAATGCAGAGAAGTCACTTTAGCATAATTTGTAACCGGTCAAGTGCATAATTCCCACGCACAGACCACCAGCTCGTTTACAATGTATTGATTTATTAGAAAGTAGATGATTACTTTTAAAGTAATGTCAATAATGCTTGTTTGTGTGTTTTTCTTGCTTTTTTATTGCTCTTTTGTTTAGGAGCTGGAAAGACAGCTAGAGGCTGAACGACGAAAATCAGAACAGAACCGTAAATCAGCCAAGAATGTTGATGTCGAGCTTGACAACGCAAAAACTGAACTTGCGAACTTGAAGAAAACCCTCGCTGAACAAAAAGCAGAAGTAAAGCTCGTTTTTAATATTCAGGGTGTTTCAAAAGTCTCGGGAACATTTGAAGTCCCTATATCTCCTTAACTATGAATGGTAGTAAGATAAAAGTTGTGCCATTTCAAAGCTAATTACGTTTAGCTTTTTGTAAGGTTATTGATTAATTTTTGTGTAACTTTTTATATCCTTATTAGTTTCCGAGATATTCAATGTAAAATGTGCCCCAGGTTTTTGGAACGCCCGATATTCTGAGCCTGGGCATTTTGACCTGACTGCCGCGATACTGACTACCTGGCAGAGGCGGAGCCAGAAAAAATATATGAGGGGCCGGATTTAGACCTTTAGAGGCCCCATTTCTATTCGCCTTTAGTGATCAATCTCTATACCCGTAGCAGTGGCATAGCCAGGAGCCCAGTGCCCAGGTGCCCCCCTCCCCCAGCTACCCCATCGCTACAGGTATCACCCCTTAGAAGCAGTCCTGAAATATATAACCTCTGAAGGTGCGGTCACACTAACTGAGACCTTTTAGACATTGTTCAGATTTATATTATTACGACATCACATCCGCACCAAGCCATGTCATAATAAGATAAATCTGCACAATGTCTCAAAGGTCTCAGCGCCTCAGTGTGATCGCACCTTGAGAGTGAACACTGTTTCAAGTCATTTCAGGTTTTATCAGTGCAGTTGGTGTGGCCGAAATTCTTGAGGCAATATGTGCGCCCGAGAAAGATTCTTTTTGGTGAAAATAATTGTTAAGTTTAACATCCTTAATAAGTTGCCTCTGTATCCGGCAAATTAACATTGCATTTTTGTGACGTTGCAGAAAAAAAGACAACTGGTTGGTGGTGCAAAGCTTGAAAATAGCCAATAGGAAGGGTTTCATATTCCCGAAGCTTTTCGTCTGACACTTATCTAGGGAATCGAGAGCGGTTATATCGCTATGAGCATTTTCTCTTCATTCTGACGATTCCCTTGACAAGAATCAGACGAAGAGCTTTGGGAATATGAAACCCTTCCTATTGGCTATTTTCAAATTTCGTACCACCAACCAGTTGTCTTTTTTTTCTGCAACGTCACAAAAATGCAATGTTGATTTGCCGGATACAGTAGCAACTCATTAAGGATGTCAAACTTAACGTTTATATCAATAATTACAAATTTAAGCCGGTATTCAACATAATTAACCTGTATTGGCATGTGCATAGCTGCATATTAAAATTTAACCACTGTTTGACAACACCTACTTCCACTATTCACACCTTTCGATCCACTTATTAACGTTTCATTTAACTGCTCATTCATTCAGTCATTGTTACGGACATGCTTCCGACTTTGCTGACGGTAAAATGGTAAAGAATGTTTTTAGCCTGTCCACATGCTCGGATGGTCGAGTGGTAAAAGCGTCCGCCTCTGGGGCTGTGGACTCGGGTTTGATTGCGAGTCGAGTCAAATTAATGACTTTAAAATTGGTATTCACAGCTGCCCTGCTTGACGCTCAGCACTTAAGGGACTGTGTGGAGAACAAGCCGGCAAGTTTACTAGTTGTGCCGTTGGGAAAGGCACACTTAGCGGGATTCGCCCCATCTTGAAGCGGTAGACAGTTGGCTGGCAACTCCTAAGCGAGCTCGTTATAACGCTTGATTGCTTTGTTGTGATAAGACGATAAATATGCGACTAAATAAAAAATTCACATGTCCAGTGTAGGTGGTTCAAGCTATTTTCGTCCCATATGTGTTGCATTATACGGTGTTTGGTAGTTGTCAGGATTGCAGCTGCATATCTTGCATATTAAAGCACAGTAGCTGTGCATAGTGCAAGGAAGCTGCTTGATTTGACCGTATGCTCGTAGATCGGAATTCGATGCGAGATACTCTGTTTAACAAAGATCACAAGCGATAACATGTTTGCAAGAAATGATTGTAATCTAACACAAACATTGATCTCGTTCAAAAGCTGTTCGCTTTTGAGAAATGCAAAATTTCTATTTTCTTTGCGAGGCATTAGCTTGGAAACTCAAAAACAGAGATTTAGATACTTTCCGCGATGAATTAGCTTGTTCAGAAACAATGTGTACGCGAAGGCCAACACACCATCCTGCGACATATTCCCCCTGCCCACATGTCCATTTTAAATGGTATATTTTTGACGTTATATGTAATCAATTTTTTTAAACATGACATCAAAGAATCAATAATTCTGATGCACAAAGCCCGTGAACTTTGACCTACTTAAACTTGATATGTGGATAGGATAATTGGGTCAGTGGTCATGTTTCCATGCATTCACAATCCGCTACACTGGTAACAGTGAGAGATCCCACTACAAATATTGAAGTCGTTCGAAGATTTTTCAGTTGTGTATTGACACGTATAAGATGATTTTTTCTCGTAATTAACCACCAAAATAGCACTAGTGAGTTGTTTCGTTGCGTTAGCATCCAAGTTGTTTACACTCAAAAGTTATATTTAGTCAATTGCACGTTGGCTTGTCAGTCAACAGTGATTAGGGCCATTTTCATTTCGACCTAAAAAAAATAGTTTTTAACTTGCGGTTGGCGTAGTGGTTTAAGCCACCGCTATCTCTGCGAAGGTCTGGACTTCGATTCCCAAGCCGGTCAAATCGGACACAGTGTCGCCAACGGCTCGCCACCGCTGCGATGTTTCTTCGCAGCTGTGTTGTCCACGCGCGAAGCCACGGAGACGGGCCCCGCCACTTGTTACACGCTATGGCGTATTATCGCGAGTATAATGAAGATTTGATTTTTATTTTTGCTCAGTTTTGACCTTACGTGTTTTGGCTTTGTGTGACTTTTATTAGTATACGTTGTCATGCGAATTTGAGCAATAACCTCAATCTACTTGTTTAAGAATTATTTTGTTTGTTGTTTACACTGTAGTATGCAGGTTTGATTATTAAATTGCATAATTTTGGGTGGTGGCTCTTGACTTCAAAATGCAAGCTCACTTCGCAGCACTCCTCAAATACGGTTAAATCTATCGTTTGTAGACCCGCTTATCCTTGGGGGATCGCGGGGCAACTGTTGGAGTTTCCAAGCATCTCGATCTTTTGCGACTTAGGGTAGATAGTCTTGTGGGAAGCCAAGGCGAGACCAACTAAGATTTTCAACGTAGTCACGCCATCGAGTTCTAGGACGGCCTCTGCATCTTCTGTTCAATGATTCGAAAGTAATAGAGTAGCTTACGTTAAAGCCTACCAAATTGTTATAAAAAAAATTTTATTTTTCACTAAAAGTCATGCAAATTGCCCTGGGCTTTCCTGAGATAAATCTATTCCATGTCCACTAGTCCGGTTTATGTAGTTCCAAAAGCCTACATGTTTTCTGCATCATAATGAACTTTTTGATGTCATAATTAGACAAGTGATTATGTCATGAAAAATTTATTTGTGACGCAGAAAGCCGTGGGCTTTTGGAATCACTTGGGCATGTAGACAGGGTAATACAGTGCAAGGAAGAATTTGATTTTCAAAGTTATTTTCATGCTGAATTGCAAAACAATCTCATTAAAATAATGAGCTATCAACGCAGTACACGATACGTCATCAAACGCCTGAGGCTTAGTCGGTACGAGATAGCGCGCGCGCCTCAGCGTCAATTCTTTGTACAGGAAGATAACGACATACATTGTACAATCACTGTTTCGCTTTGAGAATTCAACAAACTTGAAGAATAATTCATCCAAAATATCAAGAGAAAAGTTATATTTTATCAGATAATGGGGAAAAATAAAGCCACAGTAAATCCCAATACTGGATGTTTCGACAGTATAGATTCGGCTGTTATCATCGGCAGGGGAAGCAAGGCAGTACAAAAGTAAAAGTTTTTTTGCACTGCTGGTGATGACAGGTGAATCAATGTGTCGAAACATCCAGTTTTAATAATTGTTGCAGCTTTATTTTTCTTGCTTAACTTATTTTTGCCCCATATTTATTGTATTACGAAGTTTATCAGATAATGCCTTCTAAAAAGATTTAACGAGCCCCTCATGTCAATAACAAAGCCAGGGGGCTCCTCACTGACCCCCTTTTTTAACGTATGATGACCTTTTTGGGGATTGATCACTGCGGGCGAATGAAAACGGGGCCTCTCATTGTTTAAATCCGGCCCTGCCCTCTCCCTCTGAATGTTTCTCTGGATGCACCCCTTGTTTATGTTGATATATCCTTAATTTGATTGGACGATTAAATCTATGTTGTGGAAGCGTTCAGTTTGAAGTATCACTGTGCTTATATTTTTCTCCTGAATGGGTTTTAATTTTGCAGTTGACGCGCCTTGAAGAAGCAGCTGGAGCTGGAGCAGTCGCCCTCCAACAACTCCCCGGCTTAAAAGATGAAATCAAATCCTTGAGCGCTGAAAATGAGACCTTAGTCACGAACTACAATAGTGAGAGGGTCCTGCGCAAGAAGTATTACAACATGGTCGAAGATATGAAAGGTAATCTCTTCATTATACTCGCGGTATTACGCCGAAGAGTGTAACGAGTGGCGGGTCCTTCTCCGCGGCTTAGCACCTGGACAAATCAGCTCCGAAGAAACGTCGCAGCGGTGGCAAGCTGTTGGCGACACTGTGTTTGTGTAGACTGGCCCAGAAATCGAACTTATGACCCAAGTTTGGCTTCGGTCCAAAAATATACTTCAAACACTATGTTTAAATGTTTGTTAAGCGTTGAATTTTCTTCGTTCACTTCCAAGTTTGGATGCTTAATTTTGGCAAAATACAAAAGCAAAGTTTAGATAAAAATGAGATGTTTTAGAAAGTTGGTAATTATGTTTTAGAAAGTTGACCGTTTTTTTGGGTTTGTACAGGAAAAATCCGTGTCTACTGTCGAGTGCGTCCTTTGAGCAAAACAGAAAAAGGAAATAAAAATAAATGCGCGGTTTATGTTCCGGATGAATACACTGTCAAGATTGAAATGAATAGGGGGGGAATGAAAGAATTTCAGTTTGATGAAATTTTTTCTGAAACTGCTTCTCAGGAAAATGTGTTTGAAGACACGAATAGGTGAGTAATAATTCTGTTTCTTAAAACTGGACGTTTCGACAACATAAATTCAGCTGTCATCATCAGCAGTGTAAACAAAGGCTGTACGGAATTTTATGCTATCTTGCTTACACTGCTGATGATGACAGCTGAATCTATGTTGCCTAAATGTCTAATTTAAAAAACTACTGTTGCTATATTTTCCCTCCTTACGCTGTCTTTGTTCCATGTAGTCAGAATAGCTGTAAATTTAATAAAGTAGTAAAAATATTGCGCAAAAATAACGCTTGGTTACTAATTTTTTCTGGGGTGTTGAACCTGCCAGTTGGCAAAGCGTTAATACCATCACTGTCGATGCGGGAGGTCTGGGTTCGATTCCCGGGCCGGTCAAATCTACAGTGTTGCCAACGGCTCGCCATCGCTGTGATGTTTTTTCGCAGTAGTGTTGCCTAGCGCTAAGCCTCGTAGATGAACCCCGCCAATCGTTACACGCTTCGCTTCGGGCGACCTCAAGTATAATGAAGATTTGATTTTGATTTAGTTTGATCCAATCTGCAGTCGATGGATACAACGTGTGTATCTTTGCTTACGGCCAAACTGGATCAGGAAAAACGTACACCATGATCGGAGACAACGACCAAAAATTCCCGGGCATTGCTCCCCGTGCTTTCAATCGAATCTTTGACATAGCTGAGAAAAACAAGAAGAAATTTACGTTTAAGGTTAGAATCGTTAATTGCCCTGCACTCTATTAATAGCTATGCACTCTGTCTACATGTCCAATTTTAGTGGGCATAGGCCCTCGGTTGTTGGACCTAGTTTCTGCATCATAATCAACTTTTTGATGTCATTATCACTTTTTTAAACTATGACATCAAAAAGTTGATTATGATGCAGAAACTAGGTCCAAGAACCGCGGGCCTATGCCCACTAAAATCGGACATTTGGCAAGGTAATGAACTAACTTGGCTTCTGAGTTCTTTTTGGTTCAACCAAGCTAATACGATTTATTGCTGGCCGCGCATTCGCTTTGCAGTGCTTTCTAATCATGTGCTTTACAGTATCGGAATGAGCTATTAGGTGAACTTAGAAAGTTACAAGGGTCGTTCTCACAATGCTTTGAGCTTTTTATTTAACTATCACAATAACAGAATTTTATCGATGAACGGTTTTTGATTTCTCCGACCTCGAAGGAATGTGACAGAGCTTTCTAATGAAAGCAGAAGCAAAGTTTATAGGAAAAGAAAAAAGAAAGTAAATTAGAGGGATAAGGTAATAGAGGAAATATAGTCTAGTGGTGCCAAGTCGCGGCAATGCAGCGATAATATCAGTAAAGTGTTCATGTCAGAGCGCTTCGCACGGGGCCCTCTAACACCTTTCGCCCGAGGCCAGGTCGCCCTAGACGATAAAAGTCCTTGTGTCATGTTACAACCCATCATTCGCTCTCAGCTTTTGGACTACTAACCTCAAGAAATAAACAAGTTACTGCCATTGGCTAGAAGTAATACAGAGTGAAAGATAAGGTAAGTTACTGTAGAGTTGACGATAATATACTAGTGTAGCAATATGTACGACAACTTTATTCAGTTTTCTTCGAAACTGTAATAACGAAACTGTAAATAATGTAAGCTGTGTATATTCTAGAAACTCGAATCATGGTGAAAATTCTCGAATGTTGCATACTAAATTTAAATTCATTTCGCTTAGTGTTTGAAACAAAAATAGTACTTTTCGCGATTTTTAAGTATGTTCAATAATTATGTTCATCAAAATTTTATGGTGAAAAATTTAACTAAATCCGATTGCGTTTGGCAGTAATTGACTATCTTCATCAATTTTTATAATTTTAGAGTACCATTTACGAATTTTATTTTTGCCTGTAAATATTGCAGTTGTTATTTACTTGTCGTTAGTTTTTGTTCATGAACTTATGATAGCTGTTGTATTCAGTGTTTTTTTAAGGCATTTTGAGGAACCGAAATGGTCTCTCAAAATACTCCAGCGGTCTCTCAAAATCTGCTTCTAGAATAGTGTTACAAGCTGTGTTTTACGTTATCAATTGCTTAATGGTTTTTCAAGCAAAACCTTAAAAAACACTGGTTGTATTACGTTAAACCGTGGAGTGCCATTTCAGTCAAAATCTTTTTTTTTTTCAGTTTGAGTGGTGATGAAGTCATTAGCACTTATATTGGTCATAGTTGGGCTAGCTGCTGCTCAATCCAGCACTGCAGCCCCACAGAAATATTCTCCTGAGCAAATAAGAGCTTTGGAACAATTTTCGCGACGAATTCAGAGCGAAAAGACTATCGCTACCAACTCAAAAGACAGACCAGTTGACCTCCCTGTAGGCCCGTGTAAGTCTTTATGCATCGTGTATTGTCATGTTTTGTCTCAGGCCTACGTTAGGGTTCTCAACCCCTTAGCGGGTCACTGGACGTTGAGCACTGGGCACAAGCACAAGATTTATTGATGGTATTTAACCACATAAGCCAGCGGACGGCTATGGCTGCTATGAATGAAACACCGACAAAAATTTGTACTGGTCTAGGTTTCGAATCGACTTAGCTATGTACAGTTTAACATTTCAATAATTAAATATACTAAGGCAAATACAAAATTTTGTTTAGTTTTACATATAGTGGCAACAATTTGGATAAAAATATACATGATTTATATATGTATATATATATATATATATTTTTTTTTTCAGTATGCTTTGTAAGCAGTGATTGCGCGGATGGTTATGTATGTTTCAATGTCACTGAAGTTTTAATTGATCTCATGACTCTTGCTCATCACGAAAATGAGATTCCAACCTTGCAACGAAAAGCCAAGATCTCTCTTCACACAAAAGAATGTATCAAGGCTTCAGGAGACATCTTTTTCGGCCATACTCCTAAAGAACTAACAGATCGTTTAAAAGAAATCGTACTTCTTCTAAGGGATATTCTGGGCAATGAAACCACTGGCGTTGCTCGATTCGGCATGGACTTCAACGATCTCACAGTTTCCTCTGTAAATGTTGAGTTGCTCGGCACTCCGTTGATCAGACAGGCTGGTACTGCAGGTAAGTGAACTTACAGCTAATCTTTTTTACTAGTTGATCCGAAATAAAGCTGTAATGTTTTGCAATTAAGTGGATGCCTGGCCCTGGTGTGATGTGCTTTTATAGGCATACTGGTGTAATTTAATCAATCAATGACTTATAGTGCTGTCGTATGCTTTCGTAAAATTAAAATAATGGAAAATGTGTGTGTTGTGATGTTGATGTGAGTGATATTCCTGACGCTTTAAGCAGAAGTAAAAGTTTATATCTTACGTTGTCGTGAAAAAAGCGTCTGCCTCTGGAGCAGTAGTCTCGGGTTCGATTTCAAGTCGGGTCAAACTAAATGACTTTAAAATTGGTAATCGCAGTTTTCCTGCTTGACGTTGATATTAGATTGACAGTGTGGAGAACGGTCACTTGTTGTACGGTTGGTAAAGGCACTTTGCAGATTTCCTCTCTAAGAATGATAGGCAGGTGGCTAGGAGCTCCTGAGCGAGCTTGTTATAGCGCGGTGATCGCTTTCTCGTGACAGAGGGATGAGTGTGCAACTAAACTAAATCATAAGCGCGTTCATGCTTTTTTTTGCTGAGCTAGTTATTATCACCGTTAGTTGTCATCGTTTTAATGCTTTGTGTTTGCAAATTCAAACTAACTTTATTAACGTAAATTTTTTAGGTGGTTTTGGAGATCCGAGCAGTTTACTCTTTCTTCTTCTTGCTCTTCGTGGCAACGATGGAAATTTAGGAACTGACAACACATTGCTCCTTCTTTTAGCTCTTACCGCGTTTCAGCAGCCTGGTACTGGTCTTCCCGGCGCCCCTGGTACCCCCATTGACAATAATTTGTTTTCTAACCCATTCTTACTTTTTGCGCTTCTTGGCAATGATGGCAGCAGCAACAACAACGACCTTTTACTGATTTTACTTCTGACAAGTCAAAATGGTGGCTTGGGCGGTGGTGGTATCGGCGGTGGGCTTGATCCAAGCAATAATTTTGCCAACCCACTTCTTCTTCTAACACTTCTTGGTGACAATACTGGCGGCAATGACAACCTATTATTGCTACTGTTGCTGAGTGGCGCTCTTACCGGTGGTTCTCCTGATCCCACTAATCCTCTCGGTGGGGGTGGTGGCCTTGGTGGTCTATTGCCACTTTTGCTTTTGTCTGGTAATGGCAGTCTTCTTGGAGGTAGCGGAGGTGACAATGACTTGTTGCTCTTATTGGCATTGAGTGGTGGTTTGGGCGGTGGAGATCCTGCTGCTGGTGGTGGCCTTGGCAGTCTATTGCCGATTTTGCTTTTGTCTGGCAATGGCAGTCTTGGAGGTAGCGGAGGCAACAATGACTTGCTGCTTTTATTGGCTTTAAGTGGTGGTTTGGGCGGTGGTGCTGCAGATCCCTCAAATCCATTGGGTGGCGGTGCTGGTGGTGGCCTTGGCAGTTTATTGCCACTTTTACTTTTGTCTGGTAATGGCAGTCTTCTTGGAGGTAGCGGAGGTAACAATGACTTGTTGCTCTTATTGGCACTGAGTGGTGGTTTGGGCGGTGGAGATCCTGCTGCTGGAGGTGGCCTTGGCGGTCTATTGCCACTTTTACTTTTGTCTGGTAATGGCAGTCTTTTTGGAGGTAGCGGAGGTGACAATGACTTGTTGCTCTTATTGGCACTGAGTGGTGGTTTGGGCGGTGGAGATCCTGCTGCTGGTGGTGGCCTTGGCAGTTTATTGCCGCTTTTGCTTTTGTCTGGTAACGGTAGTTTATTAGGAGGTAGCGGAGGCAACAATGACTTGCTGCTCCTTTTGGCATTAAGTGGTGGTCTTGGTGGCGGATTGGGAGCTCCTGGTGCAACAACGGATCCGTTTGGAACTGGTAAGTAACGTTTGATAGATCTATGACGGTGAAATAAGCACAATCAGTTTAATGTAAAATCAGTGACCTCCTCATTTTTGGATTGTTTCGACCTGTTTTGGACTCATCAAGGAAGCTCGAAGTAGTAGGGCATTGCAATTCAAAAATTTATATTAATAATAACTTGTAAATTTTTTTTGCGTATGGTACTTACCACGTAGCAAAAATTCTTCACCCCTGCAAAAGTGCTAAGATCGCAGAGCTTCGAGCCATGCAACAATTAATTCATAACCGATTTGAAATTAAAACGGCGAATTTATTTTTGTTATTTGCAAAAAGCTGTTCAGTTTCTGTTTTTAATTGCGTTTTCACGTTGATTTCAATGATGTTATTTAGCCTAATAATTCGCTGGCCTATCAACGATAGAAATCTGAGTTATACGGTTCTTAATGTGTATTTTTGCGCCTAAAGATATATTGGAGCTTGTTATACTACTTTCATTAAAATCAAAAAAACTTCATTGTACTCGCGGTATTAGACCGAAGCATTTAGCGAGTGGCGGGTCCGACTCCGCTAGGGCAACACAGCTCCGAGGAAACATCGGGGCGGTAACGGGCCGTTGCCGACACTGTGTCCGATTGGTCCGGCTTAGGAATCAATCCCTTGGTCTCTCGCGCCGATAATGATGTGATTAACATCCTGCCAACCGGATATATTACATGTATTCATGTCAATAGTACAGATTTGACTATTCTCTGTGACAATATAATTTCTTTTTTAGGTGCTGGAGGACTTGGCAGCATCCTGCCTCTCTTATTGATTCTTGGTGATGGTGGTGGAATTGGCGGAGATAACAATCTTTTGTTGTTACTTTTCTTATTTGGTTTTTTCAATGCCGGTCCAACTTCATTTCCTGTAGTTGGTTAATTTCAAATCGATTCACAACCAACAACAAATTCAACACACAACTCAAATACTTGCGCACAGTTAACCAACAACCCAACCGTTTCTGTTTTTCTGACTATTTTTATTTATGTTGTAGCCGTTCAACAAAAAGCCAAACCCAGACCATGATGGTGCGAAGCTTTTCGTATGAAAAGTGGAGGGATAGGGCAGTTGAATGAGTTTACTGTCAAGTTGGTTTACGTGCTTTTTTATAAACATACTGAGGACGACATAGTAAACTTTCAAGTCACGGCGCTCTGTAGTTTTTCGTGTTTTTTTTATTCAAAACTTTGCGTCTTGGTGAGATCATTCTATGCTACCCTCGACTCTCTTGCTTCCCATTTCATCACCGTTTAATGCTGGAAATTCAACTACTACTATGTCTCAAAAGGCATGTTTCTGTTAGCCCAGACCACAAATACTTGATTTTCGAAGTAGCGCACACAAGTTTGAGCTAGCAGATTCAGTATGTTTATGAAAAAAACATGTTATTTTATTATTTTTTTCCTACCAGCTTGTTTGTACGTCACGAGTAAAATAAATCTATTTTGTTTTTATTGTTTTCTTTCAATAAATAAGTTTTGAAAATATTTGCTGTTGTTTTTTTCGTTCTTCACGATTTTCAGGCGGCTAAAAACGCGAATTAAAGCTTTTTACAAAATTTTGTAAGCTAGGGTTATTTTTGAATTGGTGAATTGCTGTACAACATTTAATGATGGTAAGGTAGAGAAGTTTCATCGCTCCTCGAAGCTTTTCGTCTGACACTCTTCGGGAAGGATTGTCAATTGATGATCCTTAAGAGACCTGAAGAGTGTCAGACGAAGCTTCGGGGAACAATGAAACTCCTTGGACCCAGTAGTCCAATCCCAGCTCTCCGTCGTAGGACTTGCAGATTTAAGAATACTGCTACAGTAGCTACGGTTAAAGCATTAGGGAAGAAACATAAAGCCGCAGTGCATCTCAAACCTGGATGTTTCGACAACATAGATTCAGCTGTCATCATCAGCAGTGTAAGCAAGGCAGTACAGAATTGAAAGTTTCGTTTCATATTTATTGTATTCCGAAGGTTGAAGCATTGTTGTTAAACGCCGTAGCTGCTTGCTTGACTTGAAAGTAGGGGTTGGGTGTTACGTAAATAGTATGTTAATGCAAGTGAAAGGTAGCATGACTTTTTAGTTATAGTCGAATCCGGTTGATTGCGTACCGGATAATCGGTTAATCCGCTTTATCGCATGAAGAATATAAATTCCAAACCACAATCGAACGTTTATCAAAGGAAATAGTTTGGTTAATCGCATAGCGGTTCATTGCATAATCCGCTTAATTGAATAGAGTTGAACGGCATTCTATTGAATTAAGCGGATTATGCGTCAAACTTGGTGGCGAAAGCACGATTTTCTGAGCGAAAACAAACTGCTTCAATGCGCAATTGAACTCACCAATTGCCAACGTCCAAAAAAATTCAAAACCGCCACCGATTAGAGATTAAAAACAACGCAGCGTGTGATGTAATTGATGTTCTTCAAAGACAGCTACTGATTCACAACAAAATCACGCTGGTCATTTGAACTTTGTACTTATGCGTAAACGCATAATTTGCTAAATCGCATTAAAGGTTCCTAATATTGACTATGCAGTTAACCGCATTCAACTGTATCAAGAAAACGGTGGACCGAAGTTGCGTCATTGAGTGACGCAAACTGAGGGCACACTGTGATTTATTTTGTAGCATAATTATTAGGGCGATTTTTTATTGACCTAAAAATCTCAAAAAATTGACCTTGTTTTATCAAAAAATTGACTTTATTGACCAAACGAAACAATGAAATGAAAGAACCAATCCATAAGAAAAAAAACACCAAAGTCACTTCAGTTAGTGCTTAGATTATAATGTACGCACATATAATTCAAGTGTTTTGCTATTCGCTGTATTGCAATCTGTGTAACATCAAAGTATGTTCGCACAACTAATGCATTGTCTTTTCAATTCTAGTGTTTTTGACTACCGGCACGTAGCGACAAAAATATGTAACAAATGAAAACACATCGAAAAGCTTATTTCATCATATCCAATTTTGCTAAGATTGCAATCTTGCAAAGCTGTCTGAACAGATCTTTACAATCGAAATCAATCAAATCACATCAAGCATTACATGAATAAATTAAGCATGTGTAAAACTGTAATACCGGTAGGAGTCAGGCGACAGCATGCACCTCCCTGGTACCACCAACAGTTACGAACCTCCATCTCTAAATTAAGCACAAAAGTTTGAAATTAAGCACAAAAGCGGCTGTTTTCAAAAGCGAAAGCTTGTTAATTTGTTTATTGGGGGGACCAAGCATGTCGATTGGGTGGGCCAGGCCCCCCTGGCTCTTTGTCTCCCCACGTATTTTTTTTATCTCGTATTTTTTTATATTTTTTGTCTCCCCACGCGAAATACGGTTAAAAGTTCTTGATTTGTTACGCTTCGGAACTGTGGAGGCTCATGTTAATTCTCAGCTGATGATTTTAAGCAAAGTCAGGATTTGATATAAAAGTCTAGCGATTTGGCTTTGAATGTGAGCGGTCGATTTCTCATACTTTTAGGTACATTCTTAACTTCACAAAATCATGTTTTAGTCCAAACATTATTATTTGCTGAAAAAAAAGAGACAAGGAAAACAAAAAGACAGATTTTTAAATCACAACCACACTGCCAGTCGTTGCTTTCGTACCAATCTACTTAAAAGAAGCGGAGTTATTTCGTCTTTCCCAGAATCTGGCGTAAAGACTGTAGATGGGCCTTCCTTTGTGTATACTTAATATTTAAAGTCTATCAAATTCGACACTAATTCTTCCCCCAATTTGTATGAAGTTATTAACTTCAAACTATAGGCCTTATATCGCTTGTATCGTTGGGCAATGCGCGTATTCGCGTAACTTCTAGCTTGGCGCAAAAAATGTTCTTGTCTCAGTGACGTCACAACCATTTGAGGCTTGCCGCAAATCGTGTTGAATTTAGCATTGGAACAGAGAGACTAGAGGAGAAAAAAGGAAAAAGCACGCTCTCACAAGTTCATGTAAATTTTGGTCTGGAAGTGAGGCACGCTCGTCTCTGCCTCACGTCTGTATTTGAGCGAAGAAAGCTACGTGAATTCTCTATGCGAATAACGTCATAGAATGCACTGACGCAACAACGGGGGTGCCGGAACAGAAATGACTGTAAAATTATAGCTGGCGTCAACAGATATTTCAGGAGATAAAACATGATTATTTAAATCAAAATAATTAGGTTTTTGCTCATAAACTATTTATTCGGCGATAAAATTATTGTTGCTTCGCCATGTTTTTTAGATAGGTGAGGCAGTGCCTCACCTGCCTCCCCTGACCGCACGTCCCTGATGCTTGGGTTGATTTCGTAACGTTGTCAGAACATGACCTGAAAGCAATAGAGACGGCCTAATTTTTTTTACATGATGTGGTCATTTGATCGAGCATAAGTTTAGAAAAAATAACAGTAGGAGAAATTCCGTTAAGTGCCTTTACCAATCTTACAACGACTGAATTTGCCGGCTTGTTCTCCACGCTGTCCTTCAGATACCTCAAGCAGGAAAGCTGTGAATATCAATTTTAAAGTCGAAGGTTTGACTCGACTGGCAATCAAACCCAAGTCTACAGCTCCAGAGGTGGACGCTCTATCCACTCGGCCATCTGAGCTGTTGATTTTGATGTTCTGCCGTTGCATTGTACAACCTGTCTCAACAGACCTAAAGAATGAGTGGGATGGGTCGATCAAGCATTGACAGGTCCAGGGGAGGGATCTCATTTCAGAGGGTTTCAGCTCCTTACCCCCTTAAGTTTTGCGAAGATGTTAATAGATTAGTACTTCATTACTTCTAATTGATGTAGCAAACCACAAAATCTTGATGTTTAGTCCCCTTCATGCATAATTAATTTGTAGTTCCGGCCAGCTTCACCTAGGTTGGTTCACTCCTTGTGGTGCAAAGGTGAGACCTTGCTCGGGCTTTCTGCGTTGCAATCAATTTTTCAATATCACAATTAAAAAAGTGATTATGACATCAGAAATTGAGTTTGCTGGATAAAGCTCCTCGTGTGCTTTTAGAACCGCTTTTAACTGCAATGCGTTTTTAACAAAGTAGTAGTAGTAGTAGCATGTTTTATTCAACGACCATCAAAGTACATATAAAAACTACGCATATCACAATATACGGCCGAAAAAAAGGAACAGCGGCAGAACGTTAACCGTTAAAGCGTGCAATATACAGCCCTGCAATGAATTTAAAAACTAAAAAAAGGATGGTCGCTGCACCTAAAGCATAATATAGCTTATGAGCCGAAAAGAAATCAAACAAAATTGATTTCCAAAGCAAATCTTTTTCAGGTATCTTGTTACATGTTGGAGCTGTACAATGAAAAACTGGTTGATTTGTTGTCGGTTGGAAAAGGCGAACCAGCAAAGTTGGACATTAAAAAAGTAAGGCTTGCTTGGTAGACCAAATCAAATTTTCATTATAGTCGCGGCATTACGCCGAAACGTGTAACGAGTGCCGGGATCCATCTCCGCGGCTTAGCGCCTAGACAACACAGCTCCGAAGAAACATAGCAGCAGTGGCGAGCTGTTGGCGACACTGTGTTCGATTTGACCAGCCTAGAAATCGAATTCTAGATCTTCCGCGCCGATAGCGCTGCGCTTAGCTACTAAACAAACCGGCAAATGGTCAAATAAATAAATAACTGAAGTTATTTTTAGATTAGATTTAACTGGAATTTCATCAGTAATCTTGGGAGACTGCCAAGTGAGCTTGCGCTCTTCGAATCAGCAGCCACCCAGTATATATCACATGCAATCGGCTCCAGCCGTGAATCGAACCCGTCACGTAGGATCTATAACCTTCGCGCGGTACCGCTAGGCCATGTCACTGACAAACAATACACGCTTCTGGTTGTTACATGCTATGCTAAATTATTGAATCGTTTGACTGTTAATTAGCATTTTTGGAGCGTTTATTGATGTATAAGACAGCTGCAATGAAGAAACCCGAAGTTCTTGATCTTGAGATATATGTACACTGTCCGCATGTCCAATTTAAGTGGGTTAAAAACCCACGGGATTTTTGCATCACAATCAAATTTTGATGTCATAATTGAAAAAAGCGATTATTATATCAAAAGTTTTAATACAATGCTGAAAGCTTATGGGCTGTTGGTCCCCTTAAATTGCGCGTGTGTACGGGGTGATTTATGTTTTCATGATTTTGTTCAACGCATCAGTGTATAGACATTAGACATGGGTAATTTCAATTTACATTGCTACACGACGAACCCTTACAGATATATACAGTTATATATCACGCAATATCACAGTTAAAAAGTAAAATTTATCAAACCCAACGGTCTGTTTCACCCAAAAATGATTATCAAGGCGCCCCATAACAGTTAAATATTAAATAATAAAGCAGTGTCTCAGGTAAAGACTCGCCGCAACCATTGGGCAAGTGACACGTCACTTGTCGGTGAGGGCGCAGGTTTGATTCCCACTTGTTGATTTAGCCTAAGGTCTTAGTGGGTTAGATTCAAGTTAAATTCATTAATTAAAATTATTTAGAAAATATACATAGGAACTTTTAGATGGTGTAATAACGTGAATTTCATTATGCTGAACTTATTTTGTGAAAGCGTTCACTAATGTGATTTTATTTTGAAGGATAACAAAGGGATGGTGATGATACAAGGCACAGAAGTTCTTGCTGCTGAAGATCCCAATCAACTCTTCGATATTTTCCTCAAAGGATCTCAGAACAGGCACACCGCTTCTACAAGTAAGTAAATTCAGTGCGGAAGTTTTGTCCAGATGCAGTTGTTTTTCAATTACCTTCCGTTTGGCGTATTGGTTATATACACACTGTCGGTGCAGAAGGTCTAGGGTAGGAGTGGCTAACCTGTTTAAGGGATTAGGTCATAGAATAAACCTTAATGTGAAAAAATACATGGTGTGTCGCAGATTTAATGATATCTATGAAAAACATGTTGCTGCATCTCTGTTCAAGTTTTGTAATCCTAGGCTGATAATAGTTGATCAATAGTTCTCAGCTTAACACATGCAGCACTGACTATGGGGCGACGTTTGGAAAAAAAATTATTTGCTTGGCAACACATGTTTTTTCAGCTTATTTAGTCCTAAATATGTCCGATTTGGACCAAAAAACACCTTCAAAATAAGTCGGAAATTTCCGATGTGTGTTGCGTATTAAATAATTTTTTTCCAAACGGCACCCCATAACTGACACTAATAAATTGCTAAATCAAATCATGACTTTGTTACTGTACAAATGCAGAACTTTCGTCACTTAAATATTTGTTAACATTTTTGTAGAAATTTTGAGAAGCACAACTGGAACGCTGGTCAATAGTTTGCCATCCCTGGTCTAGGGGTTCGATTTCTGGGCCGGTCAAATCGAACACAGTGTCGCCAACGGCTTGCCACCGCTGCGACGTTTCCTCAGAGCTGTGTTGCCCATGCGCTAAGTGACGAAAATGGACCCCGCTCCTCGTTACACGCTTCCGTGTAATACCACTAGTATAATGAAAATGTGTTTAGAAATGAATGAAGACAGTTCCAGATCTCATCTTATTATTGGAATTCTGATTGAAAGTACAAACCTTACATCTGGCGCCATCACGCGGGGCAAATTGAGCTTGGTAGATTTAGCTGGAAGTGAAAGAGTCGCAAAGACAGGAGCTACTGCTCAACAATTGAAGGTAAAATACAGAAACTAAGATCGACCGAGATGATATGTCATCATTGCATTGTCAGATTTAATTAATTAAACTTTTCTTTCCATATTTATTGTATTCCTTACTTTATTATTTTTTTTATTTGCACTTTTTTTCATAAAAAAATAATTGAATGCTTAGATTTTTATCAACTTTTTATTTAAAAACCTCAGCAGTCTGTTTCTCGCTAAGTGCGATTCCGAATCAATGGTAAAGTCCACCATTGACTGGGATGTCGTCACGCGAACCGAACCCCGGCGCGGCGCCGCAAAAAATTTCAACCTTTGCATGGCTGACAAGCTCACCATCATTCGACCGGACCCGAAACACGCCCTTAGCAAACGTTCAGAAAATATAAGTAAATGCAGGCACAGAAACAAATTTATTTTGAAATATGAAAACACATGAACCGTTCCGGCATTTGATCACTTATGAAGCAGTTTTTATACGTGGCGTAGCGTTTTTTTATCCGTTTTTTGTTCGTGTGACGTAATTTTTTTGTTTTTAATTTTTAATCATGTGATGTTTTCTTTGGCGCTGTCTTGCGCAGCTCACACTGAATTGCAGTGAGTACTACAGCCTAGCCTGGGAGAGTGCTGCAACCGTTGATGTACTTTAGTGCTTAACTTTCAGTTTTTAGTTTTTAATTTAGTAGTTTTTTAAGGACTGTATTTTGTTTTTAGACACCTACAGAAGATCGCACTTAGCGAGAAACAGACTGTTAAGGTTTTTCAATAAAAAGGTGATCTGAGCATTTGATTGTTGGCTCTGGCTAAGCCTCTGATGTTCCGACAGCAAATCGCTAATACACTAAAAGAATAATTGTTTCAGGTCCTGTTGTGTTTGCCTACAACTTCTTTCAATCATGGAAGGGAAAACAATACGTTTGTGCCGTGTTAGTAACATTTTACATTTTTTTAGGAAGCCAATTCCATTAACAAGTCACTTTCCGCTCTGGGTGACGTCATATCCGCTTTATCAAGCGAGCAATCGTTCATTCCTTATCGAAATAACAAGCTCACTATGCTTATGCAGGTCGGTGGGAGTAAAACTCATTAAAAATAAACTGTGGCCTTGTTTTTGTGTAATTCGACTGGCAGGTTGGTGTGGCGGTTAAAAACATCGCTATCAGTGCCGGAGGTCATGGGTTCGATTCCCGGGCCGGTCAAATCGGACACAGTGCCGCCAACGCTGCGATGTTTTTCAGAGCTGTGTTGTCCAGGCGCTAAGCAGCGGAGATGGATCCCGCCACTCGTTACACGCTTTGGCGTAATACCGCGAGTGTAATGAAGATTTGAAATTGTAAAGAAGATTTAAACTTTAAGAAACTGAAAAGTTATGAAGCGAAAGTGGGCCAGAGCAATGAAAAGATTAAAAAGCATTGCTGTAGACGGCCTAGTTGCCTTTTTCATGGAGCAATTGATAAAAGACAAAATTACTCCAGAAACAAGCAGATAGAATGCATCAACAAGCCAAGTTGCTTTGGGTCCAGTTGCTAGCGCAGCAATCTGAAACTGCAATCATCTTTGCTTGGTGATCGGGCTAACCCGAATCGCGTTTGAACTATTGCCTCTTCGAGCCCCCGTCTGTTGGAGGGTACTTTTGAGTTTAGCAGCGCTGCAGATCTATTGTTGAGCTCAAATTTTTAGTGCATTTGTTTTATACCACACACCCTGCCACCTTTAGAAGTTGCTTTGTCCATCCGAGTCCACAACAGTGGTGGTTTACAACGTTCAATAAGCTGTCAAACTCGTTACTTTTGAGATATAATTTTACAAAATTTTTGCGAATATCTTATCAGCGCTGGTTTCTATGTGGTGTGATGTTGGCCAAAATTTTTTATTGTTGTTGTTATTTAGGATTCTCTTGGCGGTAATGCAAAGACTCTTATGTTTGTCAATATTTCGCCAGCTGACTATAACTCGGATGAATCTGCCATCTCTCTCACGTAAGTTCAAGAAAAAATCTACAAAGTTAATGCAAGTTTTAACATTTTAACAGCTCAGATTCCCGAGTTCGTATCGTGTCTACGTCTGTAGCAGTAGATTCTGGTTTGATTGCGAGTCGGGTCAAACCAATGATTTTAAGTTGGTATTCACAGCTTCCCTGCTTGACGCTCAGCATTAAAGAAACAGTGTGGAGAACAAGCCGGCAAGTTTACTTGTGCCATTGGGAAAGGCACGTAGCTGGTTCCCTCATCTTACAGTGGAAGGCAGATGGCCGGCAACTCCTAAGCGAGCTCGTTATAGCGCTTTGATTGCTCACTCGTGGCAGTAGGGTAATTAATTAATTAGATAAGCGAGTAAATATAAAAACAAGATTTTCTCAGGTATGCCTCTCGTGTGAAATTGATTAAAAACGATGCAACGAAAATGGCGGATTCGAAAGAAGTTGCAAGGTTGAAGCAAATTATTGCAAAATTGAAATCTGGAGAACAAGTTGATGACTAAGTGAATCGTAAATTGTAACCATTCTTCAAGAAAACTTGTGTTGCAGTGCGATTTCATCCATTTTGTTTTGTAAATAAGGCTTGTAACGCATAATAATAAAAAATGTGTTACATGTCTTATATATTTGCCCATATTTCTACGTTTTCTACGCTTTTATTTGGCTTGTAGTTCAATTCAATTGGATGAAATGTATAAAGCAGTAATTTTTTTGAGATCATTTTTTTTGTCAATTGTATTTTTTATGTCACTGTGTATGATGCTTTAATTTTATCTAATACCATGTTTAAGTCTGTATTTTATTGTATAAATGCAATAAACAACTTTTTGTTTTGTACTTTGGTTATAATCACCTTGTCCGTGCATCCATTTTCACGAAAAACGGTGAACTTTCTGCGTCGTTATTGTTTTATTATGATGTTGAAAACTTGATTGTGACGAGAAAAGCTCACTGGTCTATGATTTTCAAAATGAGCGTGGCCACTTGACTGGACACGGTAAAAAATAAGGTGCTTTTTGTTTATTAAGACAAAAGAAGGTGCAGTACAAAGTTTTAACCGTGTACTTAATTTCCTTGCTCGCATGTCCAGTTCAAGTAGTTTTAAAGGCCCATGGGCTTTCTGCATCATAAACAATTTTTGATGTCACAATTCTACACCAAAAATTTGATTATGATGCAAAAAGGCCGTGGGTTTTTTGATCTGCTTAAATTGGACATGTGGACAGGATGAATGTATATTGTATAATATCGTGTGTTAGTGTGTTTTAATCAAATCACGTTCAATTGTTTGTCTTTGTCCACTTTTGTAGATTTCTACAGTTTTAAAGACGCCCCCTGTCCACATATCCAGTTTATGTGGTCCCAAAAGCCCAAGGGCTTTCTGCGTCATCATTATGTTTTGATATCTTGAGTAAGAAGTGATTGTGACATCAACAATATGATGCAGAAAACCCATGGACCTTTGGAACCACCTGAACTAGACACGGAGCCCTATTAGGACTTTATGGGACTCTATGTTTTTTGCAGACCTGATTTTGAGGTTAGCAGCAAACTTGGTTTTTTAGAGAACGCGTTTTGGGGGAAGCCCCGGATTACCCCCCCCCCCCCTAATTCGGCTCTGGACATGTGTATGTACTTGAAATCGCAGTTGTTTTCTGCACACTCCATTCGTTCTTGTTTTTCATTTGTCTCATTGGAGGGAGAGGCGAGGCTGGATTTAGACGAACAGAGGGCCCCGTTTTTCTTCGCTCTTGGTCGTCGATCTTTAAAAAATGGTCTTCGTCAAAAAGGGAGCCAGTAACCCGGGCCCCCCCCTGGCTATGCATCTGCTAGTCCCGTCTCCGGGCAGCAGTTTTCTCTAGTTTTCATAGCCATGACGCCGTTGGTGCTACGTACCGGCAAGCAGCGGTTTCAGCTCGCAGAAAATTTTGCTTCTTGAAATTACATGCGTTTAGTATATTGTCAAACTGCTTTGATTTTCACTGTGTTTTCCAATCACTGCAGATATTTTGTAGTATTAGTTACGCCGCTTCACTTCACAGTAATACAATAAGCACAGCCATTTTGGTATTCTTTGAACACTCTTTGTTTCTGGATACCGGTATACGTTGGTTGATTTGTACGAATCCCTGAAAAAAACTGCTATGTTCAACTCCGGTTAGTCAAAGGTCTCAGCCCGTCCCAGATTTCCATGGCAAGAATGCGATGAAGATTTGTATCTTATTTCTGCATTTAGTTGCATATTTATCTTCCCATTACGAGAAAGCATCAAAACGCTATAACGAGCTCGGTTAGGATTTGCCAGCCATCTGTCTGCCACACTAAGATAGGGAGAGTTTTCCGCTAAGTGCTTTTACAACAAGTAAACTTGCTAGCTTTTTCTCCACACTGTCCCATTAACGCTGAACGTCAAGCAGGGAAGCTGTGAATACCAATTTCAAAGTCATTGGTTTGCCTTGACTCGCAATTCATTGGTGTAACCCGACTCGGAATCAAATCAGAGGCGGACGCTCTTACCCAGGAATGTCCAACCTGTGGCGCACTAACTACTCATCACTTGATATGTGGCTGCAGGCCACTATCGACTCATTGAAAAAAATTTTTAGAGCTTATTCTTTGCTCATCACCGATATATACAGTCAAAACAGGACGTCTGAGGAAGTGAAAACCTTTTTTTGCTCTTCACCGAAATTTTCAGAAGAAACAGGCCGTCTGAGGACGTGAAGACCCTTTTTTTGCTCTTCAGCGATATTTTTAGAGGAAACAGGACGTTTGAGATTATGGTGGTTTTGCGGCCCATTTAACATTTTAGTTTGCAATGCGGCCCATTTAATAAAAAGGTCGACATCCCTGCTCTTACCACTCGGCCATCTGAGCTGTTGAAGGTCTCAGTTGGTTTCACCTTTGCATTCTACCAGAGCATCTACCCTTTGTCGCGGAGGATCGAGATGCTTGGAGGCTCCAACTCAAGGTACTGCTTCCGCTATAACCCCCAAAGATAAGAGTAAGCAGGCCTAAGTGCATACCACATACGTATACGAAGTGTAATACAAGGTGTCGTTTTTAGTCATCAGGTTCGGATAACAGCGTGAAAACGTCTTGGAATTCGGCTGTAGGACTACAACCCTGGTTTAGTGAATTCTATTCGGGTTAAATCTTTCACTCCGGAAACATATTTTATCTGCTATTTCTTGCTATTTTTAACAGGATATTGTTCTACCTATTGTCTCAGGATAACTTTGGTGACTCCATGGCTGAGCGGTTAAAGATTTGAAGCAGTGGACTCTGTTGATGCTAATAATACGACAGAGGTAAGTGACTAATTGTAGCAATTGGCCTATTAAAAACCAATGATTTTTAACCAATTAGGCTACTGTTGATAGTTTTCATCGGTGAATCCAGTGGCGGCTCGTGCGTAAGAGCTGCAGCTACCCTGAAACAAAGCAGCAAAAAATAGTTAATGGTGATTATTTTTGATTATATGCAATTTTTAAAATTATTCACTCCATTTCTTTTATTCTATATGGAAGAGTTTGTCCCTAACCCCATTTATACGTACAACTTTTCGAACTCTACAGGATTTGCTTATGCAAGATGTTTTTGCGATAAAAGCATGTAAGCCTGATTGTTGATATTTAGCAACACTGTTGTTGCTGCAGTGACGTAATTAATGTAAGCAGCACCGATTGACGTTGCCGGTTAGAAAACAAAAAGCGCATTTACATATAAATTCGGGCAAAAAAGCAGCAGTCTATTACAAAATTGTCATTAAGAATGCCAATATTAGAAATATTTTTTGCATAAACCAGTCAAGCGCGTGTTTTAACTGTTATTTTTGAAATGTGCACTTTTGAAAATTTGATGAGGAAACTGCACGTAATCATAATCAGCTTCTGCATTGAAATATTGTGGTGCTGCGAACCTTTTTCCCAATCATGCAGCACCAAGGGTCAATTTTTTTGCTGAGTCGCTGTTTTTGGTGTTTATTAATGCTTACATAACAAGACAAACATCACAATGTTTCTAGCCTATTTTTGAAATAATGGTCAGGCTAAACGACCTGAAAATCCAAAAGGTTGAATCACAAGCTCAAGCAGCCGAAGCAAATTTCTAGTGCATTCGAATCTGGGTTATTTCGAATTAAAAGAAAATTAGATTTGCTTTATTGAAAATACATAGCTGGGGTAGTTAGGCTGTATTGAAGTATTCACTTAGAAACTAGCAGCTTAGAAACTTTTAGTATTACAAGATGCACTCTAGGTTAGAGGTTTTCCGAGTTTAAAACGGAGCAAAATCGTAATATCACGTCAGTTGCCGCTGGAGCATATCCTGCTAGGTATATAGTTGGCGCAAGTCTAAATGTAAAGCTAAATTTATCTTACATGCAGTTACAATGGGACAGTAGCCCTATGTTAACATTATGAATATTACAAAAGTAGGTCCACGTTTTAAACAATATAAACAATTATATGATTTGTGCAATGCTTAGATACGTTTACCGACATGCTACGGGCGGCATGCGACACGCGATTTTGATGCCAGAGACCGCAGCAAGATCGATAAGCAGCAAATAAGTTATCAAAGGTGATGGAAAAAAATGTATGTCTTACTTGAGTAGCTTTGCAGTTCCCCCGAAAATATTCTTCAGCAACCGCCACTGGGTGAATCCATGTAGAATTACCTCTTATATTTGGTTATTCCGTTATACACATAAATACATTTGTTCTGCAAAAATTTTAGACGTTTGAAACTGTAAAATAAGCATCTTTGCTGTTCTTAGCCTCTTAAAAAAGTTTGTGAATACACCAAGTACTTAGTCCAAAAAGCAACATAACTTAACTTAGTTCCCGTGAAAAAATTTGTGAATACGATGAATACACACGTTGCAATCCACATTAACAATATCATTGACATAGTCAAAATTTCAAACTGTTAATCGCTTTAATTACAAGTAAACACAGTCAATAAACAGCAAAAAAATACTTGGACGGACGTTTCGGCTCACTTTTGGTGCCATTGTCAACGCTAATTGCTTCTTTTGCACCGTGGCTAAAGACCCAGCTCAATGTAGTTGTATAGCGTTGACAATGGCGTCAGAAGTGAGTCGAAACGTCCGTCCAAGTATTTTTTTGCTATTTATTGACTGTGTTATTTGTGATTAAAGCGATTAACGGTTTAAAGTTTTGACTACCGGTATGGCAATGATTTTGTTAATATGGATCGCAACGTGTGTATTCGTCGTGCAGGCTCTAGCTTGCCGCCGCAAAGCAGACGATGTTTGTGCCAACCAACGCCGCCTCGATTGAGTCGATTTATCACATGGGTTCCCAACTGGTGGGAAATTCCCCACTAGTGGGGAATTTAGAGTTTTCAGGTGGGGAATTAAACACCCCCTGAAAAATAACACCGTCCTCTACCGGAGTTTCATTCCCAACGATGAAGACTTTCATTTTTCTCCAGAACACCGGTTTTTGCAGCCGATTTTTGATTTAGTTTAAATCTGAAACATCTATGTTGTGAGTAATTGAGAGTCAATCACATCAACAGTGGATAATGAAGAAACAAAGTTTGGGAACCGCTGATTTACTAAGATCTAGCTTCAGTAGCATCGCTGACCCCGTCATATCGCGTTTGCGCTGCGCGATAAATCTGATTTCTGCTCAGCTGTGGTTAAAAATTATCATTGACTGTAAACGAGAATGTAATCAGTAATCTGTGGTTGAAAGTTTATTATCTTTTTTACACTGTCCGGTAATCTTTTATTTGCTGATTGATTGTTTCGATAAGTAACGTGTATTTGTATGAGCTTACTGTACCAACCGTATAAATGCCTATACGAATTACAGTATTATATACTTTTCAATATTGTACCTTTACTAACATTTTTGTATAATTGCATTTTAAGGATAAGCTAAGGATATGATTTTGAAAACCCCAAGCGCTGCGTAAAGATAGTTTTATGTTATTGTGATGTTTCTTCGAAGCTGTGTTGCTCAGGCGTAAAGCCGCAGAGAAGGGCCCCGCCACTCGTTACACGCACCCAAGTAGGTGCGAGTGGCAAGCTCATCGCTGCTGCGGCAGCTTCTGATTCGGTACTAGGCAACGACCTGAGGGGTGGTAATAATATAAATTCTTGGCCTCAGAGTTGTTTTTTCCACTTGATGCGGAGTGAATGCTTGGCCTAATGACGACGACGTAATGCACTTATAACTAGCATAATTTTATCGTAAAGATCAATTAGAGCAGGCTGATGAAATCCTACTCGTCAAGGTAGATTATCAGCCCACAACCTCTTTGCAGATTGTGGCAATTATATGAAAAGTTGCAAGGTTAAGTTTACAATTAGGCTAACTTAGTTGTGGGTTAGATCTGCTTTTTCACTGCGCTTTGTTGTTTATGACTGGCTGCTTGATACTTAAAGGAAACAAGCTAGGAAAGTAATGAAGTTGAGAGGTTAAAATAAGCAATGTAATAAAGAATGTTTACAGTCTGGAATGAGTCTAGCCTGGCTTGGCTGAGCATAGCAAGGCGGACGAGCATAGCAAGCATAGCAAGGCGGACGAGACTTTTGTGGCAGTTATGCTCTTGTAACATCGCATAATTGTAACAAACTGGGTTAATTGCGCAAGTTTTGTAAGACTCAACTATGAGTATATGTCATAAACAACTTGTCCACATGACTAGTTTTGATTGGTTCCAAAGGCCCACGGGCTCTCTGCATCATAATCAAAATTTGATGTCATAATTAAGTGATTATGACATTAACTTTTGATGTAGAAAGCTTGGCTTTCGAGCCACTTAAGCTGATGTCCACTAACAGCTAGTTATATTTCAGCTAAATTTTTTCCAAGTCTGATGTGTTGTTTGTTTTTCAAAAACTAATCGAAACTCAATTTTATTTAAAGATACATCAATCGTGGAACTTCGCTTGTTTTGAAAACTCGCATAGTAGTGTATTTATCAGCTACTACCATCGTGGAGCGAGACAGCGCTATTTCGAACTATTAGCCTTCTTCAGCCGCCCTCATGTAAGAATCATTCATTCACCAGGACCAGTGGTGCCGATCCATGTTGAGCATTGGGGGGATGATTTGCTTATTTTGCCTATTTTTTGTCAATTTTGAACATTGGGGGGGATGCTGCTCGAAGTACATTTGCGAGTTTTGTAAGTTATGTCAGACTGCCACTTGCCAACTCCAATCTTCACCAGCACTCGACGGCATTAGACTACTGATGTAATAACACTTTAATGAGCACTACGGCCGACGCCAAATGTTGGGGGGGATGCAGCCGAAATGTTGGGGGGGATCCATCCCCCCCAGGATCGGCACCGCTGACCAGGACGAATGATTTTGCCAGGATCGTTCATCCCTTCGGATAAATATTTCGTAAAGAATTTAACTTTTGTGGTACGCATATCCACTCGTGTGGCTACGTCACCATTCCAGTGGCCAGGGTGAAGATCAACAACTAAAAAGCAATGTCCTTCCTGGCCTACCGGACGGGAAGTCATGACGACTTCCTCTTGTTATAAACTACTACTATGTCCAAAGAACAGGCGTTTGGTGGTGCAGAATCTGAAGATGGCATGAAGCGAAAGATTTCTTTTCCCAAAGCTTTTCATCTGACACTCCTCTGGGGAAATCGTCAGAATGAAGAATGTGTGAACAAAACTGATTTATAAGACAAAGAAAAGCGTTCTGATCGGTTGACCAATCACCAATCAAAACACTTTCTTTAGTCTTATGAATCAGTTTAGTTCACATTCACACATTCTTCATTCTGACGATTTCCTCTGAAGAGTGTCTGATGAAAAGCTTTGGGAAAATGAATCTTTTTCTTCATGCCATGTCCAGAGAACATTTGCAAAATCAAAGGTTTAAAATGCTGAAAAAAAGCTAGAAATATTGTGGAACGCTTAAAAAAAGACAAAATTTAGTAAATAGATAAATAAATAACTGGGGTTATTTTCAAATTGCATTGCATTTGAAAATTCAACATTAATTGTGAGAGACTGCGACGTGAGCTTTCGCGCTCTTCGAGTCAGCAACCACCTGGCATATAAACAGTGTTTTTTCAAGGCGTTTTGAGGAACCGAAACGGTGTCTCAAAATTGTCCAGCGGTCTTTCAAAATCTGCTCCTACAAAGAATAGAAAACTGTGTTTTACGTTATAAATTCAAGTGCTCGTGTTTCAAAATTGCTTAATGGTTTTTCAAGTCAAACATTAAAAAAAAAACATTGCATATAAAAAGTTATGTCGAATGCGATCGGCTCCAGCCGTGAATCGAACCCGTCACATAGGATCTGTAACCTGCGCGCGGTATCGCTATGCCATGTCACTGACGAAATTGTTTTTAGTGTTTTTATCCTGCTGAGACTTGCCTGAGCTTTGTTTTAGTCTGCGATTAAAAAATAGTGGTCACTCCCAGCTTTGTGTGATATTATAAACAAACGTAATTTTGCGGAATTTCGTTTAAGATTTTTTGCTACTTTTCATCATTTATGAAAGAAAGATAAATTATGCGAATTATCAGAAAAGGAAATCTTGAAAACTTATGCCCTAGTGGTCGTTTTCATGGGAAACGTGTATTTAGACGATTTTCAGAACATTTAGCAACCTAAATACGCCAACGAACGTAGTGGCGTGCTTTTCAATATTAGTTCATCAAAAACTTGGGCTTCGGAGCTGTTTTCGCAGGTTCGATGCTCATTCCATGATGCATATATTGCACCAACATAAAACCCTGAGCTGTAATTATGTGGCTAAAAAGAAGTACAATAAAAAAAGTACACATTATCTTAATAAAAAAAGGCCCAATCGGCTGTGATAAACATGATGACGATGAAATTATGCGAAGCATTTTTTTAAGAGAAAACCGAGATTAGAAACTATTTTTTGTTTTGATGAAACGTTTGCTTTCGTTGGTTCCTGTTAGAGAATTGCACTTGTGGCCCACAATTACATTTCGCCCCAGGCCAGGTCGTACTTTACCATAAAAGTCCTGGCATTAAGTTCTCCACCCATTCTTAGCTTCTTACTTTCCTGGAATGCTACACTTTTTGCTTTTTGAAGAAAGATTTGCCTAAAACGCAAGGCCCCCACTTTTTTTGGAAAAGAAACATCAAAAATTTTTGAAAGGTAGGACAAAAGTTAAAATTCAAAACAAACTTGGAAAACAGGAAGTTTTATGTAAATGAATAAACGATTACCGAAGCACGACGAAGTGGTAAATTTGGAAGATACGCATTTCAAAGCAAATGACAATTTGATAACCAAGCAGGAGGTATTTTTTGTAGGTATTTTTCGTTGTGCAAGCAGCTGCGATTTTACAGCAATGGTCAAAGATTCGTGTGCAGACTTAACACTATTATTTATGCAATTGAATTTTAAACGGCTGGCTAGCCTAAACTTCAAACTTACGACTTTCATGGCCTAGCCGTGCCTCGTGCAGGTTGCGAATCCCGCGTGGCGGGTTCGATTCACTACTGGAGCCAATCGCTGATTCGAAGAGCATAAGCTCACTTGGCAGTCTCCGACACTTACGGTTAAACTTTTAGTCCAAAATAATTTGAAAATAACTTTTTTATTTTATGAAACTGCCGGATAGATTACAAGTACTTGTTTATAATTGTTTGTGATACACAAAAAAGTTACAGAGTCGAAAAGACGCTGGTAAGTATTTATAGTAATAAACTAGTTTGCTTAAAAAAGAAAAATTAAAAGTTTTGTACTGTCTTACTTCCACTTCTGATGATGACATCTGAATCTATGTTGTCGAAACGTCCAGTTTTAAGAATTATTGCGGCTTTACTTTTCTTAAGCTGTTTTCGTCCTGCAATTAGTGTATTCCGAAGTTAGGTCGCGGTTTTGGAAAAAAGGTTGATATTGGTTAATCTGCCACTGATTATTTGATAACACATATTTTGCGCATGACTTTTTTCTAGAACTTTTAGCAACGTTGCATTTGCTTGCTTGTTTGTCGTTGCAATGTGCATAACACGTTATGTAACCTGTTATGCGCTAATAATACTTTTTTCAAGATCTTTCATTGGGTCTGGTTCAGGCTTACTTTGTGCTTGAACTGAAATGTAAAAATTCATTAAAGATAGGTTGGATTTTATTTAAAAATTGAAGCTAACGGTGCGGTAATCCCGGACTAGTTAAATTGGACACGGTGTCGCCGCCGCTGCGACGTTTCTTCGGAGTTGCGTTGTCCAGGAGCCAAGTCGCGGAAATATACACCCGCCACTCGTTACCTCCGCACCGATAACGACTCCTTTAATCACTGCACGATCCGGGCAGTTCAATACATACATAACTTTGAATTTGGCTTTAGCTGTATCATGACTTATGACGTGATCAAAATAAGCCATTTTTTCAAAGCATTTGATTTAAATCCAACCGTACAATGACGGAGCTTGGCCTCTTTGTGTCGTAGCTACTATTTGAAATCATAACGACTTCAGCCCAGAATGAAACACGTCACGAAAGTTTTGTAACTCGCGCTTGGTCATGTAGATAACTTGGCATGTTTGCGGCCAAGTTATCTTCAAAATTATTTACGTTTTAGGAGGAAAAAGAAAGCCGCAGTGTTTATTATAACTAGACGTTTTGACAACATAGGTTCAGTTGTTATCATCAGCAGTGTATGCAAGGTAGTACCTAACCGAAACCAGAGCTGCTGATGACAGCTGAATCTATGTTGTGAAAACGTCTAGTTTTAAGAGTTACTGCGATTTTATTTTTCCTTCTTAAGCTTTTTTCGTCCCATATTAGCTGTATTTCGACATTGCGTTTTTTTTTCAGCAGTTCGAATAAGAATGAAGTTTTTGGTCTTTGCACTGGTCATGGTTGGGCTTGCTGCTGCTCAGTCCAACTCACAAGCCCCGCCGACTTACTCCAAAGAAGAGTTGGAAGCTCTGGCGGCGTTTTCAAAACGAATCCAGACCCAAACCACCGCTGCAGTGAAGTCTAAGGACAGACCAGTCAGTCTTCCTGTTGGGCCTTGTAAGATTTTTTTGTGTATTCGTTTTTTTGAAAACTTAAAGCTTGCAACTTGGCTAAACGTCAAATTCTGTTGAGAATTCTGAAGAGCAGATGGCTCAGTGGATAGAGCATTGCCTTTGAAGCTGTAGACTCTGATTTGATTCAGAGTTGGGTCAAAGCAATGATTTCAAAGTTGGTATTCACAGCTTCCCTGCATGACGTTTAGCATTAAAGGGACAGTGTGGAGAAAAAGCCGGCAAGTGTACTTGTGCGTTTGGCAAAAACACTTAACCGGATACCCCCAGTCTTAGCGTGGTAAACGATGGCCGGCAACTCCTAAGCGAGCTCGCTATAGCGCTTTGTAGTGATGGGAGGATAAGATGTGCCACTAAAAGACACCGAAAAATAATTGACATACTGCAGGTACTAACCTGCTTGTTTTTGAGTTGATTTTTAATGCATTGGCTATTTAATTTTCAAAAATTAATGCCACCTTCCTAGCTAAGTGAGCTTATATTTAATGTAACTTCTTTAGATTTTTTATTCGAATTCAGTAGAATGTATAAACTGTTGGAATAATTGATCAATCAATCAATCAATTTTCTGGACCCGCTTATCCTTGGGGGGTCGCGGGGGCAGCAGCTCAAGTTGGAGCCTCCAAGCATCTCGATCCTCTGCAACAAAGGATAGATGCTCTGCTGGGATGCCAAGGCGAGACCAACTAAGATCTTCTACGTAATCTCGCCATCGAGTTCTGGGACGACCTCTAGGCCTTCGACCAATCGGTGTTGAACAGAGCAGTTTTTTGGCTGTTCTTTCCTGGGACATTCGTGTCACATGTCCATACCAACGTAGTTGCGATCTTTCTAGTCGGAGAAGCAGCGATTCGATGTTTAGAGATTCACGAATATCTGCACTTTTAACCTTGTCCAACAAGATCAAACCGCTAATTCTTCGCAAGAATCCCATTTCGGCTGCTTGAACTCGAGACCTCACTTTCTCATTCATGATCCAACACTCATGGCCATAAGTCAAAATAGGAACATAGACCGATCTGAAAATGGATAGCTTTGCCTTGGTGCAAAGCTCCCGTTTCAGTACCACAGATCGGTGGAGCTGGCGCATTACTGCACTTGCTTTTCCGATGCGGATATCCAATTCGCTATTTTGTCTGCCGTCACTTGTGAATGAGACGCCAAGGTACTTGAATTTCTCTGACTGTTTTAGTGGTACTCCATCAATTTGGAGAGAGCACTGCTTTGGTTGTCTGGACAGGCACATGGTTTCTGTTTTTGTTGTACTGATTTTCATTCCGGCAACAGAGCATGCATCCGAAAACCTGTCAAGAGCTTGCTGGAGACCATTTTGGGTAGAGTCGAGTAGCACGAGATCATCTGCAAATAACAGACGTTGTACAGTGCATTCACCGATCTTTACTCCACCACAAGACTCACTGTTCTTAACTATTCTATCCATATAAATAAGGAACAGAATAGGTGAAAGAGAGCAGCCTTGCCGTAGTCCCACACTTACTCTGAAAGGTTTCGTCGTTGCACTGTTAACACGAACACAGATCTCGGAATGCATGTACAGCGACTTAATGGCAGTTAGTAACTGGCCATCAATGCCATACTGCAACAGCACCGCCCAAAGCTTGTCTCTAGGAATGCGATCATATGCTTTTTCAAGATCAACAAAACATGCATTGACCTCTTTTGCATATTCCCACGACTTCTCAAAGATTTGCTGCAAGGCAAAGATCTGATCCATTGTGCTTCGGCCAGGACGAAAGCCACACTGAGCATCTGTTAGCTTAGGCTCGACTATTTCACGAGCCTAAGCTAACAGATGCTCAGTGTGGCTTGATGTTTTTCTATTTTATGTAATCATGGCGGTGTTAATTTTTTAACGCCGAAAGTGGAAAAGAATTTTTGTTGTATGGTACCACAAACAAAAAATCTTTTGTTGGCACTTGAAAACATTATGAACAACCTGAGGTGTTGTGCGGAACATCCATGGATAAATCTACGTTACAATTAGTTTCGGTATTGAACGGATTCATCTTAATCATTGGTATCATAATTCCTTGATTACTCCGAACCGCAATTCAATACGATACTCCAGTGTGTTTCACTTAATCATCTACGAGTATATGCTTGTTATCTTCCTGAAATGTTGGAAAATCTATTGTCATTCCTGGAACTTTGTAAGAGTGCATTAAGTTTTAATTTATTTTTCTGCTAATTTCTTTTATTTTCGTGCTTCTTCCTTGTGTATTGAAATTGTACTGCTAAAATTTATGTTTTTTTTTTTTCTCTGTGTGTTGCAAAGTTCAGGGAGATTTTTAACAGCTTAGAAGGCCAAGTGGTTTGAGTGTCCGCCTCGGTAGCTGTAAACTTGGGTTTGATTCCGAGTCAGGTCAAACCAGTGACGTTAAAATTGGTATTCACAGCTTCCCTGATTGACGCTCAGCGTTAAAAGGGACAGTGTGGAGAACAAGCCGACAAGTTTACTTGTTGTGCCGTTGGGAAAGGCACTTAGCGGGATTCCCCCATCTTGGTGTGGTAGACAGATGGCAGGCAACTACTAAGCGAGCTCGCATAGCGCATTGATCGCTTTCTCGTAATAGGATAAATATGCATAAATGCAAACACTTATCGTAAGGCTCTTCGGTGCTTCCTGCTTTTAAACCGCAATCTAAAGTGAGATTACGTCGCATTGCCGATTTTTGTAACGGTTTGAAGGAAATCAATAACCTTTTCTCTACTTAGATTGACTTTGAGCATTTGCGCATCAGAATCCTCTTTAACTCCTTTGATAAGACCTAACAAGATTGAAACAGTGGTTGGGATGATATTTGTACACTTGCGTTTTCATCAGTTTATTGAAGGAGTTTAGATAGTTGCATATTAATGCAAATACCTTGCGCTGTAGTTTAGTTGGTGTATTCGCGAGTGATTTATATATAGCTTGTGTGTTTATCTCCTGTCACGTGAAAGCGCTATGACGAGCTTGCTTAGGAGTTGCTGGCCACCTGTCTACCACTCCAAGATGGGGGAATCCCGTTAAGTACTTTCCCAACTGCACAGCAAGTAAACTTGCCGGCTTGTTCTTCACAATGTCCCTTTAGCCTAATGCTGAGCGTCAAGCAGGGGAACTGTGAATACCAATTTTAAAGTCATTGGTTTGTCCCTTCTCGGAATCAAATCAGAGTTTACTGAGACATAGTTACTTACCACTTGTTCATCTGAGCTGTTTAGCATTGTAAAATAATGAGTCTTGTTTATGATCATTTAAGTGCTGTTTTTTGCAGTGTGCTTTAGACACACTGATTGCGCCGATGGCTATCAATGTTTCAATGTGACTGAAGTTTTAATGGATCTCATGACCCTTGCTCATCACGAAAATGAGATTCCGACCTTGCAACGAAAAGCCAGGATCTCTATTCACACAAAAGAATGCATCAAGGCTTCAGGAGACATCTTTTTCGGCCATACTCCTAAAGAACTAACGGATCGCTTGAAAGAAATCGTACTTCTTATGAAGGCAATTTTGGGCAATGAAACCACTGGGGTTTCTACTTTTGGTTTGGATTTCGACAACCTTACTATAGCGACCTTAGATGAAAATTTTGGTGTTCCATTAACCAGACAAGCTGGTCTCACTGGTACGTTTATCTTGTTATATCAAACGCAAAAACAGCGTTGCCATTATTTTTACTAAACCGATTATTCTGAGATGAGGGTAAATTTACGTAAATTAAGCAAACGTAGAGTATAAGAAAAATAGCTTCGCTTAAGACTTGCCGATTACCTATCTACCACTTAAAGGTGGGGAATCCCGCTAAGTGCCTTTACCAACGGCACAGCAAGTAAATTTGCCGGCTTGTTCTCCACACTGTCCTTTAATGCTGAGCGTCGAGCAAGGAAGTTGTAAAATTTAATAGCAATTTTAAAGTGATAGTTTCGACCCGACTCGGAATCAAACCCAATAAATCTACAGCTTCTGAGGCGGACGCTCTTACCTTTCGGCCATCGGAGCACTTAATGGGAATATCATCTTTATTCGGGTAATTTACTAATTTACATCGAAGCTAGAATTTTGCGTTATGTTTTTGCACAGTTATTGACCATGAGGAAAGTTTCATCAGCCTTGCTGCGTACAGCCAATCCAGGCCATACTCATTCCTGAATGTAAGGACTCTTTGTTGCATTGCTCATCCTAAGCTCAGATGGCCGAGTGGTATGAACGTCCGCATTGCGAGCTGTAGACTTGGGTTTGATTTTAAGTCGGGTCCAACCAATGACTTTGAAATTGCTATTCCCAGCTTCCCTGATTGACGTTCAGCATTAAAGGGACAGTGTGGAAAACAAGCCGGCAAGTTTACTTGTTGTGTCGTTGGGAAAGGCACTTAGCGGGATTCCCCCATCTTGGTGTGGTAGACAGATGGCAGGCAACTCCTAAGCGAGCTCGTATAACGCATTGATCGCTTTCTCGCGATAGGAGAATAAATAAGCAACTAAACAAAATAAAAAAGCAAATTAACTTCATTTCTTTTGTAGGTTGTTTCCTCCCATTAGCGTGCCACCTTTACAAACAATAATGCCCTGTACAAAATGTTTTGTAACTAATAGTCCTAACTGTCTAGATTGAGTTTAGTCAGGATTGGCTGTGCGTAGCAAGGCTGATAAAGCTTTTCGTGGCCCCTTGCAACTTTTTCATATAAGCAATTGAGTTTTTGAACATAACTTTTTTTCAGGTGGTTTTCAAGATCCAAGCAGTTTACTCTTTCTTCTTCTTGCTCTTCGTGGCAACGATGGAAATTTGGGAACTGACAACACATTGCTCCTTCTTTTAGCTCTTACTGCGTTTCAGCAGCCTGGTACTGGTCTTCCCGGCGCCCCTGGAACCCCCATTGACAATAATTTGTTTTCTAACCCATTCTTACTTTTTGCGCTTCTTGGCAATGATGGCAACAGCAACAACAACGACCTCTTGTTGTATTTACTTCTTACAAGCCAAAATGGTGGTGTGGGTGGTGGTGGGCTTGACCCAACCACTAATTTTGCCAACCCACTTATCCTTCTAACACTTCTGGATGATAGTGCGGGCAGTAACAACAATCTATTGTTGCTGTCACTGTTATCTGGTGGTTTAGGGTTCCCCGTGTTCCCCACCGAGATTCCCCGCTTCGTACCGCCTGTGCTTCGGGGTCAATGCAATTTTGGTTTTATCTTACCACTTTTGCTTTTGGCTGGCAATAATAACTCATTTGGAATTGAACTCAGCCAGGACGTGTACTTCGTGTTGCTGTCGACTTTTTGCGGCTTTTTTGTCGATCCTGTGAATGGCGGTGGCATTGGCGATTTGCTTCCATTTTTGCTCTTGTCTGGTAGTGGTAGTGACAACTTGCTGGGCGGTGGAGATAATAACTTATTACTGTTATTGCTACTCAGTGGTGGCTTTGGCTCTGGTGGTTCCAACACCACAAATCCTCTTCGGGCTGATTGCTGCCTAACTACTCTTTTGCTTGGTGATCTTTTGCCCGGCGATACCATTATTGGATTTGATCCAATTACCTATTTGGCTTTAAGTGGCGGTCTTGGCGGCGGCATCGGAATACCTGGCGCAACTGGTAAGTAGTTTGTTTCATAAAGCATTGGCGTGAATGGTAATCCCTATCACTGCATGGAGTTTGGGGTTTGATTCTTAGGTCGGGCAACTCGCACACAGTGACGACACCGCTGCGACGTTTCTATGGTGTTGCCCAGACGCTAAGCTGCGGAATTTAGCCTCGCCGTTCAATGCACGCTTCAGGGAATACCGTGTAATGAATATTTGATTTTTTATGAGATTTGTTATTGATGTTTAATATATAGCACTAGTACTATAACCTCACCGCGCTTTGCATAGGTTGCCAGCCACCTTTCTACCACTTTAAGATGGATGAATACCGCCAAGCGCCTTTCCCAACGGCACTGCAAATAAACTTGCCGACTTGTTCTCCACACATCTGTTCCTTTGATGCTGAGCGTCAGGCAGGGAAGCTGTGAATACCAATTTTAAAGTCATTGGTTTGACCAGACTCGGAATCAAACCTGAGGTTAGCACTTTTATGCTCACTCAATTTGCGAAGTCTTGATAATAATTCCTGACTTATTACGAAACAAGCAGTGTTGTACGGATATGAAAAACATATTAAAAAAATCAAATCTTTATTACCCTCGTGGTATTATCCCGAAGTGTGTAGCTAGTGGCGGGGTTCTTTTCCGCGGCTTAGTGCGTGGGTAGCACAGTTTGGAAGAAACGTCACAGCGGTGGCAAGCCGTTGGCTACACTTCGTCCGATTTGACAGGAAGGAATCGAACCAGAGACCTTGCGCATCAATACTGATGTCCCTAACCACTGCGCCAATATGTTCGCCCAATTTGCAAAACCTAGATAGTTTCCGACTTACTGCGTAACAAATAGTGTCGTACGGATATAAAAAAAAACATATTCTTATCCATATCCATAATTTAAATCTCATATCCAGTCCTAATGTTCGAATTTGTTAACGTTTACATCAAAAAAGGCATTTTATGTTATGAGCTCCTGGCGGCCATTGTGTTTTGGATAATTCGTATCCAAAAGCCAGTTCGATGGTTGCGGCGAGTCTGTACTGGTGACACGGCCTTAACCACACGGCCATCAGCCATTGGACTGGTGATACGTCACGGGTCGGTGCGGGTGGAGGTTGGAATCCTGCTCGTAATAAGATTTTTCTGATTGTTTAGATTTAGCTTAAGATTGGTGGGTTAGATTCAATTCTTTAATTGAAATTTTTTGCATTAATTTATAAGCTTGGATCACTCTCTCAGCCGCAAAGCTAGACTAGATAAACTTCGGTAAAGCCTTCATTGCTTAATCTCATTGAAAATCAGTGCTATTTGCTAAACAAATGGTTCAGCTTGTGTTGTTTTTGCAGGTGCTTCCTCACTTGACAGTTTGCTGCCTCTGCTGTTGCTTACTAACAGGGACAACGGAGATAACTCTCTTCTGTTGCCTTTCTTATTTGGTTTTTTCAACGCCGGTTCATCTACATTTCCAGTAATTGGTTAATTACCAAATCGATTCACGACAAATTCAACACAATACTCAAATACAATTAACAAGCAACCCTAACCGTTTCTGTTTTTTTTTTTTTTTTTTTTATTAATGTTGTAGCCCAGGCTTTCGAACTCTAACTCACTGAACGTCGTCTCTTTTGTTGAACTTGAACTCGAAAAAAATTGATTGAGTTTTAATTTATCCTAAACTTGACAAAAATTGCTTAAACTTAGCCTAAACCCAATAAAAACTACTTGAAGTTTGCATACACTTGGTGAAAATTACTGAACCCGAACTTGAACTCTATTGAAATGCTTGCGAGTTTGCAGCGCTCGTTGTTAGTTGTTTATCAGAAAGCCAAACGCAGATCGTGTTGTGCGTAGCCTTTTTAGTAAAAAAACTATGAGTTTTGAAATTATTTGTGTGTTTTTTCATGTCATGTGTGTTACAAATAAATGTAAACTAAACATTTTTACTTTGTTTTTGTAATAACAACCAGGGCCGAATGGAGAAACAGTTTAAGGGAGCAGAACTTGAAATCAAATAACATGGTCTTATTCTGGAAATTTCGTTTGTCTAGAGGCAGAACTAAGCACATGAAGTGGGCCGAGGGGTTGGCTCATTGGACACCGGAACTGACTTAGCACGCTCGATACTCAACCACGGCATCTTCCGTGGTGCATGTAATTCACTAACATAAAACTTAAGCTGCAATTATGTGGCTTAAAAGAAAGAGCATTAACACAAGAAGCAGAAATATCAAATCTTCATTATACTCGCGGTATTACGCCGAAGCATGTAACGAGAGGCGGGGCCCATCTCCGCGGCTTAGCACCTGGGCAACACAGCTTCGAAAAAACGTCTCGTCGGTGGTGAACCGTTGGCGAAACAGCTAAAAATATTTGGGCGGATGTTTCTGCTCACTTCTAGTGCGCCTTGGAGTATAGCGTTGACAATGACACCAGAAATTGGAGTGTAGCATTGACGATGACACCAGAAGTGAACCGAAACGTTAGTCCAAGTATTTTAGCTGTTTCTTGGTTGTGATGTTCGTAATTAATTTGCTTACTCAGAATTGGCTTTTTGGAGGAATGTTATTTTTTTAAAAACAGGAACGAAATTGTAGCCATGTAGCCTTATGTCTGTCTTGTATTTTGTCGCATATTTATCCTCCTATCATGAGAAAACGATCAAAGCGCTATACGAGCTCGCTTAGAAGTTGCCAGCCATCTGTCTACCACAACAAGATGGAGGAATCCTGCTAAGTGTCTTTCCCAACGGCACAGCATGTAAACTTGCCGGCTTGTTCTCCACACTGTCCCTTTAATGCTGAGCCTCAAGCAGGGAAGCTGTGAATAGCAATTTCAAAGTCATTGGTTGGACCCAACTTGAAATTAAACCCAAGTCTACAGCTTCCAAGGCGGACGTTCTTGTGCAAGATCACGTCAATGTACTGTATTTATTGAAGTAATTGCGCTGTTAATACCCATTCGTCAACTGGAACTTGACAATTTGATGCGTGCAAACTTCAACTTTGCCTAAATCTCTGAGGTATTACAATGACAGTTATGATGTCAACACCCTGGGGTATTTAATCATGTGTCGCATTGGCTGCTTGTGTTTTGCGGCTGATCCGTATCGCAGCTTTTTGATGTGCTTTTGTGGCGAAGGTTCCTTTACCGATGCGCGACAACGCGACAGCAATTATGATGTATATAATATGTACCAAAGTTTATAATTTAAACTAAATGTAGCAAGTTTTTGCATCGTCTATAAACAGGAAATACAAGTCGCGATAAAAAATTGGCATTGCTTGTAGCCAGCCGCGTGTCGGTAAACACAAGTTTAAGATGGAAAAAACAACACAGGTGCAATTTTTGAACCCCGTGTTGTGGAAATTACTTTAACGTAAAAGCCGTCCAGACCAAGCGTTTACACTGCGATGAGGCGATTGATTTTGTAAACCAAAAATTAGCTTCACATCATGTTACGGTACTCACACTATTACGCCGAAGCCTGCAACGATAGGCGGGGGTCCATCTCTGCGGCTTAGCGCCTGGGCAACAGCTCCGAAGAAACGTCGCAACGGTGGCGAGCTGTTGACTACTTCTACCGGACTACTTACTACATTATCAACTAACAAACGTGTTTCCAGAATTTTTATCAAGTTACGTCGTTTCACTTCACAGTAATAAACTAATTACAAGCTCGTGCATTTTTGTATAGTCTTTTCTAGTAATCGCCAATGCCTTGAAGTGTGCAATCCATGTCTTCACAAATAGCTTTGATTTTGCATTTCTCCGAGTATAGACTATCTGAAAAGCGTAGAATACAACATTAGCCTATATGCTAGGGTTACCATACGTCCTCTTTTTGAAGGACATGTCCTCCTTTTTAATGAAAAATATTTTGCCCTCCAAGGACGCTAAAAAATGTCCAAATGTCCTTTTCGGTATTTTAAACAGTGAAAATATGTCTGATTATGCTTTCAGTGTATAAATGTATCACCATAATATCGGCATGTACTGGAGACCTTTTTTTAATTTTTTTTTGGAGAAACATGAAAATTTTTGGAAGTTTTAGCTTCAACGTGAGAAGATTTTTTTTAGGGAAACGCGATGCAGGCTGAACCTGTCCTCTTTTTGTACAGTGAAATTATGATAACTGATAACTCTATTACACGCTGAAGGTAGGTCTTAATCTGCTTGGATTCCTAAAGTAAAAGTCGGGCCTCTAGAATCATGAAAAATTATGAAGGAAAAGAGGGCGTAGTCAGGTAGGGGGGGGGACTTATACAAAGCTGAAAGCATTTAGCTTGATGGTGATGATGACAACTGAATCTATGTTGTCGAAACGTCCAGTTTTAAGAATTACTGTGGTTTCATTTTTCTTTCAGACGCTAATTTATTATCATATACTTACCTTCCAGTTCATCAACGTTCTTCTCCAATTTTTCAACAGTTTTTTCGGCGAACTCAGCTCTGGTTTCCGACTGGAACAAATAGAGGCAGTCAAGCAACAGTTAGCAGAGCGAAACATAAAACTTACATCTTTCAGTTTGTCAGAATAGGTTTTAATCTCTTCTTCCAAAGTTCTCTCTTTTGCTGAGTACTAAAAATCGGTATTATAAGACAGTTGCATAAATGTACGGTATTTTTACAGCTCTAAACCAGGGGTGGTTTGGCTCGCCTAGGAGGCAATTGGCCATCAATCATGGGGGCCGGAGCCCTAAGCGCATAATTTATTAATGGTAATAAACTACTTAACACCAGCGGTCGGCTGTAGCTACTATGAACGAAATTCTGACAAAAAATTTTAATGCTGAGCAGGGGACCACGGCTGCTGAGAGTTTCTAGAAGGGGACCACAAACGTAAAAGGCATAGAACCACTGCTCTCAATCTTTTAATAATCTAGTAATATGGCAAGATAAAACTAGTTACGATTATTAAACCATTCTATGTGCAAGTTGGTGATTAAACTTTTAGAATTTCACCGACTTCGGTAGGCATCGAACTCATTCACATCAATCTACGCTGAGCGAGCTGGTTCTTTACCAGCGTTAAGCGCGCCATGAAAACTTCAAATAATTTCGCGCAAAACGCGAGCAAATTGATGATTTTTACAAAAAACGCGCGTTTTTTCGCGCTGCAGTCCAGATACTGCAGTCGCGTTTGTTGTAGACTAGCCAGCAAATTTTACAGTTTGCTTTTTTTAACTGTGTAGAGATGTTAGTTACCGTTGCCCTAAAAATTGAGGAGGCGTGCCTTATTTAGCAAGGTCAAAGCCAAGTTAAGTTTGAGTAACGTTTTAACTTAGCTGCAACGTATAAGACACAAAAACATTGGTAAGAAAACTTGGCAAGCGATATTGTTGATGTCTAGAAAGCAAAGGATAAATGCAGAAGTTATGTTAGTGACCCTTACAGCAACATAAGCTTAATGAAGTTCTTCTCTGTCAAGCACCCCCAGTATGTTTGATGGCAGGGCCGTATTAGAACCTTAGGGGGCATGGAAGTCCATGCTGGTTTCTTTACATGACGATGGTGTCACGCTGGTGTGACGTCATGAGCAGAAACTTGAAACATTGCATGGGGGTTATTAGAGTACAGTTAGAGGGGGGTGGAAGATTGGGGATAGGGTTAGAGAGCTAAAGTTAGCGCAACTTAGGGGTTGGTGTGTACAAAGAGCAATTTTAAAAGAAAAAGGCCGCCGTTCCATAGACGCTACCTTTTTAAATGTGGCCCTCTCCTGGCTGGGGGGATAGCCTCCCCCGTAATTCGGCCTTGCTTCAGAGCTGTTATTCCGCACAGATAGCACTGAGGGCAGAGAATAGCGAAGGATTGCCCCCCCTGGTTTGTAACGTAGTGATAACCCGAGCCAGAAGATTTTTTAGCCCAAAAAATTAAACTTTTTCCCTCATACAAGGAAGTAGAGATTATTAATGATGCACCAAGCACCTGTAATGGCCGAGACCTAGCAAAAAATTCCACGTGATCTGGTAGCCAGCAAAAATATAGGGAGGGATATAGGCCAAAGATTGTTGTGGCCCAGGCTGACATTGCTGCGACGTTTTTGCGCTGCTTAGGCGCTAAGCTGCGAGGATTCACCGTTCCACTCTTTACACGCTTCGGCGTAATAACGCGAGTACAATGAAGATTTGATTAGATGTGTATTTGTTGATGTGTTTATAATTAATTTGACGCACAAGTACTTGCGAAATAGGAATACACCTTAGTGTGGTTTTGTTTACAGAAGATGCTAATGACTACTGTTGGTTTTAAAATTTGTGAAAAATTGTAACTTGTTTTGATAACAGACAAAAAGTTAAGAGAAATATCTAAAGAATTTGATCGAAAAGAAGAAAATACCCTACAGGTTAGTTTCTTTATTTGCCAGCGAGTTGTATTTAGTTGCATATTTATCCTCCAATCACGTAAAAGCGATCAAAGCGCTGCAACGAGCTCGCTTAGGAGTTGCGAGCTGTCTGTTTACCACACCAAGATGGGGGAATCTCGCTAAGTGCTTTTCGCAGCTACACTGGGAAGCTGTGAATACCAATTTCGAAAACCATTGGTTTGACCCGACTCGGAATCTGACCAGAGTGTACAGCTCCGGAGGCAGACGCTCTTACTACTCAGCCATTTAAGGCTTGATGTCTTCTTGGAAGAATCTTATCAAGTATATCTTTAGCCTAGCAATTACATATTCAAACATTAAACGAAAAACTAAGTTTTTTATGCCAACCCCATGTTCTTTCTTAGAAGCACAAGAGTTAGAACACGCTAATGCTTATCTTGCAACTATGTGGGTCTAGACCCTAAAAGTATCGAACAACTAATGTATTATTATATAAACAAAAAATTTGGGGACAAATGGAGCCCTTTGCCCCGCCCCCCCGGCATCCGCCCCTAACAATAAATTATGTTGAGATCTCAAACCTTTTCTGCTTGCGCTTCTAATGATTTCAGGTTGTTGGAGACCACCTTCAACTCATCTTCTAACTCCGTTACTTTTCTGCAACAAAAAGTAAGTTATCTCATCAAGGGCGTGTGCAAAATTTTTTTAATGGAGGCGTGTGCTGATTTCCAACCGAGTCGTTAGGGGCGTGTACAGAAACTTTCTTAGGGGGGCGCGTGAAGGTTTCTCACATTAAAATACGAATTTTTTACAAGAATCTGAGCCATAACTATTTCGATGAAAAAGAGAGAAGGGGGATTGCGCATGAACACCCTGCTTCCGTCATTGACTGGGCCGTATTAAACTCCGGGAGAATTCATGTTTTTTGAAGACCTGATTTTGACGTCGGCAGCGCTTTTTTGTGAACGTCATTTAACTACCTTTTTTTTGATATGACACACCCTTGACCAGAGGGGCTATGCCCCCCTTACTCCTTAATCCGGACCTAGCCTCCGATACCAATAAGTCGATGACTTTAGACTAAAGTTGTTTTGTCTGTCACTGCTTTATTATCTTCGTCGAAGCGACAAGCGTACGTTGTACTACTTAAACAATTAAATAATGTTAACCAGCTCTTATTGCGAGCAGCGTGGCCTAGCGGTACCTCGCCGGTTGCAAATCTTACGTGACGGGTTCGATTCACGGCTGGAGCCAATCGTATTTGACACATATACCGGGTGTTAGCTGATTTCGCAGTCTCCCTCAATCACTTGAATTTTGCGTTTAATGTGTTTCAAGACATCGCTATCGGCGCGGGAGGTCTTCGCTTCAATTCCCGGGCCAGTCAATTTGGACATTGTCATCAACGTCTCGCCATGCACCGCTGGGACGTTTTTGTGTTGCCCAGGTGCTACGCCGCGGATGCAGGCCCCGCCTTGTCATTACACGCTTCGGCGTAATGCTGCAAGATGATGAAGATTTGATTTTGTAATTTGAAATTAACCTCAGTGATTTATTTATACTGTTAAAGAGGTCAACCAATCTTGAGTAAAGTAAAAAATTTACCCTTCTGCCAGCTCTGCTCTCTCTTCAGCTCTTTCAAGTTCGGCCTCAACCATGACCAGTTTTCTTGCAACCTCCTCATATTTCCTGTCAGCATCTTCAGCAATGTTCTTTGCTTCGTTCAGTTGGATTTCTTGCATTTCCAACTTTTCTTCGTCTTTCATGGAACGGTTCTCAATCACTTTACGGCCTCTACACACCGGAATATGGTGAAAATGCGACAAAAATAGCTTAAGAAAAAAAATACAGCCGCAGTCATTCTTAAAGCTGCGACGTTTCAAAAACGTATATTCAGCTGTCATCAGCAGTGTAAGCAAGGCTGTACCAAACTGAAAGCCTTGCTTACGCAGCTGATGACGACAGCTGAATCTGTATTGTCAAAACGTCCAGTATTAAGATTTACTTGGACTTTAATTTTTCTCCTTAAGCTAATTCTAATCATGTTTTCACTATTTGAAAACTTAAACCACCACACCAACAAACTGTTGTAAGGTGCAACTTACCCGGTTATAGCGTAGTGACCTAGTCGTAGCGACGTTGCTGTCGGTGCCGGAGGTCTGGGGTTCGATTCCAGGGTTGGTCAAATTGGACCCGATGTTGCCAAGTGCTCGATACCCCTGCGACATTTCGTTGGAGCTGTGTTGCCCAGGTGCTAAGTCGTGGAGATACATCCCGCCGCTCGTTACTCTCGAGTGTAATACCGCGAATATATTTTTTGATTTTTCTTAGTTTACCTTTCGCTTTCATCTGCTGCTTTTTCAGCTTCTTCGAGTTTGGACAGTGAGATTGTGAGTCTCTCCTGCGCTCTATCCAGTTCTTCTTCAACGAGAGTAATGCGGCGGTTCAATGAAGCGACATCTTGCTCGGCCTGGCGTGTTAAAGTTAGTGATGATTTCATACAAATTAGATCAAAGTCGCGGGGTCTAGAAGAAAAACGATGCGCATGAATACAAGTATTCATGCGCATCGTTTCTCTTCTAGTCTCCGATTTTCGGACCAGGCCTAATATCAAGTGTGTTTAAAAAAACACAATCATGGTGGTATTTTTAAATACAGTGCTTTAATTTTAAAAATAAGAGCCAATGATATTGGAAACATTTGAATTTTCCGAGACGCTTCGATTTATACTTAAACCTTTGTCAATCTTATTCAAATAGAAACATTGTTTTATTCTTTTTGCATGATAAGATTGAAAAATATTCTTTTTGAATAAAATTGGCAATGGGTGAAGTATAAATCGAAACGTCTCGAAAATTCAAATGTTGCCAATATTGTTAGCTCTTATTTGTAATTGAACAATCATTGTGACCTTTGACCTTTTGTAATTAGCCCCCACACATTTTCCGCACCTGGGTTTAGCCAGCGGTTTCATCTTTTAAACTACAATTGTCCATCAAGTCTCTACATTGTCTGTGGTGGAGGATAACCTGTACTTTCATGACAGTGGCCAAGGCCGCATAACAGTGGCCAGGGCCGTATTATGACTTCGGGAGCTCCGGAACTGATTTCGGGGGGTACCTTGCTTTTTGTAGACCGGTTACCGACCTGTTTTTGGGTGTGGTAAGCTACATTTTCCCTCCCTCACTATTAATGCAGCCGTTCATCCGCGCTAGTGTTGTTTGTCAATCGATCCCTTGGTTCAGAAACGATCTAACAGTTCGCTGAAATTTTCAAATGAAAACTGATTCGATTTGCTCAGTAAATGGATCTGGATTCTAGATCAGGGGTTTTAACCTGGGGTCCATGGAGATGGTTTCGAAAGGTCAGTAATAGTCAATAGGATTATCTACTTGTATTGTTAATTACAGCGCGGCATAAAGGTTTTGTTTGAAGGTTTAGTGAGTCATCGCCCCCCAGAAGATTAGGAAACACTGTTCTAGTTACTAAGCAGGCTACGCAGCAGGGAGTGGCCAGCGAAAAATTTAGGGGGTCAGGGCCGGTTTAGACAATGAGAGCCTCGTTTTCATTCGCCCTTAGTGGTCCATCTCTAAACATAGGTCTTCATATGCCAGGGACAGCAGCGTCCACACTCCGGCTACACCACTGCTGCGCAGGAACTTCCATTTTATGCAGCTGTCTTTGTGACGCACGGACGAATTATGACGTAACAGATACGAATTTGAATAAGCTACTATTAAAATTTTCGGTGACCCTCTTCGCTTTGGTCTACAAGCCATTAAAAAGTTGAAAAACTTCACTTTACTTAAACTTCGAAAATTATCATTTGTCGCTTCGAATTCGATTTATTGCATTTGGCCCACTTTTCGATTGAATTGGGAGAGTAGAGTAACTTTTTTCTGCGAGGTTTTGATAAACCGGCAGATCATGTTTCATTTTGAACCAGCAGATTATTATCGTGCAAATAGCTAACCTAGCACTGGCCGGTTAGCTCAGTTGCTAAGCACACGCTATCGGTGCAGGAGGTCTGGGTTTGATTCCCGTGCCGGTCAAATCAAACGCAATGTCGCCAACGGTTCGCCGCTGCTGCGACGTTTCTTCGGAGCTGTGTTGCCCAGGCGCGAAGACGCTCAGATGAGCCCCGCCACTCGTTACACGCTTCGGCGTAATACCGTGAGCATGCTGAAAATTTGATTTAGCTCAACTTACATCAGTTGCTTTCTTATCCGCTTTCTCAAGGTCTTCATTTGCAGTTCTTAGTTTTTCTTGGGATGAATCAAGCTCGTCTTCAGTAGCTTTCATGCGTTTTTGGAGATCTTGCAGTTCTTCTTCATGCTAAATCATCAATAGTTTTTTCGTCAGCTTAAGTCGTTTCTATGACTTGTTGGGTCCAGGTTCAATCCCATGGCAGAGATTGTCGTATTTGAGGCAAGATTAATCTGTTTTTTACGAGTGGGCCCGAATTTTTTCATTCGATTTAGCGGCCCAGTGCGAGTGGTTAGCAAACAGAATTTTCATGAGAATTCCTGTGCTGTAACGATATAGTATGAAGCGGTTATTTTTATTACCGCATTTTGCAATTATGAACATTTATAAAACCGGCCGGTTAGCTCAGTTAAACACACGCTATCGTTGCGGGAAATCTGGGGTTCGATTCTCGGGCTGGTCAAATCGGCACATTGCTGGTCAAATCGGTCAAACGGTTCGCCACCGCTGCGACGTTTCTTTGTAGCTGTGTTGCCCAGGCGCTAAGCCGCGGAGATGGACCCTGCCACTCGTTACACGCTTCGGTGAAATAACGCGAGTATAATGAAGATTTCGTTTGGATTTGAACGTTTACAATGCTTCAACAACGTAACGGAGTTTAAACTCGGGATTGATTCTAGCTTAGGTTTTCTTCCGGCAGCCATCAGCAGTTTATGACTGCCGCAAATTTCGTAGTTGTACATTTTTAGGCTCCAACATCACAACCTATGTTAAATAATAATATTTGTATAGCGCTCTTTTATGAAGGAAATTCAGATCAAAAGCGCTTAGCAAAACAACAAAAACCGCAGCTGTGAAAATAGGAAAATTAAATACAGGAGATCAAAATACGAAATTTGCATTGGTAGAAACAATCATGTTATGATAGGTTTGAAGAAAAAGTGGTTGCCGGTAATTATTTAAAGTATTTACATGGCAAGGAAACAAAAAACTTAAATATTTACCCGTTGCACATACGAGCTTACTAACAGGGGCCTATACTTAGATACTATATTTGTATTTTATTGCACATTTATCCTCCTGTCACGAGAAAGCGATCAATGCGCTGTACGAGCTCGCATAGGAGTTGCCAACCATCATCTGTCTACCACACCAAGATGGGGGAATCCGGCCAAGTGCCTATCCCAACGGCACAACATGTAAACTTGTGGCTTGTTCTCCACAATGTTCCTTTAATGCTGAGCGTCAAGCAGGGACACTGTGGATACCAATTTTAAAGTCATTGGTTGGACCCGACTCGGAATCAAACCCAAGTCTACAGCTACCGATGTGTATGCTCTGACCGCTCGGCCATCTGAGCTTTTATTAAGAAAATTATAAGTTATTAAGAAACTCGTAATAATAAATTACAAGGTTAATCACTAGGTCCTGGGTTCGAAACTGAATTACAAGGCAGTGGGTTCGAACCTGAGTCTACCTGATGAGCGGTCAAACCGCAAAACTAGTAAAGTGTTTTTAAAGAGTTTATTTAATAAGTCTACCTACCTTAACATCCCTGTATATGTTCTTAATAATAAAGCTAGATTTTTTTTAACTTACGACGGTCAGTTTGTCTTCCACAGCTTTTTTGTCTGCTTCGGCTTGTTCCGCTCTGTCGATGGCATTTTCCTTGTCCAATTTTAGCATAGTCATCTTCTTTTTAATGGCGTCCATTTTTGATGTTTTTTTTTTTTCGTAAGTTAAGAAAATACAACTGCGATAGGAAAACGAAGCTTGCTGTTTTAGAAATATCAGCTGCCGATAATGTTCCCTTGTTGTCAATAACCTCTATAAGCTGCCTTTTTCAATGCTAGCTAATATTTTAAAATAACTTTTAAACGTAATAGTCTCTAGTGAAATGCAAGAAGGTGGCAGCTGTCTCGAATCTATCACGCTCTTCAGACACAAGAGTATTTAATGCAGTTATATTTCAAAAGTTTCAACTTCATAGGGAATGTGCTACAGATTTTGATCTAACTGTTATAGTTTGTGTTAAGTTGTAATGCCAGCATTGCCAGGAGGTCACCGCAATTTCTGCTCGTGAAAAAAGTGCTCCGATAAAATTTTCAAAAAGTTGCAGTAATTGTTTGCAGAGTTGACTTATAAATGCTTCAACATGCGACCTATCAAAGGCATTAAAATGGTATAAGCATTGCTTTCAATTACCCTGTTGAGGTGGTTCCTCAGGTCCACGTGTTTTTTGCGTCATAATCAATTTCTTGAGTTTACATTTTAAAATGTGATAACATCAAAAATGTAATTAAAGTATGATGCAGAAAGCCCATGGGTCTTTGAAAACAATTAACTGGACATGCGGATAGGGCTACAGTCTCTCGCGGCAACAGATAGCACTCCTCCGAAATCTGTTAGCTAAATTCTTGAAGTCAAAGCTTTACAGAGTTCGCACCAAGCTATTTCCTATCGGGCCCCAGGACTCCTTTTTCAGGTTAAACTGAAAAAAATTCAACATTGCTTTTTCCTTCTGCTAGAACTGTTTCTTAACCGGGGTTCGACTGAACCCCTAGTGTTCGACGGAGCTGCTTTGGGGTTAGGTGGAAGTCCTTCCAAATCCTATTACTTTCAGGGGCGTACCCAGGGGGCCGCTGGCCACTTGATTTTTGTGGGAAATTGGACGTCAGAAGACGTGATGACCTTTTTTTGGTCTTCACCTGATTTTGGGAGGGACATTAGGTTCGGTTGAGACAGCCACGAAGTTGGTAGGTTCGGCCTCTTGGCACGGGTTGAGAAACACTGTGCTAGAAGGTCATGTAACGCTAATTTTAAATATCTAATTGCGGATATGGGCCTGAACCAGGATATTCAGAACTACGACATGAATAACTCCATTAGGTCCAGGACACAAGCAAGGTCAACTCCAGAAATAGCATTTCAGATTTCAAAGGTGGAGGACAAATTTCAACTCTATACCTTCAATTTGTACCTCACCTCCATTTGAACCCTTTACCTTCAATGTGTACCTTACGCCCATTTGAACCTGAACCCTCTAGTTTCAATTTGTACCTTACCTCCATTTGAACCCTCTGCCTTCAATTTGTACCTCACCCCCATTTGAAACCTCTACCTTCGATTTGCACCTCACCCCATTTGAATTCTCTGGCTTCAATTTTTGTCTCACCCCCATTTGGACCCCCTACTTTCAATTTGTAGCTCACCCCCGTTTGAACCCCTGCCTTCAATTTGTACTTTCCCTTTGAAATCTGAAATGCTGTTTCTGGAATTGACCCTTACTTGTGTCCTGGACCTGATCGAGCTATCAAGTAGTTATAGTTCTCGATATCATTGCGCGAGAGGTTTTCGGTTTGATTCCCGTGCCGGTAAAATCAGGCATCGTAATCTGTTCGGGAGGTCTTTAGTTTGATTCCGAGGCCGGTAAAAGTTGAAGCGCTAAGCCGTGGAAGTCGGCCTCGCCACTTGTTACATGCTTGGGCGTAATACCGCGAGTATAAAGAAGATTTGATTCTGATATTTTAACAGAAAAAAGAGAAGCTGTTGACAATTCATCGACTGAAGAAAATGCAGTTGTGTATCCATATGCTTAGAAATGTATCGGGAGAGCTTCAAGGGATTGGTAGTTACAGCAATTCCAATTCATTAATCTTATCTTCATCAGAATCGGATTCTAGCTCCTAACAATTTTGGAAAGAGCAAAGATCGGAACGAGATTGGGAAGATAACGACTTCATGCCTTGGTAAAAGAAATTTCGCAGACTTCCACTTCCAATTGTTGTTATTGTGTTGAAGCTTTGCATTGTTTTTCAGTGATTTTTGTTGGCGTGTGCGTCTCGTGTTGCAGGCTTAGGTAGGTCTAGCCTTTTTAGGCTAATGTGTTCCATTAAGATCTTTCCTAGTCATTCTGTGGCGTTATGATACACGTACTGTGAATTGCCATCCTGATTGTTCTCGACCTTCATTGATACGCCAACTCCAAATTTGTTTAATGTTGCTTTTGTTTAATTCGCTCTTCAAATTTGCGTTGCTTAAAAACGAACTGAAGAATATCATGCAAGTTTCAGGTAAGCTTAGTTTTAAAAAATAGAGCAGCACGCCCATCGTCTTTAGTTTCGGTGCGAAAAATAGTTTCGGTCACAGAAAGTGGAGGTGCTGCTCTAGTTAAGTAAATTTGCTAATCGGCCCCTTCAGTTTTTTAATAGCTTACACAGAAGCTGGAGAATTGTGGAGGGGGTACTTTCCGCACAGAAACTGTAGGACAGCGAAAGTGCTGCCCTGATATTGCTCATGGAAAATGCGAAAGCGCCATCAACCTAACTCTAGGCCGATTAGGAAATTGTAACCGATTACCGATTAGGAAATTAACTTTTCAGTTTACTTAAATGTGGAGTTTAACAGTTCTTAATAGCACAAATCACGTGACAAAAAATACTGATTAGATTTGTTAAAAATATAAGTGGTTAAAAGGTTAAGTGAAACTGTTGTGCTGCTATTTCTACCGTGCAGTTCGCTTCACCACTATCTTCGCATGCTAGGGGGAGCCGCATAGGTGCGCTGCTCTTCTCTACCGCCGCGCAGTTCGCTTAACTATCTTTCCTTGCTTGTAGGAGCCGCTGCGCGGCAATTCCTCTCTTTCCATGGTGGAGGGGCTTGACTAAGCGCGGCAATTCCTCTCTTTCCATGGTGGAGGGGCTTGATTAAGGGACGTAACGCCGCTGCCAACTCTGAGTTCGCTTCACCATATCTTGGCATGCTGGGGGGAGCCGCTGTGCGGCAATTCCTCTCTTCCCATGGTGGAGGGGCTTGACTTGGGGACGTGACGCCGTTGCCAACTCTGGGCTTCCCGCTGCGTGGGAGATTCTCGACTAGAGTGACAATTCCATGGTGAGGGAATTGGATGCTACTCATCTTTGGGAAGCCGCTGCGTTGCTATTCATCTTAATTTGCTGGGCGCCTACTAGAGGAGCTTGCTGCATCGAGGGTGCTTCGGCGTTGTTGCTGCTGGCTCCGCTCTCATGTTTGTTTGGTTTGTTCACTAAAAGCAAGGACTTCGATGTTGTTGCTCGGAGTTGCGATCGTATCAGTTGCCTTCACCTGAAAGCCCCAATATAAGTTTTGCCGATCCATATATAAACCCAACAAGCATGTTAAACTTTATGTTTGTGGGACGTAAGAACAAAATTTCTTTTAGAGGCACACGTTATAATCTTACTTTTTACTGAAACATAGAAACAAGTTACATGGCGCAGTGGGTAAAACACCTCAAGAGTGCCGAATAAGTGCGAGTGTTAAGGGATCGAAAACCAGAGATGTGCGAAAGGGAAGTGAACAATTTTTGTTCACATACCATTCACAGTACCATAATTTTAATCGAAAATTCGCACATTTGGACGGCCTATTTGTACCATTTTTGCAATTATTTTTGTTTCAATCCAAACACTGTAAGCATTTAAAGTGAAAAAGCAGGGTACGTTGGTCATTAAAATAACAAGCACCAACAACCCGATTACATGTATATTACATTTTGAAGCAAGCGAACTGTGTTCGATTAGACCAGTAGATCTAGACCTTTCATGGTCTGTGGCGGCCTTCTGCAGACCGGTCACCCCCTGCTCAGCCACAATTTTTTTGTCGGTATTTCATTCATAGCTACAGCGGTCCGCTAAGTGGTTTATTACCATCAATAAATCTTGTGCTTGTAGCCCCCTAAATGGGCTAATGGCCACCGGTTCAAAACCCCAGGATTAGACAATGAATTTAGTGCAGCTCAATTTGAAAAATACTGCCATTAGCCTAGTATTCTATTTCAGGCAATTAGAAAACACAGATAGCTACTGCTGCTACTCAGTATTGTGTGAATACATTGCTGAATCACCTGTTACCCATATTGTTGCTCGGAAGTAGAATTTAACGCAGAATTTTCAATCAAATTTCTTTCTATGATACGAGTTATGCGATCATATTGCTTAGTTACGAGGATAAAAAAAAAATTTCACAAGCTCACCGCATCAAGGAATAACCAGAAAAATAAATGACAATATCACAAGCAAGGCCAACAACTGAGATAATTATCGTTTTATCACGCAGATTGGTAATTGGGATAAGCGACATTACTGAAGGTGTGTTTACACAGAATACAAAACAGTTTTTCGTACGTATAGTGATGTAGGCCAACTACTAAGTTAAAAATCGCAGGAAACTTCGTACGACAGGAAATCGGATCGCATGTAGAGAGAAAAGACCGAAACAATTCAAAACCACCAACCATCGATAACGATATCAGAAACTGGCTAAACAACATTATGTAGCATTTTTTCTACCGTGAAACCTTTCATAGCCGATATTACATTGGTGTTCATTCACTGCGGTTGCTGCACCGCAAAAAGAGGTATTATGAAAATTTCAAAAACAAGTTGGTTGCAAACAAACAAAAAGCTAAATTTAGAAAACAATCTCCACAAAGAAGATAACTGGAGAAAGTTCTTCTCGTGCTGAACACATGGATATAAGGAAACATCAAGCGACGATCTAAAAAGAAAAAACATTAACTTAAGGATGAAAAATAAAGCCATAGTAATTCTCACCACTTTATTTTCCTCCTGTAGCTATTTTCGTTCCATATTATGGTATTGCCACATTTAATTTGTTTACAAAAAACATCAACTAGAATAATCGAACGATGAAACGCATTGATGTTAGAAATAGCTGACAAAATTTAAAGCATCACACGAAAACACTTGAGCTGCAAATTTGACCATAAACTTGATGCGTAACTTTACAACATGGATTTTAGTATTTGTGTTTCTAAGTAGCATATTTATCCTCCTACATCACGAGAAAGCGATATAACGAGCTCGCATAGGAGTAGTCTAGGACCACACCAAGATGGGGGAATCCAGATGAGTGCCTTTCCCAACGGCACAACAAGTAAACTTGCCGGGTTGTTCTCCACAGTGTCCCTTTATGCTAAACGTCAAGGAGGGAAGATGCGAATACCAATTTTGAAGTCATTAGTTTGACTTGACTCGGAATCATACCAGAGACTTCAGTTCCAGAGGCAGGCGGTCTATCCATTCGGCCAAATGAGCTGTGTATGAAGATGAACATGAAGGTGAAGTTGCTTTTGTCGGGTTCATTTCAGCTACTGTGAAAAGAATGACAAGTATTTGCAGTTTAAGGTTCGTTTTCCGATACGCGACAAGCGACAATTTTTTATCGTATCTTGTTAGTTCTATTTTTACTGTATAGTGATCACGAGAACACCTCCTACATTCACTTTGTCAGCGACATGGCTTAAGTCAGCGACATGGCTTAGCGGTACCGCGCGCAGGTGATAGATCCTACGTGACGGGTTCGATTCGCGGCTGGAGCCGATTGCATTTGACATATGTAACGGATGGCAGCTGACTCGAAGAGCGCAAGCTCACTTCGCAGTCTCCCTCAATTACTGTTGAATTTTCAGTTTAATATAATTTGAAAATAACCTCAGTTATCTATCTATTCACTTACATTACAATTTTTGTCGCACATTGCGTGTCGCGTATTGGTAAACGCAACATAAAACATCGCAGCTGCATATTTAGTCATATCTACTTCTACTAGGGCTAAAAATCAGTTTTCCCTTTCACAATGGTCCAACATAAGAAAATCAAATCTTCGTTATCTTCGAGGTATCACCCCGAAGCGTGTAACGAGTGGCGGGTCTCATCTCCGCGACTTAGCGCCTGGGCTACACAGCTTCGAAGAAGCGTCGCAGCGGTAGCGAACCGTTGGCGACCAGCCCGGAAATCAAACCCCAGACCTCCCGTACCGATAGCCCGTGCGCGTAGCAACTGAGCTATCAGTTTTTCTACTTATTTTTCTTTTTCCTCTCATCTTTGATAAAATTACAGCATTCAAATGGTGCATTATTACTTGTGTCCTAAGCAAAGTATACTTCGTCTCGGTCATTTTTCCACACAATTTTATCGCCGAACGGAAGATGAGAGGAAGGTAGAAGTGTCCAAAATAGAAACGACCTAGAAAAAAATTAGTAAGGCGCTGCAATAAGAGCAAGTTAGATAAACGGAGCGATTAAAAGAAACTTGTCAACACCAAAAGAGATTTTACATGATCAAAAAATAGTAGAAGCAAATTAAAAAACACAAAGCATTACTGTGATTTCAAAGATTAATCATTAAACTACGTAAAACTTATCGAATCTATCAGCACAACATCGATTTGAATACATGAGTGATATAAGCAAATGTTACTCTTGCAGCAATGGTGACCAATTTTTAATTGACATGATTTGCACACACTGCAAGTGCAATGACGAGTTCTCGGCGCCTTTGGACCAGCACTGGAAGCACATAAGCCGAATTCAAGTTCTTTAATTTTAATTTTGCGAGTTCAAGTTCAGTAATTTTTACCAAGTTTGTGCAAAGTTCAAGTCGTTTTTATTGCATTTAGGTCAAGTTCAAGCAATTTTTGCTAAGTTTAGGATAAGTGCGAAACTCGATCATCCTTTTTCGAGATTGAGTTCAAGTTTGAGTTCGGCAAAAACGAGCGAGTACGAGTTGGCAGCTGTGCTTACGACTGAAACAGCGTTTACAAGTGCAAGTGGCAAGAATGCCCCTCATTACTTGAAATGAATGCTTCAATCAAATCTGATATTTCATTTGTGGCTTAAAATCATGATGAGTAAATAATGGCCCGTAAGCAAAGATGGATAAGAATAAAATATTGACTAAATTTCTAACACGGCTGGAAGGATGCAAATATAAAACATACAGGAGCATATTTACGAGGGGGGGGTTGTGTCATGGCTACCCCTTTTTGACTCAGCTTTTTAGTAAAAAAGAACAAAACTAATGGTACCAAATGACTGAAATACGTCAGACTCTTTTCATGGTTTCTGTAGCTTATGGTCAGTGGCGGATCCCGGTGGATAGGATGAGGGTTGAAAACAGTGGCGTAAATCCGTAAAAATTAATGGGGGATGAAACATAGCGATCAAAAGTTGCACATATAAATAAGCGTATAAGCCTAGTTGCGTAGCTGCAATATTAGTCGTACTGCGTCTTGTACGCATCACATCCGCTGAGAAAATTTTACGATTTTTAAAGCCAAAATAAGCGTTTTTGGAGCATATGCCCATGATTCAATGCTTTATTAAAGTTGCCCAAAGGGTTCCAGTTGAGGAAAACATGGTGATTTATGTAATTTAAATTCTCCCCGGTAGGCCATCTTCAGTTTAAGCCCCCTTGCCTTTAGCGTCATGCTGCTTAGCTTTGAATAAGGGGGGTTTATACATCAAAACAAATTCACTGACTTCTCTTCTAAAGTTGTTCATTTTATTCTCTGCGCGTTTGGCAAAAGCAGGGCAGACCAGTTTCAAAGTTTTTGGTATTACTCGACATTACGAATGAGGTGCTTGTCTTTTCGTTTTTCCCCAGTACTTGCCTAATAATATGTGGGTTGCATAACGAAATCTAAATGGTTGTAGCGCTTGAATTGCTATAATCTTAATTGTTAGCGCCAGGGCTCTATGGCTGAGTACTGAACTGTAGACGACTAACGTATCTTCATTTTTCATTAATTATAGTTTGTTTCTCCGCGCTATTGCTGCTACACTTAAATGCCCCGCATTTAGCAAGACGACAAGAAATGAAATGTTAGATTGTTTTATGGCGCTTTTTAACTGCCACGGTTTTGTAGCGCCACGACTGATTTGTAAATACGACTTATATCTCATTCACCATTTCTATTACATTCTCCACGCTAACCCTGGCGCTGAGCGCTAAGCTGGGTAGCTGTAAATACCATTTTTTTGAGTCTTTGGTATGGCTCGACCGAGTATCGAACCCATTCTCCCAACTGCAAAGCGAACGCTCGAACCACTGGGCCATGCTTTTTTTTTACTGTCCGCAACGCTCGTCTTTTTTTTTCTTACTGCATCTCTGTTCCGCTGCATAAAGAAAGCAGAGCTTCATCTTTTTTTCTGCAATGCGAACGATTGACGGTTGTCCTTTATTGATCAAGTGCGTGAATAGAAAAAAGGCTGTAGCAATCCGCAACCATAGCAAGAAACGGGAGGCCATTGAATCCGCAAGATAAATCATCAAAAATAGCAGCGTGCGATAAATTATTGGGGGGGATGCATCCCCCTCTCAAAAATTACTGGGGGGATGCATCCCCCCCATCCCCCCGGGATTTACGCCCCTGGTTCAAAAATGTTTTTAATGTAGGCCTACACAATTTTTCCATAATTTCGAACCTCTTCGATAGCGATAAGCCTTACGCCTTAAGCACGCATAATCGAAAATATGCGAACAAAATGCATCATATTTGGCGAAGCACTCAGAACTAGGGTCAAAAAATTTCAACTAAGTTTGCCTAAAAATTATTCAAAAAGCAATAAAATAGCAATTACAGCATGTAAATTTTTAAAATATTTCCGGGGTAACATGTCCCCGGACCCTCTTAAGCTTTTCTTGTTTCTCAATTAACTTTAAATTTGTTCTTCCGAAAAAAATATGCTTAAAAAAATGTGGAAATTATGCCTCCCCCTATTTAAAATTTCTCCTACGCCACTGAAAAAAATAACAACTGCAGTAACCAACCCAATGACGAGAGTGGCAAAAATCTGAAATAAAATTTAACTGGTAACTTAACAAGCTACTGTAACGTCCAACTAGCTCCAAAGTAGCTAAAAATCTACCGACAGGCTTACTTACAAAAAGTAAACACTCGAAATGATAAAACATACGGAAACGTAACGTCTGCTTGCTCCAGAGTAACTCAACAAACCATCTGACCACCAAGCTGCAAGTTACTACATTTTACCGTGAAAAGAAAGAAAATGATTACAAAAAGCGTTGATTACCTAAACTGCCAGGAAGTTGCAATCGCGAGCGCAGACGCAGATGGCAATTAGCCTACGATTAACCAGCATCCAAAGTTCAAATGTGCGTTCGAATCTCGAGCAACACTAACAAAAAATAAAAACCAATTTACCGCGCTGGAACGCAAATGAAACCAAGCATCCATTCATACTATATCTGATGGCTTTTTTGTCATTCATACTTTCTCTCCCAACACACAATTTTTTTCTGTGTTAACGAGCAAAACTTTTTATTAATGTGCTCTTTGCTCATACCGGGATAAACAATTAAATTTACTTGCGCAGCGTCTGCCTGTGTTCACAACTAGATGGAAACAGTGAATTCTTTTTGACTCTGTCCAGTTGTGCTTTTTACTCAAGAGTGGCTATAAGGCCAAAGTAAATGCTACTACTAGTTATCTAAATTTATTGTAAAATGTGCAAGCGTACCGCCTGTACCAGGGCTGGGCAAACTACGGCCCTCGAGACCATTGTATGCGGCCCGCGGACACTTACAGAAATATAAACTCCTGCCGTGAATCAAGCCGAAGACCTTTTTTTGCTCATCTTCCTGATTTTTGGTGGAAAATGGGACATCTAAGAACGTGTTGACCTTTTTTTTCTGTTCCAATCAGTGCGGCCCTCGGCTTCAAAAATTTTTTAAAAGTGCCCTTTTGTGTGAAAAGTTTGCCCACCCCTGGCCTGGACAATGGGCAACACATCTCCGAAGAAAGATCGAAGCGGTGGCACGCCTTCGATGACACTGCGTCCAATTTGACCGGCCCGTGACTCGAACCAAGACCTCTCGTACCAATGGCGATGTCTTAAAGCTTAGCCACTACGCCAACCGGCCGGTTAGCGTATGTTATTACAGCATATCTGTTAAACGACAAAAATTTTTGAATCATGCGCAGGCGGTAACTTGTCATTTCAGTTCATCAAGTTTCCCCAAATCAGTTTCAAGACGAGGCTTCACGTTTATGGCTAATAATGCATTATTTTATGATGTCATATTTGAGCATAAGTGACAATCATCAGTAATTATTAATCTTCCAAGTTAATCGACTTAAAGACGTGGATTTGCAGACACACGTCAAGACGAGCTCATTCAAAAGGATGCTGAAGTTATTAAATTAAAGGTAGTTGAAAGAACAGCTACCTATCACCGCAAAGGAATAGAATTGGGAGGATACTAGACTGTCCATGACATATATCGAGGTGGATCGAATGAAGTTATGATCGAAGTGAGAAGTTTAATTTTGTACCCAGGAATAACAATGGTAGACTGAGGAGAAAACTTGGAATCACGTTCGAAGATTTGTCCAGAATGTGAATGGTTGTATAGCCGCTTTGATGAAGACGAAGTTGATCAAGGTAAATCAAGGTTAATTGCACATGGAGTTGGCAGAAAGCTGGCGTATCGCGCTACGGAGCTGGCTCGCGGGTTGGATGTCTAGCTAGATCATCTGTGACGATGCATGTACCGAAGTTGTACCGTACTCCATGAATATAAAAAGTCACTGCAACAAGACGTCACACCGTATGCTGAGATGATACACAACTGCCTCTGCTACAGGTAATTAACTACCTACGAATAATGAGACATACCGAAAGGCTATTTGTTCTCATCGTTTACTTGGGGTTTGGGTTTCTGCTATCAAATTGGTTACCCTATAATAACTGGTACCAATGTTGGGTACCATAAAAGGTTAAACTCTTTTGGGATATACAAATCCGGAGGGGTGCTTGGCTGATCAAGGTCAAGCATTCTGAAGGATGAGTGTACCCTAAGCTTGAGGGCGGCTGATGAGGGCTAATAGCCCGAAACAGCGCTGTCCCGCTCTACGGTAATCATGGCTGGAGTTGCTCTTGCAACTGTTGGTGATGGGGGATGGTATGTCCTCCGACCCACCTCGTGGAAGTAGTTCTGACTTCCCATTCAGCAGACCAGGTAGGACGACGTTGTGTCTTAACTGGTACCAAGTTAATACTACGAATTTATAATGTGCTATTTAATAAACAAACTAGTTTTGGTTCATCAATTTATTGACCCCAACGGTCCGTTTCACGCTAATACGCGATCATCAGGAGGTCTAAAACAACATACAATGTTAAACTACAGGTACTCACCAAAATCCAAATTGCAAAAATTTTGAAATTTTTTTTCAAAATTTTTGAATCAAAAAAAATCAAAAAAAAAATCAAAAAATTCAAAATTTTTGAATAAAAAAAAATCAAAAAAAAATCAAAAAATTCAAAAAAAAAAAAAAAAAAAAATTTTGAAAAGTTTTGAAAATTTTTGCAATTTGGATTTTGGTGAGTACCTGTAGTTTAACATTGTATGTTGTTTTAGACCTCCTGATGATCGCGTATTAGCGTGAAACGGACCGTTGGGGTCAATAAATTGATTAACCAAAACTAGTTTGTTTATTAATAGGCTCTGATCACCTGATCATCGAGCACTGTTTTTGCTTATGCAAGTTATTTCTAACTTATTCTGATTAATGTGCTATTTATAATGTACCGCCTGTGGGTAGCCTAATACTCAATAGAGAATCAGTGACTTTGTCTATTATTAGGCAACCTCTGATCGAAATTTCCACACTATTGTGCAAGCAAATGTTGAAAGACCGCTGGACAATTTTGAGAGACCTTTTCGGTTCCTCAAAATCGTCTTAAACAAAAAAACACTGACCGTAAACGTAATAAGGACACGGTTTGCAGAGTCACCTTTAAAGGTGCGTTTACCGATACGCGTCAAAAATTTTTCGCACCTTGTTTGTTTTATTTTACTGTTCACCGATCACGCGAAAACCTGCGAAATCCTTCTACATTTACTTACATTATAGTTTTAGTCGCGTCATGGCGTGCCGCGTATCGGTAAACGCACCTTTACAATCGCGTTTTGGAACTACAGTATTCTGCTATTACAAGCAACGAGGTTTTATTCGATATAAATTAAGCGATATTCATCGATTGCTATTTTGTTTTTGAAAGCATAGCCTATTGGTGATTTTGCCTACCCTGCTACTTGGGATAGGAGGGCAGGTCTAAAACCCCACTTTCTCCATATATCTGGTTGGGACAGGTACCGGTAGCGTAGAGAAAATGACATGTCTTCCAGACGTTGATTTTGATATTTTCGCAGCTAAAAGCCCCATTTACTTCGTATAGTAATAAATAACGTGTCAAAGCTATTGTAGTTTCGTGATGTTTTTAATGAAATTGAAGTGCCAAGAAAATCGAATGAAAGTCAACCGTAGAAAGTGAAGCCACGCCATGAAAGTTTTTTTGCTGAATAATTACCCATTATAGTAACTTCATTATGACGTCATAACGCTTTACTATTACTCAACAGAATCATTTCAAGAGGATTATCGGTACGTTAATACTGGTGACTAGTTGGCAAGAAGACATAAATACTGATGCATCCGTATTCCGTACTCTGTTTGATCGAAAAACAATGAATTTCGGAAAGATAGCAAGAAATTGGAAAAAATTTTCACCAAAAGAAAATTGCAGCTACAGTTTTGTCAGTGGTGAGCAATTTTGCGAGTATACCGGTAATTATCTAAGCGTATATACCTGGGGTGGGCAAACTTTTCACACGAAGGGCCAGATTTTGAAAAACTGTTGAAGCCGCGGGCCGCTCGCTGATTGGAAAACAAGGTGAAGACTTTTTTTCTTTTTTTTTGGTGATCACAGTCCACGTACGAATGTGATCTCCACAAGAAAAGGTTTTCACATCGTTTTTCATTTCAATTTTGGATCGTTGAGGCTTATTTTTTGGAAATCACTGCTATCCGTGATTTCTAAAGAAAAAAAAAAGTCTTCCGCTCAAATCATGAAAGGAGTTTAGTTTCTGTAAGTGCCGACGGGCCGGATTTGGCCCGCGGGCCGTAGTTTGCCCATTTCTGGTATATGCTGAAGTCTACAATCGGGGTAAAAAGGATGGTTATTTTAAACAGCTTTTTTTGTTCCGCAAGCTTACGGCTAACATAGCTTTTGAGGTCTAAGTTTATCTTTTAAATTGATTGTTTCAGTCGGGAGATTTATTCGAGATAACGCAACTTATTTCCAATTCACTGTCAAAGTTTAAATACAAAAAGAGTGGTCCTACTAAACACCGCAAAGGACTGAAACACCGCAAAGGCCCACAAAGGACCTCAAATTGATGTACTAAACACCGCAAAAAACGACAAAGGACCTTAAATTGATCTACTAAACACCGCAAAGAACAACAAAGGACTTGGAATCATACCATAACAAAGAACTACAAAGGACTTTAAATTAGGGTTAGGGTTTTAGGGTCCTTTGTCGTACTTTTCGGTGTTTAGTACATCAATTTGAGGTCCTTTGTCGTTCTTTGCTGTGTTTCAGTCCTTTGTGGTGTTTCGTAGGACCCCAAAAAGAGTGAAAACAAACAGAAATTTTAAATTCGGCTTAAAGGCGATTAAGCTTAACTGCTACATAGTTCTTTTTTGTTGAATAAGAATCTAATAATTCAGGAATCGTCAATCGTTCGTTGGTATAATAATGTCACAATGTTTTACCCATATTTTTTAGAAACATGTGAAGAGGAGAATCGCATCGATATTTGTGATGTTGAGTTGACGAGGAGACATGATTACTGTTGATCTGAGCCAAGTTTACCAACATGCTTTGCAGGCTGAAGCCCAAGGTACTCGTCAGGAACAAAAGAGATCGACACGTTTACGGAAAGGCTTTTTTTCAAAGATAGACCATGAAGACCTTTGTCTCTGTAGAGATAGGTCCGATCACCAATTACCAGCGACAAACGTGAAATCAAAATAGCCTAGGACCTCCCATTGTCTAAATCCGGCCTTCCTGATGATACATCCGGACTCTATTTGATCAAGAAACAGCTAAGACTTTGAAAGATGTAAAAATTTACAAGTTGCTGCTGCAGTCACAGAGGTGAGCGAGTTTGCGATTATCATTTAGCGTTCTGTAGTCCGTTGCAGTTAAGGAAAAAAAGAAATGACTAGCTGTCTTTCCGCTCAGCAGTTAAAGCTGACACTACAAACGCCTCTTTCTTTATTAGTTTTCCAGTTGACTTGTTTTTTGCAGATGCAGCTCGATGGGATAGAAACAATGAGCTTTGAAGGTGCATCAAGAAATCGCTTGAGGACGATCCTAAAGCAAAATTACCGAATCGGAAAATAGCCGAGATGTTATCGGTACAAGCTCAGATCCTTTCAAAAGATCATTACCGGTATGGTTCAATTTCATTTTGCTTCTTGACCAACTATTTTTGAAATAGCTTTTTCGTGGGAGAATAAAGCCTCCGTCGCTTTTGCGGAGATCATTCTATCGGCTGTGGCATATGATTTACGGTTGCCGCGTTTTCGTATCATTTTATGGGTTGTGAAGTGCACTGATTCTCAGGAAGAAGTGCAGTGGATCTATTCTTGTTGATATTGTGGCAAAGTTATGATGGTCTTTTCTTTGTCTTTACCTTACAAAAATTGACATATTCGAGAATCACACATCTCGCTACGCCTGCAGCCAATATACCACGGGACTTAAGTCATGTTCTGCTTACTAGCCCATTTGTTGTCAGTTTATACTTTCATCTGCCCTTGTTCCCTTTCCCTATCTTCGATGGCGCCCATGACTAGCTGTCTGTTTACTCGGTTTACGCGCAGTTGTACGATCTCATCGGTTTCTCGAAAAATTAAGACAAATCCTTATTGGAACTGTTAGCCAAATACTTCTGGAAAGACTTGTGAATAGAAATGTTAGCCCAGTTTGAACACTGAAAAAATCTGTTCTAAACCCATAACAAGCCACGTTAACCTAAATGTGCCGAAACAATGTTTACTGTCTCGACACAATACATTTCAGTTATGATGTGTTTTTAGTTATGACGTCACAAGTTTCTGTAGAGGACAACCCTTGGAAATGACAATAAGCCAATTTACATGCACAATTTAAGCGGGTTAACCCGCTAAATCCAACACGCTTACGTCATACGCAAACTTACCTCGTTTTGCTTCAGTAAGCTTTGCGGGTTGGAAATTACTCACTTGCAACAGGTAGATTCAACCCGCTAAACAACGCGTTGAAAGAACAGCCGGTTAAACTAAAAAATCCCCTTAATTGAAACTGAAGCGTGTAACCCGCATGATCAAACCCGCTAATGCAAATAGGCCTAATGAGGAAACCACGTTGGAGCAACAGATGTCGTGCATTGATGGTCGAGAGCTGTGGTCGTAGAAGCCAGTGGCGTAGCTGCGGGGGGGGGGGGTTACAACCCATCCATTGAGCCTCAAATGACGTCATACATAATCGAAACTGTGCGAACAAAATGCATCATTGGTGAAGCACTCAAAGTTAGGGGCCAAAAATATGACAAACTTTCCTTAAAAATTGTTCAAAAAGCACTAAAATGGCCATTGCAGTATGCAAATTTTCAAAAATGTTCCGAGGGAGCATGCCCTCGGACCCACCTAGAGTCGCTTTTGGTACTTAAGTTACTTAAACTTAACTTTGCCGAAAAAAAAAGCTTGAAAAAAGTGACGAAAATTGATGCCCCCTTCCTGAAAAATTTTCTGAATACGTCCCTGACATGAAACATTTTCAGAAGGTTTATTTACGCCAGTTTCCGAGTTTAAACGTCTTTGCATTTAGTTAACATTCAACCTAATTCAAAATTACATGTAACCCACCAAAACTTTCTGGACCCGCTCCTGTATACAACGCATGGTCAAATGTGATGTCATTGTTAAACCCCCCCCCATTGCAAAATCCTGGCTACGCTGGTGGTAAAAGCTCAACTATTTCAACAACTTATTAGGTACCGGTACTGTACCTCTATCATATACACTTCTGATTATACCGCTAAAAGTAAGAAAACCGGTGCAAAAGCCCCGGGAACCATCGCGCTTGGGGGCTCATGTCGGGAGTGGATGACCTCTTTTTTTTTAGAAAGATTTCTTTCATTGATAGCTATTTTCAATTTTTTATATTTTGCTCCGGGCGCGAAAATTTTCTGACCCGGCCCTGCTTCTGATAATACGAAAAACATAAAATAAATTGACTAATAGCCAGCCACAACCTAGAATCTTCAAAAAATCAAATTTTGTGCACCAAGAGTTTAATGGTTTTCATCATTTTATCGATTTTTGGTGTCAATCGGCAGGTTGGCGTAGAAATTAAAGCCACCGCTAAGGATAAGGGAGACGTGGGGTTCCATTCCCGGGCGTCGGCCACTTGCCACCCGCTTCGGCGTAATACTGTAACGATTTTTTTAAGATTGTGACAACAGATTATGACATGAAAAATATAATTTTGCTTAAAGACGACGTAGCTTTTTTCTCGAAAACTGATTATGGGAACAACAAAAAATTCAATATACCAGGGGCAATAGTTTGTAGGCTTGCAGGCATTGCTGGATGCCTGATGTTTGCGGCAAGTAAGCAGTTAATGCCTCATGATGCTCAGTTGTTAAAGTGCACTAACCGACCGGTTAGCTCAGTTGTTAAGCACACCCTATCGATGCGGGAGGTCTGGGGTTCGATTCCCTGGCCGGTCAAATCGGCACAGTGTCGCCAACGGCACGCCACCGTTGCGAAGTTTCTTCGCAGCTGCGTTGCCCCGGCTCTAAGCCGCGTGGATGGGTCCCGCTACTCGTTACAGGCTTCGACGTAATTCCGCGAGTGTGATGAAGAATTATTTTTTTTAAACAATGTACGTGGCGTCATAGCACCAAATTTTAAGATTACAATTCATCACCTAGTTGGGCCTTGGTCTTTCAATTAATTAAGTTACAACAACGGGTCCACTGATGATGCATATTTACAGCAGCTGCAAGTAGACTGTTAATGCTTTGAACCATTTGAAAAATGGCACGAGAAATCAACGTTTCACAGTTATTTTTAAAATTCTTCAACTAATTGAATGTATGTCGCGAAGTATGAATGTTGAAAATTTTCCTGAAAGAACGACAACCAGAATGCAAACTAACATTAATTACAAACAACATACCGCTTTGCAGGAAAGAAATGGCTGCTTCAAGTTTTCAATTTCAAGATGAAAAACAGCCATCAGAGTAGCCAAGCATATTGCTGAAGACGTTGCAAGTCAATGCTTGGTGATGCTTTACAACATCAACTGTTCTGGTAGGATTTTATTCTGTAAGCTTCATTGGTCGCACAGTTCGACTTCTGTGAGTTATCAACTCGGGCTCATGAATAGAACTTGTTGATTGTTTTTCTTGAAAACATTGAATGCATTCGGATATTCAAGCCTTGAATCAGGAGCCAGCGATCTTGCACGTAGTAATTCAACGTTCATGCAAAAGTGGTATGCTGCTGACAATGACTTTTGAAATAAGATGAATGTGCTTTTGTTTTTGCACTAGATTTTTCGTGACCATAGTTGTTTGTATAGTAGATCTAATTTCCGATTTGCTACATTTTTTGCTTCATGATTTTCTTTTTGTTTTACATCAAGGCACTGATTGGCTAAAGAGTCTATATATCGCCGTACCATTATTGGAAAGAGCTGGGTTTCATTAAGAAGAGAAAAAGCTTGTGGTGCCAAATTTGAAGATGAAAAATTTGGAAGTCATGTTGGATATGTATAAGATGGCTGGGCATGTTTTGAAGAGAAAAGTATGTATTACAACGTGATTTTGAATTTAATGTTGAAGAGCAAGAAAGATAGGGAACATAAACATAGATCGAAGAAGAACATGAGAAGTTGATTTGAACTAATAGAATGTCCGCAGCCGAGACCACTAGAGATGGAGACGACAGAGTGAGCGCAGTTTTATTGAGACTCATCCGACTACCTACGTGAAATGAGACAAGACTAAACAAAGGTTTCATCATTTTTATCATCGAAACCTTAACTTTACGACCGGAAAAGTGATATCTGCACAGTGTCACATTGGTAAACAAGCAAATCACCGAAGTTATGAAGACAGTTGAACAATTTCAATAATACCATGGGTGGCTAAAACAAGTAGTGTGAAATGGATGAGAAGAGATTTGTGAAGAAAAAACATTGGCGGTGTATTGATTGAAGCGTCGGGATTTAAAATAGATGATAAGCGAAAGAAAGACAACGCAATGATAAAAGTTGGTTTAAAAGAAGGTTGAGGAGAAAAACATTCACTATCCTTTGATTAAAGCGTCGGAATTTAAATGATCGGCGAAAAAATAACTAACATAGTGGAAGTGGAAACAAGTAAAGAAAATTCAGATAACTAGATAAGTTGGAAAAGGCCCAATCTTGAATTAAGAGAGGAAGAAAACAATTTGCCAATGATGTCACTCCGGCCACCGCCACCTCTATTCGAAGAGCACAGCACTGACAATGGACATATGGATTTTGATATGCGGAGAACGGAGCCTGCAAAAATCAATCAACGCTTTTCTTCTACGCTAATACATCAAACAGCGATGGCGTAAAAACAGTTCTAAAAAAGAAAGATAAGACGCAAAAAACGTTAACACTTTAAAAAAGACAAATGAGATAAGAAGAATACAGCACAGTCGTGACATTTATGAACGAATTAAAAAAAGATTGCAAACAATTGAAAACAAGCAAGCGAAGACAAATTGGACAACAATATAAACATTGAAACGAGGTTTATTGCCTCGTAGCAGGCTCGAAGACAACTTGAAGCGAGATGTTGAATCAAAACACGTCATGAATAGCCACCATGATAGCGATGAAAAATGACAAATCAAAACAGGTGTGCTCTGGAAAAAGCAAGGTGCGTGCGCCGACAGAGAGCTAAATTGGTTAATGCAAACTTTTCTGAATAGACGTTTTTTGTCTGTTTATCTAATCATTTGACCGAGCGTAGGAAAGACTCTAATAGTTTGCTCGTTGCAAGAACATAATAAGAATATTTGTGTGTGGTAGAAAACCAAATTTTAAAATGACTTCATAATTGGCAACAAAATTCCAATGACGATCCCCGTGCTATACCCGGGGTAGAATAGGGTAGCCGGCCACCCCTCCGTGTCGTAAGAGGCGACTAATGGGGTACCCAAGACCCAACCAAAGCGGTCATATGGTTGGAAACCTTGTTACAGATCTTAGGCAATTTAATCATATCCTAAAATCCTTGTTCCAGTTCATCCAATTGAACAATCACTTTGGGCACTAACTGTAGCTTTACAGGTCATTCTTCAGAATCCGCTCCTCAGTGCTTTCACTTTTTATGGAAATCATTACGTCACAAAAACAGTTTATGCCGTAAAAAATTTGGCTTAATTCATCACAAAACCATTCGTCACTAAAATCCTTTTAAAGCTAACCTAAACTTACAATGGCACCCTAAAAACTGCGTCATGGATTTCATTGGCATATTAATAAAGACACCTATTCAGCTCCAATTTTAGAAAACCAACCGAGAGAAATCTTCACCCTTTCATAAGAACTAAAAAGTTATGAAAAAGAAACACGATAATTGCAATAATTATAATGTGGTTTGCTGGTTGTGCGTGGTGTGTGCAAATGATGGTGTAATGATATTGGTGCGACTGCTTAAGGTAGGTAAAGGCAAGTACGTGTCGAGAGTGTGAGATGCTAAAAAGAAATTGGTATCTTTAGCTCAAGTAATGTGTGCAACTGTATATGGTTAGATATTCCGTCGATTTGCACTTTTTGAATGTAATCGTTTTTGTTTCCTGTTTTGCGCTGGTGAGATACAGAAGCTTATTTAGCATGACGCAAGATTATTGTCCAATATCTTCGCATTTATTTCTTGCTTTTCTAAAAAGTTCCAGGCGATGAACCTGTTCTGCCTTTTATGTTTGCATAACCTATCTTTGGATGTAGTATTTTATAAGTTCATTCAAATAGCAACCAAAAAAAATTGGCAAGTATCTGCAAATCCCAAAAAAAGCAGAAAAAAGAAAACCTTGAAAAAAGTTGAAGAATAAATCTTTCTAAAAAAATTTGTAGACATACGTTTATATTTATCAGAGGCATACGCTATTTTTAAGAAAACAGTAAAAGCACAAAATTTGAAAAAAAGCAGAAACGAGGAAAAGTATTTAGTAAATGAGCAAAAAAAACTTCAAAAGAAAACATCCAAAAAAAGTTGAAAACAAAGCTTTCCAAAAAAAGTTTGTAAATTTATATATACTTTTTTTATTTGTTGCATTCGCTATTTTAAATAAAAAGCATTGAAAAAAATTTAGAAAACAGAACATCTAGAAATTTCAGAAAAAGCAGAAAAAAGAGAGTGCGTTTAGCAGATGAACAAAAAAAACTTCGACACAAAAAGTTTAAAAACAAATCTTTCCGAAAAAAGACTTACTATTATCATAGGTTTTTTAGCGATATTCGTTATTTCATTAGGTCTGTTTCTGCCTTGGAGACAAATCAGTGTCTGCTTCGTTGCAGCTTACCGCATAGTTACAAACGCGAAAACAAGTTGGGAATCGGAAACGTGCTAGGATAGGTCATCAGGCGATTTGTAAAGTGGGTATTCTAAGAAACAAAGTACTATTCGAGATAAATCATGTTTTTTTTTTCAACCTTTAGTATTATTTAAACGTTTTTTTCTGTATGCAGCTTTCTAGTTTAACTGTTACTGAGTCGATTCGCTCATCTAGGCAAGTTTGGTTGGCTTACTGGTCAAAATCTTGGGCTGGGTTTGTGTCAAGGCTGAAGCGAGGCACCTGACGTTTCTTATTCCTCGACAATAAAAGGCTGTTGCGGGAGGCATTTGCATTGACTCTTCGTTTTGTAACAGGTCGGACTAATTAATATCTATACCTAATGCGTCGTGGTACCAAGAATGTACCCCATCTCCCCCTGCATTTCTTGTTGTCACGTCGCGTTGTGGGTAGATACTGGTGCCTCTGATCAGTCGCAAACTATGGAGTTGATGTAGATGCTTCTCAAAGCAGCACTCTAGCGTTGATGAGTGGGTTTCAAGTGGTGCTTTGTTTTGGCTTTGGTGCAAATCTTATTCCGATATGGAGGTCCGTAAGCTAGTTAGACGAGTCTGAGTGAGTGGAGAGACGAGGCTTTAGCTGCTACGGGGAGTGGTAGACAGTAACCTTTAACCAAACAAACCAAACCCTTAACAGCACTTCGTTTTTTTATGCTTTTTTGCGATATACAATAAGGTAGTATAGCATAACAGTCTAGATCTAAAAATAGCCTCTAAAAAACTTATATCAAAATCAACAACAAAAAAAGAATACAAATCCTCGTAAATCCCTACAAAAAATTTTTAAAAAGAAAAAGTGTTTAGCAAGCGATCAAAAAAAACTCCCAATCGGAAAAAAATGCTAAAAAGTCTGTAACTTTGGTTTAATTGTGATAATGTGTGGATAGGTGTGTACGAATAGAAACTTTTGAGCTGTGACTATCAGCAAAAGTGGGTGTCTTGTGTTTTTGGTTTGTTTGCGTGTAGAAATGGTGAGAGGCAGAATGGACGTTCAAATCTTTACTAGCAGTTACTGTGATCAAGAACAGAATCTTGAAAAGTGCTTAGATCTGCGTGATAATTTTGAATGTGTCTTCTCTGATGAGGTATGTTGACTTGATAGCCGATGTGAAGGTGCGTAAAGGACTTTAGATGTGCATGAATGAGCTTTAGTCGTAAGGACTAGATTGTCTGCTGGTATTTGGTTAGTAGAAACAGTATCGTTGCAGAATTGAGTGATTGGAAATAAGCGTGCTCGCGAATTGTAATCAAACAATCTTAAATTGTTTTCGAAGAACGAAATACGCTTCCAGCTGCCATGAAGAAACAAATCAGCTCGTCTTAAACGATTTGAAGTTTTCACAACAAAACCCAGTGAGCTCCTTGGTCTCTGTTTCACATTTTCAGTTGAAAACGAATCTAGCTGCTTGTTAAGCGCAATTACTCTGAGTCACATATAGATGCCCAGTGCACAGTAAACATATTATTATTGCTTAGTTTTCTTCAGGCAGTCCTTATCTTAAAAGGACACCATCGTAATCCAAGTCGTTTTAAAAAAATCCAAGATTTAACAACCCAAAAAAAGCTGCAAAATTTGTTGAAAATTCCATGAAAAATCATAAAAAATAAAAGCTGTTTTACTTCAGTGACCAAAAAAAAAACAAACAAAAAAACCAACAACAGAAAAAGTGTGTAATTGTGACGTATATGATGTTATGTTGCTTTGCGCTGAGAATTAAAATTAAGTAGTATAAAAAAAACTTAAAAATGTGTTGTTTCAAAGAAAGAGACAACAAAAATACAAAATCGAAAACTCAGAAAAAAATGTGTAATTGTGACGTGTGTAAGGGTATGTTGTCTTTGTGCTTTATTAATGAAAACATTGCGGTAACAAAAACACGTTCTCCAAAAAAAATAAGGTCGAAAAAAATTCGAAAACCACAAAAATAATCAAAAAAAGTGTGTAGTTGTTTTGCTTGTAATGGGTGAAATAAATAATGCTGTGATGTGTTTGTGCTTGGTGCTAAATGATTAAAGAAATGAATGGCTATGATCACTTAACTAAAACACATAACGACTTGAGTATTTGGCGACTGCTTGTTCGTTGCAAAGTCAGCATAAGCAATCATGAGACATGGGTTTCGATGTAGATTATTAATTATGACTCAGAGTTTATGCTTAGAAACACATCAGACAGTTGTGTTTGGTGTCCATTGCTGGTATTCCAGTGTTAAAGACCCAGTCTAGATTCCATATAAAATCAGGAAAAGAAAAAAAAGTTAAAAAACGTAAGTTATTGAAATCAGTGATGCAACTAGACCAGCCTAACGAAGATTTTAAATTTGTATAAGAGCGCAGCGTCATCAAAACCTAAATCATATTAACTTCACGGTCAGAATCTGGTTGTGACCTAAAACAATTGGGCAAAGCAAAATCCATACAGACAGAAATGTGTCGATATAAAAACAAATTTCTGAACAAATCACGCTGAATCCCATTCAAATCCACCCCTGACTAAACCGAACTTATCGCCACAACCTATACCCGACCTTTCACCTATCCATCTATCACACATGAATATTATAAAAGTTCAGCAAAGCTAAGAGTCTATCTCGGAACCCTAAATTTTACCAGATAACCATTTCTGGTTTATTTATTTCAATTTACAGTTTACAACCAATGAAAAAGCTTTTGCGGCAGCCATTATCTTGTGTTTCTCAGAGCTGTAACACAACCTGTTTGCTTGCTTGTTTAATTTTGTACGTCATACTTTTGTGTTGTCATACGATTGCGTCAAAAACTTTAAAAAGGCACCTTTAATTTTGTGAAATAAACTTTATTGAAAAACGCTTTTCGAGAGACGCTTCTCTGGTCACCAATGCTATGAAAAACACAAATTTGCATGAGAAAATTTCAACATTTATTAATCAAATTGTAACAAGATACAAACACTATCATATTGCAATCTCACAATTCACAAAATTAAATCTTACACACACAACCTGGCTGTTCATTCTGACTCGCAACTTTCAACTTGCAGCGATTCTTCGAGCCATAAAAACTAACCTGAAATAAGATCAACGTTGATCACATCAAGTAATATCTAACCAACCTTTCAATTATTTTTGCTCAACTTAATCTAACTCAAAATGCAAAGTGTCAAAAGTCTTTTAACCTTAGATTCTTCTATGCCAATACTTGAGAATCCAATTAGGCACTCAAGCATCTACACTCTCAGTAATAAATAATTTAATCATGTCAAATAAATGCAAACCCCACGTTAACTACATAGACGCTTTGCCACCACTTGGCGGATTCATCAGTATATATATCATTTGAACAAGATACTGATGGAATTGTCAAGTGGAAGCGAAACATTTGTCAAGTTGACTTGGAGTTTGCATTCATTTTACCTAATTAAATTATTCAGTCTAACTCATCGCTGTATTTCTGTCTACATGCGCAATTTATGCAACTAGTAAAAGCCAGTGTGCGCACCTCGAAGAATGCAAACTCATGTTGCAGTCTCCCTCAATCTGCTGAATTTTCTGTACGATATAAATTGAAAGGAGCAAGTAATCTTGGACAGAATCGAAAGTGCATAACATTTTTGTTTCGATTCAGAGATCAGCATGTTTTTACAAATCGTCAATACAACTACAGTATCTTGACGCTGACAACCTTGCGTATCCAGGGCCGCAACAAAACTTTGAGAGCACAGGGGCTAATTTTTCGAGGGGACCCGACGGCATAACCCTGACCCTTAACCCGGCTCTGCGTGTATCCCATTAATTACATCAAGCAGCTCAATTTTTAATTGACTTCTTTCAGTTAAATGGTTCGGCGATTTCGCGCACCCAAAAAATACTTTAGACAAAAATTAGCTCAAAACCCATGGGCTTTTAGCTAAAAATGAAAATCTAGGCCTTCTAGTGTGGATTGGACACCGGATAGGTAGACTTGCAACGTCTGTAGCGTTTTAAACCAATCTTCTGGATTTGCAAATACCATCAAACTTACAACATATTCAGTAGGAACGTACTTAAAAGTAAATTATGTACCAATCCACATGTCCAATTTTAGTAGGCTTTAGGCGAGCGGTTCTGGATTCTGGTTTTTGCATCATAATCAATTTCTTGATGTCATGGTTAAAAAAAAATCATTGTGACATCATCAAATTGATTATGATTGGACAATGGACATTGGGCAGGGTAATGATGAAGCTTCGGACGCTGATAACGAGAGCGCTACAACACAAATATTAATACAAGTCTCACCTTAAGATCATAATTTCAAACTTTGATTTTTCGTCAGCGAAAACCTATCAGACGAACTCTTCTACAAAAGAACGACAAGTTAACCAATAATTAAGCAGCGTGAAGACATTCAATAACTTACCTGTGCAACAAGGTCACAGCTAGCACAATCAAGATCAACTTTACACCCAGAGCAATGGCGATATACAACATAATAGGAGCAACTGTGAAAAATACAGCAATAAAAAATCTTCAGTATAATCGCGGTATTACGCCGAAGCGTGTAACGAGTGGTGGGGCCCATTTCCGCAGCTTAGCGCCTAGACAACTAAGTTCCGAAGAAACATCGCTGCGGTGGCGACAATGTACGAAAAGCTTATGCGAAATAAAGGGCACTTGTCAAAAGTACAAAGTTCAATGAAATAAGTCCAAGTTATCCAGCCAATTCTAAGTGTGATAGGTACATTTATCTTCTTCCACATACCAAAACTTATATCAATGTTACGTTCACAACGTAATTTAAAAACAAGCACCTACCAATACCAAAGCATTCTTTCACATACACTTCATTGCCACTTCCAGCAAGATTTTTGATCATTTTCATCGTCTCAAACGCTTCCCTACAAAAATACAATTTAACATGCTGTGTTGTCAGTTTCTCGGTCAAAGTTAAAAATGATGACATTCTAAAGAGAGCATTGATGCTTGAAGTGAACAGGCAGCGAAAGCGAGGAAGGCCAAAGCAGAGGTGGAGGAGACAAGTTGAAGAGAGTGCAAAGAGAATTGGGTTGGAGGTGGAGGAGGCTGCAAATCGGACAAGATGGAGAGAGGGAGTGAGAGCGAACGCTGAGGTAATAAGGTGCATCCGGCTACCCTCAGTCACGAGGAACACACCAGATTGAAACTGGACGATCATGAGAAAGCCAAGCTTAGGTCTTCATAACACACAAACTGCCTATCCTTATCTTTAAAATAATGTTCGTAAAATGCATAAAATTCTCTTGCTTCGATAAGCAATGATCGTTTTCGACACAGAAGGTTGTGGTGCAAAACCTAGGTTGGTCGAGAGGGACACTGCCAGCCTGAATTTGTTACACACAACAGGTAATTATTATTAGTTATCAATTTAAATTGATCTAAGGACTACTACAACCAACATAAACGAGCGGCCTATCAGCGTAATAATAACATCAAACCGGAGACTACTTGATTTACTTTACAAACAAGCTTAACGTGTTCTTCTGACGCTAAGCTACTCACAAAATAAAGCTGGTTTTCTTGTTAGAAGTAGCCCAAAAATATGAATAAAAAACATGGTTGGTGTCAAAAGCCACTCATTTCGTTCCTCTTCGAAGGAGATGTTCCCACACTAAATGAATATACCTGGATTTTCCCTTAAAAACACTAACCTTTGGTTTTTTGTTTCCCAGTTAATTCCAAGGAGAGAGCCACTGCTTCTACGCTCGGGACTAGCATATCCATTTTTGGAGCAACCAGTAGCATTAACCCACAGAGATTGCAGACATGTTTGAGACAGAGGAGCATTAAAAGTTGTGCAGTTTGGTAAAAAATCTAAAACGTCGAGAGTAATCTAGCACTTCGATCATACCTTGCCCCGCAAAGAAACAGCAAGAATGACTAGACCAGTGGTTTTCAACCTTTTGTGGTTTATAGCTCCCTTCTAGAGACTATTTAACACCAGTGGCCCCTGCTCAGCAATAAAGTTTCCTCTCGGTATTTCATTCATAGCAGCTACACTACAGCTGTCCGCTGGCTTACGTGGTTAAAAACATTTACTAAATTTTGCGCAAGTGGACCGTTGGTTAATGTCCCGAGGCCCCCCGGTTGAGAACCCCTGGGCTTGGCAGATACAAACCGAATCCATAGACATCCAGTTGAGCTTCCACGTCACCGTTAAAAGCTTTCTCCACCATCGACTGAAAGTAACTCTTCAAATCACTAAAATATAAGTAGTTTGAAAGAGAACATAATCAAGAGTTAAAATGTTAAAATAAGGTTACAATAGTGTCATGTACCCTGTCCAGTGTCCACATGTCCAATGTTAGTGGGGTTTAGGTCTGCGGCTCTTGGTTTTAGTTTCTGCATCATAATCAACCTCTTGACGTCATAATTAAAATTGATTATGATGCAGAAACCAGAACCAAGCACCGCTGGCCTGAAGCCCACTAAAGTTGGTCATGTGGATAGGGTAAATGAGCATTTAGGGCAACATCAAGACTTTGGAGGATCCGGGGCTAATTTTTCGCGGGGGAGGAGGGTGATGGGCCATGTTTTTTTGCAGACCTGATTTTGACGTCAACAGATCATTTTTATTCAAGAGGAAATCCCATCCTAGCCTCCTCACTTAATCTGACTTTGTGGGCATCACAACTGACGAAACAGCGGTCTACAATAATAGTGAAATTCTTCACATTTTCTAGACTGTTAGGCTAAAGCCTACTAGCAACTACCAACATAAGAGTCAATAACGTATGAAACGTTTGGATTGTTCTAGATGTTCCGATTTATTCTTAAACCATTGTCAATCTTATTTAAATAGAATGAGGTTTAAGATTGGCAATTGGTTTAAGTATAAATCGGAACATCTCAAACAATCCAAACGTTTCATATATCATGTTGGCTCTTGTTCGTGTAATTAAAGTATTCAAAAATTCCATAAATTGTGTTCCTAATAGCAATAGTTTTAAACCAATTCCATTTTTAAAAAATATTCTTTTAGTTTTTCCCTTCGACCAGCCTTTAAGGCGTTAAGTTGATCAAATTTTTGATATCAAAAATAAAATATTAACTAACACACAGTTTGGCAGTATTTAACTTACTTAAGATTGAGTTTTCTGACTTCAATTTCAAGATTATTGGAGTTGATTCTTCCGATTCCAGTCATTCCAACTTGCCGCATAAGTGATTGCACACAGTCAGAAGAATGCACATTCTCATACGATGTACAACCATTAGGAAAATCTAAGAAATCGAGTGTTAAAATAAATCAAATCTTCATTAGGCCGATACACGCGGTATTACGCCAAAGCGTGTAACGAGTGGTGGGGTCCATCTCCGCGGCTTAGTGCCTGAACACAACTCCAAAAAAACATGGCAGCAATGGCAACACTGCGCGATTTGACCGGCCCTGGAATCGAAACCCAGACCTCCGTCTCCGATAGTAATGTCTTAAGAACTGAGCTAACCGGCTCAAGACATCGGTGTGGGAGGTTTGGGTTTTGATTCCCGGCCTGACAGTGTCGCCAACGGCTCGCCACCGCAGCGATGTTTTTTCGGAGCTGTGTTGTCCAGGTGTTAAGCCGCGGAGATGGACCCGCCACTCGTTACACGTTTCGGCGTAATACCGTTAGTACAATGAAGATTTAATTTAAATGTAGTATAAGGATTTTTTTTATTTTTAACCATAAAATAACGCCATTATCAACACAAAAAACAACAGGGTTCAAAATAAGGAAACAGCGACAAAACGATATACGTTGAACATGCTTAAGGAGAAAATACAGAACAAAAACGTTTAAAAAATAGCGCGGTCGCTGCACCTAAATTTAAATGCTTTACCCAGTCCATAACATTGACGTTGGTACCCAGCAGCTGGTGACAGAGCTTGATTCAATATATTTCGCATGTTTTGCTGCGCTGTCCTAAGTGAAAGCAAAAAATTAACATGACATCTCACACGTAATAGATTGATGAATCAACTACAATCACAATCAGCAATTACCCTGTCTACGTGTCCAGTTTCGGTGGTTCTAAAACTCACTGGCTTTCTGCATCATAATCAATTTTCTAATGTCATAATTACAAACAAGTGATTAAAATAGGGATGTGCCTCAAGGAAAATTACTCGGACTCGCCGAGTAACGAGTATTCACGACATTACTCGGCCGAGTCCGAATAACTACGACGTCAAAATATGAACTCAAAATCAAGTGAAGAGCAAAAAAAAAGGGTCATTACGTCCGTAGAAGTCCTAATTTCGACTCAAATTAGTGTGCAAAGGAAAAAAAAAGGTCTAAATGATAACGGCTTAATACTCGGCCGAGTATTAATTAATACTTGGACTCGACTCGGCACATCCCTAGATTAAAACAAGTAAAAGAAGGAAGCTCCAATTTCAAACAAGTGATTATGACATCACAAAATTGATGCAGAAAGTCCCTGGGCTCATGGAACCACTTAAATTGGACATGTGGACAGGGCAAGGATATAAGAAGCATTTTGTGAACACACAGACGAAGTACATACCTAAAATAATAACCTTCTTTGCTGCTACTCTTGTAAAAATCTTGTAAAAAGTTTCTTGAGCTGTAGACTCGGGTTTGATTCTGAGTCGGGTCAAACCAATGACTTTCAAATTGGTATTCACAGCTTCCCTACTTGACGCTCAGCATTAAAGGACAGTGTGGAGAATAAGTCGGCAAGTTTACTAGTTGTGCCGTTGGGAAAGGCACTTAGCGGGATTCCCCCATCTTGGTGTGGTAGACAGATGGCTGGCAACTCCTAAGCGAGCTCGTATACCGCTTTAGTCGCTTTCTCGCGATAGAAGGAAAAAAATGAAACTAAATACTAAAAAGATAATAATTGTATAATTTTAGGCCAACAGGGATTAAGATAAAAACTATTCTAAACACAGCAAAACAAGTTCCCGAATCACTATCATTGCTAAGCATTTACGCAAGGTCTAACGCTAATATTTACCGCAAATTCTTGTCAGCCCAAGTTTCTTGAAATTGTTTATCATCAAGATTGTAGGGAAATAAAGCTCCCTTCTCCACGCACCCGGTGGCCAACCACATTGATTTGAGGCATTCGACGTGTAGTGGAGGGATGTACATTGTACAATTAGCAGGAAAAACTAAACAGAAGCAAACTAAGCTTTAAATCAAACCTTCACTACACCCGCGGTATTACACCGAAGCGTGTAACAAGTGGCAAGAGGCTTAGCGCTTGGGCACCACAGCTCTGAAGAAACATCGCAGCCATGGCAAGCCGTAGGAGAAATTGTGTCCGATCTGATCGGCCAGGGAGTCGAACCTCAGACCTCACGCGCCGATAACGAGTGTTTAACCAATGCGCCATAATAACAGCAAATGGCATCCAAACCGCTGCTCTTCATGCGCATTGATTTGTGAGGAGAGCAAGCCGGCAAGTGTACTTGTTATGTCGTTGGCAAAGGCACTTATCGGGATATCCCCATCCTAGAGAGGTAGACAGGCAACTCCGAAAAGCTCATTACACAACAACCGTAGCTTCCTCTCAAAAATGGAGGACAAACTACCAGTGAGGTCATGCAGCCTAAACGCCGTGAAGGCCCAGAGTAAAAACGACTTGCAAGTACAGCTAGTAACTCATACCAAAACGAGAAGCGTACTGTAGGCTTCATAAGCACACAAATTACAGTAGAACGCCGGTTATCTGAAACGCCTATTATCCGAAAACGACTTTAACAAAAGAAATACACAAAATGCCATGCTAGCGTCCAAAAATGCCAGGGGCTAAGAAAGGGACCAGCTTAAAACAAAAAAATGATTACAATAATGCTAATGCTAATAATATACTATATAAATCACGATATAACTACGTGTACTTCATAATATAGGCTATGTGATGTAAATTTTCGTAATATTGCATGTTGTTTGATTATCCGAACTAATCACTTCACTGCACCCCATCTGGTTTTAAATTAAGTTCGGATAATTGACGTTCAACTGTAATGGTCAACGTCCAATCAGTTTATGCATTGAGAAGCAGGGTTGTAGCCAGGGTGGGTGGGGTAAAGTGGGAAATTAACTTCTGAAGTAGTTCAAGTAACAGCGGTTAAAGTAGACAATATCTTGACCTAAATAGGGCAACAGGGGTAGTTTTTTGAAACCAAGAACCTTTTCTGATTCCGACCCTTAAAGACATTTGCCCTGTCCATATGTCCAATTTTTGTAAGCTTCAGGCCCGGTTCTTGGTTCTAGTTTCTGCATCATAATCAATTTTTTTATGTCATAATCGCTTTTTTAATTATGACATAGAAACATAAATTATGATGCAGAAACTGGAACTGAGGGCTTGTAGCCCAATATAATTGGTCATGTGGACTGGGTAAGTGTTTTATCCTCCTGTAATTTACCTAGCTGGTTACACGATTGATAAGAAACTTGCTTACGACTTACTTATTCCGAAGCCTTGATTCTGAGCATCTTTATCACCTGACATTGCTTTCTCATTGATTTGCCGATAAAATTCAAATATAGCGCTGAAAGACAAATTTTGCATTTCTACTTTTCCATCATTATAATCATTTTTAAAACAACTGAAAATTTTAAGAGATATTAAGGTGGGCATTGGAAGACTTACCAAAAAAACGCGGCAAAAACCAATTACACGACTAGTTTCGCGGTTTGATCGCTCATCAGGAGTAGACTCAGGTTCGAAACTAGTCGGTGCGCGATCAAACCACGAAACTAGTCGTACAGCTTTTACTTAGTAAATCTTCTTGCCTCAACATTTCTTTATATATTCATATATACTTCTGTTCTTGGCTTATAGTTAATAGACTGTAGCTGTTAAAAATAATGTGTTCTTCGGCCTCGTTCATTGCTTTCCTGGGTATTTTGTTGCACATATTCACGACTTTCTATGGCGCTTCGTCAACAATTTCGACTTCGATTTCTGCAGTTAACTAAATTTGCATTTTCACGCGTGCATTATCCTTCGTTGTCTTAGCTAATTGTGTTCTGACCCACGCGCGCTTTTTGCTTCGCCGTGCTTCTGTGGTTTACGTAATCTTGGATTTTGTAAATAAGTTCTAGATCTCGAGCGCTGTCTTGTCGCGCCCTTCTGATTAGCAAACTGTATACAAGCTTCGATTTTTGTTGGTTTAGTTAGAGCTAGCTTTGGCTCTCGCAGTTGTGCACCTGATGAGCCTGGAAGGACGAAAAAAGTGATAACCGGTTACCCTTTTTCGTGCACTAAGCGTAAGTGTACACCCGGCCCATGTCCTGTTTGCATTGCTCGGTGTCGCAAACAATCATTATATTCACGTATAATATATAGAGTAGACTAATATCGGCTCTACTTATTTCAATAACCGAAAATTATAAAACTTACTCCAGTGACCATCGCTTCACTTCCTCTTGTTCAATCTTGCTTAAATTTGAAGGGTTGTTCCAACCTTCTGAAATTAACCCGGTTGCAAGCCGACATTCCATTACACATTGCAATGAATGAGGTCCTTCAATGCTCAAACATTCATCAGGAACAACTAATAGCAACACATCGGCTTAGATAGCAAAAATAATATTTCCCAATTTAGTAAGCGTCAAGGGGTGGGGATTTTTTCTCAGTAAACATTTGAAATGACGAGGCAAAAACCGTCCGGTTGGTGTAGTGGTTAAAGACACTGCTATCGGTGCGGGAGGTCATGGGTTCGGTTCTCAGGCCGGTCAAATCTCACACAAAGCGTCGCCAACGGTTCGCCACCGCTGCGATGTTTTTTCAGAGCTGTGTTGCCCAGGCATTAAGCCGCGGAGATGGGCCCAACCACTCGTCATAGCACGCTTCGGCGTAATAACGCGAGTACAATGAAGATTTGATAATTTAAGTAGGTTACACCAAGTCCAAGCACACTTAGCACAGATTATTCTGGGTTCAATCGTTAAGCAGTAGACACTGTAAAGTAATTACCGTATCCAAAGCATTGAAGTTGCGCATTCTTATTCAGTAAATCATCTTTTTCCAATTCTTTCTGTCCAAACGACGCATTCGTATATAATTCCAGCATGGCAAAGAACGCTTCCCTGTTAAAGGTTTTTATTAAAATACGAACGACAACAATGCAGATATTAAGAAGTTTCTCAAATTACATTGATCTGAAAATTCACCAGTAATTAAGGGACACCGCAAAGTAAACATGCGCTCTTCAAATCAGCAGCCACACGATATATGTCAATGCGATCGGCTCCAGCCGTGAATCGAACTCGTTACGTAGAATCTGTAACTTGCGCGCGGTACGGCTAGGTTATACGAACCAGAAATGGTACAGGCAATCAGGCATGGGTTGACAAAATCGTCTTCGAAAGGCAGCTAACACGAATCCGCCTTGTAAAGGTATTCGACGGCTCAAGAATCGAACCAGACTGTATTATCAATTATCCAACCTTTTTACCTTTGATCTTGGTTACCCCAACGTGCGGTTAAGTCTCTTAGAGTGAGTCGATTTGGGTAACCGAGCCCTGTTGTGAAGCAACCGGCAAAGTCCTTCCATATTGTGCTCAAACATTGGCTGGTGAGTGGAGCGTGGAACACAGCGCAATTTGGGTAAAACTCTACAGAATCAAAAAGCTGAAGTAACACAACCGTTTGCACACTTGCCCTTAACAGATCCAAAGGCCCAGTGTAAAGAGCGTCCGCTTCTGGAGTTGCAAACTCGGTTTGATTCCGAGTCGGGTCAAACCCATGACTTTAACACAGGTATTCACACTTCACAGCTTCCCTGCTTGACGCTCAGCTCTAAAGGAAGAGTGTGGAGAACAAGCCGGCAAGTTTACTTGTTGTGCCGTTGGGAAAAGCTCTTTGCGGGATTACCCCATCTTGATGTGGTAGACAGGGGACCGGCAACTCGTAAGCGAGCTCGTCATAGGGCTTTGATCGCTTTCTCGTGATAGGAGGATCAATAATATGCAACAAAATAAAGAAAATAGAGCAATGGTTTTTAACGGGGTCACCGATGAAAGTTAGAGTGTCTCCAGTCTTACATCAATTGTTCGTTCTTTTAATATACACCTGCTTTGCAGGTGGCACAGATAAAGGGGTCCACAAGCCAAATCCCTAAGAATAAGGGTCTCAGAGACTGGATGGATTAGGAACCATTGCAAGAAATGCATTAAGTAAATAATATTTACCCATTCCGTATCCAAATAACTGAGCTTCTTTACTTCCAGCGAGAGCTTGCAGAGTAATTTCTTGCAGATATTCCATTAATTTGCTGGAAAAGTAGGAGTTGAATTAATATAACATTTTTATCTCAAGATCAAATCAAATCTTAATAGTACACGCGATATTTCGCCAAAACGTGTAACGAGTGGCGGGATCCACATACGAGGATTAGCGCCTGGACATTACAGCTCCAAAGAAACATCGCAGCGGGGGCGAACCGTCAGAGACCGGCCCGGGAATCAGACCCAACACCTACCGCACCGATAGCGATGTTTTCAACCACCACGCTGACCGTTTGTTGGTGACTCACGTAAAAACTGTATATTTTCAACTACAGCTTAGCATTACTTCAGTTTTAGTTTGAACTTACTGTAAGTTCAAACTGTTCAAGTATTCCATTTCATCTTCAGTTAAATTCACAGGGTTGATTTGGCCAGACAGAGATAACTCTGTCATTTCAATGGCCGAATGCAAGCATGAAGTGGTGTGGGGGCCTTCGTATGATCGACAGCCCGGTGGGAACTCTAAAAAAACAATTGTGCAGTAATGAAATAAGTGAAGCCGATGTATACTTACACATAAGATGTTTTTTACCAGTCCCATAACATTCTCTCTGAGCTTGACTGCGGCTAATATTTTCATCATCGAATAGCAAAGCTTCATCTTTTAAGGCCTGGACGTAAGAGTAGAAATCCCTGTGAAGCATATAGACAAAAATATAGTAAAAGGGAAGCTCTTTCTCGAAGGCTAAACTTCCACAAAAAATAGCAGCAGCCAAACAACCTATTTTCAAGGTTAAGGCGCGACAGTGGCGAGCGTGTTGAGTTTTTTTTTTGGTTGTTCAACTCGCGTTTGTTTAGTTACTATTTTTGTGGTTTTAGCCCTTTTATTTGTGTGTGTGTTGTTCGTTACTTCATAGCTGACGAAAATTCTACAACTCCCACTAAAAAATCAAATCTTCATCACAATCGCGGAATTACTCCGAAGCGTGTAACATGTGTCGGGGTCCATCGGCTCAGCGCCAGGGCAACACAGCTCCGAATAACCATCGCAGCGATGGCGACTGGCGAGCCTTTGGCTACCAAGTGTCCGATTTGACTGGGCGGGGTATGAAATCCCAGACCTTCCGCACAGACAGCAATGTCTACCGCACCAATTCCTACTAGTAGCGGTATTGCCGTTGGTGCAGCAGACAGCAATGTGATGCACCAACGGCAATACCGCTACTAGTAGTCCATGAGATGAAGCAAGAAGGCCTGTACCAAAGCCTATCCAGTCTAGCTATACGACTATGATTCAAGCTTATAAATTGATATAAAGAACTTCAATTAATGAATTAAGCTGAATCTAACTCACTAGATCTTAAACTAAACTAAGCGTAATCAAACAAACACTTCACCTTTGATTTGCGTCTTTCCATCGATCAATTTGAGCTGCAGGAAAGCCATCGCCTTGCTCTGTACAGCTCACCACATATTGCCAGATTGATATCAAGCATTCGTTGCTCAGGGGAGCCCAGAAAGTGTCACAGTGAGGCGAAAATTCTGACCGAACAACAAACATTACGACGTAATTATTGAAGATGTTACAACTGAATGCGCGTTTCACCTACAAGCTCATTTAGCCTGCACACATACCCCATTTTCGTGGGCCACTGGCTTCCAGCGTCCTAGTCAAATTTTTAAAGTCATAATAAAAAAACTAATTATGACAATAAATTTTGATTGTGACGCAAAATGCCAGTGGGCACTGGACAATGGACAGGGTATACAATGCGAGGGCCATGCATATTTGTGTGATTTGTGTGATATACAAGTATAAGTACAAAGTAGTCCTTTTGCTTCGAAAACTGGATGCATTTGTGGAGGAGTTCAAAATCAACTTTGAAAATTTAACTACCTTAAGCGTCTACCGATACGCGACACACGACGTGCAACAACACGATAAAAATTATCACGTAATTATGTAAGTGAATGTAGAAAGTTTTCGCTTGATTGCTAAAAAATTCAAATAAAACAAACAAGATGCGATAAAAAATTGTCGCTAGTCGCCTGTCTCGAATCGGCAGACGCACCTTTAAGGAGAACTTACCCATTCCAAATCCTAGCAATTGTGCATCGGTATCTCCCATAATAGCAGAGTGATTGATCGCGGACATAATTTCATAGGTGTTCCTGCAAGGTGAAATCATTGTATTATCTCTCTAATTTTCCAGAACTTGCTTATGCTTGGTAATTTTAATTTAAGCTATTGCCCTCGTAACCCGCTAAGGCTACACTTAACGGGTTTCGAGGGCAATAGTTCAAGTTAAAATTGCCCAGCATCCCGCTCTTCTGATTATTTGAAACTTTCTATAAAAAACCGGTGTCAACTTAACTTACAGTGCTTGCAATAAGAGATAGTAAAAAAAAAACAAACCGATCTTCATTATTCGCGCAGTATTACGCCAAAGCGTGTAATGAGTGGCAGCGGCGGGGTCCATCTCCGCGACTTAGTGCCTGGGCAACACAGCTCTAAAGACACGTCGCAGCGGTGTCGAGCCATTGGCGACACTGTGTCCGATTTGACCGGCAGTGATTCGAACTCCAGGCCTCACGCACCGATGTGCGTAACACTGAGCTAACCGGTCGGTATTTTCAAATTGTTGAGCAGAAAATTGAACAGTAATTGGAGAGATAGCGAAGTGAGTTTACGCTCTTCGAGTCAGCAGCCACCCGGTATATATGTCAAATGCGATCTAGCCGCGAATCGAACCCGTCACAAAGGATCTGCAACTGCGGGCGGTTCTGCCAGACAATGTCCTGACTATAATGAACGACAAACCCACGCAACTTATGAACCACAACACAACACAGCAGCTAACCTTAAGTTTTTGCCATCCAATCCCAAATTCAAGATAATCGAATCATAATCTTTGTAGAAGCCAGAGAGATCCAATCCTGTTTCCGATTCAATGCTCATTATACAGGCAAGTGAATGAGGACCCAAGTAACTCTCACAACCGGGAGGAAAAACTACAAAAATTAAATTCAAATCTACACCGAAGTATGTAACGAGTGGCGGGGTCCATCTCCACGGCTTAGCGTTTAATCAAGACAGCTCCGAAGAAACACGGCAGCGATGGCGATCCGCAGAAGTGACAAGCAAAAGTGCGACAAGAATTAAAATGCATTGCATCTAAAAGATTACAACAGCAGCATCTTGCGAATTTTGTTGCAGAAACAGTAAACCTAGGACAATTATTCCGATGTATACAAAAACAAATCACAATATATAAAGTGTTAATGTTGTGTCCTCCTTGGACAGCAGCCCTCTGCTAAAAACTACTTACCCCAGCCATAACATTGCTGTTGGGCTGTTTCTTTTTGATAATTAGTATCGTTCACACAATCATCTCGTAACTTTTTCACAAGTTCAATAGCTTCTCTAAAAAATCAAATCTTCATTATACTCGCGGTATTACGCCGAAGTGTGTAACGAGTGACAGGGTCCATCTCCGCAGCTCCGAAGAAACATTGCAGTGGTGGCGAGCCGTTGGCGACACTGTGCCCAATTTAACCGGCCCGGAAATCGAACCCAAGACCCCGCCGTTAGCGGTGTTTTAACCACCACCCTAACTTTCTCAAGATAATAAAATACACGAGGTGCAAAAGTTGGCTGGGAACAAATAACACTTACCCTACCAAGGGACTTATTTAAAGTAACATTAGTCATTTGTTAGTTAACATCTATACAACACTGCTGAATGCTGATCTATAGCCCCTTAATGGCAAAAGCAATTAAGACATTATGGATTGCTAAACCAACCACTCTATCCAGCCTGTTCTTTACTTAAACATAAAAATTTCTGTGTGAAACAATAATGTTGCGACAAAATGAAACAACAATAATTCGTAAAACTGAACGTTTCGACAACATAAAATCAGCTGTTATCATTAGCAGTGTAAGGGTTTGGTTTTCGCTACTGCTGATGAAAGCTAAATCTACGTTATCCAGACGTTTAGCTCACGACTTAGGTTGGATTTATATTTCCTTCTTAAGCTATTTTTCGTCCCATCCCGAAATACAAACAGTTTAGCAAGCGTTCAATGCAAAAATCATCAAGATCGTAGCAGGATGAAGAGGGAGGGAAGTTTTTTACCTATTTTTAAGACCGCCTTTGATGTCGGAGCTCATGACAACGGTATTCAATACAGGTGGCGTAGCCAGGAGAGGACACTAAAACATTGTCAAAAATAGCGACATCTCTGGCTAATTGTAACTTGCCCCCTCATGAATTTTCCGTTGTCTACGACCCTGGCCGGGTTTTAAACCTATGGTAGCTGTTTTTAATTTTCAGTTTTCTACGAGATTAATATGTTACGTCAAAATTTGTTACCTTTGGTTAAGCTTCTTCCAAGTAGCGCTTAACAACTCATCTGACAGAGAAGCAGGGTATAAAGTGCCTTGTGTGGTACAGCCAGCGTCCAACCATATGGAGTTTAAACACTTCTGAGACAGAGGAGGCCAGTATGCAAAGCAGCTAGGACGAAATTCTGAAACACTTTCGATCAAAGTTTGAAGTGTTTGTGAGTATCAAAAATGTGGGCCAACTGCACAAGGGCAATGTATATCTGCATCGCTATATTAAGAACGACAATGTGAATAAACCTTCGACACATTACAGCGGTTCAAAGAAAATCAAAGTAAAAAAATCATACCTTCATTATACTCGCGGTATTACGCCGAAGCGTGTAACAAGCAGCGGAGTCCATCTCCGCGGCTTAGCTCCTGCGAAACACAGCTCCGAAGAAACATCGTAGCGGTGGCGAGCCGTTGGCGACACTGTGTCCTAAATGATCGACCGGAATCGAACCCCAGACCTCCCGCGTCGATTGTGATGTTCTTAACAACTACGCCAACTGGCCGGGCCACTAAGATTTCATTTACCAGATTACCACTCACCCAAGCCGTAACCAAGATTTTGAGCAGACACATCTCCTTTCTCTGCTCTCTGCACAATATCTTGCATATCACGTATCAGCTCTCTATACAAATATACGCCGTTTGTCGTTGGCATAGGCAGGTGGTGATATAACCAAGATTTTTTAAAGCGTCAATAAAGACCTAATTTGAGTATTAAGAAATCAAGAAAATACGGAAATAAACGATAATTTAGTTTATTTTGCATCTCTACAATTCTTGAGGGGGGCACCTGGCATTTTTCTTAAAAAGTTCTAGTAATCACATCCACTGCTAGCTACATTCATGACGTCATTGTGCTCTTTCACGTCATAAAAACAGCTCAGAAGACCAAATGGACAGAGAGTCCGCCTCGGGAACTGTATGCACGCCTAACTCGGGTTGGTTACGAGTCGGTTCTAATCAATAACTTTAAAACTGGTATTCACAGCTTCCTTGCCTGACAACGTTCAGCATTAGGGGGAAGTGTAAGCCGTAAGTTTACTTGTTGTGCCGCGGGGAAAAACACTTAGCGAGATTCCCCGTTTCAGCGTGGTAGACAGATGGCCGTCAACTCCTAAGCGAGCTCGTTATAGCGCTTTGATCAAGGGTGGAAACCCAAACTTAAACCGAAACCTGAAAACCCGGTTTTAAAGAAAATTTTGGAAACCTTAACTGAAACTGGCACCTACTTCGACAAACTTTTGAAAACCTAAACTTACACCAAAACCGTTTTTTCTTGCGACGTCATAACCGAAACTGAAACCTGTTCAAAAATTTCTAAGCTTTTGGGTTTTAAAAATTGTCATCACCATCATTATCAGTACAGTTCCTTTAGTGCTAAGCGCCAAATAGAGAATCTGTGAATACTAATTTTTGAGTCTTTGGTTTCACTGAACTCGGAATTATACCCAAGTCGACAACTTCTGAAGCAATTGCTCGCCTCACTCGGCCATCTAAGCTGCTACTTATCATCGCAATAAAACAAAAACGCCAAGAAGTAGAGCATTTGAATAATCCGTTTTTAACATAAAATAGCTTTCTTGGATGAAACTTAAACCAAAACTGAAACCCAGAAACCGAAGGTATGCGTAAACTAAACTGAAACCGAAACTGGAACCTATTGTTCAACAGCCGTGAAACCAAACCAAAACTGAAACCTGACATCTGGGTTTTAACACAACGAAACTGAAACCCTAACACCAAGTAGCCAGGTTTCCACCCTTGGCTTTGATCACTTTCTCGTGATAGGAGGATAAGTAATAAGTATGCAACTAAATAATGAAATTGCGCTCACTGAAGGTTAAGCCTTAACATTTCATTTTCCATGTAATGACTAAAATTGTTCGGATGATTCCAGCCTTCCCGAGCCAATCCGACATCGTCCCGAACATTTCCAATGCAAGATTCGGAAAGTGGAGGGAGGAAACTGCCGCAGCCAATAGGAAACTCTGAAAGCATTGGTTACAATGTTTTACTCGACATTAATGTTTTTGAAAATGATATGAAGCAATGAATCTTGAAAAAAAAACATGCAACGATGAAACAAAGGCAATAGTGGTGGGAAATGCGGCAATAACGGCGAAAAACGAACGATGCTCTAATTTTTAATGATCCAATCCAATTTTTTGAGTCATTTAAAGCAGTTCCAAGATATTGCCGAACCGGCTAGAAAGGGAACGCGTTTATTTTAAGAACTTTTTGAGTGTAACACGTCGCAGTTCCCGAGTAGTTTTTACAACTATGACCTGCCCAGTGCCCTTGCACTGCGATTTCCAAGACAGTTACCAAGTTTTGAACCTACTGAGTGCCGTACTTTACGGATCATAAGGTACACTTTACATCTTTTTCTCAAAAGTTAAAACGGTGCGTCTTGTAATCCGGTGCGCCTTATGTGTGAAAAAAAAAACAACAATCAAAGCGATTTATTGACAGTGCGTCTGATGGTCCGTAAAATACGGTAATGCTATCATGACCATTTCTACTCACCGAATCCGAAACAGTCGTACTGAGCTTGCTTGGATGACAGATGTGCATCAAGGAACTTCTTACGTCCGATTGAGAGAATTTCACTGTTAACAAGAAAAAATTTAAACGAATGAAATTATGCTTGGCAATTTCAACAACAAACAATCAAATCTTCATTACACTCGCAGTATTACGCCGAAGCGTGTAACGAGTGGCGGGATCCATCTCTGCGGCTTAGCGCCTGCCGCCTGGGCAACACAGCTCCGAAGAAATATCGCAGCGATTTAGCCGTTGCGACACTGTGTCCGATTTGACCTGCCCGAGAATCGAACCCTTGACCTCCCGCACTGATAGCGAAGTTGTTGCCACTACGTTGATCATTCACCACATCTCCAACTCATCTCATGTCCTACACGCAAAACCAAGAGCATTAACGGTTGCTACGAGTGTAAGAGAATGGACTTTTCGAGTTTACATTTATATTCTCTTATCTCGAAAAAGCAGACCGGCCGGTAGGCGCAGTGCTTACCGTCGCTATCGGTGCGAGAGATCTGGGGTTCGATTCCCAGGCCGGTTAAACCGGACACGGTATCACCAACGGCTCGCCACCGCTGTGATGTTTCTTTAGAGCTGTGTTGCTCTGGCACTAAGCCGCGGCTACGGACCCCGCCACCCGTAGCTCGCATACAACTTCAAGTTTTGTTAATTCGTGCTGTTATATTCTCTACTCATACCTCCTATCAAACAAACTTACCGCAAATTTAATTTTTTTAAATATTCCACTTCTGGATCGCCCAGATTTAGTGGATACTTTCCACCGCTCTTCAAGCAACCAATATTTTTCCAAGCCTCGGTTAAGCAGCTCAATGAGTGAGGACCATTGTAACTGATGCAATATTTCGGAAATTCTAGAGGTGCACCGTTAATAGTTGAGCACAAGCAACAATACGCGGTATCAGAAAAGTTTCAAAATGAGGCCCCCAAAATCAAATCTTGATTATACTCGCGGTATTACACCGAAGTGTGTAACGAGTGGCGGGGCCGATTTCCGCGGCTTAGCGCCAGAGCAATACAGCTTAGAAAAAACATCACAGCGGTGGCGAGTCGTTCGTAACTCGATATCCGACTTGACCGACACAGTAATCAAACTCAAAGCCTCTCGCACCGATAGGGATACCCACTACGCTAACCGGCCGGTTCATATTTGCCATTCTTTGTTTAAATATAAACTTACTCAGCCCATAACAGTTTAATTGTTCCACTTCACTACCATCCACGGCATGTTTGCTTACATTTCCAACGTACCATTCCAGTTCTCTGAAAAAGTAATTCTCTAACACAGCTGTTTGATAAAATATAAGATCATTTAAGGAAAGCAAAGTAACAAATCCAGACATGGAAGAAACAAGTTGAAGAGAGCGTGAAGAGAATCGGATTGGAGGTGGAGAAGAATGCACATCGGACAAGATGGAGAGAGCTAGTGAGAGCGATCGCTGAGGGAATAGGTGCATCCGGTCACTCTCAGTCACGAGAAACACACCAGATTGAAACTGGATGATGATGAACATTTTCAATTGTTCAGTATGATTATTTTATTCAAAGCCTCCTCTTTAATGCGAAGTGTATCTTAAACTTCTTCACATTACAATTTCTTGAATACCTCAAGTCTCAACATTACATGCAGTATTGCAGTGTGCGATCAATCACCATGTCCATATGTTCAGTTTAAATGGGTGAAAAGCCCAATGAATATGCGGACACTAAGCAAGGTAATGCGAAATAACATTGAATAGTTCAATACCGACTCACTGTCCATTACAAATAATAACCTACAATAAATTGAGATCGTTGAGAGTTTCCGTGTCTTCAGTAGAGAGATTGCTCGGTTTTGTGAATCCAGCTTCCACACATCCACCAGACTCCCAAATGCTGGATAAACATCGCATATTGTGCGGGCCTTCGTATGTTACGCAACCGTGAGGAAATGCTGTGAATTAAGTTGTAACACGTTAGTAAGTTACTAGGCCACAAGAATTGATTAAAACACGAATACAAGATTTTAAAATTAGAAGTTGAAATGAAAAGAATAGCTAAAAGAGGAAAAATAAAACCACACTAAATCTTAAAAACTAGACGTTTTCACATAGATTCAGCTGTCATCATCAGCAGTGTAAGCATGGCAGTACAAACTGAAAAAGCTAAACTTTACTGCCTTGCTTACACTGCTGACGATGACAGCTGAATCTACGTTGTTAAAACGTCCAGTTCTAAAATTTACCGTAGCTTCAGTTCTAAAAAGTCCTCCTTAAGCTGTAATTCCGTCCCATACTTTTATCGTATTCCAAAGAATAATTACCTTTTCCAAAGCATTGTATTTGTTCTTTTCGGTTTCCTTTCAACGCTTTTTCATAAATCGAAGATTTTATAAAATTCAACGATTCTCTAAAAACAATCAAACCCATTTCAGGTAATCTTCTCAGCAGAGTTCTGCCGAGAAACATCAAAAACGCAGCAACCGCAACATCTAATACACTAGTTTGTATTATTTTATCTTTGCATTTAGTTGCATATTTACCTTCCTATCACATGAAAGCGATCAAAGCGCTATAACGAGCTCGCTTAGGAGTTGCTTTACTTAATTAGCTTTACCTTAGACTTGTGCTACCCCATAAAGCTGATGAGCGATTCTTTCCAATATTTGGGGGGTAATGAGCACCATGGGGGGTGCAACCAGCGACAATCCACATGGATGAATAACAGAGTAAATCAAACGGTCCAGAGATGGAGGAGCACATATCAGGCAACTCTTTATTAAAAACATCATAGAAATCGGTTAATTACATAGCCATCAGAAATCTTACATCAAATGTTAAAACGCTAACTGTTCAAACACATAATATCGGATAATCGCGTAGAAAATATAAACAAATCGGTGACGCAAAAACGGATTTCAATATTACCGGTAAGTTAAAGGCATTTCACTAACTCAATATAATTTAAAGAAAGTTGTTGATTGAAACGCAGAGGGGCGATTGAATCGTAACTTCCAGATTACAAAGCACAGAACGTAAATTGAAAACATATTATATTTACTTAGCATGGATTTATGGCGATAAAGACAGACCTGTTTCGCATTAATTGATGCTCTTCAGAATCGTGTAATTGCAAACATAAAACCAAAGCGAAAATATATGATTAACGTTCACTGCGCAATGCAAGCTCGACTACAAATTACACAAATTATTAACTTCCTTGAAAAAATGAAAAACTTTCGCTTTTAGAGATGACTAATACTTGCAACAAAATTATACTCGCGGTTTTACGATGAAGCATGTAACGAGTGGCGGGGCCATCTCCACGGCTTAGCGCCTGGAGCAACACAGCTCCGAAGAAACGTCGCAGCGGGGGTAAGCTGTTGGTGACACTGGGTCTAATAGGACCGGTCCGGTAATCGATCCCGAGATCTCCTGTGCCGATAGCGATGTTTTTAACAACTGCGCTAATCGGCTAGTTTGTAACGAAGTAACAGAATAATAATTCCACGCACAACTGCACTTACCAAGACCGTAGCAGCTTCGCTGGTCATCCAAATTTCCCGAAATTGCCCGAATTTGAATCGCTTTCATGTAATGTTGAATTTGTCTTAAAATAAGCTCAGATAAGCTTTACATTAAAAGCATACAAAACTGCAAATATATATTTGTCACAGGCACAGTAACAAACCACTAGCAAAAAATCCTCCGGCATATAATCAACTTAAGTAATTGTTGGCCACACCAACTGCAGTAACAAGACCTGGAAGGTCGAAACAGTATTCACTATTGTGCATTTATGCATACATAACATACTTGCACTTTTGCATTCGTGTTAGAAGTAGACAAGCCTTCGTGATTTCTATTATTGTTTACATGTTTTCGAAAAAATTAGTTCACTAAAATCTCGTGTTAAGGACTTTCTTTTCAGATTTAAGAATCTGATTCGAGCCACATAAATCAAAGTTGGGGTTCCTACAGTCAGAAAATTTGCTTTTTTGCTGTATTTTAGGTCCATCTCGAGCACCCAGCAATTTCTTTCAAAACCCTGTGCAAGATAATTTTAATTAATTGAACTGAAATCTAACCCACCACTATCTTACGCTAAACCAAACCTAATCAGGAATCGAACCCACACAACTTCCGCAAGTTAACAAACATACTCTAAATTCCAACCACTGATAAAGTCCATATCTTTCAGATGTAGATATTTAGGGCTGGCTAGACCTTCTTCCAAGCATCCAACTGCGATCCAAATGCCCAAATAACAATCAGGAGAATGAGGAGGATCGTAGACGTAGCATCCGGACATAAACTCTTCATAATACAAGTAATAAGCGACTTATTACAACGGGCGGTAGGCGTAAGGGTTCAAGACATCGCTATCGGCGCGGGAGGTCTGGGTTCGATTCCCGGGGTAGTCAAATCGGATAGAATGTTGCCACCGCTGCGATGTTTCTTCGGAGCTGTGTTGCCCAAGCGCTAAATAGCGGAGATGATCCCACCACTCGTTACACGCTTCGGCGTAGTAAAGCGAGTATAATGAAGAATTGATTTTATTCGAGCGACTTAGACTAGTAGAACCGCCCTTGGGTTAGTGATATTTTGTGATGGGTTCGATGCACGGCTGGAGCAAATCGCAATCGACACACAATTTAAATGGCTGCGGACTCGAAGAGCGCACACTCACTTCGCAATGTCCCTCAATTGAATTTTCTCCTTCAATAAATCAATGCTGAAAATGACCTCAGTTATTACAGCACACGCTTACTAGAGTGAAATTGCACCACCACCTGCCTAACCAAATTCCAATGAAGTAAAACTGTTACCTATATTGGTAATATGTGATCATTTTGATCAACTCGGAAAATAAACTCGTCACTCCCAATATTGAATTCGCTAGCTATTTCAGGTTTTTCACAATGCAGTCAGGCAGGATAGCAAGTATTTTCATCAAATACAATCAACATGTGACGCAAATAGCGTATGGAGGAAAATTAAACTACAGCAGTTTTCCGAACTAAACGTTTCGACAACATAAATTCAGCTGTCATCATCAGCAGTGTCAGCAAGGCAGCACAAAAAATACTGCTGATGATGAAAGCTGAATCTATGTTGTCGAAACGTCTAGTTTTAAAAATAACTGTGACTTTATTTTTCTTTTATGCTCTTTACTTAATTTATAAAAATTCTCACCGAACCCGTAGCAATCCAACTGAGCTGCTTTGTCTCTGTTAATGGCCGCTTCAATCAACTCAAGAATATCCAGCTTGATTTCTCTAAAAACACCACACTGTGGTTGATAATGTAATCTTCATCGTTTTAATCATGATTAATACCAAGGTGGGTGATAAAAACTCCTCACTTACGTAAAATCTTACCACTACTTTGTCCACATGTCGTGTTTATATGGCTTCAAAAGCCCACGGGCTGTGTCGGTGTCCGTATGCCAATCACACATAACAAGACCAAGGTCATGCCGTGCGAAAAATAGCCCGCGCAATGGTTGGTGTAGTGGTTCAAGTCACCACTAACGGAGCAGGAGGTTAGGGTTCGATTCCCGGGCCGATCCCATCGAACACAGTGTCGCCAACCGCTCACTAGTCACCACTGCTGCAGCGCTGCAATGTCTATTCGGAGCTGTGTTGCCCAGGCGCTAAGCCACGGAGATGAGCCCTGGCACTCGTTACATACTTTGGAGTAATACAGCGAATGTAATGAAGACTTGATCTACCTTAGTGTGTCGTTGCTCAGCACAGACAACACATCATCGTCCAGATTGGCAGGATATTTGTAACCCGCGGCTTTGCAACCAGAACTTTTCCAAATGCTGGTAAGACATTCCATTGAATGAGGGCCGATGAACGTCTCACAGGCGAACGGAAATTCTGCAAAAAACATTACAAGTAAACTCTTCTAAAAGTGTCTCTACCAAATTAGGTCTCCTCAAAGGAGCTCAGAGAGGTCCGAAACACAAATTCTCAAAAACAATTTAAAGATCTTCAAGGTTTTTCTGTTTGAGGTTCAAAACAGCGTTCAAAGCTCAGATGACCGAGTGGACAGAGCGTCCGCCTCTGGAGCTTTATTTTGGGTTTATTCCGAGTCGGGTGTAACAATGACTTTAAAATTGGCATTCAGAGCTTCCCTGCTTGACGTTCAGCATTAAAGGGACAGAGTGGAAAACAAGCCGGCAAGTTTACTTGTTGTGCCGTTGGAAAAGGCACTTAGCGGAATTACCCCATCTTGGTGCGATAGACAGATGGCTGGCAACTCCTAAGTGAGCTCGTTATAACGCTTTGATCGTTTCTCATGATAGGAGGATTAAACATGCAACTAATAAAAAAAGTTACCTAAAATTTTCATTTCTGTTTAGTAAAAACGAAATTTTTGTGGTAAAAAGATGTAGAAGAATCAGGCTGTCCAGCCAGCTATCAACAAAAAAAATGAAAAAAAAATTACGGCAATTTGCTGAAAAAAATGAAACAAAAATGACATATTTAATAAAAAAAATCCGGTAATGTCTTATTTTCCACGCAAAATCAGGTGAACAGCAAAAATAGTCATCACGTCCGCAGATGTATAATTTCCCACGCGAAATCAAGTGAGAAGCAATAAAAGGTCATCAGTTTCGCGGAATTCCAATTTTCCACGCAAAATCAAGTGAAGAGCAAAAAAAAAGAGGTCATCACGTCCGCAGATGTCCAATTTTTCACGCAAAATCAAGCCAAAAGAGCAAAAAGAAGTCATTTTTCCACGCAAAAGCAAGTGAAGAGCAAAAAAAATGGTCATCATGATCGTAAAAAAAAAAAGATTAAAAAAATGAAGAGGCAAGAAAAAACGAAAAATAAAAATGAGAGTAGACACTGGACAACCTGGAGAATCTGATGCATTCTACTTACTCATTCCGAAGCAATTTTCTTGCGCTTCAATGTCGAGCGTTAAAGCTTGCTCGTGAACGCTTCTCATGTAAAATATCACGTCTCTGAAAACAAACAGTGCATCAACATTAAAACTATACAATAAGCACGCCTGCACAAAGGGACATCTAGGTCTGTAAGCCAGTTTAAACGAATGGCTTGACTGTACAAGTACATCTGCCCAGGAAATTGCATAAAATAGCTTTGAAAAGAGCTGTTTACGCACTAGGCTTAAAGAAACGTTGTCACAACTTTTTTTCAAATCAGCGTTTCTTGAAGCCTATAATGCGAAAACAGTGTTTTCAAGCTATTCTATTTCTGTACCGCCAATCACTTATTCAAATTACTTAAAGCACCTAATTATATAATAATCGTGGTCGACCAATGCTGCCTTACAAAGGTAGCTTCTTTAGCTTAGAAAATATACTTAAAACATGTGTCTTTTGTCCTAAGTTCAGTATTTTAATGCTCAGTTTCACACAATGTTTGCACAATGGCTGCGCAAGTACGCAAAATGCATGCTTGGCGCATACACTTTTTCTGGAAGAAGTCATTTAAGTTATAACTCAGCGACTTGCTTCAGTACATGCAAGTTTATGCAGGCCACCAAACTGAATTTACCACAGTACTGCACATAATTCATGCAATCTATATGCAAAGCTTATTTGGTACATACTGCATTCTGTGAGTTTTATCAAAAGCTTTTACAACTGCAACAAGGCATAGTAGTAGCGACAGTCACTATTACAATTTACAATATTACATGCAGGCATGTTACAAAGTTCGACAAAAATACTGGAAAGACAAATATACCTCAGATCCAACAAATTAAGGGATGCTCGTTCCAGTTTCGTCAGGTTTTTAGGAAAGTCAAATCCGTCTCTAGTGCACCCAGTGTTCAGCCATAGACCAGTCAAGCAAGTGAGTGTATGAGGTCCTGTGTAACTGTTACATCCTGCTGGAAAACCTAAAAAGAATCACGTGTAACAGTTGCAAGGGACAAGTTTTAAGTACAAAAAAGTCTCGTCAGCCTTGCTGCGCACAGCGAATCCAGGCCAGACTCATTCCAGACTGTAGGGACTCTAGTTGCCCCGGGGGCCTGCAGTGATGCACTTAAGCTACCTGCAACTTAGCTGTGGGTTAGAACTTAAACGCTTTTTTACTAGGTATTGTTGTTTGTAGCTAGTCGCCCGCTAATGGGAGGAACAACCTAGAAAAGAAACGAAGTTTAGGATGAGCAACGTAACAAAGAGCCTTACAGTCTGAAATGAGTCTAGCCTGGGTTGACTGTGCAATGTGCATACCAAGGCGGACGATACTTTTCTTGTAGTAGAAACAAGTGTAGCTGAGCTAATAAACGGAGTTAAGAAGCGCTCGTTTTTCGTTTTTGTTTGTTTTAAGCTGTTCGTCGTATTTTTTCATTATTCATATCAGTGTAATGTATCACACTTTACAAGTACTAAAAAGTGCTTAAGAGTCGGAATTCAATGAGATGACGCAATGAAGGCTTTACTGAAGTCTATCCAGTCTAGTAGCTATTAAGCTAAGAGAACGACTCGAGCTTATAAATCAATACAAAGAATTTCAATTAATGAATTGAACTTGAATCGAACCCACTAGATCTTACACTAATTTAAACGGAATCAATTTAACACTTTTTATGGCAAAAGAATGGCATTGAAAGAAATTCAATGTTTTTATTAAAGAGCGCTGAGAAAGCAAAATCGCGCACGTCACATCATACTTACGTAATCCGTAGCAGGATAATTGAGCTTGAACATTGCCAAACGAAGCTAAACTTGTCATATTGATGACAAAGTTCTCAAATTTTCTAAAAACAATATTTCGCAGATTACTTGAAAGAACGTCCGACAATTGGGCGTTGCAAGCATGCCTACTCTTATTTTTAACTCCTTATTTCCTACCTGCACGCCATATAGTTAATCGTTTTGTCGCCTTTTTTCTTGTACCGTTGTTGTATTTTCTTCATCCCATCGTATTCTATATCGATTTGACGATGCGGAAACAAAAGAAACTACTACTAGGCCTACTACTACCACTACTACTAATTACAGTAATTGCTACCATGCAGGCAGTAGTAGTTAATTTATTTCCGCACCGTCAACACGTTAAAGACTACGATAAGATGAAGGAAATATAACAGCGGTACAAGAAAAGAGCCTAAGAACAAAACGAATTTATCATGCATATGCTTAAAACTATTGCAGATTCGCCTAAAAAGCACAACTAACTGTTTAAAAGATAAAGAGTTACTACAGCATTTTTAAATATGTTTACTATTCAATATATTGACAATATTGACCATTGAGTGTTAGGTTAGACGATAACTTGCATAAAAAAAAAAAAAATCTTCATTAGGCCTATACTCGGGATATTGCGTCGAAACGTGTTACGTGTGGCGGGGTCCATCTCCGCGGCTTAGCGCCTGGACAACACAGCTCCGAAGAAACATCGCAGCGGTGGCGAGCCGTCGGCAACACTGTGTACGATTTGACCGGCCGAAAAATCGAACCCCAAACCTCCCGCACCGTCTTTAGCTACTACGCCAACCGTGTGGTATTTGCATAAGCATTACAACAAACAGATTGAAGTGTCTTTTTTTCCATTTTTGCCCACACAACTTGCATAAAAATAATCAATTTTCAAGTAATTCACATAAGGGAGGTTATTAAACCACTCTAATTAAATTCAGTCTTTCATAGCGTTACAACTTACATTAAACTAAGATTTTTAAACGCAGACATGATTTTTGGTTTAACTTTGGGAGGGTAATCTTGACCAAAATCCTCACAGCCAGTTTCCATCCAAATAGTATTGTAACAGTGCAAAGAATTAGGACCGTCAAATTGTGTGCAGCCTTCCGGAAAAACTAAAGTAAAAACTTTGTCAGGGACAAGGTCTAACCGAGGTCCCCAGAGACCCCATAAGAGTTTCCCAATGAAAAACCTGAAGGTTTCCAGAAAAAATGCATAAGTGCATTCACAAAAACTGTTCCCACAGGTTAGACAAACAAGGGATCCCCAGTCATTATCTTTAAGAATAGGTTTCTAAAGGAATCGAAAGGTTACGAGCCACTAGCCTAGCAGTACTGTGCTGATTAGAGATCCATCGTAACGGGTTCATTTCTATCGTACGTGACACACAGCATGTTTCGAAGAGATTATGGAACGGATTCCAAGAACAAAAGCATATTTCGCGTTATACTTTCTGTTCAATGCTCAAAAAATCAAATCTTCATTATACTCGCGGTATTACGTTGAAGCGTGTAACGAGTGGCAGGGACCATCTCCGCGGCTTAGCGCCTGGACAACACAGCTCCGAAGAAACATCACAGCGTCCGATTTGACCGACCCGAGAAGTGAACCCACGACCTCTCGCAACAATAGCGATGTCTTTAGTCAAATATTTCATATTAACACAAAACACCGCACTGAACTTAGTAATGAATAATTAGCAGAAAAAAATTAACGGCCAGGCGTCAATTACACACATCACATTGTGTAATTACCTCTACCATAGCAATCCAGCTGAGCAGTCTGTGAACCCTGGGCAGCTTTTCGTGTTAAATTTCGAACAAGATTTTCAATTTCACTGCAACAAAAAAACCGTCGCAATACTTAAAAAGGAAAATAAAAGCCACAGTAATTTTTGAGCTGGACGTTTCGACAACATAGAATCAGCTGCCATCATCAGCAATGTGCAAGGCTGTACAAAACTGAACTGCCTTGTTCACAATGCTGATGATGACAGCTGAATCTATGTAGTCAAAACGACGTCCAGTTTTAAGAATTTCTGTGGCTTTTGTTTTTCCTCCTTAAGCTATTTTCGTCTCATATTTACTGTATTCCATCATAATACTGCAACGACATTGCAAAATTGAAGCACTTCATGTCATGTACGTACGTTATAGAGGATTCATGAGCAAAGAAACGTCGAGCTTGTCTCAATGAGCCAGGATGAGCTTCTCCATCTTGCAGACAACCAACATCGCGCCAGATTGTTTGATAACAATCCAACGAATGCGGAGCATAGTAACGAGTGCAACCGAGCGGAAAAACTAAATAAACATAAAAGAAAATGTCGTAATACAATAAACATGGGACGAAAACAGCTTAAGGAGGAAAAATAAAGCCAGAGTAATTCTCAAAACTGGACATTTTGACAACATATATTCAGCTGTAATTATTAGCAGCGTAAACAAGGCTGAAAGATTCTTTCAGTTTTATAATGCCTTGCTAGCACTGCTGATAATGACAGCTGAAACTACTTTGTCCAAACGTCCAGTTCAGAGAGTTACTGTGGCTTTAATTTTCCTCCTTAAGCGTCGTAATGTTCTGCTGCGAGTAGGCTAGCGGGTAAAATTGATCCACCGCTTCGATAACTTGTGAGGGACAATTTTGAAAATATGTTAACCGGTGATGTTGTTCATCTTGGTAACACAGAGCGGCCGGTCGGAACAGTGGTTGAAAATCTCGATATCGGTGCGGGAGGTGCAATTCCCCGTCAAATCAAACACAGTTTTGCCAACGGCTAGCCACTTCTACGATGTTTCTTCGACGCTGTGTTCTCCAGGCGCTAAGCTACGGAGATGAATCCCGTCGCCCGTTACTCGCTTCAGCGTAACACTGCCAGCATAATCAAGATGTGATTTTGATTCAAAGCAGCCCTCGTCTGATCTGTCACTACGGTTAAAAACAAACGAGACGCAGAAAAACCCTCACTTCTTCCGAAACAGTCTTCCTGAGCGAGCTCATCTCCTGACAGAGCGCTTTCAACCAAAATATTGAGGGAGTCTTCGATGTTTCTAAAAATAAAAAAACATCAAAACTTTCAAAACCAGGGAATACAAGAAACACGGAAAGAAAATAGTTTAAGGAGGGAAAATAAAGCCAGAGTAATTCTTACAACTGGACGTTTCGACTACATAGATTCACCTGTCATCATCAGCAGTGCAAGCTTTATACTGCCTAGCTTTCAGTGCTGATAATGACAGCTGAATCTATGCTGTCGAAACGTCTAGTTGTAAAACTTACTGTGGCTTATTTTTCCTCATTCTGAAATCTATATGGCCATTCCTTCATTCAATACGATCAATCAGCAACATGACCTCTCCGTACCGCGCGCAGGTTACAGAACCTACTTGACTGGTTCGATTCTAGGCTGTAGGCGATCGAATCTGACGTATGTATTGTACTATTGTACCGGGTGGCTGCTGACTCGAAGATCGTAAGTTCTTAGTCTCCCTCGAATACTGTTGAATTTTCAGCTCCATTTTGACAAAAGCAACGCTTGTACGTACACTAGGTCTTGCTCTGATGCAAGCGCTGGGTGAAGATAAGAAAAGTTCCTTGGGTAACCAAAACCGCTTTCTACACAGCTTGCTTTCTTCCACAAAGTTTGAAGACAGCGCAGTTCATGGGGAGAGCCGTAACTGCCGCAACCTTCAGGAAACACTAAACAGAGCCAAGTAAGTGCGCAGCAGATAAAATGTTTGAAAAATAAAGTTCATACCCACTCCAAAACAATCCAGTTGAGCTTGAGCATCATTAGAAAGCGAATTTTCGAATAATCCGTTCATGTATAAATTAACTTCACTGCGACGAAATAAAACAGTATTATTCACCAGGTACCGGCCGGTGGGCGTAGTGGCTCAAGACATCGCTATCGGTGCGTGAGGTCATGGGTTCGATTTCACGGTCGGTCAAATTGGACACAGTGTCGCCAACGGCTCGCCACCGTTGCAATTTTTTTTCGAAGCTGTGTTGCCCAGGAGCTCAGCCGCGGAGATAAATCCTTCCACTCGTTACACGCTTCGGCGTCATATCGCGAGCACAAGGAAGATTCGATTTTGATTACTAACAAGTGTAATTATTACAGTGCAAAATGGCGGTAGTCAGTTTTCATTGGTGATTAGCAAGCTTTAAAACTTACTAATGTTTCATGAATTGTCAAGCTGAGACAAGCACACAAGGCTAACAACGAAACTTTGGAAAGGAGAATAGCTACAAAGAAAAGTCGCAGCGTTGGCGACACTGCATCTAATTTGACCAGCCGGAAATTAAACCCCACACCTCCTGCGTCGATAGCTACGTTTTTAACAGCTACGTCAGCCGGCCGCTTGAACAGCAATCATAATTTTGAAATTATTATCAAGTAGGCTATGAGCCAGTACACCAGAGCACCACGGCATTGTTGAAAAATTAACTAGCTAAATCACGCTGCAAGTGTTTCAACGTGTAATAGTTAAAAATACGCACAAAAGATTATTTCAACTACAAGTTTTAGAAATGCAAAGCTTCCGTACCCGCCGTCGGTGCAAAAGGTCATTGGTTCGATTCAAGGTTCGGTCACATCGGACAGAGTGTTTCCCAAGGCTTGCCTTCGCCGCAATGTTTCTTCCGAGCTGTGTTGTCCAGGCCCTAAGCCGCCGAGATGGGCCCCGCCACTTGTCACACACATTGACGCAATGCCGCAAATATAAAGATTTGATTTTTGATTAAATTATTTAAACGAGAGCAAGTTACGTACTCCAAATTAAAACTTCCCAGTTCATTTAGTTTATCTTGTGACATTCTATCAGGATAATTGAATCCAGAGTTCAAACAGCCAGCTTGTTCGTATATAGTGAGATAGCATGAGATGGGATGTGGTCCTTCGTAAGTACTACATCCTTGTGGAAACACTGTCAGACATAAAAGTGTACACAAAAACTAAGACTTTTTCGAAACTGGGCATTTCGACAATATAGATTCAGCTGTCAGTGTCAACATCAGCGGTGTATGTTAGGCAGTGCAAAGTTTTAATACAATATGATTATAAAATCTTTTTTTTTCAGTTTGTACTGCTTTATGCTTACACTGCTGATGATGACAGCTGAATCTATGTACTCGAAACGTTTAGTTTTAAGAATTGCTGTGGCCAGGAATGGGCAGTATCGCGATACTTGTATCGATATCGGTATTGATTAAGTGTTTAACTGCAGCATCGCGTATCGGTATCGATTAAGCATGTTTTTGTGCATCGCCGATACAAGTATCTCGATACTGTTTTTGAGCACGATCAATCATACCAGGTGTTGACTGCGTGTTCATTTATGGTTTCTGAAGAATGTGAAATGAAGCTAAATTCCCTCATTGATTCAAAGCGACGCACTGTCCGCAAATTTCTCTTATCACAACTGTTTCGTAACGCCATTGAATTTCCCCATCTTGGTGCGATAGACAGATGGCTGGCAACTCCTAAGCGAGCTCGTATAACGCATTGATCGCTTTCTCATGACTGGACGATACATATTATGCAAAAAAAATTAAAAAAAAATACGTGATATTTTTACGTTTCGCAATTGTCTGCAGATTGCAAACTTAGAGCAGTTTCTTTAATTCATTTGTAAACCAATTTTTTTAATTGATTTTTTTTCCTGATATTGTATCGAGATACTTGTATCGGCGATAAGAGTATCGATATCGGTATTGATTTAACACCTCTTCAAAGTATCGTGTATCGGTATCGATTAACTCTATTTTCAAGTATCGTATATCGATTAACTCAAAAATTGAGTATCACGCCTGTCTCTGGCTGTGGCTTTACTTTTCTTCTTTAGTATAAAAACCGAAATACAGTTTTGCGTAAGCTATCTTCGCACGGAAATCGGAAAATCTTGCTAAGCCAACTTTACCCAATTACCCATTTTATTTTATCTTTCCAGGCAACATACCAAAGCGTCCATTTCATAAGAGAAGGCTCTACTACCTATCAACGCATTGTAGCTGCTCTTTTTGAATACTAGTAGCTCGATGAAATAAGCTTCGTCAGAATAAGGGTTGCCAACTCTAGTACAGCGTGATCGAGGTCGCAGGCCTGGGCAGAACAGTGATTTTTGCTAGCACTTACCCATTCCGTAACATTCCTGTTGGGATTCTATGTCATCAGACAGAGCTGACACTGATTTGTCATCAAAATATTTCTTCACTTTTCTGCAAAATATAACGATTCTCTAACCGAGTGCTACTTGAAATTAAAAAAAATCAAATCCTCATTACACTCGCAGTATTACACCGAAGCGAGTAACGAGTGGCGAGGTCCATCTCCGCGGCTTAGCGCCTGACAACAGATCCGCAAAGACATCACAGCGGTGGCGAGCCTTTGGCGATACTGTCCTATTTGACCGGTCCGGGAATCAAACCCCAGACGTTCCGTGCCGACAGTGTTGTCTTTAATCACTGCGCCGCCGGCGGGTATAAAAATTCAACTTGCATTAAATCTATAGCTTCCTTCCGAGTAATCACAACCAAAAAAGCAACAGGAGTGTCACTAACTTAATCTAGATTACTTCACAAAGAAGATTTACACTATGTTAAGACCATTGAGAGCAATTAGTTTTGACTGGGAATCGATTCCGGGGTACTCGTATCCAGCAGCACTGCACCCTGCATCTATCCACATATTTCTCAGACAAGACAAAGAATGAGGACCTTGGAACGCATGACAATCACGAGGAAATTCTAAAACACACAAAGCATTGGTGATAATCGTAATACACAACGAGATGGACTTGAATGCCAAATTTGCATACAAAGCATAGTAGTTTCTTTTTATTTCCGCACAGTCAACGCGTCGAAAAATACGATGAGATAAAGGAAATGGAACAACGGTACAAGGAAAAGGGAAGAGGCAAGAAAACGATTAACGTTATGGCTTGCAGGTAGGAGAAGAGTTAAAAAACAAGCCTGTGAAAACAACTCAGCGTCGCTACACTGGAAAAGGTTTCGCTGATTTTGATCAAATCTAGACAAAATTTAATGCCAGCTTCAGAAAAACGTTCAACCAAACTAAAAAGCAGCAGGCAAGTCCAGCTCACGCAATGCAGTATTGCTCATAAAGTTACGGAAGTAGTTTTATACTTGCCAATGTCAGCGACACCGCCAAGCTGTACCGCGTGCAGGTTACAGATTCTACGTGACGGGTTCGATTCGCGGCTGGAGCCGATCGCATTTGACATATACACCAGGTGGCTGCTGACTCGAAGAGCGCAAGCTCTTTTCGCAGTCTCTCTCGATTACTGTTGCATTTTCAGTTCAATATTTTGAAAATAACTTCAGTTATTACGCGTAAGCAATTAATTTCAGCTCAATAATTTAGCTCACCAACACCAAAGCATTCCAGCTGCGCTAGCTTGTCAGTAGATGCTTCCACGGTCAAGTTGTTGATATAATCATGTACTTCTCTGAAACATCAAAAATATTTGAAAGTTTAGTATAGAAAATAAAGGGCATTCCTGTTTGAAGTGAATGGGAGGCGAAAGCGAGGAAGGCCAAAGCAGACAAAGAGGAGAGAAGTTGAAGAGTGTAAAGAAAATTAGGTAGGAGATGGAGGAGGCTGCAAATCGGACAAGATGGGCAGAGGGAGTGAGAGCGATCGCTGAGGGAATGAGGTACATCCGGCCACCCTCAGTCACGAGGAACACACCGGATTGAAACTGGATGATGGTAATCTGTATTTAGTTGCGTATTCATCCTCCCATCACGAGAAAGCGATCAAAGCGCTATAACGAGCTCACTTAGGAGTTGCCGGCAATCTGTCTACCACACCGAGATGGGAAAATTCCGTTAAGTGCCTTTCCCAACGGCACAACAAGTAAACTTGCCGGTTTGTTCAGCACACTGTTTCTTTAATGCTGAGCGTAAAGCAGGGAAGCTGAAAAGCTTTTCACTGTGTACTATACATTGCGAAATCACAGAACAGGAAAGCAACTAAGATTAGAAAACCACCCAGAATTGCTTTTTTTTAAATACAAGAAATACTGTATCCAGCAAAGGTCAAATAAATGGGACCGTGCAGTCTGCTAGCAGGGGTCGACCAGTGTAACGAAAGACTTGCAAACAAAAAGTGTAGCCATTACGAAAAAAAAACAACAAACCAAAAATATCATGCAAAGTGCACATGCTAGAATCTAAAATCTAGATTCTAGATGTAACCACAGAAAAAAATAAATAACTGGTAATTGTGAGTTGAATGACTACCAGGGCTGAGCTCGCTGGCATTTTAATTAAGTTCAAGTTCTAGCTCAATAAATATTTTGCAAGCCGAGGTAGATAATTTCTACCGAGTTTACGCTAAGTTCAAGTAGATTTTATCGGGTTCAGGCTAAGTTTAAGCAGTTTTTTTCAAGTTTAGGATAAGTTCAAAACTCAAGCAATTTTTTTGGAGATCAAGTTCAAGTACTTTCGTTTTTCGAATTCAAGTTAAAATCAAGCAAAAAAGCCAGAGTTCAGCGAGTTCGAGATTGCAGCCCTGACAACAACTGCTTCAACATACCTTATACTCAATTGCTGTAACATTTCATATCGTCTAGCGGTCATGTTATACGGATGCGCCCAGCCCTCAGTGGTACAGCCAGAAGCTTTCCATATTGAGTTAATGCACAGCTGAGAATGTGGTCCGTGGAAGTGGCTACAACCGTACGGAAATTCTGACAAAACAGATACAATTGTGAGAGAACAACTGTTATTTTTCTTATTTTCAGGTTCTCAGTTCGGAAAACAACGTGGGTTTAGCGGTATGGGGCGTGGATTCTGATCCTACGAGACGGGTTCGATTCGTGGCTGGAGCCGATTCCATTTGACGTATATTTTGGATGGCGCCAGATTGGCAAAGCCCAAGCTCACTTCGCAGTCTCCCTTAATGCTCTGCTGAATTTTCTTTTGATTCTAAATGATACTAAGACCCCAATCCGACCATTTAAATTCATAAACCACAAAAGTATCAAATCAAATCTTCACCACACTAGCGGTATTACACCGAAGCGTGTAACGAGTGGCGGGATCCATCTTCGCGGCTAAGGGCCTAGGTAACACAGCACCGAAGAAACGTAACAGCGGTGGCGAGTCATTGGCAACACTGTGTTCTGTTTGATTGGCCGAGAAATCGAACCCCAGACCTACCCACACCGATAGCTATGTGTTTAACAGCTGCGCTGACCGACAAACGCTGTATTGAGAAAACAGTTGAAAAAGCTCTACAGAGCGAGAACACCATTTCAAATCAAATAAACTCTTCCTAAAGTGCGACATTTCTAAGCACGGCTGCGAAATCGCAAGCAATTCGAATGCAGTTCAAGTTTTTCATTTTTAATTTTGCAAGATCAATTCCGAGTACAGTAATTTTTACAAACTTCAAGCTAAGTCAAAGAAGTTTTTATCGCGTTAAGGTCAAAGTCGAAGCAATTTCTGTCTAGTTTAAAATAAGCTCAAATCAAATCTCAATCAACTTTCTCGAGATCGAGTTACATTATTTTTCTAGTTCAAGGTTGATTTCGGCAAAACAAATCAAGCTCAGTGAGTTCGACTCCGCAACCCTGCTTCTAAGCAATTAAATTACCGATTCCAAAGCAATCGCGTTGAGCCAATGAATCTCCTTCAGTTGCATTTACACGAAGAAGTGTCAAGTAATTTGAAACTGAACTGTAAAAAAATATACAAGATAGAAAAATATCCAAACCACTATGACAGACAAAGTGAAAAGCAATGCAACTTCAAAGACGCTAATGCACAGTCAAAAACTGCCGTCAAAAAAAAAAAAAATCAAATTTTCTGGAATTTTGCAGAAGCGTGTAACGAGTGGCGGGGCCCATCTCCACGACTTGGCGCCTGGGCAACACAGCTCTGAAGAAACATCGCAGCGGTGGCGAGCCGTTGGCGACACTGTGTCGGGTTTGACTGACCCAAGAATCGAACCCCAAACCTTTCACACTGATAGCGATGTTTTTAACCACCATACAAACTGGCCGGTTAACAACTGTGTTTACAACTTCAGAAAGGAAACTCATTTCGAGATTTGTCAATTGAAATTTCAAGATAAAGTATGGACAACTTACATTAAATTCATCGCGTTTAGAGAAGCATCCATTATCTTTCCATCAGGGTATTGCAGTCCGGATGTTTTACATCCAACTTCCATCCATATTGATCCCATGCAGTCCGGAGAGTGTGGTCCATTAAAACCAAGACAAGTGGGTGAGTAGCCTGAAAGGAAGACTGTAAGCTGCAACTGTGATAAAAGTAGCTTAAATCTTGAATAAAATAAAATCTTCATTATACTCGCGGTATTACGACGAAGTGTGTTACGAGTGGCGACTGGCGGGGCTCATATCCGCTGCTGAGCGCCAGGGCAACACAGCTCCGAGAAAACATTGCAGCGGTGGCGACACAGGACCGACCTGGCAATCGAACCCAAGACCTACAGCATTGATAGCGACGTCTTCAACTGCCACGCTAACCGGCCGGTATCTGCGCCAATCGTTCTGTTGCTCGAATTTACTCAGTAAAGCGAAGTACTATTCTTATTAAAATGAAATAATATATGCAAAAATGTATTCCATCAAAATAGAGTGGAAAGTCTGTGAAATGCAGTGCGTACGAATAGCAGTAAAGTTAAAATCTCATGAAGACGTTAAGCAACACCTCTCGTGTTTGAACAAAAAACTATGGAAATTTACGATTTACTGATGCATTTTGCCCTTTAAAAATCTTCTGTCTTGCGTTGAGAATGCCGGCATAACAAGCTCGTCAAGACGCTAATATGCTACATCTTACTTCTTCCATAGCAATCCAACTGTGCTAGTCGATCCGCAGGTGAAAATGCCCGGTCCGCGATGGCACGAAAACGCTCTTCAATTTCTCTGAAACAATCAAAATCTGTTTTGTTTAATGGACTAAAGGTGAACGATGACGTAATCTGTAGTGCGTGCATGTGCAGTACTGCTCAGTGTTTTTTATCGTTTAGCTTGAGGAACCATTTCGAAATTTTGAAAGACCGCCAATTATAATAACGTAAAACACAGTTTTCTATTCTATTGCAGAAGCAGATTTTGAGAGACCGCTGGACAATTTTTAAAGACCATTTCGGTTCCTCAAAACGCCTTAAAAAAAACCACTGGTACTGTTGACGATCCGTCAATGTTACCATTGTGAAATCATAATGGCTATGCGAGCAAATTACTTACATCAAATTCATATGATGCAGCCTGGATATTTGTACATTAGTGAGATTTTCCGGGAAGTGGAAACCCGTGCGCAGGCAGCCCACCTTCTTCCATATGTTGTTATAACAAGATAGAGGTCGCACACCAATGAATACATCACAACTTGCTTCAAATTCTATTACCAAAAATCAAATCTTCATTATACTCGTGCTATTACACGGAAGCGTGTAACGAGTGGCGGGATCCGTCTCTGCGGTTTAGCGCCTGGGCAACACAGCTCCGAAAAAAGAGGTGGCGAGCCGTTGGCGATACTGCGCGAGATTTGACCGACCCGGGAATCGAACCGAAGATCTCCCGCGCCGATAGCGATTCTTAAACCATTACGCGAACCAAACTTGATATCATGCACATGAAGAGTTTACATGTCACGTTGACCAGCACACCAGCGCCTTGGCCTAGTGGTTAAGAGCGTTCGCCTTGAAAGCTGGTAGGCTGGGTTCTATTCTCAGTCGGGTCATACCAAAGATTTTAAAACTGGTATCTGTTACTGCACTTGCTAAACGCTCAGCAATTAAGTGAAGCGCGGAGGATGAAATAAACAGAGAATAAAAACACGTCAGTGAATTCTTCACAAAATTTAGTCCTGGCGCTAAAGGACCTTAGTAGTTACAAAGCGCCATAAAACCACACAACATTTTTAGTTAACCAGCACGTCAGGAGCTAGCACACACAGCATACACAATCTTTTACTCTAATCCCGCCCATATTTGATTAAGCACCAATAGCCGAAGACCAATTTTCTCACTGTTCTAATGCTCTTATTAAGAATTTCAATTAATGAATTGAGCTTGAATCTAACCCAGTAAGATTTTAAGCTAACCAAGCATCAAGAAAGATATGAACATAGGGATGTCGCACATGTGGCTTTTGGAGGGGCGTTGCCAGGATGAATAGGAGAAAAGGGGGCAATTGCTCTTCCCCGGGAAATACTTCAAGTGTTATAGCAGATATCTAGATCTATTTCGACTGACAACGAGTGGGGTCGAACCCACGCTCGCACTGTCTAATGACGTGTCACCAGTCCAATGGTTTATAACCTTGTTTGATTTATAAGCTTGAATCACTCTCCTAACCATTCAGCTAAACATAATAGACTTCCCTTTGTATTTAAATTTCCATCAAAAACTCTTCCTTCATGCTTTAACGAGTATTTTCGACAAGCTGCACGAATTCATGATCATTCAACTCGATTTAGTACAGATGGAAATTGGGTTTTCATGCGTTGTAGCAAATCTCTTACGCAAAGGTCAATTCGTTATATAGGCTGCAACATCTGGAACAATCTACCGACTGACATAAAAGGCAATTCGCAAATAAGTTTTAACGTTTTTGTAAATAAAATTAAACAAGTTCTTCGCGACAAACAATGCTAAAATAGCTCTTGTAGTCTCCTTGCTGCTGTAATTCTGGTTATACTTCGTTTGCTAAATTCTTGAGAAAATAAAATAAATACTTTAGTATCTCTTGTACTTGTGACTGTTGATGTGTTATATAATAGTGTAGTTCAAAGCTTTTGCAATATTTTGGTGATAAATTTTCGTTTTAATTTTTATCGCATCAAGTTTGTTTCGTGCACTCAGCGCTTAGATCCTTACTGTATTTTTTTTTCGTTTTTTCTTTTTTTGTATTCTATAGCTTAGTGTAGAATTGTGCAATTTACTCGTATATCATTATTAGGCATTAGTTATATCGTTATTAAAGGTGAGAAGCTGCAGACTCGGCGACCGCGCCAGTTCCTCGGAACAGGACACATGGTCTTTTCGCAACCTCTCACCAGAAAAACATTGCGTAATTTTTATTTATACATTTTCTTTCATTTTGTATCACGCGTTATGCCTTTTTATACAAAAATAAACTCACTCTCTCTCTCCCTAAAGCCTTCATCTCTTACTGCTCTCATTAAGTTATCATTGCACACTGCAAATAAGAGAATGTTTGGCAGCAGCACACATGCAACCGTGCGAGTGCAAAAAGTAAATATGAACCGAAGGTTGCCGCAAATGTGGCCTTTGCAGGGGCGTAGCCAGAATGGAGGGGGAAAAGAGGGCAACTGCTCCCCGCTTTGAAATATTTTACGCGTTAATACAGAGATCTAGATCTGTTTTGACCCGGGGGGGAGGAAGGGGAGAGTAGCAGGGAATATTTTTTGCCACCATACATCTTTAGAGATCTATCATTAAAGATCTTTTTCAAGAGATCGATCCACGGCAGGAAGTGCTCTTCTGCCTCCCAACCCCCCGAAACTTCTGGCTGGGTATCCCCCTGAACACGTCTGCATACGCAAAATATCAAAAAGCAAAAGTCAGTCTCTTCTCAATGATTAACAAGTCAAGATAGAAAACTCAGATCACAATGAGTTTATTTTATGTATTTTTTCACTTACCAATTCCAAAACACTCCAATTGAGCTTCAATATTTGATTGAATTGCTGAATCACGAATGGTTTTTATCAACTCTTCCACTGCGCTGAAACATATAAGCAATAATTTAATGAATGAAATCGTGAAGAATAAAAAACACCTTGCTCGGCTCAACATGTAAAAACATAAAACGTAGAAACCCTAACCTTCAATGTACCAGTAGTAACTGCTCAGCCTGACGAAAATATAGCCAAAAAAGGTAATCAAAGACCGACAATCCGACACTGATGCGAATCGAATTTGGTAGTAGTTTACAGTAAATGCGTTTATAGGGTGCTTTATGGGACAAAAACAGCTTAAAGAGGAAAAATAAAGCCAAACAAATTTTTAAAACTGGACGTTTTAACAACATAGATTCCGCTGTCATCATCAGCAATGTAAGCAAGGCAGTGCAAAACCGTAAGAACGACTGTGGCTTTACTTTTCCTCCTTAAGCTATGTACATTTAAAGTTCCTCAGTTCCAGTTCAAGCAAAACCTGTTTTACTCACTTTATATCCAATGTATTGTGGACAGCATTGAGGTTCGAACCCGGGTATCCAAGACCTAATTTGGTGCAACCAGCACTCAACCAGATACTATTGAGACATTCCGTAACATGGGGTCCGCGGAAATATCGACAACCATATGGAAACTCTGTAAGAAATAAGAGTTTGTCCTGAATTGCTTCACTACATTGTGTTCATCAAATCTTCATTATACTTGCGGTATTACGCCGAAGGACGTAACGAGTGGCGGGATTTTGGTGACTGCTTGACTCGATGACCGCAAGGTCTGTTCGCAGTCTCCCTGCCAATGTAGAACACTATTTTCTATTTACTATTATTTACTTTACATTTGGCTGAACATAAATCTTGTTGTAAGGGATTTATCTTCGCGGTTTAACGCCTGGCAACACAGCTCTGAAGACACTTTGCAGCCGTGGCGACCACGTGTCAGATTTGACCGGCTCGAGAATTGAACCCAATACCTTACGCACCGATATTCATGTCTTTAATCACTATGCCAAACCGTCGGTAACCGCTGAAACGATCGCGCGTTCGAACTGACTTGAAGGCACTTAGAAGTGTCGAATAACAATATCAAGTAGGCACATGGGAAATTATTATGACTTTAAAACTGGCATTTGCTGTTACACTTGCTAAACGCTCAGCAATTAAGTGAAGCGCGGAGGATGAAATAAACAGAGAATAAAAATATGTCAGTGAATTCTTGACAAAATTTAGTCCTGGCGCTAAACGACCTTAGTGGTTATAAAGCGCCATAAAACCACACAACATTTCATTTCTATAACAATAATGGTAAATTAAATTCAACCAACGTTTGACACCAGGCAGCTGTCGTAGTCGTTAAAGACATCGCTATCGGTGTGAGAAGTTTGGGTTCCATTCCCGGGCTGGCAAAATCTGACACAGTGTCGCCACCGCTGCGACGATTCTTTGGATCTGTGTTACTCAGGCGCTAAGCCGCCATTCGTTACATGCTTCGGCGTAATACCGCGAGTATAATGCAGATTTGATATCATTTCAACGTTTTTTGTCTCGATCACTTCAAGGCTCAACTACTACTACAATCAGATTGTAACGTTACAACTCACTTCTTCCAAAGCAGTCATGTTGAGCAGATATTTTCAATAAGGAGGAGCCCACAACCAGTTCCTGAATATGCGAGCGTACTTCTCTGCAAAATTACAAGATTATGAACTAAAGTGCTTTTATCAGCAACCACACCCAGCGATACCGCGCGCAAATTACAAATCCTGCGTGATGAGTTCGATTCGCGGCTAGAGCCGATCGCATTGTATTGTGTGGTTTACGTACAAGTGGGCACCGGACAATTGGGCACCAGAAAAATTGGGCACCAGGACAATTGGGCACCAGCACAATTGGGCACCGGACTATTGGGCACCAGAACGATTGGGTACCGGACAGTTGGGCACCAGGACAACTGGGCATCGGACAACTGGGCACCAAGACAACTGGGCAACAGGACCATTGGGCACCAGGACAATTGGGCACCGGACAATTGGGCACCAGGACAATTGGGCACCGGACAATTGGGCACCAGGACCTAAGGCAAACGAAAATCGACCCGGTCTTCCATGGGTCGGACGTCGGAGCGAAATCAAGATTTTTATGAGTGATGGGGTTTCGCAATTGTTTTCTTAACTGAGGTTATTTTAAAATTATGTTGAACTGAAAATTCAACACTAATAGCTGGATTGCCGGAATAAAGCAAAGAGAACATCTTGTCGCATCTTTCGGCCTTCAAAAACGGTGGTTGATTTAATCAAAATTCTGGCGTGACTGTGGGTGGGTAAAAGTAAAACTCATTTCCTTGTTTATCAAAATTTCTTCAAAATTTAATGATGTTTTTAATTTCGGGTTTAAACCGGGCTCAAACTGGCTGATAAATTACGATACGGGTTCAGGTCGGGTTCGGGCTTCAAAAATCGGGGCCGGGTCGGGTTCAATATCTTTGGCCCGCTGACAACTCTGTGCCGATAGCTACCATCCGAAACCTATTTTGCTAACGCAGCAGCAAAGCCAAATCTCGCAGTTGTTGAACTGTTCCGTCACAGCACTGTGAGAACATTTTTCAGCAGTTGTCCTGGTGCCCATTTGTCTTGGTGCCCAATTATCCTGGTGCCCAGTAGTCCTGATGCCCAATCATCCTGGTGTCCAGTGGTCCTGATGCCCAATTGTTCTGGCGCCCAGTTGTCCTAAGGTCCAATTGTTCTGGTGCCCAATTGTCCTTGTGCCCAATTATTCTGGTGTCCAGTTGTCCTGGTGCCCAATTGTCATGTTGTCCAGTTGCCCTGGTGCCCAATTGTCCGGTGCCCAATTGTCTGGTGCCCACTTGTCTTGGTGCCCACTCGTCTGGTGCCCAAATGTCCTACATTCTATTGTGTTTAGTCGTATATTTACCCTCCTATCACGACAGAGCGATCAATGCGCTATAACGAGCTTGCTTAGGAGTTACCGGCCGTCTGTCTACCTCACCAAGATGGGGGAATCCCGCTAAGTGCCTTTCCCTACGGCACAAGGAAACTTGCCGGCTTGTCCTCCTAGCTGTCCTTTTAATCCTGAGCGTCAAAGCAGGGAAGCCGTGAATAGCAATCTTAATCATTGGTTTGACCCGACTAGGAATCAAACCCGAGTTTATTTTCAGACGCTCCACTCGGCTTCTGAGCTGCATTAGACTGGGCGGCTATCGACACGAAGAGCATAAGCTCACTTTGCAGTTTCCATCAATTTGTTCATTGAGAATCACGCAGAAACGGTTATCATAAGCACTTCACTACGGTGCTTAGATTCACTCGGTCACTTAACAACAGGGTGAAACCTACCCAATGTTCTTGCTACGTAATTGATGCAAACGACGAGTGGTGAGATTATCAGGAGATCCAAACCCATCTTGCACGCAGCCTTCTTCTTCCCATATTGTATTCAAGCATTCTATTGAATGAGGTCCTTCGTAATACTGGCATCCTTGTGGAAACACTGAAAAATATCACCATAAAATGCTTGACTGCTCAGATGGCCGATTGGTAAAGGCGTACGCCTCTGCAGCTGTAGTCTCGGGTTCAAACCAGGGACTTTAAAATTGGTATTCACAGCTTGCCGCTTAGCATTATAGAGACAGTGTGGAGAACATGCCGGTAAGTTTACTTGTGCCGTTAAAAAACGCACTTAGCGTGATTCCCCCATGTTAAACTGGTGGACAGGTGGCCGGCAACTTCTAAGCGAGCTCGTTATAACACTTTGATAGCTTTTTTGAGATAGGAAGATGAAACATCAAAAAATTATTAGCAAAGTCATAAATGTAGGAATTCAACAAATTACACCAAAAACAAAATAATGTTAGCGTGACAATAGAGCTGTGGCGATTACGTGAACGCCGTGCAATCTATTTCCCAGACGAAGTTTGACCGCTACAGAACATTTTTATCGATAGCGTGATTTTCTTATCTTTTTTCCAAACTTTCCACACATTTTCCGTTATTTTTTTTAACAATCCTCCTTCGGCCTGGAAGAGGCAGGTTTTTCGGAAATAAAAGATGTGATTTCCAGCAATCCAACGTGGCCATGCTTGTATTTTGCTTTTTTTGCATCCATTAAAATTTGTCCACTTGCTAAAAATATATCCTTTTCTTTTCTGGCTCTCACATTGGAGTACGACCTTAAGATTGAGACTTGCACAGTATCGCGCTACAATTTAAGTCAATCCGAACTCCAGCAGAGCAATATAAGGGACACTGGGACAGTCAAAACCAAGTGTTCGCATAGAGACAGTAAAACACACTTCATACAATAAAAAAATTCACAAGTCTTACCGAATCCGAAACATTTTAATTGATAGATCACGGCATGTTCTGTACCAAACATAGACTCATGCGCAAGAAACGATACGTAATCGTAAACAGCTCTGAAACACATTGTGTGCAGTATTTAGCTTATCTTCCTATCACGAGAAAGCGATCAATGCGCTATACGAACTCGCTAAGGAGTTGCCGGCCATCTGTCAACCACATCAAGATGGGGGAATCCGGCCCAGTGCCTTTCCCAACGGCACAACAAGTAAACTTTCCGGCTTGTTCTCCACACTGCCCTTTAATCCTGAGCGACAAGCAGCAAGCTGTCATTACCAACTTTAAAGTCATTGGTTCGAGTCGATTAGAAAATTAATCCAACCAGAGCCTACAGTTCTAGAGACAGAGCTCTTTCTACCCGACTATCTGAGCTGTATCGCAATTAAAAAAAAAAAAAAAAAAAAAACGGAGATGGAGAATGAGATGAAACTTTCAACCTAACTGGTCAACAAACATTTCGACATCAATCTCATTACTGTCATCATCAGCAACATAAAAACGTAGCATTTTTACCGAATATCAGTTATTTCCGTAAAATCACCACTAGAATTGGAAGGATGGCCCCAACCAGCGTCCAAACAACCACTTTCGAACCATATTTGTTGAAGACAAGCAGTGCTGAATGGTCCTCTGTAGTGGTTACAGCCTGGTGGAAAATCTGAAAGAATATGGCAAAGATTTCAAGAGTAAAAGTAAAAAATTACAGAATAGTTGGCGTAGCCCATCTCGGCGGCATAGCGCCTGAGCAACACAGCTCCGAAGGAACGTCGCCACGGTGGCGAGATATTGGCGACACTGTGTCCCATTAGACCGGCCCAGTAATTGAACCTCAGACCTTCCGCACAGGTAACAATGTTTTAAACCACTGCACAGGTTCAAGTCTTTGATTTGATATCCAGCAATCACTACACGACACTTACACATTCCAAAACAGCTCAATTGTGCATGGGTATGCCCCGTAATAGCCCCCAACATGACGTCATAGAAACGATCTTCAAGCTCCCTATAAATACATGCATCATAAGCGAAACATAATTGCATTTATGACAAAATGATTAAGTCAATCATAACAATCACCGAAATACATAATTTTGAAATACGAAGTATGGATGAAAATAACTTCAGGAGAAAGAATAAAGCCACAGCAAATCTCAAAACTGGACGTTTCGACTACATAGAATCAGCTGTCATCAATCATCAGCAGTGTAAGCAAGGCAGTACAACTCTGAACGATTACTATGTAGCTTACATTGCTGATAATGACAGCTGAATCGATGTTGTCAAAACATCGAAATTTCAAAAATTGCCGTGGCTGAATTTTTTCTCCTTTTAAATGTTTCAACTGGAATAATTCAGGTCGTTGTCAGATTTTCAGTCTTAATATGACAACAAAAATATCTTGCATACGCCACAGCACAAACATAACCACAGGCAGTGAACAATGTTTCGACTCTTCAGATCTCATCAGCGTAGCTGGTGCAAAAGACAGTTACTCAAAAGAAAATATACGGAGTAGAACATCTTAATTGGGACGCCTAAAATTAGAGTGGACCAAATCAAAAAATCAAGTTTCGAGAAAATCGACTTTAAAGTTTTGAAGTATTTTGCTTCATAATTATAAAAATAATCTGTGTCATATTAAGTTTGGTGGTTTCCAATTATCTACTATTCAAAACAAACCAACTAATAATTTTTTTGTTTTTCTGTCTTTTTTTTTTTTTTATTATTTTTATTTTAGCACCTGGTCCATTATAGCATTTGTGAAGGAGCAAAATTTATCGGGCCAAATCAGTTTGGCCCACAAAATGTTAGAAAAATTACAAATAATACAATGGACCAAATCAAAAAAAAAAGTTTTAAAAAATGTTTACTAGCGTAAAATCAACGAAATCTTTTAAAAACGAGCTGTTACTAATATATTACAATCAAAATCAATAAGAAGTTGAAATTTTGAAAAAATCTCGTGTTGTATTTGTAAGAAATTATGTGCTTCAAAAATGTTTTTGTATCAGCCGTCTCAAATCTATTAGCATAAAGATAAAACCACTATTGTACACAACATGCAGTGATATTTACCCAAAGGACATCTACATAATTTTTAAACTGATCCTTAATTATGTTATATCAATGTAGTACTTTGAATTGTTATAGCAATGGCCACTTAAATGTAAATCAAGAAAAGTGGTCATAGTAAATGATAATGGGGATTACAATTTACTTTCGGAAAATAATATTTATTGCAACAAACAAATGTCAGTACAGCAAATTGGCTTTAAACACAGCCTGTTAATGTGAGCAAAAAAGTCTCAGAGTTGATGATAAAAATTGAATCAAGGTTTTTGGCAAAAAGAACTTTTGAAGAGCCGTTGTGTTAGATCAAACTTCTTCAGGAAACACCTCATCTTCTTCACTTTTATCATGACGAATAGCTTTGTATTCGTCATGATAAACTGGCGGGATGAATTTCAATAGCTGCATAAGATCTTTGTATTTCAACCAGTTTATTCGGACGCCATTGGGGTAAGCCAGCTCCATACTTCGCAAAGAATTTATTGCCAAATTTCGTTTTGTCAGATCCACTTTTCTCACCCTCTCTTCACTAAAATTATATCGGAATAAAAATCCCGTTAATCCTTCCTCGTATACCATTTCGTGAATTTTATTGAAACTAAACACCTCGCCATCTTCGTCCACCCTTCTATTTGCCAATGATTCCGTTAATTTTTTTGCCTGAAAAAAATCTTTTGACTCCATTTTGTGGACATGAAACTTTTTCGTTTTTCTCGTATTCTTCATCATTTCAACATACTCTTCAGGAGAGTATATTCCCACGGCGTCTTTTTTCTTTTTTTCAATATGGCTGAAATCCGTGTTGTTGGGCAGAAAGGAGTGCCCACTCCAAAGATATCTGTGGGTCACTTTCTTAATGTTGAGGTCACTGTCATTGACCAACGTGATCAAAAAAGCTGTCATGTTGAAGTTCCTATTCTGGCCACCGCAAGTGTCTGACCACAAAACAAGTTCAGGCCATGTCGATGCAATGCTGCGCAGAAATTTTAACATACAACTGATCACTTCAACGCTGCCACGCTTTGCGGTGCCTTCTGTCCAACAATACATGTAAGCTTGATTGTTAAAGGTGTGGTTGAAACCCTCATTGTACAGCCAGAGCTGCCGAAAATAGAATACTTTATTTGTTTAAATGTACGGCAAAGGCAAGGTCTTTTCCATATCAAAGCTCACAGTATACGGCTTAGAGCAATCTTCTTTGAATTTTCTTCTGGCATCTTCTGCCAACTTGTGATGAGTTTGGAGCTCATCAAGCTGCCCACTGTGCTTTAGCTCATCGCAAGTTGCACAGCAATCTGTCGATGGAGTATGAATTTTTAGAGAAAGCTCTTTTTTCCAGAATGAAAGAAACCACTCGTATGTTGGCAATGCATCCCCGAAGTTTTTACTGGAATTTTCTTTCCACATATTATAGACGTCAATTTTTTTGACGTTTGGTGTCAAGTATCTCAAATCTGCATTATCTTTATAATGTGAGCGGTATTTTGGAATTTTCGCAATAAACGCTTTCAAATCATCTTTAATTTCATCTGTGACGCCTTCTTGCTTGCCATGCATTCCTCTCTTATCTTTTTCCATAATCGTACCATCTTGCTTTTTCTTAAGTAACCTATCCAAACGGCCCGAGCTAATCCCGTAAGTATGCAAAAATATCATCTTGCAGACTCTCTTTTTGTTTACAAAATAATTTCTAGAATTTACTTTTGGCCGCAGTTTGGCGCCAGGTTTGTTCGCGGTTACTTGAGTTTTCTTCGGAAAGACGGCGACATTTTGAGCATTGAAGTCTCCCAAACTCCAAAAATCCTCAAAAATTGATTTGCGTTCCTCATGACTTACAGACTTGCAGTCAGTGAACACACATGTGCAGTTGTATTCTAAAAAAAAGTGGATACAATACTAAATTAATGTTCTGATTTTGCCTTTAACTGTGGAATCATATTAGTTGTTTGGGAAGACAAGAGTGTGCAGTTTTTTTGAGAGACGACTACATAAAAGAGTCGTCGTATCTCAAACAAACAGGCTGCAGTGGTTTTATTCAAATACATTTATAAAAGACAGTCACATACATTAAAATATAAGTACCCGTAACTAGGCAATGTTCTTGCTTAACAAGAATGGCTTTATCGAACTTCAGCTTATTCTAATTTCAATATTGCTGTTGCGATTTGGCTTGGTTTCAGTAGGCCTATTATTTGTGTTAATAGCAATTTAATGCTTTTTTGTTTTTCTTTCTCAAATTAATATAAATTAGATATGCTTAATGTATGTTCTATCTACTTTACAACTTAACTCACCATCGTAGCTCTTCGCTGCAACTGTAACTAAGCCCTCCTTATTCTTTCTGGAATATTCTTGCCCTAAATTCCGCTTTATTTTTCTACTTTTGGCCGAAGTAACTACTGCTTCACTGGACTTACGTTTTAGATCTGAAGAAGTAAAAGTTGTTATTGATATTGTCAAAACAATCCGAAAGCCCGGTGCCACTGAAAACTTAATAGCCCTTCCACAAACAAAAATGAAATTCAATATTTAACTTCGTGATAGCAATTGACCAAAACCAGCCAAAAGCGTATTTTAGTCAATTTATGCTAACGGAACTATATGGCTGAAAAAATTAAGCAAGAAGTCATGGTACATAGTGTGAGATTTACGTCAAGGGATGTTTTCAAAACAGTCAGGATTATAAGAATTTCCAAAAAAACACCTTTAAGCTTACTTGAGCATAGTCGTAAATTTGCTTTTTTCCATTTTAATATTGCGCCCACGCAAAACTCATCCGGAACCTCAATCTCTTTGACTATACTGCTAGCTAAAATCTTTACTTCATTTTCTCCAACGCTATGTCCATAGCATATTTCCCCAGTCATGACAGTAGCTTTTCCTGTAGAAAAAGTAAGATATAAAGCACTATGTAAAAAGTGCTCATCATCTGACTCTTACCTATTATTATATCATTGTCGTACACATAGTACACTTCATCTGTGGGGCTATCCACCATTTGGTTTTCTGCTGCATCTGTGCTTATCGTCACGCTCTCCTCTTTTTCACTTTTGCTAGTTTCTTCTTTCATCGTCCTTTCATCTTTCTGAACTCCTTCATCACATCTACAGGTTTCTGGGTTTGCTACTGCATCTGTGCTTACCGTCACGCTCTCCTCCTTCTCATTCAAGGAAATGTCAAGCTCATAGTTGCTTTTTTCTTTACAATTCTTTGACACTTCATTATTGACTTGGGTTTTGTACAGTTTTCGCAGCTCCTGCTGGTTCAAGTTGATCACATTTTTTACGTTCACTTTGTCATCATTCATTTCGTTATCAGGCACTTTTAACAATATATCGTTGCAAACCCATTCATCGTGACGTTTGTTCCATCCCATGTAATGAATTAAACTTTCGTTATTCGGAACATATACAAAATTTTTAACAAAGTTGAATTTGTCAATGCGATCAGGTTCTTGACAAGAGTTGTCAGAGATGCCATCGATATTTTGCAAGGATAAAGAAAAATTAGGATCACTCATCACAACAATTTCACTTTTAACCCGTTTTAGAATACTTGCTACAGTATGAGTAAGCATGAACAGTCCCGTAATAAATAAGATTTAATTACATTAAAGCATGAATTTCCTCATTTTTAAAAAAATTGGCGTGTGTGGCCCAAACAAAAAAGAATTAGAGCAGGTTTATCTTAAATTATTTTCATTTAAACTGTTTGTCGTTGTAACTTATCAACTTTAGTAAGGCACTCGTGTACCACCTGAAACGCTCTTGCGAAACTGTTAGGCTGTACAGAAAGTTGCCACTGCATTTCAAAAAAATACCGCCAGTTATGACGTCATTCGCGCGGAAAAAATCACACCGATAATCTTAGCTACATTGTCGTAGCAAACAAACTCGTTTCTTTTATGAAATAGCGCTTTTGGGTGGACCATGTCTTTTTTTTGGGTGGACCATGTCTTCTTTTTGGGTAGACACTGGACCATGTCTTCGTACTTTTCAAAAACTCAATAAAAAAAAACTTATGAAAAAAGGACCATATAAAGTTGGACCATTTCCAATAAGTCAAAAAGTTAACATTAGCTAATTGTAAACTGGACCAACGCCATTTGGACCACTATTATGCTGTATAAAATAAGACTTCACGGACCAAATTAGTTTGGTCCAACCTGTTAGTTGAATTTATCGCTTCAAAAACTTGTCACCGCAATCTACTGATGCAACTGCGTTAGAAAATACACTTATCTCAAAATCGGACCAAGTTGACTTGGTCCACTCTAATTTTAGGCGTCCCAATTATTGGCCGGTTGGCGCAGTAGTGAAAGACATCGTTATCGGAGCCGAAGGTATTGGGTTTGATTCCTGGGCTGGTCAAATCGGACACAGTGGCGCCAACAACTTGCCATCATTACGACGATGGACCCAGCAACTCGCTACAAGCTTCGGCGCTATAGTGCGAGTATAAGGAATATTTCATTTTCTTTATTTGGATGTTTCATTATTGTTCATACCAACTACATTGATGAGATGGAAAGAGTCGAAACAGAGAGAAAATAAAAGAAAATAAAAAATAAACTATCGGCATTTAAGGGCAATATGTCTTACTCCATGTTGAAATGCATTAACCCTTTCATTCGTCCAATTGTTAAGTTGTTCGGATTATCGTAACCCTCATCTACACATCCAGCTGTGTTCCATATCGTGTTCAAACAACTCCGTGTGTGCGGACCATAGTATCGAGTGCAAAAACGGGGGAACTCTATGTAAAAATTGTCGAGTTGCACTAGATACAACACTGCGTAACAACGCATTGTTCATACACTCAAACACATGACTTACAATATATCGAAATAAAGGAGTGGCTGCATATTTATCCTCCTATCACGAGAAACGATCAAAGCGCTATAACGAGCTCGCTTAGGAGTTGTCGGCCATCTGTCTACTCTCTATGATGGGGAAATCCCGCTAAGTGTCTTTCCCAACGGCATAACAAGCAATCTTGCCGACTTGTTCTCCACGCTGTCCTTTTAGTGCTGAGCGTCAAGCCCGCAAGCTGTGAATAGCAATCTTAAAGTCATTGCTGACCAACTAGGAACCAAAGCCGAGTAGTCTACAGCTCCACTCGACCATCTGTTGCGTAGTTGCAAATTACTAAATTTTGCGAATAGAAAAACAAGTAAAATGACACAAACACAAATTAACACTTGTTTAATGATACGCAAAGATAATCATAATGAACTGGACTTTTTTTCAAGCCACGTAATTGCAGCTTCAGTTTTTATATTAGTGAGCAAAGTATATGCAACATGGAAGATGACCTAGTTGGGCAAACAGCCAGTGCACCACCAACCATCTCCTTATGGAAACTCGACTTCATTGTACGCCGCTTACAAAAACCTACCTACCTTTCCCATAACAATCCAGTTGTGCAGCGGTGTTGTTGGAACTAGCTTCAGTAACGACGTTGTGCATGTATGTTTGTACTTCACTAAAATAACAATGAATTGTGGTTAAAGATATTACTATCGGTACAAAAGATCTATGGTGTAACTTCTGGGCCGGGAAATCAGATGCTGTGTCGCTAGCTGCGATGTTTCTTCAGAGTTGTGTTGCCAGGCGCTAAGCCACGGAGATGGACCCCGCCGCTCGTTGCACGATTCGACGTAATACCGAAAGTACAATGAAGAATTGATTTCAACAACCATTAAAAACTTCAGTGGCCATCAAACTATTGGACTTTACTGTAATTTGAAGCTTTGCACCTACTCTATATTCAGTTTCATGAAACGAGTTACAAGCGGTTGAGAAAGCTCTTCAGGATGCTTTGTTCCTGCGGCCAAGCAACCGACTTCCTCCCACATTGTTTGCAAACAATGCAAACTGTGAGGTCCGTGGAATATCGAGCAACCAATCGGAAACTCTGTAAAAAAGATGACCAACATCAACTTTTCGTATTTAATTCAGCATTGAGTCATTTTTTGTGATTCAGTTGTGATTCACTTTGGAAAATGCAGTAAATGCAACTGGTTACCTGTAAATCAACAAAGTTTTTGAAAAAATCGCCTTATGCTTCGTGACACATCTTTAGCAATTTCCTACAGATTATTATTTTTATTGAATACAATAAAACATCACAATATAAAGCGCACAGACATAACATTTCTATTGCATGAGATCAAACCTTTCTGATAAGGCATTACGGGATCATTTTAATGAACACCACATTAAAATGCCCAATCACAAACTATCGCAAAACTCCTGTCTCAGTTCTTAAATATTTAAAATCGACAACAAAAACACAACTTACCAATTCCATAACAATCCACCTGAGAGGAAACACTGCCAGCCTGCGCTTTCATCGTAGTATTGAGCATATATTCTTTGACCATTCTATTAAACGAGACAGTAATTTCAATCAAACACAACAAATTTATCGAAACACGGACGGCGTAATGGTTAAAGACATCGCTATCAGTGCGGAAATTGTTGAGGTTCGATTCCCGGATCGGTAAAATTAGACACAGTGTCGCCAACGGCTCGCCACCACTGCGATGTTTCTTCGGAACTGTGTTGTCCAGGCGCCAAGTCGCGAAGATGGGCCCCGCCACTCGTAATACGCTTGGGCGTAATGCGGCGAGTACAAAAACTCTTGATTTTTTATTTATTTAGTTAGTTAGTTAGTGTCTTTTATTTCCGTACCGTCAACACAAAGAATAACATACAGTATAATTGGACAGTACGAGAAAGGGAAGAAGCAACAAAACGATAAACGTTGTAACATGCAAGGGGAGAATAGAAGATCAAGAAAAGTAACATGAGAAGCATAGTTGCAGCACCCGACAATAGAGATTTAGCACACGCACACATACAGCACAGAAAGAAAAAAAAATTTTTTTTTGATGTTGAGAAGAGCGTTAAATAAACTTTTGCATCTACAAGAAATATCACTCACAGTATATCAAAATTGTTGAGGAAATTCAATCGTCTAGGAGGGACGATTTGTGGAAATTTTCTTCCTCCCACCATGCAGCCTACCTCCAACCAAATACTAGTCAAACATTCGACAGGATGAGGTCCACGATAGAAGGTACAACCAGCTGGAAACTCTGAAAAAATAAACTCTATCAAGCCGTATAGATAATGCTCATACAGGCTAACTGTTGTCATGTATACCAGCAACAAGTTTTAAGCCGAATTCTTTAAGCAGCGCTTACTTTGCGTGGCGCGATTACGCTAAGACGGCAAACACAAGCAGCTCAGATGGCCGAGAGATAAGAGTGTCCGCCTCTAGAACTATAAACTCTGGTTTGATTTCGAGCCGGGTCAAACCAATGACTTTATAATTGATATTCACAGCTTCCCTGCTGAACACCCAACATTAAAGGGACATTGTGGAGAACAAGCCGGCAAGTTTACTCGTTGCGCAGTCGGGAAACGTGCTTAGGGGGATTCTTTCGTCTTCGTGTCGAAAACAGATAGATGGCAACTCCTAAACGAGCTTGTTATAGCGCTTTGATCGCTTTCTCGCGCTAGGAGGATAAATATGCAACAATACACAGTTACAACACAAACTATAAACTAATAAGTGAATTGAATAATCACGAAGCAAAGCAAGTCAGATAAATGTTGACAAAACACTGATTCCGAGGGCTAGATTTTATTTCATTTTTCTTAACAGGTTACCAGCAAAAAGTACACAAATTATTATTTAAAATTGCGGAAAAAAAATTACAACAGTGAAGTAGCAGTGTCGCCTTTTCCACACCGTCAACACGATGAAAAATACTAAAAGAAGGAAACATAACAACGGTACAAGAAAACAGGCAACAAAGTTATGGCGTGCAGGTAAAAGAGGAGGAATTAAAAAAAAAGAGTGTGCAGGGTTTCAATGACTGAGCACTTACCGAAACCGAAGCATTGCAATTGTGCTTGTGTGTCAGAAAGAGAGGATTGTAGAAGCAGCTCAAATTCAAAGCGCATTTCACTGCACAAAAATAAGCACAAGTTTACTGATAAATTGTAGTGATCAAAGACATCGCTATCGGTGCGGTAGGTCACGGGTTCGATTCCTGGGTTGGTCAAATTAGACAAAGTGTAGCCATCACTGCGACATCTCTTGGGAGCTGTGTTGCCCAGGGGCTAAGCCGCGGAGATGGACCCGCCACTCGTAACACGATTCGGAGTAATGCCGCGAGTACAATGAAGATTTGATTTAACAGCTGAAAAATGTACGATTAGTAACATTAAGCAAAGACAATGTGGCCAACAAACTTACGCGATCGTTGTATTCTCAAGATGACTTAATGAAACGATTGATAATTTGGATGGATAATGATCCCCCATCTCGGTGCATCCTGCTTCTAACCATATGCTGATCATACACTCCGTCGAATGAGGTCCATCATAGCTAATACAACCGCGTGGGAATTCTAAATACAACTGCAAGTCTGTAATCTGTGTATGTATCCTGTCCACACGTCCAGGTTAAAGCCCACAGGCATTAACCTGCATCATAATCAAATTTTTGAAGTCATAATTGAAAAACGTGATTATGACATCAAAAGTTTGATTATGATGCAGAAAGCCCGTGGGCTTTTAACCCACTTAAACTGTACGTGTAGACAGAGGAGTTCTTGATCAAAGTATTTCTTTTAATGTTTTATAAGATCCAAATATACACGAAAAGCCAACTTGATCGCCGAGCAAAAAAAACGAATAACCTTTAACGCTCTTCGTGAAAATTTATAATCCGAAGTCAGCGACCTTGGGTTTGATGCCAGAATGGGCAGGTATTTAGCACACATTTTCCTACCGGTCTGGGCATTGCTTACCAACCATGGTCGTTCAGTCAAACTACAGACAAGAAAGAGAAAACGATAAAGATGTAGTGCTGTACAGGCAAGAGCAAACGAAAAGTGCTTGCTTGATACGAACAACCATAAATTTATTTGCATATCGTCACGTTAGTACAAAAACTACGTAAGTCATTTTTTGGCGAAATTGAGTTTTTTGCACCTAGTTGTTCCTCTGGGTTAGCGCTGATGCCTGACACACTTTTTGAAAAAATATATTGACGCGTTCGCGAGTTATGCCCCAATTTCTAAATTGCCCAAGTCAGCACAATTATTTAATCATAATAACACATTGTATACCATGAAATCATTTATTCTTTGTTCTATTGTTATTTTGCTTGTGACGCAATAGTAAATACATTCAATCACATGTTTTTTGCGTTTGCTTAAAACACAAAAAAATGACTTACGCAGTTTTTGCACTAACGTGACGATATGCATAACAAACCTGCTGGTTACGTTGTGGTCAAGACATCGCTATCGGCGCACGAGGTTATGAGTTCGATAGCCAGGCCGGTCAAGTCGGACAGAATGTCGCCAACGGCCTGCTATTGCTGCAACGATTCTTCGGAGCTGTGTTGTTCAGACGCTAAACAGCGGAGATGGACCCGGCCACTCGTTACACGCTTTGACGTAATATAGCGAGTATAATGAAGATTTGCTAACAACATTCTTGCAGTAGTTAGTTTTCAGAGATGATACTCACTTATTCCGAAACAATCGAGTTGCGACAAAACATCACCAGTCAGTGCGGTGTTGAATGTAACTTTCATTGTCTCTTCAACTTCACTGCAAAGCAAAATCAAATGACATAAATTATGTTGATGGTGAAACATAAAACTACGATCAGCAGATATTTATAATCGGATAAAAACATAACGTCGAGTAGATCACAAGCAAAACTAGAAGCATTATTAAGACGGGTTTTGAAACTCAGATTTATCAAAAAGATTGTTGCCAGTACATTAGCAATCATTTTACAAACGTTTCGGTTAAAACTGATACCATGATCAGCGTAAAACTACAGCACAGAAGCCCCATATGTGTTTTACCCTGATAATGGTACAAGTTTTTACTGAAGCGCTTGTAAAATAATTACTAATAAACTGGCCACACTCTTTTGATTAAAGGTGATCACAATTATGCTGGCTTGCGTTTGTCACTTGGTTTGATGGTACCAGCAAAACTACATTTCAGTTCATTTAAAGACGAATTGAGCTTAAAAATTTCGTTAAAATGTTTAAAAGCCCTCCAACTTTAACATTCATCGAGAGAAGAACACAAAAAAAAAAAACGAATCAAAATTTATAGCAATAAACTAACATAATGTTCAAAGCGTTCAGAGAAGAAATTCGTTTCCTGGAGAGATTACGAGGAGCATCGTAGCCTTGTTCAACACATCCAACTTGAAACCAAATTGTTTGCAAACAATCGAGTGTATGCGGTCCAGTGAAATACTGACACATTGCAGGAAATTCTTAACACAAAAAGTCATACAGTAGGCAAGTACAACATTTACCCTTCGTCCAGTTAACGTGAATCCAAAAGTTCACGGGCTTTCAATTTTTGACGTCATAATTAAAACAATTGTGATATCAAAAATTTAATTGTGATGCTCGCGAGCTCCAGGAATCAATTAAACGGGCAAGGTGACGTAACTAGGAAAAAACTCCGCAAAAACAAACAAAAACGGATAGTTGCTGACTCAAAGAGCGCAAGCGCACTTCGAAGTCTCCTTTAGTTAGTTACACTCGAATTTTCGATTCAATGATTTGAAAATATCCTCACTTAAACAAAACTAACTAATAAGCAAATGAAATTGAAGACCCAGAAACGATTAAATATTCACAAATTACACTGCATTCGACTGCTTAAACTATTAATAGCTTGGTACAGTAATCTATCTCGGGACGAAAATAGCTTAAGGAAAAAAGCTACAGCAATTCTTAAAACTGGACGTTTCAACAACACAGATTTTCAGCTGTCACCATTACCAGAGTAAGCAAGTCGTTTCATGTTTATTGTATTTCGAAATTTATGGGAAGCCGACGGGAATATGCGACTATGCGTTCTATCGTTTCTTGAGCACGAGTATCACACTCATAAACAAATTTTATTCATACACATATCTTACTAATTCCGTAGCATTTCATTTGTGCTGTTTTGTCCCACATCTCAGCATCAGCGTGGATATTGGTCATATGCGAGATCAATTCACTGGTAAGAAAAATTTACGCTTCTAGTAATTAAAAAACTTGTAAAATCGAAGCACAAAGCAAAAACAAACTTAGCAAGACAATATGAATGCCAAATTACAATAAATGTATAAATGATCTTTGAACAAATATAACCTACAATCCAGGCTTTTACTGTTAACAACAGTAACATAAGTTGTCAAAACATCGATAACGCTACGGTAGGTCTAGGATTCGGCGCTAAGCCGCGTAGATGGGCCTCGCCACTCGTTACACACTTCGGCGTAATACCACGAGTATAATGAAGATTTGATTTTTTTTGACTTGATGAATTTCAACTTTAACAAATTTAATTCAAATTTTTGAAAAATAGCTACCGAGTATTTCTTACTTCAAGGTCATTCTACTGAGCGCCAAGAATTCAAAAGAAGGCAAGTCCTGGGGGCGTTTCGAACCTACATCTATGCAACCGACCATCTGCCACACACTGTCCATGCATTCGAGTGGATGAGGTCCTTCATAATACACACAGCCAGATGGGAATCCTATTACAAAATATTTGTATTCAAAACGCACATGGAGTCGGCCGAGTGGTTCGTGCATTGGGCTCGGGAGCTGGCTTCGTGGGTTCGATGCACAACCAGGACATCTTCCATGATGCGCATACTCCACTGACATAAAAACCTAAGCTACAATTATGTGGCTTGGAGAACAAAACAAAAATATTTGTATTCAAAACAAAGTTACAAATATCACAGCCAAGAAACAGCTAAAACAGTCGGGTGGATGTTTCGTCTCACTTCTGGTGACATTGTCACAGCTATAATTCTATACTGAGCTGGGTCTTATGCGATGGTGCAAAAGAAGTAAACAAGCAGGACAGGAAGAGCTTGAAGTTTCTTGCACCATCGCTTAATATCCATCTCAGTGTAGGCTTATAGCGCTGAAAATGCCACCGTAAGTGAACCGAAACGTTCCCAGAGTGTTTCAGCTATTTCTTGGCTGTGTTATTTGCAATTAAATTATTAATCAAAGATGCGTTTGTCAATACGCGACAGGCGACAAAAATGTAATGTTCGGTGAATGCCGAAGGTTTTCGCATGATCGCTATGCAGTAAAACAAAACAAGTCGCGATAAAAAATTGTCGCGTATGGTTAAATGCACCTCTACCCCTTTACTCCCAACTGTATCGTTTGCCCATATTCATTTATGCTGTAACAAAAACTCACTTATTCCGTAACAATCAAGTTGAGCAGTGACGTCAAGTTCACGAGATTTCGTCACCAATTCGTCGTACAAAGACTGAACGTCCCTAAACGTAAAATCTTACAATCAAAAACCGGTAGGGGACCTCACGAAAGAGATTAATAACTCTACAATAATAACTTAAATAATTTTCAAATCATATTGAACAGAAAATTGAACAGTAATTGAGGGATACAAATACGCCACACTCTTGATGACTTTTGTAATTGAGACATATTTTGATCTTTTTTCACCAAAAGCCAAACTCGAAAAGGAGGAGCATGGCACTTAGTTCCCTAACTACGCTTTGGCGATGGCCCCTCCCCTCAAGTTAAAGGCGAATGTGCAACCAAAGCATTGGCGGACCCACGACCGCTAAAGGGATTCACTCTCTCTTCTGAAGTTTTAGTTATTTATTTTGGCACTTCGATACTAACTTCCAAACACATTAAATTACAGGGTAACATTTTTTAATTCTAGCCCCCCCCAAAAGCCTAAACTCGCCCCTCAAAAATGGAGCTGCGCTAATAGTTTGTCAATGTTTCCACTTAGTGGGAGATTGTCAGTCATTATCGAACTTACGCTAGATTTTTTTTATCCAAGATGCTTTTTTGCTGCATTGTGATGTTAGCAGGGTGGGCTTTTCCCATCTTTGCACATCCTGCGTCTGCCCATAGGCTGGAATAACAATATCGGGTGTGTGGTCCTTCATACTTGCCACAACCAGACGGGAACTCTACAAATGATCACTGGTTAGCCGTTACGACCCACTGGACCTCGTCAGAGATACGAAAGAGAGGCCAAATGCAAAAATTTACAAAACAAAATCCAATCTTCATTATACTCTCGGTGTGACGCTGAACTGCATAGGGAGTGGAGGGGTCAATCTCCGCGGCTTAGCGTCTGGGCAATGCAGCTCCGAAAAAACATCGCAGCGGTGGCGAGCCGTCGGCGACATTGTTTCCGATATGAACGGCCTGGGAATGGAATCCAGGACTTCTCGCTCCGAGATCGATGTGTTTAAGTATTGTGCCAAGCAGTTGAATCTTACATGTACACTTAACAGTATTTCTCAAAACAAGAGCTGGCCATCCACCTCATGCTTATGGATCCAAATATTCGATGTTGTGTACCTTTACAGGAGATGGCTAACTTAATTTCACTGAAAATTCTCAAGTTACTCGAGTGGTTAAATACATAGCTATCGGTACAGGAGAGCTGTGGTTTGATTCCCTAGCCCGTCAAATCAAACACAGTGTCGCCAATGGCTCGTCATCGCTGCATTAATAATTCTTCGGAGCTGTGTTGTTCAGGCGCTAAGCTGCATAGACGGGCTCTCCACTCATTACACGCTTTGACGTAATACCGCGAGTATAGTGAAGATTTGATCTTTTGGCTTCAAATAACGTTGGTGGTAACAACTCATTGTAATAACACAACGAAGAAATAAGCGATTTTCACCTCTTCCATAGCAAGCGATTTGAGCTGCAGGTTCATCAGATCGCGCTAACTGCGTCAGATTGAAGAAGTACTCAGCAATGCCTCTGTCCAAACAATGACATTATTGCGTAACAGAGCTCATTGCATGCGCTTAATACCAAGAAATTAATTCTTATTTCGCAAAAGTCTATTATTTATCAAAAGAACGAAAACGTTAAACAATTTCTTAACTTTTCAACTATCGGAATTATTTTCTTCTGGGTAAAGACTTTACTATCGACGCTGGAGTCTGGGGTCCGATTCCCGGGCCGGTCAAATTGGACACAGTGTCGCCAACGCCTTGCCACCGTCGCGAGTTTCTCCGGAGTTGTGTTGCCCAGGCGTTAAGTCGTGGAATTGGGTCCCGACACTCACTTTGGCGTAATACCGTGCGAGTATAATGAAGAGTTAAATTTTGATGATGGTGTCCTTCTGTTGATCCTGAATTAAGGCAAGCAGCTATGAAAACCACAAACATTCACTGTACACTACCACACACGTCCGTTACTTACGGTAAAGCTTTCCGATTGAGAAACTCGATTTTAAGAAAATCCAATTTAGTTGGAAAGTCCTTTCCATTTTCAACACAGCCAGCTTTCATCCACATGGAAGTGAGACATTCCAGAGAATGTGGTCCATTGTTGTGGTGGCAGTATCGGGGTAATCCTGTTTGAAATGCACAAAACATCCATAAAATAAAATATTCATTACACATGAGGTATTACGCTGAAGCATGCAACGAGTGGCGGGATCCATCTCCACGGCTTAGCGCCTGGGCAACACAGCTCCGAAGAAACATCGCAGCGGTGGCGAGCTGTTGGCGACAATGTTTTCGATCTGACCGGGCTGGGAATGGAACGCAAGATCTACCGAGCCGTTAGCGGTGTCTTTTTACGCCGGCCAGTCGGTAACGGATTCTTTTAATCACGCTTAAATTTGCTCAATCTTGTGAGTTCGATTCAAGCGTTAACTTCTTTATCGAAATTCATTGCATAGCTCAGCAACTTCTACAACTTTCACTCACTCATGCCGAAGCATTCGTATTGAGCATCAACATCTCCTCGTTGTGAATTGTAACTGATTTCTTGAAGAAAATCTTGAACTTCTCTGTTAAAATAATCTCCCAGTTACAGAAAGTTAACAAAAAAATTCAGTTTTATACTGCCTTGCTTACACTGCTGATGATGACAGCTGAATTTATGTCGTCGAAACGTCCAGTTTTAATTACTGCGGCTATTTACATAAGAGCCATATTGCGATAGTTTTTTCAATTACTGTTTTTTATGGACACTTTAAGGCAAATTTGTAAATAATAACGGACAAATAGAGGTGGTGTATTATCCAGAGTTCTACTTAAGCTGGAAAATAATGTAAAGTCAAAACACACACAAGTATCAAGACAAAACGTCTAACGAGTGGCGAGGTTCATCTCCGTCACTTAGCGCCTGGGCAACACAGCTCCGAAACAACATCGCAACGGTGGCGAACCGTTGGCGACACTGCGTCTGATTTAATCAGTCCAGTAATCGAACCCAAGTCTTCCTACGCCAACCGATCCTCAAATACAGACACCCAACTCAAGGTCTTACATGATATTCATTTGTTGCAACATGTGATTTCGGTGTGGCGCCATGAGGAGAGGATGGGACCAGCCGTCTTCTGCACATCCAACATTCCTCCATATAGTCATCAAACATTCAAGCGAATGAGGTCCTCTGTAATAGTTACATGACTCCGGAAATCCTACAGTAACATTATTTCTCATTAATGTATTTGTACATCACACGTTTCAGACGGGAATGTGCTTGGCTAATATGCGCTTGTTATTGCTTTCTGAACATTCTGCACTATTTTAAGAGATAGACAACCATATGTGAAAAGTCTTCTCAGTCTTAAGGGGAAAAAAGAAAGCCATAGTAATTCTCAAAACTGGATGTTTCGACAATATAGATACAGCTGTCATCACCAGTAGTGCAAACAAGGCATTACCAAACTAAAAGACAATTGTACGCACAAATCTATGTAGTCGGAACGTTCAGTTTTAGGAATTACTGTGTCCTTGCCTTTCCTCCACATGTAATTTTCGTGCCATCTTTATTGTATTCTCAGCCTTGCTACACACTGCCAATCCAGGCTAGATTCATTCCAGACCGTAACGACTCTTTAATCCTTAACCTCTCAACTTCATTTCTTTTCCACGTTGTTTTTTCTTTATTATCAGGCAGCCAGCCATAAACAAAACCCAGTGAAAAAGCCAAAAATTTTATACATCAGTAAGCCAGCCCAACTGCAATCCTACAGGCTAGCAAAGCAACCTACTCACTTGCAAACGCATTTGCCCTAAACAAGGTCTCTTCGGCGCGTCATTTTAAGAAATAAAATTTTCAACATAGTTTTTATAAACTGCCCTAGGCCGGTAAGTTCAATAGTCAAGCACACGCTATCGGTGCGGAAGGTCTGGCGATTATAGGACCGGTCAAATCGGTTGCAGTGTCGCTGTCAGCTCCCCCCCTTGCGACGTTTTTTTGGAGCTGTGTTCTCCATGCGCTGAACCGCGGAGACGGACCCCGCTATTCGTTACACAGATGAAGGTTTATTTTTTAACATAATTATTATAAACTGAATAACCGGCCAACTGCAGCTATAACTAGAAACCCACATAAAACAAATGCTTTTTTGATTGCCAGCCACCACAAAAATTCTATGCAGAAAAGCTATGAAACCATACATCTACAAATAATCAAATACAAAAAACAATCACAAAGTAGTCTTACTTATTCCGAAGCAATCGAGTTGTCCACGCGGGGAGCCGGAGAGTGCGAGTTGATATATTTCATTATATCGTGCGATGATATCTCTGCAATGTAATTCTATGTAGGAGTTACGACAAGAAAAATTGCAACTTACTACTTGGTTATTAAGCAGGATCATTATTACCCTAACCGTTATTTAGTAATTCCACCACGTCAGTATACAAGTGTTTGACGTTTATACCGATCCATCATATAAATTCTAAATTATCTTCTCGCATTTATGTTACGCCGACAGCGATTCCTAATTTTAATTTCAATGATTTTTGATAATATGGATAAAAAATAAAATTTGCTCGTTTACAAATCTTCCGTTTCTCACCGTAAATACAATCACTATCGTGTAATATTTCCATACCTGATATTCATTGCATTTACACGGGAAGTATGCACATTGCACAACTAGGGACATAATGTTCTTTATCGGAGTGTCACCAATGATCAGTGTCATCTGTCACCAGCCATTGGGCTGGTGCGTTGTGGTGCCTGATCAGATTGTTCTGATTACGCTTGATTTACTCTAAGATCTTGGTGGGTTAGATGCCAGTTCAAATCTTTAACTGAAATTCTTTGTATTGATTTATAAGGTCGAATCCCTCTCGTAGCCTAGTATCGAGAATGAATAAACTTCGGCATGAAATGTGCACAATTTGCAACCACGCCCACTCCTGTAGTCTGTTAACTCCTCTTCTCCTACCTTCATGCGATAACGGTAATCGTTTTGTTGCTTCTTCTCTTTTCCTGTGCCGCGTTATATTCCCCTACTCTTATCGTATTCTTTTATTGTGTTGACGGTGCGGAAATAAAAGACACGACTACTAAAAATTTTTCTATACCTGAGATTCATTCCATTTACACGGGAAGTTTGGACATGTGACCAGTTAGTAGGAACATGGTGTCCATCCATGATGCATCCACTATCACTCCATAATGTAAGCAAGCATTTCATTGAGTGGGGGCCGCGATAATACGAACAACCGCTTGGAAACACTAAAACAAAAATCAAACTTGCACCAAAAAATTCAAAACGTAAACATTAGAACAAAAAGTAGAACATTATTTTAACAGTAACTGAATTTTTTTCGCATCGAAACAGTAAAGCCGAGTATTCACTACACTTACTTACAGGCATTGGGAAAAGTTATCTGTTGTGTGACTCAATATCTTTTTACTTACAAAAAACTCGCATATTGCAAAACGCATTTATTTTAAAACAAAATTATCAACAGTTCTGATACCACCAGCCACCACCTACCCATCCCGAAGCATTGTAGTTGAGCTTCCTCACTGTTTGCAGAAGCATCTTGTGGCATGAGAAAGTAGAAAGCTTGAACGTCACTGTTGAAAAATTACATAGCAATTAAATATCCCGACACTGATCGCTGGTTCATAGTTACATTGATATGACGGTTATTATCAAGAAAAAGTAATGACAGTTGTCTCTATGTAAAGACTGCCGTAAAAACAAAAATGATATTTTCATAGTGTAGAAGATATAAATAAACTTCGCCAAAGATTACCGTAATGGAAGTTGACTGAGTAATTGCAGATCAGCACCAGTTGTATTGAAAGGGTTATAATGACCTTCTTCCACGCAACCAGATTGCTCGTATATAGACCGAAAGCACTGGGTTGTATGGGGACCGCGGTAATACCGACATCCTCGAGGAAAGACTGAAACGAAAAAAAGTAGTTTGTCGGCAACGTGCCGTGTTTACGACGGCCATGATCGCAAGGTTGATGGTTCAACTCCACCCCAGCATCGTTGATGTGTCCTTGGATAAGATGCTTCATGGTAATTATCTCTACTTGGTGGAATCTAACAAGCAGCAAAAGAAGTCCGCAGCAAAACTCGGAAAACGCAAAACCGGAAAACTCGGAAACAAAGACAACTCCTAAACGAGTCTGGATTCGTCCTATGTATAGCGCCTCCGTCGCTTTTTCGTGACAGGAGGATAAACATAAAAAAATCAATCAACAATTAGCTTTTAGCACAATTAGAGAGGCAACATCAAGCAATCAGGATATGTCTGAAATTAGAAATCCTAATACTTGAGTTTTTAGTTAAATCTGACAAAATACGATCAACAAAAATCTATAAAATCAAAGGCAACCAAAAGGTCTTGTGTCGGCACTGATTTTAAATAAACAACTGAGATTATTTTCAAATAATATTGAACTAAAAATTCAACAGTAATTGAGGAGTCTGCGAAGTGAGCTTGCGCTCTTCGAGTCAGCAGCCATCCGTTATACATGTCAAATATAATCGGCTCCAGCCGCGAATCGAACCCGTCGCATAGGATCTGTAATCTACCAGCGGTACCACTAGGCCATATCGCCGACGTAGAGAAACAACCTAAGCGAGTGAATTGACAAATTCCAAAATACATATCTCTGTGGCCGAGAGTGAACTCAACGGTATTTGTATTTAATTGCAAATTAATCCTCCTATCAAGAGAAAGCGATCGTAGCGCTATATATCACGAGCTCGCTTAGAGTTACCGGCCATCTATCTATTACTCTAAGATGGAATCCAACCAAGTGCCTTTCTCAACAACACAACAAGTAAACTTGCGGGCTTGTTCTTCACACTGTCCCTTTAGCGCTGAGCGTCAAGCAGGAAGCTGTGAATACCAATTTTAAAGTCATTGGTTTGACCCGACCAGAAATCAAACTCGAGTCTACAGTTCCGAAGCAGACGCTCTACCTATTCGGTCATCTGAGCTGTTAACGCACATTTTTCGTTCTTCGCATATCATTAAATGCTGAAGTTCATAGAGAAAGTAGTTACTGCGAAGGTTGTGATCTACTTACCAAATCCAAAGCATTGTCGCTGTGCGAGATGGTTTCCACGAATAGCGTCATCATAAGGAGCTTGTAATTCTTGCATAACCTCTCTGCAAATGTTAGCATTGTCAGTTTCATAACCAAATCTTAACTTTCATCATATTTCTAACACGGGTTTAACACCCTAGCAATATGTTATCTCTCAAACACACTACTCTGGTAGATTTCAACCTAAAAAGACAAACGCTAGCCAGCAACAACAATGACTTTATCTGTAGGTCAAACCATTACCTGAATATCCATTGTTTTAGGAATACAGCAAATAGCTTAAGGAGGAAAAGTAAAGCCACAGTAATTCTTGTAACTAAACGTTTCGACAACATAGATTCAGCTGTCGTCATCAGCAGTGTAAGCAAGGCAGTACACAACTGAATAAACTAGAATTCACAATAATTCCAACTACAAATTAGAACATAATCCAGGCAACACGTCAAAATAAATTATCGTTTTAATCAAATGTCACAAATACAGGTACAGAAAGCCACCCAATGTAAGAATTAAACCCAACAACCTTCAATGCAAGCTAGGCCATTACTTGACTCACGTACCATTCGCAATCACAATCAAAACAACTTCATATACTACATTATAAGATAGGCGGAAACATCATAATAAAATAAATGAAAATTACGAAAATGCAGAATAAGTAAACATTATACATACTCAATAATTGAGTGTTTTTGCTGTGTTACATTGTGTTGTTGATTTACATTGAGTAAGCATAAGTTTCCTTGTGCAGCATTTTCGTTATTTTCTCCATTTCAACTTCATATACAGGTAGGTGTTAAAATGAAAAAGCCAACCTTAAATTTAACAAGCTAAATGCGTCCAAATATCCTTGCGTGTAATTAAGCGGGTTATTGTATCCAGCATCTACACATCCTGTAGCTCTCCACAACTCGAGCAAACACTCGCTATGATGCGGTCCTCTGTACGAGTTGCATCCATCAGGAAACGCTAAACAGTGCATCATTGTCAGTGTCGTCATAAACGCACGCGATGGTCAGCTGGATACTGAATTAACTGCATTTTGATAACTGGCGAGCTAGCGCAGTTGTTTAAAGACACCGCTATCAGCGCAGGATGTCCTGGGTTCAATTCTCGGACTGTCAAATCGGACACAGTCGCAAATGGCTCGATACCGCTGCGACGTTTCTTCGAAGCTGCGTTGCCCAGGCGCTAAGCCGCAGAGATGGGCCCGCCACTCGTTACACGCTTCGGCGTAATAACGCGAGTATTATGAAGATTTGATTTTTTGAAGATGACTTCATCAAATGAAGATGCGGATATAGATTCCGCATAACACATCTTCCTCCACATGTTACAACTTCACTTTCTTCTTCACTATGTGAAGCAGAGAAATCTGTTGAATTTGCAAAAAGTAAAAATAGGGGCCGACACATGATTTTTATAGGGAGGTGAGAGTATAAAATGCTGATTTTGCCGTATCTACAAGTGCCTACGCATGAATCTCTAATGGTTTATTGTATTTCTATTGTTTTTATTTTTTCTTCATTTTTGTCCTCCTGTCACGGGAAAGCGACGGAGGCGCTACACGTAGGACGAATCCAGGATCGGTTATGAGTTGTCTTTGTTTCCGAGTTTTCCGCTTGAGTTTTGCTTCTGACTTATTTTAATTTGCTGCTTGCTAGATTTCACCACGCAAGGATGATTAGCGTGAAGCATCTTATCCAAGGACGCAACAACGTGGCTTGGGTGGGAGTTAAACCATCAACCTTGCGATCATGGTTGTCGTAAAGACGACGCTCCGAACCACTAGTTTAGAAGGGCATGACCCTTCAGGACTTGTCAATTAAAAAGTTACAATCGAATGAATTCAACTTACGTAAACCGTAACAAGCTAACTGAGCTTGACCATCTTGCATCAACGAAGCGTCAGCATGTGCTTGGAAACGATTCCAAACTTCCCTGAAAAAAAAAATATATATACTTAAAGCGTACTTTATTTCCGAATAGCGCATTCTACGGACCATAATGCACACTTTGAATCTTTTTTTTTTAATTGATCGTGCGCCTAATGTATGGATCAGCTAGGCAGTGCTTTATGCTTTATTGTAATTAAAATTCGATTTTTTTACTAATGAGCCTTATACGATGACCCGATACTTTTCAAAAACGTTGCGTCGTATAGCCTGGTGCGCCTGCTGTTGCATGAAAAAAACAAAACAAAATAAATTATTGACAGTGCGTCTTATGGTCCGTAAACCACGGTAACATGGGGGGTCGATAGAGTTTCTCGACCAAAAGGCTATGGTTCATCTCTTGAGTAAGGCAAATATCAAGCGTAGGCAAAAGCGAATTGCCTCTCTAGTTTTTTGACTTTTAAATACAAATGAATTGACTTTCTCAAGCGAATTGACTTTTAAATACAAATAGGCTTATCAACGGCCTGCACCTTGACTATTTTACAGAACATATAATGAAGAGCTTTTAAACATACAGAAAATAACTGAGGTTATTTCATATTATATATAACTGAAAATGCAACAGTAATCGAGAGAGACTGCAAAGTGAGCTTGCGCTCTTCAAGTCAGCAGCCACCCGTTGTATACGCCAAATGGGATCGGCTCCAGCCGCGAATCGAACCCGTCACGTAGGATCTGCCACCTGCACGGTACCGCTTGGCCATGTCACTGACAGTGTAGAATTGTAGATACGATAAATGTTGAATTTACGGGTAATGTTCATTATCGACCGTTGACATGTTATTCTTATAGCGTCACAATTGCAACTTCTCTACAGACGGCCAATTCGACACATAACCCGTTCTTACTCTATCGTAAGTGTTTGTAGTCGAGCTTTCATCCAACGAGTTAGATTAGATGGAGATCTAGTTCCTTCATCAACGCAACCAATTCCTAACCACAGCGATCTGAGGCATTCATCACTATGTGGTCCTTTGTAATAACGACAACCTTGAGGGAAACCTGTGGTAAAAAAAAAACAGTGTAATAATAACGTGGAAGTGCAACGGAGACACGTAATACATATACATAAACCTTGATAACGTGAAAATTAATACAATGTAGCAACATATGCATTATGGTAGGCCTTTAGAAAACTCACAAAATAAACGCTGCAAAAAGCAATTGTACGACTAGTTTCGCCACTTAACCGCTCATCAGGTAGACTCAGGTTCAGACATTGTGATTGAAAGTAAATCTCTCTAACCACCGGGCTTACAGTATTTTCACTGCAATTTCAGCTATACAACCCAAGCCCCTGCAACTGCAAGCTTATCAATATGTTGATGAAATATATACCACGGCCAGCGTAGTGGTTAAAGTCATCGCTATTAGCGCGAGAAGTCAGGGATTCGATTACCAGGATCGTGAAATCCGAAACCGTGTTGCCAACGGCTTACCACCGTCGCGATGTTTCAACGGAGCTGTGTTGCCCAGATGTTAAGCCGCGGAGATGGGCCCCGCCACTCGTTACACGCTTCGGTGTAATACCACGAGTATAATGAAGGTTTGATTTTTTTATATATACAGTATGATACTAGAAGACGATGCTAACAACGTAGTTAGAATTACGCACGAAAACGTTCTCTCTTCATCGTTCACATCAAAAATGGTTTCCCAGATCAAAGCAATTCCAAGTAATAAGTCCTTAAATCAAAAAATCAAATCTTCATCACACTCGCGGTATCAAACCAAAGCGTGTAACGAGAGGCGGGATCCATCTCCGCGGCTTAGCGCCTGGGCAACACAGCTCCGAAGAAACATCGCTAAGGTGGCGAGCTGTTGGCGACACTGTGTTCGATTTGACTGGCCCGGTAATCGAACCCCAAACGTCCCTCACCGACAGCAATGTCTTAACAACTGAGCTAAGCGGTTCGCGTATTAAATCTTACTGAATCCAAAACAATTCAATTGAGCTTGCTCGTCATCCGGGACAGCTTGAAGAATGTTCTCGAAATATGCTTGTAGTGATCTGCAGTAAAACAAGATAACCTATCGAAAGTTTGGTAAAACTTCAATAAACTGGACTTAAACTGCCGTGCCACAGCAAACAAGTGGATTAAAAGTATACGACGCGCCAAACGTAATGTTCTCAGCTATAGACTGCAGTCAGTTTCAACATATTGGTGTAGTGATTAGGACATCTTTATGAGCGTGGGAAGTCTTGGGTTTGGTTCCCGGGCAGGCCAAATCGGACACAGCGTCGCCAACGGCTCGCCACCGCTGCGACGTTTCTCCAGAGCTGTGTTGTCCAGGCGCTAAGCCGCTCAGATCGACCCCGCCTCTCGTTACACGCTTCCTCGTAATACCGCGAGTATAAGGAAGGTTTGATTTTTGAATCTAACAAATAACGTAAGCACTAAAAAGCATATGTTCACACAGCTGCTACCTTATATTCATTTGGTTCAATACCGCCAATTCTCCTCGGGTTAGATTACTAGGGTTCATCCAACCACTGCTAATACATCCTGATGAGTCCCACAAGGTAGAAACACACTCTAGATCGTGTGGTCCGGTATATTGTCGACAACGATCAGGAATGACTAAACACATTAGACTCATCATTTCAAGTTATTGTAAGTTAACACACATCTTACGTAAGCCAAAGCACTGTAGTTGAGCAGGCAAATCCCCAGTAATTGCATCATTGTGCAAACGAGCAATAGTTCCGGCGACTTCTCTGCAACGATAAGAAACTTTGTAAATGTCTGCATTGACACAATATAAGCTCAGACGGCCGAGTAGTAATTAGAGCGTCCACCTGTGGAGCTGTAGACTCGGGTTTGATTCCGAGCCGGGTTAAACCAATGACTGTAAAATTGGTATATATTCCCAGTTTCACGTTCAGCATTAAAGGGACAGTGTGGAGAACAAGCCTGCAAGTTTACTTATTGTGACGTAGGAAAAGGCACTCATCAAGATTCCCCCATTTTTGAGTGGTAGACACTAGATGGCCAGCAATTCCTAAGCTAGCACGTTATAGCGCTTTGATTGCTTTCTCGAGATAAGAGGATAAATATGCAAATAATTATAAAATTACAAATATCAGCTACAGGCTTTGTTTATTATCCGAAGTCAAGTGTAGGTCGCATTATAATATCGTCATTCTCAAAAATGCTACAACTTTACTGTTTGAAGAGCACAAGCTCAGTGAAGCCTACGTGGCGGGTTCGATTCACGGCTGGAACCGATCGTATTTGACAAACATACCGGGTGACTGCTGACTCACTTAGCAGTCCTCTTCAATAGCTGTTCAATTTTCTGTTCAGTAATTTAAAAATTACCTTCACCTTATTGCGTGAATAACTGGAAAATTACAAAGCAGGCTCTTCATCTGTACTTCAGGTCATTTACTAGCGCACACGAAAATTTCAGATCAGCTAAAATAAATTAATACAATAGGGAGTTGATTGGCCGTTCAACTGCAAATCAACATTGACAATGGCAACAGAAGTAAGCGGAAACGTCGGCCCAAGTGTTCTTAGCTGTTTCTCGGCGGTGTTACTAACAGTTCAATAAAATTTTGAGCACTTTTTTAAATAAAACATAAGCAAACTAACCGTAACGTTAAAAATCCATACATTTCCAGTTCAGCCTGCGACAAGTTAGTTGGAGACCGATATCCTTCTTGAACGCAACCACGTTTTTCCCAAATTGACAAGTAGCAGTCAATAGAATTAAGACCACGGTAAAATGTACAACCATTCGGAAAGACTATCACAAAAGATGATATAATATGTAGTACAATCGTACCTACGCTGGAAGTACCAGCGAAAAACATACGAAGTTATTCTATTTGCTTGATTCATCGGTTACACCGTGATAGATTAAATTAATACCGGTACTGACAATTGAGCAGCTCATAAAAAACTTTCTTCCAAAAGACACATTCTTTGTAGTATATTTCATTAAATCTTCCTTATACTCGTGTTATTACGCCGAAGCGTGTAACAAGTGGGGAACTCACCGCGGTTTAACACCTGGGCAACACAGCTCCGAAGAAACATCGCAGCGGTGGCGAAATGTAGGCGACACTGTGTTTGATTTAAGCGGAACAGGAATCGAACCCAAGACCTCCGGAATCGATAGAAGTGTCTTAACAACTGGGATAATTGGCCGGTAGTAAATCAACAACTGCATTTTATTTCGTGATGAAAATAACCTACTTATTCCAAAGCAGTCCAACTGCGCTGAACCATCCGCTCCGATAGCTTCTATCCGGATTGCATCAAAAGTAGAGAGTAGTTTTCTGCAACATAACAAAAGATTATATTGTTTTTGGTAAACAGCGACAAGGCATCGCGGTACCGCGCGCAGGTGACAGATCTTACGAGACGGGTTTAATTCACGGCTGGAGCCGATCACATGTGACAGTTTAACATATTTACCGGAGAGTTGCTGACTCGAAGAGCGCACTTCGCAATCTCCTTCAATTACTGAAAAAAAACAACACAGATCTTATATACTCTGAAAAACAAGTAAACAACTGACCTTAGGTCCAAGCCTTGCAGCGATTCATTAGCCACAGCACTCATGTTGTTTGGATTCATCCATCCTTGCAACACACAACCTACTTCAAGCCATAACGATAGAAGACATTCTGTGCTGTGTTCACCGTTGTAACTTGTGCATCCCTCTGGGAAAACTATCGCAAAATAAAGTTAGCTTTGCTGGTGTTACACCTGAGTGGATAGAGCGTCTGCCTCTGGAGCAGTAAACTCGGGTTTGATTCCGAGTTGGGTCAAACCAATGACTACAAAGTTGGTATTCACAGCTTCCCTGCCTGATGCTCAGTGTTAAAGAGACAGTGTGGAGAACAAGTCAGCAAGTTTACTTGTTGTGCCGCCGGGAAACGTCTTTTGCGGGATTCCCCCATCTTAGAGTGGTAGACAGACGGCCGGCAACTTCTACGCGAACTCGTTATAGCGTTTTGATCGCCTTCTCCAGATATGTGGATAAAACATGCAACCAAAAACAAAGAATCATCTTACCCATTCCGAAACATTGCTGTTGTGCTTCCACGTCTCTCCAATGAGCGGCGAAGTGGAGCTCAGAAAAGCGCAGGTCAACTTCGCTAAAAAATTATCAAATAATTCAAAAATACAAAAGTTGCATTGACTATTGGTTAACACTCTATCACAGCTATCAACACAATCAAATTTTCATTATACTGGCGGTATTACAGCGAAGCGAGTAACGAGTAGCGGGGTCCATCTCCGCAGCTTAGCGCCTGGGCAGTAGACAACACAGCTCCGGAGAAAAGTCGAAACGGTGGCCAGCCGTTAGCAACATTTCCGACTTGGTTCAGATGGGATTCGAACCCCCAACCTCTTGAACAGATTCCTGACTTGTATCCGACTGACCGCCAGATTTGAACCCCAACCTCTCGCACCAAATGCGACGTCTTTAACCACTAAGTCAAACGGCCGTAAATTCGGTACGTTGCAGCTACGCCATGCTAATAACAGCTATGTTCATCGGAAATGCACCGTTTCAATGCAATGGTTAGCAAGCAAATCATTAAGCACGCAGCCCAATTCCACTAACCGTACTTTCATGTGACGGAGAACGTTCAATTTCGCCAAGGTAAGATTGGTAGGGAAGTTGTATCCATAATTCAAACAACCAGCATTGTACCATATGCTGATAATACATTCCAAAGATTGGGGGCCGTTGTAGTATTGACAACCGGGGGGGAATTCTAAAAAAAAACAAATTATACTCGCGCTATTGCACCGAAGCTTGTAACGAGTGGAGGGGTCCGTCTCCACGGCTCAGCGCCTGCCCAACACAGCTCCGAAGAAACGTCGTAAGGGCTGCAAGCCGTTGGCGACACTTTGACCGATCCGGGAATCGAACGCAAGACCTACCGCACCGACAGCAACGTCCTTAACCACTACGCCAACCAGCCGGTCAAACAAAATTAATTTAATTTAGGATTTTCATCGAAATATCAGAAGATCTTGGAAAATTAAACTAGAGCTTCCCCGTAAACGGCGAAAGACAGCACGTCGACGAGAGTATGATACTGATAACACAATTGCAGCAAAAGCTGCTGTTTAGTAATTACCATTTCCCTACAAACAATTCGCGTAGCAATGTACCACACCGTGCAAACAATTTTGGTTTAAGATGGAAAAGTCTGGATTTATCAATCGGATTTCTCAGTAAACGGAAAACACAACAGAAACACAAAAAATAACAAAAATTTGTATCGAAAGTGTAAGAAAAAACAAACGCAATATATCACTCACCAAGTCCATAGCAATCTATTTGAGATTGTGGGTTATCTTGAGTTGCCATGAAGCTTATGCTTGCGACGAACTCACGAACTTCACTAAAAAATTCTCTCTTTGAATACATTAAATATGCAAGGAAAATATCAGGGGGAAAAATAAATCCACAATAATTCTTAAAACTGAACGTTTCGACAACATAGATTCAGCTGACATCATCAGCAATGCGAGCTTTCAGTTTCGTACTGCTCATGATAACAGCTGAATCTATGTTGTCATCGGTCAAAACGTCCAATATTACTGTGGCGTATTTTTTTTCCTTTCTTTTTTGCTTATCTTGTTTCAAGTAGGCCTGGTACTTAAAGTTATATTCTGTTGATTACAGCAAGTTCAGACAAAGAAAAAGTTGTGTTTCTTTCTGGATAGTTTGCAACGTTTCAAGTGTTTAAAACATCTCTTCGCAAAAAGCGTTAGAGCTATCGTGTGTTGCAAAAGTTGCTGATACTGACATTTAAGCAGAACCAGTACTAAAAATGCTACAAAACTTTCACCGTAGAGCAAAGCAACTCACATCCAGTAGCCGACTTTTTGCCGTAAATCATTCAAAAAAACAAAATCATTGCATTGTAACCAAAGTCTTGACAAAACAAAGTAATTCTACTCATCGGCCGCATGGCCTAATGGATAAGGCGTCTGACTTCGAATCAGAAGATTGGGGGTTCGAGTCCCTCTGTGGTCAATTTGGTTTTTGAAACGAGAAACTTCACGGCGTAACGAACCTTTTTTTTCTAAACTATGAAGCGAAACTATCTCGCAATTGAACAAAAATCGCTTACTTCAAGTTCATTTTCCCGCCAAGTCTTAGCATTTCTCCATCGATTATCCTGGGATATTTCTCTCCTTCAACTAAACATCCAACATCTGTCCATATAGATGCATAACAAGCTCCACTGTGAGGTCCACGAAAATTCCGACAACCGGGAGGAAATTCTAAATATATAAAGCTTGAAAATATCGGAATTTGTTAATTTGTTGCTAGTTGGATTCCTCCAAGCAAAGATAATTATCGTGAGGCATCTTATCCAAGGACGCAACAACGATGTTTGGGTGGGAGTTGAAGCATCAACCTTGTGATCATGGCCGTCATAAAAACGACAGTTCGGACCACTGCGCTACGCTGCCCACAAATCGCCACTGCCCACTGATTACAACTGGATATAACCACACAATTTGCTTGAATGATTCCGCTGAAGCTAGGCCATAACAGGACAAGTCAGAAGCAGAGCCAATTAAGGGTAACGACCGCTCTCCATGAAACGTTCACAAAGGAAACAGCTGTAAGTAAATCGCATTTGCCAAGGCTTAATATGATTATTTTTCATTGCCCAATTCGTCCACGCATTAGGCCAGCGTGCCATTAAATCATGGTCAAACGCCTCCTTGAACAAAATTCCTGGTCCTGGGACAGGTATCAATTAGGGCAGCATATCGTGCGATTAATTAGTAAAGAATTCTCTACAAATTAGCTCAACGTAGCCTTATAGTGTTGACAATGGTACTAGAAGTGAGCCGAAACGTCCGTCTAAGTATTTGTAGCTGCTTCTTGGCTGGGTTATTTATACTTAAATTGCTAACTAACTCCCAATTGAACAGTTAACCAATTCTATACATTTTAGCTGCTAGAACTCGAGCATTGGGCCTAGGCAAGGCTTTGCAAGCATGTTACAGATTTAGTGGTTGTTTTGGAATTTTGAATTAAGGCATTTTACGTAAACCAAAAACCAGAAACACGTATAGCACAAGCTTACCGATTCCAAAACACTCCAGTTGAGCTGTAACGTCGCCTTCCGTGGATGACATCACCCAATTCGACATCACTTCTTCAATTTCTCTGCAAAATAAACAAAGCAAAAATCAAATCGTTGCCGAAGCGTGTAACGAGTGGCGGGATCCATCTCCGCGGCTTAGCGCCTGAATAACACAGCTCCGAAGAAACGACGCAGTGGTGGCGAGCCGTTGGCGACACTGTGTCCCATTTGACCTGTCCGGAATGGAACCCACGACCTGCTGAACCGTTAGCGGTATCGTTAATTGCTACGCCCATCGGCCCGTTAACACAAAGCATACAGGTAAATTGACAAATATTTAACAATAGAAATTCTCGCTTACAACAAATTCAATGTGTTGAAATAATTGACAAATGATTGTGTTATGTTCAGTGGATGATTCCAGCCTTCCACAGTGCAACCAACTTTTAACCAAATTGAAGCGAGACAATTTCGAGAGTGAGGACCCATGAAGTAAACGCAGTAGGGTGGGAATTCTGAAAAAATTTAAAATCTCCATTATACTTGTGGTATTACGCTGAAGAGTGGAATCAGTGGCCGGACCGATCTATGCGGTTGGGCAACTGAAGCGCGCTTGGGCAGCACAGAAACGTTGTTAGCGACACTGCGTCCGATTTGATTAGCCCGGGTATCGAACCCACAACGTACCGCGACAGCGATGTCTTTAACCACTACAACGACCCTCCGGTAAAGATGGATTGCCTCAAGAGTGGTGATTTATCTGCATACAGCTGGCGAAAGTATTAATTTTTTAATCATTTTTATACTAATCTATCCACGATTTCTCAAAAATTACCCAAGATCATGCGCTTTGATCTGAGTAAAGTAGAGCCGATGTAAGTCTGTGTATATGAACACAGAAATATTAACAATGGCAGGCCTTTAAAGACTTAAGGTGGGTTTATCTATACGCGACAGGCGAACACGCGACAAAAATTATAATACCAATGAATGCAGCTGGTTTTCGCGTAATCGCTCAACCGTAAAATAAAAGCAAAGTGAGATAAAAAATTGTAACTTGTCGCGAACCGGCAAACGCACTTTTACTAGAATTAATGAACGTCACATCACGTATATAAAAACTCACCATAATATCTCTAATATTTTAAGTGTAACTGATTTTAACAAAGACCAAAGCAAATAGCAACAGATACATTGTAAAAAACATTAAATAAAATGGCAAAAGCGAATGGAGTAAGATGGTCAAGAGGGACTGTCATAACGTTTTAAAGAGGGCATTGATGCTTGAAATAAATGGGCAGCGAAAGCCAGGAAGGCTAAAGCGGGCATAGAGGAGACAAGTTGAAGAGAATGTAAAGAGAACTGAGTTGGAGGTGGAGGTGGCTGCAAATCGGACAAGAGGAGAGAGGGAGAGGGAGTGAGAGCGATCGCGTAGGGAATGAGGAGCATCCGGCCAACCTCGGTCACGCGGAAAAACTTGAATTAGAATTGGATAATGACGATGAATTAAGCAAGTGGCATAACCAATCAACCATACAATACTAACCATAACCAAAACAGTTGAATTGGGCATCGACGCTTTCTGGAGCAATCAAACGTATCGATTGGAAATAGCCATCAACTTCGCTGAAAAACAACGTAATTTTGGGCTAAGATAAAATAAAAACACGGATAAAGAAAGAGACAACAAAACGATGAAAATTGTTGAGTTGGGTAAATAAAAATTAAAAAGTGAAGAAAAGCAACCACCGCTATAAAAAAATCAAAAATGTTCGACTAAAAATCAAAATTTGAGGAAACGCGTTATAACGAGCTCGCCTGCAACATCCGGATTGTAGGCATGACATTGACTATGCAAGTGGAAGTTACATTTAAGTGCATTCTCCAACGGCACAACAAGTAAACTTGCCGGCTTGTTCTCCATACTGTACCTTAAATGCTGAGCGTCAAACAAGAAAGCTGTGAACAGCAGATTTAAACTGATAGATCACTTTATAAACAGTGGTATGCTGTGACTCAATGGCAGAAAACTTTACAGCAGGCAATTTCTAACATAACCAATACACTAGTGTGACAAGCAGAAAGGCAAACCGCTGCGAAACTAACCAAAGAATTGCCTTACTATAAGTTCAAAGTATCAAGGAAATTCTTAGTTGTCTGAGTGATATTTCGAGGATGGAGATGCCCCGCGTCCAAACAACCAGCGTCTTCCCACAATGAAGTAAGGCATGCTCTATTGTGTGGTCCTCTGTAGTGCATACACCCGAGTGCAAATTCTAAAACAAAGCTTACAAATATACAATACGATTACGTGGAGTTGGCCCACAGGTGGGTAGATTGGGCTCCAAAGCTGGTTTCGCGGGTTCGATGCCCAACTAGGTCATCTTCGATCATAGACTTTACCAATACCTGTCGGCAGCGCGGCCTAGCAGTTCGGAGCGTCGTTCTTGCGACGGCCATGACCGCAAAGTTCATGGTTCAACTCCCACCCAAGCCTCGTTGTTGCGTCCTTGGATAAGACGATTCACGACAACTATCACTGCTTGGTGAAACCTAACAAGAAGCAAATTAAAGAAGTCAGAGGCAAAATTCAACCGAAACACTTGGAAACAAAGGCAACTCCTAAGCGAGTCTGGATTCGTTCTATGCACAGCGCCCCCGTCGCTTTCTCGAGATAGGAAGATAAAGATGAAAAAATTAAATCAAAGATAAAACCTGAGCTGCAATTACGTGGCTTGCAAAAAAATATAATGCAACGGTTTTGATTGCATTACTAAAAAATCAAACAGCCAGCACGAACAAATAGTAAACGTAAACCATTGTTGAATGCAAAATTAAGAGAAATTGCGAACCTTAAGCCAGAGCATCTGTACCAACTATAAAGTGGAGGTACGGTTTGCAACAAAAATTGAATTTCATGACGATTTCAAAAAATTATCGTGCATAAATCGCTGAAGTAAGCAAGGCTGCGAACTTACACTCGCTGAATTGCGTCGTTTTCGCCGAACTCGATTTTGAACTCGAAAAATAGAAATTTCTGAACTCGAAAAAAGTTAATTGAGTTTTAAACTTTTCCTAAAATTGACAAAAATTGCTTCCACTTGACCTACACCCGAAAAAACTACTTTAACTCAGCATGAATTCGATAAAAATCACTGAATTCTAAGTTGCAAAATCAAAAATGAAAAACTTCGACTCGATTAAAGATACTTGCAAGTTCGCAGCTCTGGAAGCAAGCAAAGGCGCGTTTACCGATACGCGACTAAAATTGCAGTGTAAGTAAATGTGCAAGAATTTTGGGGGATTTCGCGTGATCGGTGAAAAGTAAAATAAAACAAACGAGGTGCGAAAAATTTTTGTCGCCTGCCGCCAGTCGCGTATCGGTAAACGCGCCTTAAGATTAAATAAAATGAAGATGATTCGTGGTTTGAGACGGGACCTGAGCAGTCAAGACTCAAAAATGCTCACATACTGACAACTACTAGCCATCAAAATTCTTCATCACACCCGCGGTGCCACGACGAAGCGTGTAACGAGTAGCGGGGTCCATCTCCGCGACTTAGCGCCTGGACAGCACAGCTCCGAAGAAATTACGCAGCGGTGGCGAGCCGTTGGCGACATTGTGTCCGATTCGACCGGCCCAGGAATCGAACCCATGACCTCTCGCACCGATGGCGATGTTCTTAACCATTATATTAGTTAATATTCCACTTACTGATTCCATGACATTGCAATTGCGCTGCTTCATCTGACGATATAGTGAGTTGGTGCAGTTCGTGATATTGGCTTGCAATCGTTCTAAATAAAGCGATTACGCTGTCCTGATGACGACAATGGCGGTCGTTTATCGAAAAGTCTGATCAAACATAGCGAAACGTTCATGGTATGCTTTACAATTTTGTACAAAACTGACCCCAGAACAATCCCTCTCAACATGTGCCATTACATGAAACTTTAAAATAATTACGGTTTGCGCTTCGTCTAGTCGCATGTCGCCAGCATCTCGCTATCACAACATGATGCATCGAAGTAAAACAGGCCGGTTAACGACATCGATATCAAGACGGGAGATGTGCGTTCGATTCCCTGGCTGATCAAATCAAACACAGTGTCGGCTTGACACCACTGCGATGTTTTTTCCACGCTGCGGGGCAGGCGCTAAGCCGTGGAGATGGGCCCGTACACTCGTTACACGCTTCGGCGAAATAACGCGAGTATAATGATGTTTTTTTTATATACATCGAGTAGCACATATCATTCTCTTACCTCAAATCTTGCCTGTTGAAAAATGCCTTTTCCCTGTCAGTTATATTCATAGGGAATCCCCACCCTTGTTCGACACAACCTGCTTGGATCCATAGAGACACGAGACACGCACTCGAATGCGGTCCTCTGTAGCTTCCACACCCCGCCGGAAACTCTGTGGACACACACTAAGGTGCAAACTGTAATGTCGATGATTTTGAAAAACCATTTCATATACACGAAAAAAATTTGTAAATTTTTCAACATTTACCACAAAATTGGATAATCTATTCGCTTCACCTGCATAGTGCACAACTGCACATACATTTTTTTATATTTACTTGCATATTTAATTATTGGTCCTCCTGTCACGAAAAAGCGATTAAAGCGTTATAGCAAGCTCGCTTAAAAGTTACCGACAATCTGTCTTCCACTCTAACATGAGAAAATCTTGCTAAGATGCCTTACCCAACAACACAGCAAGTAAACTTGCCGGCTTGTTCTCCACACTGTCCCCTTAATGCTGAAGGGGTAAAGCAGGGAAGCATGTGAACAGCAATTTTAAAGTCATTGGTGTGAACCTCCTTGGAATCAAACCCGAGTCAACAGTTCCAAAGGCAGACACTCAATCCAATCCGTTATCTGAACTGTTACACTTGCATAAGTTTTGTCGATCGAGATGCTTGTTGCTTATTTCGATGTTGCGTACCCAATCCATAACAGTCCACTTGATCTTCTACTTCGCCAGTTCTAGCACGTTCCACGATTCCCACCATGTAAAGCTGCAGTTCACTACAAGTCAAGTAATTAGAAATGCTGAACGAATGAAATTATAGACCACCCGTTAAAGTTATCTGCTCAGGAGGTCTGTCTTGGGATCGATTCCACGGCCGGTTAAATCGGACACATTGTCGCCACCACTGCGGCGTTTCTTCGGATCTGTGTTGCCCAAGCGCTAAGTCGCGGAGATGGACCCCGATACTCGTTACACGCTTCGGCGTGGCGTAACACTGCCAGGGTAATGAAGATATGATTCTTTTTGATTTAATTTCATTGCCAAGAGATCAGCAGTTACATAATGTGTTTGCTTGGTATTTGACGCATTTTAAATTTCTGTTTAAATGTCGAATGTCCACTGCTAAACAGCAAAGCAAGGTTAAACTGATTATTACCGTAAATCCAGCCCATGCAAGGTTCTGTTTTGTCTTCGGTTTAATTTCGTTGGGTGTAATTGTCCTTCTGTTAAACATCCGACATCTTTCCACAACGATGAATAACATGTGGTTGAATGAGGACCTCGGTAACTGAGGCAGCCAAGCGGGAATTCTAAAAATCATACAAACTTTTATTCTAGCTCAGGACTATGAATACTTTGGGGCTCTGAGGCTATTTTCAGAGAGTTCTATGCATTTTTGCATACCTAACATTGAAGGTAACAGCGAATCTTTTTCAGCATTACCGGGGCCTATATCAGGAGGTTTCGGGGTGATGGCCCCGACAGCACTCTCCCCCCGTAATATCTACCAGTTCTCGGAATATTTATCAGTTAACTTAGTAGAGTTTGAATCATGTTAATATTGAAATAGCAGAGGTCTTTCAGACATACCTTAACTCAAAACAAATTCGGAAAACTCGGCTATATACCCTCCAATAATACCACTAATTGGTAATTTGTAACGACGCAGTAAGATAATGATTCCAATAATAATTAGAGTTATTTCAAAGTGTTACTGAACAGCATTTTTTCATGCTGCGATTGATGGAGTTTCGACATTGTTTCATCCGATGATTTTACATTAAACCAAATTTTAAGTGAACAAATTGTCAGTAACATGGCCTAGCAGACGCGCGCAGGTTACAGATCCTGCGAGACGGGTTCGATTCACAGCTGAAGCCGATCGCATTTGACGTATGTACCGGGTGGCTGCTGACTCGAAGAGCGCAAACTCACTTCGCAATCTCCCTCAATCTGTTGAATTTCAGTTCAATATAATTTGAAAATAACCTTATTTATTACTTATAACCAGAACACAATACAACTTACCAATGCCGAAACAATTTAGCTGAGCTTGTGGGTCTCCAAAATAAGTGTTCATTAATATCTCATTCATGGCAGCTTCAACATCTCTGCGATAACAATATCACATTAAAATTTACAATAAAAATTTCCTCTAGGACCGGTAACTGTAATCTGTGTACGAACAATAGATGATACACTATATAGATTATACAAGCACCAATATTGACAATGCATCGTACAACTAATACATAACATCAATAAGCGTGCGTGAGGCAAAACAGATTATCACGTTAATTGCCTTTCCCAATAGACACACCAAGTAAACTTATCTCTTTCCGTCCACACTGTCCTTTTAATGCTAAGCGTCAAGCAGGGAAGCTGTGGGTACCAATTTTAAAGTCAATGGTTTGACCCAAATCGTAATCAAACCAGATTCAACATGTTCCTTTCCATAGATTTCGTATCTTTCCACAGTACATAATATAAAACCAAGCACAAAAAAAAAACATGTAACCAGACATAATAATGAAATTGTTTTAAAACAAACAACTTACGCCAAATCGAGTCTTCTGTATCGCGCTAGTTGGGCTGACGTCAAATTATCAGGTGTTCCATGACCGAGTGTCAAACAACCAGTCGATTCGACCCAGATACTAGTGTAACATGCAACCGGGTTCGAGCCTCTGTACTGGACACAACCAAGAGGAAAAGCTAGAACAGAAATCACGAAAGTCTTAAATGTACCCGGTCCACTGTAAAGTGTCCACATGCCCCGTTTAAGTGGGCCGAAAGGCAATGGGCTTTTTGCATTTTAATCAATTTTTTGAGGTCACAACTACTTTTTTCAATTAAGCCATCGAAAATTCAATTATGATGCAGAACACCCGCGGCCTTGTCACCAGCTTAAACTGAACATGTGGGCAGGGCTGCGAACTCGAAAAAATATTTTTTCTGAAATCGAACTTGAACTCGCATAAAACTGTTCGAGTTCATTAGAAAGATATTCAAATTGTTGAAAAGAAATAAAAGATCACTACGAAATAAAGTTTGTTGTTCAAGTAGTCACAATCCGTATAAATTGAAGTTATGATTTTACCAAAAGAAAAGCTGCAGGTCGTTTATTTGTTCATGCCATTGCTACCTACAAAGTCCAAAGCTGCGAACTCGAACTCGCTGAACTCGGTCGTTTTCGCCGAACTCGAGCTTGAACTCGAAAATAAAATTCTTAGAACTCGAACTTGAACTCGGACTTGCAAATAGCTCTTGAACTCGAACTCGGTTAAAAATCAATCGAGTTCGCAGCCCTGGTTAAAACCAATGCAAATGACCAAAAAAAAAGCGACAATTCCCGGCTAAGTACGCATCATTTATATATTAAACATTACTTCGTAAGATGATTTTAAAACTCATTCAGTAGCTCAATAGATAAAACAACATTAGAACAATCATCGCAATATTTAGGATTATTGTTTTCAATCACGAGTCTAAAAATCAAAATAAAATCCTCATTGTACTTGTGATATTACGCCAAAACGTGTAACGAGTGGCAGGACCCGTCTCTGCGGCTTAGCACCAGGGCAGCATAGCTCAGAAGAACATCGCAGCGGTGGCGAGCTGTTGGTGACAGTGTGCCCGATTTGACCGACACAGGATTTGCACCCCAGACCTCGAAGTCACAATTCATTCTACAAACTGGCTCACTTATGCCGAAGCAGTCCAACTGTGCTTGCACGTTGAATGATTGGGATTGAGTTAACAAAGTTTGTACGCTTGCGGAGTATTGCCTGTAATGAGCCAAAAAAATATGTTCAACAAAAAAAGTTTGGAGATAAGATGAAGCTTAAACAACCGAGATTAAAGCAACTCAATTTCGACAAAGTTATTCTTTACGAAATGCTTAAAAAGATACTCTTTTCTTATGCTAACTTGAGTGCTTACAACTTCATTAAAACAATAAAAATACCACATGTATTTTCTAACCACCAACTTCAGTAATAAAACAGTCACTCAATGTCAGCACCGGTAATACAATAAATATGGGATGAAATAGCTTTAAGGAGAAAAATAAAGCCACCGTAACTCTTAAAGCCGGATGTTTCGACAACATAGATTCAGCTGTCATCATCAGCAGTTTTGTACTGCCTTGCTTACGCTGCTGATGATGACAGCTGAGTCTATGTTGTCAAAACGTCCAGTTTCAAGAATTAGTCTTGCTTTGCTTTTCTTCCTTAAGCTTTTTTCATATATTCACTAGATTCAAAAAAAAGCTTGTTTTTCCTATTCAAAATATCGGTATTATTCTAATTATGAAACCTTACACAAGAGATAATTTTCCGAGTTCTTGAAACTGCGTGACGGATAAATTCGCAGGATTTCTCCATCCCACATCCAGACAACCAACGTCAAACCAGATATACGAATAACATTGGAGTGAATTTAAACCGCGATAAATCGAACATCCAGGTGGGAAAGCTGAAACACAGGAGTGATCAACAAAACTTTTCTCTGTACGTTGCATCTCATTTGCGACAGAAGTTTTTTTTTACAGAATTTTACTAATAAATTAAGTTTGTATCTAACCCACTAAGATCCTGAGAGGGATTAATCAGAAAAATGTGATCATGAGTGGGATTTGAACCCACGTCCACACCTGCCAGTGACGTGTCATCGCTAACCAGCCCAATGGTTGCGGCGAATCTTTACCGGTGACGCGGCCTCAACCATTTCGCTTTTTTTTTGAACAAAAACCAAAAAACACGAGGAAAGCAAAGCAAAGCAAATAAAACATCCACCCAACTTTTCCGTGCATAAATTTGTTAAACTCAAAAATGTCAATTTAATACAACAGTTATTGCACGAAACCAAAGAAATCACTAAATCTTGAAACGCAGAATCCAACAAACGCCAAATAAATAAAGAATAGGTTTTGTAAAGTTCCACAAAATTTTAATACAGCTTACATATTCCATAACACTCAAGCTGAGACTGTCGAAATCCTTGCGACGTTTTAGCGACTGTAGTTTGGAAAGCAGTCTGAATTTCGCTGAAAAAATGAATTATCAAATCTTCATTATACTCACGCATTACAACGAAGCGAACAACGAGTGGCGGGGTCCATCTCCACTGCTCAGCGCCTGGACAACATAGTTTCGAAGAAACATCGCAGCGGTGGCGAGCCGTTGAGGGCACTGTGTCCATTTGACCGACCCGGGAATCGAATCCCAGACCTCTCGCACCATTGGCGGTGTCTTTAACTCCTGAGCCAACAGCCCGGTTTGGCTAAGTTTAAGTTACTATGTAACATCGCTACGAGATCGTCAGTAACTTACTTTATATTTAGCATTTCCAAAGTAACGTATAGCTCTTCACTGATGTTGTTTGGATGATTCCAGCCATCTTCGATACACCCAGCCTCCCACCAAACTTCAGATAAACATGCTAGACTATGTGGTCCGAGGTAATACTTGCAACCTCGTGGAAAAACTAAAAAAATTTAATGGAAATCACTGCGAAGCAGAAATGTATCGCTAGTTTTCAATTATCACGAGAAATTCGTTTCTACACGAATCACCAAAAAGCGGGACAGCACTATTTCGGACTATTCGCTCTCAACAACCGCACTCAGGTAAAAGGTATATCCTATTGCTGGAGTTGTTATGCAACTGTTGGTGATGAGGAAGCCCTATCCAGCGAATGAACTCATGGAAGTCGTGATGACTTCCTATTCAGCAGGCCAGGAAAAATATAGCAGTTTTATTCCACTCGAATTGCTTCCAAATTTAAATTCATTATCGAAATGATGCAGAAAAAACTGCTTTGAAGATTTCGCACCGAAGCTTAAATGAATACGCTGGTAGAAACTACACCTGTATGCTAAAATCAGTCAAAAATATCACTGCTTACTGTTTATTCAAATTGGTTTCATTTGATACGCCATCATCACAGAATTCTCATTCAAATAGAAAGAGAAAACAGTGATAGTTTTGACTGAATTTAGCATACAGCTGCAAATTGCAACTGGCCACATATCTGCCGGAAAAACATGATAATTATTTTCAGCCGATCCACCGGCGCAACTACCGATGCTGAGACACTAAGTACAAAGAAAGTGACAACGATTAATCATTTGTTGCGTTCGGTTGTCTTAAGTAATACGAGCAGTCTGTCCAACACAATGGCAACACGTCATGGCAGGTTACCGACACAGCGGCATTGTTCTCACTATACTTATTTCCGTAAAATATGGTCATTACGATTAAATTGGATCATTCAACAAATTATTCCCAAATTATTCAACAATTATCCGCTTTTCTGGCGATTTGAACTATGATCATGCTCAAATTAAAAAAATATTTTAAACGGCGATTCCATCGTTTAATATATTTTTTAAATTTGTAGTTTGAAAAGGGGAGGGGGGTGGCTGGTTCTGCCAATCCCCCTCCGAACAAATTAATGGCGCAAGATGGTTGCTAAAAAAATGCTGATCGAAAAACAAATCGCACAAGAAGCACGCGTAGAATTACAAAATTTGACTTCTCCTGATAGAGTCAAGAAAGATTGATTTCCTCAGGACGTTCATGCTCATAATATTATGACCAGATCATCAGTAAAAACTGTTTTTGCAGCCAAAATGGCCGAGTGGATAAAGCGTCCACCTCTGGAGCTGTAGACTCGTTTTTTTTTCAGATTCAGGTCAAACCAATGACTGTAGCTTCCCTGCTTGACGCTCAGCATTGAAGGGACAGTGTGGAGAACAAGCCGGCAAGTTTACTTGTGCCGTTGGGAAAAGCGCTTAGCGGGATTCCCCCATTTTGAAGTGGTAGACAGGTGGCCGGCAACTCGTTGTAGCGCTTTGATCACTTTCTTGTGATAGGAGGATAAATATCAGACCCTATACAAGATACATTTTCTTTTTCAAACTACACAACAAAGCATTACCGAAACCATAGCAGCGCAGTTGTGCATCTTCATCAGACAATGACGCTTGTTCATGGACAAAATAGAATTCTTTTTCAATCACTCTAAAAAAAGTTGAAAGGGCTAAAGATATGGAGGGATGATGATAACGTCCTAACGAGAGCAAGGATGCTTGAAGTGAATGGGCAGCGAAAGCGAGGAAGGCTAAAACGTACTTGAAGGAGGCTGCAAATTGTACTTGTAGTTGGAGTGTACTGTACGTGGAGTGAGAGCGATCACGGAGGGAATGAGATGCATCCGGCCACCTTCGGTCACGATGAACACACCGGATTGAAACTGGGTGATAACTAACTAAGCTACGACTGAAATGTGAAAGATCAGCCCCAGCGAACAGCAGCAAATACAGATGTACTAAATACGAGTTATTACCTGTAAACAGCAATTATCTTAAATACTTTGATGATTGTTTCGAAAAACACATTTACGTAAAATTTCAATGTTCTTTTTCACACAGCAATATAAACTTACATAAAATCAAATCTTTATCATACTCGCGGTATTACGCCGAAGCGTGTAACGAGTGGTGGGATTCATCTCCGCGGTTTAGTGCCTGCGGGCAACACAGCTCCGAAGAAACGTTGCGGTAGTGGCGACACTGCGTCCTATTTGACCAACCCGTAAATCGAACCCAACACTTCCACATCATTAGCTGTGTCTTTAATCATTACGTCATTTGACACCGTATGCTTTAGAGCTAAATAACAAACTCACTAATTCAGATTTAACAAATAAACATTCATATAAAATTAACAGCAAATTCAATGATTTAGTTTAAAACAACTTTTCTTATCATCCTACCCCAGCATCATGTCAGCAAGTCGTTGAGTGCTCGATTCTGTCATGTTTTCAGGGAAGCTGTATCCTTCTTGCAAGCAACCAACTGACAACCAGACAGAAGTCAAACAATCCAAGCTGTGTGGACCACGCACGTGGATGCAACCATCCGGAAGATCTGATGACAAACTAGCAATATTAACTAGGGGTAAATTAATATTACAATATTTAATGTGAGTAACAATACTAAACCGACCCATTAGCATAACGGCTAAATACATCGTTAAAGGTGCGAGAGGTCCACGATTCGATTCACGGGCCGGTCAAATCGGACTTATCGTCGCCAACGACTCGCCACCGCTGCAATGTTTCTTCGGAGCTGTGTTGTTCAAACGCTAAGTCGGGGAGATCGGTCTTGGCATTCGCATAACGAAGATAAGATTTCTTAACAATACGAAGCCAAAGCGAAAATATAACACTAGGGCAAAAAATAATACTGCTTTAGACTAACACCTAAAATCAAATCTTCATTACACTCGCGGTATTGTGTCGAAGCGTGTAACGCGTGGCGGGGTCCATCTCCGCGGCTTGACGCTTGGACAACACAGCTACGAAGAAACATCGCAACAGTGGCAAGCCGTTGGCGACACGATTTGACCAGCCTGGGAATCACACTCACAAAATAATTTACACCGAGCATACGCATTACGCAGCCATCATCTTCCACTACAACATGGCTATAAATATGAAGGAATACTTACGTCTTCCGTAGCAATCAAATTGAGCTCCTATACCCATAGCATCGACTTCTAAAAGCACTTCACCGATAGCTGCAGTTACTTCCCTAGAAAATACGACGATATTTAAAAGCCCACGGGCTTTTTGCATCACAATCAAATTTTTGATGTCTTTATCACTTTTTTCAATTATGACATTAAAAATTGATTGTGATGCAGAAAGCTCGTAAGCCCACTTAATTGGACTTGTGGACAGGGTAAGTGTAACACTGACAACGCAATCATGATCAAAATACACTGGTTTGAAATACGCGTTACAATATACCGGTATGTAAAATACAGTAAATATGGGACGAAAACAGTAATATTTTGACTGATCTGAGCATACTGCTGAATGCTGATATTTCACCAAGCACATTAACGAAAATAGCTCAAGGAGGAAAAATAAAGCCAGAGTAAATCTCATAACTGGACGTTTCGACAACATAGATTCAGCTGTTATCATCAGCAGTTTTACGCTCCCTTGCTTATACCGCAGATGATGACAGCTGAGTCTATGTTGTCGGAACATCTAGTTTTTAGATTTACACTGGCTGTATTTTTCCTTCTTAAGATATGTAAAATGAAATTTAGGTTTATAAAATATTCGCATAGAATTCATTATTTTTAAAATTATTGAAGCTTACAGAATATTTTCTTCATTGAATTCTTGTCTTTGCATTTCGGTCATATTTGAAGGCTTTCTCCATCCAAACGCAGAACAACCAAGCTTCAACCAAATTGAATCAAGGCAAGACAAAGTGAAAGGGCCACGATAATACTGACAATTTGCTGGGAGTTCTGTGCAACAAATTAACACCTCAGATGGTTGAGTGGCAAGAGTATCACTGCCTCTGGAGCTGTAAACTCGGGTTTGATTCCCAGTCGGGTCAAACCAATGACTATAAAATGGCTATTCACAGCTTCCCTGCTTGACGCTCAACATTAAAGGGACAGTGTGGAGAACAAACCGGCAAGTTTACTTGTTGAGCCGCTGGGAAAGGCTCACTTAGCTGGATTCTCCCGTCTCAGAGCGGTAGACAGATGGCCGGCGAATCCTTTAAGTGAGCTCGATATAACGCTTTGATCGCTTTCTCGTGATAGGATAATATGCAACTAAACAAAACACAATACAAATAAAATACAAGACTTTCGACATGACGCTGGGTTAGAGCTGTTTTTCATAACACAGTTTGCACCTGTCGAGCAAACAACTAGACTACAGCAATAAGCATAATGTCAGACACATGCAAATATAGCCCACATTTTATCACTTGATACTCTTATAATATAATAATAATAGGCAGCGTGTAGTAGACGTTTCGCAGTGTCTTCTTTACGACGGCCATGACCGCAAGGTTGATGGTTCAACTCCCACCCCAGCTTCGTTGTTACGTCTGTTACATTCTTGGATAAGATTCTTCACGATAATTCTTCCTGCTTGGTGAAATCTAACAAAGAAGTCAGAAGCAAAACTCAACCGAAATTCATGCAAACGACTTGGCAAGTCAACTATGAGGCACAATTCGTCATGCAATTTTTTTAGGGTTACAGTACTGAGTAAGCTATTAAAGTTTAAAACAAGAAAACAGAATTTATTGTATTTCATGTTCTTGCACATGGACAAAGTCTCATAATCATTCAACCATGAAAAAATATTTCTCACCTATACCAAAGCAGTTAAGTTGATCTTGTTTCATGAAAGAAGTAGCGTTGCGATATATCCCAGCAAAAAAATTATGAATCATACTAAAAAATATTGAGACTATTAGTACATTCCTCCTAACCAGCAAACAGTGGGCTCGTTTATTTAGAACATGGTACTATATTGTCCTATTTTTATTATCTTTTTATTACATGGAAACAACGTAAGTACTTGCTAACAACCATGAAGCTACTACGAAAATTAAAAAGCTCTTTATTTTTCAAGGACCCAACAGCAGTTCCCTGTTGCCACTCAAAAGTTATTAGCTTTTCTTTTTTTGACCTTTACCCTCTTGACCGCCATCCCCCCAAAAGTTGTTAGACGCAAGTTTACATTGAGGTCTGTCATCTCTGAAAAATTCAAGGCTCTAGCGCTAAGCGTAATAAGAATAAGCGGTTACAACTTTAGGCATCATCAGCATCAATCCTAAACCAGGAAACTCACTTCATATTCATCGTGTTCAATGTCCTTACGAAAGTATTGGACACGGCGGGGAATAACCTTCCATCTTCTGTGCAGCCCGCCATCTTCCACAGATTCACATAACAAAGCAGGTTGTTTGGTCCAGCGTATGAGTTGCATCCAGGGGGATATTCTGAAGAATGATGTAAAAAAAATCAAAATCAATGTTAAAAAATTAAAACAGCTTATATGGCCGATTGGTAAGAGCGTCCGCTTCTTGAGCTGTAGACTCCGGTTTGATTCCGAGTTGGGTCAAACCAATGACTTTAAATTGGTATTCACAGCTTCCCTGCTTGACGCTCAGCATTAAAGGGACAGTATGAAGAACAAGTCGGCAAGTTTACTTGTTGTGCCGTTGGGGAAAGCACTTAGCAGAATTCTACCTTCTTAGTGTAATAGACAGGAGGAGGCTGGAAACTAGTAAAAACGCGTTCGTTAAAGCGCTTTGATCGCTTTATCGTGATTGGAGGATAAATATGCAACTAAATACAAATCAATCAGTAGTCTCTAGGAGCTACAGTTTACGAGATGCGTAAGAATAGAAATTGCCACTCATTACTTTTTATCCAGCTTCAATTGCAACATATTACCACGCCAAATGCAATCTACAAAGAAAGATTAAACAATATCTTGACCCTGAAGTAGAACAGCAACAAGCCAGCAAAAGGATGTTAGGAATGCAATAAGTATGGGACTAAAATAGCTTAAGGAAAAAAAAAATAAAGCCACAATAGTTCTTAACACTGAGCATTTCGACAACATAGATTCAGCTGTCATCATCAGCACTGTGAGCAAGGCAGTACGAAACTGCTGATGATGACAGCTGAATCTTCGCTGTCGAAACGTCTAGGTTTAAAGCTTGCTGCGGCTTTATTTTTGCTCCTCAAGCTATGCTTTGAATGGTCTGCATATGAAAGGTTGTGGTAATTTTTTATTCTTCGCTATAAATTGCAATTATTGCAACTTACTTATGCCGTAACAATTCAGTTGTGCTTCCACATTGCCTTCGTCTGCTTCTCTTACCATTGATTGGAAGGTTCTCATTAGTTCCCTGCAATGAAAAATGTTTTTAAATGCAGGATGACTCGGCCCATTTAACAAAAATCTCTGTACTGGTTTGATACATTTATGGTACCGCGGTGCTTATCTTCGCAAGTTAGCAAGCAGGCTGCACAACTGCAATTGTAGAAACCGCTTTAGTGGCATCACTGTCTTAATTCATATAAAATCTTCATTATACTCGCGAAGTTACGTCGAAGCCTGTAACGAATGGTGGGGTCCATCTCCACCGCTTAAAGCCTGGGCGAAACAGCTAAAAAGAAACACCGCAGCGGTGGCGAGTGGCGACATTGTATTTTGAAATTGATAGTTTTTACTCTACCAAGAATAGAACCCAGTTTCCCAACCGCAATGCACTCTTTTGACGAAGCAACTCCAAAGCAATAACTTTCGAAAGTGCAAACCAATTCAAATTCAAAATATCTGCGTACAGAAGATTCTTGCTGTTGATTGAAACATTTTGTTGGAAAGATAGATAGGTGGGAAAATTCCATCCTTCTTCCACACAGCCAGCTTGCACCCATATCGCAATCTGACATTTCGTTGAATAGGGTCCATAGTAATACATGCATCCATCAGGAAGAACTAAAATGTGGTAAACATCGCTCAAATCAAACCTTCATTATACTCGCGGTAGAAAGCGTGTAGCGAGTGGCAGGTCCATCTCAGTGACTTAGCGCCTGGGCAACACAGCTTCGAAGAAACATCGCAGCGGCGGCGAGCCGTTGGCGACAATGTGTCCGATTTGACCTGACCGGGAAACGAACGCAGAAAGCGATGCGCAAATAAAAATAAACATAATTATTCCGACTCGCTCGGCCGGGAACTCGTGAAGATGATACGTCATAAAATATGGTATGAATTACGTAATCCGAAGCAATTTTCTTGCGCAATTTCATCTCCATTCTGAGCGCTTTCTCGAACTTGTTCCCACTCATTGATGATGTCACTGTAAGAAATAATACACGACGTTTCTTGCTAAGCAATGCTTATTACGACAGAGATGGAAATAACAGAGCTTAAATTTCTCGAAAGGCTTCATGCCCTTTCTACTACAATTGGAAAAGATAAACAAAAGTTAAATATGTGAGTATTTCTGCACGCGAAAGCACCTACTGCATGACTATTGTACAGGTACATTACAACTTAACTAATCATTTAGCAGAATATGCAATTTGGCTCGTTTCTTACACATACAGTCCTTTAGTGCTTCACACGAGCATTAAGTATATAATATTATCAAATCTTCATTATACTTACAGTACGTCTTACACCGAAGCGTGCAACGAATGGCGAGACCCATCTCCGCGGCTCAGCGCCTGCACAACACAGCTACGAAAAAACGTCGCAGCGGTGGCGACAATGTGTCCGATTTTACCATCCTGGGAATCGAACCCTAGACCGCCCGCACCGTTAACGACGTCACTAACCACTACGCCAAGCGGCCGGTCAGCAATATCATTCTACTGGTAAAAATTTAAGCTGCAGAACTTCGCCATTTTATTGGTAAATCCTACTGAACTTACGGAATTGCCATCATATCAAATTTCCGTCTGTCTCCTGCTCCAAGATTAGGGGGAGATCTTCTTCCTTCCTCCCAGCATCCTGCCACCTTCCACAAACTCACAAGACATGATAAAGAATGAGGTCCACTGTATGAAGTGCAGTTCGGAGGGAATCCTGCGCGCAAACTTACTTTGTCACAATCGGAAAATAAAGCCGTAGTAATTCTTGAAACTGAACGTTTCAACAACATAGATTCAGCTGTCTGCACACTAAGCAAGGCAGCTGAAAAACTGAAAGAACTTGAATTTACAATTTATTACAAGTTATAGCATAACCCAGGCAACAGATTAAATTGTAAATTTTAGTTCTTGCAGCTTTGTACTGCCTTGCTTACACTGCTGATGATGACAGCTGAATCTATGTTGTCGAAACGTCCTGTATTAAGAATTACTGTGGCTTTATTTTTTTAAGTCAAAGCTGTTGTTGCATCTTCGAATTATCAGACAAAATAACTGATCGAAAAAATACAACCTCGTTGGTTGGAAACTTTATGTTTTTGCTTTTCCACGCTTGCATTTGCCTAATGATTCACTCACGTGTTCCGTAGCAATCCATCTGTGCTTGCGTATCGCCAGATTCAGCATTGCTTACGTAGAGACGCAATTCCTCCAACAAATCACTGCAATTCAACAAGGATTACAACGGAAATTCATGAATATCATTACCAATTTTTATTCTTAACATTCTCTACCCATGAAACGCCTATCCTAGACCTATATCGCTAAAAATAGAAAACAATAAATAACAAAGAAAATTTGTGTCGAAACACATCAAAGTATTCGTAAAGCATGAAAAACACCACATGCGTCAAAAGCAGGGTGCAAACTCGAACTTGAACTCGATCGCGAAAGGGATTTGAATGAGTTTTGAACTTGATAAAAATTGTTTGAACTTGGCCTAAACCCGATAAAAACTGCGTGAACTTGGCATGAACTCGGTAGAAATTATTGAACTTGAACTCGCAAAATTAGAAATGAAAAACTTAAACCGGGCTTGCAAACTTTCAGCAAACTCCAACTCCATTACAAATGCTAGCGAGTTCGTAGCTCTGGACAAAAGCAGTACAAGTTGAAATTCTTACTACAAGTTAAGGGTGTTCCACTGTTTGATTCGAGCAGAAGTGGCGTTGCTTGGATGGCTGTGTCCTTCAGCAACACACCCTGCTATAATCCAGTAATGTCCCAAGCATGTCATTGTATGCGGTCCATGAAACATCATACATCCAGCAGGTAGTGCTGAAAAAAGGTTGAGAGTTAGAGGTATCAGCTGCTGCTACTTAGCAGTAAGAAGGGCACATCGTAGGCATGTACAATTACACAGCAACTCAGCCTCTACAAAATCCAAACAAGCCAGCCCATCTCTCAAGTAATTGCTGCAATATTCAATTAAAAAACTAAAATCAAATCTTCAATATACTCGCGGTATCACGCCAAAGCGTGTAACGAGTGGCGGGGTCCATTTTCGCGGCTTAGCGCCTGAGCAACACAGCTCCGAAGGAACGTCGCAGCGGTGACGACACTCACCAGTGTAAACATGTACAATTTTAGTGGGTATAGGCGAGCGGTGCTTGGTTCTAATATCCGGATCATAATCAATTTCTTGATGTCATAATCACTTTTTATTAACTATGACGTCAAGAAATTGATTATGATGCAGAAACTAGAACCAAGGACAGCGGGCCTAAAAGCCCAATAAACTTGAACATGTGGAGTTGAACAGGGTAACTGAGTCCTATTTGACGGGCTTGGTAATCGAACCTCTGACCTCCCTCACCGTTACCAATGCCTTAACCACTTTGCCACAATATGATCATAAAACAGACAAAATTTCGTTTGTTGGGTTTTGAAAACTCAATTATCTCACTCATTCCGTAGCAATCGAGTTGAGCGTCCGCGTCCATCGTATCAGCAGTGTTGCGAAACACATCCAGCGCTGATTGAATTTGACTGCAAAAATCAGTTATTATCTAGTTGCATATTTATCCTGCCATCACAAAAAAACGATCAAGGCGCTACAACGAGCTCGCTTAGAAGTTGCCGGCCATCTGTCCACCACACCAAGATAGAGGAATCCCGTTAAGTGCCTTTCCCAACGGCACAGCAAGTAAACTTGCCGGCTTGTTCTCCACACTGTCCCTTTAATGCTGAGCGTTAAGGAAAGCTGTGAATACCAATTTTAAATTCATTGGTTTAATCTGATTTAGAATCGAACCCGAGTCTACAGATCCAGGGGCAGACGCTCTTACCAATCGGCCATCTGAGTTTCAACAAACAGATAAACTCCTGACTGTCCATATCATTGAATCCCACTCACATTACATTGAAAGTTGCGATAGTATCTGGAATAAAAGATTCTGGTTTCAGAGGATATTGTCTTCCTCGTTCATTGCAACCGACATTGATCCAAATATTTGCCATGCAACCAATCGTATGTGGACCAGTGTAACCGATGCAACCATCAGGAATATCTGAAAATGCAAAATAGTTTACTAATACAAAAAAGCAAACCTTCATTGTACTCGCGGTATTACACCAAAGCGGGTAACGAGTGGCGGGGCTCATCTCCGCGGCTTAGCGCTTGGCCTCCGAAGAAACGTTACAGCGGTGGCGAGCTGTTGGCAACATTGCGTCCTATTTAACCGGCCGGGGAATTGAACCCAGACCTCTAGCACCGATAGCGACGTTTTTAACTACTAATTGTCATGTAAAAGCAATTTGTCAGGATCTTGGAAGTTCTAGCTTCGTCATAGACAACAGCACGTAAAAGCTTTGTAACAGATAGTTGTATACTATAGACAATAGACATAGCGTCTTCCGTGAAGTGATGATCACATCAAAGCCAGAAACGCGCTGGTTTACAAACTCACCGATTCCAAAGCAATCCAATTCAGCTTCTAATTCACCTCCTAACGCTTCTTTGTATTCACGTGTCATCAACGACAAAATTTCGCTGAAAACGAGTCAAGTTATTAAACCACAAGCCATATCGCGAATAGTTGGCACTTCAAATAAACGTTAAATAAATGAGATTACTTTCAAATCATATTGATCAGAAAATTCAACAATAATTAAGGCAGACTGCGAGGTGAGCTTGCGCTCTTCGAATCAGCAGCCACCCGATATATATGTCAAATGCTATCAGCTCCAGCCGTGAATCGAACCCGTATCTGTACACTGCGTACGGTATCGCTAGGCCACGTTTGTGCAACTAGATCTAGGCCCAAATATGAAATGTCTTATAGAAATCAATTCGCCAAGCTATATTGGTAGGTTACTATGACTCATGAAAAGAAGTAGACAGAAAATAGCTTAAGGAAAAATGAAGCCACAGAAATTCTTGAAACTTGACGTTTCGACAACATAGATTCAGCTGTCATCATCAGCAAGGTAAGCAAGGCAGTATAAAACTGAATGATGACAGTTGGATCTATGTTGTCGAAACGACCAGTTTTAAGAACTGTTGTGGTTTTATTTTTCCTTCTTAAGCTATTTTCCTCCCAACTTCATTGTATTCCGTAGATAAAAATAATACTCTGCAATTCTTCAAATTTAAAACGACCGAAGACCCATAGGCTAGTGCAATACAACAGGTAACCAAACCAACTTTATATTCATTTTGTTCAAAGTCCTTCTCTTTCCAAGAGCTAACTTGGAAGGTGAAATGTATCCGCTGGAGAGACAACCGACCCTCGTCCACAGTTCTTCCAAACAATTTATTAAGTGGGGTCCATTGAAGTATCGACATGAAGGCGGAAACTCTAAACAAACAAATGCTGCATAAACATAAACAAATTAATTACAAATAACACTGATAATGTCAAAACAGGGCAATGATGCTTGAAGTAAATGCGCAGCGAAAGCGAGGAAGGCCCAAGCAGACATGGAGAACACAAGTTGAAGAGAATGCAAAGAAAATTGGGTTGGAGGTGGAGGAGACTGCAAATCGGACAAGATGGAGAGAGGGAGTGAGAGCGATCGCTGAGGGAATGAGGTGCATCCGGTCACTCTCAGTCACGAGGAACACACCAGATCGAAATTGGATGATGATGATAATGAACACAGCCCAGAAATAGCGATAAATACTCGGACAAACGTTTCGCCTCACTTCTGGTGCCAACGCTATACTCCAACGCTGAGCTGAGTCTTACGTTGTATAAACAAATTATTATTCAAACAATGCAAAAGTTAGGTAGGTGTAGTAGAGCCTACAGTTCTGTGTATGAACTATTAAACAACAAACAAATTTTTGTCAATTTGGCTTAAATGCAAAATCAGGGTTACCTATGCCGTAACAATTTAATTGATCTGAAGTGCTTTGCATCGACGAACGTTCCACGATCATGTGCATTGCATCGCGGACGCCGCTGTAAACATCATTATGATTTAATAATAATTAATCAATGTTTATACCAGTCGCACACGAAACATGTTCACTTCACAGCATAAAGTTATAGGAAGGTGTTCACTTAGACAATTATGCGAAAAAATCAAATCTTCATTATATTCTTCTACTCGCGATATCACGACGAAGCGTGTAACGAGTGGCGGGGCCCATCTCCGCGGCTTTGCACCTGGGCAACACAGCTCCGATGAAACATCGCAACGGTGGCGAGCAGTTGGCGATTTAACTGGCCTAAAAATCGAACCCAGACCCGAGGCGCCGAAAGCATAGTCGGAAACCATTAAGCCAACCGGATGGATTATGTTCTTTAAAATATAATGAGTTACTTACTACAAATCTAACGCATCCCAGAGCGTGATTTGATCAATTGAAGCGCGAACAGGATATTTCCATCCTTTCTCTAAACAACCCACATCCTTCCATATTGTGATGTAACAAAGCAAGGGATGGGGACCGAAAAATTCAAAACAACCTTGAGGAAATTCTGAAATATCAAGCAAGATTGCTCACTTTTACCCTGTCCACACGTCCAATTTTCGTGAGGTTTAGGCCCGCGGTTATGGTTCTAGTTTCTGCATTATGATCAACTTTTGATGTCACAATCGCTTTTTTTAAGTATAACTCTTTAAATTAAAAAGCCGAGACATTTTTACTGATGATTAAGCTATTACAGTTTACCTGAGTAGGTTCTGCATTATAATCAATATTTTTAAACTATTTACATTTCCATACACAGCAATCTCATTGAAAACAAATTAGTACGACAGAACAACGCAGTACCAAACATCGGCCGCATGGCCTAATGGATAAGGCGTCTGACTTCGAATCAGAAGATTGGGGGTTCGAATCCCTCTGTGGTCATTTAGTTTTTAATACAAATATAACTTACCGATATTATGTATGTGTGTTATTAATTTTTTCTCTCTTTAAAAGCAATCCTTTTGTAAGACGGTAGAAAAACATAAAAAACCCGCATCAAAATCGAAATGCCTGTTATATTTCTACACGTGAGAATATAGCTGCGAATAGTCTTAGTTGGACATCTCGGGAGTGGAACCCCTGATATCTCAACCAACTAATCCTCGCAGCAATCAATCTACATAATACTATTTTCGTTGAGATTTAGAGACCATATTTATGTCTTCACGAAGAATGCTTTTCGGCTTAGCAGACTTACAAAGCGTTGAGCAAAAAAACACTAACAAAAAACATGTTTTACCGAGTCCAAAACATTGGGTTTGAGCTTGCTCGTTATTCTGCTGGTTCTCCACGATTTCAACAACATATTCTTGTACTTTCCTAAATATTAATGTAAAATATTGTTTGTCGCAAGGCCTCATAAATGCTTAGAGCCTAATTCAATGCAAAAACCAATAATAGGCAACAAAAAGTTCAAAAATAATATCGCATTCGCTTTTTATTTTTGTATATTAGGGCTATTGTACTATTTTCGAAATAGGAAATATTGCCTGGTCTTATAAACCTAAGGGTTTACCATAACGTAAGAGGCAACAACGCTACAATTTTTTTTTCGGGTTTGATTTGTTTCCTGTACACTGACCAACCGATAGCCTTCTATTATCGTTGTCACGGGACGCGCATCGGTAAACTTACCTCTACATTTGAAAAATAGACAAGATTCACTCACAGTAAATCCATGTTTTGCAATTGATTGAGGCTGATGTGTGTCAGGTTGGCAGGAAATCCGTATCCCTGCTCCAGGCACCCGGAGTGCATCCAGATTGTTATTAAACACAATAAAGAATGAGGACCAGTGTACGTCGTGCAATGCTGAGGAAATTCTGCGAGTACATTAAACTTATTGCAAAGAAACCGAATAAAATTCACTAACCGGCCGTAGGCGTAGAGGTATAAGACATCGCTATTGGTGCGGAAATTTTGGGTTTGATTCCCCAAATGGTTCAACTCCAATCCAAGCCTCGTTGTTACGTCCTTCGATAAGATGCTTTACCGTAATAGAACAGAAATGTCGCCGACGGCTCGCCACCGTTGCGATGTTTCTTCGGACCTGTGTAAGTGTGTAGCCCATTACACGTTTCGATGTAATACCGCGAGTATTTGGAAAATTTAAACAACTTTGTAGACCTACATTTTTTTGCATGCACTACTCACCTATTCCATAACAATTGCGTTGCGCTTTTACATTTCCCCTGCTAGAATCGTCAAGTATTCGCTTGACGCTTCTTTCAACTTCACTGTAAAATGAATTAACAAGAAATAAAAAACCGCAATTCGCAGGTTCCACAATGCGTGCATTATTGCATCACAAGGGAAATTTCAATACAATGAGTGTTCATAAAGCAACTGAATTTTGCGATCTCAAAAACTCGAATAAAATTTTGATCAATGTTTGAAAACGTTTCTGACACAGTAAAAAAAAGTATTATTTTGCACCAGACGGGATACGTTTCGACTATTAAATAAAGTCTCTTCAGTGGTGCTTATTGTATGTTGATGGATTTACTTCATGGATTTGAAGTTTTAAGCACCACTGAAGAGACTTTATTTAATAGTAAAAAAAAGTATATAATTTGCAAGATCAGCTTTGCTTAAAGCAGCGTTATTAGAACCTCAGAGAGAGTAAAATCTTTTTTTATTAAAAAAATAGGAACCATGCAGAAAACCAGACAAGTTATGTATGTAACTTGCTACATAAAAAAACGCTTCTTTTCGTTACAGCATTCTAAATTAGCCGGCAATAGCACACATAAAAAGCTAACATCTGCATTTTTGCCACACAGATACTTTAAATAATTACCGGCAACTTTTCTTTCTCCAAATAACCTCTTATAATACCATTGTTTTTATCATTGCAAACTTGATATTTTTTTGTCTAATGTGTATGAATCTACCTTTTCCACCGCTATGATTTTCGTTGTTTTTGTTAAGCGCTTTTCTGCATTTCCGTCAGGAAAAAGCGCCATGCGAATGCGTTATCATTCGAAATGAAACAAAGCTCTTCCAGTCCAGTGTCCATACACACCCGTGAGTCAAACATTGACGTACCCAATATTTAGCCCGTTCCAACCGCTCCGTACCACGTCATCGTCAATGAGGGGGTATTTGTACCCCTTCTCTGAGCATCCAATATCATGCCATATTGACTGGTAGCATTGGAGAGAATTATGACCATAATACACAGTACATCCGAACGGGAAATCTGAATTATGACAAAACAATCCAATTATTGTGACGTCATAAGGAACATGTTTCCTTCTTCCCAGAACCCATAGCTAGTCTAATTGCACAATTACATAAGTAAGTCACCCTAATGAGATAAAGATAAGCAGTTACAATCAGGATAGATTTAGATAACAATGTGCTTCTGTAAACCTCGATTTACTGATGTGCTAAGGCAATCCAATTATTATGACAAAATAACGCAGTTATCGCTGCGTTGCATAAAATAACCATACGATTATTTGAACTTGATGCCGATTACGAAAAGATTAACATTAAATGCCCTTAACTTAGCCGGCCGATTGGCGTGCGATTCCCGGGCCAATCAATCCTTACACAATGTCGCCTGCGGCTCGCTTCCGCTGTGACGGTTCTTCGGAGCTGCGTTGTCCAGGCGCTCAGCGGCGGAGATGGATCCCGCCACTCGTTACACGTTTCGGCGTAATAGCGCGAGTATAAGGAAGATTTGATTTTTGACGTCCATAACCATCGTAATACTTTAAAAGCATAAGCTGTTCAAAAAGGCAAAATGGAAGACATGAGCGATTACATCTACTTCCATGCAATTTTGATCAGCGTAAAGATGACAGGTACAGCTAATTCTCCTATTTCGAAATTGAGGTGACAACTGGAACACAGTTACCTCTTCCGTAGCATCGTAGTAGTTTTTCCGTGTTGGGATAATGAGCTTTACTCTTAATATCATTCATGGACTCCCATAACTCTCTGGAAAAGATACTTAGTGAAAAATCATCAGCATATACTGTGAGTGCCAAGTAGACCTAGATGCTCCAAACAGTAGAACAATATATCAATCATCAATTTATCACTAAGACGGTTGGAATCATCTAACACGCTTTACCCTGTCCACAACTCTAATTTTTAAGGGCTTAAGGCCCGCGATTCTTGAGGGCTTGAGGACAAACAATCAAAGAGTAATTATGATGCAGAAAGTCCATGGGCCTTTGGAACCACTTTATTGGACATGTGGACAGGGTAAATGTGTACGAACTTAAAAAATCACAGAAAATCGATCACCAATTGAAAACCCCCAACAAGCTGTTTCACCGTGAGGTTCTTCAGAGAGGACATTTAAAACTATAAAATCTCATTCAAATAGAATGTAGTGTATATACTTATATTTGAATAAATCAAACAAATCAAAAATTATATTTAACTAAAAATTCAACAATAATTGAGGAAGACTGTAAAAAGAGCTTGCGCTCTTCGAGTCAGCAGCCATTCGGTATCTATGTCAAATCCTATCGGATCCACCTGTGAATCGAACCCGTCTCGTAGGATCTGTTACCTGCGCGCGGTACCGCTAGGCCGTGTCGCTGACAACATCTCTGCAGTTTCAAACTACTGATCCAATTGTTAGTGTAAGCCAAACCCAGACACTTTCTAAGCAGTCTGCAGTGTCCTATGCACAGCATTTGCAAACAACATCAACTACACGGCTAAACTGTCATCCTCCTACGTATAATAGCAACGTCAATTCATGAATGTTCTACTAATTACAATTTACAATAGCTGCCGAAGAAATAAATCCAGTAACTCTTAAAAAATTGAGACGTTTCGACAACATAGATTCAGCTGTCATCATCAGCAGTGCAAGCAATGCAGTACAAAGTGCAAGTACGGTGCAAGCATTGCTTACACTGCTAATGATGACAGCTGAATCTATGTAGTCGAAACGTCCAGTTTTAAGAATTATTGCGGTTTTATTTCCTCCATAACGATATTTTCGTCTCATATTTATTGTAATCCAAAATTTACAATAGCTTATGGAGGAAAAATAAAGCCGCTGTAAATCTCAAAACTGGACGTTTCGACAACATAGATTAAGCTGTCATCATCAACAGTGTATGCAAGGTAGTACAAAACTTTAAGAAGTCTTACAGTTTTGTACTGCCTTCTTACAATTTTGTACTGTCTTGCATACACTGCTGATGATGGCAGCTGAATCTATGTTGTCGAAACATCTAGTTTTGAGATTTACAGCGGCTTTATTTTTCCTCCTTAGCTATTTTCGTCCCATATTTATTGTATTCCACAATTTACAATATTTTTCAATAAACATGACGAAAAAGTGCAGCAACTTATCAGGCTGGCTTAACACTGACCTTAAATTAGTGGTGTCGTACTGAACAAGCTGTTTCATCGACAATCTGGTAGGGTGAGCCAAGCCATTCGGTAAACAACCCACGTCATACCAAACCGACACATAGCAATCTAGTGAGTTCGGACCGAAGTAGAACTGACAACCAGGCAGAAATTCTATACATATTATGAGGTCATAACACGTCAATCTGTGACAATCAATCACTCACTGATTCCGTAACAATCCTGCTGTGCACGTGGAAGGGAATTTTCAGCGGATGTAACCAATCCAACTACGTATTCATTGATAAACCTGCAGCAAAAGTTGTGATTAAAGGTGTGTTTTTACGCAGAATGCAATACGATTTTTCGTACGTAACATAACGTAGGCTACGAAAAAGTTACAGACTATGACATAAAGTAACGTCACTTTGCGCAGCATTTTTAAAAACAACCGTAAGACTCTTCGCAAAACAACCGGTGGGTAGCAAAATTGTTTGGGTTCGAATCGATCCTAATTGTACGGAAAATATTGCTGTCAACTGCTTACGTCAAAAACTGGATGAAATTTCGTATGACAAAAAATTGGATTAAAATAAAGTCTCTTCAGTGGTGCTTAAAACTTCAAATCCATGAAGTAAATCCATCAACATACAATGCATTCTACCTAGCACCTTTAAAAGTTGCTTCTATATCAAACTCAAGTTTTTGGCCCCAAACAACGATACCCAATGAAAGAAAATATAACCACTAATCCACAACTAAGTTCCCAGTAGCCTAACTAGCCCACATCACTATAAGCCCCTATGGCAACCCACTAATTTGCAGCTGCAGACGCGTTTCGACCTTATTATGGTCTCATCAGTGCAGCATAGCAACCTCCCACCTTCCTAAAAAAAAAAAAAAAAAAAAAAAAAAAAAAATTCTAACCTTCAAAAGAACTACACACTCCTAATCTAAGCCTCTCCTCGTTCTGCTCAAGGTAGAACATTTGAAATAAAACCTTCAAGAAAATAATACAGGCTGGATTATGATGTCACAGATTCACTGTAAACAATCGATAAGAATAGAAAAGTCCGGTAGGTTTAAACATTATTTTCCCGGTAATCTGAGAAGGAATATTTTGTTTAAGGTTTGTAACTATACCAGTTACCAAAACCTACAAAAAACCTCTCTGCCCAACCCGTTCGCCCGTGAAAAAGCGGGGGACAAGGCAGGCACTGTGTCTGCGCATGCAGCCCAGAAAACACAGTGAACGTCAGCGCTTATCGGTGGTTTAAACATCAATATCCCGGTACGTTTGTCGAACTGCATGTACAGTTACAGGATCCAGCAAGATGATACAAAGAAGGATATGTAAGTCAAATAGAATTCATCTTTCCTACACTTCTCCGATAGGCACCCCCAAAGTCAGGCAACAACAAAGCCCAATGTGTCAGGGTAAGAATAGGTCCAACAATTGCTGATGTTGCAGTACAGTCAATCTTCATTAAACGAATTGCTGAATTCAGATAGGCATGTGGACCATGACAAGCACTTGCAAAGCCAGCCAACGTCAGAGGGCGCTTACACTATGCTTTCTCCAAAATTCCTCAGATCCTTGTGGACCGTGACAGGCACTTGCATAGCCAGCCATCGTCAGAGGGCGCTTACACAAAGGAACCTTGGAACAATCCATCTAAAGAAGGGATGAATGTAGCCAGGCGATTGTAGTTGAATGGAGCTACTGTCTTCTTGCGGTCCAAGGTTTTACGCTTCGACCTTTTTACAGCAAGAAATAGGCAGTCCTTTAAACGTCTTACCACAGGAGAATAAGATTATTTTGCACCAGACGGGATACGTTTCGACTATTAAATAAAGTCTCTTCAGTGGTGCTTAAAACTTCAAATCCATGAAGTAAATCCATCAACATACAATGCATTCTACCTAGCACCTTTAAAAGTTGCTTCTATATCAAACTCAAGTTTTTGGCCCCAAACAACGATACCCAATGAAAGAAAATATAACCACTAATCCACAACTAAGTTCCCAGTAGCCTAACTAGCCCACATCACTATAAGCCCCTATGGCAACCCACTAATTTGCAGCTGCTATGCTGCACTGATGAGACCATAATAAGGTCGAAACGCGTCTGCAGCTGCAAATTAGTGGGTTGCCATAGGGGCTTATAGTGATGTGGGCTAGTTAGGCTACTGGGAACTTAGTTGTGGATTAGTGGTTATATTTTCTTTCATTGGGTATCGTTGTTTGGGGCCAAAAACTTGAGTTTGATATAGAAGCAACTTTTAAAGGTGCTAGGTAGAATGCATTGTATGTTGATGGATTTACTTCATGGATTTGAAGTTTTAAGCACCACTGAAGAGACTTTATTTAATAGTCGAAACGTATCCCGTCTGGATTAAAATAGCATTGAGTGTTAACAGACCTTAAAACGTTTCATGGCGTTCGTAAACTTCATTGAAACAATGAGCCAAATATTACAATGTGGCATGTGTGATAGTGGCACTGTGACAAAACCATGAATATTCCAGGAAAAATAAAGCCACAATAAATCATAAAACTGGACGTTTCGACAACATAGATTCAGGTGTCATCATCAGCAGCGTAAGCAACTTTCAGTTTTATACTGCCTAGCTTACAATGCTGATAATGACGGCTGAAACGACGTCGAAACGTTCAGTTTTAAGATTTAATGTGGCTTTATCAAATCAAGTCTTCATCATCTCGCGGTATTACGCCAAAGCGTGTAACGAGTGGCAGGAAACATCTACGCGACTTAGCTACAGAAAGCAACTCATCTCCGAAGAAACGTCGCAGCGGTGGCGAGTCGTTGGCGACATTGTGTCTGATTTGACCCACCCGGGAATCGTAGGTGGCTTTATTTTTCTCTTAAAGCTATTTTGTCCCATATTTATGTATTTTTTTATTTTATTTAATTGCATATTTATTTTATTTTATTTATTTAATACCGGCCGTTAGCTCAGTTGCTTAGCGCACGCTATCGGTGCGGGAGGTCTGGGGTTCGATTCCCGGGCCGGTCAAATCGGCACAGTGTCGCCAACGACTCGCCACCGTTGCGGCGTTTCTTCGGAGCTGTGTAGCCCAGGCGCTAAGCCGCGGAGATGGGCCCCGCAACTCGTTACACGCTTCGGCGTAATACGGCGAGTATAATGAAGATTTGATTTTGATTGCATATTTATCCTCCTATCACGAGAAAGCGACCAATGCGCTATAACAAGCTCCCTCAAGAGTTGCCGACGATCTGTCAACCACACCAAGATGGGGAATGCCGCTAAATGCCTTTCCCAACGGCACAACAAGTAAACTTGCCGGCTTGTTCTGCACACTGTCCCTTTAATGCTGAGCGTCAAGCAGGGAAGCTGTGCATACCAATTTTACAGTCATTGGTTTGACCAGACTCGGAATCAAACCCGAGTCTACAGCTCAAGAGACTGACGCTCTATACCACTCGGCCATCTGAGCTGTTTTCCTGTGTTCCGAAATGAATATAATTTACTGTGTTCCGAAATGAATACTCCATTTGCACTTAATACTTTGTTGTTGCCTCAAATCAAAAAATCAATTCTTCATTATACTCGCGCTATTACGCCGAAGCGAGTAGCGAGTAACGCGATCATCTCCGCGACTTAGCGCCTGGGCAACACAGCTCCAGAGAAACGTCTCGGCGTTGGCGAGCCGTAGGTGACACTATGTTCGATTTGACCGCCCCGGGATTCGAACCCTAGACGTCCCGCACCGATAGCAATATCCTAACAAATAAACTAACCGGTCAGTATATTCTACATAAAGAAGTTATTTTGTCTTCTAATTCAGGGGTGGGCGAAGTGCGACCGGCGGGCACTTGCGGAAATATAAACTTCTAAAGTGAATCAAGCCGAAGACGAATTAATTCCTTTTTTAACGCTTCGCGCTGAATGTCAGTGAAAAAAGGACATCTGCGGACGTGATGACCTTTTTTTTGCTCTTTACTCGCATTTGGGTGGAAAATTGGATATATGCGGACGCAAATCTTTTTTTTTAGCTCTTCACTTGCATTTGGGTGGAAAATTGGGCAATGGGCATCTGCGGACGCGATGACCTTTTTTTTGCTCTTTACTCGCATTTGGGTGGAAAATTGGATATATGCGGACGCAAATCTTTTTTTTTAGCTCTTCACTTGCATTTGGGTGGAAAATTGGGCAATGGGCATCTGCGGACGTGATGACCTTTTTTTTGCTCTTTACTCGCATTTGGGTGGAAAATTGGATATATGCGGACGCAAATCTTTTTTTTTAGCTCTTCACTTGCATTTGGGTGGAAAATTGGGCAATGGGCATCTGCGGACGTGATGACCTTTTTTTTGCTCTTTACTCGCATTTGGGTGGAAAATTGGATATATGCGGACGCAAATCTTTTTTTTTAGCTCTTCACTTGCATTTGGGTGGAAAATTGGGCAATGGGCATCTGCGGACGCGATGACCTTTTTTTTGCTCTTTACTCGCATTTGGGTGGAAAATTGGATATATGCGGACGCAAATCTTTTTTTTTAGCTCTTCACTTGCATTTGGGTGGAAAATTGGGCAATGGGCATCTGCGGACGCGATGACCTTTTTTTTGCTCTTTACTCGCATTTGGGTGGAAAATTGGATATATGCGGACGCAAATCTTTTTTTTTAGCTCTTCACTTGCATTTGGGTGGAAAATTGGGCAATGGGCATCTGCGGACGTGATGACCTTTTTTTTGCTCTTTACTCGCATTTGGGTGGAAAATTGGATATATGCGGACGCAAATCTTTTTTTTTAGCTCTTCACTTGCATTTGGGTGGAAAATTGGGCAATGGGCATCTGCGGACGTGATGACCTTTTTTTTGCTCTTTACTCGCATTTGGGTGGAAAATTGGATATATGCGGACGCAAATCTTTTTTTTTAGCTCTTCACTTGCATTTGGGTGGAAAATTGGGCAATGGGCATCTGCGGACGCGATGACCTTTTTTTTGCTCTTTACTCGCATTTGGGTGGAAAATTGGATATATGCGGACGCAAATCTTTTTTTTTAGCTCTTCACTTGCATTTGGGTGGAAAATTGGGCAATGGGCATCTGCGGACGTGATGACCTTTTTTTTGCTCTTTACTCGCATTTGGGTGGAAAATTGGATATATGCGGACGCAAATCTTTTTTTTTAGCTCTTCACTTGCATTTGGGTGGAAAATTGGGCAATGGGCATCTGCGGACGCGATGACCTTTTTTTTGCTCTTTACTCGCATTTGGGTGGAAAATTGGATATATGCGGACGCAAATCTTTTTTTTTAGCTCTTCACTTGCATTTGGGTGGAAAATTGGGCAATGGGCATCTGCGGACGTGATGACCTTTTTTTTGCTCTTTACTCGCATTTGGGTGGAAAATTGGATATATGCGGACGCAAATCTTTTTTTTTAGCTCTTCACTTGCATTTGGGTGGAAAATTGGGCAATGGGCATCTGCGGACGTGATGACCTTTTTTTTGCTCTTTACTCGCATTTGGGTGGAAAATTGGATATATGCGGACGCAAATCTTTTTTTTTAGCTCTTCACTTGCATTTGGGTGGAAAATTGGGCAATGGGCATCTGCGGACGCGATGACCTTTTTTTTGCTCTTTACTCGCATTTGGGTGGAAAATTGGATATATGCGGACGCAAATCTTTTTTTTTAGCTCTTCACTTGCATTTGGGTGGAAAATTGGGCAATGGGCATCTGCGGACGTGATGACCTTTTTTTTGCTCTTTACTCGCATTTGGGTGGAAAATTGGATATATGCGGACGCAAATCTTTTTTTTTAGCTCTTCACTTGCATTTGGGTGGAAAATTGGGCAATGGGCATCTGCGGACGCGATGACCTTTTTTTTGCTCTTTACTCGCATTTGGGTGGAAAATTGGATATATGCGGACGCAAATCTTTTTTTTTAGCTCTTCACTTGCATTTGGGTGGAAAATTGGGCAATGGGCATCTGCGGACGCGATGACTTTTTTGCTCTTTACTTGCATTTGGGTGGAAAATTGGATATATGCGGACGCAAATCTTTTTTTTTAGCTCTTCACTTGCATTTGGGTGGAAAATTGGGCAATGGGCATCTGCGGACGCGATGACCTTTTTTTTGCTCTTTACTCGCATTTGGGTGGAAAATTGGATATATGCGGACGCAAATCTTTTTTTTTAGCTCTTCACTTGCATTTGGGTGGAAAATTGGGCAATGGGCATCTGCGGACGCGATGACCTTTTTTTTGCTCTTTACTCGCATTTGGGTGGAAAATTGGATATATGCGGACGCAAATCTTTTTTTTTAGCTCTTCACTTGCATTTGGGTGGAAAATTGGGCAATGGGCATCTGCGGACGTGATGACCTTTTTTTTGCTCTTTACTCGCATTTGGGTGGAAAATTGGATATATGCGGACGCAAATCTTTTTTTTTAGCTCTTCACTTGCATTTGGGTGGAAAATTGGGCAATGGGCATCTGCGGACGCGATGACCTTTTTTTTGCTCTTTACTCGCATTTGGGTGGAAAATTGGATATATGCGGACGCAAATCTTTTTTTTTAGCTCTTCACTTGCATTTGGGTGGAAAATTGGGCAATGGGCATCTGCGGACGTGATGACCTTTTTTTTGCTCTTTACTCGCATTTGGGTGGAAAATTGGATATATGCGGACGCAAATCTTTTTTTTTAGCTCTTCACTTGCATTTGGGTGGAAAATTGGGCAATGGGCATCTGCGGACGCGATGACCTTTTTTTTGCTCTTTACTCGCATTTGGGTGGAAAATTGGATATATGCGGACGCAAATCTTTTTTTTTAGCTCTTCACTTGCATTTGGGTGGAAAATTGGGCAATGGGCATCTGCGGACGTGATGACCTTTTTTTTGCTCTTTACTCGCATTTGGGTGGAAAATTGGATATATGCGGACGCAAATCTTTTTTTTTAGCTCTTCACTTGCATTTGGGTGGAAAATTGGGCAATGGGCATCTGCGGACGCGATGACCTTTTTTTTGCTCTTTACTCGCATTTGGGTGGAAAATTGGATATATGCGGACGCAAATCTTTTTTTTTAGCTCTTCACTAGCATTTGGGTGGAAAATTGGGCAATGGGCATCTGCGGACGCGATGACTTTTTTGCTCTTTACTTGCATTTGGGTGGAAAATTGGATATATGCGGACGCAAATCTTTTTTTTTAGCTCTTCACTTGCATTTGGGTGGAAAATTGGGCAATGGGCATCTGCGGACGCGATGACCTTTTTTTTGCTCTTTACTCGCATTTGGGTGGAAAATTGGATATATGCGGACGCAAATCTTTTTTTTTAGCTCTTCACTTGCATTTGGGTGGAAAATTGGGCAATGGGCATCTGCGGACGCGATGACCTTTTTTTTGCTCTTTACTCGCATTTGGGTGGAAAATTGGATATATGCGGACGCAAATCTTTTTTTTTAGCTCTTCACTTGCATTTGGGTGGAAAATTGGGCAATGGGCATCTGCGGACGTGATGACCTTTTTTTTGCTCTTTACTCGCATTTGGGTGGAAAATTGGATATATGCGGACGCAAATCTTTTTTTTTAGCTCTTCACTTGCATTTGGGTGGAAAATTGGGCAATGGGCATCTGCGGACGCGATGACCTTTTTTTTGCTCTTTACTCGCATTTGGGTGGAAAATTGGATATATGCGGACGCAAATCTTTTTTTTTAGCTCTTCACTTGCATTTGGGTGGAAAATTGGGCAATGGGCATCTGCGGACGCGATGACTTTTTTGCTCTTTACTTGCATTTGGGTGGAAAATTGGATATATGCGGACGCAAATCTTTTTTTTTAGCTCTTCACTTGCATTTGGGTGGAAAATTGGGCAATGGGCATCTGCGGACGCGATGACTTTTTTGCTCTTTACTTGCATTTGGGTGGAAAATTGGATATATGCGGACGCAAGTCATTTTTTCAGCTCTTCACTTGCATTTGGGTGGAAAATTGGACATTTGCGGACGTGCGGCCCTCGGCTTCAAAATTTTTTCAAATGCGGCCCTTCGTAAGAAATAATTGCCCACCCCCGTTCTAATCAAAATTAACTTGGAACTTACTTCAAATCCATATGTTTTAGTACAGAAACATCAGGTCCAGTTAAATTATTCGGATTTTTCCAACCGCTCATTACACATCCGCCTCCAATCCAGAGGGAAATGAGACAATCCAGAGAGTGAGGTCCACCAAAACTGACGCAAGCGATTGGAAATTCTAAATCAACCATTCGCTCGTGAAATATAACCGCAACTATGTTTTACTTGCTATCCAGAATGAGTCTAGTCCGCAGTAGCTGTGCACCACTAACCGGCCTTTCAGCCCAGTTGATAGAACATTACTATCGGTACGGGAGGTTTGGGGCTCGTTTCCCTGGTCGGTCACATCGGATACAGTACCGCCAACGGCTCGCCACTGCTGCGATGTTTATTCGGAGCTGTGTTCCCCAGGCGCAAAGCCGCGGAGATGGACCGCCTATCGTTTCACACGCTTCGATGTAATAACGTGAGTATAATGAAAACTAAATTTTCGAACAAGGCTGTCGAAACTTTTACTTATCCCTACACCTTTCTTTCCTAACCGCATTTTGTAATGCACACGACGCTGCACAGAAATACTGCCAATTGAAAGAAACACCGAATAAATTTTACGTACTAAGGCTGTCGTATAAGCCTAAGCTCATTTCTCCGGGGGGGGGAGGGGGGGTTTCATACGTTGGCAGAATACCTTTTTTTCGGGGGCCTCACAATTTCTTGCAGACCTGACATCAAACTAACTCAAAACATGAGGAAAAATCAATCCACACCAAATCTCAAAACTGGACGTTTCGACTGCATAGATTCAGCTGTCATCATCAGCAGTGTAAGCAACATCTTTTAGTTTTATATTACCTTGCTTACACTGCTGATGATGACAGCTGAATTTACGTTGCCAAAATGTCTATTTTTTAAGATTAACTGTGGCTTCATTTTTTTTTCTTAAGGTAACTACCATGCCATATTTATTGTATTTTGATTACAATTTACCTATCCCATAACAAGCTTGTTGCGCTGATATATCGAAGTTGTTGGCATTCGCAATCATATTGATAATATTTTGCCGAATTTCACTGAAAAAACAAAAAACAGACGATTTCTCATGAGCTGTTCAAGACCCTCAGCCAAACATTTACTGTTTCAGCAAATGATATTTTAGAGATTTGAACTTTATTTTTAACCGACTGGTTAGCTCAGTTGTTGAGACAATGCTACCGGTGCTCATCCTCAAACATCAATTTCACTTTTGACAGAGGGATTTTGAAACGTCAAGTAATTAAAAATGTTTTCAGTTATTCTGGCTGCATGTTTTTTACTAAAAAAAAACTAGATTTCTTGTATTACTAATTGCATTTAACAAGGAGAGAAAGATCAACGCACTCCAGACTTATTTTTGCAATTCTTTCAAACTGCGAGCCAGTGAGCTTGCTAGGATGGGAAAGTCCTTCTACCAGACAACCCTTTTCCTTCCATAGTGAATTGACACATTTGAGATTATGTGGTCCCATGAATGAAGTACATCCGAAAGGAAACTCTGAAATTTGAAATGTTAACAGAAAAAAGTGGTTCAACGCATTGCCATCGGTGCGAGAGCTTTTGGGTTAGATTACCGGGCTGATCAAATCGGACACAGCGTCGCCAACAGCTTACCACCGCTGCAATGTTTCTTAGAAGCAGTGTTGCCTAGGCGCTAAATCGTAGGGAGGGATTCCGCCACTCACATCACGTTTCGGCGAAATACCGCGAGTATAATGGAGATTTTATTTATTTTTGAAGATGCTTTCCCGTGAGAAACTGCTACTTCATCCTTAGTATAGAGTTTCCTTACAGGTCGAATAAAATTTGCAATACAATACAAGCTGTACACGTCTTCATACCAGTTCCATAACACTTTCGCTGTGCGTATGGATCAGAATTGCTCGCAGCCAGGATGATATTCTCCACATATTCCATCAAAGCTCTAAATAATAAGTCGTGAAAGCTATGCGTTCATCGCCAGGTAAATTCATATTCAAATGCACGGCAAAGCAGACATGGAAGACACAAGTTGAAGAGAGTGTAAAGAGAATTGAGTTGGAGCTGGAGGAGGATGCACATCGAACAAGATGAAGAAAGTGAGAGTGATCGCTGAGGAAATGAGGACCATCCGGCCACTCTCGGTCACGAGGAACTTATTGGATTGAAATCGGATGATGATGATGAAACCGTACAATTAAGAGTTACCTAGTAATTTATTTACAAATAACACATCCAAGAAACAGCTAAAACACTTGGGTGGACGTTTCTGCTTACTTATGGTGCCATTGCCAATGTTAAGCTTGGGTTTTAAGCCATAACGTTGACAATGGCACCAGAAGTGAGCTGACACGTCAGCCAAACTATTTTCAGTTGTTGGCTGTAATTAAAACAATGCAAAAGTCTTGAAATGTTCTAATAAACTTCAAACAAACGCCGAGTTTTTCAACGATGAACTCACGATATGGGCATTTCACTGATGGTCATATTCTCGACCACGGAAACATTCCTTGGGTGCCCCCACCCACGTGACAGACATCCCACTTGTGTCCATATTGTTTCGTAACAATCCGAGGAATGCGGTCCGTAATAATTGGTGCAGAAACGCGGAAATTCTGAAAGTAGAAAGTTGATTGTTAAAATCAAGACAACCATTCTTCGACAAACACATTTTCACCAGCCGGTTGGCATAGTGGTTAAAGACATCACTATCGGTCCAGGAGGTTTAGGGTTCGATTCCCAGGCCGGTCAAATCGGACACAGTGTTGCCAACAGCTCGCCACTGCTGCGACGATTCTTCGGAGCTACGTTACCCAGGCGCTAAGCCTCGGAGATAGACCCCGCCACTCGTTACACGCTTCAGCGAGTATAATAAAGATTTGGTAACACAAATTCTACTTTATTGATATTTGTAAGCACGTGCAGCCAAGTAATATCAAGTCGAAAACACCTACAGTATTTTTGTACAAAAGTTCATTAACATCAGCGCTTAGTGCAGAGCTAACACAACAACGCGATACCACGCATTCACAGGTAACGGTCTCCGCACAACACGGACACTCGGACAGGCGGTCAACTTACCAACGCCATAGCAGTCTTTCTGCGCTGAAACGTGGAACGGAGATCCAGTCGCTAAACTTGAATAATAACTCTGCAGCTCGCTGAAATATAAACAATAATATTATTCCTCTTACGTCCTCACACAGTTTAGCCCACTATGTCCAAAGTTTTTCAATCAAACTTTAATTTAAAGCTGTTCTTAAATTCTCACCAAGGACAACCAACGTAAATAAATACAACAGTAAAACGACGCCGTCCTTCCTCGCCTGCTGAATGGGAAGTCATCACGTGCTGGGTCGGAGGATAGAACTTCCTCTTTCATCAACAGTTACAAAACAACTCCAGCAATACAATTAACTGACTTTCACAACTATATTAAATACAGTTTTGTATTCACGTATTTAGTTGAATATTTATTTATCCTCCAATGACGAGAAAGCGATCAAGGCGCTACAACGAGCTCGCTAAGAAATTGCTGGCAATCTGTCTACCAGTCTAGGACGGGGAAGTGCCTTTCCAACGGCACAACAAGTAAACTTACCGGCTTGTTCTCCACATTGTCACTTTATTGCTGAGCGTCAAGCAGGGAAGCAGTGAATACCAATTTTAAAGTTATTGGTTTGACCAGACTCGGAATCAAACCCGAGTCTACAGCTCCAGAGGTCGACGCTCTTACTACTTGCCCATATGAGCTGTTAACTGACTTTCATAACTGCCCAGTTATCATGAATTACATAAATATTAAGAACAAAATTTACTCACGCGAGATTGAATCCATTTATTCTCCAGTGTTGATCTGGAGATATGTTTTCTGGATGTTTCAAACCTTGTTTAACACAACCAGCTTTGAACCACATTGTAAGCAAGCATTTTTGTGGATGCGGTCCGTGATAATATTTGCAACCATCCGGAAAAACTGCATTTTTAACAATGAATTAGCTCATTATATACAAAGGTAAACAACGAGATTAAAGCAATGAAGATTTTACCGAAGTCCGATGGCCGAATGGTACGAATCTCCGCCTCTAGAGCGGTACTTAACACTCGGGTTTAGTTTCGAGTCGGTCAAACCAATAACTGTAAAATTGGTATTCACAGCTTCCCTGCTTGATGTTTAGCATTGAAGGAACAGTGTGGAAACAAGCTGGCAAGTCCACTTGTAGTGCCGTGGGGAAAGCACTTAGCGGAATTCCCCATCTTGGTGTGGTAGACAGATGGCCGGCAACTCAAGTGAGCTCGTCATAGCGCTTTGTGGGCTTTCTCGTGATAGAAGGATAAATATGCGACTAAACACAAGATACAAGTCCAACTATTTTAGCTATGCTACTAAGAGATTGATCCAAGCGTAAAAGTTAATATGAAGAATTTCAATTAAGAAATTGAACTTGAATCTAAACCATCAAGATCTAAGGCTAACTAAACGCATTCAGAAAAATCTGATCACGAGTGAGATTCGAACCCACGCCTGCACAGACCAGAGACGTGTAACCAGTCCATGGTTAATAAATGATACTTACTGAATCCATAGCAGGCAAGCTGGCTCTTCTCGCTTCCTGTTCGCGTCATTTCATTCAGTTGAGAAACATAGTCCCCGAATTCACTGTAAATTAAATGTCGTTCTATAAACCTTAACAGAAACTGAGCATATCAGTCTTAACCAAACCACAAAACCCAAGTTCACATCTTCATTATACTCGCGGTATTACGCTGAAGTGGTTAACGAGTGGCGGGGTCATCTCCGCGGTTTAGCGCCTGGACAACACAGCTCCGAAGAAACGTGGCAGCGGTGGCGACACTTACCCTGCCCACATATCCCGTTCAGATGGTACAAAAGACCGTGGGCTTTCTGCAATATAATCAAATTCTCGATGTCATAATTGAAAAAAGTGATTATGACATCAAAAACTTAATCGTCAAGCAGAAAGCCCTTTGGCTTTTAGCCAACCTAAATTGGACAATGGACAAATGGACAGCGTAACTGCGCACAAAAGCTTCAATTCTTAGGTCGGTAAAACGCAAGTGATTCAATAGCGTTTAGTTACTTGTCTCATCTTAGCAGTGGATAATGTTGTGGTTTCTAAACGAACATATCGATCGGCACAGGAGGTCTGGGGTTCGATTCCTGGGCTGGTCAAAACGGTCAGTGTCACCAACGGCTCGCCACCGATGCGATGTTTCTTCGAAGCTGTAGTGTATAGCCAAGGTGCTAAGTCGCGGAGATGGAAAACAAGCTGGCAAGTCCACTTGTTGGCAAGTTGGGAAAACACTTAGCGGGATTCCCCCATCTTGGTGTGGTAGAGAGATGGCTGGTAACCCCTAAGTGAGCTTGTTATAGCGCTTTGTGAGTTTTCTCGTGATTGTGCTGGTATTGTGATGATTCAATTTTTTCGCGAACAATACTTACTCCAAGTTCATGTTTTGCACAGAATCAAATACATCATCCGTGACGTATTGAGGATAATTTAATCCAGCCTCGACGCAACCAGCATGCAGCCACAAAGTAGAGAGACATTCTCTTGTATGAGGGCCTCTGTAATACTCGCATGGTTCAGGAAAAACTGTAATATATAAATTGCGTCAGTCCCTGCTGAAACACTACAGAGGTAAATAAACAAATAAGCAACTAAGATGATATTTTCAAATACTATTGAACTGAAGATTCAACAGCAATTGAGGGAGACAGCAAAGTAAGCTTGCGCTTTTTGAGTCAGCAGCCACTCGGTACATAAGTCGAATGCAATCGGCTCCAGTAGTGAATCGAACCCGTTTCGTAGGATCTGCAGAGTGCGCGTGGTACGGCTTGGCCATTGTGACAGCATTGAAGAGGTTAAGATAAAATAATGACAGAATAATTACTTCTCCATCACTACACATTAAGCGACCCATCATTTTGGGCAACAAATCCAAGCGTTGTTAAAGAAAAACAAAACATAACAAAACGGCACAAAAAGTCATAGGGGCTTATTTGTCAAAAACATGTTAATAAACATAATAATGCTTACGTTCAATTCAAAGCATGACTTTACAGACAAAAAATATGGATAAAGCAGCACAAGCATCACCGACGGCTCGCTATCACGGCGACGTTTCTTCAGAGCTGTGTTGTCAAGGCGAAAAGCTGCGGAGATGGACCCCGCCACTCGTTACATGCTTCGACGAGATAGCGCGAGTATAATGAAGATTTGATTTTGATTCGAAATCTTACCCAATCCAAAGCAGTCCTGCTGTGCAGTTACATTCCCGTTCAATGCTCGCGCAAACGTTTCTTTCATGCGTTCTTCTACTCCACTGAAAAGAATGGTCGGAATGAGTTAGCAGAATAGAAACAAAATTACTCATGAAACTTCTAAAAAAGTATTTTTCTGATCATCTCACCAAGATTATGCCAGAATTTGTAGCTTACTAACTTTTCTAGATCCGCTTATCCTTGGGGGGTTGCGGGGCCAGCTGTTCGAGGTGGAGCCTCCAAGCATCTCAATCCTCTGCGACAGAGGTTAAAGCGATGCTGTGGAGAAATGCCAAAGCGAGACCAACTAAGATATTAAACGTAATCCAGCGATCGAGTTCTTGAACGGCCTATAGGCATTTGGAGCTACCGTAGATTTTACAATCCGGTAAATTTAACTGTACAGCTTAAAAACGCAACATTGACACATACAAAAACATTCTAACCAAAAATTGCTAGAAGTACCCTGTCCAGTGTCCACACGTCCAACTTTTGTGAGGTTTAGACCAATGGTTCTCGGTTTTAGTTTTTGCATCATGAGACATCAAGAAATTGATTATGATGTAGAAACTAGAACCAAGAGCCGCGGCCTTAAAGCCCACGAAAATTTGTATTTTCAAGCGAGGCATTTTTTATCAAAACAAAATTTGCATTGAGCGAATGACAAACCAGATAAATGGAGATGCAAAATCTTCCGCCACATGATTAATACGTCACAATAGCTTACCACAAGTCTAGATTACGTAAGAGCCACCATTCTCTCCTTGTCATGTTGCGAGGATGTTTCCAACCATCCGTACATCCAACATTCTCCCATATTGTTGCATAACACTCTGTAGAATGAGGTCCTCTATAGCTGCGGCAGTTGTGTGGGAAAGCTGAAGTAATATGAAGTACCGGTAACTGCTAGGGCATTAAAAGGACTTCGCTATCAGTGCAATAGGTCTGGGGATTTATTCCCGGGACAGTCGAATCGAACAGCGTTGCCAACGGCTTGCCACCTCTTCGATGTTTTTCGTAGTTGTGTTGCTCAGGCGCTACGTCGTGCAGATGTACCCCGCCACTCGTTACACGCTTCAGCGTAATACTGCAAGTGCAAGTATAATAAAGATTTGATTTTCAGGGAAGATCTACCTCGTAGTTACCACTTAGGTCTTACTTACTTCGACCAAAACAACTGAGTTGAGCATCTGAGTGGAAGTTTTGTGCCAATTCCACAATGTTGCTGATATATGACTGGACATCACTGCAATTTCAAATCAAAAAATAAGCTTTTTCACAAACGGACAGGTCAATGCAATGAATAATTTGACGCATGGTAAACCAATACATTATTTCGAAATACAATAAATACGGGACGAAAATAACTTCAGGAAAAATAAAGCCTCAGTAATTCTTAAAAATGAACGTTTCGACAACATAAATACAGCTGTCGTCTTCAGCAGGGCAGGTTCTCGGTTTCGCACCGCCTTGCTCACACCGCTGATGATGACATCTGAATCTACACGTCACGAAAACGTCCAGTTTCAAACTACTGCGGCTTTATTTTTCTCTTTTTATGGCGACACAAGATGTTTCATCATTAATATTGGCAGTGATTTTTAACACAAAATGAAAATAAGAGAAATAATCAAACGACGATATTACACTGCGACATATTCAATTTTATTGAAATTTTGGCCCAGGTTTCTTGGTTCCAGTTTCGGCATCGAAATAAATTTATTGATGTCATAATGAAAAAAGTGGTCAAGGCATCAAAAAAATAATCATGATGCAGAAACTAGAACCAAAAACTTCAGGCCTTAAGCCCACAAAAACTGAACAGGGTGATCATAAGCTCAAGCGTACCAAGTATCCTGCAGTCGTATGACATATGGATACTATGGGATAGCTTGAGGGAATGTTGTAATTTTTCGTTCAAACTCAATGTAATACTGTAAGTTAGTCTTAACCGAACTGTTTGTAGATGCGACTCTTACGTCAAATGCATTCCAACTGTGTCCAACATGAGTTTAGATGTGTTGCCAGGATAATCGTAGCCCATTTCCAAGCAACCGGCTTCTATCCACAGTGTGACGTAACAGTCATCAGTAAAAGGAGCAACAAAGTTTTCACAATGCAGAGGGAACGCTACGAAAAAAATTCAAAAACAATAAGGTTGAGGGAGACTGCGAAGTGAGCTAGCGCTCTGCGAGCCAGCAACAACCCGGTATATATAAAAATGCTATCCAGCCGCGAATCAAACCCGCTACGTAGGATCTGCAACCTCAACGCGCTACCGCTGAACCGTGTTTCTGTAGTAATAGACTTCTACAGAATAAAAACCCAACGACTTCCAAGAATCTCGTATTTAGTTAGTTTGCTTTTGCGGCCTAAAACTAGACCAAATTCATTGCTTCTAGCGTCCTCTACTACCGATGAAATTCAAAATTTAAATGTTTTACTAAAGGACTAAATAGCAACTCGCACCGCACATATTATGAGAGAACGCACACGATAACCGAATCGCTCTCACCTAAACCGTAGCAATCTCGTTGCGCATCTGGGTTCTGGTTGATCGTAGCGAGTGAGTGGTAGTTTGAATACAAAGCATCCAGTTCACTAAACAGAAAAAATAAACACTTAAAAATACCATTGCAAGTTTCGAGGCTATCTGCTACGTTGAGAGGTAAATCAATGTTAAAACATGTAACGAGTGAAGAGATTTATCCCCGCGGCGTAGCGCCTGCAACACAATTCTGACAAGCATTGCAGCGGTGGCGAGACAACACTGTGTCAATTTGACCGGTCCGGGAATCGAACCCCCAACCTCTAGCAGCATTAAACCAACCGGCCACCTCAAAAACTCTCGTTATACATTTTTACTTTTGACAATACATTGCTAACGAGAACGTATTGAAAACAATGAATTGCAACTCTTGTAGTAACTGCACAAACCTTAAATCAGTGCTTGCCAATCGCGCGAATTTTGCAGAGTGGAGAGAGATGTTTCGAGGGTATTCGTAGCCAGTGTCTTTGCATTGTGATCGCTCCCACAAACTAACCAGACAATCAATTGAATGTGGTCCTCGGTAATATACGCAAGCTGGTGGAAATTCTGCAAATACATATGTTTTGAAAGTATTGCATTGTTCGTGGTATTTGGTTGCATATTTAATATTTATCCTTCCATCACGAAAAAGCGATCAAAGCGTTTTAACGAGCTCGCTTAAGAGCTACCGGCCATATGTATACCATTCTAAGATGGGGGAATTTTGCTAAAGCCTTTCCCAACAACAAGCGAACTTGCCGGCTTGTTCCCCACTCTGTCCTTTGATGCTGAGCGTCAAGCAGGAAGCTGTGGTTACCAATTTTAAAGCTATTGGTTTGACCCGACTCGGAATCAAACCCGAGTCTACCGCTCCAAAGGCGGACGCTCTTACCACTCGGCAATTTAGCAATTAACAAAATCTTGAAAGTGATAAGTGGAAAGAATAAACGGGAAAGTTTGTACATTCGAAGCTTAACAAGGTCATCTTTCATGTATTTCACAAATATGAAACTCAAGCTGCAAATGTGGCTGAAAAAATTCATACCAACTTCTATCATTTTACGTCTTTACTCAAAATAATAAAAAACGTCTCGCAAGGAAGAATAGCTTTACCAAACAGCCCACATTTTAACTCACTACACACAACTAGCAGTTCTTACTTATTCCGAAGCAATCCAATTGAGCTCCACCAGCTTGCAGACTTTCCGTTAGCGTTTTTTCAAGAACCTTTTCAAATTTTCTTCGAATTGCACTAAAGAAACAAAAAAACAGCGTTAGAAAACAGATGACTAAAGAAAAATTTTGTAGTATTAAACCCATATTGTGCTGCTCTGAGTAAATTCATTCAAATTGTGAATTATCTTCCAACAGCTTTTATTATTCAGTTGCATATTATTCATCCTCCTATTACGAGAAAGTGATCAATGAAACCGCTATAACGAGCTCGCTTAGGAGTGGCCAGCCAGCCATCTACCACACCAAGATGGGAGAATCCCACCAAGTACCTTTCCTAACGTCACAAGTAAACTTGTCGGTTTGTGCTCCACACTGTTCTCCTAATGCTGAGCATCAAACAGGGAAGAGGTGAATACCAATTTTAAAGTCATTGGTTTGACCCGACTTGGAATGGCACAGCTTCAGTTCTCTCCACTCCACTGAATGAGCTATTAAAAAGCAAAGCGTAACAACGAATCACAATTTTAAACTCATTTCGATACTAACTTGACCCAAGTGACTAGCCGTTACATAACGTTGTATAATTCAACACATCTTCTACAAGCTAATATGCCACGTAGTCGAATTTCCTACCGTAAATTCATTGCATCCATTGCTTTTTTATGCACTATTAGTAAGTTGCTGGGATAGCCGAACCCATGCTCGATACAACCAACATCTTTCCATATATTATCATAACATTCTACTTTGTTGTCTCCTTGATAAAAAGTGCAACCTTTTGGAAAAGCTAAAAAGATACAAATTCATTTTTACAACGCTAAGCCGAACTAGCGTTTGGCGTGGTGGCTAAAGACATCGATATAGGTGCGGGAGATCTGACGTTCAATTCCCAGGCCGGTCAAGCCACACACAGTATCGCCAACGGTTCGCTACCGCTGCAACGTTTCTTCGGAGCTGTTGCCCTGGTGCTAATCCGCGGAGATGGACCCCGCCACTCGCTAGACGCTTCAGCGTAATACCGCGAGTATAATGAACATTAATTTCATTATCAAACCAATGAATTCCTATATCAGTCTTTTAAGGGTAATGTATTAAAATTTGCAAAAAAATTAAAAATCGATTTTTAATCGTTACTTTTTAATGTTTGATCTTCATCAGCACCACGCAGGTTACTCGTCATCACACACAGCATAATTACTTACTTATTCCATAACAATCTCGCTGTGCTTTCTGAGCAACTGCATCGTGACCAGCAGACCTGATTCTTCTATCCAGCATACCGCTTTGCACTTCCCTGATAAACAGCAGCTGTCATTTTCGCTTTTGTTGTGTCACAGAGCTGCTAACTCGCAAACGTTTTAAAAGAGTTTAAGTTCGAGTTCTTGATTTTGCGAGTTCAAGTTCGAGTTCAGTGATTTGTACTGAGTGCAAGTTTCTTAACTTTTACCGAGTTAATGCCAAGTTCAAGTAGTTCTAATCGGGCTTAAGCCAAGTTCAAGCAATTTTTGTCAAGTGTAGGATAAGTTCCAAACTCAATTAACTTTTTTCGAGATCAAGTTTGCAGCTTTGCTGTCACAATATTGGAAGCTATGTTTCCGCCCAAACTATCCATTCAAAACGCTCAAAAAACAGAGCGAAATATGCCAACGACATAGCAGTACCGCGGACAGGTTACAGATTCTAAGTGACAGGTTCTATTCATAGCTGGAGCCGATCGCATTTGACATATATTCAGGGTGGCTGCTGACTCGAAGAGCGCAAGTTTACTTCGCAGTTTCCCTCAATTACTGAATTTTTAGTTCAATAATTTTTTGAGCCAAACAAATATCATGTAATAATGGTGAATCAACTCTGTTCTTGCCGAAAACTAATTACTAAGTTGGTAACACCTAGGAGGAATGCTGCACTTGTATGTGTATGAAAAAGACAGCCTGTTGTCAAGTTTGACTGCAGTAACAATAAAAAACTTGTTGTAATCAAAAAATTTCATTTGATAAAACATCATTAATCAACATACGGAACGACTGATTTACAACGCTCTATTTTATCCTTCAGGGTGTCCCGTTTTTACACTTTTTTTTCGCAAACTCTTAGTTTATACCATTTACAGGTTGCAAATCGGCACAGAAACCCATTGCAAAAATTTTTTTGAAAAATATTGAGTTCTTTATGCCCGGAGGAGACTTTGAAACATTTTGGGGGGTAAATGACGTAACTTGAAAAGTACACACGCTACACTGCTGAATTTGATGTCAAACGATTCGTAAGACATGGTTTCCTATCTGTTTGTAATACATTCTGATGCTCTATCTCGATCAGAAAACGACTTATGATTTAGGGATGTGCATTAGAATTTTTTGATCTTTTGCTATCCAAAAATCATTAATTTTAATTTTTTAGATAAGTCGTATTCTGATCGAGATAGAGCATCAGAATGTATTACAAACAGATAGGAAACCATTTCTTACGAATCGTTTGACATCAAAATCAGCAGTGTAGCGTGTGTACTTTTCAAGTTACGTCATTTACCCCTCAAAATGTTTCAAAGTCTCCCCCGGGCATAAAGAATTCAATATTTTTCAAAAAAATTTTTGCAATGGGTTTCTGTGCCGATTTGCAACCTGTAAATGGTATAAACTAAGAGTTTGCGAAAAAAAGTGTAAAAACGGGACATCCTGATACGATCACAGTAATTAACCAAAAAATATGCAAGCAGTGCACACAATTACTCTGTCCACATTTTCACTTTAAATGGGCCTACGACTAAAAGTCCACGGACTTTCTGCATCATGATCAAATTTGTTATATCATAAACAAGTGATTAAGACAACAATAATTCAATTATGATACAGAAAGTCCATGGACCTTTGGAGCCACTTACACTGGACATGTGGAAAGGGTGATTATTCCCAAATCACCGACAACTTTTATCAACTCGCCTTTTAACGCAGTCACAGAACTTAACCTTGAAATGAGTTACCTCAGTGTCTGACGCGCGTAGAAGAGCTCTTTTCCTACTGAATTATTAGAAGGAGCAAACTGTCCCTCCTCGACACAACCAACTTGCAACCAGATTGAAGTTAAGCAAGTGACGGCGTGTGGACCATAATAGAATCGACATCCGTGTGCAAAATCTAATGCATAAGAAGATAAGCATCAGACAGTCTTTTATTTCCGCACCGTCAGCACGGTAACGAATACAATAAGATGAAGGAAATATAACAATGGTACAAGAAAAGAGGCAACAAAACGATTAACGTTACGGCATGCAGGTAGAAGAGGAGTTAAAAACACAAGAGTGGGCAATGGACATGCTTGCAACACTCAGCACCCAGTATTAACGCAACACCAAATCAAAGTGTAATGTAACTAGTAATAATGATCATTGAGGTGATTTACCAAAGTAATCATACGACCATTTTTGAGATGGGCGTGTTATACAACGCACCAAAATGAACACAGACATTGCAGAAACAAGAAAGTGGGTAAATTTGACGAACAAGCATTACTATGATGTAGAGATATGCAAAAAACTAAAACAAGATCTTCCTTATGGACATCGAACCCATATCGCTTTGTTTTTACCGAAAAATGACAAGCGTATGTTGGAAGTATTTCAGCTGAAAGGCTACTTTTCCTGAAATTACTTCAAATTTACACCGCCAAAGCCTTATAATAATATTGGAGAACGCTTTGCAGCAATGACAGATAGGAATTTGCATTAGTAATAATTTCGTATGCGTTTCATCCTAAATTGTCAAAAGAATCTTGCCCAGCATCACCATCAATATAAAAATCCCACAAAAAATGCAAAAAAAATCATGGCAGCTCATTATTAAGTTGCAAGTACCTTCTAAAGGAAAACAAACAGCAGTTATGTCTTACCAAGACCAAAACATTGTAGTTGAGCCACTGATGCTGTTGAATCCATGCTCGTGGGAAGCCGGCTAAGTTCCACCAAGTTATACACCAGATCCATATACTCACTAAAAGAGTAATAAGTTGTGTAAAAAAATCGAAAAAGTGTACCTTGAAAACTTTGAATGATGTCACCAACGGCTCGTCACCGCTGCTACGTTTCTTCGGAGCTGTGTTGCTCAGACGCTAATCCGCGGAGATGGACCCCGCCACTCGTTACACGCTTCAGCGTAATACCGCAAAGATAATGAAGATTTGATTTTTGATATTATGAATTTCGACGTAAGAGCAAAATCTTCTCTCACGTAATTTTTTCAACGCTAATGTACGCTTACACGTTACTGTAACACCTTGCACTTGCCACAAGATGACTTGATGATGAAAAATTACTGAAAACTTATACCAGCCTTACACGATAGTAAATCCATTCCAAGGGGGTTGCATTTGAACTTGGGAATTCCCCGGATACCCTTCTCCTTCACCCAGACAACCTTGTTCGAGCCATATTGACTCGTAACATTGTACTGGGTTCGAACCTTGGTAAGCGACGCAGCCAGCCGGAAACTCTATAAAAAAACTACTTTATAAAAAGGAAAGTTAGAATAAAACGAACATCACGTGTTCGAAACCTAGATACGGTAAGTTAAGTAAAGCTTGGAAACTACGGAACATAATGTTTGGAAATTCTTACTAGCTTCAACAGAAAACATGCAGCCACAATAACTGAAAACGCTTTTTAATTACTCGACGTTTCAAAATATTACTCATCCTATTGTCAAAAGAAGAGTATCATCTTGAAACGTCAATTAAAATTATTTTCAATTATTATGACTTCATGTTTCTACTGTAGCTTGTAAACTATATTTTACGGCGCAAATTTTCGTTTCTTTATTATCTTTGTTGGAGCAACCTGCTTTCTTGCTTTCGACCAGAAATAATAGAGAAAAAGAGCTTTTAGCGCTTTAAATGTTCGTAACGCAGACTAGGACTTGAGTAAAGCAGCTGATACAGTATAGGTGCGATCACACAGACCAAGGCTTCTCAATGTCTTTGCGAACTTTTTGGTTTGTTTTATTATTGCACCACATATGTTGCTAGATGACGTAACAATAAAACAAATAAAAAACGTTAACTTTGAGACATCTCAGTCAGTATGATTGCACGTTTATAATCAACATGTAAATTGTAAAGCGATAATTCAACACTACAAGTCGAAAGAGTAGAATCTCGTACCAAGTCCATAACATTGCAATTGGGCATCCGAACGAGTTCTGGACAATCGTTCGATATTCATCATATTTGCTTCCAGCTCCCTGAATGCAAGGAAATATTAATGAAATCCACCAAACCGGTCGGTTAGCTCAGCTGTTGAGACAATGCTATCGTACAGGAGGTCTGAGGGTTGAGTTTCGGATTGGTCAAATCGGACACACTGTCGTCAACAGATCGCCACCGCTGCGATCTTTCTTCGGAGCTGTGTTGTCCAGGCGCTAAGCCGCGGAGATGGATCCCGTAACTCGTTACACACTTTGGCGTAATACCGCGAGTATAATGAAGATTTGATTTTTTTTGATTAATTACAATAACAACAATTTTATGTTAATGAATAATTTTGCAAAACTTTTTTATCAAAAATTCGGTAGGAGTATTATAGTGTTTTCCATTTTCGCCCCGTCAATACGATAAAAAATGCGATGAGATGAAGGAAATACAACAATGGTGTAAGAAAAAAGGCAACTGATCAATGAACGTTACAGCATGCATGTGGACGAGAAGTCCAAAAAAGTTGCACAATGGTTCGTAACACTCTACAATAAATCATAACTCTTTGAGGAAGCATACTTGCGAGTTTCTTCAATGTGTAAGCACTGCTCAAAAATGACGAATTGCATTCCTACCATAAGCCGGCCATTTGGCATAGTGGTTACACACGTCGCAAACAGTGCGGGAGATCTGGGATTCGATTCCTGGAAAGGTCAAATCAGACACAGCGTTGCCAACGCTGCGATATTTCTGCGGAGTTATGTTGCACAATTCTAAGCCGCGGAGATGGACCCCGCCAGTCATTTCAGCGTAATACCGCGACTACAATGAAGATTTGATTTTTGTATTCTAACCGTATATTCAATTGTTGCCACTGATATCTGCGTCCTTGCGTCACTTTGCTTGGATAATGAGTTCCATTTAGTAAGCAACCCACGCTAGTCCAGATTGTGGTCCAACATGAAACGCTATGAGGACCGTGGTAACTGCCACAACCCACTGGGAAAACTGGACATCAATAATTAAACATAACAAGCAAATTAAATATTAAGTAGGAAAATTAAAACCACTGTAATTCTTAAATTGGACATTTCGACATTCGACAACGTAGATTCAGCGGTCATCATCAGAGTAAGCATCGAAGCAAGGTAGTGCAAAACTCTTTCTGCCTTGCTCGTACTGCTGATGATGACAGCTAAATTTATGTTGTCGAAACGTCCAGTTTTAAGAATTACTGTTATTCCGAAATTGAATATATTCCGAAATTAAATATTTTGCAATTTTATGCTCAATTACTACACTCCTACTAAATCAATATTCTGCCACGCCATCATTTCGAAGCGGCAAGATCGCTTGTCTCTCAACACTGAGATGTGGTTATGATCATAAAACCTTGAAAACTGGAACAGACAGAGTATTTTTGCATTTCAACACATATTTATCTTTCAATCACGAGAAAACGATCCACGCGCTATAACGAGCTCGCTTGGGAGTTGCCGACCATCTGTTACCTCTCCAAGGAGGGAAAATTCTGCTAAGTGCCTTTCCCAACAGCGCAACAAGTAATCATGCCGGCTTGTTGAGCGTCAAGCAGGAAAGCTGTGAATATCAATTTTAAAGCCATTGGTTTGACCCGACTTGAAATCAAACCGGAGTCTACAGCTCCAGAGGCGGAGCTCTTACCACTCGGCCATCTGAGCTGTTTTCAGAGATCGGAACGCTTGAAAATAACAATACCACTGCAGGCTTGCCATTCATATTTTTATCAAAGATTCATGAGCAACCACACAAGAGTCTTACTTAGTCCATAGCACAGCTGCTGCGCCGTCAAATCGTCATCCTCAGCTGCTCTGATGATGTCACCAATCTCATTCGCAATCATTCTGCATCATTAAATGTTTCACACGTTTTGTGATTATTCTAAATTAATAAAGTGTGTGGACCAGCAGATTGCTGTAGTGGTTAAAGACAACGCTATTGATGCAGGAGGCTTGGAGTTCGATTCTCGGGCGGACCAATCCAAAAACGGTAGCCAACGGCTCGCTGCAATGGTTCTTTGGAGCTGTGTTGCCCAGGCGTTAAGCCGCGGAGATGGATCCCGCAACTCGTTACGGCGTAATACCGCGAATACAATGAAGATTTGATTTTGAATAAAATGTGTAGAACAGCACAAACCAGAACAGAGTTTTTTGCAGAACATGTTACTAAAATAATTTACTGATTTGATGACGTCACGACCTTGTCATCATGGTTTATTTGATCACAACCAGTAAACAATTAAACTGTAAACACGACATCCTTACGTTAGATTCATTTGTGAATATAATAACTGCATATCGGCGTTGATTTGTGTGGAAGGATTCAAGCAACCAGCTAGTTTCCACATGCGATGAACACATTGTACAGAGTGAGGTCCTCGAAATGATAGACAACCATCAGGAATATCTGAACAAACAAATTAATCAAAACTACAAAACCGTTTCATTCATAATAGTATCTGGTATGAGGTATTAATAAAATTGTGTCAAAGATTTGCTTACGCTGACGTAAGCTGACAAAAAAATCATCTCTATGTAAAGCTTGAATATTATGGAAGTAAAAAATCAAACAGTGCAAAATGGAGAGTACTTATAGAAACGAAATAGAAAAGAACGGAAAACATTAAACCAGCATTAAGACAATAACACTTATTACATATTGCATAACATCCATTCGATAACTCAACTAGTTCATTACTACCTAAAAACTTACCGACACCGTAGCACAATCTTTGGTTCTTTATATCTTCTACACTCGATACATGCGCCAAGCTTTGAAAATATTCTCCAAGCTCCCTAAAAAGAATGAAAAGAAGATCGATTTTTTTATTTTTATCCTCCTGTAACGATACAGCAACGGAGGCGCTCTACACAGGACCAATCCAGACTCGCTGGGAAGTTGTTTTTGTTTCCGAGTTTTCCGGTTGAATTTTGCTTCTGACTTGTCCAGTTTGCTGCTTGGTAGATTCCACCAAGCATGGATAATAATTATCGTGAAGCATCTTATCCAAGGACGCAACAACAAGACTTGGATGGGAGTTGAACCATCGACCTTGCGATCATAGCCGTCGAGAGCACGACCCTCCAAACCACTCGGTCACGCTGCCATAAAAGCTGAACAATGTTTTGTACTTAATTATTTACCCATCAATTTATTACAATTTATGCAAACAGTTAGCATAAAACAACACTTTTCATTTGTGAGGAAAAATAAAGCCACGGTGGTTCTTAAAACTGGACGTTTCGACAGCATAGATACAGCTGTCATCATCTGCAGGGTAGCAGTGCGAGCAAGGCAGTACAAAACTGCAGATTGTGATGAGAGCTGAATCTATGTAGTCGAAACATCCAGTTTTATGAATTGTTGTGACTTTATTATTCTTCAGTGATGCAAACGGCTGAAAAGAAAATCGGCGAGGATTTCGAAAAACTATTATCAACGTCTGGGGGGCTTCGCCCCCCAGACCCCCCCCCAACTGGCATTTACCAACGTAGTTGCAGTAACTTCATTGCACAAAGTAAAATATTATTGAGGCTTGGGGCAAAATATTCTGACTTTTTTAAAGACTTTACTTGTGTTCAGGATGCTTTTTTCGCGTCAAAACATTTAACCTCGTACACCTGTTTGAGTAAAACGTCATGACTTAGCGAAAATTTAGCATTAAAAATTATTGCATAATTTTCGGAAGCGAAGCAAAAATTACTCACCATAGCAAATATATTTTGGGTCTTGGTCTCAATAAAGAAAAATTAGTGTACTCACTTGTATAGTGAAAACTCCTTCAATATTTACATAACTTATGATGATTGATCACCCAAGTCACGTGGTTGCATCCCTGGAAAGGTGCTTTACGTCGTAAAGCATCGTAAAGTTTACGATGTTTACGCCTTTTTGGTAGATTCTTGCAAGCAGCAAATTAACGAATGCAACAAGATACTTGGAACATCGTCAACTGCAAATCGAGCCTGGCAGCGCCTCTCGTTTTCTCGTGATATAAAAGGATGAAGGTTAAGAAATAAATTACAAGCTCACCCAAGCGTTGTTTTTTCATTAAACATAAAAACAAAACGTTACATTGGGTGCAGAATAAAATTATCATGAAGGACTTGAAGTGCGATGGTTAATGCAATGACAAATAGATTTCACACCTAAAAGGTCGCACGTTTTAGATTATTACTTGGCGAACAATCTGGTAAAATCTAACCTATTAAAATAAAGACTAAGAACGTAAAAGGAATACATAACACTACACCAAACAGCAAGAAATAATCTAAAAGGTGTGGAGTGGATATATACCGATATCACTGCAAACCTAGTAACACTTTGCAGTAAGCTCGAATCGTTTCAACAAACTGACAAATTTCAACTCTAGTGTAATTAAAAAATAAACAAGAACACTATTTATTCGAACCGAATACCGAAAAAAACTAAAAACAACACTTTTGTCACTAAATTTTAACAGTTTTTAAATAAAAATAGAAAGTTCTAACGTGTTTTCCTTGCTCTTTTTGAAGAGCACAAAAGCGCAAGGGCACGCTTCCGCTTCCATCGTGCTTCTTTTTCCTTTAATTGCTTGGTAACTTCGGCCGCACTTGGTGCCACCTTACTCTCGAAACGTTGAAGTCGAAGCATTTTGACTCTCTGCATCGACTTACGTCGTACTTTATCTCTGCGAGCAGCAGAAAGTATATTCTTGCACAGACGTCTGTCAACCTTTCCGTTTTTAACGTCGTCTCTGCGGAACATTGCAATTGAAGACTTTCCAGTGGTCTTGATTGCGTATTTGGTTGTCTGAAGAGCGTCAAAAGTCAGCATTGAAAGTCTGTTGCTTTTAACATCAATTATGTCATTCATGGCACTGAATGAAGCCTCCACCATAGGTCCATGAAATATCGACAGTGCCGCACAAGCAACTGCGCATAAACCAGGGTATTTCCCAGTTTCCAAAAGAGAAGACCACCAACTGACTACGTTATTTTTTTCTGCTTCTTTGAGAGACAAATCGACATTGTACAGAAGAATTTCTTTATGGATGTCGCAATCTGATGGCACCCAACGACCCAAAATTTCATTGCTTGAAAGATGCTTCAAATGATCTACGGTAATCGAATGCCCCCAAGCAAGTGGATCTATCGAAGAAAGAGATTGCAAGGTTGGACTGTTCAAGGGCAGCTTTAATTGCATATACTGACCAGCAACCAAATATGCTGCCTTAGCAGAGTCACCTATAGCACAAAAAATACAGTAAATATTAGTTTACTGAAAATACTTAAAAAATAAAATGCTAATAGCATTGTTAAATAATGAAACACTCTTCTAACAACAATCGCCATCGGTAATCGTCGGTTTATCTTAAGTATTCAATTTTAATTTTTTTCCATTCCAACCGCATATACAGTATGTTAAAGCCAACAACTGTTTGTAACACTGCGGCAGTTATTTGGCCACAGCTAATTGTTAGTACCAGAAACGCTGATAGTAGATACAGTAAAATTGAAATATTTCTGCTATTAATTATAAACGAGAAGCTTTGCAGTTTCAATAAATTAGCATCGTGTATTGTATTGAAATGCATGGCTTCTGCATACAGGAATTCCATGCCGTTCCCATTAACCTAGATTTCTTGCCTTATGTTGAGGATGCTTTGCACATATTTCCTCGGCAACTTTTCCTTTATACAATGAAGTAGGAGAAAGCATGTTCGTAGGCAATTCCATTGCAGCAAGTCGTTTAGGAGAAACGATGGATAAGAATTCGGATTTGACGCAACAAGAGAGAAAGTTTTTCATAACTTGCAGTTGCTTGTCATGTAGTTTGTGAACAAGTGTCTCGCCACTCTATAACAATCAGCGATATTCACAAACACTAGAAATAATTACCATGTCATGTTACTATTAAAGTTACCTTTGACTTTCTCTCTCTATTTAACTAGAAATAGTAGTAATCTTACAAATACAATCAAGTAGTAGTAGTAGAAAGTAGAAATTTTCTACCAAAAATTATCACTGGTACCTGAAAGACCAATACGTATTCCTTGAAATATGGCAACACTCCAGCATATAGGCTGAGCTGCAACTGAACTTTCATGTCCTCCACCCAGATTTTCCGGCATATTCGCTGTTTTCTGTTTTGTCCCAGGCTGGTCATTGCTACACATTCGTAAATGTATCAAGGTTAGATCTTTGAAAATTTTTAATTAGCGTAAAAGTTAATCAATTAAAACATAATGGCAACAAATGTATTTGCATCAGATTATAATTACATAAGCCTAATTGACTTGAGATAACTGATGGATCAATAAAAAAGTTACATGAAACAATGACTGCTCATTTTCAGAAGAAAAATGACAACATTATTAGGAAAACAGCAAAAAAAATATTATGGTTAAGAAAGCGTCTTCTGATTGGTCAAAAGACAAAAGACCCATAGTTTCACAGCCAATCGGGTCGTGTTAAATACTTTGAATAATATGTAAAACTGTCCCGATTTGGCATTGGTCAAGCATTAAAAGTAATCCCTCAGAAAAAAAGAGCGATTTCTGACAATGTCATTAATGTCGGCATTTATAAAAGGTTTGTGCACAAACAATATTGGGAAGCGAGGTAACGATACCATGCAGTAGGATGCCAATACTAGCACTATTGTCTACAAAACAAAAAAATAAACCACTGCAAACGTACTTTTATTTCGCAAATCTTCATGAATTTCTTTGATTTTCTGGCGTGCTTCTTCATTAAGATTATGGTCTCGAAATATGCCTTTCAAATCTTCTTGATATAATTCACGATCGCCAGGAGACAAAAATCCAAAATAAAGTAATTTGTACGCCAAAAGCATTCGCCTTGTGGACAAAGTAATGTCGTAGGCTGATAACCAACGATGAGAGACGAAACGCTGGGGAGTAGTGCCGGGAATCTCCAACATTTCACATATCAATATTAAATAGTGAAGCTGCAAAAAAATTTAAAGCTTTTGAAACTTAGCAGTTCGTGGCTTGGCAATACTTCAGCAACAACAAAGAATTTGATTCGTGCTACATGTAATTATTCAGAATGAGAAATTCACGATAGGTAAAAAATGTAAAATTAAGAGTACTTCCAATCACCTAAAGACATTATACCCCATTCGGTCATAAAGCCAGAAGTCTGTAGAAGCACTTTAATAATAGTTGCTAGCCTGGCGTTTTAACCACAAGAGTCTGAGAATATATCCAGGTTCAAACTACGATCCCTCAGCGAAATTAACTTTTGACGTTTCATTTTAATTTAAAAAATTGCTGCTGACAAAAGGTGACATAAATGAAACAAAATCTTGTATGGTATTAACTCTCAAGACTAGTTTTGTGCAAAAATAAGACTCATTCGTTTCCCATGATTATTTTGTAAGGAATATAAACCGGACAAAACTGCTTAAACGCAAATGTAATACATACAAATACTTCACAGGATACTACGTTACTGATTAATTCAAAAAACAACAAACCTGATCGGAGGCATACTGATGATCTGTGTGAAGATCAGAGAAGAGGCTCTCTAAATAATTATCGAATGGAGCGACGAACTTCTTTGCAACATTGTGAATGTGATGACAGGAATCCCCATCAACATCAAGAAGACCGGGACAATGCTTATTTCTTATTCTGGTCTCCAGTCCCGACTTACTTCCCCTCATCACCGCGCATGAATCCAACATTAAGCTAACGAGATTACTAAATTTAATCTGATGCAAACTGAAGAATTGATTCAAGGCGCTTTCCAGATGTTCAGCAGTGCATTTCAAAATTTCCAGCGAACACAAATGACCAACTTCAACGGCTTTTGATTCACGGTTAAAAAAGGAAACCAATACGGAAAGAACTTTTTTATTTGCTGCCGAAGTTGATTCATCCAAGTTCAGAGAAAACGGTACTTGTTGCATAGCTGCAGTGAGTCGCTCTGTGTAGGTGCGACCCATTCCTTCTACCATTTTATACGTCGCAGATGTGCGACTGAGACACATTCTTTGAAGGGCAGGTTTATCGTTAGCCAAAGCTTGGGACATCTCGACCAGTATAGGTGCAATCCGCAAAGGCAAATTATTTTGTGCAATAGTGGCTAAAACCATCGCCTGTTGAAAATAATATGTCAGTACAAAAATTGGGTTAACATTTTGTATTCTTACGAACACATAAAATTTTTCCCCCAAGCATTTCTCTCTACGCGACGTTATAAAATGTAACGATATTTTATTCATTAAAGACGTAGCCACCACATAAAAGCAATGATTACTTTCTTACGTGCCAATACTGACAAACACTAAGTTGGTGTTTCTAACACGGAAAGTAGGGCGTTGGTGGCGGGAACAAAAGTTCTGTTTTATAAGAAAATGGGCTAGTTGACTATTCTATATGTGCTATAAGTTGACGCCGACGCGTCATGCAGTTGAGTTATTACGTGTTAAAAGTTTATATAGAAATCATAATGCCAGCAGCTACTTTCAGCTTAATTCAGCATCATTATTGTCCAGAAAATAAGTGAACTGAATCATGTAAACTGTAATCGAAAAGCCAAATGTGGTCTCGCTTTCCGAAAATTTTCGGAAAGATTGGCCCACATTTATCAATACCTAATTTTTTTTATTGATGTACCGCTCACTCGGTCAATTTTAAAATATGATATGCCTGTATAGATCTAGGGAGGCTATACGGTAAAATATGAAAATATTAGAAGTGAATTACCTCGGCATTTGCAACTCTTTCCACCAAAGGAACACATACAGGCACAGCTTCGCGTAACTTTTCTATCTCAATAAACCGACTGGACGAAGACATTCCAACTTCAGTTGAACCAATTGAAGTACCGAGTCCGCCTTGTGAGGTCCTTGCTGTTACTTGAACAGCATCAGCGACGCTATGCGTAGACGCTACATTGCGAATCAACTCCAGATGCTTTTTTGTTTGTACATGAGCAGTAAGCGCGTAGCATCCTTTTTTACCGTAATTTATTTCCTTACCGTTGCATAAATTGCATCGTGCAAACCCAGCTTTCTCAATTTTAGAAAAAAATCTCGACAGAGGGAAAACATACTCTTGACCTTCATACTTGCATTTCGACTCCACTTTAAGCCACGCCCATTTCCACTTGCAAACAACTTTAGCTTCTAATCTTGTCAAAAGTAACGAATCTGCTTGGGTTAAAACTCGCATGTCTTAAAGATATTTGCGCTAGCTACTGCGGTACTAATCTAACTTTTCGGGCAATCATCTCGATTCGTGAACATTCCTTTTTTATTGTGGGTACGTCTCATTCAAAACTGTTAAATCAAAAATTAAATACCCTTTCATCTGCCGCTATTGCACGCGTCATGCAAACTTGATCTATTGCACGCGTCAAGCAACAAAGTTGGACCAAATTTACTTTATCACATTAAAAGCTTTGAAGATAGCGCGCATCAAAATACCGATAATTGAAAGTTGGAAATAGAATAAATTTATGTATTTACTACTACCATAGTTTAAAAGTCTACACATGACGGACTTTGAAGATGCAATTTTATTGTGCGCGTCAGGGAGGATTTTACTTTTTCCAAAGTCATAAAAATTGTCTGTAAAAAGAGTTTTACTTACCAAATGTAAACGCCATGCTCGAAAATCAGTGAGCCATGCGCGCTAGACCTATCGAGTCTTTATTATGAGAGATCCATTTTTTCTCTTAAGCATCGCAAAACGCGACAATCACACAAAAATACTCCTTTCCGCTGTAACGCGCTAGATTTCAAAAAAGAAACATTGCGTTTTATCAATAAAAAAATGCCCGAATATGCAGCGTGCACCCCCAACCCCCTATCATACCCCCCCAAATTTTCTCAACGGATTTAGGCGATTCACAAAAATGACATTTTTGACAACAAAATCGGCGAAATTCGCCGAAAAGCGGAAGATTTGCATCAATGATTCTTCCTTAAGTTGTTTTTGTCCCATATTTATAGTATTCCGGACTATTTTTTTTTTTTTGTAACGAAACAAAATATTAACCCTGTCCACATGTCCAATTTAAGTGAGCCAATGCCCACGGGCTTTCTGCATCATAATCAAGTTTATGATGTCACAATTGAAAAGCGTTGCTACGACATCAAAAATTAATTATGATGCAGAAAGTCGTGGGCTTTTAGCCCTCTCAAATTGGACACGTGGACAGGGTCAGGTCCGCAAGTCTGCGTGAGGTCTCAGAGATATCTGTGAGAGTGTGTTTGTATTAATGAGAGAGCAACAACACGAACTCGTATTGAACTTACGCTATATCAAAAGAATTATAAAAGTTCTGAATTCCGATTCCAAATTTTCTTGGATAAGCGCTTCCCATGACAGAACAACCTGCTTCAAACCATAATTCCTTCACACAATCGTGATTATGAGGCCCGCTGTAACGTTCGCAACTCCGAGGAAAAACTGAAAAAGTCAAATCTTCTTTATATTTGCGGTACCACCCCGAAGTGCGTAAGGAGTGGCGAGGTCCATCTTCGCGGCTTAGCGCCTGAGCAACACAGCTCCGAAGAAACATCGCAGCGGTGGCGAGCCGTTGCCGTCACTGTGTCCGATTTGACCGGCTTGGGAATCAAACCCAAGACCTCCCACATCGACAGCCATGTATGTAACCACTACCCCAACCGGCCACAGCCCATCAGAGCTAGATAGCAGCAACACATTACACTTAGTTGTTTGTGTCTCAATAAATTGATAACCTGGGAACTTTACACACGGTATTCCTTCTTCACAAATCATTTCGCATAACTCACAACACATCAAAAACTGATAAAACTGATAAAAAAAACAATATTCCCAGCTTTCTTCAACTTTTCATATTTTCGTTTTTAGCTGCATATTTATCCTCCAATCACGGGAAAGTATTCAATCAAAGCGCTATAACGAGCTCGCTTAGGATTTGCCGGCCATCTGTCTTCCGTTTTGAGATGGGAGAATCCCGCTAAGTGAGCCTTTCCCAGCGGCACAACAAGTAAACTTGCCGGTTTGTTCTTCACACTGTCCCTTCAATACTGAGCGTCAAGCAGGGAAGCTGTGAATACTAATCTTACAGTCACTGACTCAAAAACCTTTTGAAAGGAAACAATTTAATCACAGAAAAGCAGATTGAGAGAGCCAGTTAAAAACAAACCAATTAAATCATTTAAAGAAAACTGTATATTATACCGAATCCATAGCAATCCAATTGAGCGCTCATATTGAAGTCTCCGCTATCTGATTCAATACGTCTGTACAATGCTTCCAACTCCCTGTGGTGATAAATATGAAATAATTACAAACGCAAATACAATCCCTTATTGAAGTTTAGTAGTGGGGGACCATTCTTCAAGTGACTGGGAACAGTACCACCCTAACCTTACTCCAGTTAGTGAAGACACCGCTATCAGGGCAGAAGATATTCTAGTTCGATTCCCGGACCGGTCAAGTCGGACGCAGTGCCGCTAACGGTTCGCCAACGGTGCTACGTTTCTTCGGAGCTGTGTTGCCCAGGTGCAACGCCGCAGAGAAGGGCCACGCCACTCGTAATTCGCTTCGGCGAAATACCGCGAATAGACCGAAGATTTGATCATTTTTTGACGTTGTAGAGCAAGCTAATTCGACGAACTAATCTCGCAGCCCCAATCTATAGTTATAAATAACTGAGGTTATTTTCTAATAATATGGAACTGAAATATCAACAGTGGTTGAGGAAGACTGCCAAGTGAGCTTGCCTTCTTGGAGTCAGCTGCCACCCGGTATATGTGTCAAATGCGATCGGCTCCAGCCGCGAATTGAACCCGTCACGCAGGATCTGTCACCAGCGCACGGTACCGCTAGGCCATGTCGCTGACATTAAGTACTCAACTGCATAAGACTTGGCTCAAGAAAGTTTACGATAGACTGAAGCATTGTCAGCAAGATCAGCTTCATTAAACGAGATTTTATCAGATAAATTGACTTTGCAAGACGGTGAGTTGATTCAGAATATAATGCTTGGAGATTCTTACAAGCTTCAGTAGTGAGTTTGAAGCCAGAATAATTAAAATCATTTTTTAATTACTTGATGCTTCAAGCTGTTACTTTTGACAAAGGGATGAGCAACATCTAATCTTGAAACGCCAAGTAATTAAAAATATTTCTTTTTATTCTGGCTGCATGTTTGAATTAATCCAGTTGGTGAAGAAATGCGCAAACACTTTAAAAAAATCGAAACTTCTCTACAATAAAATCAAGTAAGTCCTTCAAACTTTCATAAATAACGTTGTAAATCAAATCAAAAATCAAATCTTCATTATACTCGCCGCATTACGCCGAAGCGTGTAACGAGTTGCGGGGCCTATCTCCGCAGCTTAGCGCCTGGGCTACACAGCTCCGAAGAAACGTCGCAACGGTGGCGAGTCGTTAGCAACACTTTGTCGATTTGACCGGCCCGGGAGTCGAGCCCCAGACCTCCCGCACCGATAGCGTGCGCTTTGCAACTGAGCTAACGGCCGGTTTAGTAAGTCAAGTTAATAATTTCCCTGCCCACATGTTTAAGTGGTTCCAAAGCACCACGGGCTTTCTGAATCACAATTAAATTTCTGATGTCATAATCACTTGTTTCAATTGTGACATAAAAATTGCTTATGATGCAGAAAGCTCGCGAGCTTTTGGAACCACTTAAACTGGACATGTGAACAGAGTAAATAAGAGCACGAACCTTAAATTCAAAGTGCTGATTAGAAGTTGCAATCTTCCACTCATTCTGAGAGGATGTTCTCTACCAGAAGCTGAGCAACCCGAGAGATCCCAATAATATTCCAAACACATCATCGATTTGTCACCGCGGTAATGCTGACAACCGGGCGGAAATTCTGAAGAGTTAAAAAATTCAGTAAATACAAAGCAACCGGTTGGCGTAGTGGTCAAAGACATAGCTATCGCCGCAGGTGTGGGGTTCGATCCCCACACCGATTAAATCGCACACAGTGTCGCCAACGGCTCGCCACCGCTGCGATATTTCTTCGGAGCTGTGTGGTCCAGGCGATGAGATGTAACGAGCGGCGGGGTCCATCTCCGCGGCTTAGCGCCTGGACAACACAGCTTCGAAGAAACATCGAACCAGCGGTGGCGAGCCGTTGGCGACACTGCGTCCGATGTAACTGCCTGGGAATCAAACCCCAGACCTACCGTGCCGATAGCAATACCTTGAACTGCTGCGTTACCCCGCTGGTTTTACTGTACACTAAATCATTTGATCTCGGTAAATGTAATCCGATAATGACAGCTTCTTCAGAAAGCTACATCAAAATAACACCGCTGCTAACTTATTATAATCGAAAAAAAGGACTGCACTGCTTGTTGCTAAACTGAAAATTAATGACATTATCTTTCGATAAATTTCTTCACTTTTATCATCCTACTGTCACGAGAAAGCGACGGAGGCGTTATACGTAGAACGAATCCCGACTCGTTTAGAAGTTGTTTCCAAGTTCTTCGATTTATTTTTGCCTAGGACTTCTTTACTTTGCTGCTTGTAAAACTCCACTAAGCAAAGATAATTATCGTGAAGCATCTTGTCCAAGGACGCAACATCAAAAATTAGTCTACTAAATTCTTACCGAATCCATAGCAATCTTGCTGAGCTTGTTTGTCGAAGGAGTTGGCTCGTCTATACACGGATCGTATAAATGCTTCAAGTCCTCTGAAAACAACTTAATTTCACCCCATCGCGAATCTTCAAGCACAACTTTCTTTAGAAATCTTGTATTCACAATTTCAAACGTGGATGAAAGTGCAGATTGTCATAGTTATACAACTTTGTGATATATCGTTCCAAAATTTGGATATCTTTCATATCTTGCGAAGAATTTACATTAAAAAAAAAAAAAAAAAAACGAAACGCCAAGTCTTCATCATACTCGCAGTGCGTAACCAGCGTGTAACCAGAGGCGGGACCTGGCTCCGCGGCTTAGCCTCTCGGCCACACAGATCCGAAGAAACATCGCAGCGGTAGCGAGCTGTTGGCGATACGGTGTTCGATTTGACAGGCCCGGGATTTGAACCTCAGACTTTTCGCACCGACATACTAATTTATCATTTTAAACAGGGATGAATATCAAAGTGAAGATTCTTATAATAGCATGAATTTGCCATAAATTATATTTTTCGCAGGGTTTAGGTTTCTCTCATGACTAGCGAATTTACATCATCATTTCATAAAATATGACTACCTCGAAGATCGACATAGTATCTTGATAAAAAATTACGAACCAATCCCAGCTTAGGGTGGCAGCAGACTGGATGACCGGGAAGTCCATTTACCGTTTCCCTGCAGTCATGCCTTTTTTCTTATTGTAACATTTCCGCAAAGAAACATCGATTGATTGATTGACTTTACGGTACCAAGTATATTGACATCTATGGTGACTTTACGAAAATAATATGCAATCAACTAAATCTATCAGCCTTCGCAACAATCATCGAGTACAATATTGTGGTTTCAAATAATAACATGACATAGTGCAATGCATAAGTCACAACTTACGTAAGGTTGAATTTCCCAATTTCATTTCGATGATGGCGAATAAAATGATCAAAGTTGTTATCAGCCATGACGCATCCAGCATCAATCCAAACTGTTGACAGACACTCGTTACTGAAAGGAGGCCTGAATCGAGTGCAGTTTTCAGGGAAAGCTGAAACGTAAGTAAAATTACTGAGGTAATTTTCAAATTACCGGTACATTGAACTAAAAATTCAACAATAATTGAGCTTGCTCTCTTCAAGTCAGCAACCACCCGATACATATGTCAAATGCAATCGGCTCCAACCGCGAATCGAACCCGTCACGCAGGTTCTGTCACCTGCGCGCGGTACCGCTAGGCCATGTCGTTGAAAACAATCACAGAGTAATTACAGTAATAATCACAGAACATGTATTTGCATAAAAAATTTCGTAAAGAAAATTTAATCCCTATTTATCCATATCAAAATTTCATTATACTCGCGGTATTACGCCGAAACGTGTAACGAGTGGCGGGGTCCATCTCCGCGGCTTAGCGCCTGGACAACACAGCTCCGAAAAAACGTCGCAGTGACGGCGAGCCGTTGGCCACACATGTCCAATTTAATCGGCCCGGGAATCGAACCCAGACCTCCCACAACTTTAAAGATGTCTTTCACTACAGCGCCAACTGAATGGTTGCGAAGCAACAAAGTTATTTATCACAGCAGAATCACTATTAGTGAAAACTCTCACTTCTTCCATAACATCCCAGCTGCGCAAGCACGTCATTTTGTGATGAGTTAGTAACATAGGATCCAAAATATTGTAGCAATCCTCTGAAAACACGTACACTAGCACATACTGTACTACAACAGAAATAAACACACTGCGTCTAAATGTATACCTGAAGTGAGCAAGTGTTCATCATAACCGCGTTTCGACAGTGGTTATTTTTATAATACTCATATCGTTGCAAAATAACCACCTTTAAAAACACAGTTTAATGAACAACTAAATTAATGATGGAAATCAAAGTAACCGACTTCATCCCGAAGAAAGCAGGAGCTGCAAGACATTCCGTGCAAGCAGCTTTATGTAACAGAAGAGAGCATATGACCATAAGAAGGTGAAAGGGAATATACTGACAGATACATTGGACCAAAATCGAAAAACATCAAGCATCAAATCTTCATTATACTCGCGGTATTACGCCGAAGCGTGTAACGATTGGTAGGATCCATTTCCGCTGCTTAGCGCCTGGGCAACACATTGAACACAACTTCGAAGAAACGTCACAGCGGTGGCAACAGTGTGTGCGATTTGACCGGCCTGGGAATTGAATCCAAGACCTCCCGCACCGACGGCCATACCATTAACCATTACACCAACCGCTCGCTACTAAAACCAAATTGCGTCATCATGCTATTAACTGCACACCTGTATGTGAGAGAGTTTAAAATATTATATTCCTCCACTGAGTGGTTATCAGCAGGATAATCATGTCCTTCCATTAAACAACCCGCTTCTTTCCACACTGCATCAATGCAATCGCAAGAATGGGGGCCACTATACGCGCAACTGCTGGGGAGAACTGAAAAATAAAGAATTTAGAATGAAAAACATATTTTATGAACAAACAACTGAGGTTTTTTTTCAAAATTATATTGAACAGAAAATTCTACAGTAATGAGGGAGACTGCGAAGTGAGCTTGCGCTCTTCGAGTCGGCAACCACCAGCTATGATTATGTTATATTTCAAATGCTCCAGCCATGAATCGAACCCGTAACGTAGGATCTGTAACCTGAGCGCGGGACCGCTAGACCATGTCCTAGACAACTGAGCTTTGTAATTACGTCAGCTGTTACAAAATATCAGCGACGAAGAGATAAACCGAACCCGAGGAGTTGATTCTGAGTTGCAATTGCTCCACTTTACGATGAAGCAGCTAAGATATATGCTTCTTGTCAGCGACATGGCCTAGCGGTACCGCGCGCAGGTGACAGATCCTACGTGACGGGTTCGATTCGCGGCTGGAGCCGATCGCATTTGACATATATAACGGATGGTTGCTGACTCGAAGAGCGCAAGCTCACTTCGCAGACTCCTCAATTACTGTTGAATTTTCAGTTCAACATAATTTGAAAATATCCTTCAGTTATTTCATTATTTCCCTGTTTGACGCCAAGCATTAAAGGACAGTGGGAGAACAAGCCGGCAAGTTTACTTGTTGTGCCGTTGGGAAAGGCGCTTAGCGGGATTTCCCCATCATAGAGTGGTAGACACACGGCTGGCAACTACCAAGTGAGCTGTAGCGATTTCTCGTAATAAGAACGTAAAATATGCAACTTAATACACACATAATACGTCATTTTCTCACTCACGTTTGCCGAAGCAGTTCATCTGGGCACGAGGATCACGATCAGCTCGCTCGAACAAGGCACGGAAGTTGATTTCAGCTTGCCTGGGACAAATTAAATAAATTACAAGATAATTTGAACCATTGTTGTTTTAAGGTTTGGCTTGTGGAACCATTAAGCAATTTTGAAAGGCCGCCAATCTTCAAATTTGTAAATGAAACTGCAGTCGACACCTGTTTCAACGAAAATTTGCAGATTTTGAGAGACCATTTCGGTTCTTGAAAACGCCTTAAAAAGAACACTGGGTGGAAATATCATAATGAAATAGGCAAAAATTAGGAAAATGCAGCGCAAGTAAATTTGCTTGATGAGCCCCATAAAGACGAAACGTGTCGCAAATTGAGAGTGTTTTTGCTGTGTTAGATTGTGTTGTTGATTACATTGAGTATATAATATGTTTACTTGTGCTGCATTTCCGTAATTTTCGCCTATTTCATTATAAATTAAACGATAGCGAGCAACTTTATCTTTGGATTAATACAAGACAACATTGTTGTGGAATGGCAAGATGAATTGTACCGCCTTGCTTACACTACTGATGATGACAGCTCAATGTATGCCGTCAAAACGTCCAGTTTTGAGAAGTACACTGGCATTACCTTTTCTCTTTAAGATATTATTTCTGTATGTTAATGCAAAAAAACTCTAACCAGAGAAAACTAGCTACCTTAATGGAGAAACTGAAACTGTAAAAGTGCTGTCTCAATGCTAAGGAGACACTTTTGTTTGTTTCATTGTTACGTCATCATGAAATGCAATAATAAAACAAACCAAAACGTTCTCCAAGACATTGAAAAGTCACAGTCAGTGTGACTGCATTTTAAAAGTCTTACACCAAGAAAAAAATTGTTTCCTTAATCAACATTATCAATTCCAAAACTAGATCGACCGGTTGGCCTAGTGGGTAATGACATCGCTATCGACGCGGTAGATCTTGGGTTCGATTCCCGGGCCAGTGAAATAGGACACTGTCGCCAACGACTCGTCACTGCAGCAAAGTTATTGTGATGTCAATGCGCTAAGCCGTGGAGATGAGCCCTGCCACTCGCTATACGCTTAGGCGTAATACCACTAGCATAATGAAGTCTGATTTTTTATTCAATACCAAGACTAGACATAGCTTTACGCCATTACAGGCTCACTTACGCTATGTCAAAGTAGAACATGTAATCATAACGCGCGTGATTAACGATGCCAGGATAACTTTTTCCCTCCACCCAACAACCCAAATCCAACCATATAGTAGATAAACATAATCGCGTTAATGGTGGGTAAAATCTGCTGCAATGCATTGGAGTTCCTGTAAATTATAGAGCATTAAAACGATCGAATTGGGCCAATATTGAGGTTGCAACAGTTGTATTTAGTTGCATATTTATCCTCCTATCACGATGAAACGATCAAAGCCTTACAACGAGCTCGCGTAGAAGTTTTCGGTATAAGCCAAGTCAAAAGGTGGTGAAACTGCTGCAAGTTAATCTCTATTGAGGGACAGCTACATACTACCTACGCATCGCCAAGAGACACTCAATCTTTAGGGGAGTACCAGCGTACAGTGTTTGAGAAACGAAACATCGTTTACATCAATCTTTTGACGTTATCTCAAGATCATAATCAGGATTAGTCTAACTTTCTAGACTTGAGTCCAATCACTCATTAAGTAAAATTTAAACTAAGTGGCTGCTATAAGGCAGACGCTAATTTAAAATTTAATGTTCTTCGGAAGCATTACATTTACAACAATTATCCCATTATAAGATCTCAATACACAATCACCACACATTGGGACGTCACAATACCAATTTTCAGTCACCCCATTCACTTACGTCTTCCAAAGCAATCCCACTGAGTTTGCTGGTCATCTAACAAACTGGTGGTAAAATCTTTTACCCGTTCCACAACCATCCTGTATAAATACACAAAATAATGTCCATCAAAATCTTCATTATACTCGCGGTATTACGCCGAAGTGTGTAACGAGTGGCGAGATCCATCTCCGAGGATTAGTACCTGGACAACACGGCTGTTGGCGACTCTGTGTCCGATTTGACCGGCCCAAGGAATCGAACCAATGACCTCCTTACCAACAACGATATCTTTAACCACTATAGCGATGCGGGTAGTGAAAACGTATTGTTACTCTGGGCCTGTATCACTACATCAGTAGCCATTTCGCTATGGTGGAAAACACACAATAAAGGTAATCCTGGTTTTTGAACGACTTTACTTCTATCGTAGTTTGAAAAGCAGAAAAGTTAGTCGCTAAATAATAGCGCGGTTGTGTGTATTGAATGACGTTTAAATCTAGCAATCAATTATTTGAATATCAGTACCACAATAAAAACAATGCAACAAGTAGAGATATCATGTTGAAACAGGCGAAAATTACGAAAATGCAGTAAAGATTTACAATTTTACATACTCGATGTAAATTAACAACACAATATAACAAAAACACTCTCAATTTACAACGCGTTTCATCCTAACGGGACTTATCAGGCAAATGCTGAAGAATTTAGCACATTCACCAAACAAAAAAAAACAAAAAACGAAGGCCTCGGATACAGACAACCGTTGTGCCTGATGAGTTTTATAAGGAGAAAACGCGTCGCAAATTGAGAGTGTTTTTGCCGTGTCATATTGTGTTGTTGAATTACAATGAGCATGTATAATGTTTACTTGTGCAGCATTTTCGCCTATTTTATTATGATGTAGAAAATATCTCAATTTTATTATGATGTAGGAAACAAAATTTCACGGTCGTAGGATCAGTCTTGATGAAGTTATAAAGTCAATAAATGTCAATTTTTTGTTTTTTTGGTCAATTTTTTTTTATTAGGTCAATTTTTGCTTTCTTGCTTTTTTTGCGCGTTTCTACTTTATAGCCTACTTAAAAAGGGATGACTTAGAAAATTTAGAGATGGAGGTTCGTAACTGTTGGTGGTACCAGGGAGGTGCATGCTGTCGCCAGACTGTTATCGGTATTACAGTTTTACACATGCTTAATTTATTCATGTAATGCTTGATGTGATTTGATTGATTTCGATTGTAAAGATCTGTTCAGACAGCTTTGCAAGATTGCAATCTAACCAAAATTGGATATGATGAAATAAGCTTTTCGATGTGTTTTCATTTGTTACATATTTTTGTCGCTACGTGCCGGTAGTCAAAAACACTAGAATTGAAAAGACAATGCATTAGTTATTCGAACATACTTTGATGTTACACAGATTGCAATACAGCGAATAGCAAAACACTTGAATTACATGTGCGTACAATATAATCTAAGCACTAACTGAAGTGACTTTGGTGTTTTTTTTTTTCTTATGGACTGGGTCTTTCATTTCTTTTCGTTTGGTCAATAAAGTCAATTTTTTCATAAAATAAGGTCAATTTTTTGAGATTTTTAGGTCAATAAAAAATCGCCCTACTTATAAAAAATATCATGTTCATCGTACCAAGCTACACTGACTGACGCCATATGCGACTACTCTTGTTTTGAGCCACACTCTGAAGAAGATACGGTTTTTTAAACCGATCATGCTTGATCTGGAAGTTTAAAACGCGAAACACAGGCAGAAAAATGAGCTCGTCAAAACCATAAAGACATCAACATTGCAAAAGCACTGCTGTGCTGAGAGTGCTCGTAAAATTTTGACACCTTACCGAAAATCAATATCTCTCCATGTAAAATACTCTACGGCTGACATGTTCAATGGATTGAGGTGGCCTTCCAGAAAACAACCACCTTCCAACCACAAAGAGAGCAAACATAATCTGCTGTGAGGTCCATAAAAACTACTACATCCAGGAGGAAAAACTAGCAACAAAAAAATCAAATCAAATCTACATTGTACTCGCGTTATCACGCCAAAGCGTGTAACGAGTGGCGGGGCCATCTCCGCGGCTTAGCGTCTGGGCAACACAGCTCCGAAGAATCGTCGCGGGGGAGGCGAACCGTTTGCAACAGTGCGTCCGACTTAGCCTGCAAGAAAATTGAACCCCAACCTCTCGCACAGATTGCGATATCTTTAAACCACTACACCAACCGTCGGTACAAGAGTGTTCCATTTTTTCAGCGCATCGGGTTATGCAAATATTTTTTGGAGTATGAGCATGAAGACCTAACCCCACTACATAGCAAAAATTTCTAGATCTTAGTCTCAATCAGAAACATAATATTATTCTTTGCGACCAAGAATAAGAGCAAAGTAACTACTAAGTTAGAATGAAATGCAAAAGTCAAAAAATCACATTAAGCACTGCGACAAACACATAATTAAACAGTCCGCATGTCCATTTTCGTGGGCTATAGACCCGCAGTTCTTGCTTCTACTGTAGTTTCTGCATCATAATCAGTGATTATGACATCAAAAAATTGATTATGATGCAGAAACTAGAATTCAGAACTGCGGGCCCAAAGCCCACTAAAATTTGAAAAGTGGACAGGGTATCAGGGTAATCTACTACAGCAATTAACTATCGAGTTGCACACAAGGATGATGACTGAGCGCAGGCTACAAACAAAGCTCTTTAAATGTTTGAGCCTACATTTAGCATTTCATGATGCTAGATCTAGCAAATCTTGGCGTAATGTAAATCTTTCCAAATATTTCCGAAATAATACGATTACCTCTTCCGTAGCAATGCACTTGCAAACGCTGACTCGACCCCAATGTATTGGTTGATCGTTCGACTGATGAAAATATGTCTTGCACTTCTCTGTTAATAAATAACCGAGATAATTTTCGAAATTACATTGAACTGGAACTTGAACAGTAATTGAGGAAGACTGCGAAGTGAGCTTGCGCTCTTCGAGTCGGCAACCACCTGGTATATTATATCACACGCGATCGGCTCCAGCCGCGGATCGAACTCGTCACGTAGGATCTGTCACCTGCGCGCGATACCGCTACGCCACGTCGCTGAGAAGGAGGCTAACGAAAATACATACAGTAGTCCTTGCTTATTACATTAACCTCGGGACCGTACGAGCTCCACCTTATTAAGCGAATAGGCTTATAAACCGTGAGCCCAATAAACGGTGACTGTTGTACTACGCAAAGAATGTGTTACTAGGAATACGAAGGTGGCTTCGTTAGTTTACCAAATAATTTGCAATATATCCAACTTGCTAACATTTGAGTGGATCAAAAACTCAGTGACTTTCTGCATTACAATCAAATTCTTGATGTCATAATCATTTCTTTTCATTATGAGGTAAAAAAATTTGATTATGATGCAGAAAGCCCATGGATTTTGACTCACTTAACTTGGACATGTGGACAGGGTAATGCAAAATAACCTGATACTTAGTTCTTCAAGAAAAGTCAATCGCTTGGTGGTAGCTTGTTTAGGGTACCCCCTTCCAAACCTAGTGCACCCTGCCATCGTCCATATGGTACTGAGACATTCCCGAGAGTGAGGACCACGGTAATACTCACAAAACGGGGGAAATTCTGCAAAAATAGATGGAAACTTAATAAGGACAGAAAAATTACAACATCTTCTGAACATATATGTGTATTGTGTAATCATTTACCCTGTCCACATGTCTTGCTAAGTCGGCTAAAAGTCCACGGGCTTCTTGCATCACAATTTAATTTTGATGTCACAATCACTTTTTTCAATTATGGCATCCACAAATTAATTATGATGCAGGAAGCCCATGGGCTAACTGGACATGTAGGCAGGGTAAATTATACTCGCGGTTTTACGCCGAAGCGTGTAACGAATGGCAGGGCCAATCTACGCGACTTAACACCTGTACAACACAGCTCCGAAGAAACGTCGCAGCGGTGGCGAGCTGTTAGCGACACTGTGTCCGACCTGACCGACCCGGGATTCGAACCCCAGACCTCCCGCACGGAGAGCGTGAGCTTTAAACACGATGAAAGTAAGCTGGTTATTTTGAATACGAGGGCCGAAAACAGCCATTGTGAATTTAATGCGATGCATCTTGCCAACAACATGATTACTTACCTAGTCCAAAACATTGCAACTGCGCTTGTACAGGATCAAATGAGAGCTGGTGCATAGTTAGATCTGATATAGCTTGCTCCAAGTCACTGAAATAATAATAATAACACATTTTTTACGAAAAAATACAGACACACCTAATACCTTGCTTACACTGCTGATGATGACAGCTGAATCTATGTTGTCGAAATGTCCAGTTTTGAGATTTACTGTGGATAAGTTTTTCTTCCTTCAGTAATTAATATATCCTCCCATATTTATTGTAAAATAACACATTTGTATAGTTCTCTTTTGTTTTCAGGAGGAAATTTAGATCAAAAGCGCCTAACTAAAAGAACAAAACCATAACAGTAGAACTAAATACAGTAGATAAAAATTTGAAATTGACACTGGTAAAAACAATTATAATGCTGTGATAGGTTTGAAGAAAAAATGGTCACCGGTATACATTCAGAGTATAATAGTAATAAACTGTTCAAAGGTGCTTAACATTTCAAGGGCTGGCATGTTCATTACATTAACCATGGGGCCGCTTATTTTATCGTTATATTCTCCAAACAACTACGCATTAATAAAATACTTTATGAGGAAAAGTAAAGCCTCAGTAAATCTTAAAACTGGACGTTTTGACAACAAGGATTTAGCTGTCATCATCAGCAGTGTAAGCACGGCAGTATATAACGCAAGTTGCACACTTTGCTGATGATGACAGATGAATCTATGTAGTCGAAACGTCCAGTTTTAAAAATAAATGCAGCATTATTTTCCTCAAGTTATTTTGTCACATGTTTATTTTAATCCGAAATAAAATACTGCTTTTGCGCATTAATACGAATAGATTTACATCACTTGTTCTTTTTATTCTGACAAATGCAGGAACCTTGTAGGGTGTCTCGAAAGTAAGTATACACTTTCAATTTTAATTTGCTTTTCTGGTGCTCACCATAGGGGATTCAATTATTCCATTCTTCAGAAAATATAGCGTGGATGAGTACTTAAGCAGTAAAATTTAGGTATTGTTTTAGAACGCATGAAAAGGTGGCTGAAATGTCTCGAATACGGCGGTTCCCAAACTGAGGTCTGCACCTATTATGTCAATAAGTAAAATTCAAGGAGATATAAGGATGGTAATCTGTTTCTAGTGTTTACAGAATATTTTTGTCAACTTTCGATAATTTTGAATAAGCCATTAGAATGCTATTACAATTTTAAAGTGCATGCTTACTTATGAGATACCCCCAACCCCATATTAACGCACTACTTTCTCTCAAAAATGACGATTTAAAAAGTTATAAATGGTAGGAATACAAAGTACATACGTAAGATCACGCTGGGAGTATGTAAGCAGCTCGGCAGGAGTTAGCTTGGTCGGGAACCGATTCCCCTCCTCTATACAACCAGCTTTTAACCACACTGTTGCAAGGCACTGAGTAGAATGGGGACCGATAAAGCTAGAACAACCTTCAGGAAGCGCTGGAAAAAAATCCAACTTTACATTGTGGCGCACAAATACAGCTCAAATAGCCGGGTGGTAAAAGCGTTCATCTCTGGAGCTGTAGACTCGGGTTTGATTACGAGTCTGGTCACACCAAAAAAAATCAAATCTTCATTATACTCAAGGTACTACGCCAAAGCGTGTAATGAGTGGCAGGGCCTTAATTTCCGCGGCTCAGCGCCTGGGCAACACAGCTTCGAAGAAACGTCGTAGCGTAGGCGATTCTGTGTCCGATTTGACCGACCTGGGATTCCCACCCCAGACTTTCTGCACTGATAGCAGTGTCTAAACAACTGAGCGAACCGGCCGGTTCCGGTCACACCAATCACTGCGAAATTGGTATTCACAGCTTCCACGCTTCACGCTCAGCATGAACGGGACAGTGTGGAGAACAAGAGACTTTGCACGTCGCTTGGTTCACAAGTAGAGTGAGATGAGAGACTTACCAAAGCCGAAGCACCGAAGTTGCTGAGCAGGAAGAGATAGATCAACCGCTCCGTGATATACGTTCTCCATTCCAAGCCGAATGCCTCTGAATAAAAATCAAATTTTCATTTTACACACGATATTACACCAAAGTGTGCATCGAGTGGCGGGGACCATCTCCGCGGCTTAGCGTCTGGGCAACACAGCTTCGAAGAAACGTCGTAGAGGTGGCAACACTGTGTGAGATTTGACCCACCCAGGATTCAAACTGCAGACCTTCCACAACGATATCCATGACTTAATCACTACGTCGAGCGGCTAACGATAAGACATCTAACTGTACTCACGTTAAATTTTGCCCGAGAAGTTGCTCCGTAGCAAACACGGATCGGTTGGTTGGATGAAAATAACCAGAGTCGATGCAGCCAGCCTCGCGCCAGATTGTCGAAGCGCAAGCCAGTGTATGAGGCCCCTGGAAAGCTGTGCAGCCAGATGAAAGCTCTGAAAATAAACTTGTCTTTAAATCGTTTCGTTATCCTGTCCACATGGCCAATTAAAGTGGGCAAAAATACCATGGCTTTCTGCATAATGGTCAATTTTGATGTCATAAATGAAAAAATGTGACTATGATATCACAAATTTATTTGTGATGCAGAATGCCCTGGGGCTTTTGGCCACTTAAACTGGACGTGTGGGCACGGTAAATCAGTTCCATTACACAAAGTTGCACGTAATTATTTCCGTACCCGCATCAGTGCTACGCGATAAGGCAGCTGCTATCATAATACAACAAACTAAAAACTCAAATGCGTTTGCGCGCTTCGAGTCAGCAGCCCCCGAAATATGCAGCAATAACGATCGCCTCCAGCCGGGAATCAAACTCGTAACGAAGTGTTCTCAACATACACGAAGTACTAAAGGTAATACGCTATGTCTTCTAACTAAACACGCCAGTGCTACTACTGTGAAAAATACTAACAGCAACGTAAATGCTAATATCACTCACTTTAAACCACATTAATATCTCATTGCAAACAAGGAACAAAAGATGGAAATCATTCGTTCAGCTTTAAGAAACTCACCAAATCCAAAACAATCAAGTTGAGCAAGAAGATCCCTGCTGACAGCTTTTGAAAACAAATCTTCAAATGCACTTTCAACCTCCCTAGCATAGATGCAAAAATTATTTCAGCAATCTGCATTTCTTTTACTAAAGCAAAAACAAAAAGCAAATCAAATCTTCAATATACTCGCGGAATTACTATGAAGCGTGTAACGAGTGGCGGATCCATCTCCGCGATTTACCGCCTGGGCTACACAGCTCCGAAGAAACATCGCAGCGGTGTCGAGCCGTTGGCAATAATGTGTCCAATTTGACCGGCCCGGAAATCGGAAGCTCACATCTCCGGCACCGATAGCGATGTGCTTTCTTAACAACTGAGCTTACCTGATAATAATGAAAGTAACTGACAAGAACTACAACACAAAACCGCGAGGGCAAAATAAATAAACTTCGTTTCACCAAAAACAGAGTCATCTGATAATAGATTTGTAAGGCAAAAAAAATTGTAAGGTAAAAACATGAAAAAAAACGAGCGAATCATGTAAGAAACTGGGAAAAGTGTAGGATCGGCCGTCAGTACAGACAGTTGCAATTGTTACATCATAGCATAACATTTGCCCTGCCCACATGTCCAATTTAAGCGGGTCAAAAGCCAATGCTTTTTTTGCAGCAAAGCTTTTATCATATTATAGCAAGAACCACACCCAAAAAAAAAAACTGCACCATAATTAAAAATTTTGATGTCACATTATGAAAACGTGATTATGACGTCAAAAATTGATTATGATGCAAGAAAACCTGCGGGTAAATGTTATAGTCCGATAAGAAACATTACCTAAGAAATTAAATTAATAAGTTATTGATAACTAAACTTACGGAATGGTTGAGGAATTGAGGGAGGTTCTAAAAGCGTGGCTAGTCCTAGATGGATACATTTGTCCATCTTCCCCACAGCCCACTGTTCTCCATATAGAAGCAAGGCAATTATCAGAATGAGGACCGTTGTAGTTGGTACAAAAATGTGGAAAAACTGCAATGCAATACGCCGCTGTTTAATGTTTATACAGCATTTAAAATAAATCCTGAAACTACTATAATCTCTTTTGCCGTAGTGGGCTTACTATGAGCTATCTCAAACTTTTAAAAAATGTAATCAAGAAAGCTTTGAGGAGTAAAGTAGACCGTAGGTTTCATGTAGACGAAAAATACGACTAGCTAGGATATTATAATAGTGATCTTATTTCAGAAAAATAATTTTCAGCTCAGAGGGCCGAGTTAAAGAGCGGCTATCTCTGGATCTAAAGACTAGGGTTTGATTCCAAGCCTAGTCAAACCAATGATTGGTATTCACAGTTTCCCTGCTAGACGTTCAGCACAAGGGACAGTGTGGAGAACGAGCCGGGAAGTTTACTTATTGCGTCGGCGGGAAAGGCACTTAGCGCGATTCCCCCATCTTGGAAAGGTAAACAGATGGCCGGGCAACTCCTAATCGAGCTCGTTACAGCGCTTTGATGGCTTTCTCGTTATAGGAGGAAAAAAGTACAAATGCAAAAATAGTAAAGCGTAAAAACTATAACTTACCCCTCCCGAAGCAACGTTTCTGGGCAAGATCACTTGTTCTTGAACTTTCAAACAAGGCTGAGACAAAGTCGCCGTATTTGCTGCAAAAAGCCGCCAAAAAACGCGTTATAGCGACTAAAACACTTGGAGAAAACGCTTTCAACTTACACTAATCCCATATTTCTGTAGCGGTTAATTCGAGAAGGAGGAGGCATCCTAGCAGGATTTTCTATCCCTGCATCAAGGCATCCACCATTCCTCCATATAAAACGCAAGCAAGAGGTTGAATGAGGTCCAGTATAGTTCGTGCACACTGGAGGAATCGCTGCACCACAACGATAAGTGTTAAAAAAAATCAAATCTTCACTGTACTCACGGTATTATACAAGCGTGTAACGAATGGCGGGGTCCATCTCCATGGACAACACATCTTTGAAGAAACATCGCAACGGTGGCGAGCCGTTGGAGACGCTGTGTCGATTTGACCGGCCCGGGATCGAACCCAAAACCTTCGGCACCGATAGCACTTATGTAGTGAACAACTGAGCAAACTGGCTGGTTTATGAAAACTAAATTTCAGGCATGTACTTTCTCTAAATTTTTCATAATTTGTTTAGATCATGTTACAATAATATGGGAGGAAAATAGTTTAAGGAGGAAATAAAACCACAGTAATTTTTAAAACTGGACGTTTTGACAACACAGATTCAACTGTCATCATCAGCAGTTTCAGTTTTGTACTGTCTTGCTTACACTGCTGATGATGACAGCTGAATTCATGTGGTCGAAACGTCTGGTTTCAAGAATTATTGCGGCTTTACATTTTTTCCTTAAGATCATACAGCAGACAGCTTAACTCATATAACCGACGATTCGATACAACTAGCAATGCAATAAGTTCTTACTAATGCCGTAACAATTTAGTTGGTCAGCTACATCACCACTGTTTCCTCGTACAGCAACTGCGTTCATTTGAGAAAGGAGGTCTCTAAAACAAATAGTCAGGTACTAGCACAAGCACAACCAAGTGATCACTTGCACACATATTGATGAAACATGGCTTTGCTTACAGAACTCAGGAGTTATTAGGAAGTTACTACAGTACTCGTAACTTGGCCGAGCGTTTATTTTGTAGGCTTATTTAGTTGCATATTTATCCTCCTATCACGAGAAAGCGAGCAAAGCGCCATCACAAGCTCGCTTAGGAGTTTAGCCACATTGACACTCCTTTACATTCTAAATCGCATTTCATAAGCTAGAAGATGGCTATGCAGATTTTTTTGAAACCGCACATTTTGAAGTAGCTCCTGACATAAAGCATACAATTTAAGATTTTCCCTGTAATTTTTAGCTAGTAGAATATTTAGCAGCGCATTATCACATTTCACTTTCTAAATCGCATTTCATAAGCCAGAAGTTAATGAAATCGCTTTTTTTTAACCGTAGTTGTAGATAAGGTTCACCAAATTACATTGGAAATATACTGCAGCTTTGATAAACAAAATAACAACACGAATCATTTCTACCTGAGGTTTAATCCTCTTAACGCAAGTTGCTCGGGGCCAGTCAATAATTCAGGATAACTTCTGCCAATTTGAAAGCAGCCTACTTGTAGGAACGCGTTGTTCAAACAGTCAATTGAGTGAGGACCGAAGTAGGAAGTACAACCGGGTGGAAATTCTAAACATAAACCAAGGTAGAACGAAAATAGCTTCAGGAGGAAAAATAAAGTCATAGTAAAACTGGACGTTTCAACAACGCAGATTCAGCTGTCATCATCAGCAGCGTAAGCAAGGCAGTGCAAACTGAAGGTAGCTAGAATTTAAAATTTCTACTAAAGCTATAGCATAACCTAGTTAACTAATCCAAATAAGTTGTGTGGACAATTTTCCTCCTTAAAACTTTTCTTAATGTCATTGCACAGTGTTGCCGTAATCTAATTGAAATAAACCTTATAATGCAATAAACAGAAGGCGAAAATAACTTTGAAAAAAAAAAACAAAGTCACTGTAATTCTTAAAACTGAACGTTTCGACAACATAGATCCAGCTCTTATCATCAGCGGAGTAAGCAAGACAGTCAAGAATTTGAGTTTTGTGCTGTCTTGCTTACACTGCTTGTGATGACAGCTGAATCCATGTCGTCGATTACTACGGCTTTACTTTCCTCCTTCAGCTCATTCAAATAACATTTACACGCATTACCTCACTAAAACAACACGATATGCCAGGTAGATATTCTATAATAAAACGTTTATACAATATGAACATTACCGAACTCGGCAACACTGAGCAACTTGCACCGAAGTCTATTCCGTCTAGCTATTAGGCTAAGAGAGTGATGGCTGAATTGGCTGGCTGCTTATAGCGGGATGACGAAGGCATCAGATTACGATGGCGGAGTGGTAAAGGTGGCGACTCCGGCAAAGACTCGCCGCCGTCATTCAATTGAAGGCACGTCTCTGGTCGGTGCGGGTGTGGGCTTGAATCCACTCGTTATCAGATTTTTCTGAGTACGTTTGATTCAGCCAAAGATCTTGGAGGGTTAGATTTAAGTTCAATTCATTATTGACTGTGGCCATACACTTATTTCGGAGCAAACTGAGTACTAGCACTAGTAGGTACTAGGTAACCTTTTTGCATGCAGATGAAGTTAGTCCTACCAGTGCATCATATACCCTACTATATCGTTTCATTCCTTCTTGTCAACATCACATTTCCTTGAAGCGCCCTGATTTATTGATAACTCCACTGAAACGTTAAGCATTAAGTAAGCGTGGACAACTGTTTTTGTTTGAATTTAGATGTATATTGATCCGCCTGTTACGAGAAAGCGATCAAACCCCTACAGCCAGCTCGCTTAGGAGTTTCCAGCCATCTGCCTACCACACCAAGATGGAAAAATCCCGCTAGGTGCCTTTTCGCAACGGCACAACAACCAAACTTTCCGGTTTGTTCTCCACCCTGTCCTTTAAATGTTGAATGTCAAGCAGAGAAGCAGCGAATATCAATTTTAAAGTCATTGGTTTGACCCGACTGGAAATCAAACCCAATGCTACAGCTCCAAAGGCGAACGCTCTTACCACTCGGCCATTGGAGCTATGTAGCAGCGAGTTATTATTAATTAAGCACACAGTCGAAATATTTACCTAATCCGTAGCATCTTAATTGAGCATTGACATATCGTTGATTTGGATTGGATGCGGAGGTAAAAATTTTTTTCATTTCTTCTACAACTTCACTAAAATCACATCAACGTACAAAAATAAAATCTTCACCATAGTGCAACGGGGAGAGGGACAGCGCTGTTTCGGGCTGTTACCCTTCATCAGCCGCTCACTTAAGGTCAATCATTCTGAAGAATGAACGTGCCTTTTACCCGAGTGCGGCTGATGAAGGCTGAAAGCCCGAAACAACGCTGTCCCGATCTATGGCACCCTATTGCTGGAGTCATTTCGTAACTATTGGTGATGGAGGAAGTTCTATCCTCCGACCTAGCACGTGGAAGTCGTGATGACTTCCAATTCAGCAGGTCAGAAAGGACGACTCCGTTTTATTATCTTCATTATACTCGCGATATTACATCGAAGCGTGTAACGAGTGGCGGGGTTCACCTCTGTGGCAACACAGCTCCGAAGAAACGCCGCGGTGGCGAGCCGTTGCCGACACGGTGTCTGATTTGATCGGCCCCGGAATCGAACCCTGACCTCCCGCGCCGATGTCTTTTACCGCCAGCACTTCATACGTTAACAGAAGTTCCAAACTGGACAAGGAGAGTTGTAAAACATAATTATCAAAAATGCAGTTTTTGTGAAAAGTCAGCAATTTTGAAAATCACATTCACCCTGTTCACATGTCCAGTTTAAGCGGGCTTTAGGCCCGCAATCTTAGTTTTAGTTTCTGCATCATAATCAATTTCTTGATGTCATTATCACTTTTTTAACTATGACATCAAAAAATGATTATGATTCAGAAGTGGAATCACAAACTGCGGGCATAAAGCCTACTAAAATTGAACAAGTGGACAGGGGAATTAACTAATTATGTTACAAGTACGAAGTAAGATCAAAACTCACCTTAAAACCGAACTTTGCAACCTCCTTTGTTCTAGTCTGCTTAAGTTCACTGGGTAACTATATCCTTCACGAATACAGCCGGTTGAAAGCCACAAGCTGTTTAGACAGATCACAGAATGGGGGCCTCGAAACGTTGCACAGCTTGGGGGTAACTCTGAACGCATTATCGGGTTAATATTTATAGTAAATGACAACTAGTGACAAGAGTCGGACTTAGACAATGAGAGGCTCTAGGCCAGTGCTTCTCAACCTCTTATGGTTGGTGGATCCTCTCTTGAAACTCTCAACTTCCGTGCTCCCCTGCTCAGCAATAATTGCCGATATGTGATTAATAGTACAATAGTAGCTAGAGCTGCCCACTGGCCTTAAGTGGTTAGTTACCATTAATAAATGTTGCGCGTGTGCCCCTGGTTAATGTCCCGTGGCCTCGTAGGTGGGTCAATAGCCCCTGGGTGAAAATTCCCACCACAGACCATTTTGATTTCATGTTTGCCGTTATGATTGGACTCATCTCTACATAAACAAAGGTCTTCGTGGTCGATTTCACACAATCGTGTCGAGTCCTTTTGTTGGTGACGAGACCCCTTAGTTCTGATAGGTCCCCAGACTTCAGCCTACAAAGACTATTAGTAAATCCGGCGTTGCTTGTGACCATAAGTACAGATTGACGAAGAAACTGCATTGAACTGTCAAGAAACAGTTACTTCGCTATCTTTACACAAGAAGCTTGCTACCATAGTCATCAAGCGAAAAAACTTTTTTGCAAAAATAATACGGAATCGACTACGGTGAGTTTCGAACTATCAACCTCGTAATCATAAAAAATAAAGTCTCGCAAGCACAGCAGCCGACTTTCTGTAGTTGTTATTAGTTTCATATTATCCTTCTTATCACGAGAAAGCGATCAAAGCACTATAACGAGCTCGCTTAGGAGTTGCCGGCCATCTCTCTATCACACCAAGATGGGGGAATCCCTCTAGGTGTCTTTCCCAACGGCACAACAAGTAAACTTGCCGGTTTGTTCTCCACACTGTCCCTTTAAAGCTGAGCGTCAAGCGGGAAACTGTGAATACCAATTTTAAAGTCATTTTTTCTACCCGACTCGGAATCAAACCCGAGTCTACAGCTCCAGGGGCGAACACTCTTACCACTCGGCCATCTGAGCAGTTACCTCATCTTTGACGCAGCACAAGATTTGCGATATTCAACTAACTGAAGAAAATGTGCTCCATACTTCAATATAGAATAATCAAAAAACGCCACAGTTTGCTTTGCTTAATGGAAAAACATAAAAGATGTAATTACGTAATCCAAAACAGTCTAATTGAGATTGTGGATCACCAGAATTCGCTCTTCTCAAAATCATTTCAATTTCATCTATGATTGCTCTAAACATCGATATCACCAGTTACAAATTTGTATATCGCATGTGAAATGGTAGAAATAAAAATAGAATAATAAAAAGTATAATTAACTGAGGTTGTTTTAAAGTATATTGAACTGATAATTCAGAAGTAAGGGAGACTACGAAGTGAGCTTGCGCTCTTCGAGTCAGCAGCCACCCGGTATATATGTCATATGCGATCGGCTTCAGCCGTGAATCGAACCCGTCACGTAGGATTATAATCTGCGCGCGGCACCGTTACATCATTTCGGTGGCTGTTAATTAATTTAAACATCTCAACAACTTACTGCTGACACCAAAGCACTTACTGTAAATTTAAATCAATTATATAATTTCGCCAAGGCGTTGCCTTTCCTGGAAATTGCTGTCCAAGCGCAACGCATCCAACCTTTAACCATATGTTGACCAGACAGGGTACCGGATGAGATCCTTCAAATCTTTCACATCTCTTTGGAAATTCTGCGTTCAAATAAACTCATCACAAGCCTTGCATTAACATAAATGAAACTTTCGGTCGGCTTTAACTACTTGCACTGTGATGCACACTATCCAATTTACAGCTTAAGTGACTGAGTGGTAAGAATGTCGGCCTTTCGAACGGTAGACTCGGGTTTGATTCCGAGTCGGGTCAAACTGGTGATGTTAAAATTGATATTCACAGTTTCCCTGTTTGACGCTCAGCATTAAAGGAACAGTGTGGAGAACAAGCCGGCAAGTTCACTTGTTGTGTCGTTGGAAAAAGGCACTTAGCGGAATTCCATCATCTTAGAGTGATAGACAGCTGGCCAGCAACTTCTAAGGGAGTTCGTTACAGCGCTTTGATCGCTTTCTCGTGATAGGAGAATATGCAATTCATACATAGGGTGTTTCGTTTTTTCACTGTTTTTGAAATTATAAATGCTTGGGGTCGCATGTGATAGAGTTTTGGTCACTGATTCCAAAATTGAAAAAAAAAATTGAAATGACGTCATTTTGGGGGGGCAGGCCGCGCTTTAAGCCTTTTTCGGGTAGATTTCCCTAACTCGAGAACGGAAGAAGATAGCGCTTCGATATTGATATCAAAATGCGCAGAATTGTTGATTTCCTATACCCTTCTAAGAGACTCCATAGCTCTAAATTTATCCCAAAACAAGTTACTTTGAAAAAACAAATTTTGCGTTATTTTTGACTTTAATAATTAATTTATGACTTAAAATAACGCAAAATTTGTTTTTTCAAAACAACTTGTTTTGGGATAAAGTCAGAGCTATGGAGTCTCTTAGAAGGGTATAGGAAATCAACAATTTTGCGCATTTTGATACCAATATCGAAGCGCTATCTTCTTCCGTTTTCGAGTTAGGGAAATCTACCCGAAAAAGACTTTAAGCGCGGCCTGCCCCCCTAAATGAAGTCGTTTCAAAATTCTATTTTTTTTTCAATTTTGGAATCAGTGACTAAAACTCTATCACATGCGACCACAAGCATTTATAATTTCAAAAACGGTGAAAAAACGAAACACCCTATTATACAACCATGTTTGCATGAGCTAAATAAAACATTCAGTATGGAAGATTTAGTACTTAAGGAAAGTCTATCCTCCTGTGTAAAAGTGACCTCACACACCAATCACACCTTGTTGACTACCACTGGCGCAAAACTACTCCATGTGGTGCAAACTAAACGCTTATTTTTCAATGACAATAAGGCGTTACCTAATCCATAACACGCCAGTTGAGCTTGAAGGTTGCGGCGCATGGTTTGACTGACAAGGTTTGCAACGACCGCTTGAATATCTCTGAAAATAGCTGGTTTGAAAATATAATAACGCAAATCGAACAAACGAAATTTCGAGCAAAACTTTCATAAAATATCTGGTAGATAATTGCATTGCGATTGAAAATACTGGGTTTAATTTTCAACGATGTCATTCACAAAAAGTTAGACTATTACAAAACACAGATTTAATCGAAAAAAAAAGACGCAAAATTTGAAGCAGTACGACGCTACAACAAGCAGAACTACAGTATCACAAATTTAAAGTAAATGAAAGCAGTTTGACATTTGAAATGCATCATTAGGTTTAGAAATTATTATGAAGAAAGGTCCCGTTGCAGCAAGAACAGTTATAAAAACTAATATCCTTTGAAATTTTCTACCTTATATCCTTAGTCAGCAGCATCGATCTTTCCCTGGCTGATAGGGAGGAGGGGAAATCCATGCCATCGGCAGTGCAACCTTCAGAAGTCCATATTTCTTCAGCGCAGGAGACATGGTGAGGTCCAAAATACGTTGTACATTGATTGGGAAACACTAGAAAAAAATTACAATCATTGTCAGCTGGCGGTACCGCGCGCACGTTACAGATTCTACGTGACAGGTTCGATTCACAGCTGGATCGAAGTTGACGTATATACCGGGTGGTTGCTGACTCGAAGAGCGTAAACTCATATCGCATAATTTTTAGTGGAATGATTCAAAAATATTCCACTATTGATTTGTTTCATTGATGCTGCAAGGTTCCGATAGACTGTATTCAACGTTTAACAGAAGTTGCAATAAGAAGCCATAGCATGACGCAATACAAAACATGACTAACCCAAAATATTATAACTGAGGTTATTTTCAAATTATGTTGAACAGAAAATTGAACAGTAATTGAGGGAGACTGAGAAGTGAGCTCGCGCTCTTCGAGTCAGCAGCCATCCGATATATATGTCAAGTGCGTTCGGCTCCAAGCTTGAATCGAACCCGTCACGTAGGATCTGTCACCTGGGCGCGGAACCGCTATAGATCATGTCACTCACAAAACCGAACGACCCACAGCAGCAATTGACCTGCGCAGGGACATAGAACACAAAAGCTACTTACCTAATCCGTAGCACTGCTGCTGGGCGCTCACATCTCCAGATTCTGCGCCGAGTCGTTTATCAATTATGACGTCGATCAAGTCGCTAAACCATATTATAATTTCAACTTAATATTTACAAAACATCAGCCTCGTTCAAAAAGTTGTTGAAGGAGGAAAAATAAAGTCGCAACAATTCTTAAAACTAGACGTTTCGACAACACAGATTCAGGTGTCGTCATCAGCAACTTCTCAGTTTTGTACTGCCTTGCTTACAACGCTAATGATGACAGCTGAATCTATGTTGTCAAAACGTCCAGTTTTAAAAATTACTGTGGCTTTATTTTTCCTTAAAATGATTCCATTGTTTTCAATGCTCCACCTGATCCTGTCTGAAATGGCGTGAAGATTTTCATGGCGTAATGCGTAACTGTGACGTGGCGTAACGACAAACACACCTTTATGTTTAAATACATGGACCTTTGCTCATATAAGATACTTGAAAAAAATAATTTCAAACCTTCGTTAAACTTGCGGAATTACGCCGAAGCGTGTAACGTGTAGCGGGATCCAACCCCGCCGCTTAGCGCATGGGTAACACAGCTTTGAAGAAACGTTGCAGCGGTTGCAAGCCATTGGCGACACTGTGTCTGATCTGACCGGGATGGGAAACGAACCCCAGACCTCTCGCACCGTTAGCAGCGTCTTAACCCACTACGCCAACTGGCTAACTCATTTGTAATCATCAAAAACACTACATTATATCCACGGCTTTGTTCAGCGTGTTGCGGACATAGCCAGGGGCATTTAAAGGATAGAATTCTCCCTCCTCCAAACAACCAGCATTGTTCCATATTGTTAGGTAACAATCAATCGGTTGTGGACCACGAAACACTCGGCATCCCTGAGGCAATCCTAGTGAAAAAATGATAAGAGGCTGTAAAATACTGTAAACTAAAGTCAACCATCGTGAAATTACTAATTTAGACTACAGGGTTGTATATGTTTAACGTACTTAATGCAATATTTTCTTCTTTCTTTTTTTATTTAGGTCATATTTAAAGATTATGTTAGGTTTATATTTAGGAAAAATATACTTGTAAGGACCCATAAAAAATCTGAAGGGACCCAAAATAAAACAAAATGCCATTTTCTTCCTAGAATTTTTTTTTCGTTCCAGGAATCCGATTTTTATTTTTAGAGCTTATTATTCAGACAATATCTGCAGTTTTGCACGTTACAACTCCTAAGCGCGTTGATTTGATAGTGAATAACGCCCTCGTTAATAGAAACACATGCAAATTAAGAAAAATCGAGAACATCTCCATCAAATTTAGAAAACACAGAGGAATAAATAATAGTAAAAAAACAAAAAATAAGTGAAAAACTACCCAAACAACAGTGTTCACTGTTCACATCAAGGTAACGTATATACAGTACAAATAGCAAGCCGAATTGTTCAGCAAGGATGGCACAGACAGTGTGACGTTACAGTAGACCTATGTTTCTTGACAATGAATATTTTATGACATAAAAATTCAAAACAAGACCAAGGAAAACTAGGTAAAGTGAAATCAACCAAGAAACCACGCAAAGCTTACGCTGTCCGAAACAATCTAGTTGTCCAATCGGTGTTCGTAACGCGTTTGCATACAAAGCTGCCATACGAGATCGAATCATCCTAAAAATAATAAAACTGTATCTGGTGTGTCAATTCAAATAATATTATGCGTTGAAACGCCTGGCGTAAAACTAAAAAAATTATTACTTGAAAAAAAGTTGACACAACTCCAGTTTAAAAATATACAGTAGAAACAAGAATAATCTAGCTTCCCCCTGAACAGCCTGTTGGGGGATATCATTTTAATTTAATATAACTAGGTGATATGTCGTGTCATGTTTTCCGATTGAAGAACACTTACCCTGTGTCCAATTTTTATGGGCATAGGCCCGCTGTTTTTGGTTCTAGTTTCTGCATCACAATCAATTTCTTGACGTCATATTCACTTTTTCTAACTATGACGTCAAGAAATTGATTATGTTGCAAAATCTATTCTAGAACCAAAAACCTCGGGCCTAAAGCCCATTAAAACTGGAAATGTGGTAAGGTAAATATAACCTACCTCAAGTTTAGAATAGCGAAGCTTCGCATTACAGGAAGCGGAAGATTCCTAGGGTTTCTTTCGCCGGCGGCAATACATCCTGCCTCCAGGAAATATGCTTCCAAACAATCGACTGTGTGTGGTCCGAAATAATCGACGCAAGGAGGGAGAAAGACTGTTGCAAATGCAGAAAATTATCACGTTTGAACATGGTTAAAACCTTCGCTATCGGCGTTGGAGGTCTCTGGTTCGATTCCTTGCCCAATCAAATTGGACAAAGTGTCGCCAACGGCTTGCCACCGCTGCGATGTTTCTTCGAAGCTGTGTTGCCCAGGTGAGATGTCGCCTCTCGTTACACACTTCGGTTAATATCGCCAGATACTGTGATGATAATGATCATCTTTTTGTGTATGTTTGAACCTCCTACAACATAAAAATCGCCTTTCTTCCTCCAGAGCCACATTTAACGTTAAAAAACAACTTAGTACTTCAAAAGGTGTAAAAAAACAACAATAAACGATAAAACGAGCACAGCAAATGATGCAAAAAAAAGGTAGACGATAAATATTTTAACAAAGCTTTGCAAAAGGATGGTAACAAATGACTCACCAATACCATAGCAATCTAACTGTGCGTCGCTGTTACCAAGATATGATAAATCCACATACTCCATGAATCGGCTCTGTACTTGTCTGTGATATCATAATACAACGCTATATGAAGTAACAAACAAATGATAAATCTTTATTATACTCGCGGTATTACATCACAGCGTGCAACGAGTGGCGGAACCATCTCCGCGGCTTGGAGCCTGGGCAACACAGCTCCGAAGAAACATCGCAGCGGTGGCGGCCCTTTGGCGACACTGCTGTGTCCGATTTGACCGGCCCGATAATCGAACCCATGACCTGCCGCACCGAGATTGGTGTCTTGTTTGTTTAATTGTTTGCTCAATTGTCCTCCTGCCTCAAGAAAGTGATCAAAGCGCTTTAACGAGCTGACTTAAGAGTTGCCGGCCATCTGTAAACCACACCAAGATGGGGGAATTTCCGATAAATGCCTTTCCCAACGGCACAACAAGTACTACACTTTCCGGCTTGTTCTCTACACTTTCCCTTTAATGCTGAGCGTCATGCAGGGTAGCTGTGAATAACAAGTTTAGAGTCGTTTGCAAGGGACAAATTAATGTTTCGACTATAACCAAAGTCTTTACAGTCTGGAATGAGTTTTTCTTATTGTTGGACCTATTCTTATCCTGACACATTGGGCTTTGTTGTTGCCTGACTTTGGGGGTGCCTATCGGAGAAGTGTAGGAAAGATGAATTCTATTTGACTTACATATCCTTCTTTGTATCATCTTGCTGGATCCTGTAACTGTACATGCAGTTCCACAAACGTACCGGGATATTGATGTTTAAACCACCGATAAGCGCTGACGTTCACTGTGTTTTCTGGGCTGCATGCGCAGACACAGTGCCTGCCTTGTCCCCCGCTTTTTCACGGGCGAACGGGTTGGGCAGAGAGGTTTTTTGTAGGTTTTGGTAACTGGTATAGTTACAAACCTTAAACAAAATATTCCTTCTCAGATTACCGGGAAAATAATGTTTAAACCAACCGGACTTTTCTATTCTTATCGATTGTTTACAGTGAATCTGTGACATCATAATCCAGCCTGTATTATTTTCTTGAAGGTTTTATTTCAAATGTTCTACCTTGAGCAGAACGAGGAGAGGCTTAGATTTGGAGTGTGTAGTTCTTAGGAAGGTTAGAATTTTTTTTTTTTTTTTTTTTTTTTAGGAAGGTGGGAGGTTGCTATGCTGCACTGATGAGACCATAATAAGGTCGAAACGCGTCTGCAGCTGCAAATGAGTGGGTTACCATGGGGGCTTCTAGTGTTGTGGGCTAGTTAGGCTAACGGTAACTTGGTTGTGGGTTAGTGGTTATAGGTTCTTTCATTGGGTTGGGGCCAGTCGCCTGCCAAAAATAGGGCACAATCTAGAAAAGAGATGAAGTCGAGATGTACAGGTAAAGCAATGCAAAAACAGAGTCTTTACAGTCTGGAATGAGTTTAGCCTGGATTGGCTGTGCGTAGCAAGGCTGACGAGACTTTGGTTAAAGTTTAGAGTCATTAGCCTAATCCGACTCGGAATTAAAACCGAGTCTACAGCTCTTACCACCCGTCCGTTTTTCTTCAACCACTACCCCATGCGGCAGTTGAAATTAATGAGCTGAATTTATGGAAATATCAATCGAACGCTAGATTTCGAAACAATTGTATTTTCTTTACCAAAAAAAACGTAGTGCCCACAAACACTTACGTAAGAGTGAGTGACGTCAGATGCATAATATTCTGATTGGTAGGAAACAATCTTCCTTGCTCCAAGCACCCAACTTGCCGCCATATGGATACAAAGCAATCTCGCGAATGTGGGCCTCGGTAATATACACATCCGGGAGGGAAAGCTGTAACAAAGGATCAAGTTATTATAAGATCAAATCAAATCCTCATTTTACTCACGGTACTACGCCGAAGTGAGTAGCAAGTGGCGGGGTCCATCTCTGCGGCTTAGCGCGTGGGTAACACAGCTCCGAAGAAACATCGCAACGGTGGCGAGCCGTCGGCGACACTGTGTACGATTTGACAGACCACGGATTCAAACTCCAGACCTCCTGCACTGATAGCAAAGTCTTAATAGATATAAACCCTTCAACCATAGATGGAGTAATGGGCATTTCTCGGGTAAATTAACGAAGATACAGGCAGAAAAATTCTCCGGCTTATTTACCCTGAGCGCAGGCCTAGCTTAAATGGTTTTTCCAACACCCTGCAGCTTTTCTGCATCACTATGAAATTATAACCTCAAAAATTTATGATCATGCAGAAAGCGTGTGGTTTTTCGGATCACTTGAACTTCACACTGTCCGGACCACATGTCCAATTTTCGTGGTCATTAGGCCCACGGTTCTTGGTTCTAGATCAAAATCAATAAAAATTACATCAAAAAATTGATTATGACGCACAAACCTAAACCGAGAACCGTGGCCTAAAGTTCACGAAAATTCGGCATGTAAACAAGGTGCGTGCTTTCAAATAAATCCATTTCAGTGAAAGCATGATGCTAAAAACCTGTGAAACTTACTGATCTACAAGCCAAGGGCGTGTTTAGTAAGGAGGCATTGTGCCATGCCTCCCTCCTTCTCGGTACGCCACTGCTTCATGCTAAGTTTACAGTCGAGTACACCATAAGATTACAGTCGAGTACACCATAAGATTAAAAGTAGTACTTACCCATTCCGAAACAATCCAATTGTGCAGGCCTGACCCCACAGCTAGCTGCATATGTCAAATTTTCAAACCGATCTCTAACTTCGCTGAAAAATAAAAAAAATTGAGCCTGAAAATCAAATCTTCATTATACTCGCGATATTACGCTGAAGCATGAACGAGTGGCGGGACTATATACGCGGCTTAACGCCTGCACAACACAGCTTCGAAGAAGTCGCAGCGGTTGCGAGCCAGTGGCAACATTTGCGTTCGAAAACAGACTTTCCGAATCGAACAACAGACTTTCCGCACCAAGAGCATTATCTTTAACCACTAAGTCAATCTCACTTTGAGCTTGGCGCATCGAAATGATGATGACTAACTGATACATTGTTATGCTTAAAAATCTGTGGATGAATAACATACAAGAGATTGAACACAGCTAGAGTAAAGTTTCTATCGGCTGATCTTCCAAGTGGATAAGTTCTTCCGGAACTTGTGCATCCAGCTTCGATCCAGATTGTTTGATAACATACCAACGAGTGTGGTCCCAGGAAACTTTGACAACCAGAAGGAAAAACTTTAAAAAAATATAGTAAAAGTTTGTTATAATTACCATACACCTGTGCTACATTGTAGTATCAATCAATCAATCGAATTTATCGGCGGTACTGATATAAACCAACAAACAACGAAAAAATTAAAACAAGCAACTACGACATACAATAAACGTAAAATAAACAAACAACGACAAATACAGGAAAAAAACGCAGGGAGACCGCGAATTAAACTCACGGTCTTCCGAGTCTGCAGCCACACTGAAACTTGTTTACGGTCGTATAATGTTAATCAATAATACAATTTGTTCAGCGCTTTTCCCAAAGGAAATTCGGATCGAAAGCGGTTAACAAAACAACAAAACTGTGACCAGTGGAAACAGCAGAATTAAGTACAGTAGATAAAACATAAAATCTGTGCTTTCTCGCACTGGTAAAAACAATAATGCTATGATTGGTTAGAAGAAAAAATGGTCACCAGTATTCGTTTAAAGTATTTCCATTTAAAATAGAATAAAACGCTTATGTCGCAATTTTACCTTTGATCTGTGAATAGCCAATGAATTCACTTGTAAAATTTTTAAACATAATCTTTGCATTGTTTTTTAAACATGACTAATGCATTACGAAAAGATGAGGTCAAAGTGGAGGGTATGACGCAAAATAATCAACCATATGCGAAAATTAACAGTTTTTCAATAATTCAACTCAAAAAAAATCATTTTGTTGTCATTTGTACTTTTGCTAATTTAGAATTGCTTTACGTTAGAGTAGTGGGTAACCAAACTAACACCATTGTGTGCTGCCCAAACATGACAGTCTACGTACCTAAACCAAAGCAATCGAGTTGCTCCTTGATACTACCAGCGAACGCTCTTTCGCGCATCTGCGATATTCGAAACTCCATATCACTAAAATAACAGAAAGATCAAATTAAACTCGCGGTACTACGCCGAAGCGTATAACGAGTGGCGGGGCCCATCTCCGCGGCCTAGTGCCTCGGTAACACACCACCTCCGAAGAAATATCGAAGCGGTGACGAGCCCTGGGCAACACTGCGTCCAATTTGACCGACTTGGGAATCGAATTCCAGACCTCCTGAACCGACAGCGATGTCGTTACCACTACGCCAACTGATCGGTTACATGAAAATCACTCAAGAACGACTTTTCAATGCAGACAAACGGTGAAAACTTACGCTATGTTTAGTTGTCTCACGCTCATCTGCTCAGCTGCAGTGAGATTATTATAACGAGCATAACCGCAGTCCGAGCAACCTGCTTGTCTCCATATGTTGAAATAACATTCGATGCTGTTTGGTCCCCGATAATATTGGCATTCCTCAGGAAATTCTGCAAAAAAATTGAATATCTTTTTATATGTTTATCCTCCAATCACGTGATAGCGATCAAAGTGCTATATTCAGTTCGCATAGGAGTTGCCAGTCATCTGTCTACCACTCCGAGATAGTGGAATCTAGTTAAGTGTCTTTCCCAACGGCACAATAAGTAAACTTGCCGGTTTGTTCTCCACACTATCCTTTTGATGCTGAGCGTCAAGCAGAGAAGCTGTGAATACCAATTTTAAAGTCATTGGTTTGACCCGACTTGGAAATAAACCCAAGTACACAGCACCAGAGGCAGACGCTCTATCCACTCGGCCATTTCAGTCGTAATTTCAAACGGGGCAAAAACAAACAAGTAGACGAAAAATGTAATCAGGAGGTAAAGATTTTCATAACCAGCTTAGGCAACCAAGGTGTCCAACAAAGCACTTACAGTTGACCCGGCTCATTAGGCTCCGGAGCTGATTTCGTGAGTTCGATGCCCAACATCTGGATGTTGCAACCACGCCTACTCTTGTTTTATAACTCTTCTCCTACCAGCATGCCATAACGTTAATGGTCTTGTTGGCTTTTCCCTCTTTTTGTACCGCGTTACATTTTCTTAATCTTATCGCATTCTTTATAGTGCTGACGGTGGTGAAATAAAAGACGTTACAACTACTATCACCACTAACTAGGTCATCTTCCATGATACACCTTCACTCACGAAGTCTTAAGCTGCAATTATGTGGTTTAAAAAAGGTAACACAGCAAAAGGATACGTCATAGCAAGTCAAATTATTAGCAAAAATAGACGGAAAGAGTCGGACACTCACCGATACCAAAGCATTGCAGCTGCGCCGATGTTCTGCTTGCACTGTTTGATGTAGCTCGAGTGATGAGGTTTGTAACATCTCTTTGAATAGAGCTAAATAATAACGTAAAAAGAATTCATGGAAGCAGCGAGCTACAAAAATTTAACACGGACAAACAGTGAATTGATCTCAGAAAAACCACCTCGTCCAATTATTCTATACCCTGCGAGCAGCAGTAATACCATCATGAAACACAGATTAGTTTCATCAAATAAGAACAGTTTTAAAACAATCAAATCTTTATTGTATCCGCGGCATCACGCCGAAGCATGTGGCGAGTGGTGGGGCCCATCGCTGCTTAGCGCTGGGCACCCCACCTCACACAGCTCCGAAGAAACATCGCAGCGGTGGTGAGCCGTCGGCGACACTGTGTCCAAATGACCCCAAGCGCCGATAGCGATGCCTTAAACCACTACGCCAACTGGACGGTCTGAAGTTCAATCTCGTAACTCACTTCACACGAGCACGTAGAATTATGAAATATTATCACATAACAAAATTTGTTTCAACTTAAGCTACACGTACGGTATGTCCATGTTCTGATATCGCATATATCTTAAATTGCTCATATTGTTCGGACTTCCATAACCTTGTTCCACACAACCACTAGCTTGCCATATCCTGTCGATACAAGATCGAGAATGTGGGCCTCGGTAGAAAGTACAAAAAGGGGGGAACTCTACAGAAACAGGTAAGATATACACCGCAACCCATATTGTACTAAAAATTGCATTGCATTTTGTACTAAAAACAAAATTTTGATAATACTAAAAATAAAAACAGAAATTGAACTTAAAAACGTGCAACTATAGTGCCGAAACAACAGTGCACTTCATACGCCATTCGTACTTATTCCAAAGCATCGCATCTGTGCAGTGGGTTTCGAAAACGTGTCGCTCACCAGCTTCAAGTATCGACGCATCACTTCCCTGCATCAAAATTGTTATTTTAGTAGAAATGGTAGTGTCTTTTATTTCCGCACCGCCAACACAATAAGAACATATAATAACGGTTCAAGAAAAGAAAAAAGGAAACAAAACGATTAACGTTACAGCATGCAGGTAGAAGAGGAGTTAAAAATAAGTAGGTGTAGGCATGGTTGCAAGACCCAGTAATTTTCATACGAACAGAGTTACGAACCACCAATCAGCTCAACTATAAAGTATAGCGAGATCCACTACTGCAGCACACACAACTCAATGACATGCGCCTGCACAATGAACATATCAGCGCTACAGCTTATAAAAAATACATATTTATTTTGGCAGGGGTGAAGATTTTTTGATTCGTGGTTGGTACCACAAGCAAAAAAATCGTTACAAGTGGTTAAATTTTCACTGTTGTATATTCACTCCAGAGCTCCTCTAGTAAAAATAAACAACCTCGAAACAGAGCAATCAGGAAAACGAATAATAGGTTAGCTATCAGGAAAGTGGTGGCTGCATTGGGCTACAGATGCGGATTCGATTCTGAACTGGGCCATCTTCCATGATGAATGTACTTCACTAATATATACAAAATTAAGTTGCATAAAAAATGGTAATAAAAAAGCAGTGGCTATCAGGGAAATGAGTAGTAGTGTAGCACAAGATTTAACGACGCTCGATTACTTGTGTTTATTAGCAACGATAATCACAAGCAGCTTGGACGAGAGCGCTTGTTCTGGGCATGAGCCTGCGGTTCGATACTCGGTTGGCATTACTGCATACTGCTTTTCTCCATTATAAGTTGCCACACGCCGAGCACGAGCCCAGTTAAGAGAGGTTTCAAGTGTTCAAAACAAGAGTCCAATCATGACGTAAAAACTAGTTTTGTACTGCTTTGCTTACTTACACTTCTTGATATTTCGTAATTTTAGCCTGCTGCAGTTTTGTGATGTAACAATAATGTTTTGAGCTAGCGAGTAAATTTTTATAAGTCATATGATTTCTTTCCTCTTGTTTCTTTACTAGAATTTTGCAGAACATTCTGGAATTTGATCATTGAGCATAAATTTGAGTGTTTTGCTGGCGTTAATTATTCGAGCAGTTTTTTTAAGCGTAATTAGTCGTGAGTAGAGTTACGCAAGTGTTATAGTGTTTTGAAGTGAGCGGAGAAGCCTGTGTTGTTGAAGTGTAGGTTACGGTGAGTACCGCAACTTAGTAAGTTAAGCTTGGGTTGTATTCGTTAGGTGAAGATTTGTTTGGTTTCTTCTGTGAGGTCAGTTCAGAGAACGGATTACTGCCTACGGTCTATCATCCAATACTAATGGATCATCCTGTCAGTGAAGTAGTTCTTTGTCCTTCGTGGATGATTCTTTACCTATTTCGCGACATACCTCAAGTTAAGACTGTTTAGAACGTGCCGTTCCATTAGGGTTAAGTTGTTCGATTGTGGGGAGGACCAGCCGCTATCCAAGCATCCTGCGTCTAACCACATATTATTCAAACATTCCAGTGATTTCACTCCAGTATAACTTGTACAACCAGCAGGAAAAACTAAAAGCAATCGGTCAGTTGCGCTGGATTCAAACCCACAATTCATACACCACTAATGAGAGAAGAAAATATTTTGTCAGCGACATGGCCTAGCGGTACCGCGCGCAGGTGACAGATCCTACTTGACGGGTTCGATTCGAGGCTGGAGCCGATCGCATTTGACATATATAACGGATGGCTGCTGACTCGAAGAGTGCAAGCTCACTTCGCAGTCTCTCTCAATTACTGTTGAATTTTCAGTTCAATATGATTTGAAAATAATCTCAGTTATTTATTTGAGGTTGACGCAAGAAATTGAACCTTTATCATCACATCGGAGAAATTGAGGTCACCAGGGTAAAAACCTAGGGCAGTATTTGTGTTTAGCTACATATTTTTATTCTCCTATCACGAAAAAGCGATCAAAGCGCTATAACGAGCTCGCTTAGGAGTTGCCGTCCACCTGACCATCACTTTAAGGTGGGGGATTACGCTAAGTGCCTTTCCCAACGGCACAATAAGTATACTATGCGGCTTGTTTTCCACACTGTCCTTTTAACGCTGAGCGTCAAGCAGGGAAGCTGGGAATACCAATTTTAAAGTCATTGATTTGACCCGAAGAGGAAATAAACTCGAGTCTACAGCTCCAGAGGCAGACGCTCTTGCACCAAATTCAAGCCACTCAGCCAACTGAGCGGTAAGCAGAGAAATCCAGCAAAACTAGCATAGAACTGTAGTAAGCCAGCAGCGCAAATCACCTAATCCATAGCAGTTTAGTTGTGCGTTCCGGCTTCCTCTTTCAGCTTGAGTCACAAAGTTTAGATAAGTAAGTGCAACTCCCCTGAAATAAGAAAAACTGCATTCACCAAAAAACATATCCTTTGGCTGGGGAATAGCTGTTGTAAAGGTTAGCTTCATCACTTTAAAACATAAAAATGAAGAAAATTATGATTTCCTACACAGTAATGTCTCTAAGGTGAAGTTTGATGTCCAATAAGTGTAATGGAAATTTAGAAATAAACGCTTCGTTTTACTAGCAGTAATACGCCGAAGTGTGTAACAAGTGACGGGGCCCATCTCCACGACTTAGCGCCTAGACAACACAGCTTTGAAAAAACATCGCAGAGGTGGTGTTGGCCACACTATGTCAGATTTGACAGGCCCTGGAATCGAACCACAGACCTCCTGCACCGCTTGCACTGCCTTTAACCACTATGCTAACCGTCTGGAGTGAAATACAACAAACATGAACCGATCTCACGTTAAGTTTTGTTTTGAGAGTCGAAATGTGAGAGCTGCAGACATGTTGGTGGGAAATTCAAAACCTTCCATCAAACATCCCGAATCTTTCCATAATTCAATGTAACAAGCTATTGAATGCGGACCTCTGTACACTTGGCATCCAGTAGGGAATACTACAACAAATAAACGGTAAGATAGGTGGAAACATCATAATAAAACAGGCGAAAATTACGAAAATGCAGCACATGTACTTACTAAAGGTATATGAACTACACAATATGACAAAGCAAAAACACTCTTAATTTGCGACGCGTTTCGTCCTCATGGGACTCATAATGGACGAGACGCGTCGCAAATTACGAGTGCTTTTGCTGCGTTAAATTGTGTTGTTGAGTTACAATGAGTATGTAAAATATGTTACTAGTGCATGAATAAACCTAACGCGGTGGAGACTATAAACAATTGGAGTTCTTCATTCCTACGCCGCCTCGCGTTGCAGTGGATGGCTACTTAATGATAAGATGCGGCTTAAAATACCTGGCTTTGCCAATGCAATCTAACACAATGCACATTTAGCTAAGCAATGACGTATTGGGGAATTCCCACCCGCCATCTTAAAGCATACCATCTACTGCAATAAGATGTGACTTAAAAAAGAAAAGCCTCATACGCTTTGAGTCGGGATGAACTAAGTGAGCAAGGTCATAGACAAATCAGTCAGAATAGAAAATCCAGATTTGTAAGTTTGCCACAGCAAATTAGTCTTAGTCTGTCGCAAAAGATAAAAGTAAGGGATAGCGGGTGGCACACACTTATCCTGTCCATATGTCCAATTTTTCTTGGTTTTAGGTTATGCATCATAATCGATTTTTTATCACAGTGAAAACAGTGATTATGACGTCAAAAAATTGATTATGATGCAGAAACTAGAACCAAGGACCGTGGACATTAAGCCTACAAAAATTGGACACGGTAAGCAGTGTACCCTCTAAGCGGTGCGCGTGTGCGCGCGCACACGGCTTTCAGAGACTGCGCACACGCATAAATATATTGCGCACAGACATATCATGATGACGCAATATTCTCGGTTGGCAAGTTAAGAAAAATTGTTCTTGGACCTGCTAAAAGGACACATTTCCTCGCAAATTGTACCGCACTACCGTGAGCAAAAAATATACCAGCAGGAACATAACCAAGAGAAGTTGAGCTACTTGTTTTCAATAGTCTAGCTGCCATATTCAATTTATTCATGGTTTGTTGCACAAACGTTAGTCATTCCTAAACAGTGCGCACTCACCAAAGTTTCTGCGCACACAGACTACAAACAATTGGAGGGAACATTATTGGTAAGTAAGTACCAGCTGAGTCCATATAAAGAGGAAATATTTTATTACATAGGAAAGCTTTCTTACCAAAACCAAAGCAGGCAGTTTGTGCTTGCGTGTCTCCACTCTGCGCCAAATATATGAGATTGCGAACCAACGCTGATATTTCTCTGCAACATAAGATGCTCAGTCCTTATTATTTGCAACCTTTATAACGCAGGTTGCCGGTGTTTTTGTCACAGACCTTTCCTCATCCCGTATTTCGGAATTTCTCTTTACACTGAAGGAAACTTTTTTACAAACTTCGGTAAACTCAAGGGTTTTGACCAGAGCATCCAATCCCAAATCGAATCAAAAATCCCCAAACTTTCCATGCCGAGCCGAAGCCAGAATTTAAATAACTGGACATGGATAATGAAATCAAAGGTGGCTTGAATCAAAAATGAGCTCAAGAAACTTTAACTTTTTTATCCGTAAATTTTACATGAAAACTCGCACAAGCTTTCAGATTTTTTCGATCATGGTTAAGTGCGGTGTAAGCAAACGACCAAGTGAAGAAAGTTCTGGCAGCGATATAATCGATATTGCAAACGTGGTCTTGGATTAGCTCCAAAGCAATGAGTGAGAATAACTGAATTTCTCAATCGTTCGCATAAACGGCAATAATCATAATTACCAAACTTCGAATATACACTAAATACTCTAATCAATTCAAATGTTTGAGTGGTAGGAGCGTCTGCCTCAGGAGCTGTAGACTCGGGTTTGATTACGAGTCGGGTCAAACCAATGACTGTAAAATTGGTACTCCCAGCTTGACGCTTCGCAATGAAAGGACAGTGCAGAGAACAAGCTAGCAAGTTTACTTGTTGAGCCGTTGGGAAAGGCACTTAGCGTTATTCGCATCTTGGTGTGGTAGACCGGTGGCCCGCAACCCCTAAGCGAGCTCGCTATAGCGCTTTGATCGCTTTCTCATGATAGAAGGATAAGTATGAAACTAAATAGAAAAAATACAAATACATACTTACACTAAGTCGACATAATTAAAATATATTGTCGATATGGTCCTCCCTGATTGTTATCACTGATGAGGGACGTAATCCCGAAACAGGATGGCTCAGGTCTTATCTTGTATAATTAAAATATATATATTTAAAAGTTAGCTAGGCTAGCTACGATGTATATTGAGGAAGTACATAGTACAGTACACACTACCTCAAATTCATTGCATCGTAATCTGTTAATTCTGAAGCGTCCAATGCAGCAGGATAAGTTGTCCCTGAAGCTAAGCATCCGAGTTGAAGCCAAATGCTACTGTAACAAGCCGGTATGTTCGGTCCGTGATAAAACTGACAACCGGGAAGGAATTCTGCAAGCAAAAAGGTAATGGAGACCGTCCGCAAATGCATTTTTACCCTATTTTTATTATTCTATTTTTTTCTGAGGCTAGCTTAACTTTGGGACTTCGCGAGTTTTCCGTTTAGCAAACTAAATTGCACTAGACTATGAAACCATAGGCTAAAACGACTTTAGCTTGTTTTGATGCTGTGGGCTCCTCACGTGGTATACAGCTACCTTATTCCAATTCAATTCTATTTAAATAAGGTAACCGTATATGCAAGCTTCTGTGCAAAATTGCTCCAGAAAAGCAGCGCACTCTTTCATTGAAAATGCTCATTTATTTTGGTACTTAAAAAAAAAATCCAGAAAACCGATTGATCCAGTTATTCGCGAAATAGTAAAGCTGAGCTAACAGTACCATGATGACGCACTACTTTTTGGGAACATTGAACCAGCTTCATTTCTTATTATCAAAAAAATCGTAAAAATCGACATACCAATACCGTAGCACGCCAACTGAGCCCGCAGTGCATTGCTAGGTCGCGTTAAATCCGAACTATTGCCTTCAATGTAGACGATGCTCTGCATTATTTCACTAGAACAAAAGGTGGATTGAAATGTTGAAATCACAAATTGTAAGCAACATCTCTTAGCCATTCATACATTTTTTTGTTTAATAATTACTACACTTGATTATTTAGTAGTAGCAGTAATGGTAATAATGTCTTTTATTTCTGCGTCGCCCACACGATAAAGATAACGATAAGATGAAGGAAACAAGCAACGGTGCAAGAAAAGGGAAACGGCAACAAAACGATTAACGTTATGGCTTACAGGTAGGAGAAAAGGAATTAAAAAAAAAACAAGAGTAGGCATGATTGCAACACCCAGGTCGGAAGCAGAAAATTGCAAACAAGAAAAGGCTACAAAAACGACGGTCAGGCAAAAAAGACAACAGAAGCATCACAGCTACCAACAACGCTATCCCCTGGTGCAATGATAGGAAACATGCCTACATTCAGTGACGTATGCAAGGAAGGCATTGCCCTTTTTGACGAACCCTAATATGAAACATGATTAAAACAATTTTTATAAAATACTGTAGTAACTGTAATTTTTGGCGCGATGCAACTTGTCTCCCCTCCGAAAGTTTCCACTCCCTACGTCCAAGCTTACGGTCATGAAAACATCAAATCAAAATCGAGCTTTGATTATACTCGCAGTATTACGCCGAAGCGTGTAACGAGTGGCGGAAACCATCTCCGCGCCTAGCACCTGGGCCACACAGCTCCGGCGAATCGTCACAGCGGTGGCGAATCGTTGGCGACATTGTGTCTGATTTAACCGGCCCAGGAACCGAACTCAGCTCCGACAGCGGTCACTTTAACTATTACGCCAAGCGGCCAACTCACAACAAAAATCGTTATGTAGCAATCTTGAAATGTTAAAATTCACTCACCGCAAGTTGTAATTATCCCAGTAACTTCGTCTTGGTGATGTCATATTCACAGGATTATCATAACCATCTTCTAAACAGACAGACATCTGCCACACAGTTATATAACATTGGTCCGGGTTAGGTCCATGGTAGGAGAGGCAGCCGGATGGAAATACTATGAAATACAACAGCGGACACTAATAAAAGTGATTTAACAAGGATGCGGCAGGTGAGAACGCAAAGTGCGATACCCACCATCACCATCAACATTTATTGGCGGTGAAGTAACACAAAAATAAATACAGTTTTAGCAAAAAACACATGACCGCAGGGAGACGGCGAATAGACCTTTCGGTCACCTAGTCAGCTGCCACCACATTGTCCATTTCTTAAATAAATGTGTGATCACTTTCAAGATCACGGTTTATCGGGTACTAATTCTATTTTGAAAGTGAATCAGTGATTTGCATGAAAACTACTTCAAAATCATGTCAGCAGTGTAGCACGACTTTCACAACAACTAAAAGAAGTTTGAACGGTGAGGTAACCAGGGTACCCGGTACACTGGTGCCACTCCGTCTTTTTTGCGTGAAAAGACCCTTTTTTAAAGATCGATTACTACGGACGAATGAAAACGTTTTTTTTTTTCCATGGTCTACATCCGACCCAGACCTCCCTAAATTTTTTCCTTCTTACGCCATTGGGGGCAAAAAATTGTCGCGAGGAGCACTTTTACTCATTGAAATTATAAAAATGTCTCATTTCTGCATGACAGTTATGAGCTTAGCACGTTTTGACCACCCCCAAGAGGACAACAACTTTGCAACTAGATGGTTCGCACAACAAAAAATCAAATCTTCATTATACTCGCGGTATTACGCCGAAGCGTGTAACGAGTGGCGGGGTCCATCTCTGCCACTCAGGCCTGGGCAACACAGCTCCGAAGATACATCGCAGAGGTGACTGGCGATTGGCGACACCGCGTCTGATTTAACCGGTCAGGGAATCAAACCCGGACCTTCCGCACTAATAGCGATGTTCTTTGTAACTGAGCTAAACATCACGAAAATTAGCAAGTTCTTCTTAGAACCAACGCAGCATGCTCAGCGATAATTAAAAATTTGTAAAAAATTACCAAGTCCGTAGCATTGCCTTTGAAGAAATAAGGCACTTTCCCCGCATGACGTCATCAAGCACGGCACAATTTCTTCAAACTGTCTTTTTATTTCCCTGAAAATTACAATTTTTATTCACACAAAATGTTAAAAAAATCAAACAAACCTTCATTATATCCGCGGTATTGCGCCGAAAAAGAGTGGCGGGGCCCATCTCCGAGGCTAAGCGCCTGGGCAACACAGCTCCGAAAAAACACCGTAGCGGTGAGAGACGTTGGCGACACTGCGTACCATTTGACCAGACTGGGAATCGAACCTCCGACCTCCTGCACCGTTGTCTTTACCACAACGCCAACTGACCGCTTTCGAAGAATTCAACGAACACTACTGCAACTACAAAAGGTAAATCTACTAACATCCAAGTTAGAAGTTGTAGTTCAACCAATCGAGCAAACGGCAGATGAGCTGGGAAGCCTTCGCCCACACCAAGACAACCTGCCTCTAACCACAAGTTGTTTAAACAATCGATGGGATGTGGTCCATCATAGGTGATGCAACCAGGGGGAAACACTAAAAAGAAATCAAATCTTCATTATACTCGCGGTATTACACCAAAGCATGTAACGAGTAGCGGGGACCATCTCCAAGGCTTAGCGTCTGGGCAACACAGCTCCGAAGAAACATTGCAGCAGTGACAAGCGTTGGCGACACTACGCCGATTTGGCCTGGGAATCGATCCCCAGATCTCTCGCACCGGCAGCGTGCTCTTAAAAACTGAGCTAACTAAAAATTACTTATCTTTAATGTAGAAAGGCAATTTTTGAATAACATTCTGAGCAAAAATACTCAAGGCAATTCTTGGGCTTACCATGTAGGCCAGTTTACCATTCTGCCGGTGCGAAACATGACTCTAACGTTCCAACACATTAATTAGCGGATAATATCATTTGAACTTCGTGATAGTAACAAAAATTACTAAAAGTTTAATACCATTTTTTAGTCATGTAACTACTGTACAATGTTCAATATTAAAACTAGCGGGATTTAGGCGAAGCATATTGAAAACGGTATTTTTTCAACAAAAAAGTAAAACATGCTTGTTACAGAGATGTTTGATGGTAGGCGTGATGCCTTAAAAGGCTACTCCACGAAAATAAGATTGGGCATAATTTAGGTCTCTGGATGCACATGGATATTTCAGCTTGTGGTAACGTACCTTGCTCGGTGTATTCAAGAATGTTTCTGGTCAATTAAAAAGTAAAAATTTTGTGAACTTCACACAAAAACTTACTTCTTCCATAGCACTGTACTTCCGCAAGCTTTTTTCCCAGCGCATTTGCAGTGTTAGCTCGAATTATCAAATTGTCAAATCGCTCTTCCAATGTTCTACAAATCAAATCTTCATCATACTCGCGGTATTACGCCGAAGCGTGTAACGATTGTCTCTGCGACTTAGCGCCTGGACAACACAGTTCTGAAAAAACATCGCCGCGGTGACGAACCGTTGGCGACACTGTGCCCGATTTGATTGGCCCGGGAATCGAACCGCACACCCGTGCAGTCGTGCACCATTGTCGATGTCTTTAACCACTAGGCCAACTGGCTCATTCTATTCCCAACAAACGTATGCAAAAGTTATTGCTCAATAAGGTACAATCACACCAACAGAGACGTCTCAGTGTTAAGACACTTTTTATTTCTGTTATCGTTACGTCATCACGCAACGTATGTGATGCAATAATAAAACAAGCCCAATAGTTCTCAAAGACATTGAGAAGTCTCAGTCAATGTCATTGCGCCTCAAGGCTACAATGCAACCTCTTTCATTCTAGTCGTTACGAAATTTATCGTTTAAAACTTTAAAATTAATCCATTTTCACTCACGTAATATCAAGACGATTCAAGAAGTCAACCTCAGAGGGGGACAGACTACCGGGAAATCCCCTGCCAGTGGTCATGCAACCAGATTCAGTCCAAATTGTATTTAGACACCGAATAGTGTGAGGTCCCGCGTAGCTGATACAATGTAGAGGAAAAGCTGAAAATATCAGATAAGAGTTAGTGAAACTTGCAACACAAAACCATATTCGTTAGTAAATAGGCTTTGTAGGCTAGCCTGGCCCAAACTTCTCTTCCAATAGTAATCAAACAAGATGAACACCGTCAGACTATAAATATTTAAAGCTTCGCTTGGCAGGTCAACGTTTAGGTCAGGCTAGCCTACCTACACGCCCGGTAGACAGATATAATCAACAATACGTATTCAATTATTTAAGTTGTTACAATATTTTCAACGCAAATGAATAAGGCAGTGAACAATAACCAAAAAGGCATTACCATTTCCAGCTTCCCTGCTTGACGCTCAGCATTAAAGGGACAGTGTGGCGAACAAGCCGGCAAGTTTACTTCCTGCGTCATTGGGAAAGGCACTTAGTAGAATTCCCCTAACTTAAAGTGGTATATAGATGGCCGGAAACTTGTAAGCGAGCTCGTTATAAGGCTTTGATCGCTTTCTTGTGATAGGAAGATAAATGCACAACTAACCCATGTTTACAATTTGAGCCCAGCATTCCTTTCCCCGGACTCAAAGGTCAGTTTCCAAATTGGACAATCACAAAACTATTCAATAAAACGAGTACAAACCAAATCAAATCTTTATTTCATTAGCGGTTTTACACCGATCACCGGCCCGGGAATCGAACCCCAGACCTCGCACACCGATAAGCGACATGCTTAAGATGGTTTCGATCACATGCACAAGATAAAATCTTTCTACCTCTTCCAAAGCAGTCAATTCGTGCCTCCTGACTTCCCGCACGAGAAGATTGAGCAAGCATAAACAAATTCTCAAACCGCTTTCTCATCTCTCTGAAATAGAAAAGAAACATTTAACAAGTCACATCATCATCTTCCAGTTTTCTATCTGGTGTGTTCCTCGTGACCGAGGTTGGCCGGATGCACCTCATTCCCTCAGCGTTCGCTCTCACTCCCTCTCTCCATCTTGTCCGATTTGCAGCCTCCTCCACCTCCAACCCAATTCTCTTTATATTCTCTTCAACTTGTCTCCTCTATGCCTGCTTTGGCCTTCCTCATACACAGGAACTTACAAAGTTGATTCACGCCTTTGGGTGTCGTAACCACGCCCACTCATATTTTTAACCCCTCTTCTTCTATCTGCATGCCTCAACGTTAATCGTTTTTCAGTCTTTTTTCTTGTACCGTAGTTATGTTTTTTTCATCGTATCGCATTCTTTATCGTGTTGACGGTGCGGAAATAAAAAGACTACAGCTAGTCCAGTGCAAACTTCACTGGAACGCGATTAGCAAAACTGCCTTGTCTGAATACAATATTAAATATGTGACGAAAGCTTAAGGAAGAAAATAAAGCCTCAGTAATTCTTAATGCTGGACGTTTTGACAACATAAATTCAGCTGTCATCATCAGTAGTAAAAGCAAGGCGGACATGCTGATGATGATGGCTTTATTTTTCCTCCTTAAAACTTTGTCTTAACCTTCCCATTCTTCTTTTAAACGAGACGGAATTACAAAAGTTAAGTCTGTAAGGTCAAACCATTTATTTATGTACAAGAATTCAAACAAGATAAAAGCTGAGTCATCCTGCTTCGGGATTACGTCCCTCATCAATGATAACAACTAGGGAGGACCATATCGAAAACCACACGACAAAATTACTCAATGAGCGTTTGGGCATTTAATGAAGTAAAAACGATGGCAGATGAAGAAAAAAGTAAAGAACGGACATATGATATCACATACATACAAGCCCACATGCTTCACCTGAGCGTGAGCGCATTCAAAGTTGAATTTTCTGACACAGATAGACAAGCTGGAGCCAGTTGACCTTCCAAGATACAGCCAGCTTGCAACCATAACGTCGTCTGGCATGTTTCAGTGTGTGGTCCCAGGTAACTGAGACAACCATGATCAAACTCTAGACAAATCAAGTAGTTACTCATCATTGTGCTCCATTATAAACTTCAACTTCATACAACAGAATTAATGAAGCTATGACTTACACCCAATTAACTATATGGGTCTCATCATAACGGTTGCATTGTATGGAGAATATTATCAATGCTCCCAACAAGAGCGAAGGAGTTAAAACGTCCAAGTTTGAGCGCATTTAAAGCATCAACTCACTTAATCCAAAGCAATCCAATTGAGCAGACTTGACCGTATATGCTCTTCTATTGACTGCACTCATATATTCTTGTAATTCACTAAAAATATGTATAATTTATTACTATAGTCAAGAAAAACAACTGCACAAAATTTAAAGACTGGCAAGGTCCATCTCCGCAGCTTAGCGCCTCGGCAACTCTGACTCCGAAGACACGTCGCAACGGCAGAGAGCCGTTGGCGACACTGTACCGAATTTGACCGGCCTGGGAATCGAACCCTACACGCACCGATAGCGATGCCGTTACCACTGAGCCAACTGGCTGGCAGATATTTAGGTCCTGTCGGCAGTAATCACTAAACAGTCGCTTTCTCGTGGCAGGAGGATAAAAATGAAGAAATCAATCTTCTCCTAATCACTCAGCAACTTACTACAATGACATTTCATCGAAGAAAGAATTCTGGAATCGCGTCATGTTGGTCGGACTCGCATAACCTTCAGGAAGACAACCAGAGTCGAGCCATATGTTCATGTAACACTGCAAACTGTTTGGACCGCGAAAAAACTGGCACTGGTCCGGGAAACCTGAGCAAAACAAACAAACTGTACCACGACCCAGAGGATTCTAATTTCTGCATTCAGTTGCGTATTTATCTCCCTATCACGAGAAAACGACCAAAGCGCTATAATGAGCTCTCTCAGGAGTGCAGATCACCGGTCTACCACACCAAGATAGGGAATCTCGTTAAGAGCCTTTCCCAACGGCGCTACAAGTAAACTTGACTGCCTTGTTACCAACACTGTCCCTTTAATGCTGAACGTCAGGCAGGGAAGCTGTGAATACCAATTTTACAACCATTGGTTTGACCCGACTATGAATCAAACCCGATTCTACAGCTCCAGAGGTGGACGATCTATCCACTCGGCCATCGGAGCTTTTAGGCACCTGTAGAGTGAAACAGCCTTTCGGATTTTACACAATTTTAGTGTCAGTGTGAACAGGTTTTAGCTAAAATTAATAAAGTGGCAAGTTCTCATACGTTAAGCCTCGTGCATTTACCCTTTCCACGTAACCCGTGACTCTCGGTTGTAGTTTCTGCATCATAATCAATTGTTTGACGTCATAATCACTTGAAAAAATCAATTATGATGCAGAACTACTACCAAAAACCACAAACCTAAAGCCCACGAAAATTGATTATGTGGGAAGGGCAAGTATCTTCCAAGTTTGAGTGTAGCAAGCAACGTCATCAGCAAAACTTCGCATAATGATTTTCACCACCAAAATTTGTACAAGAAAATTTTTGAAAAATTAATCAAGTTGAACTTGCAGTTACAACAGTCTGTTACTTGTCAAAAAAAATACACGAAAAGACTTCCACAATTTCAAAAAGTACTCGACAAACCAAAGTTAACAAATAACAACAAAAAAATACACAAAAGTCGAAATACCACTAGCACAAAAACTACAGCTAGTACCAGTCAATTCAATTTCATTGTTTATCGCAACACAAGTAATACAAACGAGAACATGAAAACAACAAAAAAACAAACTAGCGACTGGGAGGATGCGATAAGCCTTTGCGGTCATCAAGTCACACAGCCTCTTTTAAAGACAAATTTACAAACTGGACGAAATCAAAAACTTACGTAATCCGAAGCAGTTTAGTTGCGCACTAACGTCATCAGCAAAACTTCGCATGACCTCACCTTTTACGTAGGCCATGATGTCCCTGGTGACGCAATAAAGGATAGTTTACTAAAAAAATATTTTGACGATATACAAAAAACATTTGAAGAATGGCCAATAAAAAACACTGTGGCGCTCACGGCTCGCTACCGCAGCAGCGACGTTTCTTCGCGACACTGTATTTCATCCGCATTACTACAAATAATATTTCAGTGCATTGTATAATTGATTGGTGATACAGAACTTATGAATAGCTTTGAAAAACGCTATTTTCGCATTAAGCTTCAAGAAACGCTCTGTCTTTACTCTTTTGTTTAGCTCTGGTAAAAGCAGTTTGTCCCAGAAGCTTTTCGTGACGCACTCGTTAGTGGGTAATTGCATCATAGTAGATGCACTCGTCATTGGCTAATGTACCACCGCTTCGCAGACGTCCGAAACTGTTATTCATCCAGTACCAGGCCTTGCTCTTCGTTCTCAATATGACGCGATTATCCACTATGACGCGACTGACGAGTGCGTCACGAAAAGCTGGGACAAACTGCTTTTTTCATTGCTATTCTGAAGTGTAGTTTTCACAAAATATTGATGCTATCTTACCGCAAGTTCGTGTTGTCTAATCTTCCTCTCGCATTCTTGGTGAGATTGGTCACATAACCATGACCTCTCACATCACATCCACCGTTCATCCATATTGAAGCAATACATCGGTCACTATGAGGGCCACGGTAATACATACAACCGACTGGGAATTCTGAAAGATTTAAAACAGTTACTCATTGAGCTCTAGGATAGTCCCAGTGTACTTTATCGACTCGATTTTTTCATTTTTATCCTCCTGTCACGAGAAAGCGACGGAGGCGCTATACATAGGACAAATCCAAACTAGCTTAGGAGTTGCTTTGTTTCCAAGTTTTCCGGTTGAGTTTTGCTTCTGACTTCATTAATTTGCTGCTTGTTAGATTCCACCAAACAGGGATAGTAATCGTGAAGCATCTTGTTCAAGGACGCAAAAGCGAGGCTAGAGTGGGAGTTGAACCAACAACCTTGCCTTCATGGCCGTCGCAAAAACAACGCTTCGAATCGAACAACTACGCCACGCTGCAGACAAATCAACGATTGTTTAGTTGGTACAACAGCTTTTACGCAGAGCTTAGCGCACATAACCCGCTAAACTTTTCAAAACCGCTTTACTCTTAGCAACAAGAAAATCAATGAAGTTTACACTGAGAACGAATGAACAAAAGCTGTCAACACAACAAGTGCAATGATTTCAAATCTTCATTATGCTAGCGGTATTACGCCAAAGCGTGTATAGCTAGAGGCAGGATCCATCTCAGCGGCTTAGCGCCTGGGCATCGCAGCTTCGAAGAAACATCACAGCGGTGGCGAGCTGTTGACGAAACTGTGTCCGATTTAACCGGTCCCTGAACAGAACCCAAGACCTACCGAACCGGTAGCGATATCTCTCGCCACTACCTTAACCGGGCGCGTACAACGATCTACACACTACGTTTTAGCACTTTGTTGAAAAAGCTTACCAAGACCAAAACAATTAAGTTGAGCGCTGTAATTGCGCAGCACACCAACTGCTTGATAATGCAACAACTCCAACTGAGTCTGCAGCTCTCTGTAAATGAAGAACAAAATAAGCTGTCAGAAAAAAGCAGCCAAGAATACGTTTAGCAAGACCAGCATAGTAAACAAATAAAACTGCCGGCTTGTTCGCCACACTGTCCCTTTAATGCAAAACAAAAACAAGGTACACAATTAAATATGAGAAGAAAATATCTCAAGGAGAAAAAATGAAGCCGCAGCAAATCTTAAACCTGGACGTTTCGAAAACATAGATTCATCTGTTATCTTCAACAGTGTAAGCAAGGCAGTGCAAAACTAAACAAGATAGCTGTGAATACCAATTTCTGAGTCACCGGTTTGGCCAGACTCGCTCGGAATCGAACCGCAAGTCCACTGCTCCAGAAAAACATGATCTATCTATTCTATATACTCAGCAATCTGATCGCTGACAATCCGAAGCTGCTCTTTATTCCACTTCGTTCATTCACCAGGAAATGGGAAAGGATAGAACCTTTACCTCACCAAAGTCTTGGAGTGGGTTAAGTACAGCAAAATTGTATGAAAAATCAAATCAAATCTGTATCATGCTCGCGGTATTACGCCGAATCGTGTAACGGCTCCGAAGGAACATCGCGGGGACCATCTCCGCCGCTTAGCGCCTGGGTAACACGGCTCCGAAAGAACGTCGCAGCGGTGGCGACACTGTGTCCTATTAAATCGGCCCGGGAATCGAACCACAGATCTCCCGGATCGATAGCGATGTCTTCAACTACGGAGTGACAGGCCGGTCATATCTGCGATGTTTTCTCACTAATTTAAAGAAAAGTACCTCAAATTGAATCTAGCTATATCATCTCTTCTGTTCGCAGTTAGATTACTGGCAGATAAGAAACCTTCCTCTATACACCCTGATGAGAGGTAGATGCTTCTGTAACAATCATCCGAGTTTCGACCAATGTAAGAAGTACATCCGAGTGGAAAAACTGATAATACACAAGGATAAGCCTTCATTATATTCGCGGTATTACGCCGAAGTGTGCAATGAGTGGCGTGGCTTATCTACGCAGCTTAGTGTCTGGGCAACACAGCTACGAAGAAACATCGCAGCAGTGGCGAGCCGTTGACGACACTGTGTCCGATTTGAATGGGAATCGAACCGAAGATCTCCGACGCAGGCAACGATTTCGTTAACCATTACTCATTCTAGACTCCAGTTGAAATTAGTCCTTCGTCGACATTTACATATTGGAAGAAATTCAATTTGGATTTTTAACAAAATAATCATATACGTACATGAAATTGATATACATAGTTAAATCAAGACAAATACGAAAAAACATGAATATAATGAAGAAAAATTGGCAAGAAGTTCAAGCACAACTGGGACGCCTAAAATTAGAGTGGACCAAATCAAAAAATCAAGTTTCGAGAAAATCGACTTTAAAGTTTTGAAGTATTTTGCTTCATAACTATAAAAATAATCTGTGTCGTATTAAGTTTGGTGGTTTCCAATTATCTACTATTCAAAACAAACCAACTAATAATTTTTTTGTTTTTCTGTCTTTTCTTTTTATTTTTTTATTTTTATTTTAGCACTTGGTCCATTATAGCATTTGTGAAGGAGCAAAATTTATCGGGCCAAATCAGTTTGGCCCACAAAATGTTAGAAAAATTACAAATAATACAATGGACCAAATCAAAAAAAAAAGTTTTAAAAAATGTTTACCAGCGTAAAATCAACGAAATGCTTTAAAAACGAGCTGTTACTAATATATTACAATCAAAATCAATAAGAAGTTGAAATTTTGAAAAAGTCTCGTGTTGTATTTGTAAGAAATTATGTGCTTCAAAAATGTTTTTGTATCAGCCGTCTCAAATCTATTAGCATAAAGATAAAACCACTATTGTACACAACATGCTGTGATATTTACCCAAAGGACATCTACATAATTTTTAAACTGATCCTTAATTGTGTTATATCAATGTAGTACTCTGAATTGTTATAGCAATGGCCACTTAAATGTAAATCAAGAAAAGTGGACATAGTAAATGATAATGGGGATTACAATTTACTTTCGGAAAATAATATTTATTGCAACAAACAAACAAATGTCAGTACAGCAAATTGGCTTTAAACACAGCCTGTTAATGTGAGCAAAAAAGTCTCAGAGTTGATGATAAAAATTGAATCAAGGTTTTTGGCAAAAAGAACTTTTGAAGAGCCGTTGTGTTAGATCAAACTTCTTCTGGAAACACCTCGTCTTCTTCACTTTTATCATGACGAATAGCTTTGTATTCGTCATGATAAACTTGCGGGATGAATTTCAATAGCTGCATACGATCTTTGTATTTCAACCAGTTTATTCGGACGCCATTGGGGTTAGCCAGCGCCATACTTCGCAAAGAATTTATTGCCAAATTTCGTTTTGTCAGATCCACTTTTCTCACCCTCTCTTCACTAAAATTATATCGGAATAAAAATCCCGTTAGTCCTTCCTCGTATACCATTTCGTGAATTTTATTGGAACTAAACACCTCGCCATCTTCGTCCACTCTTCTATTTGCCAATGATTCCGTTAATTTTTTTGCCTGAAAAAAATCTTTTGACTCCATTTTGTGGACATGAAACTTTTTCGTTTTTCTCTCATTCTTCATCATTTCAACATACTCTTCAGGAGAGTATATTCCCACGGCGTGTTTTTTCTTTTTTTCAATATGGCTGAAATTCGTGTCGTTGGGCAGAAAAGAGTGCCCACTCCAAAGATATCTGTGGGTCACTTTCTTAATGTTGAGGTCACTGTCATTGACCAACGTGATCAAAGAAGCTGTCATGTTGAAGTTCCTATTCTGGCCACCGCAAGTATCTGACCACAAAACAAGTTCAGGCCATGTCGATGCAATGCTGCGCAGAAATTTTAACATACAGCTGATCACTTCAACGCTGCCACGCTTTGCTGTGCCTTCTGTCCAACAATACATGTAGTAAGCTTGATTGTTAACGGTGTGGTTGAAACCCTCATTGTACAGCCAGAGCTGCCGCAAATAGAATACTTTATTTGTTTGAATGTACGGCAAAGGCAAGGTCTTTTCCATATCAAAGCTCACAGTATACGGCTTAGAGCAATCTTCTTTGAATTTTCTTCTGGCATCTTCTACCCACTTGTGATGAGTTTGGAGCTTATCAAGCTGCCCACTGTGCTTTAGCTCATCGCAAGTTGCACAGCAATCTGTCGATGGAGTATGAATTTTTAGAGAAAGCTCTTTTTTCCAGAATGAAAGAAACCACTCGTATGTTGGCAATGCATCCCCGAAGTTTTTACTGGAATTTTCTTTCCACATATTATAGACGTCAATTTTTTTGACGTTTGGTGCCAAGTATCTCAAATCTGCATTATCTTTATAATGTGAGCGGTATTTTGGAATTTTCGCAATAAACGCTTTCAAATCATCTTTAATTTCATCCCTGACGCCTTGTTGCTTGCCATGCATTCCTCTCTTATCTTTTTCCATAATCGTACCATCTTGCTTTTTCTTAAGCAACCTATCCAAACGGCCCGAGCTAATCCCGTAAGTATGCAAAAATACCATCTTGCAGACTCTCTTGTTGTTTACAAAATAATTTCAAGAATTTACTTTTGGCCGCAGTTTGGCGCCAGATTTGTTCGCGGTTACTTGAGTTTTCTTTGGAAAGACGGCGACATTTTGAGCCAAATTGTAGTTTTGAGCATTGAAGTCTCCCAAACTCCAAAAATCCTCAAAAATTGATTTGCGTTCCTCATGACTTACAGACTTGCAGTCAGTAAACACACATGCGCAGTTGTATTCTAAAAAAAAGTGGATACAATACTAAATTAATGTTCTGATTTTGCCTTTAACTGTGGAATCATATTAGTTGTTTGGGAAGACAAGAGTGTGCAGTTTGTTTGAGAGACGACGACATAAAAGAGTCGTCGTCTCTCAAACAAACAGGCTGCAGTGGTTTTATTCAAATACATTTATAAAAGACAGTCATATACATTAAAATATAAGTATCTGTAACTAGGCAATGTTCTTGCTTAACAAGAATGGCTTTATCGAACTTCAGCTTATTCTAATTTCAGTATTGCTGTTGCGATTTGGCTTGGTTTCAGTAGGTCTATTATTTATGTTAATAGCAATTTAATGTTTTTTTGTTTTTCTTTCTCAAATTAATATAAATTAGATATGCTTAATGTGTGTTCTATTTACTTTACAACTTAACTCACCATCGTAGCTCTTCGCTGCAACTGTAACTAAGCCCTCCTTATTCTTTCTGGAATATTCTTGCCCTAAATTCCGCTTTATTTTTCTACTTTTGGCCGAAGTAACTACTGCTTCACTGGACTTACGTTTTAGATCTGAAGAAGTAAAAGTTGTTATTGATATCGTCAAAACAATCCGAAAGCCCGGTGCCACTGAAAACTTAATAGCCCTTCCACAAACAAAAATGAAATTCAATATTTAACTTCGTGATAGCAATTGACCAAAACCAGCCAAAGGCGTATTTTTGTCAATTTATGCTAACGGAACTACATGGCTGAAAAAATTAAGCTAGAAGTCATGGCACATAGTGTGAGATTTACGTCAAGGGATGTTTTCAAAACAGTCAGGATTATAAGAATTTCCAAAAAACACCTTTAAGCTTACTCGAGCATAGTCGTAAATTTGCTTTTTTCCATTTTAATATTGCGCCCACGCAAAACTCATCCGGAACCTCAATCTCTTCGACTACACTACTAACTAAAATCTTTACTTCATTTTCTCCAACGCTATGTCCATGGCATATTTCCCTAGTCATGACAGTAGTTTTTCCTGTAGAAAAGAGTAAGATATAAAGCACTATGCAAAAAGTGCTCATCATCTGACTCTTACCTAATCATTATATCATTGTCGTACACATAGTACACTTTATCTGTGGGGCTATCCACCTTTTGGTTTTCTGCTGCATCTGTGCTTATCGTCACGCTCTCCTCTTTTTCACTCTTGCTAGTTTCTTCTTTCATCGTCCTTTCATCTTTCTGAACTCCTTCATCACATCTACAGATTTCTGGGTGTACTACTGCATCTGTGCTTACCGTCACGCTCTCCTCCTTCTCATTCAAGGAAATGTCAAGCTCATAGTTGCTTTTTTCTTTACAGTTCTTTGACACTTCATTATTGACTTGGGTTTTGTACAGTTTTCGAAGCTTCTGCTGGTTCAAGTTGATCACATTTTTTGCGTTCACTTTATCATTATTTATTTTGTTATCAGGCACTTTTAACAATATATCGTTGCAAACCCATTCATCGTGACGTCTGTTCCATCCCATGTAATAAATTAAACTTTTTGTAATCCCAGTTTTTTTAATTTTGGCGCGATAAGCGACACTTAGTGATTTATCCGGAACATATACAAAATTCTTAACAAAGTTGAATTTGTCAATGCGATCAGGTTCTTGACAAGAGTTGTCAGAGATGCCATCGATATTTTGCAAGGATAAAGAAAAATTAGGATCACTCATCACAACAATTTCACTTTTAACCCGTTTTAGAATACTTGCTACAGTAATTCAATGCTGCAAAATCAGTATGAGTAAGCATGAACACTGAACAGTCCCGTAATAAATAAGATTTAATTACATTAAAGCATGAATTTCCTCATTTTCAAAAAAAATTAGCGTGTATGGCCCAAACAAAAAAGAATTAGAGCAGGTTTATCTTAAATTATTTTCATTTAAACTGTTTGTCGTTGTAACGTATCAACTTTAGTAAGGCGCTCGTGTACCACCTGAAACGCTCTTGCGAAACTGGTAGGCTGTACAGAAAGTTGCCACTGCATTTCAAAAAAATACCGCCAGTTATGACGTAATTCGCGCGGAAAAAATCACACCGATAATCTTAGCTACATTGTCGTAGCAAACAAACTCGTTTCTTTTATGAAATAGCGCTTTTGGGTGGACCATGTCTTCTTTTTGGGTGGACCATGTCTTCTTTTTGGGTGGACCATGTCTTCTTTTTGGGTGGACCATGTCTTCTTTTTGGGTGGACCATGTCTTCCTTTTGGGTGAACCATGTCTTCGTACATTTCAAAAACTCAATAAAAAAAACTTATGAAAAAAGGACCATATAAAGTCGGACCATTTCCAATAAGTCAAAAAGTTAACATTAGCTAATTGTAAACTGGACCAACGCCATTTGGACCACTATTATGCTGTATAAAATAAGACTTCACGGACCAAATTAGTTTGGTCCAACCTGTTAGTTGAATTTATCGCTTCAAAAACTTGTCACCACAATCTACTGATGCAACTGCGTTAGAAAATGAACTTATCTCAAAATCGGACCAAGTCGACTTGGTCCACTCTAATTTTAGGCGTCCCAACTGAAGGTTGTCAAATTTTCATGCAGAAAGTGCTTGATGCGTACGCAAGTCAGAACTATAACTCAATTATTTATCTTCACAACTAATAGCATACACGTTACACATTACACTGTGTTTCACGCACAAAACCATCATCACGGGGCTTATTTAAATAGAAATTCTCAAGCTTATTTTTTGGCCGTAAAAATGGCAGAATACTGCAATCAAAGTCATATTTTTAGTAAAAATCTATTTAAGATATTTGTATTTACCTAAACCGTAGCAATCTAATTGAGCTTGCACATTTCCAAACGCAGCCATGGAAGGGTACAATTGTATGTGCGCGCCAAGTTGACTAAAAACAAACAACTTCATATTCTAAGCATGTGTGTCGCAGTATTCAGCGAAAGCAAGATGGAGCGGAAGGTCTAGAGCAGAGGTTTTCAACCAGGGCCATTGGCCCATCTAGAGGCCACAGGACATTTATTAGGGAGCCACAAAAGCAAAATTCATTACCCATTAAGGGTAATTAAACATTTATGGTTGGTGACAGAAAAGCTTTTTGCTGAGCGAAGAGCTACTGATGTTGAGAGTCTGTAGAAGAGATCCACAAAACATAAAAGCTCGAGAACCACCGGTCTATAGCGATAGCGAGGAAGGCCGAAGTAGACATGGAGGAGACAAGTTGAAGAGAGTGTGAAGAGACTTGGGTTTGAGGTAAAGGAGGCTGCAAATCGGACAAGATGGAGAGAGGAAATGAGGTGCATCCGGCCATCCTCGCTAACGCAAACCAGCTAGTTCTATTTTATACCAAGTTACGTTAACTCGTTTCGTTGTAATTACCGCAGATTGAGTTCACTGTAGACAGCAATGTCGGCATAAGTGCTGTTAAACAACGGTTCAGCATGTCCCACATCCAAACAGCCCACTGCTATCCAGTGAGAATATATACACAAGCGAGAGTGTGGACCACGGTAGTAAGTACAACCGACCGGAAACACTAAATTCAACAATTCATTTACTTTTCATGAGTCATACTTTTTGATACTAATTGAATAACGCATTTGGACAAAGTGCTAATAATTATATCTTTTCTAAGCAACACAAGACAAGACCTTAGCCATTCTGTTTCGAGATTACGTTTCTCATCAGCGATAATAATCAAGGAGGACCATATCAAAAATCACGCAAAAATTTTTTTTCTTAATACTTGTATTAATAAAACTAGTTAATAGTAGTAAATACTAAATCAGTGCCAGTAAATAATAATAACAATAAATATTTAGTGCGCAACCGTAAAGTGAAGCCAAAAACATTGTCAATAAAATTGAAAATTTATGAAGTTATTGAATGTAATTGCCTTTAAATTAGCGTCAACGGCATGTGTTTGTGACGCACAAAAACATGATGAAAAATCAAATCTTCATTACACACGCGGTATTACGCCGAAGCGTGTAACGAGTGGCGGGATCCATCTCCGCGGCTGAGCGTTTGAGCAACACAGCTCCGAAGTAACGTCGCAGCGGTGGCGAGCCGTTGGCGACGCAGTGTCCGATTTGACCCGCCCGGGAATTGAACCTCAGACCACCCGCACCGATAGCAATGCCTACACAACTGAGCTAGCCTGCCGGCTACAAAAACAAAGATCTCCAAGAAAATATCGCACCTGCTAATATTTCAGTCTCAAGAACGTAATTTACTATAAGAAATCCGCTGACTCATTTATGTGATGTTGTTAAGCAGCAAAGTACTTACATAAACCATAGCAATCAAGTTGAGCTTGTCTGTTATTCCTTCTCGACATTCCGATAATATTTTCAACCCATTCCCCAACTTCTCTGTAAGTTATAAACATTGCCAACACTGCGGAAGGTTATCGGTTCGATTCCCAGGCTAAGCAAATCGGACACAGTGTCGGCAACGGCTCGCCACCGCTGCGATGTTTCTTCGGAGCTGTGTTGTTTAGGCGCTAAGCAGCGGAGCACTACTCAGTACTCACTACACGCTTCGGATAATACCGCGTCCGCGAGTGTACTGAAGATTGGATTTCGACTTTACAAACAGCTTAAATCAACAACTTGCCACACATTCGCCATAAACTAGCCAAACACGAAAGTTGTAATGTTGTACAGCAGAACAGGCAGCAATAAATAAAGCCGACAACACGGGTTCAATTCTCGGATAGATCGAACAAGACACAGCACTGCAACCAGTTGGTAAATACAAAAATATAAGCCTATCTCATATATGCCGTTCGGCTTAGGCTTACCGCTTTAAGAGCTGAGTAACGGGCCCCTCTCTGAGGTTATCTCCTAAACAACACAACTCCAAAGAAATATCGCAGTGGTAACGAGCCGTCGACGAAACTGCGTGCGCTTTAACTAGCGAGGGAATCAAACCCGAACCGATAGTAACCAGAGCGATTAACAGACCTCCTGGACAGATAACGAACCACTGTGCCAACGGGCTTAATTATGAGAAACCCCCTAATTACAAACGCTCACGCAATAACAGTTGCATACTTACGTAATAGTGAGTGTATCAAGTACACATCTCTCTTCATTGGTGAACATTCTCGGATATTTTTCTCCTTCATCCAAGCAACCTTGTTCCAACCATATGCTTATATAACATTCAAGGTCATGACCTCCTCGGAAACTGGTGCATCCCCGGGGGAATTCTAAACAATTCATTCAAAACTGAAACATGTTTATTTCATAGAAAAATATTCACACGTTTATTTCAACAACAACAAATTATAAAACTTCTTACTAATTTTGAAGACTTCTAATTACTCGATTTGACATCGTTTAAAATAAAAATTTGCTGCATCTTTTTATAAAAAAACGTCGTCCGCGCTCGGAACAGATAAAAAAAATCGACGCAATTAATGCGCAGGCAGGTTCGCACAGTAGTCAAAGAAATCGTTATCGATGTCTGAGATACGAGGTTCGATTGCCGGGCCGGACAAATCGGACACACTGTCGCCAACGGCTGTTCATCGGAGCTGTGTTGCCCAGGCGCTAAGCTGCGAAGATTGATTCCGCCACTCGCTATGCGCTTCGGCGTAATACGCGAGTACTCAGTATAATGAACGTTTTCTTTGTTTTTATAGACAATGAACTTACCCAAGCCAAAACATTCCAATTGCGAAGAGGAAAAAGTGGGAGTGGTTTGAAAGATCATCGTAAACTGGTCGCGTACTTCTCTGGAAAACATTCACAACCAGTAAAAACTAATCACTAATGCAAGGAATGCTTAGGTAGGATTATTCGGCGGGTCTGACTGACTTTGAGAACAGGTAATTCCGGTTCAGTCTTTATCAAACCGGAAACCGCGAAGAAGTTGTGGAATTTTGATTTGGTATTGATATAGCCGAGGCCAAATGGAAGCCAGCAAATGCACCCATCGCATTGAACTATGCTCGTAAATTTGATACATAATTTTTGCTTGTTTTTTCAGCATGCGCAGCTGGTCTAATAAACATAACATTTTATGTCAAACGCTAATACTGCTAAGCTACTGTTTAGGCTGCTGAACCAGAATATTAATGTTGAAATTTACGCGGGACCGCGAGTGATCGAAAAAATGGTACAGGGAGTGCAGACCAAAATTTTGAAGTTTGAAAGCCACTGTTCTAACACTAATGCAAACCCCTAGCTCTTAGCCTAAACCAAGCTTAAGCTGTATTTAGGTCGAGTTGTTGCATGCCAAGTAGGTCGAGCCGACAAGCCCTGTCTCGGCCACGTAAAACTTACTGGAGGTAGAGTTACGAAGTACCTTAGGTTCAGCGAATCGAGCAACGGTAATTGTCCATTTGTCATATTCCCAGGGAATAAAGTGCCTTTCTCCGTGCAACCAACCTCGCGCCATATTGTGTTGTAACACCTGGCATTGTTACGTCCTTGATAACAACAACATCCAAGCGGAAACACTAATAAACAAACAAAGTTGTTGACAAGTTGAAGTTGAAGAGAATAGAAGATACTGCTATATGTTTTGAAAGCTGCAGATGAAATCCCACCAATTAACTTGTTCAAAGAGCGAATACGTATTATCATGGACGGATAACGGGGGAAGCTTTGGGGGCTACAGTCCGGGGTCCCCCAGCTAATCTCGTCCTCTAAATTAAAAAAACTCATGTCTGGTCGGCAAAAAAGCATGGAGTCCCCTGAAAAATCAGCTCGCCCCGGACCCCCAAAGATCTTCATACGTCCCTGTTTGAATCACTGGGTTTAACGAAGTTCAAAACACGACTGAAGCTAAACCAAGAAAATGCCGAAATAGCAAAAAGAACTAAAGGAAGCAATATATAAAACGAGCAACGACAAAATATTCCACGTGCACCAAATCCTGGTTGAAAGAATGAAAATATTAAAAAAATACTTCTATCAACGAAATAGCCTAGCGATACCGCGCGTACGTTACAGATCCTACGTAACAGGTTCGATTCACGGCTGGAGCAGATTGTATTTGACATATACAAGGAGATTGTTGACTTGAAAAGCGCAAGCTCACTTCGTGATCTCCCTCAATTATTTTTGAATTTTCATTTTAATATAGTTTGAAAATATCTTTAGTCAATTATTTGCTGATAAAATAATGTTGAAGCGATACGAAAGCAAGACAAAAGTTAAACGGTCAAGCTTTTCTGGCGGAGTAATGCTACATGCTAGAATAGACAAAGTATTTACCAAGTCCATAGCAGTCCAGCTGGGCATCGGCATTTCCGCTCCGAGCAAGTGAAACGGTGTAATCCACCATCGCCATCACATCACTACAAAACATGTTTGTAAGCAATAACAACAAGTCAACAACAATAACATAGTAACCTAAATCAACTCAGATGGCCGAGTGGTAAGAGCGTCTGCCTCGGGAGCTGTACACTTGGGTTTGAATCCGATTTCGGTCAAACCAATGACTTTACCATTGGCATTCACAGTTTCCCTGCTTGACGCTCAGCATTAAAGGGACAGTGTGGAGAACAAGCCGGAAAGTTTACTAGTTGTGCGGTTAGGAAAAACACTTAGCGAGATTCCCCCATCTTACAGCGGTAGACAGGTGGCCGGAAACTTCTCAGCGAGCTCGTTATAGCGCTTTGATCGCTTCCTCGTAATAAGAGGATTTAAATCGCATTTACGCAAACCTAACAAATTTTTGTGCAATATTTCGTTTCAACTCACCGCAACGTCAATTGATACAAGTAACCGATCTGACTGGTCGATCTTTTCACTGGAGCAAAGTTTCCCTCGGCAACGCAGCCGCCATTCCTCCATAATGTTTCGTAACAAGCAAGGTTCTGGCTTCCAAGGTACAAGTCGCAATTCTTTGGAAAACCTACAACAAAGCTTCATAATAAATTGATTTCACAAAAAAGTTATGTTCAGAGTGGCCATCTCTGTCAACCTCTCAGTCACAAAGTAACTGATCGTTCTATTTTTTCTTCTCACACGAGAAATTAGCATTACTAACATGCAGATGGATGAAAAAACGACATTACCATTATGTACATAAAAGATTCAAACTCAAAATCAAATCTTCATTATACTCGCGGTATTACGCCGAAGCGTGTAACGAGTGGCGGGTCCCTCTCCGCGGCTTAGCGCCTGGTCAACACAGCTCCGAAAACACATGGCAGCGGTGGCGAGCCGTTGGCGGCCTTCAATTTGACCGGCCCGGGTATCGAACCACAAAGCAGCAATGATAGCGATGTGTTTAACCACTACGCTGAATCATTAACTTGCTAACTGCAATTCACAAAACAAAAAATTAAAAGATAACTCTGCTTACCAGGAGCATAACTTATCACGAACTAAAACAGCTGCTATGCTGACAAAAAAACACTTACTCAATCCATAACAAAGAATTTGGCTTCGGTAATCGTCGACTGAATCTAACATTAACGCAACCATTGACGCTCTCACTTCCCTGTAAGTATACCGAAGCATTGAAGATGCTATTTGTTCAACGCTCTCACTTAATTATAACGTTCAACAATTAAACTTTGCCAAGCGTTTTGCATCAAGGTGTTTCAGTGACACTTACCATAGATTGAGAGTTTTATATTGCGCTAAATTCAAGTTCGAGGTAGTGGAAGGGTATCCCAAACCTTCTGGAACACATCCAACGCTTTTCCATATTGTACTCAAACATTCCTTTCTATGTGGACCAGAGTAAGCAAAACAGCCAGTTGGGAACTCTGTAAAATTTCAGTTTTATACTGCCTTGCATACTGCGTATGATGACAGTTGAATCTATGTTGTTGAAACATTCAGTTTTAAAAATTACTGCGGCTTCATTTTTTCCTCCATAAGCTATTTTCGTCTCATATTTATTGTATTCCGAAGTTGATTGGTAGCCGCTAGGGGAATTAACTTAATGCTTCTATTGCCTACTCGCCGGCCAACATTGACTTCAACTGCAAAAACTAAAATCAAGCAAAGACCTACCTATACCAAAGCAATTTTTCTGTGCACTTCTATTATAGAAGTTGTTGCTGTTGATGGCAGATTGATACAAATCGTGGTAGATTTCTCCGATGATTCTGCGAAAAAATTAAAATTTTTCTACGATTCAAACACACAAGTCCAAAAAATGCACCCATAGTAGTAGTAGTAATTGTGTTTTATACTTCCACACCATCAGCATGATAAAGATAACGATAAGATGGAGGAAATGGAACAACGGCACAAAAAAAGGGAAACGGCAACACAACGAATAACGTTACGGCATGCAGGCAGGAGAAAAGGAGTTAAAAAAACAAGAGTAGGCAATAGGCGTGCTTGCAACACCCAGACGTAGCAAAAATTTGCTTTAAAAAGAAAAGGCATGATTAATGCTGTTACCTCAAATTTGCATTAATTGGAGTAAAATCTGCTCCGCCAATAGGCGATAGTTCCCCGTCAGGAATACAGTTTGCTTCAATAAACATGTTGAAGTAGCAATTTAATGGGTGCGGAGGGTTGTAGGTTCTACACCCCGGTGGAAAACCTGTACAAGTCATCAATGAGATAAGAAAATCAAATCTTCATTATACTGGCGGTATTACGCTGAAGCGCGTAACGAGTGGCGGAGTCCATCTCGCGGATTAGCGACAGGGTAACACAATCTCGTAGAAACGTCGTAGCGGTGGCGAGACGTCGGCGACACTGTGTCCGCTTTGACCAGCCTGGGAATTGAACCACAGACCTTCTGTGCCAATAGCGGTATCTTTATCAACTAAGCCAACCGACTGGTACCAATAACATCAGTAAGTAGCACTGCAGCCTAAAACTACTTACGCATGCCATAACATGACGTTTGAGAAGAAGCATCGAACATGGAATTCGCTATTATCGATTGAAAGCTGGAACGGAGGTCTCTGAGAAAGAATATAATCAATTTGAACTCTGTGAGGACATGATCCTCATTGAATATTGAGGTTTGCAGTAACACCGTAAATATCATCATCACCCCGCTTTACAATAGTTACTGACCACCTGTCTAACACTGCAAGACAGGAGAATCCCGTTAAGTGTCTTTCCCAACAGCACAACATGTAAACCTCCCGGTTTGTTCTCCACACGAGTGGTAAGAGCTAACAGCTCAGATGGCCGAGTGGTATGAGCGTCCACCTCTGGAGAAGTAGACTCGGGTTTGATTCCGAGTCGGGTCAAACTAACGACTTTAAAATTGGCATTCGCAGTTCCCTGCTTGACGCTCAGCATTAAAGGGATAGTGTGGAGAACAAGCCGGTAAGTTCACTTGTTGTGTCGTTGGGAAAGGCACTTTACGGGATTTCCCTATCTTGGTGAGGTAGAGAGATGGCCGACAACTCCTAAGTGAGCTCGTTCGAGCGCTTGATCACTTTCTCGTAATAGGAGGATAAACATGCAACTAAATACAAATACACTGTTCCTTTAATGCTGAAGGTCAAGCAGGGAAGCTGTGAATATCAATTTTAAAGTCATTGGTTTGACCCGCTTCGGAATCAAACCAGAGTCTACAGCTCCAGAGACAGATGATCTATCCACTCGGCCATTTGATCCGTTGGATCGATGAGTTACCTGTAGTTCAACCTTCCTAAGTTCTCTTGCTGAAATGCTTTCAACTTCAGCGGTTCCATAAATCCCCTGTCCAAGCAACCAACATCAGACCACACAGCCCGCAGGCAGTCCACAGAGTGTGGACCATAATAATCAGTACACTGGATAGGCCACGCTGTAAGTACACGTAATTTGTTCTGTAATGACTACACTAGCGAAATTCTTAACTCGAAAAGATAACAAACGTATTAAATTAAACCGGACAAAAAAATCAAATTTATGGTTTCAAAATGTCAAATAGTTGGCTCCCTAGTTTGATAGTTATTTTACGCAAGATATAATCTGCATGAGAACGACATCAACATTACGTTATGGTATTTACATACACAGGAGTTTGGTATCACATAGCTCCCGAAACATAGGAGCGAAAATACATCAAATAGAGTCAAATAATTCCGAGGAAAAACGTGTAACGTTGAAAAATGATAATATTTTCAACTCAGCTAACAGGTCTTGGTAAATGTCTTAGTTTTCTGAAATAAGCAACTTACTGATTCCGTAACATTGCAACTGCGCTTCACGTACATTCAACGTGGCTCTGATCTGATATGACATCATAATTCGTTTCACTCCACTGAAAACATTAGTTTGTAAAGTACTCGGTTCGAATCCTATTAAGTGTGTCGCTAATCAATTAACGTAAATCGTTTAACCACTTAAAACAAGTTTGAAAAACGCTGTTTTCGCGTTAGGCTTCAAGAAACGCTCTGTCATAACTCTTTCGGGTAGCTTTGAAAAAAGCTGTTTGTCCCAGAAGCTTTGAAACTGCTTTTGAGCTCATTTTATCTACCTTCAAATACAGAGTTATCAGTAGCATACAAGATATTTAATTAATTATGTTAACGGTAGCGTGATTCACATTTACTCTTTCCACATGTCCAGTTCAACTGGTTCCAAACATCCACAGACTTTCGGCATCATAAGTAATTCTTTGATCTCATAGTTAACACAAGTGATTATGATATCAAAAATGTGATACAGAAAACCCATGGGCATTTGCAACCACTTAAAACTGGACATGCGGACAGGGTAATGTTTTCTTGTGGTCAATCATCTTCGTCTCTAACTTGACACCAATAGATTCACAAAGAAGCTTTGTTATGAAACAATAACACTCATAATAAAATGTGAGATAAGAATCACCGCAAGTCGTTGTTCATGTAAATGACTAGCGCAGATGCATCGAGTTTTCCAGGTTGCGCTTCTCCTTCAATCAAACAACCCACTTCCTCCCATAGCGTATCAAGACAAGCTGGTAGATGAGGACCTCTGTAAGTGGTACAGCCTGCTGGAAAACCTGAAAAAGTATATAATGTGCTTCTTTATGCAACATGAGCAGAAAGAAATGACAGCAGAAATATATGGAAACTTAATTATTTATTAATTAATATTATAAATTACTTAATATATTTTTAGCTATTTCCATCCGCAGCAAACAGTATTTATAATGTTGTCTTTGTTTTTTTTTTCGGAATTAATCTAGCAAACTACATTTGTCTGTTCTTCGCTTTTAGTTTTTCTCTGTCGCAACTGCTATCCTTTTCACTGTATTGAATGCCCAAACGCCAGATTGAGTAATTCTGTTGTGTGGTTTTCGATGTGGTCCTCCCTAATCGTTATCACTGATGAGGGAAGTAATCCCGAAACAGGACGGCTCAGGTCTTATCTTGTAGAAACTTAATTACAAACATCACAGCCATGAAACAACTAAAAACACTTGAGCGGACGTTTCGGTTCACTTCTGGTGCCATTGTCAACGTTATGGCTGATGCTGGGCTGGGTCTCATGCCACGGTGCAAAAGCAAAAATATAGAAACTTGTCAGCGGCATGACCTAAAGACAAAGCGCAGTGTACAGATCTTATACGGGTTCGATTCACGGCTGGAGCCGAACGCACTTGACATCGAGTAGCTGCTGACTCGAAGAGCGCAAGCTCACTTCGCAGTCTCCCTCAATTACTGTTGACTCAACAAAGTCAACAGTGTTGAGTTTTCCGCTCAATATAGTTTGAAAATATCCTCATTATTTCTGCGAGCAAATCTACTTACTTAATCCAAAACAGTTTCGTTGAGAATCAGCATCGCCCGCCAGTGCTTTGCTATTATAAGATTGGAATGAAAAATCGACATCTCTACAACAGATATCATTGAAGTCACTTTTATGCACAATATTACCATGGCAAATGAAAACGGGTAGGGTCGTAATTAAAAACACCTCTGTTGGGGTATGGGGTCGGGGGTTCGATTCCCGCACCCAGTGTATCTTCTATATATCTTCGGAGCTGTGTTGCCCATGGGCTAAGCCGAAAAGATTGACTCCACCACTCGTTACACGCTTCGGAGTAATACCTGGAGTATAATGACGATTTAGTATGATGGAAATTACTGCGACCACTTTGGCTGCACGGAAAACACATCAGCAAGCATTTATGACAAGAGCTGGTTCTGCATTTTGCATTTACTTGCATATTTGTTCCCCTATCACGAGAAAGCAAACAAAGAGCTCAACAAGCTCGCAAAGGAGTTGCCGGCCATCTGCCTACTACGCCAAGATGGGGGAATCCCGCTAAGTGCCCTTCCCAACGGCACAACAAGTAAACTTACCGGCTTGTTCGCCGCACTGTTCCTTTAATGCAAAGCGTCAAGCAAGGAAGCTGTGAATGCCAATTTTAAAGTCATTGGTTTAACCCGATTCGGAATCAAACCCTAGTCTACAGCTCCAGAGGCGGACGCTCTTACCACTCGGCCATCTGAGCTGCCAGGTTGCATTTATTAAAAGTTAGCGTGAAATTGTAGAAGTGCTTCACGTAACTTTAAAAGTTACGGCTGCCAAGGTGTTTGAATTGTTTGAATTCATGTAAACTCACCCTAAGCTTAATTCATCGAGTCTATTGCGTTCCGCTTTGCTGAGAAAAGCCGGCGCTTTGTTTCCTTGATCAATGCATCCAGAAATTTGCCACAATGACTGCAAACAATCAAGTGAATGAGGACCCCGGACACTGCAACAACCATCAGGAAATCCTGTAAATATATGTGTATATTAGCCACGAAAAAACGTTGGTAGCGACAGTGGCGCGGGAACGTTTTTTGGACAGGGGGGGCTCAAAATAGTAAGATCGTGTCAACGTCTGGGGGGCGAAGCCCCCCAGACCCCCCTTTTTTCGAACGCACGTTTTTATGAGCAGGACACTCAGCAGACCTATTTTGATAGACATCAATTGCATGCCCGCTTAAGTGACCGGAACTTTTTCAGGATAATTTTTTATCGTGGAAAACAAGATTGCTTACTACCATTAGGCTTTTCTAACCATGCTCGAATCACTACTCATGTATTTGTAAAATGCAAATACCTCAATGACAAAACCAAAAAGTAGGCAAACAAAATTTGTCCGATCTAACTTTTGCTTTGCTGATCAGAGTTACATGCAACAAACAATGCCCCATTGAGGTTTAAAAATAACAAAAAACACACGATCAAAATAAAGCACTGAACCATTTTTTAACATAATGAGATGTGTAGATATAGGTATTTAGGTAGGCGAACTAGCTCAATTTTAGTAACAATCATCGGCAGTGCTCGAGTTGTGAAAACACTTATGGGGGGTGGTAGGCTACAACTTTTCACGCAGACCTAAAAAGAAATGGTCATTATAGTTGTAAGAATTGGTTTACGCTAAAATGTTTTATGCGGGGATGGTGTTGTTTTCAGGGGGGATGGCATCCCCCTCAAATCGAGTAGCCTACTGATCATCGGTGCCAGTTTAGTAGTGATTTAGCCGCTTCATTGGGTTGGTAGAAAAAATTCAAAACCATTAAAAAACTCAACCAGAAGAGAACTTGTACCAGTTCATATAAGCTTGATTAGGGGTGCCCAACCAGTCGATCGCGATGTACCGGTCGATCTTTGGATGCTTGGCTGTCGATCCCGGGTTAATTTGGCATGTGCACAAATCAGGTTGGCCACCAACATTTCCAGTTCATGTAACGCGTCCGGGCCATGAAGACCTTTTTTTTAGCTCTTCACAAAAATTTTGGTGGAATTCGGAACATCTGAAGGATTGAGGACCGTTTTTTTGCACTTCACCGTATTTTCGTTTACGATTTACGTAATTCCCATGATCAGTAGCGACTTTCATTCGAGCATTCAGAGTAGTTTGGCGTAAAGTGTTTGGCAGCTACAAGAATTGGCAGCCATTATACTTTTACTGGTCCATCGTCCATGACTGCTGCAAAGGTTTGCAAACGCTGATATACCGGTAAAACACGGTTAAAAATAAAATTCAAAAATTGAAAATTTTACCAAATTTTACGTTGACCTAGTGAATAATAACTAACTGATTTTTAAAAGAATAGTGATTCTTCGTTGGTTAAAAGCACTTTAAAAAATATTTGCTTCATTACGTATGTACGTTGCGAGCATTAATACCGTCGCACTCAGTGCATAATTTTTTCAATTGTCAGGGGGGGGCTCAAATGGTTCAGGGGGGGCTAAAAAAAGTTCAGGGGGGGCTTGAGCCCCCCCTGGCACCCTACTTCCCGCGCCTATGGGTAGCGAAGAAACGTGGCCGTGTGGTTACGAGCGTCGTGCTCATGACGACCATAATCGCAAGGTTGATGGTTCAACTCTAACCCAAGCCTCGTTGCTGCGTCCTGGATAAGATGCTTCACGATAATTACCTGTGCTTAGTGGAATCGTCTAGCAAACAGCAAACTAAAGAAGTCAGAAGCAAAACTCAACCCGGAAACAAAGACAACTCCGAATTGAGTCTGGATTGGTCCTATGTATAGCGCCTCCACCGCTTTCTCGTAATAGGAGGATAAAAATGAAGCAACCAACATCAAAACCAACTCGTCGCACAAAATTGCAATGAACTCACTCATTCCATAACAGCCAAGCTGAGCAGTTGTATTCCCGGCATTTGCATCATTTACAATCATTTTCACAAAATGCAAAATCTCCCTAAAATATTAATACCGAACACACTTGATAATTCGGAAAAGTAAATTGTCTTGTAATCGAGATCGCTAAAAACTGCATAAAATATGGAAGTGTTGATCCAATCATTATGTCGTATTGTGTGATCTATTTCAATAAAGTTTGCTTTGATACTGTAATGTTCCAAGGCAAAATAATACAACGTAAATAAATATGGCTAAATAAGCAAAATAACACAAATTTCATAACTTCATCACCGACCACAAACCCCGAGGTTTGATTCCCACACACGCAAAAACGCAACTAGCGAGGATGCGAGCGGTACACCGCACACGGGTTCCACATTGCAAATTAGTAACTATTTTTTAGAGGGCGCCGCTTATTTTTGGATGCCTTCAAATATAATTCGCAGAAACTCGGGGTCCCCGTACTAGCAGTTTGGATCCAGGCCCCATCAGACTCAATTACGGCACTGCACACAAGTAACCTTGCCGCGAATTACCGATTAATCTGTTTTGCAAAACCAAACAAGAAACTCAAAATTTGAAAATTTAGTAAATCTCGAAGTGAGGAAGCACTCGTCTTGTGACTACAGCCTCAGCGCCTTTATCGCTTTTTCGCGTTAAAAAAGTCAAGCATTTATACGTATTTGAACATGTTTCTTGCCTTAAATTCAAAACTTGAAATAAGTTTCTGACGTATGTTGAGTTGGATGGGTTTAAGTACCCTTGATCTGTACACGTTGTACTTCGCCAAATCGAACTGATACAAGCTGATGAAAGTGGAGGATAGTACGCTGAACAATCACTGGGAAATTCTAAAGCGCAAAATTGGTTGCATTATTTGCAGCACAAAGTGTTAACTTGGCAAACATTGTTAATTAAATCAAATCTTCATTATACTTGCGGTATTACGCCGAAGCATGCAGCGAGTGGCGGAGCCACTTCCGCGCTTTAGCGCCAGGGAAACACAGCTCCGAAGAAACGTCGCAGCGGTGACGAGTGGTTGGCAACTGCGTCCAATTTAATCGGGAAGGGAAATTAAACTCTAGACCTCCCGCACCGACAGCGATGTCTTTCCGCTGCGCCACCTGGCCGATTATAGAATCATACACTGCAAAAACTGACCTAATCCAAAACAATCGAGTTGAGCTGTTCTCGCAAGAAATAAATTCTGACTTCCAGCAGTTAATCGTTTTGCAGTGAATAAATCCATAATGTCACTGTAAAGAAAAATAGATTTCAAAATTGGTTTGCAACCCCTAAGCAGTATGTGAATAAGAAGCCGTTAAATTACTTTTTCAATTTACAAATTATAGACCTGAAAATTTAAGTTTTGAGGAAGACTGCGAAATGAGCTTGCGCTCTTCGAGTCAGCAGCCACCCGGTATACAATGCGATCAGCTCCAGCCGTGAATCGAACCCGTTCTGTATTCTGGAATCTGCGCAAGGTACCTCTAAACCATGATTGAAGCAAAGATTTTCACAATTAAGGACACAAAATATTATCAGCTGTTTTATTCGTAATGACGCAATTTCGCATGTTGTAGCCTAACATTAGGTCAAAAAGTAAATAAACAAAAGCAGAGCAACGTTTGGAGCCATTGCAAAATAGAAACATATTTCAAAGAAATAAACATGTTGAAAATGTTAGACCATTGCGCCATGATAAAAATCGTTGGGAGATCTAGAAGGGCTAAGGGTTGCTAGACCACCCCAACACAATTGCTATTAATGACTATACCACTGTTTTTTAACCTGGGTTTCGCCGGTACAGCACAGGCCAGAGGTTTCACAAGTTTACAGTTTAGAATTGGGTTTGTTTATAATTGCACATTTATCTTCCTTATCACGAAAAAGCGATCAAAGAGCTGTACGAGCTCGCTTAGGAGCTGCCAGCCAACTGTCTAAAGATGGGGGAATTCCCCTAAGTGCCTTTCCCAACGCCACAACAAGTAAACTTGCCGGCTAGTTCTTTACACTGTCCCTTCAATGCTGAGCGTCAAGCAGGGAAGCTGTGAATGCCTATTTTAAAGTCATTGGTCTAACCAGGCTCAGAATCGAAACCAAGTCTACAGCTCCCGAGGCGGACGCTTTTACCACTCGGCCGTCTGAGCTGTTATAAGTAAATTAGTAAGTTAAATTAATGCACAGAAGTTCCTCGAGTCTCTGGGATGTTAGATTGGGGTTCCGCTCCACCGGAACGGTTGAAAACTACTGGATTACACAATATGTATCATTTCAATTGCACTTCTATCCTTTTTCTTGTTTCTGACACCTCAATTTCTAAAGATACTGGCTTAGGGACCCCTTGTCTGCAAAACTTGCAAATTTTTGGGCCCCAAAAATTTTTCATTTGAGACCCCGTTAGAACCACTGTTCTAGACGACAAACGCATTTTCCCGATGCTGAGCGCCTCAAACCATTTCCATTTCCGTATGCTGGTGCTAGCTTGAATATTTGTACTTACCTCAATGTCATCAAGCTAACAATAGGATATTCAGGATTCATATCATCCACGAAACTTCCTTCTCCTCTACTTAGACATCCAGCATTCTTCCACAAGGAATCAAGACATTGTCGGGAGTGTGGTCCGCGGAAATTCTCGCATCCAGCAGGAAAGACTGCAAGTACAAGTGAATTAATTAAGCAATAACATTGCGTACTAATACAAGTTTTCTTCAAATTATATTGAACTGAAAATTCAACAGTAACTGAGAGAGACTGTGAAATGAGCTTGCGATCTTCAAGTCAGCAGCTACCCGTTATACATGTCAAATGTAATCGGTTCGAGCCACGAATCGAACCAGTCACGTAGGATTTGTCACCTGCACGCGGTATCGCTATGCCATGTCGCTTACAAGTTTACTCCCTAGTTTCAACGGGCCGGTTGGTTGGCTAAAGATATCGCCATCAGAGCGGGAGTTCTTGGCTTCGATTCCCAGGCAGGTCAAATTGGACAGTGTCGCCAACAGCTTGCCACCGCTGCGATATTTCTTCGGAGCTGTTTTGTCCAGGCGCTAAGCCGCGTAGATGGATCCCACCATTCGTTACACGCTTTGGTGTAATATCGCGAGCATCATGAAGATTTGATTACATTTTCTTTTATCTAGGTAGAGAGCAAAGCAATTCATCAATTACGAAAAATGTGGAGATATTGACGCTGCTACTTACCAAATCCATAGCAATCTCTCTCTTCTTGATAGAAGCCCGGCAGGCCAGCACGAAAATGAATATTTTCCATGTGTTCTCTCACTTCTCTGAAGTTAATAGTAAAAATACTAATAAAGATGAGCAAATACCAAAAATATCGGAGCAATAAGCAATCTTTTACGGCAAAAAATCCTGGAGCCGAAAGCAAAAAAGCACGTCTATGATAGGACGTTTTGACAACACAGATTTAGCTGTCATCATCAGCAGCGTAAACAAGGCAGTACAAAACTGATAGCATTCACGAAACTAAATGATGCCTTTGTAGTCTGGTCTATGTCAAGGCACTTCCAAATTCACACCGCCGTAAGTGAATTATGTAATTTAACGATTATAAACTAGTTGAGTAGGATGGTGATCAGGCTGACATACATCTTTCAATTGGTGTAGAGCAGGGATTCGTAACTTTTCCGGTTCCTAGGACCCGTATTTTATTTATTTAGTTCAGAGATGGAAGTCGGGTCGGGTTTTTCGGGTCGGGTTCGGGCAGGGTTTGGGTCTAACTTTCATAAGAGAAATCGGGCTCAATCGAGGGCACACTAGCTAATAATTTTTTTACATTAGGATATTTCTCAAAACTAGATTTTTGTGCGCCGAACGGCCGAAGTGACTAGCTGGTAGTGTACTACAGATTTAGTAATAATTAGAAGCTCTTTTGCACTAAGATCATTAACAAAAGACACTGCGTTATGCATTGCTAATAAGTGCTCTAGCGCTCAGTCGGAACGCGACTTTTCCTCCTGCGGACCGACCATAACAGCAAGGCGGACATTGCTATCTCCAGAAACCGTGGAGGCAATAGAACTACTGAATTCTGCTTATCAATAAATAAATCAATCATTGATTTATTAGTGTTTTTGTTTTGTTATTTTCTAAACAATAAAACTGCTTTGCAGCACATTACCATTCAATTATGTAGCACAGCCTACTTAATGAACCGGAAAAACTACTGTCGGGCCGAATCGGGCTTCCTTATGAGGCCTCGGGTTCGGGTCGGGTTCGGGCTGAACCAACACGGCCCGATTCCATCTTTGATTTAGTTGCATATTTAATTATTTATCCTCCTATCACGAGAAAACGATCAATGCGCTATGCGAGCTCGCTTAGGAGTTGCCAGCCATTTGTCTATCACACCAAGATGGGGGAATCCCGCTAAGTGCCTTTCCCAACGGCACAAGTAAACTTGCCGGCTTGTTCTCCACACTGTGCCCTTAATGCTGAACGTCAAGCAGGGAAGCTGTAAATATCAATTTTAAAGTCATTGGTTTGACCCGACTCGGAATCAAACCGGAGTCTACAGCTCATGAGACAGACGCTCCATACCACTCCGCCATCTGAGCTGTTATGCCGCTATATCTGCGCAACCAGCAAAGCAGGTATAATGTAAATTGAAAAAACAAACAATACGAAACCGGGACCTCCAGATTATTTTATTGCGAACAGTTCGGCCGGTTAGCTCAGCTGTTTAGCTCATCGCTATTGGTAAGAAAGGTCCAGGGTTTGATTCCCGGGCCGGTCAAATTAGACGTAGTCGCACCCACAGCTTGTACAGCTGCGCCGTGTTTTCGGAGCAGTATTGCCCAGGCGCTAAGTCGCGAAGATGGGCCCCGCCACTAACTACACTTTTCGGTGTAACGCCATGAAAAGTTATTTGACAGTTTTAGCAATCACTGGAGCACAATTTTCGATCTGCTTTGACCAAGAATTAAATCTTGTGAAGAGAAAAAATTATAATTTCGATCTAGCTCAGACAACTCACGGGATTGATCTCAAGTTATAGAAGATTTGTTGATAAGGAGGGAAGTTCATAGGACTTTGTCTTCCTTCCAGAATACAACCAGATTCCAACCAAATTGTGTTCAAGCAAGCAGAACTATGAGGTCCTTGGTATGTGAAACAATCGGTAGGGAATACTAAACACATTCATTATTTTGCTTTCCCAAAACTTGAAGTTTTTACACTGAAAAATTACTTATTCCGAAGCATTCTTGTTGAGCTTGTGTGGAATCCTCTCTCATGGGGTTGTTAGCAGTTTCATACACTGCCCTCATGCGGCTTCTTACAACCCTGCAATAGCATCACGGAACAAAAAATTATCGATGGTGGAAAACAGAAATGCAAAATCTGTGTTTTAATCAACTTAGTAATATACTAGCAGCCACACCAAACAGAGCCACATTAGTGTAAAACGGAATGGCAAAGGTAGTTCGCAAAAGCTCTAGATTCAGCTAACATTTTGTTAGACACCGGTAACAACCCATACAGCATCACAGAACAAAAAAACATAATTGATAAAAACAGAAATGCAAAATCTGTGTTTCACACACACTAAAAATCATTGTGCAAAAGCAAATGTAAAATGAAAATGCAAAATCTGCGTTCAACACACACCAAAAATCAAACAGAGCCACAACAGTGCAACATGGTGTCGAAAACGTTCCATAGATCGTAAAAACCTTGGTTTCCGTTCAGAATATTATTGACGAAACTGAAAAATTTAAAGATGCTGAGGTTGAAATCGACAAAAATCAAGCTTTTCTACTTGGCCAGATACTCTGAACAGTTTTCGCCAGCACAGCGCATTTTGTCTTGACATTATTGCGACGAGATAGAAACTGAAAACTTACGGCACTGTGGCATCGCGTAATGCGAGCAGATCCATGTATGTGAGATTATGAGGAGCTTGATAACCATCTTCTGTGCATCCGACGTTAAGCCAGATAGTCGTCAAACAATCAATCGAATGTGGTCCTCGATAATACTGGCAACCAGCAGGGAAAACTAAATAACAATCACTAGCGTTTATCTATTACTGCATACAGCTCAGGTGGCCGAGCGGTATGAGCGTCCGCGTGTGGAGTAGACTCGGGTTTGATTCCAAGTCGGGTCAAACCAATGACTTAAAAATTGATATTCACAGCTTTCCTGCTTCACGCTTAGCATTAATGGGACTGTGTGGAGAGCAAGCAGGCAAGTTTATTTGTAGTGCCGTTGGGTTAGGAAAGGCACTTGGCGTATTTCTCTCATGTTAGGAGTGGTAGACAGATGACCGATAACTCCAAAGTGAGCTCCTTAAAGCGCTTTGATCGTTTTCCCGTGATAGAAGGATAAATATGCAACTAAAAAACATCCATGGTTGTCATTTAATTTTTTCTCAAGCGTTTTTTACTTCCTCAGTCAAAACACTTGATAATAATCGTATCTCTACCGATAAATTTCAACAGTAAGCCGCTGAAACGTAGAATGTTTAGCAGAAAAAGACGGACTGGGCCAAAATATACACATATGAATTCTGTAAAAACTTATAACATAAATGAAAGTGCAATGATGGCAGACGAAACCACTTTGCTTTTCCAGCTGTAACATCGTAACGACAAAACACTGAATTGGAGCAACTTACCCAAACCAAAACAATCGGCTTGAGCCTCGACACTGCCAGCATAAGCACGGTGGAGGATATCCAGCATTGATGAACGAATTTGACTGAAATACATTTGAGTGGTCAGTAATTACTTGCAAAAAATATAAATTAAATGTCCGCTAGCTCCACATTTCTTGGAGTTAAATTTAAATTTGTATTTATTTGCATATTCATCCTCCTTTAACGAGAAAGTTATAGAAGCGCTGCAGGCCTAACGAGGCCGCTTAGAAGTTGCCACCCATCTTTGCCACTCTAAGATGGAGAAATTCTACCAAGTGCCTCTCTTTCAGCGCTACCGGCTTGTTTTCCACACGATCCCCTAACGCTCAGCGTCAAGCAGGGAAGCTGTGAATAACAATTTTAAACTCATTGGTTTTACCCGACTAGGAAACAAACCCGAGTCTACAACTCCAGAGGCGGGCGCTCTTACCACTCGGCCATTTGAGCAATGAAATTGGTTAAAGTGGAAAGATAAAGCCACAGTACTTCTTAAAACTGAACGTTTCGACAATGCAGATTCAGCTGTCATCATCAGCAGTGTAAGCAAGCCTCGATAAAACATGGGAGTCTTGCTTACATTGCCGATGATGTCTTTTAATCCACCGGGGCTTTGTTTTTCCTCCTTGAGTCATTTTCGTCGCATATTCACTACTGAATTTCCAAACTCTCATAGCTTTGATTTGAACTTACAATAGATCGAGAGCACGCAAAGTGTTGATGTCAGCATTGGAACGATTAAATGGATCTTTATAACCAACTGTTAAACAACCAATTTCTTCCCACAAATATCGAAAACAATCCCGAGAATTACGACCTCGAAAAAATTCGCAAAATGAAGGTAACTCTGCAACAAAAATTGAAGTTTAGACCAGTGATTCTTAACCTTTCTGAGTTGTAGCTTCTTCGACTGCGACGTTCAAGACCGTTGCCTCCTGAGGAAAATTAAAAAAAAAACGATCTAGAAATAAAAATGCACTAATCCCCACGCTCGTGGCTTCCTTGGGGGCAGAAGGTCGCGATCGAGAACCCTTGCTTTATATTACTGGTCGTGAGAGAGTGTAGGTGTGTTTGTGTAATGCAAGTGTACTGTACACTGGCTTACGACATATCCCTCATAACACATCACATTTCATAATGTCGTGGAAAATTTACTGAGGCCGTTTTCGTTGCCTCCCTTAGTCGTATCAGTAGTTTTATTTAAGGCGCGTTTACCGATGCGCGACAGGCGACAACGCGACAACTTTTTTCGCATCTTGTTTGTTCTATTGACTGTTTAGAGATCACGCAAAAAGCCGCAAAAAACTAATACATTCACTCAGATAATCATTTCCATTGCGCTTGTCGTATGTCGCGTATTAGTAAACGCATCTTTAGCAATTAGACTGCTAATTAATCCTTCGATAACGTAAATCGGGCACATCTTTGTGGCAGAAATTTGCTTAGTCAAAAACTGATTTTGAGGCTATAGTACGTAGAAATAACGTAGTTCTATGGTATTTACGTTCACATTTCGTTATGGTCAACCAGCCAGTTGGCTTTGTGGTTAAGACATCGCTATCGGTGCGGAAGGTCTGGGGTTTGATTTTCGGGCAGGTTAAATTAGACACAGTGTCGCCAACGGCTCGCCACCGCTACGATGTTTCTTCGGAGCTGTGTTGCCAGGCGCTAAGCCGGACCCTACCACTCGCTATCCGCTCCGGCGTGACACCGCGAGTATAATCAAGATTTGATTTAGGCCTTAGTCACTTAACTACTACTTGTGCCACGTTTTAGAACATCGAAAATCATACCTAAACCATAGCAATCCAACTGGGCCTGCTTGACTCGTCTCATGGCATTATCGAATAAGGATTGATAATATCGCATTACATGTCTGTTACAACACAATACAACACATTATTGCTTCATACAACAATTTATTATCACGTAATTAGCAAACAACAATGCCAGTTGAATAGAAAACAATATGGCGTCCCCAACAAGCTCAGCCAGCCATCTAAGGCGCAGTCACAGCGACTGAGACGTTTCAATGTCAAGGAGACATTTTTTATTTGTTTTATTGCTACATCATCATGCAACATATGTGATGCAATAATAAAACAAACCAAACAGTTGTCAAAGACAAAAGTCCCGCCAGCTTTGCTACGCACAGCCAATCCAGCTTAAACTCATTCCAGACTGTAAGGACTCTGTTACATTTTTCATCCTAACCTTCCTAACTTCAACTTTTCTTTTGTAGGTTGCTCCCTTACATTAGCAGGCGACCAGCCACACACAACAATGCTCAGAAAAAAGCCTGTAAGTTGCATTAAACCTTTTTCATGGGAGTTGTTGTTGTGTGGCTGGTGTTTTGGAAGAGCAAATGTAGCAGAGTCCTTATGGTCTGAAATGAGTCTAGGCTGGACTGGCTGCGGGTAGCAAGACGGAATATGAAGACTTTTCTTGCATTCAAGTTAAGTTTACGTCTGTTTTTCAACTTCCATAGCTTTCACATAAACAAAAAACAAACAAACGAGGTTCTTGAGATTAAGATCCCATAAGCTGTGAAAGCACCTTATTGATGGCAAGTCATGAATGGCGATCTCCTCATCAATAGTTAAGTTTAGTGGATATTGATATCCGTTTTCACCACATCCAATCCGTCGCCACAATCCAACCAAACAATCAAATGAATATGGACCTTGGTAGCTGTGACATCCCAAAGGGAAAACTGCAAAAAATGTATACCGGGTAGTGTAATCAACAATTGGGTTAAACTTGACAATAAAAAGCGTCAAGTACTTCCGGTTACTTATATCGCCCCCAGCCATACTCAAATCATTAAAATGCTATTCACAGCTTCCTGCTGGACGTTTAGCAAAGGGACAGTGTGGAGAACAAGCCGGCAAGTTTACGGCTTGTGCCGTTGGGAAAGGCGCTGAGCAAATCCTCGCGTCTTAAGAGTGGTAGACAAATGGCCGGCAACTCCTATGCGAGCTCGTCATTGCGCTTTGATCGCTTTCTCGTGATATGAGAAAAAATGTGCAACTGGTTACAAAAAATACAATTAAATTGCTTGCGCCTACACGAATTCAAAAAATAATAGAAAAAAGATGATGTAAATGGGAAATAAGTGATGAAGTATTTTAATGCAAGTCCAACAGTGAATGCCCTTACCTAACCCAAAACAACTTCTCTGTGCATCTTGATCATATCGATTTGATCTGATGACCAGGTCAAGGTAAGTTTGTTTCAAATCTCTGCAAATCAAATTCTAAATCTTGACACAAGAACTTTCGACTCCAAGTCAGCTTATAAATATGAAAATCGCTGCTGCTAAGCGTCAACACTAGGTCAAGGGCCTACAATACCTCATATCTCACGTAAACGAAGAGCTTGGCCGGTTTGCATTATGCTGACATAGCTGGCGGAGAGGGAGGTCTTGGATTCGAATCCCGGACCAGCCCAATCGGGGACAGTGTCGACACCGCTGCGATATTTCTTCGGAGCTTTGTTGCCGAGGAGATGGAGCCCGCCACTTGTTACATGCTTCGGCGTAATACCGCGAGTATAATGAAGATTTGATTTTTTTCACGATAAAATTCACTATGAGCAAGTTATTTGGCCAGCGCCAAACCTTCTCGTGGCTTCACTCTTCTAAGACATAAGCAGCAACCAATTGATAGTGACTACTGCACAGAGGCTGCGATGTGCAATATTCTCTGATAACCAGCAATGTTTAAACAGCAGAATATGAAAACATACATCAGAGTTAGAAGGTTGTTATCCATCATAGTTTGAGAGGGGTTATTACGAGGGTAATCTTCACCCTCTTCTAGACACCCCACTTCAAGCCAGGTGGAAGCGTAGCAATCCACACTGTTTGGTCCTCGAAAATACACGCAGTCGTCAGGAAATACTAAAAATATTAGTAAATACTAGCAATAATACACAATCTTTAGAAACTAACAAACTGAAAATCATTTAACATGAAATGGCACACAGTTCTGATCTTGGGATTACAACAAATACGGGACGAAAATAGCTTAAGGAGAAAAAATAAAGTCACAGTAATTCTTAAAACAGAACGATTCGACAACATGGAATCAGCTGTCGTCATCAGCAGCACAAACTTTCGATTTTGTACTGCCTTGCTTATACCGCTGATGATGAAAGCTGAATCTATGTTGTCCAAACGTCCAATTTTATGAATTACAGTAGATTTATTTTTCCTCCTTAAGCTATTTCTCATCTTATTCCGACCAAACTCAACAAACTTACCAAATCCAAAGCAATCCAACTGCGCATCAAGATTTCCTTGCTGAGAAGCAAGTAGAATTCGATCAAAACGATTTTGGATTACTCTACAAGTACAAAGACAGTCAAGATCGTGAAATTACAACCTAACAAGTCTTATCAACATGAATATCTACCAATACGATATCAAGAGTCAAGACTAGCCCACATCAACCTTCTATCACGAGAAAGCGATCAAAGCGCTATGACGACCCATTACAGGAAATCGGTAAGGAAACCTCCAATATGACCCCATACTAATATCTTACACTTCAAAATAGTCCTTCGAAGTGGACGACGTATGCAGGAGTTGTATTCACGCGGAATACTCCGTCAGACCAAGTCTGAAAAAGTTCGTATATCATGAAGTTTTGTTAAAGGAGGAAATAGATTATTCTAAGAGGTCGATTGAAGAAGTTAAAGACATCGTTATCGGCACCGAAGGTTTAAGGTACAATTCCCCGGCCGCTCAAAACGGACACAGTGTCACCACCGCTGCGATAGACCGTGGAGATAGACCCCGTCACTCGTTACATGCTTCGGCGTAATACCGCGAGTATCATGAAAGTTTGATTTTTTGATAAGATTATTGTATATCTGAACTTACATTAAATCCATAGAGTCGAGATCAGCTCTATGTGCCAAACTGATCAGAGGAGGATACTGAAAACCTTCGCGGAGGCATCCAGCGTTCAGCCACAGTGTGATGTAACAATCAATCGAGTTGGGACCGTTGAACCGATCGCAACCGATCGGGAATCCTGCAACCACGTCACAGACAGATCATACAATTGATTTGCACGTTCATGAATCTTACTTAATCCGAAGCAATCAGATTGAGCAGCAACATTTCCACTCAGCGCACGATCACGTAAATCCGAGAAGCGTTGCTCGATTTGTCTGCGAATAAAACATTTTACCCTGTCCACATGTTCAATTTCAGTGGGCTTCAGGCCCGCGGTTTTCGGTTCAGATAGTTTCTGTACCATAATCAATTTTTCGATGTCGTATTGATTACGATTTATAACAATATAAAAAGCACAGCTTAGTCATTTTTTGCGGCATCTGATAGAAATAAACACAAGAATAGTCTAAAGAGGAAAAGTAATGCCACAAAAATTTTTAAACCTAGAGGTTTCGACAACATAGATTCAGCAGCAGTGTAAGTAAGGGCAGTGTCAGATTTTACTGGATCGCGACACTGCTGATGAAGACAGCTGAATCTATGTTGTCGAAACGTCCAGTGTTAAGAATTACTCTGGCCTTACTTTTCTTTCCTCAAGGGTCGAATGCACCAATGTTGGTTACCCCACGGTTGACTTAACCTCAGGTTAAATCAAAGGTTAACTCGATTTTGGTATGCACCAACTTTAACCGCTAGGTTAAATTGCTGAATTTAACCGAAAAGTTAACCCGGCGAGGTAGCTGGGTTAACTTGTGGTTAACTCGCGCTGGACATGCAAAAACACATTGTTTAGGCTATAGACTGCTGGGTATGCGGGTAATTATCTATTGTATTAACAATAAACGCTTGTATGCTTGAATGGAATAGATTTTTGTGTAGTTTGCAGACAGTAAGAGTTTGGGTAGGTTACGGTAGCCTACTGTCACCATCCAACCTCAGCCTAGTCTAGTGGCTTAGGCTGTCACTGGAAAGACACTAGTTAATTGGTAGGCTATTGGTAATTTGGTAGTTAGTAGACGTAACAGAAATTCATTACCTTGCGTAGCGTAATTGGCGGTGTAAAGTGACTAGCCCGCCTGTACAAAACAACGTCTTCTACACTGCTGTAGGTAACTTGCTCATCATGAATCCACCTAAAGTCTACATCAAGGCACGTAGCATAAATTTCGTAAAGAGCCAGGGTTGAAAACATGCCAAAATGTTTTGCTTTAAAAACCCAACGCTGTTCCTCTTCCCGTGGCTTATTTGCAACCCTATGAACCCTAGTGTAAACTGCTAGTCTAGTTGATTTGTCTGAAAACACATATCCAGTAGGCTACCGGTACATTAAAGTCCAGCGCCGTAGATTTGCAAATAAATAGATTTTTATGAGCAGAAAAAAGACATTTGTTACGCAATAATAAGAGTTTTCTTCCGCCTTCTGCTAATCTAAAAATGAATAGTAATTTAGCTTATGGCTCCGATCAATGTCGTTGAAAACCTACATCGTGACTCAGCAAATTTTTGCGCAAAACCTCGGTTAGCTAACCACAACCTCGGAATAGTGGTGCATACCGTTTAACTTTAACGAAGAGCAAGTGGTTAACTAATCGCGGTTAAGACTTAACCAGTAGTTAAGTTAACCAACGTTGGTGCATTCGACTCTAAGCTGTTTTCGTCTCATATTTATCGTATTACAAGCAAAGTCTTTTTTTACAGCAAACAACTTCCACATGCAGCTCGTAAAAAGTAACTTGTAAAAAGTCCAAAAAAATTTATTCACGAAAAATTCTAGAATTTCCGAAGCACCATATTCTAGCATAATGAATCATAATGATTGTTTACTCAGTCCGCATTTGCAGATGTAGTGGTTCCAAAAGACCACTGACGTTTTGCATCAAAATCAATTTTTTGATGTCATAATTAAAACAAGTGATTATGACACCAAAAAGTTGATGCAGAAAGTCCGTGGGCTTTTAAAACAACAAATTTATTTATTTTGCCACAGCTATAAGTGAATAAGCAAAGCATTTGAATTAGACAATAACAATGACCAGGAAGCAACGAAGAATCATGTTTTTATAAGTTAATGAGCTCTCTCACTAAACTACATAATACATCAGAATTAGCCAAATTTAAGTTTGCAAAACTACTTAAGCTGGACATGTCGACACTGGACAGGGTACATAACTAAATATTACACATACACCAATGTCAGTAAATCCAATGCACGCTTCTCAATCGTTGAAATATTGGATGGATTTTTGTAGCCATCATTTTTGCATCCAACCTTCCTCCATAAGTCCACGTAACAAGCTACTGCATTTGGACCACGGAAATACAGACAATCGCTAGGATACACTAAAAAAATCGGTAAAGTAGAAAAAAAGCACATGATAAACAAGGAAAAAACTCGTGGTCAACTTTCGGTTTTTTTTTTCTTGGTTTTTCCTTTTCTTGTATGTTATATGCTATATTCGCTCGATAACTATCACTACTACTGCTCCAAATCGCAAGCCAGATCAATCGAAAAGATAGAGATCAAAAACCTTTCTATCCTAATTTTTACGTGATCTGAGTTGTAATACAGTCGGCTTTGATTGCGCTATCGAGCGTTCTCTGCTACATCTCATCGATCTGGGATTTCAGGGTTTTGGCTAGGGGTGAAGATTTTTTTCTGAATGGTACGTACCACAAAAAAAAAATTTTGAAGGTAAATAAATTCAATTTTTTTGATCATCAATTCAGACTACATCGTGAGACATCCCAAGGCGGGGGCAGCGATTATTAAAGATATGAGTTGCCGAATGGCAAGCGCATTGGATTCCAGAACCAACGTTGCGGTGGTTGATGCTGATCTACGACATCTCCCATGATGAATGTAATACACGAGCATAAAAACCTTAGCTGCAATTACGTGGCTAACAAAAGAGACATTGAGCAAAATTCTTTACTTTTGACAGTCGTACCACAGATGCGTGCGGTAGCTACGTTTAAAAGTAGTCACACTGTTGGCTTATAAACATGTACTATTACTGTATAGAATTGACATCTGACCTTGCTACAGCAAATTCTACAGAAGCTTTAACACAAGTTAACATAACTATTCATATTATCCTATGTCGCGTATTTAAATTTTATCGGTTATTTACATAGAGCAGAATTTTTTTAATTGAACATTATTGATCTTCAAATCAGGGCGATTCCAAAGTAAATGTAACACTCAAATTGAATATTCAGTTATTCACACAAACCTTCACCAAAACATTCTCGTTGAGCTTGTGGATCTCCAGCAGCAGCCGCATCATACAAAGCAAGTAACTTGCTCGTCACTTCCCTAACAATATAAAAATAATATTGATAAAATTACCAAATACCACTTAACATCCAAGTTCAAGATCAAAAAACCAAACTCACCCGTTGGCAAAGTGGATCGAGACATCGCTATCGGTGCGAAAGGTCTTGGGTTCGATTCCCGGGCTGATAAAATCGACACTGTGTCGCCAACGGCTCGTCAACGCTGCAATGCTTGTTCGGAGCAGTATTGCCTAGGCGCTAAGCCACGAAGCACACTAACGATTCAGTTATAAATATTATAGAAGCGCAAGTATTTAACGATGTTTAACAACAGCGATAATGGCAAAATTGGGATTTAACTCTTTTTAAGACGTTTTACGGTCTCTGCTTGGTATACAAGCACTACAAATTTTTGCAACCCAGAACACCTGCGGAATGCGGATACTAATGGACTTCCAAGCGTACAAACCGTAACAGAAGAGGGAAATAGCACATCAGCAATCAACGAAAAGTGCAAGCTTGATGAAATTGTATTTTGCCCTTTTGTATTTAGTAGTATATTTAATTATTTATCTTCCTATCACGAGAATACGATCAAAGTGAAATAGCGAGCTCGCTTAGAAGTTGCCTGCCATCTGCCAACCACTTTAAGGTAATCTCGCTAAGTGCCTTTCTCAATAGTACAACAAGTAAATTTGCTGGCTTGTTCTCCACACTGTCCCTATTATGCTGAACGTTAAGCAGGAAGCTGTGAATATAAATTTTAATGCTATTGATTTGACCCGATTCGGAATCAAACCCGCGTATACAGTTTCAGAAGCGGACGTTCTATCCACTCTGTATCTGTTAGTTTGAGCTCATCGCAGGTAAGAAACTAATAAAAAATGTTTAACCAACAAAAACTTGCCTTAAATCGAGGGCGTGAAGTTGAAATAGTTGTGTTCTGGTCCAGTTCCGTGGGTCGCTTAGACCAGTGGGTTCACAGCCTACCTCGTCCCATATAGTCCGGTAACATTCAATCGAATGTGGTCCACGAAAAGATGTACAACCAGCAGGAAACGCTGCAATGGAATGCGAATTTACACACATAGCAATGCAAACACGGGTCTACGCAAAAAGCAAATCTAGGGAGGTAGGGGGTCAAGCTCTCCTAACTTATCAGTTAAGCATGTTTACTAACTCAGTTTACTAATTCATTTGCGTTCGATACTGCACAAATGAACAGTTGATCAATTTTTTTTCGATTGAGCCCCCATCTCCCCCTTTAAAAATTTCTGAACCCGTCCCTGATAGATCAAATTTTTTAGTAACACAGAGAACTGATTGTGTAGCAAATAAATTGTGCTTCAAGATTTAGTTATCACATAATATTGAGAGTGATTCCTCTATAATCATGATAAAACCGCATCAAGCAATATGCCGAACAATGTTTCTTATCGGCTGTTAAGAATGTTATAACCTGATGTAGCAATTCCAAGTGTCTATACTGACGGCTGCAGTGGTGCACCCAGAGGGGGTCGAACCCCCACCTTTTGAAACCGAATCCTTGGTTTTAAAGTGAAGTGTCCAAACTGTGCAAGTGCAGTACGTGCTGTTATTTCAAAATAGCTGTGACAGAATTTGCCTCACATCATACTGAAGCCAAATCGGCTGGTTGGCGTAGGGGTAAGAGACGCTGTCATCGGTGCGGTATCGAGTTTTTTTTATCACCCCTTTGAAATATGCTGGGTGCGTCCCTGGACGGGTGACCCTACACTTTAGCCTAATACGGTATGAACCGATAAAAATCACAATACAAATTTTGCAATTATTATTTAACATGTCACCTTAGACAGGGTCTTGGGTTCGATTACCAGAGGTCTTGGGTTCGATTACCAGGCCGGTCAAATCTGACTCTGAGTCGTCAATGACTAGCCACCATAGCGACTTTTCTTGAGACTTGTGTTGCCCAGGCACTACACCGCGGAAATGGTGCCGTCACTCGTTATATGCTGCAGCGTAATACCGCGAGTATAACGCAGAACTGCGTTTTTAGCACAGAAGAGTAAAACTTACCCATTCCAAAGCAATCTAGCTGCGAGCGAACATTTGTCGAACGTGTGCTCTCCACAAGCGTCATCATACGTGATATGATCTCACTGCAACCAAACCATCATTGACAAAGAGCCCAGATGGTCCAGTAGTAAGCTCAGATGGTCTGGAGCTGCAGGCTTGGGTTTGATTCCGAGTCGAGTCAAACCAATGACTTTAAAATTGACATTAACAGCTTCCCTGCTTGACGCTCAGCATTAAGGGGACAGTGTGGAGAACAAGCCGGCAAGTTTGCACGTTGTGCCGTTAAGAAAGGCACTTAGCGGGATTCCCCCATCTTAAAGTGGTAGACAAATGGCCGGCATTTCTTGAGCGAGCTCGTTCTAACGCTTTCATCGCTTTCTCGAGATAGGACAATAAAAACATGCAACTAAATACAAAATAACGCATCAATTCCATCCAAGATATCTACAGGGTTTTGATTCAACCAAATAAATTAAAAATATAGACATATAGCACCAACAAACACTCACCAGGGGCAATATACTGCTCAGCTTTTGTGCACTTAACGCAATGCGTTAACTTAATAAACAAACAAAGTTAAGGCGTTGCGTTGAATGCAACAAAAGTTAAGCAGTATACCGCCCCAGAAAAGTTAAAAAAAAAAACACTCTGCAATAACGAAAGCACTTTTAAGAAATTGGTACCAAAAAGTTCATGTTGTTGAGCATTTTCTTCTATAGCGTCATGCTTAATTAATAAAGCAAAAGCATGCTGACTTTTATTTATTTTATATTCTTTTATTTATTTTATAATTCCGGCCCGGGCAAATTGGACAGTGTCGCAAATGGCTCGCCACCGCTGCTTCGTCTTTTCGGAGCTATGCTGGCCAAGCGCTAAGCCGCGGAGATAAACACCGTACTCGTTACACGCTTCGGCGTAATACCGCGAAAATAATGAAGATTTGATTTGATTTTTGAGGACTAAACAGCGATGTCTATGAAGGTAACAGTATATAAACTTACATTAAATTGAGATGACGATAGACATTTATTTGTGGCAGAGTGAGATTATATGGATTTCTGTAACCATCAGCAATGCATCCAACATCGGTAAATATGGATAAGAAACACAATTCCGTATTAGGGCCTTGATAATATTGACATCCAAATGGAAAAGCTAAAAAGAACCATGACTAAGCACAAACTGACGATGTAACATACGCAGAACAGAATGTGAATAATAATTGATGGGCCGTACAGAGCTTAAGAGTAGCTTCGAAAATAGTTGTATTCGCGTTAGGCTTCAAAAAACGCTGGGTCATAACTCCTTAGCGTAGCATTAAAAATCAAAGCTATTCCCAAAGTAGAAATAGACATAAACAGAATAATTTCATTCTCGAATAATAAATAAATGAGGTTATTTTCAAATTATATTGAACTGAAAATTCAACAGTAATTGAGGGAGACAGCGAAGTAAGCTTGCGCACTCCGAATCAGCAGCCATCCGTTATATATGTCAAATTCGATCGGCTCCAGCCGCGAATCGAACCCGTCACGTAGGATCTGTCACCTGCGCGCGGTACCGCTAGGCCATGTCGCTGAATTTGATTTTAACGAAGGCACTTTCATTAAAGACCGCTCGAAGGTAAGAGTTACTATATTAAAATCATATGCTTTGATCCGACAACAGCATGGAACACTTTCGTTAACTGAAGACCCAAAAACTTTGATTGATATATTGCAAATCTATTTATTTTGCAAACATTTCCAATTTGAACCAATGTACTTTGCAAGAAACCATTCGAAAAAAACATGGTAACATTAAAGTGGATGCAAACATTTGTATTTTACGTTTAGTTACTCACTTATCCTTCTATCACGAGAAAGCGATCAAACCGCTATAACGAACTGGCTCAGGATTTGCCGGCCACCTGCCTACCACACCAAGATGGGGGAATCCCGCCAAGTGCCCTTCCCAACGGCACAAGCAAACTTGCCGGCTTGTTTTCCACACTGTCCCTTTAATGCTGGACGTCAAGCAGAGTAGCTATGAATAGCAATTTTAATGTCATTGGAATGACCTGACTCGGAATCAAACCCCTGTCTACAGTTCCAGAAGCGGAAGCTCTTACCACTTGGTCGTTTGAGCTGTGCCTACAATACTCCAATACTTTTGTTCAAGCCATGCAAGATGGTGGATTGGTGGTGTTGGGTATGTACACTGCATACTCGAGCAGATATGGGCATTGGGCAGCAACATGGCCTAGAGGTAAAGTGCGTAGGTGACAGATCTTACGTGACGGGTTCAATTCACGGCTGAAGTTAATCACATTTGACGTAATATAACGGGAGGCTGCTGACTCGAAGAGCGTAACCTCACTTCGTAGTCTCCCTCAATTACTGTTCAATTTTCAATTTAACATAATTTAAAAATAACCTCAGGTATTTATTTCTCGCCATAGAAACTCACCGATTCCAAAACACATGAGTTGTGCTTGAATAATACCAGCTAATGCATCATCATACATCCGCTGCATTAATCGCTCGATGTACCTGCAAGACACATACTTCAACTGGCGTTAACATAAAAAATGATTAACGAAGTATTCATCTGTAAAAATATGTCGTCAAATTTTCAAAAACTGTAACCGTTTTTTTCAGACGCACTTATCCTTGGGGGGTCGCGGGGCAGCTGCTGGATTTGGAGCCTCTAAGCTTAACAAATAAACAGCAAAAACTTAATTTTTAATATTCCAAAACTTTCCACAACCTAAAAATCAACACTGTACTTCAGAAAGGGCTGGGGGGAAAAAGCTTTTAATATTTTTGAGCGAAGATTGACCATTTTAGACCAAACCATGTGTTAGTAAATGATATTTCTAAACTAAACATCTTATTTGACATTCTGCATTCGCATCTATGCATTTTACATGACTACGTCACACAGGGGCGTACCCACCGTAAAATCTAACGGGAGACGGTGGGCAAGGCACAATAGGTCAAAGACTTCGATACAAAGATGCTTCTGTTGTCTTTTTTGAACGACCAACGTTTTTATCGCTTTTTCTTTCTAAAGCATATTTCTGCTCCCGACCTGGGTGTTGCACCATGCCTATTCTTGTTTTTTAAATCCTCTTCTCCTACCTGTATTCCATTACGTTAACCGCTTTGTAGTCTCTTTCCTTTCCTTGTACAGTTATTATATTTCCTTTATCTTATCGTATTCCTTATCATGTGGACGGTGCGTAAATAAAAAACATTACTAATACTAGGCCTGCTAAAAAAATAAGAGGCAATGCTACGCTTGCCCCTCTGGCTACGATCAGACCAAACAAGACAAGCCCCTATTAAAATCAACCACAGTACTCACTCTATCGTTTGCGTCCTCACTGTTCGGTATTCCACTGATGTCAAGTTATGTGGTGCACCATAACCTACGATCAGACAACCACTGTTTATCCACAAAGAACGTAAGCATTCATCAGAATGAGGGCCTTCAATCGTAGTACAGGCGGGTGGTAATGCTGAAAATATAACAACACATTTGTGTAGCGCTTTCCTGACGAAATTCACATCAAAACCTTAACAAAAACAACAAAAACGGTAACAGTAGGATCACATACATTTAAAAAACATACAAAGTTTGCAATGATGAAAGATCATTGCAATGCTATGATAGGTTTGAAGAAAATAAATTGTAGCCGGTAATTTTTTTATCATATTTACATGGCAAGAATACTTGCAGTAACACTGAATGCGCAGCGATACTAAATAGGTACAATAGTGAATAGTTATAACTGTGCAAGCACTCCACAAACTTACTAATTTACAAACTTGTAATCCCTGCAAACTGAAAGTAACATGTTTCAGATGTTTCTGCAATTGGCCAACAAGGAGCGGGACGGCGGTGTTTTATCATCAGCCGCACTTACGTAAAAGGTAGTCACATCTTTCAAGATGTTTAATCAACCCTCTGAACCTATATACCCAAGAATATTTAACTTTTGTGGTACGTAACAGAGCTGCATCGCACTCTCGTCAAATTTTTCGCTGTGGTCAAGGTACAACAGTAACTAACACGACATCGACAAAGACGTCATTTTCTATAATAATATAAAGCAAAATAGTAAAATGTCGTTTAAAAATAAAATTTACTATTAATGTTTTGGGAAAGGCGATTTTTCAGTATTTCAAATATAATATGAAATTATGCATCTAAATTTATATTATTACTTCTTCCATAGCAATTCGCTTGTGCTCTAATATTTCCACTGCGAGCCATGGACAATATCACTTCCATATCTTGGATAATTTCGCTAAATATAATAATTATCTGCTTGAATACATCGCCTCCATATGAAAAGATCAACTAAAAAACTCATAAAAGTTGACAAAAACTCAGCAAAGTTTAATCTCAAACACGTTAGACATTGAATCATCAGGAATAGAGCAACCAAAAAAATAAACTTAATTTAAGAAAAAAATAGATTAAGGAGGAAAATACAACCGTGGTAATTCTTAAAACTGGACGTTTCCACAACATAGATTCAGCTGTCCTCATCAGCAGTGCAAGCAAGGCGTACTGCTGATGATGACAGCTGAATCTATTTTGTCAAAACATCCGTTAATGTGGCTTTATTTTCCTTTTTAACTCAAAACTGCAATCATAGAAAAAGTTAATAAAAAATTAATCTACAGATATAATGCTAACCAGCAGTTCTAGCAACCCTGCATGTCTATGAAATTATAAGTACATCAGTATATTCTAGAAACTCACAGTAAAGTTTCAGCCCGTAGTGCTAGTTGTTCTACCCTTGTTCTGTTTGATGGAACTTGGTAACCCTCAAGGAGACAACCAACTCTGACCCAAACGTTATCGTAACATTCAATTGGATTGTCTCCTCGAAAGTACACACAGTCATCCGGAAAAACTAAAATAAGATAAGAACAAAGAACTTAAGAGAAGTTACATCGACCGAAAAAAGTCCAAAGCAAAAGCTTCACATTTACCCAGCCCCGTGTCCAATTATTGTGGGTTTTAGTTTCGGCATCATAACCAAGTTTTTGATGTCATAATTTAAAGCTGAGATAAAACAGGAACTATAACATCAAAAAATTGATTATGATGCAAAAACTAGAACCAAGCACAGCGGGCTTAAAGCCAACGAAAATGGGACACGTGCACAAAAGTAAATGGCTTCAAGAACATGCAGCTACATCAAAAAGCAGAATTAACCTTAACAATGATACTTATCTAGGCTAACTGTTCCAAATTTCTAAAGCTTTCTGGATCCAAAAATCATTTTTGTTATAAGTTAGATGAATAAGTTGTAAAGTGGGTCAAGAATAATCAATGTGCTGTAATAAAGAGACCTAACAGTCTGGAATGAGTCCACTCTGGATTGGCAGTGCATAGCAAGGCTGACGAGACTTTTCTTATGGCCGTATTTATTATGTTTTTTTTAAAGAAATGTAATGTTTTTGTCACATAATCTAGCACAATTCGCTCATAACGCAACGTCCTGTTAACTCCTAGGCTTCATCATTAATCTATTTTTTAACACTGCAAACCAAATCAGATCGTTCGATATTAGTCTACTCATGCTGAAGCTCAAACAAATTTTACATCTCTTGACATTTCTTGTACTGAAACATTCGAATCAAATCTTCATTATACTCGCGGTATTACGCCGAAGCGTGTAACGAGTGGCGGGGTCCATCTCCGCGGCTTACCGCTAGGGCAACACAAAAACGTCGCAGCGGTGGCGAGGGGTTAGTGACAGGGTCAGATTTGACCGGCCCGCGAATCGAATCCAAAACCTCATGCACCGATAGCGATGTCTTTAACCACTGCGCCCATCGAACTGAAACATTCGAACTTACTTAATCCAAAGCAATTTAGTTGCGCCTGTTGATTGTCTTCCCATGAAAGAGTGGTGTAGGCTTTGAACATTGCCTCCAAGTCGCTACCAAACAAATTAGTCTCAGCTCGGGTTTGATTCCGAGTCGGGTCAAACCAATGACTTTCAACTTGGTATTTACAACTTCCCTGTTCGGGGTTCAGCATTAAAGAAACAGTGTGGAGAGCAAGCCGACAAGTTTACTTGTGCCGTTGGGAAAGGCACTAGACAAAATTTCCCCATCTACGGGCGTAAACATTGGCTGGGAACTCCAAGGTGAGTTTGTTACACAAAGTAGCTCTCTCATAAAAGGAAGATAAATCCCCATTAGGGCCATGAAATCTACCCGCTGTGAGGCCCAGTCCAACAAAAAACTTGTCTAATTGATTGGCAGTACAGAACTTAAGAATAGTTTTGAAAATAGATGAAAAAAGCTGCTTCAAGAATCCCTTGAAGCCGAATGATTCTTGAAGCCGAACGCGAAAACAGGTTATTTTCAAGCTATCCTTAAAAAATTTGTTAACAAAGCATGTAGTTTACATGAAAAAAACCTCAGCTAACGTAGTTTCCAAGACTAAGCAGAGCCATATCAAAGCAGGTAAATCGATAAAAACATTTCCCACAACCATAAAAAAGATTACTTTAGATTATAATTGATTCAAATCAAATCAAATTTTCATTATCCTCGCAGTATTACGTGTAACGAGTGGCGGGGTCCATCTCCGCGGCATAGCGCCTGGGCAACACAGAAACGTTGCAGCGGTGGCGAGCCATTGGCAAAACTGTGTGCAATTTGAGTGGCCCAGGAATCGAACCCCAGACTTACCGCATCGACAGAAATGTCTTCACAACTGACCTAGCCGACCGGTTCGCTTACTTTATATCCAGTCTTGCAAGCCTGTTTCGTTGGCCAATCGGCAATGCCATTGGATTATTTTCTCCTTGTTCGTCACAGCCAGATTCAATCCAGATTGTGAAGAGACAATCGACAGAATGAGGGCCATTAAAGGTCACACAATCACGTGGAAATACTACAAGCAAAAATCAACGATTTTAGCAAAAAACTTCTTAGAGTTCTTTTCAACTGACCGACATTACCCACACTTGCATAGCCTATAACCATGTTCTTTTTAGTTCATAATGAACAACTTACTCAATGATTCGTAGCAACGCTCCCTAACGAGCTAGGTACATGGTGCCACAAATCTTAAGTATTCCACAGGAACAGATTCATAAGGAAATCGAAAACTTGATTATCTCTCGCCCGGGCGCCAGAAACGCTTCCCATGCGAAAGACGTTCTTTCAATATTTGGCTACAGATCTCTTATTGCTTGACTCATACCGATACTTAATTAGTAAAAACATCAACTCTACGCAACGTAACAAGAGAAATGATCTTTATGATTGCAACACCTTTATCTAACGCGAAGTTCTGTTTTAATTTCGAATATATTTATCACTGCTTTTTTTCTTTTTCCACAAAGATATGACAACTTTATGAGTGGATCATACAGTGCGCAATAATTGAAAAGCAGAAAGCATGTCCAGACTGCTATGTTGGTGCACACTTACCCTGTCCACATGTCCAATTAAAATGGGCCAACAATTATGACATCCAATATTTCATTATGATGCAGAAAGCCCATGAGCTTTTGGCCCAGTTTAATTGGACATGTGGACAGGGTAAGCATCAGTACATATTTTATTTACCTTATCCACATGTCCAGTTTATGTGGGCTTGTTGCTGTGGGCTTCATGTCATCATCACTTTTTTAAATGAAAAATTTAATTTTGAAGCAGAAAACTAACAGAAACAAGCCCACATTAATGTGGGCTTAAATTCCACATAAATGGACATGTGGACAGGGTAAATGATTACTGACACTACTTTATACCTCTTCCATAACATTGCAACTCGGCTTCTATACTTCCAGATATCGACCGCATTTGAATCAATTCAAACTCATCGTCAAGCTCACTAAAAAATAATAAATCATCAAACGAACTCACCATAAACTAAAAAATACCAGAAACAATCAAAAAAACACTTGTATTGTGTCCGGTTTTACCAATGCCAGCTAAAAATAGTTTCGACGAGCATACTTATATTTTTGACATTACTACCACGAAATAGCAGATATGCGAAAAACACATTGATGCTTATCTTAGAAATGATATAAAAATTTTTGTATCATAAAATTTCGGTCGCCGTAACCCCTTATTTATTTATAAAAATATAATGAAAAGGCAAGGGCCTTACTCTAAGTTCAGGTTCCCCAATCCTCTCTTTCTAACATCTGATACATTATCTGGATGATCGTATCCTTGTGGTAAACAACCAGCCATTCTCCACAAGTAATTGTAACAAAGTCCATTGTGAGGTCCTGTGTATGTGTCGCAACCAGGTGGGAACTCTACAAAACACGTGGATATCGAGTGCTGGTATTTGTGGAAAGAATTTAGCAATGCTTGCATAGACGCAATGATCAAAATCAAACCTTCATTACACTCGCGGTATTACGCCGAAGCGTGCAACGAGAGGCGGATTCATCTCCGCGGCTTAGCGCTTGGACAACACAGCTCCGAAGAAACATCGCAGCGGTGGCGACACTGTGTCACATGTCATCTGCCCTGGAATCAAACCTAGGACCACCGGCGTCCACAGCGGTGTCTTTGACCACTACGCCAGCCGTCAGGTCACACGCAGTGACGCACAGCTAAATTTGTTGTAATAATTTATCAAAGACGCTAGATGTTCGTTTTCCAGCTCATATTACACATCTCATTGAGAAAATAATTAGTAAGAACCAGAGTAATTTACTGGGCAATCAAAAAGAGAACTGAAAGCTTATCGCAATATTGCACGAAGAAGTAATAACAGTAGAATCTTTTATTTCTGCATCGCCAACACGATAAAGAATACGATAAGATGAAGAAAATATAACAACGGTACAAGAAAAGAGGCAACAAAACGATTAGCGTTATGACATGCAGGTAGGAGAAGAGAAGTTAAAAACAAGAGTAGGCAACTAAGCATGCTTGCAACACCAAGCAATACAGTCAAAGAGGAGATGAAGAAAAAAGGTAGAGAAGATGTGATGGCTGGTTCATATTTAAAAGATGCCCACACTACAACCAAATCGACAGATTGAAAGAATTTGATCGCGCAACAGGCAACTCGGCCAAAGAGGCACAACAATGACTAATAATCATTACTGCATCACAAAATGAAGAGCGGAGAAAACGCACGAAATAATCGCATACGAAGTCCAGCGTATCACTGCAAACTCACCCAGGTTATAGATCCTACTTGACGGGTTCGATTCACGGCTGGAGCTGATCGCATTTGACAAATGTGTGATATTGCGGGTAGCTGCTGACTCAAACAGCGCAAGTTCACTTCGCAGTCTCCATTAATTACTGTTGAATTTTCAGTTCAATAAGATTTGAAAAATAACTTCAAGTGAGCAAGCAAATAATAAACAGTTCAATATAAAAACGAGTATGCTACCTCTTCCGAAGCAGTCCCCTTGAGCCAACTTATCTCCATTTAACGCAATGTTATGTATATGCGTCATGAATTCTTGCACGCCCCTAAACAGAAACACTATCATCAAAAATCTTCATTATACTCGCGGTATTACTCCGAAGCGTGTAACGAGCGTCAAAGTCCATCTCCGTGGCTTTGTGTCTGGGCTACACAGCTTCGAAGAAATATTGAAACGGCGGCGAGCCGTTGGCGACATTGCATCTGATTAAACCGGCCCGGAATCAATACCAGGACCTCCTCACCAACAGCGATGTCTTTAACCACTACGCCAACCGGAAGAGTTGATTTTTTAAACCACGTGATGTTATGAAGAGAACAATATATCATTATGAGGTCACATACGTAATTGTCAGACTGTTCAACGTCATGTTTTGAAGCATAGTAAGATTGAGAGGGTTGCTGTAACCCCGCAATATACAACCCGCTTCTTCGAAGATTGTGGTGTAACAATCAGCACTGTTGGGTCCCTTGAAACTTGTACAGAAGTTTGGAAACTCTGGAAAACATTAAGACAGTTAAAAGTGAACTTCAACGTATAAAAACACAACTCAAAAATCTAACAAGCAGCAAATTAAAGAAGTCAGAAGCAAAACTCAAGGGGAAAACTCGGAAACAAAACAATTCCTAATATTGCGATAAGCTTTCAGTTCTCTTTTTGATTGCCCAGTAAATTACTCTGGTTCTTACTAATTATTTTCTCAATGAGTGGTGTAATATGAGCTGGAAAACGAACATCTAGCGTCTTTCATAAATTTTTACAACAAATTTAGTCCTATGCATAGCGCCTCCGCCGCTTTCTTGTGACAGGAGGATAAAAATGAAGAAATCATCTTCAATCATTACGTTTTAATTGATCTAACTATGAAAGATGCCGGGGCGGGCTTTACCTCAATAACAAATGTGAAGACAACGATATCTTATCTTCCCAATCTTTGATCTTAGTTAGATGTTACGAACCAGCTACAATCTGAATCAACACGGTACGTCTAAGCGCCTAACATGGAAATCGGTCGGTTCGCCGTAGCTGTTTGACTCAATAATTCAACTTACAGCAAAAGCTTGACAATTGCGGCTGTGATTTTGCAGAAATAACAACACTTACCAATTCCAAAGCAATCTATTTGTGCGCTTGTCGTGTTCGAAGATCGTAAAAAAATATTGCGAAACTCTCGTATTACTTCCCTGAAAAGCAAAATAAACTTTCAACCAACCAAAAGTATCTCGGATTTCAAATAAAAATCTGTTAAATCATAAGCGTGAACTCTTGTTAGCTCGGTTACAACCGAGAGTGCTAAAACTTCCACAACACAGTGTTTCCCTCATTGGCAGTAGCGTGGCGAGAAATTGTGAAAAAGGAGCCATAAATTGCAAAAGCCGTCGAAAGAGTCTGGTATATTTCAGCCACTTAGAAGCATTTGATCTTTTTCTACAACAAGGCAAAGTGAAAAGGCAGATGGCATGGCACAATACACCAAATACGCTACTGCTCATTGGCAGTTTCAAATAAACATTATTGCGATGTTTGTTTCAAAGTTATTTATATTTAACGAAGCTGAGCCTGCTTCAATCAAACTCGTATACCAACTTACTCAATTGTCATTGAACCTAGTAGGTTTCTTTGGGCCACAGGTAGCAAGGAAGGAAAGCGTGCACCATTATCCAGACAACCTTCACTTCTCCATACATTGATGAGGCATTGCAAGCTGTGAGGACCACGGAAAAACTTGCATCCGCTCGGAAAAACTGAAAGGAATAGTCGATCGGCTAGCAACTATCCTCATTTCTACCAAGAGAAACGCAGACATCGTACTTCACTAGAACCGTGATGATAGCGCGTCAAAGCTAGCGCCATTGATCAAATCTTCACTATACTAGCAGTATTACGCCGAAGCGTGTAACAAATGGCGGGGTCCATCTCCGCGGCATCGTGCCTGAACAACACAACACCGAAGAAACGTTGCAGCAGTGGCGTTACTGTTTCCGATCCGACCAGCTTGGGAATCCAACCAAGACCTACGGCGCCACGAGCGGTGTCTTTAACCAGTGCGCCTACCGGAGAATGTAGATGGTAGAAAAACTACGGAGTTCTTTTCAATACATTCAGTTACTTTCGTTATTTTAATAACCAATATTAGGCGGATTTAAAACCTGTCTGTTTATGCTTATACCTCAATTCTAATCCCGAATCCCGTAAACAAAAATCAAAAACATCAAAATTAATCATTATATTTGCAGTATTACGCCGAAGCGCGTAACGAGTGGCGAGGCCCATCTCCGCGGCTTAGCGCAAAGGGTACACAACTCCGAAGAAACGTCGCAGCGGTGGCGAGCCGTAGGCGGTACTGTGTCTAATCGTCCCGCACCGATAGCAATGTACTTAACAATTGAGCTAACCGGCCGGTTTGTGGCCCGAAAACGATGAAGTAAAACCATCAACTTTACATAATACACAAATATTCACCTTGGCCCAAGCATGCTATCTGTGCTTGTGCATTGCCATCACTCGATTCGCAGATCAGATTTTCAACGTAAGCCTCCACTTCTCTATACAATCACCCTTGTCAATATATTTCGGAAAACAATAAAAATATGGGACGAAAATAGCTCAAGAACAAAAAGGAAAAATGAAGACACAGTAATTCCTAAAACTGGACGTTTCGACTACAGAGATTCAGCTGTTATCATCAGCAGTGTAAGCAAGACGGCACAAAATTTAAGTTTTGTCGCTACGTTTTAAAAATTACGGTGGCTTTATATTTCTCGTTGAGTTGTTTAATAGGTTGCTGGTAATGAATCAACTTCTCGTTAACCAGCAGCAATATGCGAAGTGTGCTCGGTGAAGTTATTGCACTGGAACGGTGCAAGGTAGAAGTATCTGAAATCAGCGCAGCCAAAATGACTGCAAAAATTACGCTACAGTTAAAAAGAAAACTTAACTACACATTGCCACAATGCTGGGTAATGTTGGGTAAGCCAAAAAAACATCAAACCTTCGTTATACTCACGGACTAGCGATATTACGCCGAAGCGTGCAACGAGTGACGGGTCCATTTCCGCGACTTAGCGCCTGGGTAACACAGCTACGAAAAAAAAACATCGCAGCGGTGGCGAGCCACTGGCGATTTGAGTGGCGTGAAATCGAACCCATGACTTATTGGACCAAGTATGATGCCTTTAACTATTACATCAACCGGCTTTAATTGAAAATTTGGCATAACTTTGTTTTAAGAAAAGTTTAAAAATTGAGCAAATAAACAAACCACATTCCAGTCAACTTCTCACCTTATAGTCATAGAATCCCACATTACTGCGCTTCTTCTAGTACCAGGAAACTGTGCACCATCGTCTGAACACCCCACCTGTCTCCAAACTTCGATCAAACAAAGGTCGGTGAACGGTCCACTCCGCGTCAAGCAACCAAGAGGTGATTCTAAATATCGTCATAATGATTGACTGGTCACACATTGTTACATAAACGTAACGTCATATATAATATTGTTTTAACTGGTGCAAGTGCTATTTGAATGCAACTTTATCTATTGTTGCCAGTATATTTGTGATCATTTTACAAACGTTTCGGTAAAAACTTATACCATCATTAGCGTAAAACTACTAAAGACGCTTAACATATTGCAGCAGCTAAGTAATACAAATAGGAAGTAGGCTTACTTCTTCCCAAGCACACTAACTCCTCTCTGAAATTGGGAGGATTAGCTCTCTCGTTAAGATCTTTCATTGAATTCAAAATCACTCTGAACAAAACACACAGTTACAATACCAGGTCAAAATAGCAAGTCATTCTTCACGAGTACTCTGTCCATATGTTAAATCTTCGTGAGCTTTAGGCCCGCGGTTCTTGGTTCAAATTTCTGCATCATAATCAATTTTTGACGTCATAATTGAAAAAGTGCTTAATACATAAAAAATTCAATTGTGATGCAGAAACCCGTGGCAGTTAAACTGAACATGTGGACAGGCTGGCTAATGTTTGATTATTGTTATTTTTGCTCAAACATCTGAGTAAAATATTTGTCTTGAAGTTCCTATTGCCTAAACCATAAAATTACAGGGGAACAATCTCGCTAAATCTACCAACAGTCATGCCAGACAACGCAAAAGTGTTAAAATAGAATAGAGATCATCAAGACATAGACTCCGCGCTGTCATCATCAGCAGCGTAAGCAAGTCAGTATAAAATTGAAAGAACTAGAAATTACAATGCACTTGCACTTTTCCTACTTACGCTATTTTCGTCCCGTATTTATTGTATTCCAAAATTACGCATCTTACATGGTTGTATTTACCTTAGAGATGAGACATCATAAGTTGCGAGTATAGCGGCCTGAGAAGCGTTGAACGGGTTTCCCCAACCTTCCGAAGCACAACCAGACATCTTCCACAAACTGAAATAACATTGCGGAGAGTTTGGTCCGTAATATCTTCGACAGCCTTGAGGAAATGCTAAACAAAAGTACATAAGTGGGTAAAATTATCCAAAAGCAAATCTTCATTATACTCGCGGTATTACGCCGAATCGTGCAACGAGTGGCGGGTCCATCTCCGCGGCTTAGCGCAAAGGGTACACAGCTCCGAAGAAATGTCGCAGCGGTGGCGAGCCGTTGGCGACGCTGTGTCCGATTTGACCGACCAGGGATTCGAACACCAGATCTCCCGCGCCAATAGCGACGTCCTGAATCGTTACGCAAACTGGCCAGATTCAGTAGCTTCCGCACTTTCAACAGTCAATACGATAAAGAATACAACAAGATGACAAAAAATCTAACGGTTTAAGAAAAGGAAAGAGGCAACAAAACAATAAACGTTATAGCATGCAGATAGAAATGAAGAGTTAAGAAAAGGAGTTAGCAAGGTTGCAAAAGCAACTTATACGGTAATTATCTCAGTCATGTATCCAAAACATGATGAAAGCACATATTCCAGAGTCCAGACACGGCGATCGTTGTTAATATGTTGGAGTATTTCACGAACTCTCGGCACATGAACAACATACACAGGTGATGTCCCTCATCCAACTAATCAAGCAAAGTGTTTTACCGAGTCCAAAACATTCCAACTGGACTTCTCTGGCTGTTGAAGAGTCAGCCATTGTTTGAGCAGCCAGATCTCTTGTGCGTAGAATGATGTCTCTGCAATAAACAAACGTAATACACAATCAACAACACCTGAGGTGAAATCACACCAAGACGTCTTAATGCTAAGGAGACATTTTTATTTGTTTTATTGCTACGTCATCATGCAAGATATGTGATGCAATAACAAAACAAACCAAAAAGTTTTCTAAAGACATTGAGAAGTCTCAGTTAGTGTGACCGCACCTTTAGGCTTAATGTAACACCCGTAATAACTTGAAAAACGGTGGCAAAACTCTATGTCTTATTACTAGGGCAATTTTTTATTGACCTAAAAATCTCAAAAAATTGACTTTATTTTATCAAAAAATTGACTTTACTGACCTAACGAAACAATTGAATGAAAGAACCAGTCCATAAGAAAAAAACCACCGAAGTCACTTCAGTTAGTGCTTAGATTATAACGTACGCACATATAATGCCGCACGTTTTCTGGCAGAAAGTTTAACTGCTCTGCGTAATCGCGCAGAATCCAGAGTCGTATTTAATATCTTACGAAGATTGCAATGCAATTCGCTGTATTGCAATCTTTGTAAGATCAAAGTATATTCGAATAACTAATCCATTGTCTTTTCAATTCTAATGTTTTTGACTACCGATACGTAGCGACAAAAATATGCAACAAACGAAAACATGACGAAAAGCTTATTTTATCATACACGAATTTTGCCAAAATTGCGATCTTGCAAAGCTGCCTGCACGGATCTTCACAATCGAATCAATGAAATTACATCAAACATTATATTAATAAATTAAGCATGTGTAAAACTGTAATACCGATAACAGTCTGGCGACAGCATACACCTCCCTGGTACCACCAACAGTTACGAACTTCCATCTCTCAATTATCTGAGTTATCTCTTTTTGAGTACAAAGTAGAATCGCGCAAAAAAAGCAAGAAAACAAAAACTGACCTAATAAAAAAAATTGATCTAAAAAACAAAAAATTGACATTTATTGACTTTACAACTTCATAAACACTGATCCTACGACCGTGAAATTTTGTTTCCACATTGTTAGAGTTATTTTCTACTGCCAAAAAAAAATTGACTTTATTGACCGTGAATCGCCCTACTTATTACTTTAAGAAAAAATGCGAGATATTTGGTGTTTTACAGCTGTTTCTTAAACGTACTGAGGTAGACTCGCTTATCCTTGGGGGGTCGCAGGGGCAGCTGCTCGAGTTGGAGCCTCCAAGCATCTCGATCCTCTGCAACAAAGGATAGATGCTCTGGTGGGATGCCAAGTAGAAACTAAGATCTTCCACGTAATCTCGCCATCGAGTTTTGGGCCTTTAAACTAAATTTCTGTCGCAACGAATATCATACGAAACTTACATAATTGAATACGAATCATACACTGCTAGTTCTGATGTGGTCAGCTTGCCCGGGTAAGCCAGTCCTTCTTCTAAACAACCACCTATGATCCACAGACCATTGTAACATTGAATAGAGTTGGGTCCACGATAAGATCTACAGCTCTTGGGGATTTCTACAAGAACATTATCATTCCAATGAACAAAGTAATTAGAAAAGCATATTGTTACTGAGCAAGTTACCGGCCCGTGACGTAGTGGTTAAAGACATCGATATGGGCGCAAGAGGTCTGAGGTTCGATTACCGGACAGATCATATCGGACACAGTGGCACAGTGGCCTAGGCTCAAAGCCGCGGAGATGAGCCCCGCCACTCGTTACATGCTTCGGCGTAATACTGCGAATATTTGAGTTTGAAATAACTTTGCATTGTTGCATCGCACTTAATTGTATCGCAAGCTTTCAACGCAATAGCCTACTAAAATATGAATATTTTAACACATTTTCTTTTCATTAGGACACGAATTCGAATCAGCCGGATCAGATTTCGATAACCAAAAATAATCATACCTTCATTATACTCGCGGTATTACGTCGAAGCGTGCAACGAGTGACGGGGTCCGTCTCGCGGCTTAGCGCCGGGACACTGGACAACACAGCTTCGAAAGAACATCGCAGCAGTGGCGAGCCGTTGGCGAACATGTGCCCTATTAGACGGGTCCGGGAATCGAAACCAAGACCTCCCGCACCGATACCTTTAACCACTACGCCAACAGCAGAGCCTTAACAATACAACACGAGACTGCTCACCTATTCCAAAACAATCGAGTTGCGCTTCTTCGTATGGATGCAGAGCTAACGCTACAAGGGAATCAAACACAGCTTCCACTTCACTGTAAACACAAGCAATAAACACTAACAAGCCCAGTTAGCCCACACTTGCTAGGAAAGTCCCAAGGTAAACTGATTTGATCTCTAGAAAATAAACTTTAAGTTGATGTTTAGTCGAGCATCTACTACGGATCAAGTGTAAACAAACAAGGTCGACAGCGTGGCCAAGTGGTTCGAAGCGTCGTTTTCACGACGGCCATCATCGAAAGGTTCATGGTTCAAATCCCAACCAAGCCTCATTGTAGGGTTCTTAAATAAGGTGTTTCACTATAATTATCCCCGCTTGGTAGAATCTAACAAGCAGCAAATTAACGAAGTCAGAAGCAAAACTCAACCGAAAAACTCGGAAACAAAGGAAACTTTTAAGCGAGTCTGGATTCGTTCAATGTATAGTATAACGCCACTGCCGCTTTCTCGTGACGGGAGGATAAAAATGAAGAATTCAATCAAATTATTCAAAAAACATAAGGCCGAGGTTCCATCATTTTACAAGTTCACATGTTGCTGAATAGAACCAGATGAGAAGCTGGCAGTGATGTTGTTAAGCTCGCTTCAAGCTTTTGGTAATCTAGTGTAAAACTACGAACTTCTCCACGCATGCACACAGCAGTCACTCTTCGCTCCATTAAGCATCAAGCGCTATTTGTCTGAATTTCCGTCAGAAAAGAGCGCTATGGCAACGTATTATCATTATTACTAGTAAGGGAGTGTATTATTACATCACGTCACTCAAAAGAGGCAAGGATAACCCTGCCCATATGTCTAATTTTCGTGGGCTTTAGACCCGCAGGTCTTGGCCTAGTTTCTACATCATAATCAATTTCTTGATGTCAAAATCACTTTTGTAACTAAGGCGTCAAAAACTAATTACGTTGCACAATCTAAGGCCAGGAAACGCGGGCGTAAAGCCCACCAAAGTTGGACATGCGGGCAGAACGAATATAGCAATTTGCAGGTGTCGAAGATGTTTACATAGAGAAATCAATTACACAGCACCAAACTTCAACCCATTTCTTTGAATAGCAAGTCAAAGGAAGGCTCAACTTCCGCTGGCAGTGCTCGACATCTGTCAACAGTTACAGCTTGTATTTAAAAACTAAGTATAATCACCAAATTACAAAACCACTACAGCCTGTTCCGCCGTCGTCGCCACTTCAGATGGCAATCCAAACATGAGTATTTTAGAGTTATCCAAATATATCTAAACATGAGTTTAGTTTACTAAACCATCTAAAGAGCCGAAAACGGTGAAACAGACTGTGGTGGTTGTATAATTTAGTGATGTTACTTTTACTTTACATAATTAGATAGGTTTTGATCATTCCGTTCTTACCCTATATTGAGCTGATCATAGATGCTTCGTTCTTTCATTGAAAGTGTGACGTAGTATTTCCTACCTTCCATCGTGCATCCAGCACTTAAAAACATGCTGCTGAGACAAGCATCAGTGTGAGGACCACGATATGTATTGCAACCCACAGGAAATACTAGAAACATCAATCAAATTGGTATCACTGTCTTAGGGAACGAAAGTCTGGTCAACCAGTTTCTAAATTTTGCATTCAAAATCAAATCTTCATTATACTCGCGGTATTACGCCGAAGCGTGTAACGAGTGGCGGGGTCCATCTCCGCGGCTTAGCGCCTAGACAACACAGCTCCGATGAAATGCCGTAGTGGTGGGACACTGTTTCCAATTTGACCGGCCCGGAAGTGAACCCCAGACTCTCCGCACGGACAGCGATGTCTTTAACCACCAGGCCAACTGGCCGGTTATTTTGCATACAAACGCATGCAATTGATCCAAGCTTGATCAGTTACCCAGTAGCATGATCGCTATCATTTTACGGCATCGAAAATTAGTCAAGAACCGTCGGTTATACCGAAAAAATGTCAAGCTATTCAGTTATTTTTTCCAATTATTACATTGCATTTATCCTGTCCACAAGTCCAGCTTAAGTGGTTCTAAAAACCCACAGACTTTCCGCATCATAATCAATTTTTATGACGTCATACTCACTTTTTATAACATCAAAAACTGATTGTGATGCAGAAAGCCCGTGAGAGAGAGAGAGATTTATTTTTTTGCCAGTACACGTGTCACAGAAAAACGATTACACATGCAGTAGTAATAACACTGTAACACAATACAATGATTTGTGCACAATGGCAGGAAGCACCGAAAAACCGTTAGGTTATCGCGTCAAGACGCTCCCTGACACGAATGCAGTAAACAGTGAGATAAAAAAATGAAAATAGAAAAAAAAAAATACAAGTTAGTAGTAATACAACACGATATAAGTAATACAATAAAGTTACGGATAGTACAAGACACAAACGAAAGCAATAGCAGTCACTTCGGAAAGAGTAAATAAAAAACAAAGATTTCTTAATACTTCGAAATGCAACTAAATGCATTGTATATCTGTAGGCCTTAATGATGTTAATAGCGATCCAAGAGATATTTTTTGAATCTTTTTTTACAAGAAGTCCAATGTATGCTTTTATAGTTACTGTCCAATTTACACTATAATTTGGTCCCTCCATAGGAAAGTAGGTTTTTGCAAAAGCTCTTGTTAACACGCGATAAGGCATAAAAGGCAGATTGCTTGAATCTAGTATTGTGGGCATGAACAGAAGCTATTTTTGTGAACGATTTGTAAACTACTTCGAGTAATTTACCATAATGTAATTGATGCATGAATTTATATGTCATCAATTTTCAGAAATTGCAAGGTAATGTACATTTTGTTAATTGGGGTTTCAATTCCACATGACAGAATTATCCACAATACTTTATTCAATCTCACTCGTGGACATTCTAAATGAGTTTGGTTAGCCATCCCCCACACAATAATGCATGGGTCTATGGAACCACCAGTGGGTCTACGGAACCACTCAAAACTCGATATGTGGACAGGGTAAATGACAAGCATACAATAATCACCTCTTCCAAAACAAAACAGTTGTGAATTGACGTCACCATTACGAGCTTCCCACAACAACGCTTCAAACAGCTGAGCGACTTGACTAAAAACATAAACCGAATAAAACTGAAAAACATCTATTTCAGTAATTTGTTGAGAAAGAGGAGAAACTTAGTTATAAATATCACAGCTAGGGAACAGCTAAAAATACTTGGGCGGAAGTTCGGCTCTCTTCTGGTGTCATTGTCACAGCTATAAGCCGACGCTGAGCTGGGTCTTATGCCATGGTGCAGAAGAAGGAGACAGGTAGGACAGGAGGAGCTTTAGTCCAGTCACTTGTTAAAGCGACTGGGTGGAAAGGGTGTTGAAAAATATTTACTCAGTCCTACCTTAACGTCTGTTGTTTGCAGCAGTAGACAGTCTCAAAAAACGCTACAAGACTGTCATCAGTTAGTGCGTTTTTTTTTAAATGAAACAAATAATGCCATTTTAATTTTTGCTGTGTTAACCCAATACTCCGATATAGGCTAGCTTTATAGAATCACTGCTTCCTTCCTATTCGACTTCATCAACAATGCATGGCCAGGGAAACCATTGGCACCGCTTTTTTTACACGAAGTTCGCCATGTTTGCGTTTTGTTCAATAGCATTAGGAAATCTTAAGATTTTTATATGTTGCTTATGTCAACCGCAAAGCAGAAAACAACTACCGTCTCTTGCGGAGCATAAGGTGCACTCTCAGTAATTGCTTTGATTGTTTTCCTTTCACACCAAAGGCGAGCCGGACTTTAAGCTAGGGCTCCACCAGTGTGAATTTGAAATTCTTACCGCAAATATTGGAGATAATTTCAAATTCTCACTGGTGGAGACAACTTGCATTAATTTTTTTCAGTGAGAATTTTCAAAATTATTACCATGCGTAAGAAAATTAATACCGTGCGTCAAAAAATTAACACTGAAAATTCTTACTGGCCAAAAATTCTCACTGAGTGTTAAATTTGGTGCAGCCGATAGTATTAATTTGAAATTTGCCATTAATTTGATTTTTGGCATTAATTTCGGTGATAATTTCAGTAAGAATTTATCAAAACTTTTTGATATTTTCGTACTGAAATTCTTACCAAGAAGTGTTCACAAAGACCTATAGTGATATCACCAAGAAGTAATTGTGCATTCACAAAAAAAAAGGTAAACCACTCTTTGATTGAACCGGCTGCATTGTGTGCAATCGATGACGTACACCAGGAGCGTCCTACGCTTGCATCGCTCAGATTTTCCCAGAAAAATCGTTCTATGTTGTGGAAAAACTCTTTTAGGCACGTCGCGCCAGAAAATTTCTGCATAAGCCTGTGTGCAACCCTTCAACTAGAGTAGACCATAATCGTAGCGGGCTATGCATTTCACGAAGTCGCAGTTTTAACTGCACAATGAAATCATCATCATACTTTTTAATTATGCGAGCCTTGAACTAATTAATTGGTAAAAGGCTTGCATAACAAAGTAGTACATTATGCTTTTGTTCTTACGACAAAATTCATGCTAACTATAAGCAAAAACGCATGTTTTGAACTCAATTAATTAGTTGACTTAATTTCTCTATTTTATGTTATCACGCAGCCTTTTTGCGGGAAAGCGAAGAATGCACCATACACAATGAACCTCCTCTTGCTTAAGAGTTGCAGTTGTTTCAAAGTTTTTTCGTTAAATATATCTCATTGCATCTGTTATTGTGAGTTGAGAATGCACAGAGCAGACTCAAGCATTGTAAAGCTCAGCTTATCGAGGTTTTAACAACGAAGCTTGATGAGTATTGAACCAACTACCTTGCAAAGGTGGCTGTTGTAAAAAATAATCTGACTACAACGCCACGTTCCCAGTTGGTCATTCGAACGGTCGAGCGGTTTCTGATGCCCGACGATGCAATTGCGGTACAATTTCGCCAACTGTCAGAGTACTGAAGATCATATAAATGAAAAAAAACTTTAAGCCCTTTCTATTGTAAATGGGAGGTTCTACTAAGAAAGACATTCCGTAAAAAGATGAGGTATAATTTTGACGGCGAAGGAAAAGTAAAGCCACAATAATTCTTATAACTGGACGTTTCGACAACGTAGGCCAAGATTCAGCTGTCATTATCAGCAATGTATGCTAGTACAAAAGTGCAAGTATAGGCCTATACACTGCTAATGATGACTGCTGTATCTGTTTTTACCAGTTGCTACTTACAACTTTTTACAGTTTTTCTTAACCGATCACATGACCGAGTGGATAGAGCGTCTACTTCTGGATCGGTAGACTCGGGGTTCGATTCCGAGTCGGGTCAAACCAATGACGTTAAAATTGGTATTCACAGCTTCCCTGCTTGACGTTCAGCACTAAAAGGACATTGTGGAGCAAGCCGACATGTTCGCTTGTTGTGTCGTTGGGAAAGGCACTAAACAGGATTCCCCCATCTAAGTGTGGTAGACGGATGGCCGGCAACTCCTAAGCAAGCTTGTATAGCGCTTCGTCGCTGTCTTGTGATAGGATAAATATGCAAATTAATAAATAAAAAAACAGTTTTGTACAGCTTAGCATACACTGCTGATGATGACAGCTGAATATATGTTGTCGAAAAGTAGAGTTACGAGAATTCCTGAGACATAATTTTTCCTACGTACTGTAAGGTATTTTCGTCCCATAGGCCTATTTACTGTATTACGAGTTTCGACTGTTTTTGACGATGGATTTTATTGTAAAAAAGTTTGTTTAGGAAAGATGATTAGATGTGATGACATTTCAGCTCCACCACTATTAATTCACAAATCTTGAATTGGTATTAATTTTTTTTGCATTAATTTAGTGACAATTCAAAACTCACATTGGTGGAGCCAACCACACCTTGTTCGTCATCCAGTCGGCTCCACCAGAAATAAATTATCACCGCCCAAATTAATACCGTGAGAATTTTAAATTCTCACTGGTGGAGTCCTAGCTTTACGACGCAACGGTTGTTGAGAAATTTAGGGTTATCGTGTAAACTCGATAAAAATATCATTTTTTTAATGGCAATAAAGCGTAAAGCACTACCTAATCCTTACGTTAGGCGCACCAGCTTATGAGGCGTACGATCAATTTTTGAGAATAAAAAAAGATTTAAAATGCGATTTATGGTCCGAATCCGAAAATACGGTAGTTAACAAGTTCAGCGTGGATATTTGTAAATCTAATAAACTAAGTTAATTGCTTATCACATCGACAGTTAAAATGAGTGAAAATCTGTCTATTTTTTCAACTGGGAACCTCTCGATAGGTTTGCAAACTTATTAATTTCTGGAAGTGCTAGCAATGCTTGGTGAAAAAAAATACACAAGTTTAACAGATTAAAGTTGCGTTTACCGATACGCGACATGCGACAACGCGACAAAAATCATAATAAACCTGAATGTAGAAAGTTTTTGCAGATTTTCGCGTGATCGCGAAACAGAAAAACAAAAAAACAGGGTGCGAAAAAAATCGAACCGACAACAGTTTACGTGACTTACAAGTTTCATCAATTTTCAGACCGACCATTATGACAAAACAACGCAACATACGTTAAATTTCTGTCGTGCAGTTGACGTATTTCCATAGCAGTTAAATTTCTAGGGGTTGCATACCCTTGCGGTAAACAACCAACCTCCTCCCAGATGGATTCATAACAAGTAGTAGGATTCCAGCCTCGGTAAGTTATACATCCCGGTGGAAAAGCTGCAAATTAGTTCAGTTGCCTATTGATCCTCCTATAACGAGCTCGCTTAGGAGTTGCGAATCACATGTCTACCACACCAAGATGGGAATCCCGCAAAGTGTCTTCCGCAACGGCTGAACAAGTAAACTTGCCGGCTTGTTCTCCACACTGTCACTTTAACGCTGAGCGTCAAGCAGGAAAGCTGTGAAAGCCAATTTCAAAGTCATTGGTTCGACTCCACTAGGAATCAAACTAGAGCCTGCAGCTCCAGAGGCAGACGCTTTTTCTACTCGGCTATCTGGCCTATTAAAGACTTCTTAGATAAGCAGTTAACAAACGCAATAATAGTGCGTTATAACCATTATCATCGTAAAGAGGAAGTTACATGAATGGTACTGTTTCGTCATAACACTGCCACCATAACTCCTGTTATTGTTTACATAAGTATATTTGCAAAGGCAAAGTCATTTAAAAAAAACAAATACTCAACTAAAACAATTGTCCGGTTTAGTAAGACATCGTCAGGGTGCAAGTAAGTCAACTTACAATACATTATCACTTTATTCAGAATAATCGATTTGTTAATACATTAACGCCAGAGATGATTGAACAGAACTATGATGAACCATAACATAATCTAAGGAAAAGTATAGCCTCAGCAATTCTTATAGCAGGACGTTTCGACAACATAGATTCAGCTGTCATCATCAGCAGTATCCTCAAGACAGTACAAACTAAAAAAAATGCCATTTAAGTTTCTAACTACCTGTTATGATATAACCCAGGTAACAGAATCTATGTTGTCAAAACGCCCAGTTCTAAGAATTACAGTAGCTTTTATTTTTCCTCGTTAAGCCATTTTCATCCCATATTTACAGTGCTCCAAAGCAATAACTCAATTGTTCTCATACCATTCAACTTTAATGCCATCAGAACACTGTAATTATTCGCATAATTTACAAACAAAATCGACGTACTTTTTCCATAACAAGCCATCTGTGCGTCAGGATTCAGAGCTCGACTATCTCGAATCAATCTACCGAATTGCTGTCTAATCTCCCTAAAAATTAGGCAGCAACTCGGTTAATTTTTGCCGCAAATGACCAACATCACGTTATAACGATGAATAATGTAACAAGTGGTGGGGCCCATTTCCCCGGCTTAGCGTCTGGGCCTTGGGCAACACAGTACCGAAGAAACGTCGCAGCAGTGGCGAGCCTGTGTCCGATTTGACCGACCCGGGAATCGAACCCCAGACCTTCCTCACCGATTGCGATACACTCGAGGCGAGCCTGTGTCCAATTTGACTGACCCGGTAATCGAACCCTAGACCTTTCTCACCGACTGCGATACACTCAACAACTGAACCAACTGGCCGGCCGGGTTACAGGGAGGGGGCAGTAGTTCCGGGTCTGCCATGATGAGCGTCTCAATCAAGGGCGCACCACATGCCACACTTCAAAATTAAGTCTGCCAAAAAGCTTGGGACTCACGAAAAACTACCTTGGATCCCCCCTTAAATTTTAATACAGCCTTGTCCCTACGACGAATTATACTCACACCAAGTTGAACCTATCCAAATCTCTCTTCTCGATTCCCGATAAATTAGCTGGGTGTCTTATTCCCAGACCATCGCAACCAACTTCAGTCCAAATTGATACATAACATTCAACTGGATTGCTGGGCCCTTGGAACGTCACGCAGCCTTTCGGATATACTAAACAACATCAAAAAATTACAGGTGGATGCGGTTAATACTAAGTATAATAGGTTTCGAATATAAAATAACGTGGGTTTGAAAGGAGATTAAAGTTATAAATGAAAACTGCAACCAACTATTAAGTCGCAACATTGCTCACTGCAAAAATTTAAAAGTTATCACAACTCACTCATCCCGAAGCAATCTAACTGCTGTTCAGCAAATCCAGATTCGGCTTGTTGGTGAATCCTGTTGAACTCATCCATCGCATCTCTATAACATTATCGCCAATCAGCCCTTGAAATTGAACCGGCCAGTTGGCGAAGCGATAACGACATCGCTATTGGTGCAGGAGGTATGGGGTTCGATTTCCTGGCCGGTCCAAGTGCACACAGTATCACAAACGGCTCGCCATCGCTGCGATGTTTCTTTGGAGCGATGTTGCCCAGGAACCAAGCAGCGGAAATGGATCCCTCCACGCGTTACACGCTTTGGCGTCATACCGCGAGTATAATGAAAATTTTGATCGTTTTTTTACTTGAAATTGAGAATAAGGCGACTTATACCACATTGCAACAAAAAGTTAAAAAGTTTTTTAATTATCCTTCAACCAGGGGTGGGTCCAACATTTCTGTTTAGAGATGGAAACACACTGTACTTTCATAATTTTATACATGGACAGTGAACATCTTCATTCATAATGCTACAGTACCACTCTAGAAGCTGTTTACTGTGATTAAAGTTTCGAGAGGGGGAGTTATCGACCCAATTGCTCCCTACTGAACCGCCCCCGCCTTCAATATTTTAAAATTTTCCTCTTTAAGTTGTCTACCTATCCACAAGACATACTTACTTAATAGTCAAGTGATTTAAGTATCTTCTTTCCTCGGCTAAGCTGTTCTTCGGATGCAACAAACTATCTCGAGTGCAATTAGCTTGGAGTATGATATTTTCCAAGCAACCATCAGTGTGTGGGCCGCGAAAATACACACAGGAAGTTGGAAATTCTGAAAATAAGATTAGTGTTTACTACAATTTGATGCGATTTTTGTATTACATTTGTGAAATGCATTTAGAGAAGTTTTCAGAGGCAGACGCTCTATTCACTCGGCCATGGAGAGTTACTCGCTTACCTTACTCTTATCGGTAAAACGCGATTGCATTGAAACTTTGCGAGCAGAATAATATTGCACCTGTATCTTGCAATTTCAAGGCCTCATAAGAAATTCTTGGTGAAGGTAGGGAAGTTACTAGTTCTGGAAGCGGTAATATTATAAAATATTGCCCATGGAGTTGGCCATAGGGCTCCGATAATACCGGCGAGGATGGTCAACTTGGTCATCTTTAAAGATGCAAGTAGCCTACTTCATTACGGTATAAGCCATTTAGCAATACCACTGTTCGGGCAATTAGCCCTCGTCAACAAATTACATATATCCTTCAGAATGATTGAATTTGGCTGAGTTAATTACTCACCTGGATTTATCTATCCAAAAAAGTTTACCCTTTGTGGTACGTTAAAATTTACGCTATAGTCTCAAGTTCTTGATGTGGTTCATATTTTAAAATATTGACTTGCCTATTCCGAAACAATTCAACTGAGCATTCGAATCCCCCATGGTAGTCAACATGATCAAGTTATCAACAAAATCTTCAATTTCTCTGCAAAATCAAGTGGATTTGACGATTTAATTCTGTACGAATAAGATACTGATGAAGCTTTCATGCGGCAGCAATACGCTTATCCATTTTTTGTTTATTTACTTATTTATTTTTTTAAGCCACATGATTGCAGCTAGGGTTATTGAGTGAAGTATATGTATCATCGAAGATGACCTAGCCGAGCGTCGAACCCGCTAAACTAGTTCCGGAGCCCTAAGAATCAATCACTCGGCCAACTCCATGTGCTAATGCGCATGGAGTTGGCCATTGGACTCCGAAAATATCGGGCTTGAGGCTCAACAAGGTCATCTTCCATGATGCAAATGCTTCATTAGGATATAAACCATAGAGCGGCACCACTGTTTCGGGTCGTTAGCCCTCATCAACAAATTACATTTATCCTTCAGCATAATCGACCCTATTTCGATTCTTCAAGTTTCATCAGAACAGAGATGGCTGACTGACTCTACCAACGATATTTCTAGTTTTGTGGTTCCAAAACCAGGAATATCGCACTTCAGAAAATTCTCTTTTCGTTTATCCAGCAGTAACTTAGAATATAGAATTTGCGCCTTTATATTTACCTGATTCTTCGCTCGCAGCGCTGCAGTGTTTCGGCGGAGCTGTGTTGCCCAGGCGCTAAGCCGCGGAGATGGGCCCCGCCACTCGTTACACGCTTCAGCGTATTACGTCGACTAAGATGAAGATTTGATTATTCTCACGCAATACTACTAACCGTATTGATAATTCTTCTAATCTATCGTTCTGTGAGCCGGTAGCAGTTCCGGGAAAACCTATTCCTTCCATTAAACAACCTCTGTCCAGCCAAATACTGTTTAAACACTCAGTTGTGTGGTATCCTTGGTAGAAAATACACGGAGAGGGAAACACTGTAAAGCACAATCAGATTCGTTACTATCTCACATCACACTAGCCAGAAAAGGGTCAACTGTAATGGTCAAAAACATTCGGGTCAATGGTATGTTGCAATAGTAGGTTATTAATAGATTTTTAAAGATGAAAATTAAGCCGAAGTAATTTCTTAAAACTGGATGTTTCGACAACATAGATTCATCTGTCATCATCAGCAGTGCAAGCAAGGCAGTATAAAACTGAAAGATTGCACTGCTGATGATGACAGCTGAATCTATGCGGTCGAAACGGTTAGTTTTAAGAATTACTGTGGCCTTATTTTTCCTCGTTAAGCTATTTTCACCCCATATATTTTACTGTATTCCACAACCCGATTTTCTGGTAGAATTTCAAAATAGTGACGATAATATACCATTATAAAATGTGTATTTACTAGGGTTGTTCAAAAAAAACTTTTTTTTTTCGAAATCTTTGTATTACCCCCTCAAATTGTTAGGTTGGTCATAAAAACCCTACATAATAAATTTTAGCTCATTTGGTTCAGTGGTTACGGAGGGCAAACATTTTAAAATTTTGAATTTTTCATGAAAAATTACCATTTGTACCAGGCGTATTTGTCTGATTTCATTTGGTCAAGCGATGGCATAAATTTGCTTTGAAGATGATAACATCTTATCAAGAGTTGATTATGAACCGTTTTACGACCAGATGTTCGGCCGAAATTAAAATTGTGCACTTTTATTTCTCAACTAATTAGACATGCGTTCAGCGCTTGCACATGTAACAGCAGAACATTATTAGATGATAGCTAGAATAGAATGCAAAGTGTGATGCTTTTGCTTGATTGAAGTTTAAAATCAGTATGCGTTTGAGGGATTATCGGAAGTGTATTGATCTTGGTATTTTCACAGGATTGTTTTGAGTAGAGATACGTTAGAGTTGGACCACTGTCCACTACAAATTTTGCAACTGATATTTGCTATAATGACGTCATCTCGCTCCAACGATGTTTTACTACCAATCATTGGTAAAGCTAGAGCAGAAGAATTTTCCCAGCTAAGACTCCCAACAAGTTTGGAGGTCTTGCAACGGTACATTTACTTCTTCAAAATTGCCAAAACAACTACATAAGAGTAGAACAGCAAATTCAACATCCACTGAAGTTATAAATTTGTGGAAGAAAGTGCCAGACGGGTCTACTTCAAACTATACTTGTTATAAAACTTTAAAATCAGTTAAAAGTAAACTACAGAGCATGTGGAATCAATATGATCGGATCAGATTGAGCTTACGTCCGGGCTAGAAACATAGTACCAATATGATCGGATCAGATTGAGCTAATGTCCTGGGCGGAAACGTAGTATTAAAGCAATTGCTTAAGAACAAGATTTCAAAATAAACTTCACACTTCGTTTGATACATCAAAACCTGATACCAAAGAACACTTGAAAGATGAAGATTTCTTATTTCTATCAGACCAACGAGGAACAAGAAAGTTTTCTTTTGGCAAGAAAGACATGGAGTTGGAAAGACGTCTATCTCGTAAAAGGCCTACGGAAGAAGCATTTGATCGAAGAAAACGAAAATGTGATGAAGAAAAAGAGACAGCACTGGAAGCAATTGATTCCGTTAATATTAGTGATAGTGATGTTACAAGTTCTCTTTGCGAGTCTGAAGAAATCCCACAGACTAGTGCATCCTCCTAAAACACCTTCATCAGTCTCAACGTGCCATGGAGAATTACTTCTTTACCTCAAGTTGATACAGCTGCAGACAGACATAAACTTTCTAGCAATGCTCTGAATGATGTTTTGACTGGTTTAATCAAAGACAGTGGAGGTGATGTGAATGACTTCATTATTAGCACAAGCACCACACGAAGAGCTCGCCAGACCGCACGCAGCAATGAGTTTGAACACATAAAGAACAAGTTTTCATCCGATTTGAGAGATCGTTTTTTCTCCATATGCTGGGATGAAAAGTTACTAAAAAAGAGGCAACGGCTATGTACCAAAAGAGCACATCGTGATACTTTCAAGCCACGAAAATAACATCAAACTCTTAGAAACGACTCGCTCAGAAAGTGGAAGCGGTCTCAATCAAGCAAATGCAATTAAAAACATGCTTGATGAATGGGACATTCAGGAGCTGTGCTTAGGGATGTGTTTTGATACCACAGCGTCCAATACGGGAAAAATGTATCTTGCTGGAAGCTATTTCGGGCCATCCATTGCTGTGGATTGCCTGCCGTCACCATGTGTTGAAAGTAATTCTGTCAAATGTAGCGAAGTTAATATTTGGCCCATCTGTTGGTCCGAAAGTTGATTGTTTTAATGCACTAAGTCAAAAGTGGCCCACGTTGGATTTGCAAAAAGGAACCTCTCAAGTGAATGTTGGTTAAAACATTTTAGAAGAACATGTTACGGCGGCTAGATCATGCCTAATCAATATTTTGTCCGACGAAACTTTCTACTGCCCTAGAGGTGATTATCAAGGGCTACTTCAACTTTCTCTATACTACATCGATAAAACAACCTTTTTCAAGTTTACATTTCGCCGTCCTAGTCCCCACCATAGAGCACGGTGGATGTCATATGCAATATATGCGTTAAAAATGCTGTTGCCACAAAATCAATGGGAATTAGATGACGAGCTTTTTCATAAGCTGCAAGTATTTGGTGATTTCATGGCTTGCTTTTAAGTTCCCAATTGGTTTCGTGCGCCTTTAGGTGCTGAGGCTGCTGTCCAAGACCTAACGCTATATCAGGCGATGCTTTACTACAGCAAAAACGATGAGTTACCACTGCAAGAAATTGCGGCAAGAGTCACCAACTCCATGAAGCGCCATTTTTGGTATTTAAAGGAGGAACTACGGCCACTCTGCCTCTGTTCAAAACACGTTAAGCCAGAAGAAAAAGAACGGTTGGCTTTAAGACTCCTTCAAATTTATCGACGTAATATGCAAGTTGAGTTGATGCTACAAAAACCACAATTTCCTGTAGTTTTTGAACAAAATTATACGATTTACTTGGTGAACGGTCAACAATACTCTTCAATAGATTACAATTCACGGTTGAAGATATCCTATTTTTAAGGTATTCTTGCACGAAATGGCCCCAATATGAAAGTTACCTGCGACTTGAACTGTTTCGTCATTGAAAGTGGTGAATGATGCCGCGGAGAGAGGCATTCGCTTGCTCGAGGAATACAAAGACATTCTTACCAAAGACTTTGGGCAGAGAAATTGAATAATGCAATGCGTGAGGAGAGTCGGAAAAATTTGCCCAACTTCAAGAAATCAACCCTCGCAACATCATCAGCTGCTGGCATTTGAATTCGCCATTTACCAGTTCTTCTATTGTTACCGTTTGTTGGTTAATAAAAAGAATTTTATTCAAGCCTTTGTACAACAAACCTTTTCACCGAGTTAGCAGGCAATTTGATGAGTGATATGCAGCTAATCACCGTTAACAAGTACTCCATTTGAATGGCATATTAAGGAACAAATGCGAATAAAAAACGAATTTTCAGGCGTAAGTTGATACCTATAAGCTGATCGTTGGTTACTCTGCTCGTAGAACAGCAGTCAGCTGACGCTCTCTGAAGTTTCTGGACTAGCTTTTCATCGTTTACAAGCAATATTACTCTTTTCATAGCCTTTGTATCCAGCATTTGTGTAGGGAGAAAATGGTAATTTTTCGCAAAAAATTCAAAATTTTAAAATGTTTGCCCTCCGTAATTACTGAACCGAATGAGCTAAAATTTGTTATGTGGCGTTTTTATGACCAACCTAACAATTTGAGGGGGTAATACAAAGATTTCGAAAAAAAAATTTTTTTTTGAACAACCCTAGTATTACCTGCGTCTACTTACAATCGAAGTGTTCAAATCGTGATGTCATAAGACTTACCTCGTCCAAAGCACTGTAACTGTTGATCTTTGGCGACGGAACCAGATACAGCCAGCTCATGAAGAGCATGAGCTTCTTCCAATAAAAATCTAAAGGCATATCATCAGTGGTGGGCACCGGTACTCTGAAAGTAATTCGGTACCGGTACTCGATTTCAAGAGTAGTTCGGTACCGGTACTCAGTATTCATTTCAAAAAGTACCTAATTACTCTAGCGGGACTCGCTACTCATTTCAAAAAGTTCCGAATTACTTTAGCGGTACTCGGTACTCTTTTTTTCGACTTCGATAAAATCAAGATATTATTTGTACCGCTCCATCGATGATCAGCAATTACATGCCTAAAAGCGTGCATTGCATGTACACTTTCACTTGATGTAACCATTCTTCTGGCTTCTTTACACGCTAGCTTAGGATTTGGGCAAAGACTATCATCACCATCTCCATCTGCACCGGTAAAGAATTATCTAGAGCGTACAGAAAACACTTTTCACGCTGATTGATGATTCTAGATCTTATATTCATACTGATTTGAGAATTTTCGTGTTGCCAATCATTAATCAACTTTCTGAAAGTGAAACAAAACAAAAGTACCGGCAAAAAGTACCGATTTAGCAAAACTAAAAGTAATTCCAAGTCGGTACCGGTACTCAAAACCAAATGTAGCGCCGGTATAGATACCGGTACTGAAAAAGTAATTCGGTACTGCCCACCTATGCATATCATCAAAAATGCACTTTGTCAGCGATGGCCTAGCGGTACCGCGCGCAGGTGACAGATCCTACGTGACGGGTTCGATTCACGGCTGGAACCAAACACATTTGACATATACATTGGGTGGCTGTTGACTCGAAGAGCGCAAGCAGTCTCCATCAATTACTGTTGAATTTTCAGTTCACAATTTGAAAATAACCTCAGTTATTTATTTAATTCATTTTGAAAAAAGACCAATGATTTAAAACGGCACATGTTGCTGCTTATAACTTCGACGTGCATTACTATCCGAAGTACTCCATAAAACAGCTGAGGCTATTTTTAAATTATATTGAAATGAAAGTTCAACATTAAAGAAGACTGTAAAGTGAGCTTGCGCACTTCGAGTCAGCAGCCACCCAGTATAAAAGTCAAATGCGATCGGCTCCAGCCGTGAATCAAACCCGTTACGTAGGATCTGTCACCTGCGCGCGGTACCGCTTGGTCATGTCACTGACCCAACTTAATTTTAATGCAAAGCAAAAAACGCGTTTTCACTACAAACACACAGCAATCACTATACCGCCACTACTGTGATAAAACATCACCAACCAAATACGACACATCCTTACCGCGACAGACCGGTTGGTGTAGTGGCTAAAGACACCGCTATTGGCGCGAAAGGTCTGGGGTCCGATTCCCAGGCTGGCAAATCGGACAGTGTCCCACGCTGCGATGTTTCTTCGGAGCTGTGTTGCCCAGGCGTCAAGCCGCGGAGATGGACCCCGCCACTCGTTACACGCTTCGGCGTAATGCCGCGAGTATAATGAAGATTTGAATACTTTGCATTCTTACCGCAAGTTATAATTATCCATATACATTTTTTCTTCAAAGCTGAGATTACTAGGATTTGAATATCCTTGTTCCAAACAACCAGCCTCTTTCCAAATAGCTTCAAGGCATTCAATCGTGTGAGGACCGTAGTAACTCCGACAGCAAGCTGGAAATTCTGAGCAAAACATGTATTTGTATAGATTGTGGCGCAATGACAAATTTTAAAAGGGGGGGAGGTGTAAGCTACCAAAGCCATTGAAGAGTCTTGCATATTTTAGTTACACAGCAACATTGTCCTTTTTTTTTAACAGGCAAAGTCAAAAAGGGAACATTGGCGCAATGCCCCCCTAATTACGCTATTGCAGACACAAGTTTTGGAGCTTCTAAAGCAGGGCATTAACTGTTTGCAACGGTAAACAGACTGTGCAGGAATCGAACCTGCAATCAACTTCATAATTCAACAGAAGTAACCCATTCATGGTCATACCAAATTTTGAATATAAAATTACACGATGAAAATTGAAGCTAGTCAGTCATGTCAGCCACGATAGAAGCAAATAGACCGTAAAATATCCGCAGATATTATGTAATAAATAATCGGCACAGAATCGCCCACAGCTTGCCACCGCTGCAATCTTTCTTCGGATCTGTGTTGCCCTGGCGCTAAGGCGCAGAGGTGGACCCCACCACTCATTACATGTTTGGCGTAACACAGCGAGTATAATGAAGATTTGACTTTGATGAATTACCCTAATAAAAAAATGAAAGTTTGTCGATGTATTATGTCATCAGCTGTCTGTGTTGAAAAATTCAATGCCTATCTCAAAGCACATCACAATTAAATTTAACTAAAACGTGAGACATTGAGCAAACATATTTACTGTATTCCTTGATTGAGAAAAACAGTCTACTATCAGACACAGCAATTGGCCACAATGATGAAAAACACGTAAATAAACCAGTTAAAATCCTTACTTAGTCCATAACATTGGAGCTGAGCTTCCTGCACGTTGTTGCTGGCTTGTGTGACAAGTGAACGAGTTTCTTCAAGCGCTTCCCTGAAACAAACATAATCGAACTGAAGTTTTGTACAGGGCAGAATCATTGTAAACAGCTTCGTCGTGATGTGTAATAACTGCCGGCCCTCTGCCTACCACACCAAGATCGGAGATCACTAATTAAAATCACTGGTTTGACTCGACTCGGAATCAAACCAAAGTTTACAGCTCCAGAGGCAGACGCTCTTACCACTCGGCCATCTGATCGATACTTATAGATTAGTAAGAGTTGCAACTGAAAAAAAACATTTGCACTTGGTTACTCAATACTCATCACTAAAAAATAGATATTTTTGGCTGGTTGAAACTCAAATCGTCAAATTACAAAACACTATTAACTATTCGGCGACCCAGATGAAAACACACGAATGTTCTCACCTTATATTGAGTGCTACTAAGCCTGAAAGTTGTCCTGCGGTTAAGTTTGGGGGAAATCCCCATCCCTCATCCACGCAACCAGCATCACGGAAAATGGACTCGTAACAAGTGGGTTCATTGTTACCGTAATAATCCATGCAACCAAGAGGAAACACTAAACAACGACAACACAAAGCTCAAATTATGATATCACAACAGACACAGATGTCATGTAATGTTTCTGATGTAATGTTTTTTACCACCATATCTTCAAGAATATTAATCAATGAATTGAACTTGAATCTAACCCACTAAGATCTTAGGCTAAATTAAACGTAATCAGATTTTCTGATTACGAGCTCAAGCCCACGCGCGAACCTACGAGTGACGCGTCGCCACCCCCAATGGTTGCGGCGAGTCTTTACCAGAGACACGGCCTTAACCACTCGGCCATGGTAATCTGATGCCGGAGCAACCAAATTTCTTGTATATGTGTTATAGTTATTGAAATATGGAGAGCCGATGTACATCTATATAATTATGAACACATAAAGAGATAATATGGTAGGCCAGAAAACTTACTCAATAAACGTAGAAAAAAACAATTCTGCGACTAATTTCACAAACCAATAATTCTACCTGAGAAGCGGTCATGTGGCGAAACTAATCGTACAATCGGTTTTTACAGCGTTTATTGGTAAGTCTTCAAAAGCCAACCATAACTATTACCTCCTGATGAGCATCATTATAATACTATACAATTCGCTGACAACGGCATTGTATAAACTGAACTTAAAACGCCGATAATTTCTTTTTGGTTAAAACCGATTTCCTCAGTATCTAGGGGTTTAATCCGCATTCGTGCGTACAACTGTCAAATTGAAAACTGGTCAAAAATATGTGAACAATATTCTGTCAGTGCCTACAAAAGCGAACTTATAAACACTGCTACATCAAAATTTGCTCTAAATTTGAACTTATGTTTTCGAACGTCGCATAAAGGCGTGTTTACATAGAACACGATACGATTTTTCGTACGTAAAGTCAAGTAGGCTACGGAACACTTAGAGGTTGTGACATAAAGCTGCGTCACTTCGCACGGCATTCTAGAAAGCAATGGTAATGTGCTTTCCTAAACATCCGATAGAAAGCAACATTGTTTGAATTCGAATTGTGTTGAAGATATTTCCGTCAACTGCTTACGTCAATGATCGGATAAAATTTCGTAAGAAAACAAATTGGATTAAAATCGCACTTAGCGTAAACAGACCTTTATTCTGTGTTATTTAAATTAATGGCGGTGGTGTTTCACAAGCTGATTTTAAAACAGCGTAAACTTTATTTTGGTAGTCAAGAAATTAATAACAAAAATAACACGGTCAAAACCCTAGTGATCCGCATGCGTGTGTGCAACCGTCAAACTAAAGCCTGGTCAAAAATGTGTGAACAACAGTCTGTCAGCGTCGACAAAAGCGAACTTAAGAACACTGCTATATCAAAATTTGCTCTAAATTTGAGCTAACGTTTGCGTACGTTGTACAATGCGTACAAAAACTGTACGGATACTGTATCGACTTTTTATGCACGTATTCCGTGAGCATATGTCAATGCTTATTCATCATACTCACTTACAAGCCACATAAGACATTACAAAATCAGAAAAAAATTTAACTTTTAATATTGCTTTACAGCAAAAAGCATTAACTTTAGAACACAATTTAGGAAATTTTGAAGAGTTTAATTACAAAAAAAGCCAAGAACATTTGAAACATTTGAATTCTTTGAGATATTTCGATTAATATTTAAACCATTTTTGTTCTTATTCAAATAGATCATTTAGCGTGCGAGAAAAATTTACCCAAGCCAAAGCAATCCAGCTGTGCTCGTTCGTCCTCAGCCATAGTTCTGTTCATCACTTCACCTAATGCAAACTGTGCTTCTCTACACAAAGATAAATCAAAATCAAATCTTCATTATAATCGCGTTATTACGCCGAAGCGTGTAACGAGTGGCGAAACCGATCTACGCGGCTTAGCGTCTGGGCAACCCAGCTCCGAAGAAACAGTGACGAGAACGAAGAAACAAACAGCAGCAGTGACGAGCCGTTGGCAAAAATGTGTCCAATTTGACCGACCCAGGATTTGAACCCCAGGCCTTCCGCACCGATAACAACTGAGCGAACCAAACTGTAAAATTGAATTGAATTAACAAAGCGCTCTACCTTGTCACAACGACATTCGACACTGCTGTTATCTCCTACCTGATATCCAAGCCTTTGAAGAAGACAGTGCTTATCAGTCTTTCATTACAAGGATTCAAGCGACCGTCCAGCGTGCAATTACTTTCTTGAATCAAACGCTGAATGCAAGCATCTGAGTGTGGCCCGTTGAAAAGCATGCAATGAGCAGGGAAGACTGAAAAAAAAAAAACAGAAATCAAATGTTCATCACATTCGCAGTATTACGCCGAAGCGTGTAACGAGCGGCGGGGCCATCTCCGCGGTACAGCGCCTGTGCAACACAAAACGTCGAGGCGGTGGCGAGCCGTAGGCGACAGTGTTGGATTTGACCGGACCGGGACTTAAAAAAAGACCTACCGCGCCACTAGCGACGCCTTCAACGATTTTGCCAACATTTCACGCTCATTGTCTGACCTCACCCGATGTAGTGCAATTTCAAAGTCAGGTAAGAGATATTAGTTTTTCGACAAGTAAACGCAGTTATTATCCCTGCAGGGTGGTCGTTTTTTACCAGATTATGGCATTTTGTCTAAAAAAGACGCCTGGTATAATTTTTACGGAAATCACTATACCCCACCCAAAGCTTGTATGCAAAGATTTACCAAACAATAGCGGTTTAAGAACTGCTTTTTAAACCGCAGTTTTTCAGCGTGATCCAACGACAGCAGAGCCAAATACCCTGTCCAATGTCCATATGTCCAATTCCCAAGAACCAAAAACCAACGGACTTTCCGCATCATAATCAAATTTTTAAGGTCATAGTGACGCAGAAAACTCTAGGCATTAATGTGCACAGGTTAAATAATATGTTTTGCACATTAAAACTAAACATTATCGTAGTGAGATTCAAGGTTCTGAAACATACTTATTCCATAACATTCCATCTGTGCTGATACATCGAAGTTGTTGGCACGACTCCATATATTGAAGAAAAGATCACGGACCTCTCTGCAATTAAATAAAATAAATGAATTTAATAACTAAGGTCATTTTCTAACTATATTGAACGGAAAATTAGCAAGTAATTGAGGAAGACTGCGAAGTGAGCTTGCGCTCTTCGAGTCAGCAGCCACAAGGTGTATATGTCACAAGCAATCGGCCCCAGCTGTGAATCGAACCCGTCACGTAGAATCTGTAATCTTCAGGCCATGTCGCTGACAATAACAAATGCATTTTCAACAAAATCATCAACTTATGTTGCGAACAACCTCAATATGCTCCTTGCTCACATTGCCTAACAAACTTACGCCAAGTGCAATCGAAATACAGCAGTACAAACAAAATCACCAGAGTTCTTCTAACAGCATTTTACATACTGAATGAATTTCGTTCAACAACCCGCGTATTTGGTTCATATTAATTTCCTCAGCAATAGGTCATACGAAAGCTGAGTCATTAAAGTTGTAGTGGTATTTAGTTGGATATTTATCCTCTTATCAAGAAAAACGATCAAAGCGTTATAACGAGCTCGTTTTAGAGTTACCTGCCATTTGTCTACTACTTTAGATGGTTGGCAACTCCTAAGCGAGCTCGTTATAGCACTGCCATCTGTCTACCACACCAAGATGGGGTAGTTCCACTAAGTGCCTTTCCCAACGGCACAGCAAGTAAGCTTCTCGGCTAGTTCTCCACACTGTCACTTTAATGCTGAGCGTCAAGCAGGGAAGCTGTTAATACCAATTTCAAAGTCAATGGTTTGGCCAGGCTAGGAATCCATCCCGAGTCTGCAGTGTTGAAACCAGACGCTGTTACCACTCGTACATCAAATAGCTGAGTAATTGACTTTATTTCTCGTCGCATCAATATTCTCAAATCAAGCTCACTTAAATAAAGCCACAAATGACGCACCGTAGATTTAATCTGTGGAGTTTTTCTAATTCAAAGCGAGTCAACTTCGCAGGATAACGAGTTCCTTCTGGCAAGCACATGATCTCGTGGAAGATACGATTGTAGCACTCGATAGGATTCATTCCGAAGAAATTCGTGCATTGCGTGAATAAAGCTGATCCATGCAAAGCAAGTGATTAAGCAGAAGTAGCAGCTTACTTATTAACCGACACGTTAGCTTGATTGTTAAGCATACGTTAGCGGTACGCGAGGTCTGCGGTTCGGTTCCTGGGCCGTTCAAATCGGACACAGTGTCGCTAACGGCTCACCACGGCTGCGGCGTTTCTTCGAAACTGCGTTACCCAGGCGCTAGGCCGCGGAGATGTCCCCGCCACTCGTAACACGCTTCGACGTAATATTGCGAGTATAATGAGGATTTGATAACAACAGCTCTTTAGCCACCAGAAACTAATTAATATAGTTATTCGCTTGTCATACAACGCCCAAAAGTCGATAAATTTACAAAACAGCAAATCGAGCACGAAGCTCACAAGCACAGTCCACTTTATTCAACAGATCACTCAGAACGTCTGCCTCAGGATAGAAGGTCTGCCTCAGGAGCAGTAGACACGAGCTTGATTCCGAGTCGAGTCAAGCCATCAGTGACTTTAAAACTGATACTCACAGCTTCCCTGCTCGACGCTCAGCATTAAAAGGACAGTGTGGAGAACAACTCGGCAAGTTTACTTGTGCCCCTAGGAAAAGCAACTGGCGGGATTCCCATCTTGGTGTGGTAAACAGATGGCTGGCAACTCCTAAGCGAGTTCGTTACAGCGCATTGACCGCTTTCTCGTGACAGGAGGATAAACATGCAACAAAATGCAAAAAATATATAATCCCCTTACCCATTCCATAACACTGTCGCTGTGCATCCAGGTCTCCATTACGCGCAGCCTCAGAAAGCGTTCGATATCGCGCGATTAATTCCCTACATATTACGTGCAATGAAAATAAACCGGTACGTTGTGGATAGCCGAGAAAGTGTAACCAGTTAATAGTGAAACCACATTAATTATTCCAACACACATTTACAAAAATAAATGATATCAAGAGGTTGGACCGTGGCACCAACAAACGGCTAAGTAGCAGATTTTGATGAGAGCACATTGCATAATATTGTGCAAAGATATAGCACAGCTGGTTACATTTTTTCGACGCGTTGGTTCGAACCTGAATCTTCCTGATGAGCGGTCAAACCGCGAAGCTAGTTGCACGATTGTTTTTCACAACGTTCATTTAGAAAGCTTTCCAAGGCTTACCATCAAATTTCATCATAAAAATAGCCATCCCAAACCACTAAAGCACATCAGACACACATTTAATGGTGTGTTACCTTATATTCAAGCTGTGAACATTCACCCAAGCAAAGGGGGGCAGTCTACGTTGATGCTCAGTGCGTAAGACGCAGCCTGCGACTGTCCATATGGATGCGAGACAGAGGCGGGAGTGTGGACCGTAGTAGAAGACGCAGCCTCGCGGGAACCCTGATGAGAAACATCAGATGTCACTGGAATAGCTATAACTGTAACACTACGACTATAACACTTTCTCATTTTAGTCTTACTGCAAGCAATTATTGAATGATTTAAATGAATACCGACAACCATTTTTTCTTCAAACCTATCATAACATTATAATTGTTTTCTCCATTGCAAGCTTCATATACTTTATCTACTGTAATTAATTCTATTGCTTCCACTGTTACGATTTTTGTTGTTTTGTCAAGAACTTTTGATCTGAATTTCCGTCAAAAAAGAGCGCTATGCAAATGTATTATTGATTTAATTATTACTTAACTAGACGTTTGGCACCACTAAACTATTGGTTTAAAATTCTCGTAAGAGATCGCTCGTACAAAAACGTGTTCTTGTAATTATTATTGTAACAACTCTAGCTTGACGGAATTGAAAGCAAATTTTTGCATCGTTCGCTAGTTGCTCATCAGAAAACTAACAAAGCGTTTATTAAAGCCATAATATTGGAGCCATTATGGCTCGCTTGCTCGTTATTTCACTTACTTATTCCATAACAATCTAACTGAGCTTGTGGATCATATCTGGATCGATTTACTAAATCTTCCACAAAATCCAACACTTCACTGAAAAACATACCACGTTTGAACGACAGTACATGAACAACTGAAGTCATTTTCAAATTATATTGAACTGAAAATTCAACAGTAATATTGATGGAGACCGAGAAGTGAGCTTGCGCTCTTCCGAGTTAGCAGCAACTTAACATTATATGTCACATGCGATCGGCTCCAGCCGTGAATCGAACCCGTCACGTAGGATCTGCAACCTACGCGCGGTACCGCTAGATCATGTCGAGGTTTATAGATGGTGAAAAACGGCAGGAACTTCATCTTTTGCATCAGGAATAACAAGTTTGAAAAATTTTGAACTCAAATTTGTGTTAATCAAAATCAAGTGAAGCAGAATTTTTAACCGAAGAAGTTTGATCTGTTTATCAAGAGCTGCGTTAATACCTATCATACTTTTGAGCTGCCGAAGACGTGTTTCTGAGAGCGATGCCTCAATGCGTCCTTAAAATGCCCTTTACAGCGTGAGGCTCGGAATGCCTGCCCCTTTGCCCACCAGACACGCCCTGATGCCTAACAGGACTGCGAACTCGCAAGAACTCGATCATTTTTCCGAACTTGAACTTGAACTTAAACTCGAAAAAATATTTTTTCTGAACTCGAATAAAACTGTTCGAGTTCATTAGAAAGATATTTAAATTGTTCAAAAGAAATAAAAGATCACCACGAAATATAGTTTGTTGTTCAATTGTGAACAAAACATTGACAATTTCAATGGTACTAAACAGCTGAGGTATAGTCTTGAACCTACTGCACCAGCGAAATATTTTTATCTTTTTAATAGTATGAGCACCGGTGGTAAAAAAGTTGTCTCGACTTTGGATATTTATCTGCCTGAAGTCGAACTTGAACTCGTAAAATAATTAAATTAGAGAATTTGAACTTGAACTCGGACTTGCTAAAATAGGTTGAACTCGAACTCGAATAAAATTCGATCGAGTTTGCAGCCCTGATGCCTAAGTAGTTATTATTATGAAAATACATAGGAACTTACTGCAAATTCATAGCCAAAAATCCCATGCCTGGAGTAAGCGTACGGGTTGGACTGGACAGACCTTGAGGAACACAACCAGTCATATTCCATAATATAGTGTAACATATCGCTGGATTTGGTCTCGCATAACGATTGCAAGCGATCGGAAATTCTAAGCAGAAATTTTAACCTTTTTTTTTGGCTTGTTTGTACGAGGTGGATAATCGTACATTGCCCTGAAATAGTTTATTTTATTTATTTAGTTGCATGTCTGTTGTTTATCCTTCTATCACGAGAAAGCAGTCAAAGCGCTATAACGAGCTGGCTTAGAAGTTGCCAGCCATGTGTTTATCACACCAAGACGGGGAAATCCTATTAAATGCCTTTCAAAACTGTCCAGTGTCCAGCCACCTATCGACAAAAAAATGAAAAATTATGTCAGCACTTCGCTGGTAAAAATTAAAAAAATGACATATTTCCTAAAAACACTGAAAAAAAAATGACACATTACGTCCAATTTTTCGTAAACTCAAGTGAAAACCAAAAAAATAAAAGGTCATCACTTCCGCAGAGGTCCAATTTTCCGCAAAATCAAGTGAGGACCAAAAAAAAAAATCATCACGTCCACACATGTCCAATTTTCCACGCAAAATAAGATGAAAAGCTAAAAAAGGGCCATAACGTCCACAATTAAAATGTCCAATTTTCCAAGGAAAATCAAGAATTTCCAAGTAAAATCACTCAAGAAAAATGAAAAAAAAAATGAAAACTGATTAAAAAAAATGAAAAAAAAAAAAAGAGAGTGGACACTGGACAGCCTGCCTTTCCCACCGGCACAACAAGTAAACTTGCCGGTTTGTTCTCCACACTGTCTCATTAATGCTGAGCGTCAAGCAGAGAAGCTGTGAATATCAACAAAGGTTTTAACCTTGTTTGGCTTGTTTATACGGAGTGGATAAAAGTATAAAACTGCGCTGATACAGGCGAAAAATAGTTGAGAAGGACAATAACTGAAACCTGCCTACCTAACCCAAAGCAGGCAAGTTGTTGTATTTCCGATCCATTGATTGCTTGTTGATAAATCATCATAAATCGCATAAATATCTCCCTGGTAAAAAATATTTACAGTTCTATGAAGTCTAACCCGACATGCTAAAACACTTCAAAAGCATTTACCAAGCATCATAATTGCTTATCACGTTGCCACACAGCAAGCACACAATTGCAATCTTTATCATGCAAAACAATACGACTTCTACAACCAAATTTCAGCTAAAATAAACGAGGAAAGTAACAAATTACCGAGAAGTAAGTGAGTTCAAGTTCATCAATTCACGACCAGTCAAGTTGCGAGGATGTTGAGTACCTCGGACTCCACATCCTGCTAAGTCCCATATTCTGGATAAACAATGCATGGTGTGAGGACCCAAATATGACAAACATCCTTGCGGTGATGCTGCAAAAACATAAGACGTTCGATCAAACACCAATATTCTGCGATGGCAACTGCTAAGCGGCAGGAAATATTAGTTGCATACATTATTTCATCCTAGTATCACAAGAAAGCAATCAAAGCACTATAACGAGTTCGCTTTGGAATTGCCGACTATCTGTCTACCACTCCAAAATGATGGGGGAATCCCACTAAGTGCCCTTCCCAACGGCACAACAAGCAAACTTGCCGGCTTATTCTACACACTGTCTCTTTAACGCTGAGCGTCAAGCAGGGAAGATGTGAATACCAATTACAAAGTCATTGATTCGACCCGAATTGGAATCAAACCCGAGTCTACAGTTCCTGAGACAGGTCACTAACCACTCGGCCATCTGAGCTGTCAATTATTTTTCAGTTTTAACACTGGCCGGATAGCGTTGTTGTTAAGGATATGCGGGAAGTCCTGGGTTCAATCCCCAGCCCGGTCAAATCGGACACAGCGCCGTCAACAGCTCGCCACCGCTGCGACCTATCTTCGGAGCGGCGTTGCCAAGGCGCTAAGCCGCAGAGATTTGATTTTGAGTCTAGCCGTTATTGACGAAGGTCAGTTTAATCCATTCAGGGAGATGACGACAAGGTGCTAAACGAGGGAAAAATGTTCATGGCTCAAGTCTTGGGCAAATATCACGGATATCCCGAAAAATGAATGGCGGGGCCCATCTCCACGACTTAACGCTTGGACAACGCATTTCCGAAAAAACGTCGCAGCGGTGGCCAGCCGTTGATCTGATTTGACCAGCCAGGGAATCGAACCTTAGACGTCTAGCACTGATACTTTAACCATTACGGCAACGGTGGCTGTTCTAATTTGCTTGAAAATTCTACAACCTAGTGTAAATACTTTGTTGAATTGGAATCGCAATGAAAGTAGAAATACAATCATAAAAATAAGATCACCATGATGTGTTAACATCACAGCCCACTCACTTTCACCGTAGCAGTTTAGTTGGGCCATTCTGTAGCCAACATTCGCTCTTTCACTGAGCGCTGTGAAGTTACGCATGATGAATCTGTATAAAAATAGTGAGTGTTTGTACTTGGTCGCATGTTTATCCTTCTATCACACGAAATCGATTAATTAAAGCGCTATAACGAGCTCGCTTAGGAGTTGCCGGTCAACTGTCTACCACACCAAGATGGGGGTATATCACCAAGTGCCTTTTCCAAAGTAAACCTGCTGGCTTGTTCTCCACACTGTCCCTTTAATGCTAAGCGTCAAGCAGGGAAGCTGTGAATACCAATTGTACTGTCACTAGTTTGACCCGACTCGGAATCAAACCGGAGCATACAACTCCAGAGGCAGACACCCTTACAACTTTGCCTTTTAAGCTGTTAAACGCCGTAGAACATGCTCATTAGTTTTTACGATGGCCACGACCGTAAGGTTGATGGTTCAACTCTCACTTTAGCTTTGTTGTTGCGTACTTGGATTAAATGCTTCACGATAATCATGCCTGCTTGGTGGAATCTAACAAAAGCAAATCAGAAAAGTCAGAAGCAAAACTCAAACGAAAAACGTTGAAAGAAAGGCCTAAGCGAATCTGGATTCGTCCTTTTCTCGTCACAGGAGGACAAAAATAAAAAAATCATCATCCATACCATCAAGTGGCTCTAACTGACCCGAGGTTTTGTCTGGTGTAGAAGGGAAGATCAGACATTTGAGGATAACTATTTCCTGTTGATAAGCACCCGGAATCTACGAACAAATTCTGATAACAAACAAGAGGATTAGGGCCGGTCACATCAACACATCCAGTTGGGAGATCTGCATTAAAAAATCAAATTGCTGAGTCAAATCTTCATTAAACTCGCGGTATTACGTCAAAGCATGTAACGAGTGGCGGGGTCTATTTTCGCGGCTTAGCTCCGAAGAAACGTCGCAGCGGTGGCGAGCCGTTCGCGACACTGTGTCCGATTTCACCGCCAGGGAATCAAACTTACAACTTCCCGAACTAACGGAGAAGTAACCACTACGGCAATCATTATTTGCTCTAACAATTCGGACCGGTAAGCGATGTAATATCGGTCGTAGACATGGTATATTTTGACCGCTTGCACACGTTTAACGATTTTGAAAATACCTTGAGGTATTTCGTAAGTCTACAAACTGGACGTCAACCATAAGTACTTATACTGTTTCAGTTCTACAAGAATTGAAATGGATTCTAACTACTATGTGACGTGCAGTAACATGTTTCAGTGTGCAAAAAAAACTTATGTCTCTTCAGTGATAACGTTGTGTTTTGTGCAATTAAACATATTTAGCATCAACTACTCAGAATAGCGATATAACCACTCATCGCCTAAAAAAAATCAACTGATGGTACCCACGGACAATTATAGGACATTGGACAAGGGCAGAAGCTACTGTACCCAATACCCGATTTGATATATTTGTCAACACCTCCTACACACAAAAAAAACATACGCACACACGAACGATTTAAAACAATTTCGAAAAGAGTAAGATCGCTTTCAACAACGCGCAACTTTTGCTAATGGTTTGCAATTTTGGCAAAATCAGTAATTCTGCTATACTTATGCAACAAATCCACTCACAAAATCCAAAACATTGCAATTGCGCATCTCTATCAGACACGGCTCTAGAACGAAGGTTTTGGAAAGTTGATAGTAATGCACTGAAAAAAAAAAGTTTTACATTGTATGAAGCATTAAACTAGGGAGATTAACAGACTATACTATGCATTATGCATGTACCAAACTTTAATTACTAACAAGAATCTCACATAAATGGACACAAATATTGAGATATGCGGATCCGATATACTCGTAAGTCCATACAGGTATGAACACAGAGAGATACTATGGTAGGCCTTGGAAGACTTACTAAATAAACGCAATCAAATCAGGCCTGCCATAAAAGGTAAGCAATAAGCACCAGAATTTCATAGAAATACTTACTCGTAATGCATTGCGTAAAGGTCATTTAACATGGATGGGGATAACGTACGGAAATACTCGGGAGGATTTCTCACACACCCAGCTGCTCGGAAGATACTGAATAAACACTGCAGAGAATGGGGTCCGTAGAAGTCCACACATGGAGATACCAGCACTAAAAACATGAAAAACATAACGAATGCTTAATAAATTATAAAGCCACAATAACTCTTAAACCTGGAGGCTTCGGCAACATAGATTCGGCCGTTATCATCAGCAGTGTATGCAAGGCAGTATAACATTACTGCTTCGCTTATATTGCTGATGATGACAGCTGAATTTTCTGATTTCTTCATTTTTATTTTCCTGTTACGAGAAAACGGCGGAGGCGCTATACAAGTATACGTAGAACAAATCCAGGCTTGCTTAGGAGCTGTCTTTGTTTTGAAAGTTTTCCGGTTGAGTTTTGCTTCTGACTTCTTTAATTTGCTGCTTGCAAAATCCCACCAAGCAGAGATAAATAATTAATAATCGAAAAGCATCTTACCCAAGGACGCAACAACAAGGCTTGGGTGGGAGTTGAACCGTCAACCTTGTGATCGCGGCCGTCCAAAAAAAAAAAAAACGACGTTCCGAACTAGTCGGCCACGCTGCCGATCTATGTTGTCGAAACGTCCAGTTTTAAGAATTTTTGGGGCTTTATTTATCCTTCTTAAGCTTCTTTTCATCCTACGTTCACTGCATTAACAAACTGTGTTTTAAATGATAAAAAAACTTCTAATTGATACGATTTAAAGCAAAAATTTATTCAAGATGTCCACAAATAAAGGTTCAACACATGCATATTAAAGCACATAGAGCCTTTGGCGACAAAAACACGCAGTTTGTGGTAAACTTGAAACTGCCGTGTGTTACAGCTTCTAGTGTTCTACGTGCCACTTACCTAGTCCAAAGCAATCCAATTGAGCTTGTCTATTCGGCACAGAAGTGCGATTAAAAGTTTCATTAAAGCGGCTGATTATCTGCCTGTGATAACAAGTTGTTACAATGATAGGTCGTTTACGATTTCTTAATCAATAGACCAAAACATTTTCATTGCCAGCAAGGCACTTACCAGTTACCACTAGCTGAAATATTGATGTGTTTTGGGCATCCATGCAAAAACCTAAATATGCCTAATCATCAGTGGTAAGCGTTGACGCCGTCAACTTTTTGTTGACGCTAGCCCATACGCCGTCAATTTTCAAAAAGTTGACGCTGGCCGTTACGCCGTCAAAATTTCAGCTGTTTCAGCGTCAAGCGTCAATTTTATTTTAGATTAGGCTACAATACTTTTCTTTGATTTTTCGCAAGACAAGCGATGTGTTCTTGAAAATAAAAACGCTAAAATTGCGATTAATCGGAAAGGAAAAAATTAACTTTAGTTAGTGGGCGCGCAACCGATTTTAAACGTAAAGTATTTCAATTATTTTTCTCCTGTACCGAATATCGTAATACAACGGTTTTATTCAGTTTTGTGCGTTTAGATAATAATGGTTACTGCGGAAGAATAATCATAAAGTTGCGGTAAATTTTTGGCTTAAACCAAATTTCATTGTAGTTACTGCTTAAGTTAATTACTATTTCGGTATTCGATACAGGAATGAATACAAGTTTAACTAGATAGCAGTTGCAAGCAACTACTAATGGCTTCCCGTTAATACCTTGTAGGGGCCAAAACATTTAACAGTGCACAATCAGAGATGTACAGCCTGTGGCCCGCGGGCCGCATTGCGGCCCACTTGATGTGTGAATGCGGCCCGCCATCGACTCATCAATTAATGTCTTTAGAGTCTTTATTTACAGTGAAAACTGGACGTCTGAGTCGGTGAAGACCTTTTTTTTTTGGTTTTCACCCATAATTTCCGTGGGAACAAGACTTTTTTGTGGTTTTGCGGCCCAGTCAATATTTTAGTCTGCAATGCGGCCGGTTCAAAAAAAAGGTTGCACATCCCTGGTTTAGTTGTTCCTAAGGTGAACACATTTTCAAAGTGCTTATACTTACGCAATTTCCCGCGGTAAGCTTAGAAACGGATACTTATTTTCATTTAAATAGAAAGAAACGTAGCAGCGATAAACAAATATTTGATTAGGTTTTAAAAATTTTTTCACGGTCCCTGCTGAGGTAGTGGAGGAACTTCAAAAGTTAAACCTTTAAATGACGCTGATAGGTAGATTTCAACTCCAAACAAAGCAATATTGATCAACGGTTTTTGCTTCTTTGCATTGGCAAACCATTGTTAAACAGCTTCTTTCAAATTTTTTGGAAGTAGAATACCTTTAACGGGTGATGGCATTGCAAACATTTTGTTATCGGTACTTCAAATTACACCCACTTCAACCGATATTAAAATAAATAGATCTTATTCAAATAGAATGAATTTCTTTGTACTCAGTTAATAAAAAAAAAAATTTCTTCGAACTCTCGGCATTATGCGAAATCGTGTAACGAGTGGCGGGGCGCCCATCTCCGCGCTTGGCAACACAGCTCCGAAGAAATAATGCAACGTTGGCAAAATTTTAGCGACAATGTGTCTAATTTGACCGGCCCAGGAATCGAATCCAACACCTCTCGCGCCAATAGCGATGTCTTTAACCTCTTCGCCAACCGGCCGGTCGTACATAGTTAATATTCAATTAAATTTAACACTGCATCCGCCCCCACCAAAATTTTCTGGATCTGCTGCTGTTCCACGCATATTCATAAGCTTATATGTTTGACATTTGATTTCATAAAGCATTTGTAAACTTTATTAGTTTTTTGTCCTTTGAGACCAAGTCACATGACCTGATTTACCCATTCACCAGGCACAGTGAGACCACAATATAACAAACCCATACTGCAGATTTCAAGTTTCCATCCATCGCAGTTTAGATTTTATGAAGTTTGGTAAATCTCATGAGGTTTTTGACCTTTGGCCCCGAGTCACATGACACAGAGCGTTTATAGTTGGTACAGTGCAAATATCTGGCAAGACACACCAACCCTGAAAATTCCAAGTTCCTATCTGTTTCTCATCAGTAGTTATAACCCAAACAACATATTTGCATCCATGCAACACAAAGGCAAAACAACTTGAACTTTGCTTATTTGACCTTAGACCCCATGTCACGTTACATGAAAAATTCACTGTGGATATTTTTTGCCCTCATTGAGATGCATATACTTGATAAATTTGAAGGTCCCACCTGTTGCCATTCACAAGTTATTAACGTTTGAGAAGATTTCTTTTCAAATTCTTTAATTGATGCCATAATGTAACACAATTACATTGAAAATTTGATAACTCTAGTTTTCCAGATTTAGTTGTTATGAAAAAAGAAAAGCGCAGTACTTGTGCAAACTTTTAGATTCAGAAGTAGTGAAATGTGACCATTAGGGTGGGAAAATGTTCTAATTAAGTGGAAATGCGTCTCATTTAGGGTGGATACCGCCATTACTTACCATACAAAATATGCAACTTTTGGGGTGGAAAATTCCACCCCCAAGAAAATAACTTGGGTGAAAGTTTTTATCTATTCCATTTTCGGGTGGAAAAAAATAGCGCAGTACTTGTGCAAATTTCTAGATTCAGAGGTAGAAAAATGTGATCCTTGGAGTCAAAAAATGTTCTAAACAAGTGGAAATGCGTCGCATTTAGGGAGAAACGCCACTATTTACCATAGACAATTAGCAAGTTTTAGAGTGGGATAGTTGAGTAGAAAACCCTGGAATTGCGTTTTATTTACGGTGGAAAACGCCACCATTTACCATAGAAATTATGCAACTTTTAGAGTGGAAAAATTCATTGAAAAATCCACCCTTTCCAATTTAGGATGGAAAAGAGAAGTACGCAGTAAACATTTAGCAACTTTTAAGGTGGAAAAGTTGAGTGGAAAACTTTGGAAAATGCCACTAGTTATCACCAAATGATGCAACTTTTAGGATGGAAAGTTCCAACACAAAGTAAAAACTTGGGTGAAAGTTTCCACCCTTTCCATTTTTGAGTGGAAAAAAAGAAAAGCGCAGTGCTTGTGCAAACTTTTAAAGTCAGTAGTAAAATGTGAACATTAGAGTGGTAAAATGATCTAAATAAATGCAAATGCGTCTCATTTAGGGTGGAAACCACCACTGCTTACCATTAAAAATATGCAACATTTGGGGTGGAAAATTTCACCCCAAGGTAATAACTTGGGTGGAAGTTTCCAATTATTCCATTTTTGGGTGGAAAAGAGAAAAGCGCAGTACTTGTGCAAACTTTTAGAATCATAAGTAAAAGAATGTGATCCTTAAAACAGAAAATTCTTCTAAACAAGTGGAAATGCGTCCCATTTAGGGGGAAAACGCAACTATTTACCATAGGCAATTAGCAGGTGTTAGGGTGGAAAAGATAAGTAGAAAACTCTGAAATAGCGTTTTATTTACGGTGGAAAACGCCACCACTAACAATAAAAATTATGCAACTTTTAGGATGAAAAACTTGGTTGAAAATCCACCTTCTCCCACTTAGGATGGAGAAAAGAAACACCCAGTAAAAAATAGCAACTTTTCAGTGTGGAAAAGTTGAGTGGAAAACTTTGGAGAACGCCACTAGTTACCATTAAATGATGCAACTTTTAGGATGGAAAGTTCAACTTCAGAATAAAAACTTGCGTGGGAGTTTGCGCCCTTTCCATTTTGGGGTGGAAAAAGAAAAAAGCGCTGTACTTGTGCAAACTTTTAGATTCAGAAGTAGCAAATGGTGAGTATTAGGGTGGGAAAATGTTCTAATTAAGTTGAAATGCTTCTCATTTAAATTGGAAACCGCCACTACTTACCATATAAAATAGGCAACTTTTTGGGCGGAAAATTCCACCCCCAAGATAATAACTTGAGTGGAAGTTTCCATCTATTCTATTTTCGGGTAAAAAAAATATCGCAGTACTTGTACAAACTTTTAGATTCAGAGGTAGAAAAATGTGATCTTTACAGTGGAAAATTGTTTTAAATAAGTGAAAATGCATCCCATTTAGGGGGGAAACGCCACTATTTACCATAGACCATTAGCAAGTTTTAGGGTGGGATAGTTGAGTATAAAACTCTGGAAATGCGTTTTATTTACGGTGGAAAACGCCACCATTTAAAATAAGCAATTTTTAGGGTGGAAAAGTTGGTTGAAAATTCGACTATTACCATTTCAAAGTGGAAAAAAAAAACAGTAAAAATTAGCAACTTTAAAGGTGGAAAAGTTGAGTGGAAAACTTTGGAAAACGCCACTAGTTACCATTAAATGATGCAACTTTTAGGGTGGAAAACTCCACTCCAAGTTAAGAACTTGGGTGGTAGTTTCCACTCTTTCCGTTTTTGGGTGGAAAAGATAAAAGCGCAGTACTTGTGCAAACTTTTAGATTCAGAAGTAGTGAAATGTGATCCTTGGAGTAAAAAAATGTTCTAAACAAGTGGAAATGCGTCTCATTTAGAGTGAAAACCGCCACTACTTACCATATAATACATGCAACTTTTGGGGTGGAAAGTTCCACCCCAAGGTAATAACTTGGGTGAAAGTTTTTATCTTTTCCATTTCGGGTGGAAAAGATAAAAGTGCAGTACTTGTGAAAACTTTTAGAATCAAAACTAAAAAAATGTGATCCCAAGAGTAAAAAAATGTTCTAAACAAATGGAAATGCGTCCCATTCATGAGCAAAACGCCACTAATTACTATAGACAGTTAGCAGATGTTAGGGTGGAAAAGTTGAGTAGGATACTCTGGAATAGCGTTTTATTTACAGTGGAAAACGCCACCATTTACCATAGAAATTATGCAACTTTTAGGGTGAAAAATTTAGTTAAATAATCTACCCTTTCCACCTCAGAGTGGAAAAGAGAAATATGCAGTAAAAATTGGCAACTTTTAAGGTGGAAAAGTTAAGTGGAAAACTTTGGAAAACGACACTAGTTACCATTTAATGATGCAAGTTTTTGAGTGGAAAGTTCCACCCCAAAGTAAAAAAAAAAACTTGGGAGGAAGTTTCCACCCTTTCCGTTTTGGAGGTTGAAAACAGAAAAGCGCAGTACTTGTGCAAACTTTTAGATTCAGAAGTAGTAACATGTGATCATTAGGGTGGGAAAATGTTCTAATTAAGTGGAAACGCGTCTCATTTAGGGTGAAAACCGCCACTACTTTCCAATAAAACATGCAACTTTTGGGGTGGAAAATTCCACCCCAATGTAAAAACTTAAGTGGAAGTTTCCATCTATTCCATTTTTGGGTGGAAAAGAGAAAAGTGCAGTACTTGTACAAACTTTTAGATTCAAAGGTAGAAAAATATGATCCTTGGAGTCAAAAAATGTTCTAAACAAGTGGAAATGCGTCGCATTTAGGGAGAAACGCCACTATTTACCACAGACAATTAGCAAGTTTTAGAGTGGGATAGTTGAGTAGGAAACTTAGGAATTGCGTTTTATTTACGGTGGAAAACGCCACCATTTACCATAGAAATTATGCAACTTTTAGAGTGGAAAAATTCATTGAAAAATCCACCCTTCCCTACTTGGGGTGGAAAAGACAAAATACCCAGTAGATGGTTAGCAACTTTTAAGGTGGAAAAGTTGAGTGGAAAACTCTGGAAATGCGTCTTATTTACGGTAGAAAACTTTAACATTTACCATAGAAAAAAAGCAACTCTAGAGGTGGAAAATTTCACCCCAAGGTGGAATTCAACTAAAGGTGGAAAATTTCACCCCAAGGTAAAATTTAATTGAAGGTGGAAAATTCCACCCAAGGTGGAATTTTTTACCCCAAGGTGGATTTTTTCAACTTAGAGTGGAAAAAGGAAAAGCGCAGTATAGGTTTATCGCTGCTATCCAACTTTTAAAAAATTGACACTGAAGGCGCTAACATTTTGGGCAATTAACGCTGACGCCGTCAATTTTTTTCGTTGACACGCTCATCACTGCCAATCATCTTTTCTTTGAATAGCCTCTTAAGATATCACGCCATTCAACAGAAACCTCTGTAACATACTGAGGTCCATCAATTTAGCTCTTTAGATGCACAATTTGCTCATAGATATTTCAGTTTGTGGTAATGCACCTTGCTGTGTGTATTCTCAATGAAAATGTTTCTGGTCAAAGTTGTAAAAGTAAGAAAAAATTCACCGCCACAATTCAAGGTTTAAAATCAGCAGCAAGACCAAACTTTGTCTTAAGAGCAACTAGAAAGATTTGCTCGGAGTAAAAAAGCTGTGATTTTTACTTTCGTATTCTAGACAACGGTACCTCAGATTCAGGGTTTCTATCAGCGCAAGTTGCACGCGATTTAGCCGTGCGGGGTAAGCTCTTCCACTGGGTAAACATCTACTGACTTGAGTGAATATAGAGTTTAAACAATCGACTGAATGTCTCGCAGGTTTCCCGAAATATCTCGTACACATATGCGGAAAATCTGGAAAATAAATTATCTCCAACTGCTGCGCGCAACACAGTGGTTCAGATAGTTTTAAAAAATTGCTTTATGGTCCCTTTAGCAATTTTTTCGAGAACTCACGGTCCCCCACAAATTTCAACATCAATTCTGGTTCAATAGCCAAAAAATGTCAGCCTAGTTGTAAGCATGTTTATATAAAATGCTACACGCACTAGACCGATTGCTGCATGCAAAAAAACAAGCAAAATTCATTTATCAAATATACATGCATACAGTTCAATGCGATGGATGTATTTGCTAGGCTTTCATTTGACATATAAGGTTTAAGACAGGGCTTCTTAACCTTTTTTGTCCCATTTACCCCTTGCCGAAAGAAAGAAGTATAATTTACCTTCAATGTATACTGCTACTGCTTTTTCATCACTGAAAATTAAAGTTTTCTTTAGTCTTTAATTCAGAAAATTTACCCCCTCGGTAGGTAAAATTTACCCCCGGTTAAGAACCCCTGGTTTAAGATTAGCTTCTACGAATTTCATGGGTCACCACAGTTTGTCCGGCGGGACAAAAGATCAAACAATTGATATCATTTCAAAAAAAAATCAAACTCTTATTATAATCGCGGTATTATGACGAAGCATGCAACGAGTGGCGAGGTGCATCTCCGCGACTTAGGGCCAGGACAACACAGAAACGTCGCAGCGTTGGCGATAGTGTCCAATTTGACCGACCCGAGAACTGAACCTGGACCTCCCGCGCCGATAACAATGTCTTTAACCATAATGTCTTTCTCTCCAAAACCTTGCACGATCTTAATTCCCCTTGCCTTCAAAAGTCCTTAGATCAAAGTTAAAATTTCTTACCTATCCCAAAACAATTTTGCTGAGCTGTAACATCCATCGCCGAATCGCGAACCAGCTGCTGAACTTGCATCTCGTAAACACTGCAAATCAAAATGGAGTTGAAAGTAAAATAGCGTTAGTCAGCGTCTACCAGCATTTCCACATTACAGCGTCATAAAACTTCAAAATAACGGGTAGACATTGAAATGAAACAATCTTCATTGTAATATTCATAACTTTTCTCAAAATGATGCGGAAACCAAGCGTACGTGTACCCCTTGGGAGAAAGAGGTATTGGTCTTAGAAGAGGTAAAATATTGGTGTATAGAAGGGAACAAGGAAATTTTAAAGAGTTAAAGTCACAAAATTGCTTGAGAACCATCACTGCTTTAAAATTGTTTAGTTGAAACAAGAGACAGTGAAGCAATTACAGCCATTTTTCTGTGAAAATTACATATCAATTTTATTCAAACCTTCATTGTACTAGAGGTATTACGTCAAAGCGTGTAACGAGCGGCGGGGTCCATCTTCGCGGCTTAGCGCCTGGGCAACGCAGAAATGTCGCAGCAGTGACACACTGTTGGCGACACGGCGTCCGACTTGACCGGCCCGAGAACCCAACCCCAGACCTCTCGCACCGATAGTGATGTCTTTAACCACTATGCCAACCGACTGGTGAAAATAACATATTACGTATTCCGCAGCAAACTTCTGTTTTCACTTTGTGGTAGAAACGGTTACAGTTTTTCGATCGTTTGTTTGTTTTCTTAGCAAATCTTGTTTTATCGCGTCAATAAATTTAAAAAAAAAAAGAAAAGCGTTCCAAGGAAACGTTCGTAACTCGAATTTGTTCGAAGTCGTTTATTCTATTGTTATATGAAGGTAAAATACGTCACTATGTCATCCTACATCAACAGCAATAACGATGCTGAACCTTAGTATTTAAGGATTAAGATTCTGGGTGAGGGATTAACTTGAAATGAAACATACATGAGTGTTGGTTTGTATAAAAATCTTACGAAAAAAGGTTTTAAACTGACGAATTGTGATGCTCGTATGAACGAATGCTTGTAAGTCGGGGAGTGACTGCATTTCACCACTAACACTCACGTGAAAGGTGATGATCTGATACGATTAAGTTGGGCAGCATTCAATCTATCAGGATGCATCAGACCTTCCCGTATACATCCTTGTTCAATAAAAATCATGCGGTAACACTCGTCTGCATTCGTAGCGGTGTAACTCTGACATCCAACTGGAAACACTGAAACACATACGTAATTAGCGAAACCAAGCACCTGAAATGCTTATATAACATTAAATCGGCAACGTGGTCGAGAGGTTTGGTGCGTCATTTCATTTCTACGACGACTATCATCGCAAGGTTTATGGTTAAACTCCCACCATAGCTTCGTAGCTGTATCATTGGTTTATAAGATTAATCCTGATATGGTTCAACTCCCACCCTAGCCTCGTTGCTGTATCCTTGATCTATGAGAATTAATCCTGCTTGGTGAAATGAGGCGAGCAGCAAATTAAAGAAGTCGGCAGCAAACTTGACAGGAAAACTCGGAAACAAAGACAACTCCTAAGTAATTCTGTATTAGTCCTATGCATAGCGCCTCCGTCGCTTTCTATCATAACAGGAGGATAAAAATAAAGAAATCATCATCATAACTGGATGAATGTTGCTAGCAAGTGTTTTAAAGCTCAACTTAAATGTGAAAATTGATTCACTGTACAACTTGGGCATGCAAAAATGCAGGAACCACAGAGGATATCTTGCAAAAAACTGCTAAATATTGCACAGCATTGGAACAAACATTCACAAAAAATCGAAAGTGTCTTTATTTCACGAGTTTTCCAAAAGATTAGCACTAATTGGAAAGTTTAAAATGTCGTTGATCAAAATGCTAAAAAGCTGGGATGAAAAAGCAAATCAGTCGTGATGAAGAAGCTTAGAATTCACGAAAAACATGTTTCTAAGAAAAACTTGCACAAGACGAAAAATGTCTTTACGGGTGGATAACCACTTAAGCACTTTGATGATAATAAAAAGTTTTTTCCGAAATCTAGCCATTGTCATTTTTCTTTCAATGTTACTCCAACTTACTTCGTCCGTAGCATTCCAACTGTGATATCGAACTGAACATGTTTGCTCTCATAAAAATGTTGCGGTAAAATGCACGAAGTTCTCTGCAAATATAGAAGGTTCTCACATACCTGGGCCAACCCAAAGGCAGAGGAAACGGTCCAGCGGTGCCGCGTGCAGGTTTCAGAACACAGATTCTACGTACTGAGTTCGATTCACGGCTGGAGCCGATCGCATTCGACATATATACCGGTGGCTGCTGACTTGAAGAGCGCAAGCTCACTTCGCAGTCTCCTTCAATTACTGTTGACTTGAGTTTTCAGTCCAATATATTTTTAACACAATTTATTCATTTTCCAGATACTATGCGTTAAAAAAATTTGGCACAAAGCACTGACTCACCTCGCATTCAGCGATCCCAACATTCGTAGTTGTCTGTTGGTAAGCGATAGCGGGTATCTTGTTCCATTCGTGAGACAACCTTGCGCAAGAAACTCACTCATCAGACACATTATCACGTGAGGACCATAATAATTCTCGCATCCCATGGTCAACACTAGAAAACGATGAATATACACAAGAAAAAAACATGTCGTATGTCGAAAAAATGAGTATTAGCTGATTAGAAGCTGTTGTAGTGCCCTAGACAAAGTTTTGCAAATAAACGGACCTAAGGATAATATTACTAGAAACAGGGTGTCAATGCAAAAACTGCAACCCTCGATTACCAATTCATCAATAAAAGATTTCAAAAAAGTGTGAGAAAATGTGAGGTTTAACCAGTCGGTCAGCTCAGTTGTCACACTGTTATCGGTGCAAGAGGTCTGGGGTTCGATTAACGGGCCGGTAAAATAGGAAACAGTTTCACAAAAGGCTCGCCACCGCTGCGATGTTTCTTCAGAGCTGTGCTGCCCAGGCGCTAAACCGCGGAGATGAGCCCGCCACTCGTTACACTATTCGGCGTAATATTGCGAGTATAATGAGTATTTGATTTTTTCACGGAGAGGTTTCACGAATTGAAATATGAAGTAGTACGTGGATGCTCTTTCTGAGCCACAACAGAGCACATCTCGCTCGATGCTAACCAGTTCCACGTTAATTAAGCTCAACCACAAGTAAACCAATTTCAACGCAGCTGCATCGCATGCGTACGTTCGCTTCAATGAAAAGCTAAGTTTACAAAAACGTTAAACGAAAACTTACCGGTCCCGAAGCAGTCTCTTTGCGCGGATGGATCTAATACAGGTGACACTGCACGCATCTGTACGTCTTCGTACTCCATCCGAATAGCTCTATAAATACAATGCACTGGTAAGCTGCAATATTGTCATTAACTTCACGTCATACGTGGTTGAGAGTTTACACCTACAACGACAGCTGTGTTGCTTGATTGAAACCAAGTGCAGCGTACTGCTGTACCACAGGAAATGCGTCATGTTTTTTGCCGAACATTAACGTAAGCTTGTTCAAGATCGACCAGGCTTTTACTGAGTGGCAAAAGTAGGTTACAGTTTACAGCATTTTTACTTCAAAGAGGAAATAAGATTGGTAATGAATTTGTTTTCCCAATCATACAGTGACCTTTCGCGCTAAGCAATTAAGCTACTTTGAAAATAATTCCGGTTAGCTCAGTTACGCACACGTTGTCGGTGCGGAAGGACGGGAGTTCCATTTCCAGGCCGGTCAAATCAGATTGGATGTCGCCAACGGCTCGCCTTTGCTGCGACGTTTCTTCGGAGCTGTGTTGCCTAAGTGCTAAGCCGCGGAGATGAACCCCACCACTCGTAACACGCTTCGCCGTAATTACGATTTGATATCTACTCGATTCCAAAACTCCTTATAATGTAACAAATTCTATTGTTTCAACCATACTTCGTCAGAATATACTTTGCTTTGTCGCAGTTTCCCTTATTGACAAACAAAGAGTTACTATTCTCACTCAATAGTTTTCAAGTTCAAACCATTGACCATAGCGAATGACTGGTTGCCAGGATACTGATGACCAAGTTCATCACAACCAGCATTGGTCCAGAGCATTTGATAACAAACCAGTGGATTAGGACCATCGAAACGCTGGCAACCATCAGTGAACCCTGGAGATAAAACCATTGTTACATCAGAAATTAGAACGACATCATCAGAACCAGATCATTCAATGACAATTACCAGTCCAAGACTATGGCAATATTACCAAGTTTATCTAATACAATATGGTGCAAAAATAGCTTAAGGAGGAAGAATAAAGCCACAATAATTCTCGAAATTGGACGTTTCACCAACATAGATTCAGCTGTCATCATCAGCACTCAGCAGTGTAAGCACTAAGCAAGGCAGCATAAAACTGAAAGTTACTTATACTTCTGACGATGACAGCTGCATGTAATTATGTTGCTAAAACATCCAGCTCTAAGATTTACTGAATTTTTATTTAATAACAACGGTGTGCTACAGTATGGCTGTATCTGCAATGTCAAGTTGCAAAAACGTCGCTCATTTTTGACAACGAAAAGAAAAATGTCGGTAAGTTTTTAAGCATTATTATTTACATTTTGTTTTACATTTTGCGTTGCTTTCTCTAAACCTGCGTTTACTCGCAAGCTGAGGTCTCATTGGCTTCATTATATTTGATAAATCGTACTTACTAAAACCGTAACAGCGCAGTTGATCAGTAGCATCATAGTTATTTGCAGAGGCGTGAAGATCATTCATGTACATTTCCAACCCACTAAACAGATAATCTTTTAATAACACACCAATGTACGTACATGGCCGACACCTACTACTCCATACAGCGACATAGACTATAACGGTACCGCACGCAGGTGACAGATTCGACATGACAGATTGGCTTCACGGCTGGAGCCGATCGCCTTTAGACCTACTATATATCGGGTGACTGCTGACTCGAAGAGCCTAAGCTCACTTTGCAGTCTCCGCCAATTATTATTCATGAATTGTTATTCATAATTATTATTCATAAATCAAATTATTCATGAATTGAAAATTCATGATAATTTGAAAATAACCTCAGTTATTTATTTATATACATTACTTTCGTTCGAAAGAAGTTAGAAAAAAAGTACTGAAAGTGGGAAAATTGAAAAGTCATCACAATTGTAAATTTCGGCCTTAATTCAAATATTCTTACGGAATATCCAGCAGATCCAAATCTGCGACGTCTGCTCTGGTTAAGCTATTGGGATAAAACGTGCCCGTGGTCCGGCAGTCCGCAGCAAGGAACACGGTCGAATAACACGCCAATGAATTCGGCCCATGGTAATTACTACAATGAGTCGGAAGAACTGAAAAATCATCAGATAATAAATGTGATCAAATGCAAGTAAAACACAAATGTAATAAAAAAATATATAATAAAAGACAATAGTTCCAAGTATAATGCCTGTAACTTTTCACTAGTTTTAGTAGAAAACATGCAGCCAGAATAACTGAAAAGATTTTTGGATTACCTGACGCTTCAAGATGTTACTCATATGCGGCCAAAAGTAACATGTCGAAACGCCAAGTAATTAAAAAACGTTTTCAGTTATTCTGGCTGCATGTTTTCTCCTAATGACAATATTATCTTCACCAAATACAAAGCGTCGCTGTGAATCGATGCTTTATATGCCTTGATAAAATTCTAGTTACAAAAGGACGCTGCTTCACTCGAAAACCGTTGGTTCCTGCACAGCAGGTGCGTGTTGCTTAATATAAATAATATACTTATTCTTAAGGCGTTATGTTAAGAACCTTTGTAGTAACGTTAAATGAGCAACAAAATTATCCAGTCCACATGTCCCGTTGTCCCGTCTTCGTGGAATTTAGGTCCGCGGTCCATGATTCTAGTTTCTATCATAAACTAGAACTAAGAACTGCGGACCTAAAGTCCATGCAAATGGGACATATGGACACTTGAACAGGATAAACTGTGCTGTTCCGCTAGTCATTCGGACTTTTTAGCAACATTTATCACTGATCTAAGATTGTTCACTGAAATTACGGAAGAAAAATTTACTTTAACCATGCGGTAAGCCGTGTAAACGACGTATTAGAACAACGCCATGCTCTCTACTGATGGTGATAAACATGCAGAACATTCAGCGATATTGCAATGCCTTGAATCGTGTTGAAATATCTAGTTAAGGCCTTGTCTTTAAAGTGAGTGTTAACCAAACTTGTTCTTTAGAGCGGAAAGATGCAAAATATTTTAAAGTTTCCAAAAGCACATAATATTTTGCCGCTTAAATCCATTCAAAGGCAGACTCTAAACAGTTTCTGAACGGCCAGAGCTATTTATTCGTTTAAAGGCAGACTCTAAACAATCTCGTACGGCTTGCCACAACTTCTTCCACAAATACACTACATTCTGCCACTTAAACCAACTTGAGGACTAAGCGGTAAAAACTGAGGATTCTGCTAGTCAGAACTTACGGCGTCCAAAGCAGCTGAGTTGATCGTTTGGGTTTGTTGCATTTCCGTTCGCATTCAAAACCATTGCTCGCATGAAGAGATCTTCGAAGAACATCTGCAGTTCACTGAACACGCAAATATTATTTTGTTAAGTATGAGAGGTTTTGTTTCTTCATGATTAACATAAAAAACTTTATAATTTTACTGTTTTCAATTCTACTGCTTCCACTACAGCGGTTTTGTTGTTTTTGCTACAAGCGCTTTAATCTAAATTTCCGTGAAGAAAGCGTGCTACACAAATGTGTACTATCATTATTATTATTAAAGAAGACAAGAAGACGAATTGCATGACAAAAATGTACAAAACGCAATTCAAGGTTAGCACATAGAAGAAGAAAACAACCCTATCACAACACTTTGCTGTATTCATGTGGAGCCTACGGTAAGAATGGTAAATCACTCTTAACATGCAGACAAAACTACGTCTAGCAGCTGATGCACGTCGTTATTACGAAGAAGTCTATACATTGCACTTAAAACAAAGCACTTTTTGAGCCGCTACTATGGTTTGGTTTCATTTTTTACGATGCGTTTACCAATACGCGCCAGGCGACAACGCGACAATTTTTTATCGCACCTTGTTTGTTACATATTACTGGTTAGCGATAACGCTAACACCAGCGAAGACTTTCTACATTCACTTATATTATAGTTTTTGTCGCACGTCGCCTGTCGCATATCGGTAAACGCGCCATTAAGTTGTTTTTCGATCAATAAAACTATTCACCTGAGACGGTGCTTGTTTCTACGAAAGACTAGAACAGCCTATGTTGACGGGTAGGCATACATACAGCGTGTAATTCACACGAACAACACTCGTGACACACAGCACAAGTTCTTACTCGTAAGTTAGAACGTCCAATGCCATCAATCTTAATCCAGTTAAACGTTGTGGATAATCCAATCCTTGCATACGGCAACCTGCTCTCAACCAGACGTAGTTATAGCACAACACACCCAGGGATCTATTGTAGGATGAGCAAGGGCTGGGTAAGACTGAAAAAGATTTGGTGATGACAAGTTTAATAGAGGCGGCACGATGGCGTGATGATTCAGAGCGTCATTTTCATAGCGGCCATGATCGCAAGGTTAATGGCTCAACTCCCACCCAAGCCTCGTTGTAACGTCCCTGAATCAGATGCTTCACGATAATTATACCAGCTTGGTGAAATCAAACAAGCAGCTAATTAAAGAAGTCAGAAGCAAAACTCAACCGGAAAACTCTAAAACAAAGACCACTTCTAAGCGAGTCTGGATTCGTCGTATGTATAGCGCCTCCGTCGCTTTCTCGTGGCAGGAGAACAAAGATGAAGAAATTTATGTACGTATAGTGAATGCTCAACAGGTAGCGAGTGGCTCTGCAGGGCGTAGCCGTTCTACAGAAGTCGGGATGCAAATTTAGTGGATTCATTTCAAACCAAACTTCTTCGCCGGGTATTGAAATGAGAATTTTCACAACTACTGTATTGATTATCAAAAAAATCAGTAACGAGTGGCGGGGTCCACCTCCGGCGCTTAGCGCCTGGGTAACACAGCTCCGAAAAAGCGTCGCAGCGGTGACGAGCTGTTGGCAACACTGTGTCCAATTTAAGCAGCCCGGGAATCGAACCCCATATCTTCCGCTCCGATATCGTTGTCTTTCACCACTATGACAACCGGCCCTTATCGTAATCTGGAAACCTTGCAAACAAAAAAAATTTCAAAGCAACCAAGTTTAATGTGATACTAACTTCTATTAAAGCAATCTAGCTGAGCTTGCCCGTCGCCGCTAACCGCTCTCTGATAAATACCTTCAAAATGTGCCAGCACGTCCCTGCAAAACACAGCACGTAAACTGTGGTTTGTTGTATTGAAAGGTGGAGGATTTAGTAGCTTTATCATGCTGTGAGTGTCGGTCTCAACACTTGCTGATGAAATATATGACTGAAGAGAAGACGCCCCATACTGGCGTAATCCATTACACTGGACTCAGTCACTGACAAATTGGCCGTGTTAACGAATGTATTCTTTAGCAAAAAATAGACATCGAAATATACTCCGGAACAAATACTACAGAACGAATACAGCTTAAGAAGTTAAAATAAAGCCACAGCAATTATTCTTAAAACTGGATGTTTTGAAAACATGCATTATGCGGCGGTCATAATGCATTGATGCAAGCATGCCCATTCTTGTTTTTCTAACTCCTCTTCTCCTACCTACATGCCATAACGTTAATCGTTTTGATGACTCTTCTTGTACCGCTGTTATATTTTTTTTATCTTATCGTATTCTCTATCGTGCTGACGGTGCGAAAATAAAAGACGTTACTAACGAAAAAACGATGACAGCTGAATCATGTTGTCAAAACGTCCAGTTTTAACACAATCACGTTTTCTTTTTCGGAAATACAGCCATTTTCGACAAAAGATGTGGTTGACAATCTCAACTTTTTGATATAGTAAACTACTTCATTTGTCCTGGCAAATACTTACAACGCATTTTCATTCGCTAACATGTTTCTTTCCGGGGCTGATAATAATGTGGGGTGACCTTGACCAGATGGCAGGCATTGGGACATCATCCATAAAACATTTAAACAAGGGAGTGATAAAGTACCTCTGATTCTGCATGGATTAGGATAACCTGATAGTATAGAAGCGTGGTAAAAAAATCGCTGCAGCATTTAGTAGAAATATATTGTTCCGCAACAATGTACCACGATGGTGTGTGTCTCCTTCAATGGCTATAACCAACAACGTCGTAAATACTGTATGTTGTGCTTGACAAAACCAATAAATTCTTGCAGTCATCATCATAATAATAAAAAGCTTGGTGCTGAAAAGTAAACGTTTAAGACTCAATTGTTTACTTTTCAAAATTAAGCTTACGCGATGCGAAGCATCGAACGTATTGACGCCTTACCCGACCACCACAGGAAGCGTGTGCTCCTCTTTTCATTTTATCCTCCGGTCACGAGAAAGCGGCGGAGGCGCTATACTTGAGACGAATCCAGACTCGCTTAGGAGTTGTCTTTGTTTCCAAGTGTTCCGGTTGAGTTTTGCTTCAGATTTCTTTAATTAGCTGCTTGTTAGATTCCACCAAACTGGGATAATATTGTTGTGAAACATCTTATCCAAGAACGCAACAACGAGGCTTGGATGGGAGTTGACGAAGGCAAAAGACGACGCAAGTACGAATGTAACTTACGCACACCGACGCATTGGAGTTGTGCTGTTGTGTCACCAGCATTAGCGGCGTCAAATATCACCATGAATGTATTTCGTACGTCACTGAAAAACAAATACTTTTTGTTACATCACAGTAATGATCACGCAGCTCAACACCTATCGTGACTATGAAGTGAATTGGCCATGATTGCAAGGACAGAGTTTAACTTCCTACGTAGCTCATTTATCACAACTGTCGTAACACGACGTTAAATGAGATAAGAAATACAACAAATACAGGACGAAAATAACTAGAGGAAAAATACAGTCGCAGTTAGACTTAAAACTGGACGTTTCGACAACATAGATTCAGCTGTCATCATTAGCAGCATGTAAGACAGCATTAAACTGCACCATGCAGGCTACAGCAGCGGGCAATTTACACTGCCTTTCATCTGCTAATGCTGGCATATGAATGTGGTTTCGAAACGTCCAGTTTGAAAAATTACTGAGGCTTTATTTTTCCTCCTTAAGATGATGATTATTACGGTCCTCAATTGAACGAAGAAAAATTTTTCCTCACTTGAATGTTAACCTTCTCAGCATAGAAAGTGCAGCAGCTCCAAGCACATGCGGACTTGATGTACCATTTAAAGAACAACCTGCCTCCTTCCACAAACCGATTAGGCAAAGAACGCTGTGAGGTCCGCGGTAGTAGCGGCAGTTGGTTGGAAATACTGAAAATCAACCAGTTCATTAGCAGACAATTACGAGAATTACCTCGATCGCAAAATCTGCATTTATCACAAAATAGCAGTCCATTGCAACAACTCTCAGAGCTGGAAGTTAAACGTAGCAGTTAATGATATCAAAAACAGTGCGGGGGGTCTGGGGTTCGATTCCCGGGCTGATTAAATTGGTCATCAAATCGCCACCGCTGCGATGTTTCTTCAGAGCTGTGTTAACAGGCGCTATGCCGCGGAGATAGGCGCTACGCCGCGGAGATAGGCGCTGCGCCGCGAAGATGGACCCTGCCACTCGCTACATTCTTCGGCGTAATACCGCAAGTATAATGAAGGTTTGATTTGATTTTTTAGTCCTGAAGAATTAAGTGACATGAAAGAAGGCAGTGCTTTTTACCAAAAAGCAACGTTCGTCCTGCTATAGGGCGCCGGAATAAAATGCCTTGCAAATCACCAGTAATTATGGCTTCCCGAAAAGGGAAGCCATATTACTTTTGTTTGGCCATTTGTGCACTTTTTGACACTTCCAGCAGCTGTAGCTGCTAAACTACTGTTCCAATTCAAAAGTGACCTAGAGTTCAAATGTGTGTCCCACCTAGGTCTACACCTTGGTCGCCCTAACTTTCCCCGGCAGCCCCCCACTTTCTAGATAAAAAATATTTTGTTTCCGAAAAATTCTTTTTTTTTTTTTTTTTTTTTTTTCTTTTTTTTTTTTTTTTTTTTCAACACCAAATTTTGTGCAGCCTAAGGCTTTTGAACCGCTGATGCTAGAGACTTGAAATTTTCAGGGATGGTAGATCTTATTGGGAACTTGTGCCTAACAACTTTTGGGGGTTGGCGGTCGTCAGGTTAAAGGTCAAAGGTCAAAAAACCAAATTTACCAAAACCTAATATCTTTTGAATGACTACAGGTAGGACCTTCACATTTTCACAGTATATGCATATCAATGTGGGGAATAATTATATGCATAACAATGACCTGTTCGTGACGTCACTTAGGGTCAAAGGTCAAATCAACGAATCTTAACAGACTTTTGTGCAGCCTAAGGCTTTTGAACCGCTGATGCTAGAGACTTGAAATTCCCAGGGATGATAGACCTCCATGTGATCTTGTGCCTAACAGCTTTTGGGGGGTGGCGGTCATAAGGTTAAAGGTCAAACGTCAATCAAATAAAATGATCAAAATTCTGATCAAACGCTAATAACTTGTGAATGGCAACTGGTAGGACCTTCAAGTTTACGGAGCAGATGCATCTCAACGAGGGTACAAAAACACCAACAGTGATTAGTTTTGTGTGACGTCACTTGGGGTCAAAGGTCAAATACGCAAATATGTCGTTTGGCGTATAACTATTGATGGAAAACACATAGGAACTTGAATTAATAGGGTTGGTGTGTCTTGATATGTCCTTGCAGTGTACCAACTATAAACGTTCTATGTCACGTGACTCGGGGTCAAAGGTCGAAAAAGTTGGGAAGTGTTGCCAATCTTGCGCAGTTTAAGGCTTTTGAACCGCTGATGCTAGAGACTTGAAATTTTCAGGGATGGTAGATCCTATTGGGAACTTGTGCCTAACAACTTTTGGGGGGTGGCGGTCGTCAGGTTAAAGGTAAAAGGTCAAACAACCAAATTTACCAAAACCTAATAACTTTTGAATGACGACAGGTAGGACCTTCAAATTTTCACAGTATATGCATATCAATGTGGGGAACAAAAATATGCACAACAATGACTTGATCGTGACGTCACTTAGGGTCAAAGGTCAAATCAACGAACCTCAACAGATTTTTGTGCATTTGAAGGTTTTTGAACCGCTGATGCTAGATACTTGAAAATCCCAGGGATGATAGACCTCCATGTGATCTTGTGCCTAACAACTTTTGGGAGGTGGCGGTCAACAGGTCAAAGGTCAAACGTCAATCAATTAAATTGACAAATAGTTTGATCAAACGCTAATAACTTGTGAATGGCAACTGGTAGGACCTTCAAATTTACAGAGCAGATGCATCTCAACCAGAGTACAAAAACACCAGCAATGATTAGTTTTGCGTGACGTCACTTGGGGTCAAAGGTCAAATACGCAAATATGTCGTTTGGCGTATAACTATTCATTCAAAACACATAAGAACTTGAAATTGATAGGATTGGTGTGTCTTGATATGTTCTTGCAGTGTACCAACCATGAACGCTCTATGTCACGTGACTCATGATCAAAGGTCAAAAAACCGAAAAATGTTGCCAATCTTGCGCAGTCTAGGGCATTTGAATCGCTGATGCTAGAGGCTTGAAATGTTCAGGGATGATAGACCTCGACGTAAACTTGTGTCTCACAACTTGCGGGGGGTGGCAGTCATATGGTTTGGGGTCAAAAGTCAATAATAAGAAAATGTTCACAAGCTCATAACTGTTAAATGACAACAGCTAGGACCTTCAAATTATCGGAGGTTATTAATCTCAATGTGGGTAACAAAAATATCAATATAATGAAGGGTTACTCCAGAGCGCCTGACTTGGAGTCAAACGTAAAAAACGTGAAATTTCAGGAAACCTCATGAAAGTCAAGCAAATTTATGTAATCCGTTAGAGGGCAGTAGGGAAACATGTTTTTGAGCTATTTTGGCTTAAAACTTTTTCATTCGTGAGTGAGCCGTATGAGTTTGTGGTTAAACTGACGTTTTAAGCAGCAATAAGGGGCACATGGGAATTGGCCAAGTGGTTGGTGCATTGGACTCATGACTTAGCTTTGTGGATTCCTCGCATTGAAACTGTGTTCGCATTGCGGCGAAGAGTTTGTTAGAGTAATAGCTAGCATAATCCGCTATCAGATTATCAAGCTTGTTTTTTCGCGAAATTGGTTGTAATTGCCGTGTTTCCCCGATAATAAGACCTACCCGCAAAATAAAACCTAGCGTGATTTTTGAGGATGGTTTTAATGTAAGCCCTACCCTTAAAATAAGCCCTAGTTGAGAGCGGCAGAAAGACGAAAAAGTCAAACATTCTTTTTTTATATTTATTCAAACTGCTTTAATGCGGTGTATGCCATCCTTTTCAAAAAATTCTTGAATAAATTGTTGTTAATGAGTTTCTGAATAAAAAACATGTTAATGGCAAGTAAATGTAGATCTTTTTTCGTAATTTCTGTTTATTTAAAATCTCGTAATTTTTACTTTCTAACTTCATTTTTTGATATATCAAAATAATACATCCCATTTTATGCCGCGATTTCTTGGCCCTTAGAAACGAGCACAAGCTCCAATGAATTCCCCGCATTGAAACTGTGTTCGCATTGCGGCGAAGAGTTTGTTAAAGTAATAGCTAGCATAGTCGGCTATCACATCATCAGGCTTGTGGTTTCGCGAAGTTGGTTGTAATTAGCACTTGTTTGCCTTATTTCATTCACGCCTTATGCAATTGGGTAACTGGACAAAATCAAAACGGTTTGGCTGTACCTTGATCAGTGTCCAAGTTTTCGTTGAAGCAGTCACAGCCCTTTTATCTAATGCGAGCACTGTTGGTTTATCAGTCGTTTTACTTTTTAAGTTGCTAAAAAACTGCCATTCATAAGTAAGTACTAAGTTGTTACTTCTAAGTTTCAACTTATCAACAAGTGTGACTTCAATTGATTTATCTGCAATACTTTGGGCGAAGTCACATGCGAAATATTGCAGCCTTTAATTTTTGCGCAGATTGTTAAGCACTGTAATCGCTGCTTTAAAAGTGAGTTTTATGCCGCGATTTCTTGCCCCTAGAAACAAGCACAAGCTCGATGATTTAATTTCGTTTTGTGTGAATGCAGTCGTCCTTGCAGCTGCACAAACCCTTGAAGAATCATGGCGTTTATTGTTTGAATTTACTGCAAGACTTGCCAGCTTGTTTGAAATGTCAGACAAACAAGATGATTTTGCTGCAGACTTGTGTAGCATTGTGCCGGCCGATGAGCTCAGTTGCTAAGCCCACCCTATCGGTGCAGGAGGTGTGAGGTTCGATTGCCGGGTCTGCCAAATCGTCACAGTGTCGCCAACGGCTCGCCACCGTTGCGATGCGACGTTTGTTCGGAGCTTTATAGCCCAAGCGCTGCGCCGCGTAGGTGGGCTCCGCCACTCGTTACACGCTTGGGCGTAATATGGCGAGTATAATGAAGTTTTGATTTTTTGTGCAGCATCATCACTGTACACGTGAAGAAATTTAGGATAATAGTTTTATTGAGATTTCGATGACTGTATTACAGAAATGTAAAAAGTCCTTACAATATTATTAAGTTTCTGGAGCACAGGCGGCAGGAAATTAAACTTACTTCATTCGTGATATTGCCCACCTATACTTTGCACGGATTTGTTGTTTTTTTAAATTGAAAAAGCGAAGTCGCTCTGCTGTTCCCTTAGACGTTTGGGTCCCTAGTAAGCTTGATCGGGAAGCCATAAGCGGGTGCTTGCAGCTGCCATCTAGTTTGACTTTGATGTAGTTTCATAATTGCATAGGTTCAGCCACTGCAACAACGGCAGCAAATTCGCAAGCTTTTCTAACCGAGTTCAAGTTGAATTCACCAATAATTTGCAAGCCTAGTTTGAGTTCAAGTCCTTCATTTCTAGTCTGTGAGTTTAAGTTCCAGTTCAGTGATTTTTATCGGGTTAAGGCCAAGTTCAAGTGATTTTTGTCAAGTTTAGGATAAGTTCAAAACTCAATAAACTTTTTTTGAAGATCGAGTTCAAGTTCGACTTCGGCGAAAAAGACCGAATTCGGCGAATCCGAGTTCAAGTTCAAAGCCCTGACTGTAACGAGCTATTCATTGTTAAGTGTCGATGTGCGTTACTTGTAGCGCACTGTTCTTTTTTTTTTTTTTTAGTTGCATATTTATCCTCCAATCACGAAAAAGCGATCAATGCGCTATACGAACTCGCTTTGGAGTTGCCGGCCATCTGTCTACCACACCAAGTAGGGGGAATTCCCGCTAAGTGCCTTTACCAATAGCACATTAAGTAAACTTGCCGGCTTGTTCTCCAAACTGACCCTTTAATGCTGAGTGTCAAGCAAGAAAGCTATGAATACCAATTTTAAAGTCATTGGTTTGACCCGACTTGGAATCAAACCCAAGTCTACAGCTCCCGAGGCGGACGCTATTACCACTTGGCCATCTACGCTTTTACCACTCAGTCTTCTATCTTATTTATCAGAAACAAAACACTTGCTGCTTTTCGCAAGAACTGTAGTAAGCGCTTAAGCAACGCAGACGTTTCAATCGCTGCGACAGGCATAGCGGTACCGCACGCAGGTCGCAGATCCTACGGACGGGTTCGATTCACGGCTGGAACCGTTCGCATTCGACATATATCAGTATACCGGGTGACTGCCGACTCGAAGCGCACAATCACACTTCGTAGTCTCTTTCAATTGCTGCTCAATTTTTAGTTTAATATACAGTAATTCGAAAGAAATCTTAGTTATAATATACAGGAATAAATAACATTAAAAAGGCGAAGGTCGTAAGCATGATTGAGATAAATAACATTGTTAATACATAACCTCACCTTCTCCGAAACAAGCCAGCTGAGCGCTGGCCATAAATTGTTGAGCAAAGTAATTATATCCAACAAATTGATCCCGTACTTCCCTGAAAACAACGCATTGTTTAAGGCTAAGGACATAACCGATATCGAGCCAATAAGCCGCAGTATAAAAACTCTGCATCTGGTAATTAGGATTTATTGGAAATGTAAAAAGCAGGAATTGTTTCAATGACATCACTGTCGGAGCGGGAAGTCTTTGTTTGATTTTCGGGCTGGCCAAATCGAATACAGTGTCGCCGACTCCTCGCCACCGCTGCGACGTTTCTGTGAAGCTGTGTTGCTCTGGCGCTAAGTCGCGGAGATGGACCCCGCCACTCCATACACGTTTCGGCGTAATATTGCGAGTATAGTGAAGATTTCACTCGATTTGAAAGCACAGATTTCAATTGAATAAGACAGACAGACACTCAGTTTTATTTTTGCAAACAACGATAACCATAATAATGAACGAAAACATCTTCTGACTTCCATGCTCAGAACGTAACAGGTCATAGTCGTTTCACATCAACGTAAGTTCAAAGTGTTTGAAAGAAAATAATATGAAAAACATGAATTAATTTTAAAAAATCTATCGAAAATTCGGCTTGAAATAAAGGTAAAAAGCTATGTCCATATTTACCTCAAATCAAGATTTCTTTGAGGACTAGCAAAACCAGGTCTAGGATAGAAGGTGCCAGTAGTAAGACAGCCAGATGTCCTCCATATTTCCTGCAAGCATGCATCGCTGTGGGGGCCATTGTAGGACGTACAAGGCGGAGGGAAAGCTAAAATCAGCACAAAAACGATCAAATAATAAGCAAACGTATTATAATAAGATACATAGTTTAATAATAAATGAAAACACGTGAGTATAGCGTTCTTTCCTGACGAAAATTTAGATCAGGGGTTCATAATCTTTTTAGTCTCGTTTGCCCCTTGCCGAAAGAAAAAACTATAATTTACCCCCAGTGTGCCACTACTGCTTCTTTAATATTGAAAATAAAAGTTTTCTATAGTCTTTAGTTCAGAAAATTTACCCCCTTCCTAGGTAAAATTTACCCCCAGAGGATAAATTTACCCCCGGTTAAGAACTCCTGATTTAGATCAAGAGCGTTTAAAACAGCAAAAAAAACAGTTGAAACATTAGAATTGAATACAGTAGATAAAAAGTATGAAGCTTGCAATCTTAATCAAATAAACGTTTATCCTATTCAAATTTTATTTGAATACGATTCTATTTGAATAAGATAATTTGCCACCTGAGAGAGCCAAAAAAACACGAAACAGGCAGTAGCGTTTTTATGATTTGTTGATTTTATAATATTGGCTCATTACGTAGTTTCCTAATTTATTGAACATAAAAGATCCTACCTAAGCCATAGCACTGTAGTTGCGCCGCAGCCGATCCACCCATAGCTCGCATTCGTATTGTTGCAAAGTCAGCCATCAACTGTCTGGATTATAATCATAAGTTTAACAGTTTCAAGAACAGAATTGCTTAGCCGATCTATGAAAGGTTTCTACGGCACATAATAACAAGGAAATTGCTGACTGAAAAATACTTATCACATAGAGTAAGACAGCGCTATTTCGCACTGCTACCCCTCATTAGCCAAATAAGGAAACGGCACATTCATCCTTCATTAAGTTAGAAACCATCAAAATTTATGTACCCAAGAAAATCTAACCTTTGTTGTAAGTAACTGACTACTCAGCATTCTACCAGGCTAAAAAAAACAAGAATTACCGTAAATCTCTGGAATTCAGCGACATATTTCGGGCCGAAGAAGCATTGTAAGGATTACCAAAGCCAAGGTCATGACATCCACTGGCTATCCAAATGTTGTAAAAACACTCGGCAGAATTAGGTCCTCTGTAGAAGATGCATCCCATTGGGAAAACTATAACATACAAGGTGTTCAGAAACACAAATAACGCAGGTCAGGTTTTGCGTACGTAAAATTTCACAAGCACATTTACCCTGTCCACATCTCCAGTTTAGGTGGCTCCAAAGGACCAACGGTTTTCTACATCACAATTACAGTTTTGTTGTCATAATTACTGGTTTTAACTATGACACAAAAACTTTGACCAAGATGTAGAAAGTTTTTGGGAATTTGGAACCATTTGGCACTCAAACTAGAGATGTGGACAGAATATTTCAGCATCTGTTATTTAGAACAAAGTAGAAGACATTGAAGACAATCGCCGAGGTGCTTGGATATTTTGCATGAAAGGTGAAATGATACCAGATTTGATTGAAATTTTCCATTGAAATGCTTAGTCTGGCGTGGTCGTATTAAAACGCAAGTGGTCGAATTGCTTTCACTGCTATTATTCTTACGCTCTTTGGGGGACCAGGCAAAATAAGAAGGTGATAATTCACAACTTACTAAGATCTAAAACAGCAATCTACAGTTGCTAAATGCGAGTAAATTTACGACGTGGAAATCAGGGGGAGTAGCATGAAGATTTGACTTTTGATTTGAAAATGATGTTGTTTGCCAGCATTGGTGGTAGCTTACGCAATTTAAATAACTTAAACGCAGCAAAGTAAAAGCTGACGCAGTTCACATTTAAATAAACGCAATAACCGAACCTAATCCAAAGCAGCCCAACTGAGCAGAACGATCTTGTCCAGTCGTTGCATCCATGCGCAGCGAATCCATTCGCGTCTCCAATTCCCTGAACAATTGATTGTTGTCGATAATGGAACACATATTTGTTTGCTATTGTTAAAGTACATAACAACAGCTACTTATACCATCTTATTCTATTATACATGCCCAAAAATTGGATTTCACAAACTCCAAAAAGCTGCCATGAACATAAATCGCTGCAATGACAAACGTATCTAATGTCTATGCCGCACTGGCAAAAAATAAATCACGAGCTGCTAAAGGTATCTTTAACTTGGTCCACACAAAAATGAAACGTAAACCTACCCCTCCAAAAAAAAAAAAAAAAAACGATTCACAGAAATTATTTCTTAAACGATCACCATCACAATAGTTATTATCAATATGCCTAGAATTAAAACTAAATGAAAGTTTACAAGAACGAGACGTAAAGCGAGACGTATAGCTGAAAGTAAAATACAAATCGATTAGGATCAAACTCGTACTAAATATTTGCATAGCTAAATCAGCACTAATATAAAATGAGCAAAAATAGTTACCCACATGCCCAGTTAAGTGATTCCAAAGGCTCACGAGCTTTCTCCATCACAATTAAATTTCTGATGTCATAAATAAAACGAGGGATTATAACATCAAAAATCGATTATAATGCAGAAAACCCGTGGGCTTTTCGGACCACTTAAACTGGACATGTGGACAGTGTAATTATGAGTTATGACTCTAAAACACTAAAATTTCTATATTGTTAGTAATATACTAGTAATATAATAAAATTTGTTAGTAATATAATAATTTCCATACGTGTGATAATATACCGAAAAAGGTAATGATGTTGGAAGTGAATGGGCCGCGAAAGCGAGGACGGCCAAAAATGACATTAGGGAGGCAGGTGGAAGAGAGTGTGAAGAAAGTCGGGTTGAAGATGGGATTTGCGGAAGGGATGAGATGTATCCGGCAACTTTCGGTGACGAGGAAAAAACCGGATTGAAAGTGGATGGATGATGATTAGTGGTTATTTATATCAAGATTGGTTAATTGAGCGACTAAAGATGGTCAATTTAAGACTTGTAAACATTGCACAGCTCCGACGCTAATCAGTGCAAAAACATGAAAAACCAGCTCAATCTTTCACACACTCTAACACATGTAAAACGAATGACCGAGGAAAGAACAGCCAAATTCAACACCGGTCGGTCGAAGGCTTAAAGGCCGTGCCAGAACTTAATGACAAGATATTTCAGAGATCTTAGTTGATCTCGTCTTGGCATCCCACCACAGCATCTACTCTTCGTCGCAGAGGATCGAGATGCTTGGAGGCTCCAACTCGAGCAGCTGACCCCGCGACGCCAAAGGATAAGTGGGTCTAGTAAAGTTAGTTAATTACTAAAACGATGCTTTTGGTTACTAACACAAATTACTAACGCAATCATTTGGAACTGAGCTAGTAAGAATGATTGTTGAGCTAGTAAGAATGATTGTGGGACTGGTAAACACTACAGAGCTTGAAACTAATGACTGCAAAAACATGAAAAGTCAGTTAAATATTCTACAAATACTAACACGATGCTTAGTCCCATTAAAACGCTTTGTTCTGTTGCACTCAGTAAATCTGGTCGTCTCGTGCCCATGTTCAAACAGCCGGCTTCAAGGAAGATGGAGACTGCACATTGAATGGGGTTGGGACCATTGTACATGGTGCAACCGTCCGGAAAACCTGCAACAAGTTAAATCAGTTCACTTTCATTGCAGATAAGCTCGCGTTACGGTTTTGTTTTCATCTTCAAAAATGATAAACTTTTGTTTATGTTTTCAGTGACCTTTTCAACTTCGTTTCTAGTGATTATAAATAAAACCATCAGCTGGTGCAGTGGAGACATCGATATCGGCGTAGGAGGTTTTGGGTTCGATAACCGGACCAGTCAAATCAAACACTGTCGGAAACGGCTCGCCACCGCAGTGACGTTTCTTCGGAGCTGTGTTGCTTAGGCGCTGATCGCGGAGATGGACTCACATATTCGGCGAATACCGCAAGCATAATGAAGATTTGATACTTTTTAATACCAACTTACGTCTTCCATAACATCTGTATTGACCGTCGTGGCTTGCGCTGTTCCCACGATCATAAACATTCGCAAAATGTTCCACGATTTGGCTGAAATACAACACGATCAGTAAAGGTGCAATCACACTGACTGAGACTTCTCAATGTCGAGAACTTTTTGGTTTGTTTTATTATTTCATCATATAAGCTGCATGATGACATAACGATAAAAGACCTAAAATGTCTCCTTAACATTGACACATCTTAGTACGTATGATCGCATCTCAACACTGAGTGTCAAAGACATTTTTGTAGATAAGGGTGTTTTACATTCCCTATCCAACGTATGTAAAGGACTAAAGGTAAACCATAACGTCCATCACCTTTGCTTACATAACCTTTAAATCGCATCACATTTTCTCTAGGATTTTTTGAATTCGCAAAATGTATAATTACAATATCAAAGGGCTGCCTATGTCAGCCTAGTATCGCTATGCACATGCAGTACTAATCAACTAAAATGAAAAGATTCAGAACGCAAATAATGACTCTAAAATTGGTATTTACAGCTCTCCAGCTTGACATTGAGCATTTAAAGGAGAATGGAGAACAAGCCGGCAAGTTCGCTGGCAGTGCCGTTTTGAAATTCACTTAACGAGGCCTACCACATGAGTGGTAAACGGCAACTCCTAAAAGAGCTCGGGACACTGTCTTTATCGTTTTCATGAGACAGTAGGATAAAAAATGAATATATAATGAAGCAAACCAAGAATTGCGTTTAGTAATTGCAGCGTCAGCACAATTTCAACGACAACTTACTGAATATTGTACATAGCCCACGCAGCTTGGTTCGTAGCAGTAAAGTTTAAAGCTGGATTATCATGGCCAGCTTCAATGCATCCAGAGCGCATATAAAAATACGCATAGCACTCAGCTGTGTGCGGACCTGTGTACTGACCGCAAACACGAGGATAAGCTAGAAAAGTATGAAATTTTAAGGCATTCGGGGTGCAATGAATATGGGACGAAAATAGCTCATGGAGGAAAGACGGAGCCACTACAATTTGTAAAACTGGACGTTTCAAAAACATAAACTCACTGCTTAAACTGATGATGATGACAGCTGGATCTATGTGTCGAAACGTCCAGTTTTTAAAAATACTTCAATCAAAAAGGGTGTGGGGGCGGGGCAAGATAACTAATTTATTTCCGTAGAATTACTTGGAAATCATTTACAACACAGCGAGAAAAACAAGGACATACAGGGACAGTGGCAAGAAAGTTTGAAAATATTTGTTGGTTTGACCATTATTACTATTATTCTCCCAGAAAAACATAACGCAAACAAAACTGCGTTGATCACTTATTAAGCAAAAACCCAAGTTTTGCAAGAGTACGTTTTCTTTTTCGTTTACAAAATTTGACCACAGCAAATCAATATCGGATGAGATTGCTACTAAGATATTGAAAAAAATCTTCATTTTAATTTCAGCCTAAATGAAGTTACATCGTACGAACTCATGCAATTATGAGACAATAATATGCTCACTGATTCCATAACATTGCAATTGATCAAAATCATTGAATGTGGTCACTGCAGCTGATGCTATCATCATATATCGCTCTCTGATATCTCTGAAACATAATTAAAAGTGCTATGATTCCAGTCAGCCATACCACCCAGTTTAAGTAGTGGTCAAAGACATCGCTATCGGTGCGGGAGGTCTGGGGTTCGATTTCCGGGTAGGTCAAATCAGACACAGTGACCCCAACGGCTTGCCACGGCTGCGATATTTCTTCAGAGTTGTGTTTCAAAGGCGCTAAGTCGCGGAGATGGACCCCGTCACTCGTTACACGCTTTGGCGCAACACCGCGAGTATAATGAAGATTTGATTAGATTTTTTTAACTTACAGTAAAGACTCCATATCCAACGCAGGAACGTCCGAGGCTTGAGGAGCAGCTGTGCCATTAATAGTATTGCAACCAACGAAATCAAATAACTCCAAATAACACTGCAAGTTGTTTGGACCAAGAACTTGTACACAAAGGTTAGGAAAATCTGAAACAAAAAATTTCTTCAATATTGGCCGTTTGACTCGAAGACTTCACGTTCCTTTACGCCTTCCTCATATTAAAAGGAACATGTCGCTCATGTTGACTTTGATATTTGTTCCTTATAATGAATTATTGAATGCTGGTCATATAGAAATAAAATATCTATCCATATTTGAAGGTCTACACCGCTAAAAACACAGAGGTACAGAATTTGAAAAAGGCATGAAAAGAATTATTTCATTTCCCAAACTTTTCATCTGATGACACTCTTCAAGGGATAGCGTCAGAATGAAGAATATGTGATCCGGAATGATTTATAAAGCAACAGAAAGAGTTCTGATTGGTTCAAAAGGGCTATGATTGATTAGAAAGTAGAGTTCTGATTCGTTAAAGTTAGTTCAACAAAATATTTTCGCTGTGCTTGATAAAACCAAGATAAAAAACCAATGATAAAACCTTGACAAAACCATTACCAACGACCATAGCCAATGCTGAATTCTTACACCCATTAAATTCACAGAGCCTGTGACAAAGCAATTTTGACGATGATTTATTCAAGTACGAAGGCAACTGTCTTTTTAAAAACAAAAAAATCTATGATACAAAAAAATTTCAAAACAGCAATCACAAAAATGTGGACACTGGCTGCGAACTTGCCGCTTGCTTTTCTTGTAACAGTCCTCAACGAAACCTCCAACATTCTCGTCTTGAGCACAATAAGAAACGATATTTCGTATGTTTTGTATTTAGCTGCATGTTTATCCTCCCATCACGAGAAAGCGATCAAAGCGCTATAACGAGCTCGGCTGAGAAGTCGCCGGCCATCTGTTTGCCACTTTAAGATGGGTAAATCCCACTAAGTGCCTTTCCCAGCGGCACAACAAGTAAACTTGCCGGCTTGTTTTCCACAATGTCCTTTAATGCTAATCGTCAAGTAAGGAAGCTGTGAATACCGACTTAAGTCATCGATATGACCCGACTCGGAATCAAACCTGAGTCTACAGCTACAGAGGCAGACGCTCTATTCACTCGACCATCTGAGCTGTTAATGAGCCATAATTCACTTGAATTACGAAATTCTAAGACAACTCACCAAATCCAAAACAGTTAAACTGAGCATCAGTAGTATACAAATTATACGCGTCAATTTCAATTTGGTTGTAGTAATCAATTATATCCCTACAAATAAAAATAAATTTAATCAAAACACAAAACAGTACAATACTGTGTATATCACTTGCGTTATAAAATCTGTTGTGAATATTATTGTGCATCGAAATTAAAAGTACCGGCCGGTTAGCCCAGTTGCTAAAACATTGCTATCGAAGCGGAAGATCTGGAGTTCGATTCCTGGGCCGGTCAAATCGGCCACAGAATCGCCACCACTGCGATGTTTCTTCCGAGCTGTGTTGCCGGGCGCTAAGCCACGGACATGGATCCTGCCGCAAGTTACACGCTTCGGCGTAAAGCAAATTTGATTTATTTAACGCATTCGATTTGTTCAAATTTTCGTTCTCAACGGCGTAGTGATCAAGGACTTCGCAATCGGCGTCTGAAGCTTTAGGATAGATTCCCGGGCTGGTAAAATTAGACAATTAGACGCAGCGACGCCAACGAGCTGTGTTGGCAAGGCGCTTAGCCGAGCGTATTACAGGCTTCGGCACTGTACTGCGAGTATAATAAATACCAAATCAAATCTTCATTACACTCGCGGTATTACGCCGAAGCGTGCACGAATCCCGGGGTTCATCTCCGCAGCTTTAGCGCTGGGCATTTGGGCAACACAGCTCCGAAGAAACGTGGCAGCGGTAACACGCCGTGGGCGACACTGCGTCCGCATTGAACGGCCCGGGAATCCAAACCCAGATCTCCCGTAGCGTTAGCGGTGCCCTTAATCACTACGTCAACTGCCCGGCGTGTAAGGAAGATTTTTTATTCAATATTTAACTCAAACACCATTCACGCTTACCTTATATTTTGGCTCATTACATTAGCAAGTTGGGCAGGTGACAAGTTGGCAGGATTTGCTTCACCGCTCTGAATGCAAGTGGTGTTGTCGTATATTCCTTGAATGCACATCAGAGAGTGGGGGCCGTTGAATGTGGGACAATTTGGTGGAAAAACTAAACAACGCAGTAGCGGTAGTAGTAATGTCTTTTATTTTCGAACCGCCAACTTAATAAACAATACGAGAAGATGAAGGATATATAACAACGGAGCAAGAAAAGGAAAAGGCAACAGAACGATTAACGTTATAGCATGCAGGTAGGGACGAGGGGTTAAAAAAAAGAGTAGGCATTGTTGCAACACTCAGGTCGGGAGCAGAAATTTCACAAAAAAAGGCGATAAAAACGATGGTCAGACAAAAAAAGACAGCAGAAGCATCACAGCTACCAACATCGCTATGTTATGCCACGAAGATGAGAGTTCATGAGACCAACCACAAGCATCACAACACTTCAAGAAATCCAACATTGTGTTAATTTTGCAGATGTCAAATTTAATTATTTTTCGTGGTCATGATTTTGCAGTATCAAACGATTGGCTGATTAAGGACAAGCATTCTGAAGGAAGAATGCACCTTTCACCTAGGTGCGGTTGATGAGAGCTAATAAACCGAAACAGCGCTGTACCGCTCTATGGTCTCAAAATTTTGATTACTCATTATTATAAGAACAAAATCATGTGTAAAATTGACGTAAATCAGTCCTAGTAAGACATCATCACCACGGTTTTACGTTATGGTAACAAATAAGTAATTCTGTAAAAATTAATTATGTAATTTTTACGCAATCATAGATCAGTTGCGAAAAGTTAACAAAACCGATGATAATTGTCGTAACAGCATCAGAATGTAGATGAACAATTGAACTATGCACATGCAACAACGCTTTCATCAAACTGACAAAAAAACTGCGAACTTTTTACATTTTTTTCTACCAAGGATCTTGTACCAAGCACATTGTCAACATGTGTAGTTTAAGTGGTTCTGAAGGTCTGCGCTACGGGCTTTTTACATCATAATTAAATTTTTGAAAATTATGACATTAAAAAATTGATTACGATGCCAAAAGCCCACTAGCTTTTGGAACCAATTAAACTTGACATGTGGACAGGGTAATTGTCAATGCTTCGTTTAGTTTTAAGTTCAACTTATTCAGCACTTGCAAAGACAAGCTAGCATTGTACGATCAATATGTCGCTAACATGGGAACCCGCTCACCTAACCCATAGCATAGTCGCTGAGTAACTCGATTTCCATTAGCGGCAGTTGTAGCCAAATCCACATAAACTTGCATAGCTTCCCTGAAATATATCACATTCCACTGCATTATCATGGAATTCACATTTTTTGGACAACACCCAAAACACAAAAACACTGTTTTTTTACATGGAAACCATCATTAATCCACTCTACTGTAAATAAGACAAAAGTTGGCGCTCTCTACTGTAAATAAGAAAAAAGTTGGCGCTTCACCTTATAACGCAACTTCATTACAACCAAAACATACGTGGTGCGGAGAATAAGTTCAGAATAAAACATCATCGTAATTAGGCTGCTTGGGGACAACAGGTAACTTCTTTTTAAATATCTGAGGTTATATTCAAATTATTATATTGAGGGAGACCGCGAAGTGAGCTTACGCTCTTCGAATCAGCAGCCACTTGAAATATATGTCAAATGCGATCAGCTCCAGCAGAGAATCGAACTCGTAACGTAGGATCTATAATCAGCCAGCTGTACGGCTAGGCTACTACAGACTTTTTACTCGTGTTCATATTATGAGTTAGTGATATCGAACAAGATGAATGTTGCAAAATGACTCCTTAGTAACGAATCGAACCACAATTTTGAGCTTACGTTTCACATACAACGTAAGCTCAAGATTATGGTTCGATTCCTGGCTACTAGAGTTATTTTGCAACATTCACCTTGCTAGATATCACCACGACATGAACATAGATAAAATGAAAATGCAATGTTTGGACCGCAGTAGCAAAATCCTGATTTTCTACCAACAATTAGACCCTATAGATCTGTTTTCATTTAGTTTTGGTAAACATACATAACCGGAAGCATTGACAACGTTTGAATTTGTCCAGGGTCGTTCCTTTGAGGGGGGTAGGCCACGCCTTCACGCTGGCACCCAGCGTTGATGAATAGTGCTTCAAGACAATCGATAGATAACGGAGGGTCAGGACTACGACACGTCATCGCCACCATTTCTAAATAAATACCACGCATAACCCAAGCACAGTACATTAGTTATACTTAATCCAGTGGTTTACAACCGGAGTTCCACGGAAACCTAGGGTTTCGTCAGTACAGCCTAGGGTTCCGCAACTTTACAATTTGGAGCTTAGTTCATGGAAATCGGTAAGTTAGTTAATGCACAGGGTTCCTCGAGTCTCTGGACTGTTTCGATGGGCTCCGCTCCACCAGAAAAGTTAAAAACCACTGATCTAATCGTTGAAATCGAAGCAATGTTTTGAATGCTATGACAAAGTGAAGCACACCTTTACATCAGAATATAGAACGTCAAAAAGCAGTTGTTCCTAACTGGGTCACCAATGAAAAATCAAGGTGTCCTCAGGCTTACATTGTAAGTTCTTGCAATATACACCTGTTTTGCAGGTTGCACAGACAAGGGGTCCACAAGCCAATATTTTTGAGAATAAAGGTCCCAAGGACTGCAAGGTTCAAGAACCATGGTCAAAAAGTTTCTCTATAGCGGCATGCAGCAGCAACGCATAAACATACAACGTAATCAACTAAATGGTAAAAAATGGCTGATATTTCTACGTAATTGTAGCGCATTCACAATCACGGTTTCCAAAACCACGTAAAAAACTTACCATCAGCGCATTTTCAGTTGATAACTGCATAAGCGATTCTACATCGCGGATCCGAGAGGTAAAAGCGTCTGCCTATGGAGCTGTAAACTCGGGTTTGATTCCGAGTCGGGTCAAGTCAATGACTAACTGGCATTCACAGCTTCCTTGCTTGACGCTCAGCAATAAAAGGACTTTGGGGGGAACATGCCGGCAAGTCTACTTGTCGTGCCGTTGGGAAAGGTACTTAGCGGAATTCCTCCATCTTGATATGGTATATTGGTGGTCGGCAACTCCTAAGCAAGCTCGTTTTAGCGCTTTCTCGAGATAGTAGGATAAACATGTAACTAAATACCAAACAATCAACAGCAAAGTCAATTCAAGTCTGAAATTGATTGAAAAAGAAAATTCGTGAAAACCAGTATGAGCTAATAAAAACTATGACTTTCCAAGCAAGGTCAACTCACGGCTTCCGAAGCAGTTCACTTGCGCAGTTATATCCGGAGTAAAAGCCATATAAAACATGTTTTGAAAATCCAAACGCAATCTCCTAAACAACAACTTCCCAGTTAAAAGAAAGACAAAGCATTATGCTATTCTACGTAATAAAAAGCGTGGGTTCTGAAGTCAGTAAAGTGCCAAATTTCAAAAAATCTTCATCATACTCGCGGTATTACGCCGAAGCGAGCAACGAGTGGCGGGGTCTATCTCCGCGGCGTAGCGACCGGGCAAAACAGTTTTAACATCACAACAGCGCTGAGCCGTAGGCGACAATGCGTCTGATTTGACAAGCCCTGGAATCGAACCCCACAGCTACCGTACCGAGAGCGTTGCGCTTAACAACTGAGCTATCCTGCCGGTTTCATCAGTCAAATATTATTTGACAAAATATGATGGAATCATAACCCACAACATAAGCATATATTCTAAAATATTCCATCACAGAGCAGCTACGATTACAAGACCCCTCCAAGTTCTCAAATTAGCGGCAAACAAACTTAAATAAGAGACATGAGCAGTGAAAATCGCTGGATAAGAAAAGGTTTATTACATTTTGAACTAGGCATACAAGCCACCATAGAACTCGATGGTGAGATTACATTGAACAACACATCTAAATCGGTCTCGCCTTGGCATCCCACCAGAGCATCTACCCCTCATCGCAGAGGATCGAGATGTTTAGAGGCTCCAACCAGAGCAGCTACTCCAGCGATCCCCAAGGATAAGCGGGTGTAGAAAAGTTAGTTATTTCAAAGAAATCTGAAGTTTCGTACGAACTTATTTTTGCACTATCACCACAACTTGGTTGAGAATGCAAAACAAGTGAGTTACGCACGCTAAGTGGAGATTCCTGAGCGCTGCACGGGCACTGGCCGTCAAGTTAGTCGGATTCATGAAGCCTCTTGGACTGCACCCTGCCTGTGTCCACACGTCCACCAGACAGGCGTCGTCGTGTGGCCCCATGAATGTGTTGCAAGAATTCGGATAACCTGAAGGTAGAAATTAGAAAGTAAACCGCTAAATGTAAAATATTAATGAGTGAACGAGATGCACACACACTGGAATGCCACAAGAAGTGTCTTGACTTGATAACCTTTGGGTTTTTTTCGGCACTCCTCGTTACTTATTTCAATTTTGTGAAATTTCGCAATCTAAATTGCACAAATTGTATATTTTTATGTTTTTCAGCATATATGTGTATCTTCGTTTTACATTTAGTTGTTATAATTTGCGACGGGCATATTTGCGACGGGCATATTTTTTTCGCAATTTTTTTTTGTCCAGCAAAAATAATTACTACTATCCACGCACTATAAAGGTTAAGTTTTCTTGGGTAAATAAATCATGAGGGATGATAGTTCTTCATTTTCCAGAAGGATCATAATATGGTCAATTATTATTCATAAGATCAATGCACCTTTACGTGAGTGCGGTTGATGAGGGCTAGTAGCCCGAAACAGCGCTGTTCTATACATGCCGCAAAAATTACAAGTAGGTTTATCATTAAGTTTGCCCCATTTCTACCATCTTGTTTCAACGTCAGCAGAATTTCATGAAAAGTTAACTGGCTCCAGAATAAGTCACAATCTGAAGTACCGGCAATGAAATCATCCAATGACGGTGGACTAATTAAATCACAATTTGCCTAAGTCTATTCAGTCTAGCTTCAGACAGCAAAACTAAGTCCATTATATTAATATTTCAGCCTGATAAAGCAAAAATAAGCTGAATAATGGAGCAGATTCAATACTTGTGGAAAACAAACAGCATAAAGAAGCCATGCATCTGCAAGTCAACACGGCTTGAGCTCACGCAAGACTTGCTAGCATAATAAGATTAAATACAAAGACAAAAACTTGCGTATTCCGAAGCAATCCATCTGTGCAGTTGCATCACCCATGTTAGCATCAGCGGCCAAATCTTGAACGAAATTTTCATAAGCGCTAAATATACAGAAAATTACTACACAGTTCAGATAACCGAGGGGTAAGAACTTCTGCCTCTGGAGCTGAGTAGACTCAAGTTTGATTTCGAGTCGGGCCAAACCAATGATTTCAGAATTTCAGATTTCAGAATTGCTATACACAGCTTCTCTGCTTTACGCTCCACGTTAAAGGGGCAGTGTGGAGAACAAGATTTAAGTTCACCTGGTGTGCCGTTGAAAAAGGCACTTAGCGGCATTCCACCTTCTTAATGAGGCAGACAGATGACCGGCAACTCCTAAGCGACTAAGTACAATGCAAATACGATACACAAAAATATTGCTCTAAAGTCGAAATGTCAAATTCTGTCCAAACTAGCTCAAGCAATTGGTTAACCTTACCAAAGTCAATCTTACCCTATTGAAAAGTTTATATAGGGCATTGCATTAGCTGTGGTGTTCGGGTAGCGGTTTCCGGCCACCATACATCCCGCCATCTGCCAGATATTTTGTAAGCAACTAACCGAATGAGGTCCATTGTACGTCGTGCAAGAAGCTGGGTAAGCTGAAGCATGAAGTTTTGTAATAATCAGTACTAAGTTAAACAAGATAAATTGGAAGAGAAGAACCAAGTTATAAAAATTACTTCAAAAGCCGTGAATCAGCCGGTTGGCATAATGGTTAAAAACATCGCTTTGGGTAAGAAGGTTCGATTCTTGGGCCCGTCAAATCCGGCACAGTATCGCCAACGGCTCGCCACCGCTACGATGTTTCTTCGGAGGTGTGTTGCCCAGGCGCGAAGTCGCGAAGATGGACCCCGCCACTCGATGCACGCTTCAGCGAATTATTAACAGTATACCCAAAATTTTTTTTTCTTTGAAAATTACTGAGCACCATAAGAATATCAATACCCCACAAGCCTACCTTTTCCATAGCAATTTTCTTGTGCGGCGACGTTAGCACGATCTGCGTCTCGAACCACATTGTTGTATGAATCACCAACTTCTCTATTAAAATACCAAGATAGTTACAACAAAATGGTGCAAGGTCATTAACTGCGCTTTCTAAAATCTCGACTGTTTCTAAAACACTGGCCGGTTGGCGTAGAGGTTAAAAGACACCACTATCGCCTTGGGAGGTCTAGAGTTCAATTCCCGGGCCGGTCAAATCGGATACAGTGTCGCCGACGGCTCGCTACCACTGCGATGTTTCTTCGCAGCTGTGTTGCTCAGGCGCTAAGCCACGGAGATGGACCCCGCCACTCGTTACACGCTTTGATGCAACTTCGCGAGTGTAATGAAAATGTGATTTTGATTCTAACATTTACCAGCGATAGAAAGTCATGCGATGACTACTTCACGAATAAAATTTAATGATAAATGCGTACCAGCAACATACAGAATTCCCTTTACGTTACATAGTGATGGGGCAAAAAGTTTCAGCTAATGCAGCACTAAGCCACTAAAAATGAAGCAACAGGCAATGCTAATCACCAAAAAAGTACATTTTAAAAAACATGCAAAGACATTTGTACAAAATTACTAGTGGGAGTTTAGGGAGTTAACCATGTCAAAAAAAAAAAAAAAAAAACAGAGACGTAGTTGTTACAAGGGTCAATACACATCGTTTCATAGTACCGACATCGGTTACTCACCTATAATTTAAAGTATCAAGACGAGCTCGTGAGATAGGGCTACTTGCATTAGTAGGATGAGCATAGCCACTGCTTAAACATCCTGCTGTTTCAAACAAATGAGTCAAGCAAGTATCACTGTGTGGACCGTCGAAAGTGCAGAAATTAGGAAGAGCTGTTAAGATGAAAAAAAAGTAGTGAACTGGGTGCATTACGGTGGACCATATAACTTGACAATACAATTATGACCGTGAATTATATAACTTATGTAACTGAACAGTACAAACTGTGACTTGATAATGTATAACAATTCACCTGAAAATCAAACTACAAGTAATAGCTTGCTCTGATATAGGAAGAAATTTAGTTTCTAAGCGTTGGTGATTCCAAATGCAACGATTAATTGCCTTTTTTGCTATCGTCTAACCCAGTGGTTCTCAAACTGGGGTCCGCGGTCCTTTTGGGGTCCGCGAGACAATTTTCTGGGGACCGCGAAGCACTCTCCAAAAAAACTAAAACGACGCTGCTGAAGAAAAAAATTTTGTGTAAAATTAAGTTTTCAGGTAACTTTTCTTCCAATCAACTTAACAAACACAATTTGTCATGAAACCTTGCATGCTGCATAGGCATTTATGATGTCACAAGAAGCGATTTGATGTCACAGTGTAATGGCTCCTTTAGCTGGATGTCTGCGAATAATGGAGCAGGAGATCGTGTAGTAGCCTACTGTAGTTAGTAGCAAAAACGATACCAAAGTAAAACCTGGTGGGTGGCGGCAGCAGTGTTGGTTTTAGAGAAGGATACTGCAATGTGTGGTTGTTCATTCTCCTTGAACAAGTTTTCAGAATCTACAAATTAGTAAATAATCAAAAAGAATGTGGAGCTATGGTAGCCTAATTGTGGGAAATGGTGGAACTCCTACTTTAGTAGGAAATAGCATAACTCCTACTGTAGTAGGAGTTAACACTTAATAAGTGCAAAGGTCAGAGGCGTCTCGTTTTTCCTTAAGCCATACATCTTGGTTAATATGTTTTGTTTTAGGAAATTTAGACTTTTAACCTTACTAAAATTTTAACTTAAATTTCAGTACAAAAAGTGAAAATGACTCAACCTCGAAAAAAATTAAGATACAATGATTCCTATGTTCAATTTGGTTTCACTGTGATAAATTCTGGAGGAGAAGAAAAGCCGCAGTGCGTGCTGTGCTACAGAGTATTAGCAAGTTCTGCTCTAAAACCTAGCAAGCTGAAAAGACATTTGGTAACACATCATCCAGATTTTCAAAACAAAGATGCAGATTTTTTTAAAAGGAAGGCTGATAGTTTAGTTAGGTCAAGACTTGATAACACTGGTGATCAATGGAAGGAAAATGCTGCAGGGTTAACGGCCTCCTACGAAGTTGCAAGAAAAATAGCTACCGCTAAGAAGCCCCACACCATCGGAGAACAATTGATCTTGCCTTGTTGTCAAATTATTGTATCAAATCTTTTCGGAGAATCTGAAGTTCAAAAACTGAAGCAAGTGTCTTTGTCAAACGACACTGTGAGTAGGAGAATATCTGAGCTATCGGAAAACATTTTGTCGCATGTGGTGTCAAAGATACAGAAGTCAATGTTTGGCTTCTTTGCAATTCAGCTTGATGAAACCACGGATGTTGCAAATTTAGCTGAACTGTGTGTTTTTGTGCGCTACATACACGAAGGACATTTGGAGGATGAATTTTTGTTTTGCAGCCCACTCACTACAAGAACAACTGCTAAAGATATTTTCAATTTCGTGAACAAGTTTTTCGACAAACACAACCTGAAATGGAAACATGTTATCGGTGTTTGCACAGACGGTGCTCCTGCTATGCTTGGCTGCCGTTCTGGTTTTCAGACATTGGTTAAAGAACAATCTCCTGATGTTGTTGGTACGCATTGCACTATTCATCGCCAAGCACTCATGGCGAAAACTTTGCCGGATCAGCTGAAAAATGTCCTTGACGACGTGGTTAAAGCAGTGAACTTCATCAAAGCAAATGCACTCAATTCTCGTCTATTTGCAGAATTATGCAAGGAAAATGATTCCGAATTTGTAACTGTCTTGTTGCACTCTCATGTGAGATGGCTGTCGAAGGGTAAAGTACTCAAACGAGCTTTCATTTTACGGCAAGAAATGAAAAATTTTTTGCAAGGGCCAAAACCAGAATTGCACCAGAAATTTTCTGATAATTGTTTTTTGATGTGTTTGTCATTTTTGGTGGACATTTTCCAATCTGTTAATTTTGTCAATCTGGCGCTACAAGGAAAGGAGACTAATTTGATTCATTGTCAGGAAAAGTTGTCAGCATTCAGCATGAAGCTAACCTTGTGGCATTCCAAATTGCAAAACAAAAACTTTGCTCCATTTCCGCATCTCAATGCTTTTCTTGATGAAAATGAACTTAACGTCAACGAAGGTATTTTCGAGGTCATGGCATGCCACATTTCAATTCTTCGTGAAGAAATTCGGCCCTACTTCCCTGACTTGGAAGATTTTGAAAGGTATTGTCGATTTGTAAGTGACCCTTTTGGCACGAGCGTTGGAGATCTGCCTTCACAAGATATCTTGCTTCAAGAACAGTTTATTGATTTGGTGAATGATGGAAATGCGAGACGCTTATTTAGTGAAAAGTCTTGCAGCGACTTTTGGATTGAAATGGCACAAAGCTACCCTGACATTTCAAAGATGGCCTTGAAAGTACTAATTCCATTCCCAACAACATATGAGTGTGAATCTGCATTTTCAGCACTACTTGCAATCAAGCCGAAAGCTCGAAATCGCTTGGATGCGATTCATGACATGAGGGTTGCGTTGTCCACAACTGAACCAAATATAGCCGAACTGGTAACAAAGAAGCAATTGCACCCATCACATTGATACCATAAAAAACCAACGTGTTGATTTGTGTTAATTTTTCAAGGGGACCGTGAGCCATTAAAAAAATTGCTAGGGGACCGTTGCGTAATTTTTTTAAAAAGTTTGAGAACCACTGGTCTAACCCAAGCTTGTTAAAGAAAATAACTAACTTCAAAACTGAATTAGCAGCAAAATAGAATCACAGCAAAGTTTCATTCTCTAGCAAGACATAAATCATTTTCGGTAGATAAAGATTATAACAGATGCAGATTCAAATTGGTTAAAGAAACACGAAGAGCACTATTACGCATATATTTGCTGAAGTATATGCCAGAAATCTTTAAACAGAAAATGGAAGACAAACACTTACTGACACCGTAACAATCCAGCTCAGCTGAGTCGAGACCAGTTAGAGCTTGACTGGCAATTTCACGAAAGCTATTCCGAACATCACTGAATAACAAAGTCAAATGTTTTATTTAACACCGGCTTGTACAAAATCTGAAGCCAAAGATGTTTCCGATGTTGTTCAAATCAGAGCTAAAATTCTGTACCACCAAAAATCGTTTTACTTGCTTCGTTTAACGGCAGTCGGAATTAATGGGTAATCTATCAGGCAATAAAGCTGCCCATATCAAACCGGACAAACACATACCGCGGCATTGATCTGGCTGACGCATGAATAATATGAATTATTTTTATCTGAAATATGTTGTAACACTGCAATTTATGCTAACAACTCGTTTAAGACATGGGGACACAACAAATATGGGAGGAAAATAGCTCAAGGAGAAAAGATAACGTCACAGCAATTCCTAAAACTGGACGTTTCGACAACACAGATTTAGCGGTCATCATCAGCAGTGTAAGCAAGGTAGTACAAAACTGAAAAATGTTGCTTACACTGCTGATGATGACATGTTGTGTATGTTGTCGAAACGTCCAGTTTGATAATTACTGTGGCTGTATTTTTCCTCCTTAAGTCATTTAAACAACTTGAAATTCCTCACAAGCCAAAAAAACATTGAACTGGTTCTGTTGTTGAATTGAACTGAACTGGTTCTGTTGTTGAAGTTTAAGTCCTCCAGAGATGAGAAAAAGAGAACACGGTAAGTCTATGAACACCAAACTCTTAATACTCGTAGTAGCCCCGAAATGTTTGCAGTCATAGTATATGCGCTTGTGTTTGAGAAGTTGTTACTATCACAGTATTGGTTTAGCAAAAAACACGGTCAAATAGCGAAGCTAGTCGTAGAATCGTTTGTTACAGCGTTCGTTCCTTCAAAGCCTACCATAATATCTCTTTATATGTTTTATATGTTCATATAAAAGACTTACATCGGCTCTACTATTTTCATCGTCATATCATTTATCGTTTTCACTAAACTGTATGCTAATTAAAAAATTTTTGTATTCAACGATATTTTATGAAAAGGCAAAAATAACATGAATCTTCCTACTTATTTTATTGAATATTTAGTCTGAAGTCAGTTTCAACTCACGAAGCATTCAATCTATCTATAGCTGCAAGTTGGGCAGCGGTTAGACGGCCAGGAGCTCGTCCGCCTTCCACAGCACAATTTGCATCCATCCACAAAGCCTCCAAACAGAGTGATGTAAATGGACCGACAAATTGATCGCAAACAGATGGATACCCTGCACGCAACGCTTTCATTTTTATTTTTGTGTTTAGTTGCATATTTAATTATCCTCTTATCCCGAGAAAGCGATCAAAGCGCTATAACGAGCTCGCTTAGGAGTTGCCGGCCATCTGCTTATCACACCAGGTCGGAGGAATCCCGCTAAGTGCCTTTCCCACGTTATTTGGGTATCTATAAGTATGACTTACATCGCCACTAGCTCCTAAAACCCAAACTTGGGGCTTTTTTCCACACTGACCCTTTAATGCTGAGCGTCAAGCAGGAAAACTCTGAATATCTATTTTGATATTTCTGGTTTGACCCGACTCGGAATTAAACCCGAGTCTACAGCTCCAAAAGGCAGACGTTCTTATCACTCGGCCAATGTTCCAGTCATGCTTCAAGTATACTATAGCTGGATTTACTACATAGAACCCACGCAAAATTTAAAAACATTATCGTAATCAGAAATAATTTTTTAACATCTTCATTAAATTATAGCTAACCTCCGAAATCACAAACATTAGACCGATAGCCATAATAACGTTGCATAAGAGAAAAAAGTGTTAATAATCTGAAAGTTAGTTGAAACCTAAGCAAAATTTACAAGCCTAAGGCTTCTTCAGGTTAAACTTTACCCATTTTTTAATCAGGTCGCACAATTAATCTGCGGAAGATCAAGACATTTACTTGGGCATCTGATAACAGTCTCAGAACGGACAAAAAAATGGTGGTAATAATTTCTTGTTGGGCACAGATCTTAAGAAGTTTTGAACATAACCGAGGCTTAACAATGAAAAGCTGCACTTTAAGATATACCTGGGCCGTGACATCGCTCAAATGATACATCGTTGGGAAGATCATTAGAAATGGCAATCATTTCATCTCGAACTCTCCTGAAAAACATCACATTGAATGAGCTTGGCGTAGTAATTAAAGACATGGATATCGGTGCGGGAGGTCTTGGGTTCGATTCCCAGGCAGGTCAAATCGGACAGTGTCGTCCACGGTTCAACACCGCTGCAATGTTTCTTCGGAGCTGCGTTGTCCAGGCGGTAACCAGCGAGATGGGCCCTCCACTCGTTACACGCTTTGGCGTAATACCGCGAGTATGATGAAGATTCATTTTCGACTTTGCAAATGCAATTAAAGCGCACTACAAGTGAACTCACATTTGTGTTCTCGACCCCCAAATCACATCCAGATTTCCTGCGACAAACAGACGGCCAGGATACCAAGTTCCAGCAGTTGAGCACATTGCTTCGTTCAACCAAATTGAATTCAAACAATCCAATGATAATGGAGCATAAAATGAGACGCAATTGGGAAGGAATGCTAAATAATCAATAGGCTAAAGATAAACTTAGAGCATTAAGATGAGATTTGGAAGCCAGTATATGTTCGCTCAGTTTTAAAGGCATTGCTATCGGTGTGGTAGGTCTGGGGTTCGAATCCGCAGACGGTTAAATCAGCCACAGTATCGCCAACGGCTCGCCACTGCAGCGACGTTTCTTCGGAGCTGTGTTGCCCCGGGGCTAAGCCGCGACGTAAGACGCTGCCGCTTATAACGGAGCATAATGAAGGTTTGATTTTTTTATAGTCAGTACATTTATCATTTTGCAAACGTTTCGGTAAAAGCTTATACCACTATCAGAGTAAAACTAGAGAGGCAGGCTACTAGACTAAAATAAGCTGAAGATACTTGTTAAATTCACAACGTTCGACGTCAAAACAAGAAAGAACGGCCACATCGTTATTTGAAAGCTTTCACACAGCGACTGATGATACGTAGTTCGTCAAACGTTGATGTTGATTACGACCGTGACCAGCGTTTTCTTTTTAAGTAAAATGTTAGGTGTCCACAACAAGCCTATAGAGACCCAAAATCAACCTATAAAAACCCAAAATAAACCTACAGAGACGCAAAACAAACCTACAGAGATCCAAATAAAACCTATAGAAACCCAAAACAAACCAACAGAGACCCAAATAAAACCTATAGACACCAAATACAAACCTATAGATACCCAAGATAAACCTATAGACACCCAAAATAAACCTATAGAGACACTAAATCAACCAACAGAGACCCAAAATAAACCTGTAGGGTCCATAACAAACCTAACCGGATCCCTTAAGCCCCTTAAAAAAAGCTAACAGTGGCGATAGCACCTCGAACTTCAATGCTGTGTAAAATCAAATCACACGACGAAAAGCAATGCTACTAAAACGAGGCTACAGCACATACTGAAATCAAAACAGGATTGCTGGTCGGCGGGTGTGGCAACATTTTCAAACTTCTCAATCAAGTCGCTGCAACAAAATCATTCGCAGTTATCATAATTATGTAAACCACCAGGCTGTTCGCAAGCAGGTTTTTCAATTGCACATGCTGACGTCAACATGAGCAGCAAATTAGAAATAAAATTAAATCGGAAAGTTCATCCTAAAAATATGAATTTTTAAGACCTTAGTTTTCACGGCAGGAGGACTAGGATTCGATTTCCAGGTCGGTCGAAGCAGACACAGCGTCGCCAACAGCTTGCCACCGCTGCGATGTTTCTTCGGAGCTGTGTTGCCCAGGCACTACGGCGTGGAGATAAGCACCGCCACTCGTTACACGCTTCGGCGTAATACCGCGAGTATAACGAAGATTTATCTTTGACTTTTGGAGCATAGCTCTGGGCAATTTTAACAATATCGGCACAGTAGTCAGAAATTAAAGAGCATAGCAAAAACACATTGTATTTTACAATTAAGACACGAAACACGTTAGCTGTACATCAATTCAACTTCATAGTCTTCATAATGGTATTTAAAAACAAGCTATTAATACGATAGGAGAATCTTACCATCATGCACTGTAACTGTAGCATACCTCAAGTCCAAAGCAGTTAATATAGTTAGTTCCAGACTAGTTAAATTAGCAATTGGTCGAGTACATCCACTCATTCGCCGAACAGATGCTATGCAGTTGTCAGAATGAGTTCCGAAAAAAGTTGTACATTGCGGTGGAAATTCTGAAAACTTACCAAGTCAGTTCCTACATCAAGTGAATGCTATGCAAGGACACCAATCCAGGGATTCTTGACTGGGGGCCATTGGTCCACGTAGGGGGCCACAGTACATTTACCATGGGTCAACAAAGGCAAAATTTGTTAACCTTTTAAGGGTAATTAAACACTTATGACCTGCGGACGACTGCAGAAATTACAAAGAAAATGCCGACCAAAATATTTTTTGCTGAGCAGGAGGCCACTGGTGTTGAGTCTCCAGAAGGGAGCCTGCCATAAACTATAAAAAGTTGAGAATCGCTGCACTAAACATCCTCGTACCAGCTGCACATTTTTGTTGAGTTACAAATGAGAACAGATAGATTCTTGCTTTAACAAGAGTGCAACGTGCGAGTAATTAAGACGACTGCTTAAATGATGTGAAATCTTAATATTCCTTCTTCCCAAGGTAAAAGTGCACTTCAATGTGAATGTGTTGTGACAGTTATACGATTAAGACAAAATTGATTGCAGCTTCAAAAAAGGGCGTCCGAAAAAGAAATAGCAAGACGCGTAAATTTACTAAGTTCCTATCAATGCAAACGGGAAGAGAGCTGAAGCTTAAATTAAACTTTTGACATTAAGCTCAAGACTTAAACTGAATGCAAATACGAACAGTTGGTATAATAAAACCAAACAAGTTCAGTTATTCGTTTAAACGTTGAAATTTCTAAGCTATTTTTACTTGAACGAAAATACAAGAAAACTAACCAAGTCCATAACACCTCCGCTGCTCTGTTCTGCTCCCGGCAAGTGCGTCAGCTCTTATAGTTTGAAATTCCGTTGTAATATCACTGCAACAAAATTACTGGTAAGTTGATTTATAAGCCAATTCGTGCTTGGAAATAAATTAATAATGAAAATCGCTTCACTTCCATATTCATGTTAGGCCTATGTGTCGACACTTTAATCTTCATGAACTGAAATTTATTTGTCTTGAAAATAATGTATGAAGTTGCTGCTTAAATTATCGTCTTTCTTTTTGCTTATGGAAAATTATGCTTTTGCTTATGGAAGCTGAACAATAATTTGGAAGTTTACGCTTTATCTACATATCCGCGGCAGAATAAATACAGCGTCCGCCTCTGGAGCTGTAGTCTCGGGTTTGATTCCGAGTCGGGTCAAACCAATGACTTTAAAACTGGTATTCACAGCTTCCCCGCTTGACGCTCAGCATTAAAGAAACAGTGTGGGGAACAAGCCGGAAAGTTTACTTGCTGTGCCGCTGGGAAAGGCACTTAAAGGGATTCCCTCATTTTAGAATGGCAGACATATGGCCAGCAACTCCTACGCAACCTCGTTGTAACACTTTGATCGCTATTTCGCGGTAGGACGATACATATGCAATAGATGCAAATACAAAACCAAAAAGATTAAACGCATCGTACTTACTTAATTGGAAGATTGCTCAATCTTCTCAACTCAAACGCAGCGGTCGTTGTGGAAGTTCCTAAATCAGTTGTATCAGTGACACAGCTAACATCTTGTAACAATTCTGTCACGCAATCACTGCTGTGGGGTCCTCGGATGTTCACACAAGAAGGAGGTAAAGCTAAAAAAATAAAACATCATGGATAAACAAGCACATCGCGATAGTGCAACGGTTTAATCAATGAAGGTTGCATAAATTACAACAATCGAGTCAAAATTCGACTACTACTTCGGTAGAGTATAAATGTTACTACAGGGGTATCCCAAAATGAAAGAAACCCATAAATCCTTTATTACTAAAACAAAATACCTTAAAGATGTTGACATTTACCTTGAGCACATAAAATAACAATTGAGAATATACTGAAAGTTGGAGGCCTTAGCTAGATTTTAAGGTTTATTTGAGTTTCATTTATTATTATTTTGAAAGACCCTGCAAAAAGTTTCGTTTAAATTGAAATACAACTATATACCAGAAAATAAATTTACAACAAATATTTGTCAAAACAAAGTTAGCAACTCACTGCGACCGAAACACTGAACTTGAGCATTGTTATTTCCTCCAGAAGCCTGATTGTGAATGTCAGTGAATTCAGCTCGCACTCGACTGCGTAGAAACGACAATAAATGATGAGACGATCAACTAAATCAGTGGCAGAACTTGAAGTGTTTTTAATATTCAGCTACGTGTTTTATCGACAACATCTTGCGTGGCGGGTTAGATACCTGCTCAGAGCCGATCGCATGAAATACATGCTAGAAGCTGACACGCTGCTGACTCTTATGGTGCAAGCTCACGGCGCAATATCCCTCCATGTGGTGATAAATTTTCGGCCAATTGCTTGGAAAGTGGTCTCAGTATCTACTCTTTCAGAAGGTTGAAATACGTGCTGCTGCAGGATGAAAATATTGTGAATGATTTAAACCACTGATCGCAACACAGAGCTTACACGAAATCCAAAGTGTTTAAAAAATTGAGTCTTGCAGGATCAATAGTAGGCAAGTTCTGAGGGTAGTGAGTGCCCATTGTTTCACACGATTCTTCTATCCACAAATCGTTTAAACATTGCATCGCATAAGAAGGAACAAACGTAAGGCAACTTCTTGGAGTGTCTGTAATAAATAACCGAGGTTATATTCACACTCACTGAACAGAAATTTCAACACTAATAGAGGGAGACTGCGAAATGAGTAGCGCTCTTCGAGTCAGCAGCCACCCGGTGTATATGCCAAATGCGATCGACTCCAGCGGTGAATCGGGCCTGTCACGTAGAATCTGTAACCTGCGCGCGGTACCGCTAGGTTATGTCGCTGACAATCATTGACCAACCAAGTCAATTTCGGAAAAGTTGCAACTTACCAAATCCAAAGCATTCCAGACGAGCAGTAGGTACTCCTGCCAAAGCTTCAGTGTACGAAGTGGCAAAAGCCGTCTCTATAGTTCTACACACAAAACTTATAACTAAGTAATATGGAAGTGCGGCTGTCACAGTGTCACATTCATTCATGCGACATCTCATCAGTGAATTAACTTCCACAAAACAAGTGATTAAAATAGAAAATAGATGGTTTTAGCGTCAAGCATTTTGGTGCTTTAAAATGTTCACAGTTACCGACTTTCGGGGCATTTGTACTTGACAGTCCCTAAGTAACGTAAGCATTTTAATTTTAAAGATGAATTCACAGAGTAGATTGTCCTCCTTAGCGTCAACGTTACTGCAAACGACACGTTTACAGACACGCTAGTGTGTGCTTGTTAGAATTGGTAGTTTCAGAGGAAATCAACCATTTATGATGTGCATTTGCGCTGGAAAACCGTTGAACAGCATGAAAAAATGGTTAGCAACGCCAAAAACACAATCTTATCGAAATTCAAGTTAGCTTTGTTGCCAACACTTAACCAAGAACTTTACTTACGGATAAAGTGAAATGTAACTTACGATAACGCAGAATTTCGTAATGTTGCTAGCTCTGCTGTCGCAAGATTACCAGGAGCTCTTGTTCCAGTCAATAAGCACGAGTTGTTTGTCCAAAAAAATTCCAGACAAGCAAAGGAAAGAGGAGGGTTAGGACTAGAACATGCAGCAGGCAAAGCTAGGAACAAACATTAGAAGTAAAATATAATGGAACAAATTTCATCAGCTGAATAAATAACGCAATGATTAAGCCAATTTACCGTATTTTACAGACCATAAAACTCACTGGATCATAAGGTGAGTTGTCAATAAATTGCTTTGTTTTGTTTTTTCACAAATAAGGCGCACCAGACTCTAAGACAAAACGGTTTCTGAGAAGTATCGGGTTATCGTGTAAAGCGTAATAAACAAAACACACGATAATTTACTCAATAGCAATAAAAGCATAAAGCACTATCTGATCCATACATTACGCGCACCGGCTTAAAAAGCGATTTTTGAGAAAAAAAAGGGTTAAAAGTACACTCGGTTAGTTTCATAATAAACTGGTCTTACTTCTGCCATAGCACGCTAATTGATCTGCAGCAATTCCACCACTTGCCCTTTGAAACAGCACATCATATTCAGACTGAACGTCTCTATTGCAAGAGAAATAAATTATTTTGCTTTAGTAGAAACTTATCAACGAGCATTCAAACAATTAAGATTAAACGTACATACAAACTTTCCAAGTCTAAAATATCGTTGAACGTCTATTAACCAAGTAAGCAACATACGCTATATTTCTGCTGAGGAGCATACTAAGTTGCAGTGCAGGAAGTACAGGAGGATAGCTGGTCCCTTGATCAGTACAACCACTGGCAATGAAAGCATCAGTAACGCATGTGATTGTGTTGTTTAATACACCTAAATATCGTTTGGTTAGAACTTGTTTAAAACTAAAGGATGTTTCCAGCGTGGTGGACTGCGATCACTTTCATTTAAAAATCACAATGTTAGCCAAGTTATTACACCACTAGGTAGATTCGATTATTTTCTTAATCATTCATTTTCGAAAGCCTAGTTTATGGATGGATTGCGAAGGTTATAAATCAACATAGATTTCCAAGCGTGTCGATTTATTGTAGCAAGTGGTAGATGACGAAATTAAACTTCAAGAAGGGGCAAGGAATCTCTTCGTCTTCAACGTATTCCTGCCCACAAATTTTGATCCATCGACTTACAATTGAGTTTGGAATAGGCAGTTGAGCACAGCATGTTCCAAAACAAAAAAATTACATACTCACATGAAGCAGTTTGTGCAGAAACTACTTTAGGTCCTGAAAAAGATTGATACTGATAACAATGCTAGCAATAACTTGATACTTTTACCAGGCTAATAAACAGCTAATCAATTACATGATAAGTAAACTAACAGGGCAGAAGAATACATAATATTTGCATCAGTATATCATCAAGCATCAAGAATATAAAAATCCCAAGTGAGTAGAGTTTAAAAAGACACACACGAAGCAAATGCATAATTAAATTACCACCAACTAGCAGCTTTGTGGGCGATTTAGAAGTAACACAATTCTAATGTGTCAACATGCATAAGCAAAATATAAAAAAGGACTTGAACTCGACTCGCCTAACCCCCTACATGGGGCCAGATAATGCTTAGGTTCAGTACTTGAAAATTATAGGCAGCACCATCAATTTGGAATACTCCATGACTTCCACTAACAATGCTTCAGTAAAAAGTAAAATTAAATCCATCTCATAAGAACTGGATTAATGCGAATATTTTTGTTTAGCCCAAACTTGAAATACTAAGAACCCATTACCCACCACCCAGGACCAGCGGCACAGCAAGAAATTTTAACCCTGAACAGGCTGGGCATAACATGCAAAATCCTTAAAAAAGTCTGGCATATTTCAGTCACTTAAAAGCATTTGTTTTTATTTTATCAAAGGGCAAAATCAAAAGGGGGGCATGGTACCCTCTCCCCTCCGTTAAATATGCTACCGCCCAGAACTTATAACATAAACTACACCAACGGATACATCTTAAAGCCTTGTTTAAACCACTAAAACCTTGATGTACCGGTAACACATGAATTAACTCAAAAAGAAAAAAAATTACCTGTATGAAATGCAATGAAACTCAAGAGAGAAATATACGTCGATTTTTTCATTGTAAACTCTAGATCGCATGTAACTATTTCAATTAGTCTCACTGCATACTGAAGCCTAAACACAATCTAAGCATTAAATAAGCAGAGATGTTTTTCAAGAGCTGTAATGACACTATGGGATAATATCAAATGATCCGGCTATGCCAAATGAACAGTGGCGTAACCAGGTTCATTTTACAGGGGGGGCAACAAGGAGGCAAGCCTTGTTCAAGGGGGGGCAACAGTTTAATGACATCATAAGTAATGACGTCATAATATAACGCGCTGGCTTGGATTACAGTCACTAATACCGTTCTGACTGAATCCGCTATTGTTGCAACAATTGTTGTTGAAATGATTGTACAATTGTATTGAAAGAAAAGTAAGACAATTTCAGACCGACTATGACTTTTTATCAAAAGACATGACAACATGACGGATGAAAATTTAAAGTCAAAACAAAATTGAAGACAGAAAGAAAGCACATTAACTGATAAAAGAAAGCCTGCTTAAAGTTTTCACGGTTCATTACAAAAAACAACAAACAATTAGACTTCAAGATGCAGCAATAAATAGATAAATCCACAACAAAACAACGTTGACAACTCCACGCAGCGCAGCAGTGGCGACTACCACTATTTTTATCACTTTTACAGCGGTAAACCTGCGCTCGCATAGTTTACACACTGTTACAGAGGAAATCAAAACTTTTTCTTCCGTAACTTGATTGATCTGGTAAGCTTTGAGGAAAACGCGAAAAATACAACTTTTATGTACAATTTTACAGGGGGGGCAAGGGGGGGCAATTGCCCCCCCTTACCCCCCTTGGTTACGCCACTGCAAATGAACAACCACGATCTGATGATTGGGTTGGAATATCGTAGACAATCTTGTGTTAATATGTCAATATATCTTGAGTCAAAACATAAGACTATCATAAAAAAATCCGGCTACCTTGAAACTGATTGTAGAGCCCCACTCTGTCACTGGTAGGCTACCACGCATGACATCTAATCTTGCCCACAACATCATCTTACAAGAACTATAATTTGAATACAATTACCCTGTCCACAAGTCCAACCGATCTGTCCACGGTTCTACTTTCTGCATCATAGTCAATTTATTGATGTCATACAAATTGATTATGATGCAGAAACCACAACCAAGTACCGGTATCGCCGGACTAAAGTCCACTTAAACTGGACATCTGGACAGGGTAAATAAGCACCAGTAGGCTAAACTACGAAACTACACTAACGGTGGCATGCTACACTGCACCTGAATTACTAAAATATAGCCAATTAAATTTTGTCATCTACTGACGACTTCTGCAATGAAACTAATGGCGGGTAACGTCTGCTACTGTAAAGTTTGATGTGCAAATCCACCTGCAATGCCCCCAAAAGTTTTGTTTTGGCGATTATTGTCTGCTAAGCTAAAGTGACAAACTTCACTCATCTACTGTGTATCCTATGGCGATAAGCTGCAAGTTCGTATCAACTTAAAATGACGCAAGTCGACATGCGACTGTAAGATTGCAGCAGCCTATGATTGCAGTCTGCTCTGCAAACACGGTAATGCCGCAACTCGTGGGCTTTCCCGCCAAAAATTGTTTGCACTCCATTTTTGGTGTTGCCAAATATTTACTAATTTTGTGCAAAATGGCCTCAAAAGCGTATGTGAGGCAATTATTGCCTGTTAGGCTGAAGCTGCAAAATTCGATTTATCTACAGAACCCTCAATGGCGTTAACACAGAAATTGTAATCGTATCAACTTTCATAATTTTGCAAAGCATACTCAGCAATCAGCATCAACTATAGGCTAAGTATACAACTCTACATTCTTTTTGACTTTTCCATGTTTTTCCTATACCCAATGGCGAGAAGTTGCAAATTCCTACCAACCTAAAATGTCGCAACTTCTGCGTTTGTTGACACTTTGACAGCAAAAGCAGCAATACTGCAGCTTTTACGCAAAATTACTGTTTTCCCGCCGAAAATCAATTCATATCAATTTGTTGTGTTGCCAAATTTTTGGCCGAATTTTGCTAATTCGCGTAATGGTTGCGAGGGTGGTTGTAACTTGTAAGTATATTGTAAGCAGGGGTGTAGCGAAAAATTTTAAAAGGATAATGGCACAATGCCCCCCTAAATACGCTCCTGGTTGTAAGTCTGCTTAAAGTATTATTTATTTATTTATTTATTTACTTATTGTTTATTAATTTTTTTCGCTGATGGACGCTAACATACAGCACAAAAACAGAAGCAAGCAACGATGGCGGAAGCATTTCTAAAGTGGGGGGGGCCCAAAACCAATGACCAGATTTTCTTCATCTACAACCAAAAACGGCAGTGGCGTAGCGAGAAATTTTAAAAGAGGGGGGCATAATTTCTACATTTTTTCAAGCGTATTTTTTTCGGTAGAACTAATTTGAAGCTGGTTAAGAAACCAAGAAAGTTCTAGGGGAGTCCGGGGGCATGCTCCCCTGGGAAATTTTAAAAAATTTACATGCTCCAATGGCTATTTTAGTGCATTTTGAATAATTTTCAGGCAAATTGTGTATAAATTTTTTGACCCTAATTGTGGGTGCTTCGCCAAATATGATGCATTTTGCTCGCACATTTTTAATTATGCGTGCTTAAGGCGTAAGACTTATAGCTATCGAAGGGAGTCAAAATTATGGAAAAATTGTATGCATCAAAAACATTTTTGAAAATGGCTGGTGGAAGGATGCATATATTGCATATCCCTCATCCTACCCCTCTGGATTCGCCCCTGGCCATAAGCTACAGAAACCACCAAAAGAATCTGGCATATTTTAGTCACTTGGCACCATTAGTATTGTTCTTTTTTGCTAAAAGGCAGAGTCAAAAGGGGGGCATGGCACAATAGACCCGCCCCTAAATACGCTTTTGTGGACCGGATTTAGGCAATGAGAGCCCCTAGGCTATTTGATCACACTGATTGGAAGAGCAAAAAGAGGTCTTCACGTCGTCAGATATCCTGTTTTCATTGAAAATATCGGTACAGTGAAAAGCAAAAAAAAAAATGGACGTACTCAGATGTTCTGTTTTCCCGTGAAAGTATTGGTGAAGAGAACAAAAAAAGGTCTAGATTGTTCGTGATGAGGCACCCATTTTCTCCGAGGCCCTAGGTTTCAGCCTGCTTAGCCTATAAATTACGTAAATCCGGCCCTATGCCTACAACCCATATTCAGCCTGTCCACATGTGACATGTCCAATTTATGTGGGCTTCAGACCCACGGATCTTGCTTCTAGTTTCTGTTACCCCGCACAAATAAAATTCTAAAGAAGACATCTCTGGATTTAAGCTCTTTCCTGGATTTTAATTTCGATGGTAGGCCTATTAAGTTTCAAATACATTCATGCATCGGCAACATTGCAGAAATAAACGCGTAAATTAGGGCCCCCCCAGGGCCCCCCCTGAAAAAAAAAGTGGGGAAGCCAGGGCCCCTCGCCCCCCCCCCCCCCCCCCCGGTTTCGCCACCTATGGCAGCAAGAATAGCATGAGAATGTAACATGCATTAACAGGGAAAAGTGACAAAACCCAGGGGGGTTGAAACGTGTATCAAGTTATGCAAACACTAAACAAATCATTGGAAGATGTTCTGCACGATGCTTATTTAAAATCTTAGAGTGATTAAACCTGAAAGCACAGGTAAAGACAAATTTGTTGTTGAATACGTGATAACAAAGCCAGTGGCGCAGCGAGAAATTTTAAAAGAGGGGGGGCGCATATCGGTAAATAATAAAAGCCATCAAACGAGTCGGCATACTTCAGTCACTAAGCAACAAGACAAGGCGTTCACCAGGTTGGTAATTATAGTGGAAAACGCACATTAAAAAAATAACTTGCAAATTATCGAAAGTGTGCGGAAGGATTTGCAAATAAAGACATTATGTTCCTTTATCCTTAAATTGTTTTATTATGCAATGTTCCACTCACATCTCCAATATTCGTTACTTAACTGTGGTAGAGCCATCAAGCCACTGCCATCAGCCGGCATTTCTCCAAAACAATACCGAAGAGCGTGTAAAATTTTTCGTCCATTGCACTCTCCAACAAAATTGCTGGACTCCAAGTGTTCCGTGAAGATATGATAAAATGGAATTTGTGAAATTTATGTCCAAGTTAAATAGGCTAACAAGATGTTACCTCCTTCTTTCAAAAACTATTTTCTACAGAGCGACAAAACCCACTGCCAAAAACGCCCAAGATAATATTTTCATCTTAAGTTAAATAAAACTGGCATGGAAAAAGGAACATGCAGCAAAACGAGGAAGCGTTGAGACATGCCAGTTGAAACCGACTTGGCATGACTGCATGACCGCGAAAATCCATGTGGCCTACGCTTAAATCAAACAAACAACAACGGAATAAACCAAACACATATAAAAAAAAAATTCAAGCAACATACCATAGCAAATATCGGTACATCAAATTTATTTACACCAAAAAAAAAAAAAAAAAAACACAGCTTGTGACCTTAGTTGCGGAAAGTCGTTTACATGTTAATTACTGTATAGCTTCACAGTTGGGCTATGATAAGCAGCAACTGTAGTCTCGGGGGTTATTTAGCATATCAATAACTTGTTTAGCAATTGTAAAAGTTTTGGTATGGTTAACCAAATGATATACATAAAGCAAATTTAGTCAAGGCTTGAGGGTCTTCAGTTGACAAAAGTGCTCGATGACGTAGTCAGAGCGGAGCATATGATTTAATAACAGATCAAAAGCATAAAAATTACAAAAACCTACCACAGACCGCCTCCCCCCAACGGACCCCCCATCAACGATTTAAAAAAAACAGAAACCTCTCTTTTTGAAACGATCCGCCTTTTTTCATACAGAGTTTGCCGAAATTGCTGTCATGTTTTTCCGTGCTATCCAACTTGCTTATTAATCTCGAGAAACTTTCATTGTGATGCAATAATTCCGGTAGTCAAGCTTTTCTGGTGGGTTGCCCTTGAACCAACGACTAACACAAAATGTAAGCCAGAACAAAGTCGATGGGTATTGTTAAAGCTGGAGTCGTGTTATAATGTCATGAAGCGATTGTTTTCAACGGCTATCAAGGCTAGACAACACAACGTTCCAGCGCAGGAGGTATTGATTGTTGGAAGAGAATGGTTGCAACCAGGACCGGATTAAGGGTTTCTGAGGCCTGGGGCTATTTGGTAGTCAGGGGCCTGTTTTGTCCCCGTCAGTCCTAGACCTGCTGAAATATGTAACCTACATACCAGTATTAAACACATTCAAAAAACAAATTTTCTGAACCTATTTTGCACGTACAAAGCTTTAGAAGATGTCATACCGCAGAGCCTCAATTTCCGCAAATACGCTTTCTATTTGTTGTTTTGTAAGTGATTCTACGATTAGTTTTCCCCAAGCCATGCAAAGTTTGCGTTAACCTCCTTCACAGCCTCTATTTCAGGGATGGCAAACCACTGACCCGCGGATCACCTAGTGACCCACTTGTAGTTTCAAAAATATTACGAAGAAAACGGTAACGAACATCAACGTAGTGAAGAAAAGCTTATCTTTCCATACTGCGGCATTGAAGACGGAAAGCTGGGTATTTTTGAGGTGAAGATCCTTTTTTTTTTGTTCTTTGCACAGATTTCGGAAGAACTTGGGTTCAAGCCCTTCGTTAATATGATTACATCCACAACCCACGTTTTTTCTTGTTTCGGTCTACGACCTTAAATTTGATCCACCAATTAAAAAGGTTTGCCATCCCTGCTCTATTTCGTATCCTAACGTCATTTTACGAAAATTCGTACGGCATTTTGTGTGAAACCATAAGTCTATGGTGAAACCATCTTTAGTTTACGCTGCTGTCTATGAATTATGCAACGAAATAATCATAAATTAATGACTCGCTAAAACGACGACATTTCTTCGGAGCTGCGTTGACCTGCAGGCTCTATGTCACGTAGATGGACCCCCGCTACATGTATCACCCTTCCGCGTAATCTTGAGTTAATGAAGATTTAGATCAGGGTTGGGGAACCTGCGGCCCGCTTAAGTTTTGAATGTGGCCCGCGTCAGAACTTTAATTGTTAAGTGTACAACAAAATGGTGGAATATAAAACATTAAGATTTCTTAAAAACTGCGTCACATTTAACTACATGCTACAGTATATATTTATAGCATAAAAAACGCGCAAAAGTCTCTGATTTTACGGAAAAAAAACAGCTCAGCATGAATGTTGTTAAATTTGCGACGAAATATTGTGCCTTTTTAAAGCGAAATTTAACAATTAAAAGTAAATGTGGCCCGCTGAAAATATTATGCTGTGCTTTACCGGTTCTCCACCCCTGATTTAGATTGATTTCCTTCTAGTTACCGGATAGAACGTTACATCACACACTGTAACCGATGCTGGGCTATTGATAGTATTTGATTGTGATTTGTTTCAAAATTTACACAGCAATGAACATTCATATCAATCATCATTTTATTTATTCAGTTTAAATTCTGTTTCGAAAACCGTTAAATTCGTTGTACAATATGCTGCAGAACAATCATATTGCGTCGGAATGTTTTTATATACATTGTTTGGCATTTTTTTGCTTCCTGCAATTTTGACCCAAAACATAGAGAGATTTGATTTGTTAGGAGGGGCTGGAATAATTTCAAAGCTGGCTTCTGGACCCTGTTTCCTGCTCCGATGAATGCCTCAGCCGTTGGGCTGGTAACGCAATACTGGTCCGAATCTCGCAACGTAAAGTATGTCCAAATCTCACAAACTCGTAATCAATCTTCTTGGATTTCGTTTACTTGCCGCAGATCTTGTGATTTAAATTCAAGAGTAAAATCATTGAAACTTTTGGCGTTGATACAATCTTGAATCACTCACTTAGCCCTAACCTAAACTGGATAGATTAGGCCTATAAAGATTGGTAATTCGTATTCAACTTTAAAATAAAATAGTTGATTGATGAAAAAATCACTTAGTTGTTCATAATAAGTTGTAATCGAGAGGCCTATTTTGGTCGGTGGGCCTGGGGCTGCAGCCCCATCAGCCCCCGCCTTAATCCGGCCCTGGTTGCAACGTAGGCGGATGTTCCGCTTGCAATGTCAAAACTTTGAGTAAACCAAACCAGCCAGTTGGGGTTAACCAAAGACATCGCTATCGGCTCGGGAGGTTTTGGGTTCAATTTCTGGGCCGGTACCGGTCGTTAGCTTAGTGGTTAAGCGCACAGACTATCGGTGCGAAAGGTCTGGGGCTTGATTCCCGGGCCGGTCAAATTGGCACAATGTCGCCAACAGCTCGCCAATGCTGCAACGTTTCTGTGTTCCCGGTCGCTAAGTCGCGGAGACGACCCCTAGTGGCGTATGCAAGGGAGGGAACCGGGAGTCACCCCCCTTGACAATTGCAGAAAAAATTAATTCTTACTTAATTTTGAACCAAACCGACTTTTCTTCGTGCAGAGCTTGCCGAAATTGCTATCATGTTTTTTCTGTTCGGCCCAACTTTCTAATTTAATCTCTCGAAACTTTCATTACGATGCGATATGCAACAATACTGGTAGCCCAACTTTTCTGATGTGTTTTGCTTGAACTGCATTTTTGTCATTGATGCTGCTGCTGTGAAGCAGTTGGTAAGTAGAAGTTTCCCTAAATACGGTGTCTCTGCAGTAGCTATGGTTGCGCACAAATTTTTATTTTTAATCAAATCAAATCTTCACTGTACTTCTTTCATTAAATTCGCTGCAGTACCGAAGCATGGTAGCGAGTGGCGGGGCCCGACCCCGCGTCTTAGCGCTTGGGTGGCACTGGTCCGAAGAAACGACGCAGCGGTGGCGAGCCGTTGGCTACACTGTGTCTGATTTGACCGGCTTGGGAATTGAACCCCAAATTTTCCGCATCGATAGCGACATCTGTAACACTACGCTATAACCGTCCGGTTTGACGAAAAATTATTACAAACGTAAAAAATCTAAATTGACACTGCCAGTGACGTCACATCGTTTTGACGTGGTATTACGTAGTATTTTGCGTCATCACGATGTGACGTCACTGAAACCCCTTCATTAAAAAATCCTGCGTACGCCACTGTACTGCAATGACGTGGCAAGCTTACTTTAATTTCGCGATTTTTTCATGAAATTAAAGTGTGAGGAAAACCGAATTAAAGTTACCTTTGGAAAGTTAAACTTAAACTCCTTGATAGTTTATTTTTTGCTAAATAATTAACGGTAATCGTAACCACGTTATGATGTCATAACGCTTTATTATTATTTAATAGAATCCTTTCAAAAGGATTGATGTTACGTTGACAAGAGAACGACTGTAAATACTGACTCCGTACTGTAGTTTATATGTATCTGCAGCATCTATTCGAATAAGGTTTTACGTTGGGTGCTTAAATTAAGGTTTAAGTGCTGATAGTTGTGAATTAGTTTGCAGATAGCCTCTTAACTGTATTAACGGTACAGTCACTGATCAGCAATCTGGAAATGGATGCAATGCACCATTTACTGGTGATTCTAGTTTTTTTTTATCTGTTTGGAGAATTTACGTTAATGAAGCCAGCTTTGAGCCAAGCTATTACTTCAATCGATTGTGACACATCTTTGTGTACTACAGCTGCCATGACTGCAATAGTTACTGCAGATTCCAGCACGTATCATTTTGATTGGTTTATTAATGATGGAACTGGTACGGTAAATCTTGCTTTTGTTGGGCTGGATGGGTATGGAAATGTAATAATTGTATTAAGGAATAATAAATATACAGGTCGCTACAACGTAAGAAGTGTGCCTTCAGTTGTGATTCCTTTTAATACATCGTTTAGGTCGATTTTACGTTTCGAAAATGTATCAAGCAATGAGCAGTTTGTGTTCATTATTGATCCAAATGGTTTGAATGTAAGGAGCATGGATGTTTTTAGACCAACATGCATGGTCAATGATACAAATTGCGAGAATTGTATTGATATGCCAGTGTTGCAATGCGTATTTCCTGAGAATAGTTTTACAAAATTATGCGAAGATGGCAAAACTCTAAATGTTACGTGTCCTTTAAACACTGATGATTTCGATCCTAAGATGTGCAACCCACAACCAGTGTCAGGGCCATGTGATGCTTCATTTTTGGATGCCCTAAATGCCGAAGTTGTTCCTCCCACTTCCATGGTTGACTATTCTGAAGTGGTAACAGTTCAATGTAAGCCAGGATACAACGGCGAGGATGTTGAATATCAGCGCAATTCTGAAGAAAATCTGGCTCCTGTTAATGGCATGAATCTCACCTGTGAACCCGGCGAAAACCCCGGCGTGCTTCTTGGTTGTTGTATTTCGGGAGGACTTGTGGCTCTTTCAGGAATTGGATTAATCCTTTACTTTTCTTGCTGTGAAAAAAATTCAACACCAGCAGTGCGAAATGCAGCATTATTTGTCATGGGTGTTGGGTTTTTATTGATTGCCGTTGGACTAGTTGTTGGATTGCCAGATGTTTTGGCTGCAGTAGTTTGCGGCAGTATTATAATGGCTGGAGGAATCATTGAGGGCTTTGTTGGTATTCTTTTGTTTGGAGGTTGCATCAAAAGCGGTAAAAAAAATTCGCAAAGGGTGAAAAAAGCAGGAATACTTCCAATCCTGAGAACAATGAGCACGACGCCGAACTTGAAACTGAGAGGCTAAGGAACTTGCAAGAACTTCCCATTAACAGCAATCTTTCTCCGATCAAAACTCAAAAATCACCGACTTTATACTCCTAGCTGATGTACCGGTAACTAACATATTTTTATTACGTCAAGCGCTCAATTTAGTCAACTAATTAGTTGTAGTAAAAATTTTTGTAAACATTTTTTGTTTGAACCCATTGTCAAATTTGTTGTTTTTGCATCATTATCTTGCAGCAACTTACCGGTGTTGTTAATGTATTGTAGCGATTTGTTCATTTGCATTACTTTTTGCTTAGTTTCGCTGAGGTTAGCCAAGAATAATAACATTTTTTACTACGTCATTGGAAAAGTGGAGCTGGTTAGCGCTTTTAGACTACCATACCATATTGCACTATATTTTGCATCTTTAAAGGGGCAATAAAGTCAGAATCGTTGTTTATTTTATGAAAGAAATCGTTGGAGAAAAATTTTCAAAAATTTTTGGCGTTGACCCGGTGCATTTTAACTGCGTAATTCAGAAGATGTTGAGTTTTAAAAAGTTGAGAGTCCTCTGAGAATATGACGTCATCTATTTCCGCAATATACTAAAAGTCATGTGATATCAACTAAAAGCAGAGTGCAAAGAATAATTTGACGCCGTCTCTGCGCGGCAACCCATCTTGTCGACTGGTAGTCCTTATGATCCATCTTTGCTCTTGGGGGTGGAAGGGCTTCGGGGTTTAATCAGGAGTACCTTGGTGGGGGGGGCTCGGGTGGATCAGCCCCCTTAGTTATAAAAAATGCTTTGAGGTGGGGCCCAACTATTCAAGTTATAGTAAACTTTTAGTGCTAATCAATATATTCAGTATTTTGAATATATTTTGAGTATTTTGTCAGCGACATGGCCTAGCGGTACCGCGCGCAGGTGACAGATCCTACGTGACGGGTTCGATTCGCGGCTGGAGCCGATCGCATTTGACATATTTAACGGGTGGCTGCTGACTCGAAGAGCGCAAGCTCACTTCGCAGTCTCCCTCAATCACTGTTGAATTTTCAGTTCAATATAATTTGAAAATAACCTCAGTTATTTATTTATTTTTTTATTTATTTGAAATATTTTCACATTAGAGTCTGTCGAACAAAAACTTGCAACCGAGACCACCTTGAATTCTTGAACACTGTTCAGACGATATTCTGCTGTACAGCGACGCAGTAACACCACATTGACGTATTTGACTAAGTGTCGGTGAAAACAATCAGGAAGTTCACAATACTATTATTACTCTGCTGCTTGTTTAAAAAGCATATTGCAATAAAAAATACTCACCAAAACAATAGGGTGTTTTGCTTTTACACGTTTTTTCGAAAACTCTTAGTTCATACGATTTACAGGGCACAAATCGGCACAGACACCCATTGCAAAAATTTATTTTGAAACTTTATGAAATATTTTTTTGGGGGGGTGGAGGAGTAAATGACGTCACTCGATAAGTGAACACGCTACATGCTGGCTGAATTTGGTGTCAAACGACTCGACAAACATAATTTCCTATCTGTCTGTAATACATTTTGATGCTCTATCTCAATCAGAAAACAACTTATTCAAAAAACTTAAAATTAAGAAACCATAATTTATTATGGTATATAAAATCAAAAAGGTCTTGGTGCTGTGCTTGGTTCCTTTCATTTTCACGACAACGTTCTTAACGTTAATTTTTATATTTGTAGAAGGAACTTGGTTTTGCTTTTTGCACACACAATAGCCAATGTCGCTAGGAACGTAATGATGCAATAAAAGGGAAATGACAAAATGGTGACTTTTTCCCTATACGTAATCGTGTATTCAATTTGTAATTTCAGTTTTCGCTTTTCTCTTACGTAGGCTAATTTAGTTGTAGAGTACCGGTAAACTTAAGTATTTGTGACTGCTGCTATATTTTGGCAAGGATAGTTACAACTCGAAGACCTAGCTGTCACTGTTTCACCATCTCTGACACTAGATCTACACCAGGGGTGAGGAACCTGGGGCCCGTGGGCCAAATGCGGCCTTCATAGCTTTTGAATGTGGCCCGCGTCAAAACTTTGCTAAGAGTACAACACACCGGTAGATCCGAAAATGTTATATATCTTTTTTAAAAACTTTCTCGCATTTCTACAACATGCTGCAATTGTGATGCAAAAACAGCGCAAAAGTCTTCAATCTCATGGCAAAGAATAACTCACAATGAATGGTTGATAAATTTTCACGTAAAATTGCATATTTTCAAAACGAAACTTAAAAATTAAAACGTAATGTGGCCCGCTAAAAATATTATGCAACCGATTATGGCTCGCTGTGCTCTACCGGTTCCCCACCCCTGGTCTAGAATTTTGTGAGTTTTTGAACCATAAAAACATTTTTTTAACAACAGGGTAGCCTACTATTGAAAAGAAACATGGTACCGATACCACTAAAAATCAACCACGTTACCACAAGACTACAACGCCACTATAGTACTAATAGAATAAGGATAGAATCATTGGGTCAAAACCCCAACAAAAATGGTGTCTCCGAAAAATGATTTTTCTAGTAACAGAATACCTACAGCGCAAACGCTTGGTTTGTTACAATTATAATGCCCGTAAGCACATGTAGGCAGTAAGCACATGTCTTGGAATTAGAAATAAGCTTGTAACAAACGTTGTAACACATACTGCAGGTGACTGAAACCGAAGCAATTAAGCTTTTCACGATTCAAATGCTATATATGGATTGTTGGCGTTTCAAACAACTGAATTTTATCACTGTACAGGGCCCTCCTAGTTCAAATTCTACCAAGGCACCCCTGCGATCACATGAATCTAACTTACAGTTTTGAGTGCTTTCTCATAAATCACAGACACGAAAATTCAGCGCCCTGAAAAAGTTAGAACAATTTATCCTATGTGATGATTCCGAGTGCTATAAATTTTCAAAAAGAACGAAGCAATCCATTAAACGTTGTTGGCCCTCGACTTCTAGAGCACTTTTACATTATCAAATCTGGTACTTGTGAAAAAAAATTGGGTAGCCCTGCTCTACACACTTCGATGTTAAAAATTCTGTGTCTATGTGACTTCATTAAATGGTTTGACGTCATTACGATTCATGACGAACTCCTTCCACTGAAAACTCCAGCGTAGGCCGCTTCTGGGGTCCCCATTCATTCAAAATCCTTAAACAATTTTTTTGTCGCATTCTGCGCAAAAAGTAGTCTCTATAAACTTAAAAAAGGTTTTCGCATTATGCGTTGCGGCCCATCCCTATGGGCGAGGGAAATGATTGCATTGTCTTCTGATTTTTGTTGCACTAACCATTAACTGTAGCTTATTTTGTACCGTTTTCTATGGTTGGTGCGTAGTTTGTAATTCGTGAACTGTGCCGCACCAAGTTTACTACCGGCAACACTACAATATTGAGCAGGCTGATTTGGTATTTAGATAACTAAGAGCTAAGGGCCTAATTAATACGAAACTGTACAGTTTGTTAATAAAAATCAACAAAATACAGGGCAGTGCTTTCTTTTTGAACTTTTATTGATAAGTACTGACAAAAGTACTGCGGTACTTTTGATTTTCAAGTACCGAGTACCGGTACCGCCGGTACTTTAAAAAAGTACCACGTCTACCTCTGTCCGAGGACATATAGCAGTTTTGACGATTGTATTAAAGATAACGGTCTGCAGATTGGCCCTGCACTGGTTAGCGGTTACACGCTTCGGCGTAATACCGCGAGTATAATATAGATTTGAACTTTTTAGTTTTAGACCGGTCATGTAGCCATGCCCAGTCAGTTTCGACTGGCATGTCTCAACGCTAATCTGTTCTGCTGTATGTTCCGTTTTCCACAACAATATTTATTTTAGTGTTCAAGTGTATTCTTAATGTTTTTAGCGTATGGGAATAAAAGTTAAATTGATTGATTGACAGAACCTTGCCTGTAAGTGGACAGTCCTCAATCAGGCACACAAGCAGCAATGAACTTTGTATTCCTCTCAGCACCAAATCACCGCGCTAATCACACGAAATATATATCTATGTATTGCACTATTTTCTCTCAATTCATCGATCAAGATCTCTTCAACCAGTTCGACATTAACGATATGGATGTACCAAATGTCGCAAACACCGTGTGACTGCCTCGATATCGCAGCAGTAATGTGGCCGCTTCGGACGTGAAACCCATGTCTTGCAATCGCCGAACCAATCTAAAAATTTTATCGAAGAATTGAACGCTTTAGTCATGGCAACAGGGTATCGCAATCTTATCGTCCGACCCTACAACCAGTCATTTTCGGCTGCGCGAGTTTAAAGCTTCTACCCCTGGGTTGCTTAGGGAGTTTATTCTCAAATGAAGGGTTGAAATTTAGCTTGAAATCGGAATCAGATGGAGGGGTAATTAGAAAGCTCAGTGCAACCGAGCGTAGTTAGAGATTCTTTGCTTAGAGTCCACAGAACAAAATGAATTGGATGCTTTAGTTTAGATGGAATTTTATTACGTAAAATCTCAAAATTCATATCTCCTGAGGTTTCAAGACGTCTTCTGTACTAACCTGTCCACGTGCTCATCTGCATCCTGGTAATTTCCTTCAGTTAGATATTGCACGACTCTGTGATAGTAGAGTGTAGAGAGCGTGTGCACTACCATGTCTCGCTCAATCAACAAACTCAATAATTCATCGTCACAATTCGATGAGTCAATCTACATAATGAAATTCGCAACACTATTAGTCTGGTTGAAGTCTACAGAGTTTTCTTACTACTGCGATCAAGTTGGCTCATTCTGCAGAAATCGGCCTCTTTTTATACGAAAATCATTTTAAAGTGTTAACTTGACCCGACTCAGAACCGAGCCCGATTATACCTCTTCCAAACCAAACCACTAGGCCATCTGCAGTATGGCACAATACTGTATATTAGATGTTGGAGTTTGTACGCAGGTACTTAACTTAATTGAAAGTATACGAGAAAAAATGGCTACATTCTAAAAAGGGAAAGGCATTGATAAGACCCTTACCTGTGTCACTGCAGCCAGCAAGTGTTGCACAGCGTCCTTGGCAGATGGTAGCTGAGAGATCAGTGCAAACTTCACTGCTGAGAGAACCAAACCCTTTGATGACAATTTACTAAACACTTCTTGCGAAACCTAAAAAAAAAAAAACAGCAGTAAAGTTCCTGGTTTCTACGGTTGTTGTATGATCATTGGTCAGTGATCACTGTGATCAGTCGGACAAATCAGCTCCAAGACAAAACTGAGTAGGTCAAATTTTGCAGAAATTGAACAGCAGTCAAAACGTTGCTGGCGCCCATTTGTCCACTTACCTTTACGTATTGGCAGTAGTGTTTGGAAAAATTTTAAATTTTTTTCATTTTCTGCAAGATGTAGTCAATATGCTTGCAACCTTCGCCCAATAGCGCGAAGATGTTCAGTAGAGCCGATAATGATTTGATAAAAGAGCTTTAGCATGATTTCTTTTGATCAGGCTACGAAAAGGCTGCTCACCGATATTATGCTTGTTTAAGAAGAGTATTTTTTTACATTTAGTAGCAGTAGTACAGTGTCCGTTATTTCCGCGCAATCAACACGATGAATTGAAAAAGATATCACGCGGTACAAGAAAAGGGAAGAGGCAACAAAACGATTAACGTAATGGCATGCAGGTAGAAAAGGAGCTAAAAATAACACTGTTAGGCATTGTTACAACACTTTTTCCTTTTCGTACCGTTTCCTCTTCCTATTTCAGCTGGCTTGAGCTACGATATAAGTTTTGATACAGGAGAAATTAGCTACTAATTGCAGCCCATACAGTAACAGTTTTAACTTACAGTAATCGAAATTTTTCTCTTCTTTGCTTCAATCACAATTTCTTCACCACCGATACAAGAATGTTGTGTGAACGCAGAAAGCACATCGAGCCACATGTGATCGGAATGTGAGGTGCTAGAGCTAAAAAAAGTGGTTGAAAAAGAAACAAGAATGCCTTGGTTGTAAGACAATGTCAAAAGCAAAAACTGATTTTTTTTTGACAAAGGCATGAGTAACTTCGTGAAACGTTAAGTAATTAAAAAATGTTTTCAATTATTCTGGCTGCATGTTTTTTATTAAACTGGTGAGAAGTTGCAAGCAATATGCTTCGCAGATTAAAACTTGTTTTGTTTAATAACAACTGAGGCTGCTTTTAAAATTGAACTGAAAATACAACTATTGAATAAAAGAGTGAGAAACAAGCTCGTTCACTTTAATTCAGCAGCCACCCAACAAGCCAAATGCGATTCAGGCGTGAATTCAGTGCGTCACGAAGAATGTGTAACCAGCGCGCGGCATAGTTAGGTCTTGTAGTTGCTTAAGCAAGCTACAAAAAGTTTTCGAGCCAAGGTAATTTTTGACTACCACATCAAACTAACATAGTTCTTGAATAAAAATGTTATTTAATGCAATAAATTTTCACACCACCATCACCAACCTTTCTTGTGTGAGCAAGTCCACGATACTGGAAATATATTTGACTTGATCAAATGAGTTGTTCAATTTAGTCAAAGATCCAATTAACTGAAGTTGGAAGGATTCGCTCGAAATATTTTCAACATCTAAAAATCAAAGAATAATCACTAAAAAGAAAATTCAACAGTAATTGAAGGAGACTGCGAAGTGAGCTTGCGCTCTTTAAGTTAGCAGCCCCCCTACACTATTACAGGGTGTCCCAGAAAAGTGTACACACATTAAAAATAATTGTTAACGTGGGGTTGCATTAAAATATTATTTCAAATGTATAAAAATATTTACGAATGACAATAATATTTGATTTTTTTTTTTGGTGTTTATGTCAAATGCGATCGGCTCCAGCTATGAGTCGAACCCGTCACGTAGGATCAATAACGGACTAGAAAATCCTATTATTTTTAGCTACTTAGCAACATTATATGCTTGGGAACACATTAAAATAGTTACGAAAACTTCAACAGAAACAAACGCAGAGGCCAGAATCTTGTAGTATGTTACTTATAGGTTAAAAAAGTAGGCCAGACTTGGTTTCTTCTCGTTTCACTACTTCACTCAACACAATACACTTTCAGTGGGAAGCAGCAACATTATTACCATTTCCTCACCATGAAGCAGTTTGTCCGCGGTTTCTTCTCCCCAACCAGCTACCAGTATCTCCGATGTACGGTGATAAAGTAAAAACTCAGCTTGGCTCTTGCTCAATGCAGCCGACTAGAAAAAAATACTCGTATATATAACAAACTGCCCAATAAGCGTAGTATTTAAAGACATCGTCATCGGTGCGCGAGGTCAAGGATTCGATTCCAAACTCCAGGTTTGATTCTCGGCCAGGTCACTCGGACGAAGAGTATAGTCAACGCCTTGCCACTGCTGCGATGTTTCTTGGGAGCTGTGTTGCCCTGGCGCTAAGTCGCGGAGATGGGTCTTACACTCGTTACAAGCTTTCGCGTAATACCGCGACAATTTTTTTGAAGGCAAATGATTCTGATTTGTTAAGATGAATCCCTAAGCTATGATAGCTACACAAAATGTTCTTAATTCGAAAAGTTGAGATTTAGTCCAAACATAAATCTAATGGTTTGAATGCTAGATTAAAAGTAACTAGCATTGAATTGAAACGAATGATTTGATGCAACGGGATGATTGGATGAAGATAGTAGAAACTGGCAACAACATTACTCCTAGCTTTTAATCCGCTTCTAGGTAACAACTTGGAATGGAAAAAGGATAAAACCTCAGCCTCAGCTGTTGGAATTTGAACCGGAAAGGATGCTCGGCTAAACGACTACGACAACTATAAACGTGCTTGTGTGGACTAAATGAGCTCTAAAGGTGAGCACAGCGCCAGTGGTCTTTTAATATGAACTAATTAAACACAGCAAACAGTACAGTGGTAGTTAGTTAGCAATTTAATTACAAATAATGCAGCCAAAAAACAGCTTTCGTTTTTTCCCTGCTTTGCGCCAAGGCATTAGCAAGCTCAGCGCAGGTTTATGGCGTTGACTATGGCGTCAGAAGTGAATTGGAATGTCCGGTCGTCCGCCCAAGCATCAGCGGTTTCTTGGTCATGATATTTGTAACCGATTGAACGTACTTTTCTTAATAATTGCAAGACTTCGATCTTGAGTTCAATGTTAACTCCTTCGTTGTTGCAAAACTCCTGTACAGCAGACACGACCTGGTTGAAGAGACGTTTCTTTTCTTTGCCATCGTAATTGTTGATGGATGAAAGCAGACGAGTCAGATCTGATAACGCTGAAGCTTTGGACTGATCGCACGTAGCTCCACTGAAATACATCGTCTGGTTAGGGTAGTGGACTAAGACATCGATATTGGCGCGGTAGGTCTGGGCTTCGACTCTTGGCCCGGTTAGGAGTGTCGCTAACGGCTCACCACCGCTGCAACGTTTTTTCGGAGCTGTGTTGCCCAGGCGGTAAGCCGCGGAGATGGGCCCTGCCACTCGTTACACATTTCGGATTAATACCGCGAGTATAATGAAAATTTGATTTTTATGCTGGTCGTGAGTGCTGACATCGTTGCAAGCGAAGGCCCGTGACAAAAAGAATAACGTGTGCTTCACATATTCAACAAATTCGAGAATCAAATCCGGGTTTTCTATTTGTAACTAGAATGCTAACAATCTACGTAAGTCAAAGCCATTAAATTTATGATATAATAGCTCTAAAAAGTAAACATAACAAATACTATTTCTTACAGGCAACTCAATTCTTTCTCTTTTATATATAAGTGCTGACTGTCAATTAATTTGTGCTTTTAGCTAAGTTACTGTCAACAGTTTATTTATTTGTCATTAACCATATCATATAATACCGTATTTTACATGCCATAAAGCGCACCGGACTACATGGTGCACACTCAATAAATTGCTTTGATAACTATTTTTTCATACGTAAGACGCACCGGATGATTTGGCGCAATAATTTTTGAGAAGTATCGGGTTTATTCGGGTTATCGTACAAAGCTCATTAAACAAAAAGCTCCATATTCTAATGGCAATAAAACAAAAAACACTACCTGACCCATTCATTAGGTGCACGATCAATTTTTGAGAAAAGAATTTGAAATGCGCCTGATGGTGCGTAAAACAACATAACAAAAATACACAGGCATAAGGTAAATATAAGTAAGTATAGTAGTAACAGGGTGACCGCGAAGGGACCACGAGGTCTTCGGGTTAGCATTCACCCTGTGCACTGTGCAGCCATAATTTTATGGCAGTACGGTTAACTGCATAGAAGAATAAGATAGCTCATGATATTACCTTAGTTTTTGTATGAGATGGTCAGCACACAGAGCTAATACTTTCTCAAACGTGATCTGGAGATGAGGCAGAGCAGCCAGAAATCTCTTGGTGAATTGCACTGATTCATATGCGCTTGTAACAGCGAGAGAAAGAATTTTGTCCGGCTGAAAAAGAAATAAAAACGTTTCAAGGTTCGTGGAAAATATCCTCATAAATAAAAAACTTTACCTCGGAGCGGGAAACGTCGAACTTTTTTAAAAACTCGGCTTTGTTTCCATCACTTTTAGCTGCGGCAATCACTTCTTTCATGAAAGAAGTTGCGAACACAGCGAAATGAAGTTTCAACTTCTCAAGTTCATTTTTCAAACTGGTAAATCCCTTCGAATTTCTGGAAAGCAAAAAACTAGTAATGGTCAATCAGTTGGAAGTGAATTCAAAATCATGCCTTTGGCTGCTGCACCATGGAGCAACTACATGGCTACAACTTGCCAACAACCTTTGTTATTCTTGAAGTGCATTGTCAGTTTGAGTTCAGCGTATAATTATAAGATATAAAATCGTGTCGTATATAAACGATGAAGATCGCAAACTCGAGCCTTTCGGGAATTGAACCAACGTTTTCTACTTTAAATACACTTTTTCATTACTTGCTAACATGATACGCAAAACTACTGGCGATTCTTACATTCAGTGTGACACATAATATGTGTATTATGTAAGCCACACAAAGCTATCTAAAACGGCACTTACCCTTTTTTCTTTCCGATTTTAGTTTTCACAAATTTCAAAGCAAAATTTAAGAATTGGTCCCTTAAGTTGTACGAAAAATTTTCAATCGATTTCTGTAAAAAAGCCGTGTTTACAATCAAAATACATCGTTAGGTTCACTGTAGCTCTTGTAACAACGTTCTCGCACAGTACAGATAACCTGGAAGTGGGACCATGTACTCAAAACGGGCCAGAGCTATAAGGGTTTTTAGATTCACATCACATGCGGTATAGATAAAATTGAATATCTATAAACTACTTGTTTCACCATTTCATATTGGTTGTTTTATGCTTTTTATGAAGTGGTCCACAGATCTCATTACAATGTTTTCGGAGTCCACAGCTAGTAAACAGTGGACCAAGAAACACACTGGGCTATAGACGAGGCAGGCGCACACAGGACAGAGTTGTACGAGGTCAAACACACAGTTAGTAATCTCAACACCTTCTTTGGAACAAACTGAGTATTTTTCTCACCTCAGAATACAGAAGATTTTCAAAAAATGATTTCAAATCGTCGGGATTGAGTTGCACCAACCATTCACAACACGCGTTCAATCTGCAAATACGTTATGACGTCACAATTAGTATTTTTTTAGTATTCAGTTGCATATTTATCCTCCTATCACGAGAAAGCGATCAATACGCTATAGCAAGCTCGCTCAAGAGTTGCCGACGATCTGTCAACCACACCAAGATGGGGGAATCCCGCTGAGTGCGTTTCCCAACGGCACAACAAGTAAACTTGCCGGCTTGTTCTCCACACTGTCCCTTTAATGCTGAGCGTCAAGCAGGGAAGCTGAGAATACCAATTTTAAAGTGATTGGTTTGACCCAACTCGGAATCAAACCCAAGTCTACAGCTCTCGAGGAGGACGCTCTTACCAATAAGGAAAATGAGCGGTGTGCTGGGGGTGGGGGCCACAGCGTCCCGGGGAGCAAGCTGTAGGGATCAAAGACCTTTTTTACTAGGCGATACCTTGAAGCATCATTCTTAGAAACTTGCTCCGTGCAGCTCCAAAGCTAGGCACGCCCGTGATGAAAACGCTTTATTATTTGGTGGTGACGCCAAGCCATTTCTGTTTGGCGTTTGCTCAGATCAACAACTTGTGCTGCAAAACTTTACCAAAAAATACAAAATTTATTCCTATGACCTTAAGGTGTCATTATCAGCAACACGGTAATAATTGAATATTTTTTCTAATTTCAATGAAGATAAAAGATGCTTTCCATTTGACAAAATGTATATTTCATCAATACCGGCGGGTGGCATAGTGGTTAAAGACATCGCAAACAGTGCGGTAGGTCTTTGGTCAAACAGGACACTGTGTCGCCACCGCTGCAATGTTTTCTCGGAGCTGTGTTATCAAGGCGCTAATCCGCAGATGTGGATCCCACCATTCGTCACACACTTCAGCGTAATATCGCGAGTATAATGAAGATATGATTATTTTTACTCACCTGATCGTCCAATCATTATCAGTTAAACCTTTACTTTGCATCCAAAACTGTTTTAGTGCCCACTGGAGTACGACCGAACTTTCTGTGATTGGCTGGTTCTGAACATAAGTTTTAAAATTTGACTGATTGCGTGATCATTTATATGGTACGCAAACATTTTTCAACCAGTTAAAAGTAAAAGAATGATTTCTCATATAACTGAAACTTTAGAAGTGAAATGGAATTTCTTTATTGAGTATTGTGTACAAAAATATGGGTACCAAGCCTAGAATCAAACCCGTGGATTTAAATCATCCAGGCAGATAGTAACCAACCGGGTGGTGTAGTGTCGAAGACAACGCAACTGGTGCGGGAGATCGTGGGTTTGATTCCTGGCCCGTCAAACACAGTCGCCAACAGTTCGCCACTGCTGCGACATTTCTGTGTTGCCCAGACATAAAGCCGCAGAGATGGGCTCGTCACTCGTTTACACGCTTCCCGTAATACCGCGAGTATAATATACAATTGATTTTTTTGATTTTTAATTTAAATCTTACGCTAAATGATACCAAATCCTCATTTTAAATAGACGAAGTCATTGCCCATTAACCTGATAAGGAATACTGGTTACGAGTTTAGTCAACTGAACAACATTGCTTTCATCCAAATGATCTTTCAGTGAAGAGATGAGATTGTTCGAAGAATGCTTTGCTATGAGACACTTGTAGTCAAGTCCTGGAGCCAGATTGATCATTTCTTGCAGATACTCAACATGTTGATGGGGAGATATGATGCATATATCATTCACTGATTCCTAAACAAATACGAAAATGTAGTAGTTTTTGCAGCGTCTTTTATTTCCGCACCGCCAGCACGATAAAGAATATGATAAGATGAAGGAAATATAACAACGGCTCAAGAGGCAACGAAACGATTAACGTTATGGCATGTAGGAAGGGGAAGAGAGGTTAAAAAACAAGAGTATGCAAACTATGTATAGTTACAAGACCCAGAAAACAGCAACATCGTTTTGGAAATCGTCCATCCTGGGCGTCACTGCACCTACCCGGCTAAACTTCTGTACTGCGGAAAAATAACTGTTTCAAATGCAAGTTTACATAAAACATCTGTGCAATCGACAGCTCCCATTGTGCAAAATAATAACCTGTCCAAATGTCCAGATTGAGCATTTCCAAAAGTCTACCGGCTATCTGCATCATCATTATTTCTTTCATATCATTATTAAAGCAAGCGATTATGATAGGAAAAAATTGAATATGATGCAGAAAGACCATGGGTTTTTCGAATTACTTGGGACGTGTGGACACTGGACAGGGTAATTGTAGATCGAGACTTGAAAACTCCAAATGAGCCGCTGCGTGTCTTAGAAAATAGAATATAAAGAAGAGCTCTCTATGAAACACAAGTCAATTCAACTCACACAAGCTTTTATTTCGATCGGATTGCATTCTTGTAAAACTTTGAAGTAACAAAGTAACGTTGAGTGATCTCGTCCGTCTATCAATGGAAACACACGAGAATCGAACCTAAAACAAAGTATCAAGTGCATCAGTTCGCTCAGAAATGACCAACCCTGGAATCAAACTATGATGAAACTAAATCATATCTTCATTACACTCGCGATATTACGCCGAAGCGTGTAACGAGTGGCGGGGCTATCTCCGCGGTTTAGCGCCTAAACAACAACAGCTCTGAAGATGACGAACCGTTGGCGACACTGTCCTAATTGACCGGCCCGGGAATCGAACCAAGGATCTCCCGCCCGATAGCGATGTTGTTTTATAATCCAAACCCACCTTTCAAACAATTCCCTTCCTTTTAAAACCAACAACGATAAGATATGGAGGCGATTTAATTCATCGAATAATTTCTCTTCGTGCACAGATTGATCTGTTTCAGTGAATAGATGTTCCACATGTGTAAGCGCCACTTGCCAGATGTCACATGACCTCTGCTCAGCCAATAGGATCGCGACAAGAAGTTGCTCTTCATTTGTCGTCCTAGAATTCACCACAGCATTTTACTCAAGAGACGAGACTCAGTTCCATTACCCGTACTATTCAACGCCCTATCATTTTGAAAGGTTATTTTTTCATTTTTTCTCGTAGCTACAAGATAGTGAACAGAACGTGCATTATTTTATTCGTAACGGATACAGACTTGCTTGCTTGGAAACTTATGACAATCTATTCAAATTTTTCGCTTCTAAAAGGTGTTTAATCATTAAGAATCCACTAAACAAGATATGAGTTATTACCAAAAATTATCTCTTCCTAATACGAAGCTTATCAAGCAAAGCAACAACCATAAGAACAAAGCAGTATTTGTAAAAAAACTAGGCCCCCAACCCAACAGGGTCGAATCAATGGGGGGCTATAACTCCGGGGAACCTGTGATAGAGTTGTCGCTAAATCGTAACCTCTAGAAAGAGCACAAGGCTACGAAAATTTTGCCCAGCACTCTTCCCCCCTTAGAGTCTTCATACGTCCCTATCTCCCAACCTTTTTACCACACTGTATATAACAGCAAACTTAAAACGAAAATTTTGTGTTGAGAGTCCAGACTCTAGATCCAGCCAAACGCCATTTGCTACTCTATGTTTCAAACCAAAAACTTTACCATTGCCAATTCAAAAAAATGCAGCTTACATAGCTAGCCCATGAACTACGTCTTTGGTGTAAGCAGGATCAACTAAGCAGCGAGCCATATCTACGTCTTCGCCCAGACGGGACAACTTTTCACCCTGAAACAACGATAGTGTGGTAAGTTTTCGCTAAAATTCGGCAGTAATTGGTGAGACTGCGAAGTGAGCTTGCGCTCTTCACGTCAGCAGCCACCCATTATTTTGTCAAATTCGATCGATCTCCAGCCATGAATCGAACCCATCACGTAGGATTTGTAATCTACACGCGACCCTGCTAGGCTATGTTGCTAAAGCTGGGTTCGATTCCCGGGCCGGTCAAATCGGACAGAGTCGCCACCTTTGCGACGTTTCTTCAGAGCTGAGCTGCCTAGGCGCTAAGATGCGGGGATGAATCCCGCTACTCGTTACACGCTTCGACGTAATACCGCGAGTATAAGGAAGATTTTTTAAACAAACACAAAACACATACCTGAGTATAAGAGATGAAAGAACCAAGCGCATGATAAAGTCCAAACGATGGCATACTGGCTGATACATCGCAATGCTTTATGACGTAATTGATGAACAAACAAGGCGGGGAGCGACAGATAGGCAGGCAACTGGCAGACACGTCACAGTGCTTGGATAAAGCCTGCAGGTACCGTAATAGAGGTTTCGTAAAATCAAATTTTTGCAAAAAGAAGAAAGGTAACAGCAGAAAATTAAGTTACCAACCAGAGAGGTAGCCTGAAAAAAATTCAGAGGGGAGAGCTGGGTGTAGACGACGGTTTCATTGACCATTAGCGATCGATTTTCAAAGGTTTTACACGTCACAAAGAGAGTGCAGACTGCAGAACCCCGGTGTTCTCCTTGGCTACACTTCTGTTACTAGCATTGCGTAAATTAAATAAAGGCAATATTGTAAATTTGATAGCAGTGTTGAACTTTATACAGTAAAAGGACCGGTAACGCAATGAAACGGTACCCGAATTACTTCTAACAGAATCATCGTAAAGATGTTCGCGTGAGACCGCTACGTGGCAAAGTGAACACCAGCGACTTTAGCGCTAGACCTTGACCATTTTGAGAGAAAGCATCTCAAGCAGACTGTGTTATATGACAGATAGTCGCGGCACAGGCAAGAGCTCATAGCTTTCTCAATGGCATATTTGATTTATCCTGTTGACAATGTCCATTTACGTAAATTCAAAGGCAAACGGGCTTCTTGAATCATCAGTACTTTTCTGATGTCACAATTAAAACAAATGCTTTGCGGCATCAAAAGTTAAATTGTGATGCCGAAAGTATGGTGGACTTTTGAATTGCTTAAAAAGGACACGTGGACAAGACAAGACAAAGTAACACGTGGACAAGGTAACTGTGTGTTTTAACAGCTACCATAGCACAAAAGCGATACTCATGTTAAATGTCACAAAACTGACTGAAAATTCAAATTGTCGCAAATAACTGGTACGGCATTACTTACTTGCAGCGAATAATAATAGATTTGCGATTGAAGAGACAAGGATGTAAGAGGCAGAGACATAAAAACTTCATCCACTAATTTCATCTGCAAAATATAACAAGCGCATGAAGTGAGCAGCTGTAGCGCCAATCGTTAAATTGGTTTTACGACCGGCTGGCGTACTGGCTAGTGGTTCAAGACATCGCTATCGGCGGGGGAATTCCGGGGTTCGATTACCGGGTCGATCAAATCGAAGATAGTGTCGCCAACGGCTCGCTATTGCCGCGATGTTTTTTTCGGAGCTGCGTTGCCCAGGAGCAACAGCTAACAATAAAAAATATCAATTTTCATTCGAGCGTCAATAAATGGAAATAAGATTGAGATTCAAGTGTCTTTAAAACGCCTTCGTGGATCCTTTCGAGCTTATCATGAGCCCCCGTAAAAATCTTTGCCCAAATTTATCTCACCTCGGAGAGAGCAAACAGATACGAGAGAGCGAGTGGCAAGTCACGTGGTAAAGTGAGAATTGCAAGAGATTTGAGACAATCGACTGTGCGTTCGTGCATGTCGGCAAGCACACTGATGCGTAACATCGTCTGCTGTTGAACTATCGCCATTGACGACGTCGAATGCCTTCCAATTATGACGTCATACTAAAACAAAATTAAGTGGTAAACTTAAGAGCAGCGATGGAGAGCCGCAATCGAAACGTCGAGGGTTCGATCCCCGGACCGGTTAAACAGGTCAAATCGGAATAGTGTTGGCAACGCTGCGATATTTCTTCGGAGCTGTGTTGTCCAGGTGTTAAACCGCAGAGATGGATCTCGTCACTCGTTACTCGCTTCGGGTAATACCGCAAGAATAACGAAGATTTGTTTTTTTTACGGTAGTATCTCAAACCTAAACCATAATACTGTGCACAGAGAACTTACCAAGTCATTTTTGGAAGTGGGGACAATGGTTTGGTAGAAACTTGGGGCACATTGGGTTTCAAAATCCCCCTCACCGGGTTGTTCTTCGGAATGAGGAACGGGGGCCGACAATTCGTTGGGGTCGCTTTTCAGCATCGACCATCCGCTACGAAATACCTAAAAATCATGACGTCAGTGAGCACTGTGACATCACAAACAGTAAACACGCTTGAAAGAGTGTTCAACGACAATAATACCGCTTCCTATAAAATAATTATGAAAGTCAATCAGTCCGAGAAGGTTTATGTATATTTCCATTGAAATTACAATGACCCATTTAAACACGCGTTAAAATCGCAGTCGATAGCAATTGAAATATAGCAGAAAATAAATAAGAGTCACTGCGTGTTAAGGTGGATGATAATTTTTACAACATTCTAAGTTTAGTAAAAAACATGCAGCCAGAATAAGTGAAAACATTTTTTAATTACTTGATGTTTGAAGATGTTACTCAAATGAAGTGTAACACCTGAAACGTCACGTAAGTAAAAAATGTTTGTAGTTATTCTGGCTGCATGTTTTCCACTGAAACTAGTACAAGCATCATGCTTCGAAACTCTAAGTTCTATTTGTAAATGTGCAATAATTCTTTTATGAACAATTTTTTCGTATAATTTCCGGTAAAAGGGACAGATGGTTGAAATTTATAGTAATTAAAGCCAATCACTCCTTATAGACAAACGTGCCATCGTCAGAAATTACCTCAGTAGTAGCATTAACAGTTCCGGCAATAATTTGAGCTGATGTCTTAATTGTGTGGGAACCTGGGAAATAAAATCGACAATGAATCACCAAAACCTACAGGCAGACTGGCCCAGCGGTTCCAGATATCGCTCTCGGCGTGGGAGGTTTGGGGTTCGATTTCAGGGCTGGTTAAATCGGACACAGTGACGCCAACGGCTCGCCACCACTGCTGCAACATTTTTTTGCAGCTGTGCTATCCAGGCGCTAAAATAACTAAGAGTGCTTTTAAATCATGTGAACTCAAAATTCAAGAGTAATTCAACGGTTTGTACGTTAAATACCGTGAATCGAACCCGTCACGAAAAGTTATTATTACAGGGCTATGCTGCAAATTAATGACGAAATGCAAACGATTCATGTGCAGTCGCATTGTCGTAACGACAATACTAAAATAATGCAAATAAATTACAAAGTCTTGCAACATGAATAAAGTATTACCCGGTATTAAACTCGGCACACTGTGGGGTTCTGCTTGCATCTGCAAATAGAAAAAATTGGTCAAAAATGTAATTACGGTGATAAATCGTCTAATTAACTATAAGATCAGTTGTTCTTGCGCCTGTCCTTCAAGAATAGGGCTTGGACTAACTTCGAAGCGAGGTCGCTATCGGTGTGGTAGGTCAGGGGTTCAATTCGCGGGCCGGTCAAATCGGATACAACGTCACCAAGAGCTCGCCACTGCTGCGATGTTTCTTCGGAGCTGTGTTGTCCAGGCGCTAAGCTGCAGAGATGGGCCCCGCCGCTACTTCTTAGCATTATGATAAAAAAATCGCAGGAAAGATAAAATCGTTGCATATCTCACTTTCTGCTTTTGTAATTTTTCGTCATCTTCCCGTGCGACTTGTTCTTCAAGATTTTGTTCCAGCAGCGCAGCATTGATACTGCATAGGTCATTAGTTATGGATAGCAAACTGGCATCATCACAATAACAACATGCAAAAGATATGCAGCTGTATCTGAAATAACATGGAAGGTTGAATACATGGAACTTCAGATGAAACTTTAGATGGAACTTCAGATGCAGTTTAGAAAAGGTAAACCGGCCGTTAGGCATATTCGCCCGCAAGATATTGGTGCCCAAGGTCAAGGGTATGATTCCCGGGCCGGTTAAATCAGACACATTGTCGCCAACGGCTCGCCACCGTTGAGACGTCTCCTCTCTTTGTGTTGCTCAGGCTCTAAGCCGCGGAGATGAGTCCCGTTACACGCATCGGCGTAATACCGTATGTGTAATGAAGATTTGATTTAGAAGTAGACAAAATGAAATAAGTAAAAGTGTAAATGGTATTTTCGAACCAAACAGAAGAGTTCAAACAATTAAAAATTGTAAAATGACAAGCCATCTGTCACGTGCTTCGCCATCTCGTAGAAAAACTCACCTAAACTTCAGGTCCGATATCTCTTTTCGTTTCGCCAGCTTCACACAGAGCTTCCAACATTCAGAGTAGTTCATATCGATTAAACTTCGAACTACATTCGATGCTGATTTAAAATCGTCATTCTGAAACAAATTATACTCCAAAGAACTTAATTTAAACGCCAGAAACTGTTTCCCAGCTTGACGCTCAGCTTTAAAGGGACAGTGCGGTAAACAAGCCGGCAAGTTTACTTGTTGTGCCGTTGGGAAAGGCACGTAATGGAATTTCCCCATTTTGGTATGGTAGACAGGTGGCTGACAACTGCTAAGCGAGCTCGTTATAGCACTTTGATCGCTTTCTCGTGATTGGAGAATAAACATTAAATTTGCTACTAAAAAACAGCTGGACCAACGGAAAGATTCAAATGACTTTTCCTAATGGGACAATGACAACTTGTTCGTAGCTGGACGTCGTGCAATCTATTTCCCATACGAAATCTGATTGCTTCTCAACATGTTTCATCGATAGGGTGGTTTTTTTATCTTTTCACGTAATCGCCACACTTTCATTAGATAGAGGCTTTCAGCCTAATTTTTTGTATTTCCATCGAAATGATCAAATCAACTAAAGCAAAGCTTAATTAAGGCTAGCTACTAAAATCAGTTTGAAACGCTTTAAAATCGAACTGTGTCGAACTAAGATGCCGTTTTTTTACAAACTTATAAAACTACCAATCATATACTTATAAAACTACCAATCATATACATAAAGAATAAAAAGTCAAAGCAAAAAAATGCCATGCAACAGTACCAATCTCTTAAGGAGGAAAAATAAAACCTCAGTGGCTCCTAAAACTGGACGTTTCGACCACATAGATTTAGCTGTCATCATCAGCAGCGCAAGCAAGGCCGTATAAAACAGCATAAATCTTTCAGTTTCGTACTGCCTTGCTCACGCTGCTGACGATGACAGCTAAATCTATGTGGTCGAAACGTCTGGTTTTAAAAATCACTGTTGCCTTCATTTTTCCTCTTTTAGTCATTTTTGTCCCATATTTATTGTATTCCGAAGTATGACTCCCATCATACACAAATTACCTGCAAAGCTTTATATGCAATCAAGCACAAGGTTTTTCCTTTCTGTTCAACTTTGCTGATGTCGTTGACTTTGAGCAGAGAAGCCAAGTTAAGAATTTGTTCCAGTTTCAAGTAATTGCTTGAAGATAAATCCAGTACTTGCTCAACTATTTTCAAACGATCTTTGCACAGACGAACTACAAAAATATCAATTCTTCATCAAGCTCGCGATATTACGTCAAAGCGTGTAACCATGTCCGCGGCTCAACGCCTGAGAAACATTGCAGCAGTGGCGAGCCGTTGGCGACACTGTGCTTGATTTAACCGGCCCAGGAATCGAACCCAAGACCTTCCGCGTCGACAGCGATGTTTTTAACTACTGCGGCAACTGGTAACAAGCGAACCAAAACAACATACAACTTCATACTAACGCCATTGTGATGAAATAATGAAATACTCCTTTCAATGAGGTAATCAAAATGCCGGCACCTTGGCGTCCTAGTTTAGAACTGGGGTTCTATTCTCGGCTATGCCCACACCAGGGATGTGCACAACATCAGTACTGCTTGCAGCTACTCTGCCCTTTGAAATTTAGAAAATGGCAAAAAACATGAATTAGGTTAAAAACCTGTCTTACTTTCGAAGAAAACTCTTTTTCATAACGATTTTTTAAAACTTATTTAACGGAAAATTCAACACTAACTGAGGGAGATTGCGAAGTGAGCTTGCGCCCTTCGAGTCAGCAAACACTTAGTATACATGCCAAAAGCGATCGGCCTCAGCTGCGAATCGAACTCATCACGTAGGATTTGTAACCTAAGCGCAGTACCGCTAAGACATGCCGCTGACAATAGTTTAACATGTTAAACTTTACAAAAAAGTCATGAATTAAAATAGCTTACCGATACCCGACGGGTGACAACAATGTTAGTAAATGTAGCAAGGTTCGCGTGGTCGGTAAGCAAAAACAAAGCGAACAAGGATCGGTATACAATTGCCGCGTGGCTGTCAGCCGCGTATCGGTAAAGGCACCTTAAGAGACAAGACCAAAACTTAACCTTAACTTAAAACGTGACCTTAAACTACTTTGAGACTAACCTTCTAGAGGGAGCATTTCCAACCCGAACGACGACAGAAGATTGACAGCTTCGATTAAATCGAGTTGTTCCTGGATTACTGGAGGGTGATCGGAGATGAGGAGGAGACAGAGCTTGGAGGTTTGGAGGAGTTTATTGTTGGAGAGAGGAATCGATGCAGCGTCGAAATATTCCCGTGAAGCAGACAAAACCAACGACACAGAATCCTGGGAAAAAATCAAATCTTCATTATACTCTGGGAACTACGCCGAAGCGAGCAACGATAGGCAGGGACCTTCTCCACGACTTAACACCTTAAGCTTTAAAAAAATATCGCAACGGTTGCGAGTCGTCGGCGAATGTGTCCGATCTGACTGGCCCGGGAGTCGAACTCACACCTCCCGCACCGGTAACGGTGTATTTAACTACTACATTAACCGGCCGATCATGCGCTGAACAAAATGAAACACCAATCTTGAAATTATTCACCGAATAAGGAAGCTTGTTCGCAGTGCGAGTATTCCAACCTTCGCTTTCCGATCGAATCATCTTATCACCTGTCACAATACAGCATCACTGCTTCATAATCGTTTACGCTAAGAACAAAAATGCAGCCTGTTAATTAAATCATTAACCAAAACTAATCCATTTTTTCAAAAACATGACCACCAATGCTTATACAGTTAAGTGTAGTCGCATATCCTCCCATCACGAGAAAGCGATTAAAGCGCTATAACGAGCTCGCTTAGGAGTTGCCGGCCATCTGTTAACCACTCTAAGATGGGGAAATCTGGCTCAGTGTTTTCATTGCTGAGCGTCAAGCAAGGAAGTTGTGAATACCACATTTACACTCATTGGTTTGACCCGGATCAGAATCAAACCCATGTCTATCCAGAGGCAGACGCTCTATCCGCTGGGCCATTTGAGCTGTATATTATTATCTTAAGACGCACATGCAGTAAGTTTCAACTCCCAAAACAACTTTTCATTAAAAGTAATGCTACCAACCAACAATTTTTGACCTTTTACTCTTACTAACAAGTGACAGCAGTTAAATTCAGCCAGTTCAAAGACATATTAGCTACCTGCTAATCGAATGTTTTCTTCTATTCCAGAAGCTAGCAGACTTTCAATGAGTATGTAGAGGCATTTAGTTTGATCTATGTGACCGTGGAACATCTTGACAGCAATCGACTTCATATCTTCAAGCAAGTTATTGTATTGGACCGTCGTGGCAACGTCACTGCGAGCTGAAAAAGTTTACATCAAATCTTCATTATACTGGCGGGACTACGCCGAAGCGTGTAAGGAATGGCGGGGTCCATCTCCGCGAATTAGCACTTGGGCAAGACAACTCTGAAGAAACGTTAAAGCGGTGGTGAGCCGCTGACGACACTGTGTCCGTTTTGACCAACCCAGAAATCGAACTCAAGACACATCGCACTAATATCGATCTCTTTGACCACTACACCAAGCGGCTGGTCTAAGAATATTCAACACTTTCCTGATGTTGAGTGGGGTAAATCAGGGTTAAATCCAAAAGGACTCTGTTATCCTAAAATGTCTGTAACAACAAACAGTTCAGTGTTGCTGGGGTAACATTATAAGTTGAGATGACACATGTCCGCGCATTATTCCGGGTCGTAAAATCATGAAAAACTAACTCCTTCTCTTAATAGAAAATTGCAACTGTCTCCAGAAATAATACATTGCACAGTGGGGTAAATGGTTACTACTATGACATAAAGTTAAGTGATAGCCTGCTTTCGTAAATTATGCTGAAAACATTGGCAAAAAAATTGGAATATCTGCCAGCCTGCTACAAGAGGTACAAGTTGCTATGCAACTCGAATTGGAGAGAAAAATAGAAACCTTATATTGAAACAGACTAAAAGTAACACTTTCCCTGTCCACATGTCTAATTTTCATGGACTTTAGGCCCGCAGTTTTTTAATTATGACATCAAAATATTGATTTTGATGCAGAAACTAGAAGCAAGAACTGCCCAGGAAAGTTGAACATGTGGGCAGGGTAATTTTAATCGCAAGGCAGAAATAAAAAACATCTTACTTAAAGAACGTGCAACTCTTTTAAACAAGAGCACAACTTGATTTTGGTCTCCTGCTATCGATCGAAGTTGCTGAGCAGTGTGAGGGTTCTTATGCTTGGCAAGCAGGCGGCAGCAATCCAATGTCTTCTCCATTAAACCAACCTGAATGTAAAATTGCTAACAAATGACACTCTAACAGCACAAACCTGTCACCATGTAAGTCGTAGATCGAGTTGTGGTCAACGGTTTTTCAAAATGCAACAAGTAGAAATTAGAAAGAGCATAGCAGTTAAATTAAGTTTGAATTTGTTTTAATAGCTCTGTCCTTTTTTTGCAAGGAAAAATTTAAAAATACCCTTACAAGTGTTGCGAGCGGTAATTAAAAGTTTACTGGTACAAATAAAAACTGCGACCGTCTACAATCAAAGCTCATACTATTTTTTCAGTCATATTGGCTGGTATTCATTAGAAACGGGAACTTTTAGCGGGTAGGCTCAGTTTAAAAACATTAGAACAGCAAGCGTAATCAGCGTATATTTTAAAATGAGTTTAGTTCACATACAAGCTCGCTTCACAATCCAACTTTTTAAATAGCGAGGTTAAAAAACATATAGCGTATGGATCAAATCATCATTATACCCGCGATATTACGCCGAAGCGTGTAGCAAGTGGCGGAGCCTATCTCCGCGGATTAGCGCCTGGGCAACACAGCTCCGACGAAACATCGCAGCGGTGGCGAGCTGTTGGCGAGTGACGAAACTACTTTGACAGGCCCGGGAATTGAACCCAGACTTCCTGCACCCATAGCGACGTCGTTACCACAACGCCAACGAGGTGGTAACATATAAAATCACAAAACACTTAAATAAGAAAAGTACTTTAGTACGGCTGTTATTACTTTTTCTTGCAGTGCTTTCTCTACTCCATCTAGCTTGGGCAAGCACTTCATTATTCTCCCAGCGATATCCAATTGATCTGGATTTTCTTTCGCGTACAAACAATCAAGTGCTGTTTCGATGACGTGACTAGAATCTTTAAAATCAAAGTCGAGCGATTTCTGCAAAAAGAAGAAAATGCTTTCAAAATTCCGCTGCATGTGTACATTACATGAAACTTTGTTTTTCAAGGAGAAGTACAAACCCGACACCATACCTTAAAATAACCATTGAGTCCATAGAGTCTGGGAATAGCATTTTTGGGGGGCCGAACGGATTTATTTTAACCACTCAACATTTTTCTTCATAAAAACTTGAAATGACATCTATATTAGGTCAAAATCGCTAATTCACAGCTTCCCTGCTTGACCCTTTCAGCATTAAGGGAACAGTGTGAAGAACAAGTCGGCAAGTTTACTTGTTGTGCCGTGGGGAAAGGCACTTAGCGGGATTCCCCCAACTTAGAGTGGCAGGCAACTCCTAAGCGAGCTCGTTACAGCGCTTTGATCGCTTTCTCGTGATAAGAAGATGAATATATAAGTATTAACAACAACTAATTTACTTTTTTAACTAAACTTTAATGGTCATACTCAAAAACTTTGCCTTTAAACTATATAAAGCGACAGAAAAACAAGTGAACATAGTCCAAAAACTTACGTGGCCAAGCATGTGCTTGAAGACAACGAAACATAAACTAAGATCTTGTCGTGCAGTTTCAAGAAGATAAGTTTGAAACAGATTCTTCTCGCCACAAGTTTTCACAAACGGCATCACATAGCGTTGGATGTCTCGAATATATGTAGGTGATACTGACTGCAACAATAAAAAAATCTTGATTATACTCGCGATATTCCGCCGAAGCGTGTAACCAGTGCCGGGGTCCATCTCCGCAGCTTAGCATCTGGGCAACGCAGCTCCGAAGAAACATCGCATCGGCGTCGAGCCGTTGGCGGCACTGCGTCTAATTTGAAAGGCACGGGAAGTCTGGGCTTTGGTTCCCGGGAGTGTGAAATAGGTCGGTCGCTAACGACTCGCCACCGGCCCGGGAATCAAAGCCCCGACATCCCGCGCCAATAGCGGCGCCTTCAACTATTACGTGTGGTTATTAACAAAAACGTGTTAGCAAAAAATAACTGCCGGGTGTACTACTAAAAATTTCGAGCTACGGAGCACGAGACCTGTGTTCGACTCAGCACAAGAGCATGTATTTATTAGACAGAACACACCTAAGTACATTTTGCTTGGCCGAAAAACTTAAAAACTTGCGACAGAGTAGGCAAGGCCTAACTAGCAATATCAAACCAGCAAATGAAAAAAATTACGCGTAATGAGTGTAATACAGCTACTGACCATGAATTTGCCAAGAAACTAATGCAAAAATCGACCATTCACCGCTCTGAAGTGCAAAGCAAAATTGCAGGGAAAAGGTCGAAAACGGTGCATAATTAGTTTATTATCTTGTCCACATGTCCGGTCTTCGTGGGCTATAGGCCCACGGTTTTTGGTTCTAGTTTCTGCATCATAATCACTTTTTTTAATTATGACAAAAAATTGATTATGATGCATAAACTAGAAGTAAGAACCGCGGGCCTGCAGCCCTCATGGGCATGTGGACAGGGTAAATTAGACACAACTATATCTAACCTTTGCCATCATAAGCCGGATTTTTTCGAGCGGGGACATTTTTGTGAAATCATCTAAATTCAAAGCCAAATCAACGCCGCAATCAAACAACAAGTTATCCAATGTCTTCAGTTCGAATTGGAGATCTGTCAGACCAGTGGCTCCTCTCTCCATCCCCAGTTCTATTAAATGCAACGCTTCCTCGGTCATGTGAGATAAATTCTCCATCGCTGTGGCTCGGTATTTGTACCATTCACTTACAAGTTCAGGAGTCAATTTGTCTGTTCTAAAAACAACATAAAAAAAACACTGAAAACATAAAGTGGTCAGAAAGTTGTAGCAAAGAACGCCTTGTTGCATACAAAACAAAAAAATTGCTTTAAAAAATCAATATCTTCGTTCTGCTCGCGATATTACGCCGAAGCGTGTAACGAGTGAAGGGATCCATCTACGAGGCTTAGCGCTTGGGAAGCACAGTGCAACTATGTGTCGGATTTGACCGGTCCGTGAAACGAACTTAAAACCTCCCGCTCTGAGAGTGATGTCCTCAACCACTACCCAACCCGCCGGCAAACACAACAGCGTTATATAATTAATTGTCTTGTCTTTTTTCCAAACTGCAAGGTTTTGCTAATCCTTGATACACAACCGCGCACTTCTATAAAAAAATTTTTTGAAATATGGTGTTCATAAAACAGCACGTTGATACTTTGCAGTGAAACCTTAACCAGACGTATTGCAGTCTCCTTTTGAAGTTTATGCTTCTTTTAACATGTGCTTATATTTACATTTGTCTTAATTTTGTTTGTTTGCGTGACTTTGTTTTGTTGCGATAAATAAAACATGATTATCATCACCTGAACTTGACCAGGTTACTATTTTCTTCATAAAATTCTTCTACATCCATCGAAGGTTGCAGCGTCTCCGATTCTTCGCACCAGTCCTCCAGCGAGCGATGTTTCTGCCGAATCAAACCCACAATCTCGCCATCCTCGATCGCTGGCAGCAAACAACTGTATGAACTAGGCGGAAAGGTTTCCGGAAAATTCGACAGCAACGGTAACCTAGAGAACAATTGTTCGCATAAAAAATCACCCCGCTATGCAGTAGGCCTACATGGGCTCTCCAACTGCAAGGTGCGTTACAAGTGAAAAATATTTGAAGATGGCATGAAGAAGATTCATTTACCAAAGCTTTTCATCAGACATTCTACAGGGGATATCGTCAGAACGAAGAAGATGTGAGTCGAACTAATTTATAAAGCAACAGAAAGAGTTCTGATCGGTTAAAAACGAAGGTTTCTGATTGGTTGGAAAAAATTCTGATTCGTTAAAAGGTAAGGTTTTTAATTGATCAGAAACAGCCATTAGAATATTATTTTTCGAACGGAAGAGCCTTCATTGGCTAAAATTTAATTCATTTTGTTGGTAGCGACGCTTCAAATAGTGCGGCAAACAACTTTGCCTCAGCATAACACGTAGTAGCGGTCTTGTTCGTTCTTTCCCCAACCCATAAGATGCATACAAGACTACATTGACTCATACATTATACCATACCGGTACTATCAAAGTGCCTACGAATCCTAAAGACTCACTACTGGGGTAAACTAAAACAGTAATGTAAACAAGGCTTTAGTACAACCCAATTAAGATTTGAACTCAGGAACACAGACTACACAGCAAATTCTCTGCTAATGGACAACTACATCAGTAGCTTGCAAGCTACGTGCAAATAAAAAGTAACTCTGGTTACACAGCTCATCTCCGCTTTACGGTCAAACCGGCTGATCAGGGTAGTGGTTAAAGACATTGTCATCGGTGCGGCAGGTAAAGGGTTCGATTCCCGGGCCGATCAAATCGGACACAGCGTCATCAACGGCTCGCCATCGTTGCAATGTTTCTTCGGAGCTGTGTTGTCCAGACGCTAAGTCGCGGAGATGGACCCCGCTACTCGTTACACACTACGGCGTAATACCGTGAGTATAATGAAAATTTGATTCCGCTGTTGCGCGGTTTAAAGCTGACTAAACGTTTTCTAGTCATTTAACTTACCAATGTTGTTGCAGTTGATCATGGTGATATTGCAGGAGAGTATCGACCAATTCCCACTTGGATGAATGACTGTACTCCAGTGCAAGATCAAAAAAATCACGTTTACGGAACGATGCAAAATCATCGGACGTATATCTAGTTAATAGAAATGAAGATATGAGATTTTCAAGTATAACCAATATGGCGAAACGAGCTGTTGCGGGCTTCTAGCTCGCTCAAAAAAACACTTTTCGATTCATCGGTACTTAATTATAACCAGGGGCTGGGAAGCTAATGTTTCGGCGACCGCTTCTGCTATAAACTACGCTTTCTTTGCCACATCGATATAAAATACGAGGATATTTTCAATCATAAACAAAATCATTTGACATTATTTTCACTAACTTCTTTAGCTCATACATAAGTCACAGCTGATCATTCACTACGCACCAAACTAATCTCACCTCTCATTAGCAGCATCATAGCCTCCTTGCAGCATTATGTAAGTAGACAGACGATCTTTAAACTTCAATATTTTACGACGACATCTTATCATCTCATTTTGATCCAAAGTTAATCTACAAAAAATTGCAATGGTTTTCGCTGGAAAAGACCAAAATTATGAGGTTCAGATGACAATGGGCTTTAAAAAGAGATAAGCTTCACACTGCAATAGTTACTACATAACAACAGTTTTCATATTTCTCTCGACCAGGGGCAAGAACAAGCAGAAATTTCAAAGCGACTTAAGTTCGAGCAGCGACAGTGCGACACATCAACATTCAACAGATTGTACAACTGAAGCAATTTTCAAATCATATTGAACGGGAAAATCAAGAGTAGTTGAGGGAGACTGCAAGCTCTCTTGTTCTTGTCTCAGCAACCACGCGGTATGTATGTCAAATGCGATCGGCTCCAGCCGTGAATCGAACCCGTCACGTAGGATCTGCAACCAACGCGTCGCTGACAGCGAAACACAAGAAAGTAATGAAGATAACACATCGGATAAGTCGAATAAAACGACAGCCGAACAGAAAAGTTTGAATTCCACGTTAAATACTGTAAAAGAAGCGTTACCAAATAATAAAATTACGTTTTTATCTCTGATTGGTCAAACTAACGAACACTATAAGTGACAAGCCAATAACAAAGGCTGAGCGAGTTGAAGAAAGGCACTGCTAACTGGAAACACAAACAGTATTTCAAATATTGTAGTTTTATATACTTTTCAAAATTGACATGTTTTTTCCATTGTCTCACAAAAGCTTGTCTTTTTTCAAGTTCTCGTTGTTGTTGAAGATCATAATCAAATCCATGATAATCTTCTATTTCTTCTATTTGCACGTTTCCTTCCAAATCACTGCAGGCAAATCGGATTTTAAGCTAGATTTTGACGGAAAGATTTGAAATAGTCCGCGGTACTCACAAAAACATTCTGGTTGTGCAGTACATAGTTAACATCAATAGCAGTGTAAGGCTTAGCAACGATCTTGCACCACAGTATCGATTCATGGCTGGGGTGATCACACATGAAGCATATTTCGGGAGGTTGACGAGTTTGCACGATCCTCTACTTTTTAATTTCCATCAACTTCTTGGCTGGACATATCAGTTAATAGTCCATTTACACTGCAAATGCCCCGCGCTATCATTCGCATCACTTAAGCTACATACCTTGGTTCGATTCGAGATTATTGATCAGTCAAATCTAAACCAGCGATGGCCATGCAGCCTGGGAGCAAAGTCGGTAAAGCGCGCTAATTTGTGGCCCATAAACAACAAAAAAATCATCATTATACCAGCGGTATTATGCCAAAGCGTAACGAGTGGCGGGGCTCATCTCCGCGACGCCTGGGCAACACAGCTCCGAAGAAACATTACGCCGGTGGCGAGCAATTGGTGACAGTGTCCGATTCGACCGGCCCGGGAATCGAACCGAAAACCTCTCGCGCCGAAAACTATGTTTTTAACCATTACGCCAACGGGCCCTGACGCAGGTTGGGCAAAACTGTTGCACTTACGGATTGCAGCTGATCGCCATTTTGTCGATATCGGTGATGGTGAGGGCAAACTCGATCAATTCTTTCATGTCATCAATTCTTTCTGGAACTCTTTCCGTGCATTCACGAAATACCCATAATTGATTCTTGACCTTGGACTAAAAAACAACGTTAGAGTCGGTCACACATAACACAAGTACCCTGTTCACATATCCAGTATATGTAGTTTCAATGATTCATGAGATTTCTGCATCACAATCAAGTACTTGATGTCATAGTTAAAAAAAGTGATTATGACGTTATGAAGTTGATCATAACGCAGAAACTGAAAGCAAGAACCGTGGGACTCAAGTCCACTAAAATGGGACATGTGGACGGGGTAATAGAGGAAAAATAAGCCACAGTAAATCTTAAAACTGGACGATTCGACAGAGATTTAGCTGTCATCATCAGCAGCAATGTAGCAAAGCAGCACAAAACTGAAAGTAATTCGAAACGTCCAGTTTTAAGAATTACTGTTTAATTTTTTCTCCTTCAGCTATTTTCGTCCTATACTCATTTTATTTCGAAGTACGTATTTTGCCATAAACTTTGCAACATCTAGTTAACAAGAATGCGTAGCATGACAAAAAATAGGGAGAAACTTTTCACTTTTCTGTTTCAATTTTACTTTGCTTGTCGCAATAACAGAGAAAAAGAAAAACCAGCTGTAAAGCAATGCAAAAACACGAATTTTCACTTTGTTTAAGCCCCTTTGTGCGGTACAAATATAAACTTCACAAAAAAAATTTTTAAGGGAGAAACTTGGACAATTGGAGCTCTTAACCATTCCAATCCCTATGACTCCTATTTCTTAACCGTATTGGCTTGGGGAACCCTTCGCCGTTGTTGTTATTAAGGGAGAAACTCGTACAATTGGAGTTCTTAACCATTCCAATCCCTATGACTCTTATTTCTTAACGGTATTGGCTAGGGGAACCCTTCGCCGTTGTTGTTAATACAGTTGGATTCTTTCAGGGTAAACCCAGATTTTTTATTGGGGATCTTGTCAAGAACCGTTATTGTACAAGCATGAACTGCTGATGCTGACCAGATAATCTTGTATGGAAGCTCTTGAAATCGGTGCATTTCTCCACTGGCGCTGGAACACTTTGTCGCAGTCGAGGTTGTACGCCTGAGCGATCGACAGTGCTTCTCCGAATTCCTTATCGTTGATCTTTCGCTCGTATAATTCTTGTGGAGTTGTTTTGGTTAACGTAAGCAACGAATATTTCCGATTATCGTTTCTAAAACATAAATAACCAATGGGTAGGCGTAGTTTCAAAGACAACGCTATCGGTGAGGGAAAGTTGAGGTTCGATTCCCGGGCCGGCCACATCCTGGGCAACGTCGCCAACCGCTCGCCACCGCTGCAACGTTTCTTCGGAGTTGTGCTGTCCAGGCGCTAAACCGCGGAGATGACCTCGCCACTCGTTACACGCTTCGGCGTGATACCACTAATACAATAAAAATTTGATTTTTTTTAAACACATATATTTTGTACTTAAGACACCCACCAATTGGCTGCAGTAACGAGAGCAGAAATAGAGCGTCTGTCTATGAAGCGATGTATACGGGGTTCGATTCCCAGTGGGATCAAACCAATTAACCAATTTACCAGAAGGTTATGCAGTCTACTCGCCATGGTGGTTCAGCTTAACAAGCAACTAGCAAATAATAAATAAAAATACATTAGTATTGCGCTCTTTCTTGACGGAAATTCACACCAAAAGCGCTCAACAAAATAACTAAAACCGTAAGAGTGGAAACAGCTAGATGAAAATTATGAAGTTTGCAATGGTAAAAAGAACTGATGTTGCCACAAGTTTGAAGAAATAATGGCTGCCGGTATTCATTTAAATCATTTGCAAGGCGAATAAAGCGGCAATGAACAGGCGAGACTCCGTAGGCTACACAATATTCTGCGATAATGGAAAGTTTCTACAAAGCTTGGTTTTCAAAACTCATTGTATCACTTATATAGTTACTGCAAATACCTTTCTGGGATTTTTTCTTCCATTAATCCTGTTTTGTCCTTGATATACTCAACACCTCTCTGGAGAATCGAACCCGCGTCTTCATCTTCATCATCAGCGCCATCCAATCTCATTCGTTTGTTAGAACTTGATGGTGTCTTATGACACTGCAACAGAATTAAATAGAACTGATTTCTCGGGTTCGATACTCAGCAAGGTCATCTTCGATGGTGCACGTGATCAACTCTTCATTATACTCGCGGTATTACACCGAAGCGTGTAACGAGTGACGGGGTCAATCTCCGCGGCTTAGCGCCTAGACAACACAGCTCCAAAGAAAATTTGCTGCGGTGGCGAGCCGATGGGACTTGATCGGCCCAAGAATCGAACTCAGGTCTCCGTATCGTCAGCGGTGTCTGTAGTTACTACGTCAAGAACTTGAAAACTTACCTCCAGCAAATAAAATCGTTCATCAACAGCAGTTGATATTTGACTGCACGGAGTCAACCACTCGCAGTGATCACCGAACATGTTGATCAACTCTGATTCATCTACTGAGAGGATGGTTAAGCATCCGGAACATCGAGATACAATCACAGCATCATTATTCCACCAAGATACATCGAAAGGATACGACTTTATAGGAGCGACTGTAAAAAAAGCGTCAGAGTTTTGCTGAACTTACAAACAAAAAATCTTGTAAAGTCATATTAATAATATTCCTTTCTGACAAGACAAACGCAATAAACATAATTTCTTTGGTCAAGAGCTTAAACAGAATATGTAAGCAAAATAGCCATACTAGACAGGGGTGTTGACGCATAACTGCAGTAGTTTTCGCCACAAAACACAAAGAATAAAAATTTTCATTTAAAAGCTCAGTCTAAATTTGAAAGCTGTTTCTAATTCTAGCTGTTTCCACTGTTACGGTTTTTATTGCTTTTGCTAAACACTTTTGATTGGAATTTCCGTCAGGAAAGAGTGCTATGCAAAGGTATAAAGTATTATCATTCTAAACGCTTTGACAATTGGTATACTTTCTTACAAGCATCATGGCGCCTTTTTCTTCCGAAGCGAGATGACAAACTTGGATTATCATCATTATGACGAGGTTGATCTTGCATCATCCACATATTATTTATTCTCAAAGAAGGAAAATCCCACAAAGATATATTCCCATTGAAATGAACAGCAACCAGTTTGTTTTGTTCGGGCGATAATGACATGGCGTAAACACCATCCTACACCCAATAACATAAAAAGATGCTTGAAATCTGTGATCAACTGTAGCACAACTCAGATGACCGAGTGGATAGAGCGTCTGCTTGTGGAGCTGTTGAGTCTGGTTTGACTACGAGTCGGGCTAAACTAATGACTTTAAAATTGATATTCACAGCTTCCCTGCTTGACGCTCAACATTAAAGAGACAGTGTGGAGAACAAGCCGGCAAGTTTACAAATTGTGCCGTAGGAAAAGGCACGTAGCGGATTTCACCCATTGCAAAGTGGTGGACAGGTGGCAGGCAGCTCCTAAGCTAGCTTGTTACAGCGCTTTGATTGCTTTCTCGTGATAGAAGGATAAATATGCAATTAATACACAGAGAATTTGCTATGGTAAATCCTGGAAGCACCAAATTATTAAAACACCGCCAAAAAATGCAAAGCTAGGCTTCCTCAAAAATTAGCAGTCAAGGTCAGTGAAGAGAACTTTTCGCCACAGATGCTGCAAAATCTCACTTTTATTGAGTTTTTTTACGGAGACGGACAGAGCATAGTTACCAAGCAGCACGAAAAAGTATCATCCACAAGTGCATTTGTGTACTGAAATTCATATTGATAAACTACGTGTCTTCTTTTCAAATTTCAACAAGCGTTTTCAGAACACACGTACCATAGGAGTGGCATAAAACCTTTGCAAAGCATTAGTTGTGTACGAATATGTCCTGTATAGAAGGTTGGTTGATGAACCCTATGTTTAAAAACATTCGATAAATAACTTTCAACAAAATAACTAAGCACGCAACACAACATGGAAACGAAATAAACAAAACAACGTGATCTCGATAAAAAAATATCCTAAATTTTCACATCAGCTTCAGCATTAACATTCATTTAAGTCATTTCAATATCATACTAATTTAATCTTTAATAATTTTCGAAAGCAAGTCTTCGGCGTAAACAGCCAGTACTTAATGATTTAAAAATCCTCTAAAAACAGACTAGTTTATTGTTTAGCCTGATATAAGAACAATCACAGAAGACCGAACAAAAACTTTTACAAAAAAAATCAAATCTTCATTATACTCGCGGCATTATGGCGAAGCGTGTAACGAGTAAGGGGATCCATCTCCACGACTTAGGGCCTGGCCAGCACAGAAACATCGCAGCAGTGGCTGCGAACCCCAGACCTTCCGAACCAACAGCGTTGTGTTTAACAACTGAGCTAACTGGTAGGTGAAACGTTTACAAATTCGATATTATTTACTTTCGAAGTTCGAGATTCTCCAAGATCTTTTTTATAAAAAGGATAATCGGATAGAATCCTCCATTTTGTGATTCCAAGATTATCACCAGTAATATCACCTTTGTCAACACATCCAGAATGTGCATTTCCACCAATAACAAGTAACCTGAAAGTAAAATATTACTCACCATGTTCAAGGAAAAATGAAGGATGGCTGATCGTAAAAAACATGGGTACTATAAAATGCATACCAAAAATAACACAATAAACCCACATCAATAAAAGTAAATGATTATCAAGTTTGCTTTCTACTTTGCTTTTTATTCAGCAGCGATTCCATAAGAAAATGGACGTTACAAGGTAAGTTTATTCAGACCAGTATAATTTGTCGCAATTTATCTAGTTTTCGACAAAGTATGTCAAATAAACACCAATAACATTACTGCAATGGTTAAACTGTTAGCCATGTGGTAAACAACTGGTATTCACTTTTGGTTGCATAAAAGATTGTGAGTTGTTTAGCATCAAATGCACTTTAAGGCCTTGTAAAAGGCTAACAATGGTACAGCGCTAAAATCAGGCTTTTTCAAACACCACTGGCAACAAATAAAAAACACAAAAACATCACAAAACCACATCATATTTAAGTACACGGTTAACACGGTTTACCTGCTTGATAAGTCGATTAATGCACAAGTTATTCCTTTTGAATATATGTTTCCGAAGTTAAAAGTATGATAAAGTTGAAATTCACCAGAGGTAGATATAAAATAATTGAGAAGCAAGCCAGAACTCAACAAAACAGCCAGTTCAGAGTGCCAGGAGTCGTTTTGATTTCTCACAGGTAGAAACATGATATTGCAAACATCACAAACATTTTCTCTCAACGGAGCATTGGCAGACAACTGCAAAAATTATCAGATATATATAGATATAATAACTTTCATAGCAAACAAATCTACCTTGAAAACTAAATGAAGTCTTATGTATGAACATTTAAAAAAAATAGAAAAAATCAGGGGTTCAAAGTAGATATATATCATTTCAAGTTTTACTGCCATGTATATAAATAATAATAATATTAACACATTTCCATAGCTCTTTCATCTGACGGAAATTCGGATCAAAAGCGCTTAGCAAAAACAACAAAAACCGTAACAGTGGAAACAGTAAATTAAATACAGTAGATAAAAATAGAAAGTTTGCAGTGTTAAAAACAATTATAATGCTATGATGGGTTTGAAGAAAAAATGGTTGCCGGTATTCATTTAAATCGGTATTCATCTAAACATGGCAAGAATGCTTGCTCTAACATCAGAGAAATCTACCATATCAAACTAATTAAATCTGAGAAAATATACGACTGCATCAACCCAACAATGAAAATACAAACCTCTATTGAACATATCAGAGTACAAGTAGCATTGAAGACACCAACAGTATTGCTTCCCAGTGTAGCGGCTAGGATATTGCTTTTTTCATTCCAGGAAATCACTCCTTTGCTTTCACTGCAATCTTCAGGAAGAGCAAAAGTCCCAGTAACAGCAAAATTTTCATCTAAATACCTAAAAATACTTTTAACAATAGCATGTCACCAAAACACAACAACTTCAACACAAGCGCGACAAAGCACAGGAATCAATGCATCCTTGTAATAACACCTTTACTTACTGGGTAGTGTAAACAATAGTAGCAAATCATTTTCAGAATATTACTTTATCACGCAGGGCACTAGTTTTTGCATCCAATTTTAACTTGTCAATACCTCCTAGCTTATTTACTGTCATCTTCACAAATGAAAATACATACCTCTAACCTTTTTATAAACTTGATTAGAGCTTATTGGACAATTGAAACTATTGAACAAAACCAAAGAAACGACTTATTTTGTCTCCAACTCAAGTTGCTGGACGGAAATCTCATGGCAAATCAACTAATGTTGGTTGAAACATAGGATTGCAATAAGCAGATATAATGTAAGCTTGCCTGATTTCAATTTGCACAGTTTGATGCATTGCAACAAAATTGCAGTTTGGTGATATCGAAAAAATCCATTTCTTTTGGTTTTTCATTTGCGAAAGTGCTTCAAGAATTGCATGAGAATTGGCATGTTGGTATGGAAGGCCAGCCTAAAAGAATAGAGTCGTCGACATTGGTTTAGCTGCTGCAATATCGCAAAGCATACTTTTATCTGTTAACATACCAAGCTGTTTCCCAAATCAAACAAAATGTGAAAATTTAATCAAACAAAATTAAACAATGCATACAAAAAGTAAAAACTTGGACAAAATCAAGAAATCTGTTATACAAACGTCTTGTCTACAATGGCTTACTGAGTAGACTAGTTTTAATACTTACCAATCGCAAAACATTAAATGATTTCCTCAAAGCAGCAGATGTCAATTCATAACTAGTTTTCAATATGTTCTTCTGCTGCTGCTTTTCATCAACAACCTGTACAACATGACACATAAAGTGGACCAAACAATACAGAGCAAATAAATTTCGTGTTGACAATCTTGTCAAATTACAATCACATACTAGTGATACTTTAACAGCTACTTTTTTCAGCCCTAGAACATCACAAACTGGTAGTCTAAAAGGAAAACTACCAGAAGTCCATACTTGCAACAAATTCACTGATAAAGCGTTTATTGTTTGAACAGCATTTCACTTTCAGAGCTACTACTCAAATGCAATTTTTGCTTAAAGTACGGTATCAGGAGATGAAATGGTCTGAATCTGTATAGCTTAAAAAAGCTAGCACTACACTGATATCAAGTTTTATTTATTTCGCCATATCTACAAGCAAAAAAGCATTTGAAGTAAACAATAGGAAGTGTCTATTTTGCTGTTAACAGCAAATTACCAGTATACACTGATTGGCTAATTTTCTCAAAACCGGGCATGCATATTGATGCAAGCCAATTAACAGTCATATGTATACATGCCTTTGCTTTTTAGCCAATCAGTATTTCGCCATTAATGACAAAATAGACACTGTCTAAACAATGACAATGGCTAATACCAGCACGTACTTTTGTTTCTTCTTCTGGCCATTCCCACAACTGAACAATATCATAAAGTAGCTTTTCTGACATTATGTTGCAAACTTGCATCTACTTGCTGAAACATGCAAACATATTCGGCTTAACACCCAATTTTTAGATTCAAGTTACACTAGCCTAGTCTCAAGCTGCAAGTAATGAAATGAAATGTTGAGTGGTTTTACGGCGCTTTATAAATACTAAGGTCCTTTAGCGCCAGGACTAAATTTTGTCAAGAATTCACTGACGTATTTTTATTCTCTGTTTATTTCATCCTCCGCGCTACACTTAAATGCTGAGCGTTTAGCAAGCATAACAGCAGATGCCAGTTTTAAAGTCTTTGGTTTGACCCGACTGAGAATAGAACCCACTCTACCAGCTTCCTAAGCAAACGCTCTTAACCACTAGGCTCAAGCTGCGAGTAATGAAATGAAATGTTGTGTGGTTTTATGGCGCTTTATAATTACTGTGGTCCTTTAGCGCCAGGACTAAGTTTTGTCAAGAATTCACTGACGTATTTTTATTCTCTGTTCATTTCATCCTCCGCGCTACACTTAATTGCTGAGCGTTTAGCAAGTGTAACAGCAGATACCATTTTTAAAGTCTTTGGTTTGACCCGACTGAGAATAGAACCCACTCTACCAGCTTCCAAGGCGAACGCTCTAACCACTAGGCCATGGCGCTGCGAGTGCAAAGATCGGCATCACAAATTCACGAAGTCGCCGTTTGGTGTCCGAGGACGGTTCTTTAAGGTGTGTTCACCGATACGCGGCAAGCGGCAACGCGATTACCAAATTTTTTTGTTTATTTCATTTTGACGTTGAACTGGTGATGCGGCAACGCGATAAAAACCACGCGATATCAGGGAATTGTACCAGTACAATTTTTACCGCTTCATCGCTCGGTATAAAAAAAATGTTTGATGTAACCTTGACGACAAAAATGAGACAATGCGCGTGTGATTGCTACGAGTTACGACATCATTGAACAAATATTTTGCTAGAGCAGCCTAGCTAATTTTATTTCGCGTTAACGCAGGCCAGTATAATTTGTAATGGTAATCGCATTGACGCGTGCCGCGTATCGGTAAACACACCTTTAGTTTTGACGCCCGATTACGTAGGCTACTTTTTCGACATTGAAAGTGGTCGGATTTGCTTATTCTTTTGCTTTGAGAACAGGGGCGGATTAAGATATAGCGGGGCTCGGGGCAAATAAGAGTGCGGAGCTCCTAAATTATAAAAGGCGAAAACAACTAATATCCTTTTGGACCGGCCGGTTAGATCAGTGGTACTCAACCTTTTTTCTTTTGAGGCCCATTTTCACTGTCAAAAAAATACTCGGCCCACAAAACCTTTAACACAAATTTCAAGTATCATAAAATGTTTTTTTATTAATATACTACGACAATACTCTACTTTCTTCCTTACTCTTGTTTGTGTAAAAAAACAATTTAATTGCTTCTTTCATTACAATGAATCTGCTTCCGTTGAAGATCATTTCAATTTTGCAAAAAAAAAAACCTGCTTTTTGGCACTCGCTTACTTGTTGTCATCCCATCTGCTCCACTCTCTACCCACGTACTGTAACTACCAATCGCGGAAAAACCAACGTCTTTGACATCATAAAAGTAATATGAGCGTCATAGACATATTAAGAATTAAGACACTTTAACGTTAACCTAATAACATCGGAAATTATGAAATTTATATTTATAAAAACACATTTGCGAAAAAACTAATTATGTTGTATAAGTGGTTTGCACTCACTTGAGCCTAAGTTCATGATATCATAAATTTACTTTAGCAAATAAATTGCAAATTTCAGCCGTGCATTTTTCTTGGGACCTAATGTAGGCCCAATAAAAACTTCAGGCTCATTTCAAAAATCCTCGGGCCCACAAGTGGGCCTGAGGGCCCACGTTGAGAAACACTAGGTTAGATCAGTTGTTTGGACATTGCCATTGGTGCGGGAGGACTGGGGCTCAAATACCGGGTCGGTTAAATCGGACACAGTGTCGCCATGGCTGCGCGACGTTTTTACGGAGACGTGTTGCCAAGGCGCTAAGCCGAGGAGATGGATCCTGTCACTCGTTACACGCTTTGGCGTAATTACGCGAGTATAATGTGTAGCCTAATTAAAGTGTAGCGTAATTAAGTGTAGCGACTTGATGAGCCCCAGGCTCTTTCGCATGCATGAATAAACTCTGACCTCTGAATAATGAAGATTTGATTTGATATTAAATTTTAATAATATCAAAATTAGTTGAAAATTTTATAAAGTGTATCCAACTCGATCTGGTTTAAGTCGCGATCAAAAAGATATTAGCCTAATATTAACAACGAATTTTTGTTTTGATTATCATTAATTTAGATCAAAGAGGTTGAGTCTTATTTGTTATTTTGATCTATTAAAACGAGTAAAATGTTTTCATTTTGTTTAAAATTTACTTTGAAATTAGTTTTAAAAGATACCGGTAGAACTTATAATAAAATTTTCACACTGTTTCATGGTTTCACTAAAGGGGCAAATGTAAACAACACAGAAAATAGATTAAACAACACTTTGAGTGCAACACAAAAAAAAAAGCAACTGCTCGTTTACATTAGGAAAGAACTGGATTATTTTCTTACACTTGCTTTCAACTTATTTGGATTTTGTCTCTCTGTCCTTTTTTCTTTCACGTTTTTGATTTTCATTTACGAATTCTTCCAGTCATGAGCACTTTTATACATGAAACATTCTGCAGCGGTCACAGAAACTCAACTATCGTTATAATCTCGTGAAATAAATTCTGAGTATTGCTATAAGTATAAGTACCGGTAAGTTTCTGCAATTACAAAAATTCGACTAATTTTGGTCAAAGTGCGAAGATCCGACACCCCCAATTTGGTCCCCCCTTTCCGCAGACAAATGCGCAACAACTTTCGTGGTGTAAAGATGATATGTGTATAAAGGACAACTGGAGGGCGTGATAACTTTTTTTTTTGCTCTTCGCTTGACTTTGGGCGGAAAATGGACGGCTTTAAATTGCGCCCCCCCCCCCCCCCCCTTCAAATTCCTGGACACGCCCCTGTACTAGTTATACACTTTATCACCTAACTTATAGCTTATAAAGTTTCAGCGACTCTTGAGTCTTGATGTACGGTAGCTTGTAATGAAATTGCTTACAAATTTATTTATCATTTTTGAAATGAAATATTATCTTGTTAATTTCCACAAACTTAGATTTCTCTGCAGTTTGCACGCTGCTAGATAAGGCCAGAAGTAATTAAGATTGTTTAAACGTTTGACAGTCGTTCGCAGCCCTTAATTTCAATGCTATTATACCAGTCTGTACTGTGACATTACAGTCAGTGGCGTACGCAGAATTATTCAATGGGAGGGGGTTTCAGTGACGTCACATTGTGTTGAAGTAAGGATACTACAATTACAGTAGTTCAGAGGCATGAAAGTGCATCGGATTGAAGTGTTTCTAGTCTTAATTATTACGCAATTGCAGTTACCCAGGATTAAGCTATATAACGCCATAACTAAGGAAACAACCAAGATATTTCATTCACACTTTTGCATGATGCTTTGCGTTTCATTTAAGGAGAGAAAAGTTTTCACAGAAACTCAAGCTGTCGAGTCGTGGTTAAAAATTTAGTGAAAAAATTTTAGTTGACCTCATTTTTGGGCCATACGAAGGTTAACTGACTAAAGAAGAACATCAGAATAAGGACTGCCCAATGACCACTTTGGTGGGCTAACTTCGGTTACCCTTGTATTAATTATAAAGAACAAATTAGGAAGCGCCCAGATTCCCAAGTTTGGTAAGGCTTTTGGTCAAGTCTATCTTGTCTATCTTGATCAAAAGCCTACCAAACTTGGGAATCTGGGCGCTCCCTAATTTGTTCTTTATATTCTCTCTAACAGCGCTTCCCTCTCGACGCTGCGCCCCAAGCCACTGCGCCATCGAACAATCGTTGCAGGCTTGCACAAAATGGCGTTTATAAACCCACGCTTTCTCAGAAAAAAGCAAGGTTCTGCTGGGTACATTACATAAAAACGCCCCCTGGATACGCCCCTGTAGTGGGAAATTAGAAAATTGGGGGTGTCGGATCTTCGCACTTTGACCAAAATTAGTCGAATTTTTGTAATTGCAGAAACTTACCGGTACTTATACTTATAGCAATACTCAGAATTTATTTCACGAGATTATAACGATAGTTGAGTTTCTGTGACCGCTGCAGAATGTTTCATGTATAAAAGTGCTCATGACTGGAAGAATTCGTGAATGAAAATCAAAAACGTGAAAGAAAAAAGGACAGAGAGACAAAATCCAAATAAGTTGAAAGCAAGTGTAAGAAAATAATCCAGTTCTTTCCTAATGTAAACGAGCAGTTGCTTTTTTTTTTGTGTTGCACTCAAAGTGTTGTTTAATCTATTTTCTGTGTTGTTTACATTTGCCCCTTTAATGAAACCATGAAACAGTTTGAAAATTTTATTATAAGTTCTACCGGTATCTTTTAAAACTAATTTCAAAGTAAATTTTAAACAAAATGAAAACATTTTACTCGTTTTAATAGATCAAAATAACAAATAAGACTCAACCTCTTTGATCTAAATTAATGATAATCAAAACAAAAATTCGTTGTTAATATTAGGCTAATATCTTTTTGATCGCGACTTAAACCAGATCGAGTTGGATACACTTTATAAAATTTTCAACTAATTTTGATATTATTAAAATTTAATATCAAATCAAATCTTCATTATTCAGAGGTCAGAGTTTATTCATGCATGCGAAAGAGCCTGGGGCTCATCAAGTCGCTACACTTAATTACGCTACACTTTAATTAGGCTACACATTATACTCGCGTAATTACGCCAAAGCGTGTAACGAGTGACAGGATCCATCTCCTCGGCTTAGCGCCTTGGCAACACGTCTCCGTAAAAACGTCGCGCAGCCATGGCGACACTGTGTCCGATTTAACCGACCCGGTATTTGAGCCCCAGTCCTCCCGCACCAATGGCAATCTGTCCCTTTAATCCTGAGCGTCAAGCAAGGAAGCTGTGAATAGCCTACCAATTTTATAGTCATTGGTTTGACCCGACTTGGAATCAAACCTAAGTCTACAGCTCCCGAGGCGGACGCTCTTACCACTCGGCCATCCGAGCTGTTTGTATAGTTTGTTGGCAGAGATGGGCATTTATCGCGATAATTTATCGGCGATAATTTATTACCGATTATCGTTATCGCTCAAAATGGTTTTGATTTACCGATTACCAATATCGCTTTTGTAATATATTTTGTTATCGCCGATAAATTATCGCGATAAACGATTCTTTATGCACACGGTGTTCAAACTTCAAAGTTAGTGAGTTGGAGCCCTAGCAAAAATACTCCATTAAATCTTGTTGCAATTTAAAAAAAATATCTCTTTGTTTTGTTAAATGCCACGACAGAGCCCGTAAACTGCTCTCTTTTCTTGAAAAATGTAGAAAAACATTTTCGCAATTTGACGTACAAAAAAAAACTTCGCCAAACACATTAAAAATTTACCGCAACATTTATCGGAAAAATTTATCGGCGATGGTTTATCGATTACCGATATCGCTTGAAGAAATTGAGATTTGTCGATTATCGGTATCGCCCAGGGCTATTTTGAAATTATCGATTATCGTCATCGCTTTAGTACAAAAAGGTTTATCGTGCCCATCACTTGTTTGTTGGTAATGTTGGTTATAAGGCTGTAAATTTATTTCAATCCAATAGTTCATAGCGCTAAAAATTAGAAAAAGCGCGCCAGTTTGCTCATTGCTTGATCCAGCTCTGTTTGAGAAGAGTTATCCATGACTAATCAGGTGTTCTTGAAGTAAAAAGAAAGAAAAAAACAGCTAGTTATTTGGCTTCCCGCCCTTGTTTCTATAATATGCAGCATAACCATTTAAAAGGCAAGTACCGTAGGCCCTGCTTGAATTTCTGATTAAATTACTGGAAATGTTGAACATATAGATTTGTTCGTACGCATGGGGGCAACTAATCAAAACTCAATGGCCTCAAGCTTCCCCCAATAAGCCTGCAAGTCGTTACCGCAGACCTGAGTTTATTTGGATTTGGACCTTCAGCGGTGGTCGGTCCTTCGCTACGTTGGAATCACTACAAAAAGCAAGCCTCTGACAGGAATCTCCTCATAACAAAAAACTTAACAGTCATGTAAAACAAACGTTTGATAGAATTTTATAAACAACGGGCATGACTATTGGTCCTGACGAGAGACGACTCTGCTTAAGCATCATTTTCTTTGTTTAGAAACGCTGGTTCCAAAGCAAAATTTCACGTAACAATAGCCTACAAACGAAAACGAAGCCATAAAGAAGGTAAGCCAATAGCGACAGAAAATATTGTACACATAACAGATAACGTACGTAAGCGTGGTACTTCATCAGAATAAAAGAGAAGCTAACCATAAAAAACAAGCATTGCTAATCGACTTAAAATGAAGTAGCCTATTGTAGGTCTGCAGTAGCTTACCGGTAGGCCTGCAAACAATTAAAGATCACATTTTAAACCACAAGTCTTGAGTTTGGTCTATACGAACACCGGCCAAAACCATTAAAAGACGTCAGTGCTTATCTATAACAATTTAACCATACGTTGAAAATTTGACCTATAGTTCGGTCTCGCGTGATGAGCCTGAGCTAACGAAGCTACTTTATACCAAAACGCCAGCACAGTCTGTTTCAGTCAGCTTTGTTTTGCATAAAATTGCCGAGTTTTCCGAAAAAATATGTTTTTGATGTACGGCCGCCATCTTTGTGACTATAGGACCCGCACAAGAAAATGTGTTTAAACGCAATAAATCATATCAAAAAAATACATAAACGAAGAAAATCTGAAATAACAATCTCATCTCTACATTCGCATTAGTTGCTAAGGTCCACGTCAAATCAACAAAAGCTCATGCATTTTAAGATAATTCACAACTCAGTTCGCTGCGAAGTACATTAACAGATCAAGAACAAATGAATATGCCGAAAATGCTTTTCGAAAACTTAGCAGTGAAAAGTCAGAACATAACGGCAATGTGTTAATGTTTTAATACAAAATTTTTTCAAGACTTTTCTTCTTTATCTTCAATCTTCTCCGTTTCTTTTAATTTATCCTCCTTGTCCGTAGCCGGATCTGGAGCAGAAATCGTATCTAACTCCTTTTCTTCAGTTAGTTGTGCTGCTTCTTCGATCTTCGGCAGTGGATTAAATTTATTGACGGATGCGGATCCTTTGTTAAACCTCATTGTTCCTTGGAGTTCCTGATCTATATCAAAGGAAGGGATCAAGTAGCCTAATATTTTGGTGGTGGGCCTACAATAGCCTATTTTTACGACCAAGTATGGGATTGAGCGCTTTGCACAGGTTCTATAGAACCGTCTCTCAGAATTTATTAGATTGTCGAACCGGACAGCATTGCTGTAGCTGTGACATTAGTTGAAAAGAAATGAGTATAAATGTAACTTTAATAGAATTGACTGACGAAAAATTTGAATCGCACCACGGTTTTCGAATATACTTTATTCTTAGACATGATATGATAAAAAACAGAAACACAAACAGCCGAATAGCAGGACAGAAAAGTAAAGAACAAAAGCTAGACGAGTCCAAGGTTGTATACAACTGCATAAAAAGACATTTTTTCGTAGTCAAAAGGCTCTATTAGTTAATTATTTTTGTTTATTACTTAATCACATATTTACCCTCCTTTCATGACAGATTCAGTTGGCAAAGTGTGCAATTCTCCAGGATAGTCATCTAGGTTATTGAACAGGTGACTGTAGCAATAACGAGAGCATTTTTTACGCATCTTCTATGTAGCAGTTATAAAAGATGACGCAGTTGTTTTTGATTTTCTTTGTTTTTGAAGCAGTTGTTTTTGTTTTTGACGCAGTTGTTTTTGTGTTTGACGCAGTTGTTTTTGTTTTTGACGCAGTTGTTTTTGTTTTTGACGCAGTGCGCTTACCTAATGGTGATCGAGGAGTCCGCCTTCCTAGAGATCGAACTGAATGACGCGATGATAAAGAAGAGACGCTTCGTCTTCCCGAACTAAGTCGACCTGTTGAAAGAATCGTGAAAGCGATTGCCGACTTCTGCATTTGAAAAGGTTTTGAATTATGTGAATATTGTAGTAACGACTTATGGTGTTACACACAATAGCAATGAGTTGAAGGCCAAATTACGTTTTGCAGCAAGTTTTACTGACAACAAGACAGAACAAATATTCCAGCTTACGAATCGGTATTTCCAGGTTCAAAACTTAGCTAAAACAAACATATGCCGAAAGAAAGGTTTAGCGAAGAAGAAATGAGTTGCTAAGCAATACACGGAAAACTTATGACAAGCGGTGACAAAAACATAAATAGTGAGATAGTTTCAAATTACCTTAGTTACCGGTATCAACCACCCCAGGGCCGGCGCTAAGGGGAGGCCAGGCCCCCCCCCAATCGACATGCTTGGAAAATCCAATTAACGGGCTTCCTCTTTTGAAGACAGCGGCTTTTGTACTTAATTTCAAATTTTGGCCCCTCCTGATAAACGCTTGGCCCTCCTAAGTCGACTGCTCTGGCGCCAGCTCTGAACTATTCTGTCCACATGTCCAGTGTACGTGGTTCCAAAGACCCACGGGCTTTCTGCACCGTAATTAATTTTTGACGTCATAATCACTTGTTTTAATTATATCACAAGCGCGTGAGCTTTTGGAATCAATGAAACTGGAAATATGGACAGGGTAGTCTAAATGTTGCAAACTTTTATAGACAGTAGAAACTTTTCATTCATTACTTCCTGATCGTTTTTGTGATCTTGTTGAAAGAGCGCGAGATGGAGGAAGGGAGGTCGGGATCACGACAGGAGCTTTCATTTCTTGTTCCTGTTGTTGTAATGTTTCTTCCTCATTGCTCATTGCAGTTTTTATCATGTCAAGAACCAACGTTTTTTCTGTAAAAAGTGCAAGTTTTTTTTGGTGTAGTAGAACTGTCATGTCCATAAACAAAAACAAACTCAAATGAAATCAGGGGTAAAGCCAGTAGGGAGTTCTGGAACCCCTTTTTTGACGTACAATTTTTTTTTCAGAGATAGATCACCAAAGGCGAGGGAAACGGGACCTCTCATTGTCGAAATTCGGCCCTGGCCCCCTAAATTTTTTTTTGTCCGCCTCGCCTCTGCATAAAAAACAAAACTACTGATGAGGGGTGGGAACACTTAATGTGGAACAGTTTCTCTACAATTGGATAAAATGTCGAAGCCAATGCCTCATAAATCAACCTCTAGTCACACAAGCAACCAAGATATTTGGTTTACCTTTATCACCAGCAGAAACTAGCCATTGCTGCACAGCTGGAACCGAATCAGTCTGAAGAATTTGGCAGAGCATTTCCAGCATTAATGTTTCTGTGTCCGGATACGAAGTGATGTGCTGGAACGAAACAATATTAGTCTAACGAAAAGCCAAAGTTTAAAAGTTATTTAGTTGCTACAGCAATAATCTACACCAAACTTTGGTGCGTTTTTTACAGATTACAGCTTCGTTACAACTATCATTTCCACAGTACAATTTTGCGGGTTTTAGGCGCGTTTCTTAGATCTATAATTTGTGCATCATTCATGACATCAAAAAATTGATTATGATGCTGAAACCAGAACCAAGTCCACAAAACTTGGACATGTGGACGACAGGGTAATTGCAGGCAAGTTATTTTGTCTATTCAATCTTACTGCGTAGCCATCATATGGACTCATCATGTGGGTCGCACTTCGGATGCTTTGACGTGAAACCGCTCTGGAAGGAGGAGGAATAATTCTGCCAGTTTCCTCTGTTAAAGAAAAACGCCTTCAATAATATAAACATTAGCATTTTTAGTATTTTGATGTATATTTATCCTCCTATCACGAGAAAGCGATCAATGCGCTTTACGAGCTCGTTTAGGAGTTGCCAACCACCTGTCTACCTCACCAAGATGGGTGAATCTCGCTAAGTGCCTTTCCCAACGGCACAACAAGTAAACTAGCCGGCTTGTTCTCCGCACTGTCCCTTTGATGCTGAGCGTCAAGCAAGGAAGCTGTGAATAGCCTACCAATTTTATAGTCATTGGTTTGACCCGACTCGTAATCAAACCCAAGTCTACAGCTCCCGAGGCGGACGCTCTTACCACTCGGCCATCTGAGCTGGAATAGAACCAATCAATATAAACTAATAGGAATTGAATGGATTGGCAAAGTGGAGATATTGCTACTAGTGTAGGAAGTTTGGGATCGATTCTCGCGGAGGTCCAATCACCCACTGTCGCCACCGCTGCGAAGCTCTTGCGTTGCCAAGGCGCTAAATCGCGAAGATGGACCCGCCACTCGTATCACGTTTCGGCGTAAAACCGCGAGTGTAATGAAGATTTTAAACATTTCTGCAGCAGTGCGCTTTTTCAAAGGTAAAGATGTTTTTGCTAAAAAAGAGTTTAATAAGAGATCAATTCGCTAGTAAAAGAGTTTATTCGAGTGAAGCTTAGCTAAGTTGTTCAGTCGAGGCAATGAAACATAGACCTATGATAGCTTTGTAGAAGCAAACGATCAGTAAGTCATGGCAAAGGCACCAGTCAGTATTTACAACATAATTGTGCTGCAGGAAGGCGCTTAAACACCAAATCGTTATTACACTCGCACCAGCGAGCCGTTGGCGACTGTGTCTGATTTGACCGGTCCGGGAATGGAACCCCAGACCCTACGCGCCGATAGCGGTGTCTGTAACCATTGCGCTAACCGGTAGTGCCGAGATAGCGCTAATCATGAAAATATGCAAAGATCGTTACAACACCTCACCAGAGTATTTTGTTTTCCGGGCCGGAGTAGCAGGAGCGCTGGCTGGTATAGGCACGACGACCGGTTCTTCTGCTATTAATCCAGCTTTAGCACATAGTTCTCGTAATTCGCTTCTCCATGTGTCGGTTATGGGAACTGTAAAACAATACAAATTATGAGGAATCTTTGTACAGTTTTTATTGCAACGACGTAAAAAATCTTTATTGTACTCTCGATAGTACGCCGAAGCGTGTAACGAGTGGCGGGATCCATCCCCGAGACTTAGCGCCTGGACAACACAGCTCCGAAGAAACGTCGCAGCGGTGGCGAGCATCCGATTTCGACCTGCTCGGGAATCGAACCTGGACCTCTAGCGTCGATTGTGATGTCTTTAACCACTCCAGCAGACGGCTGTTTCAACTTGACGTTTTCTGTGTACAATCAATAACAAACAGGAGCGTACGCAAAAGGGGGGAGGGACGTAGAAAATTCGTCCCAAAAAGGCAATTTTTTAGGAGAAACTGCGAGCGATAACCGATTTTAATGTATTGAAAGAGGCCTGAGGACTTTTATGCGGGGCGCATGGAAGCCCTCTACTGCCCCACTAGCAGCAAACTATTCTTACTTAATCCAATTCTTGGCACGGCCTTTTCTTTGAACGGATAGTTTTGCAATCCGGTTATGGTGTTGATTGGAAAAGATGTGCTGTTAATTCCAAGCGCCGAGGACGATATGTAGTTCTTGATGAATGCTTCTCGTTCTCTGCGAAACAAGAATGGAAATTATCAAAAATAATAAGCCGGTTGGAGTAATGGTTAAAGTGGTTAACCATCGCCGTCGGTGCGGGAGGTCATGGGTTCGATTTCTGGGCCGGTCAAATCGGACACAGTCGCCAACGGCTCGCATCACTACGACGAGCTAAGTTGTCCAGGTTCTAAGCCGCGGAGACGAGCCCCACCACTCGTTACACGTTTCAGCGTATTACCACGAATATAACGAAGATTTGATTTGATAAGCAACAAAAAGTGCTCACTAAAACTGAAAACATAAGCACACGTGCACAAAACCTACGACGTCACTAACCTGGTGGATGGTTGGTTGATGCTAATTAGAGGTAATGGGAAGAAACCTTCGTCATGTACTGCGCAGATTGGAATTCCGTTTAAACCTGCAAAAGTTGACATAGATTCTGTTGTTTAGAGTGCGATTACCATTTTGCTGTAACCAATAAGTTTTAAGGAGGATATGTTTGCGTCTCTTGGTTAAAAAGATGGTAAATGCTGAAAGTAAAAAAGTGCTTGATACACATGTACGTTCTCAGTGGTGGTGTAGCCTAAAAGGGAACAATGAGACACAGCCCCTCCCCCTTTTCGAAGTATGAAGACCTGTTTTACATATCGATCACTAAGGACGAATTAAAACGAGGCTCCCATTGTCTAAATCCGACCCAGCCCTCCCTTCTCTAAACCTCGCGCTGTCTACGCTCTGCCTTGCACTCTAGAGCTAATCAACAAAAAATGGATTAAGAAAAAAATCTAGAAACTGTTTCGCGCGATCATCTTCTTCATTAAGGCTCAAAGAAGGAGATTCGTGCTGAACGGTGTGTAGGGTTGAGTATTTGCAACAAATATCAAACACGTCGAGTTTTTCGTGTCTAACCTTCAATGTGTCGTACTCTGGACGGGTGCGGGTTGTGTCGGGAAAAGAAGGATGCTTGGCTGTAAGCTCCGAATCGTGATCCAATTCGCGAATCTGTTCTTGATCCTGTTGGGAAAAAATCAACTAACTTCAGTATCAGATTTATAGACCTGTTGGCGTATTGGAAAAATATCGCTATAGGCGCGGTAGATCTTTGGTTTGATTACCGAGCCGGTTAAATCGAACAGTGTTACAACGGCTCGCCACCGCTGCGATGTTTCTTCGGAGCTGTGTTGTCCAGGCGCTAAGCCGAGGAGATGGACCCCGCCACTCGTTACACGCTTCGGCGTAATACCGCGAGTAGACCTATAATGAAGACTTGATACTTACGGGCTGAAATTCCTGCTTGGGTGGGAAGGTTAAGATTGGACTCCAGGGGGGGAACAGCTGGAGGGGGGACATCACTAATCAGCTTCTTCGGTCGCTTCACTCTCACGCTCCCTTTCCGTGATGACGTTTCAAAAACATCCCCCAGTGCTCCTCTTACCACCAGGGGTTTGTTGTCAGGTTTGAAAACGTTGAAACTAAACACAAATATTTAATTTTGGTGTTTGTTTACTTTTTTTCACGGCAGATGTTCTGCTTTCCCTACACTGCTGATGATGATGAAAAATGAATCTATGTTGTCGAAACGTTCAACGTGAATTACAGCGGCATTAAATTTTCTACTTAATTTACGGAAGGTTTTTAATCCATAGAGAAAGGACTCACGGTGTCTGGCGCCGAACAAGTTGTTATTGGAAGGTGTTGGGTCTATAAAAATCATTGACATTTTTGTTTATTCAATCACTTTGCTATATGAGTACATAATATAAGTAGTATTTTCATAACCTTACGTACCATTTCAAAAACGTTATATGAACTAATACCCTAAAATAATAGGCTGACGGCGCCAGGGCCGTTAGACCTTTTATTAGGACTTTTTAATCAAGAAAACAACAGCAGATCCAAGAGGTTTTCTAAGAGAGGAAGTAAAAATACTTATCTATCAGCATCGAAGTATCAATCCATTAATATGTATAGGGTAACTAAAAACTTAGGGGCAGGGGCTTGTTCCTCGTTACCCCTACGCCAAAGCCCCTATTCTAACAAAAAAATCAAATCTTCATTATACTCGCGGTATTAGGCCGATGCGTGTAACGAGTGACGCGGTCCATCTCCGCTGCTTAGTGCCTGGGCAACACAGCTCCACAAAACCATCGCAGCGGTGGCGAGTCGTTGGGGACACAGTGTTCGATTTGACTTGCTTGGGAATCGAAACCCAGACCTTACGCACCGATAGCGATGCGCTGAACAACTGAGCTGAATACAAAATATTACACCTGTACGTAGTGGCGGTATCGTTTCGCAACGGTTTTATAGAACGATCTCACGGATTTTTTGTTAGACGATTGAACCGGCCAGCATTTCTGTTTATACTTTTGCCATTTCTTGAAACAGATCCGACTGAAAATTTAACTTTTGTAATGGAACCGGCTGACAAAAATTTAAATCCTACCACTACCAGTAGTAACTAAAGATTGGCGACATTGGTAAAGGTTTTAACTAATAAATAATTATCCTTAGGATTTAAATCTTTAATAGTTAAATCCAGGCGTTTTCTTTGAACAAAACGAATTACTGTAGCTGGGTATTGAAACTTAGTATAATGCCGATCTCAAATTACTTAGGCTCAACTTCTGACATTCTGACAAAAGCATTGTCAAATGACCTTTCTGACACCTTTTTGTCAAAAGCTTGTAAAGAATGCGGCGCCCTGCAGCGAACATCAATGAAAAATCGACACTTATGCGGGGAGGGATAGTAGGCATGTGACTGCTGTAAATTTATATCCAATAACTACGCAAGCACACTTCTTATTGAAAGGCTACTTTACAGTACTTGTCATATTTAAAGGCTTGTGTGAAATACGCCGGCCAGTAGTCGTAACGGTTCAAGACATTGGTAACGGTGCGTAAGGTCTGGGGTTAATTCCCAGGCCGGTCATACCGGACACAGTGTCGCCAACGGCTCTCCACCGCTGCGATGTTTCCTCGGAGCTGTGTTGCCCTTGCGATAAATCGCGTAGATGGCCCCCACACCCGCATTGGCGTAATGCTGCATGTATAATGAAGATTTAATTTTGATAATTAGGTCGGGCTATTTTGAAAGTATTGAATTGAAAATTGAACAGTAGCCTAATTGAGGGAGACTACGAAGTGAGCTTGCGCTCTTCGAGTCAGCAGCCACCTGGTATTTATGTCACATGCGATCGGCTCTAGCCGTAAATCGAACCCGTCACGTAGGATTTGCAACCTGCTTGCAAGACGGCTACGTCATATCGGTTACCGCCAATCGCGGTTGGTCACTTTGGGCAGCGCATGCTCCGAGAAACAGAGTAATGTTAATGAACATAGCTGTAATTTTTATCAATATCTCAATGGTAAATACCAACTTACCTTGAGCTTGGTCTTTGGGCACTGGCAATCATGATAAATAATTTAGAAAATCTAATTCTAATCAATGACGTCGAATACTCACGAGTCAAGCTCACTAAATATCAACTGAAGCATTACAAAATATTCTTAAGAGCTGCCCAGTAATGTCCATAAAACTAATATCATTATTAGTTGCCTATTTTTACCCTTATCACAAGAAATGACCGATGCCTTATCTATCACTCTAAGATAGGGGAATCCGGTAAAGTCCCTTTCCCAACGGTAACAACATAACTTAATCTTAAAATCTACCGTAGCTTTTACCATTTTACTGCCAAAAACTATTGGCATTGTTGCTAGTAAGCCAACTATCTGGCTATATATTTCAAGCACAGAATAAATGTTGTAGAATGATGAACTTCTCTGACACTGATGACTGGAAACAAACAAGGATTTTACTAAAATTTTAAAAGCGCTTTAGACTGAGAAGCTTGCTTGCACTCTTCGAGTCAGCAGTTTCCCGGAATATTTTCAAGTGCGATCGGCTCCAGCTGTGAATCGAACCCGTCAAGCAGGATTCAGCACAGGTGCGGTATGCTGCCGAAACTTGTTTTTTAAAATGGTAAATTCTATTGTAGTTCTTTTAGTTTTGTACTGCCTTGCTCACACTGCTGATGGTGACAACTGAATCTATGTTGTCAAAACGTGCAGTTTTGAGATTTACTGTGGCTCTATTTTTTCTCTTTGCCATTTTCGCCCCATATTTGTATTATTTCTAACAAGCTTTTTTACACTACAACTGATTTGATTAATAAACGTTTAGGCAAGAACCTTCGAACCTCAAGTAATGACAGAAAAAAACATTAATGGTTCAGATATTTTCTTTGAAAGTTTTCTTGTTGTATTAAGCTTTCTATTTGAATAATGTCTTGTAAAAACATTTTGATACATTCTATAGTTTTGTTATGACTTGCCTATTGTGCGCAAAAACACTACAATCACCAATATAAATATTAAATACGCAAGTTTTAATATACACCGCAGGCCTGGCCGTACTAACACTTTGGGGGGTCATGTTACTATACTAATAACGCTAATAACACTTTATAGGCCCGGGGTTACAGCCGTCCAGTTAATCCGGCCCTCTGCATACACCAAATCTAAACTTACAAATATCGCCAAAAATTTAGTAAAGAATCGCAAAAATATCTGCAATTGAAATTTGACATGTCCTGCCGCTGCAATTTGCCTGCTTTGACCAAACTAATGCAGTTGGCGAAACGTCAAAATAAACCAAAATTTTGGAACACAATAAACTTGGGACGAAGATGGCTTAAAAGAGGAAAAATAATTTCCTTAAAATAAAACTCAAAATTAGCATTGAAAAGTTTCGATTTTATGTTAATGGAAGGACAAAAACTACAGTATGATTGAATATTTTATTTTGATCATTTAACTATTCACGTTCTAAAAACATAAACCACGGGTTCAATTCTAAACTGGTAAATGTGAATTTCACCAGAAACTACAAGGGTTGTAGCCAGCGGTAACCTAAGGAGAGGAGGCAAATCTCAATGAATCATAGATTACAAAGACAGCTCAGATGGCCCGGTAATAAGAGCGTCCGCTTCTGGAGCTACAGACTCTGTAAAGATACAACAGACCAAGGCCAACTAACTGCCGCAGTTTTTGTGATTGATTCCGGCCTTATGCTAATGTTTACATCTGGCATTGGCCCCTTAAATTTTTCCGCTGTCTACGCTTCCACGTTATACCTGCCTTATTTATTCAAAAATTTGTCCAAGCACCGGCACACGCCAAGGTTTAACAAATTTAAGTCGGCTTGACCTATGTGGCCCAATCGGGCCTAAAACTTTGGGCCGAATGACTTTTTTTGAGCAATTCAATTAATGTATTGCAAAGTTCGTAAGGCGTGAAAATTACAACAAATGTAAAAACCGCGATATCGGTTTTTCACTATATTTTACAATAATAAATTAACGAATACATACAGTGCGTAAAAAGCACTAATTAGCTGCACAACATCGCTATTTTTGTGCTGCGTAGAAATTTTGACTTGTTATCCGAAAAAATTAAACTTCAAATCTACTGAAAAATATTACTATTATACTTTGTTATGCTACACTTGTTTCATATTACTACTTTCTGTTCAACATATTTTCCAAAACAGGAAACTGTTCAGAAATACAAAGAAAAGATTGTTGAAAAAAAAATATTCATTTAATTGTTAAATCTCTAGCCATGACAAAGACTCGACTAATGTTGTCTATAAACACTCAGCATTTAAACGAGATAAAAGAACAATCTCTGTTATCAAGCCGATCCGTGTATTGTTTCTAAAAAAACACAATACCTCAGTTGTCATGTCTACCGCTGCCAGCAGGGTTTCCCTCGCGTTTTTTAAGATATAGCCAGCAGTCTCTTTCTTCATACTCTGAACTAACTCCGACAACTTTTCTGATAATTAGCCTCACCACAACGCTTGTAATTTTACGAAACTCAAAATAACCTATTTCCTTAATTTCCGAATCAGTCAAACAGAGCATTTTGGTGGCAAGTTTTTTTGTAGCGCTTGAATATCTTGGCCTTGTCGGCGAAGTAACTCATAGCTTTTAGTAACGGAATTTATCCTTGCATTAGAGGTTTGCTACACTGAAACAGAAAGCAACTGCGTTAAATTTGCTTTAAAAAGCTAGTATTTTTCTGCACTGGATTATCTGACTCAAAAAGTTGAAGTTTAAACTTAATGCGGGTAAAAAGTGTTTTGTTGAGAAATTTAAACAAACTACTTGAGCTGTATGCGCTCTTCAACGCTTGAACAAGCGTTTTTTTGAGGATTACTTTTGATGATCTTCTCGAAATTTCAATTGTCTGCGAACAATGCAAATCTTTATCGCTGTAAAGCGCTCCAGCGTCTCTATAGCTATCTCAAAGCGAATCTTGAACTTCGTAAACCGGGTATTATTGTCGAAAAGCCAAATAAACAACACAAATAAATTAAGAAGTTTCTTGGCCGAGTGGTTGGTGCATTGGGCTCCGAAGCTGGCTTCGCGGGTTCGATGCTCAACTAGGTCATCTCCATGATGCATGTACTTCACTACCACAAAAATCCTAAGCTGCAATCAAGTGGCTTGAAATAAAATAAAAAAAAAAAAAAAAAAAAAAATTAAGAAGTTTCTTTCTGTCTGATCGTAAGACCGCTATAATGGATTGTTAGCGCAGTCAATTAGTTAAACAATTGGTGTTTTTGCTTTTCATCAACAGGGTCGTAACGGCTTTGTGAGTTCCGATACCAAAAACATGAATCATTCAACTAAGGCTCGCTTCCTAGTCGGTTTGTGAATAAATGTTTCAAAATCGTATTTAAAAAGATCAATGATATTAACGCATTCCGGAGGCTGTGGGGCTCAAGTGTCCCCCTTAATTTCAAATTAGGTATAATATATTATACCTAAATTTAACGGCTTTAGGGGGATCCGGAGATATGCTCCTCCGGAAAATTTTGGAAAATTTACATACTGCAATTTTAGTGCTTTTTTAACAAGTTTTAGGCAAATTTTTTGTAGATTTTTACTCCTAATTCAGATGCGCTTCACCGAATATGATCTATTTTCGATTTATGAGTGCTTAAAGGCATAAGGCTTGCTCTTATCGCAGAAGGTTCGAAATTATGGAAAAATTGTATTCATCAAAAACATTGTTGAAAATGACAAGTGGAGGAGATGCATCCCCCCACCCCCCTAGATCCGCCTCTGTACACTGAGCGTGCGACCACAGATGCGAAGCAACTGCATTGAGCGTGCGACCACAGATGCGAAGCAACTTTGCTATTGCAACTCCGCTTTTTATTATCATCAAAAAAGGTAATGGCATAGTGATACCGACTATTATGTTAAGTTTACTAAAGTGAGATCAAATAATCTGGACGAAACAAATCGAATATGGAATATCGAAATAAGTCGAAAAAAAAAGTAAAGACAAGGCCGTATTCGATACTCATTCACAAAAGTAAAGGTTCCAATGTATTCGATAAACAAGAAGTAAAAACTATCGCAATCGAATGTCGATTACAATCGATTTTTTTGCAACCCTGATTGTAACCACGTTTTTTTGTGGTTGTTAGGACATTGTGCAGAACTTGCCTGCTGTTAGTGAAAAAATTGTGTTATTTTCGTGTTTTCCATCTGTCATTTGCTTCAATATTTTATGGAGTATACATATTTTTTTCTATTCTCCGTACGCCATATAAATGAAATTACAAGCACATGAATAATTGATTGTTGAAGGCAGAACTGCAGCAGGTGCGTGCTATACACTCGTAGGTGTGTCAGACATAAAAAAAGGTTTCTCTCATGGTCAAGTCTATGATCAAGCATCAGAGAATATCAAGATCAAAAAACTAAGCAAAAAAATGCACTAATATAACTGAAATATCCATTTTCTAAAATGTCAGGAAAGCAAAACAAGCTATGACGTAGCAGCAGATCGTTCGCTCAATTTTCCCAAACTTTTTTCATGATTCTGATTAAGCTACGTTGATTTTAGCTTACTCAAGAGTATGATGGCGTTATTTGGAAGGTTAGAAGTTCAGAAACATCAGAAAAAAGTTAAAAATGTTTTTCTAAATCACAGAAGTAGCAGAGTTGAACGAAATTACAGCAAATTCATGAGTAGCTTGATTTACTCATTTTACTATAATGTTTCACTTACAAACATTGACCAACAGTTTGCGTTGAACCTAAATCCAAAGCAGAAGTAAAATAGTTGTCATTTCTGTGCCACAAGAAACATTGAGTTTCTTCTAAGATCGCAAACGAAGTTTCAAATTTAAAGACTCGATGCCCGTGGCGCAGAAAACCAAAAAATTCGTGGGAGGCAAAACGGACTTCCAGGGGGTCGATCCAACAAAGATCTTCGGCGCGATACACTGCCCCCTGCTGCCTCTCTTTTGGTTGAAGTAGGCATGTGAATCTCTAGATCAACAGGGGTACTTTAAATATTTGGGGGGTAGCATCCCCCTTTTGTCCCCTGCTCGAAGCAATAACAAAGTTCATCCAGATGAAAAACGTGGAATTCCCTTTCGACAAGCTCAAGTTTGTTATCATTCGTGGATACAATGGATACAGTTCGTAAACAAACAAACAAACAACCCTCAAAAAACAAGGTTTATCGTTGAAAACACGGAGCAAAATCTTTGAGCCAGGGGCGTATCTGAGATCAGGTTATTAGGGGTAGGAGGGCTTGCGTGATTTTATGGCCCCTTTCACTGCATGAGCATCTCAACTTAGACCTATAATGTCACGCAAACAGCACTTACTAGCTGTTACAGACGTATTAGGGACTTAGGGGGGGCTCCTATTTGATCTACCCCTGTTTTTACCCCAATATATTGTCACCGTATGAAGTATGACAATAATTTCATTTTAGGGGATGTTCAGTACAAGCGAAATACTTTTATCATTTTGTTTAGATAATAAGTAACGATGTTCTACGAAATAAACAATTAATATTTTCAAGACTGAAATGCAGAACCGCAAGCCATGGAACTGGGCATGGTCGAAAAATATCCAGATGATGCACTTTTAGCGGTAGGATTCAGCCGGTTCTGTAGAACCGTCTTCCGAAATTTTATTAGATCAGCGAACCGGCCAGCATAGCTGTTTATACTTGTACCGTTAGTTGAAATAGAACCGGCTGACATAAAAGTTGAATTTCACTACCGGTACTGGTTAGATGTTTTTTAATCTTAGTATTTCGGGATTGTACTCCTGGAGTGTGTTGTCCTTCGAGTGTACGAGACAACGGGACAAATTTTTATAACAATCTACCAGATCATTTTTGAATTTTCATCAAGAACCATTTGAATTCAGAGGGAAGAGGGGTACACAAAAGTTTGTCTTGCAGTTTTGCGAGTTTAAAAGAATCAAAGGACTGATGTATGGATGAGGATATAGTAAAAATTTAGGCAGAGGCTTACTCGTTCTGATTTTTGCAATGCGGATTGTCAGCAGGATAAAATGGGGCCATATACCTGCGGCTTGTACAACCGACATAAAAGTCATTTATTAAAGCGTGCAGGGCTAAAGTCAAAACTTCGCGGTTCACTTACAAAACTTGCCAAAAGACTCAAATTGACTTTTTTAACAAAACTATCGAGTTTAAACTTCGCTGAATCTTTTTTTTTTATACAACTTGGAATATTTTTTATAGAATTATTCGTCTATTGTCAACAAAGTACACGATCAAGCCATATGTGATGAAGGTACGTAGACCGACACTTTTCGTATTTTATTACTTAGTATGCTGAGGACATTTTTCAACACAAATCATGCTCTGTGGTAAAACTTCGTGCTTGCATTGTACGTATTCACCCATAGTGTTTTCTGCAACCAAGTATGACTTCCCTGAACCATGGGTCACAAAAACTAAGTTCGAAACCGGTGTAAGAGTGCAAAATGCGAGGTTTTAATTTGCGAAAAGGCGTGCTCTCTCTCCCCTGAAAGCTACTCAGTCCACGATCCTGATCAAAATCACGAGCCTGATTTCTATGCGCCGAAAATCAATCTTATATGTCTTTCGTGGAGAAAATTATTGCGTCACAGTGTCGCCAACGGCTCGCCACCGCTCCGCTGCGATGTTTCTTCGGAGCTTTGTTACCCAGGCGCCAAGCCGCGGATATGGACCCCATTATATGCTTCGGCGTAATACCGCGAGTGTAATGAAGATTTGATTTCGAAACTATTGCATTGTACCGCAGCCTAAGCTTCATTTTTTTTTTCAGAAATTTCTTGTTACTCTGTTGGACGATCAATAGCCGACATGTTGCCTCCTATTAAGCACTCGGCAGCCAATGAGGTAAAGTACCATTGGTAATGGTCATTGACTCGCTGCCCCAAGTATAACTAGATGAACAACATGCCGTTAAGTTATTAGCCTAGAACTTAACTTAGAGTCAAAGTCGGCAGTGCGACCGAGTGGTTTGGAGCACGCTTTTACGACGAACATGATCGCAAGGTCGATCGTTCAACTCCCACCTAAGCCTCGTTGCTGCGCTCTTGGATAAGATGCTTTACGTAATTAACCCTGCTTGGTGGAATTTAACAAGCAGCAAATTAAAGAAGTCGGAAACAAAACTCAACCAGAAAACTCGGAAACAAAAGCACCTCCCACGGGAGTTTGGATTCGTCTTATGTACAGCGCTTCCATCGCTATCTCGTGAAAGGAGGATAAACATGAAGTCCTAACGAGAGTTCGGATTCGTCCTATGCACAGCGCTTCCATCGCTATCTCGTGAAAGGAGGATAAACAAGAAGTCCTAATCAACTCACAGTTTCAAAAATTTTGCAGAGTTTAGACGAGAAACATTTAACTTTGCTTGAATCTCCCAAGGATGTTTTAATCAATGGAAACAACGCATGCTTGACCTTGAACACAAGTTACGCTGGCACAGGTAAACTAGTCGATGCACTAATAAGCTTATCTTCGCGTAGCCTCCAGAACCAAGAAGTTACCTTGGGTGTGAAAATTGGTAAAACTGAGTGGATTCATGTTATTTTTACAAATGCGAACCAGGGGCGAAGCCAGTAAATAATTTAGGGGGGGCAGGGCTACATTTAGACAATGGGCACCCCGTTGTCATTCGCCCTTAGTGATAGATTTCTAATAAAAGGGTATTTATACGTCACCAAGGAGTAGCAGTGAGTCTCACACTTGGCTATGCCGTTCACATGGGCTACCATATGTTATGTTTAGCGTAACATTCCTGGCCTTTCTAATTTGTGAGCTGCAAGGGTTGGGGCTCTCTCTTTAAAATCTATTTGTGCGTATTAAAAAAAATTAAATCTTCATTATACGCCAAAGCGCGTAACGAGTGGTGGGTTCATATCCACGGTTTAGCGCCTGGTCAACACAGCTCTGAAGAAACGTTGCATCGGTGGCGAGCCGTTGGTAACACTACGCCGATTTGACCGGCCCGGGAATCGAACCCCAGACCTCCCGCACCGAGAACGTGCACGCTTAACAACTGAGCTAACGGCCGGTTTATGCATTTTAATACTTTCACATTTCTATCCGTACAAAACCGCAAAAAAAACATTTTTTTTATTCCCAGCCCCCGGAAAAAATTTCTGGAGCAAACCCCGACGACTCAAAACCAGGGGGTAGCCAGTAAAAAAGTAGGGGAGCAGGGCCGGATTAGGACAATGAAAGGCCCCGTTTTCATTGTCCTTAGTGATGGATCTCTAAAAAAAATTTCATCCGTCAAGAGGGGGATTCCTCCTGACTACGCTACTGCTCATAATTGTACGTTTTGGAAAAAGGGGCGACAGAAGCAAATAATAACTGAGGCCGCTTTCGAATTATATTGACCTGAAAATTCAACAGTAATTGAGGGAGACTGCGAAGTGAGCTTGCGCTCTTCGAGTCAGCAGCCACCCAGTATATATGTCAAATACGATCAGCTCCAGCCGTGAATCGAACCCGTCACGTAGGATCTGTAACCAGCACTGTACTGCTAGGCCATGTCGCTGACAAAATAAGCTTGAAGCATAAGAAAAAACGAGCAATTAAAAAGAATAAGCGTATAACATGGAATCAATTTTTGGAATGCTATGACAAAGTTTGCTATAAAATTTTAGAATGGGAAACGAAACCGACCTTGCCGGTAGAGAATTATTCGCTGTGCCCAATTGTTAATGAAGTATCACAAGAAGATGGATTAAACCATGCAAGCAAATATCAAACATCCGATTCCACCAAAGAAGCAGTGTTGGAAACGGCCAAAACTGAGCTGTTCTCAAAAACTGATGGATTCGCTACAGAATCCGAAGACCAGGTAAAATTACTGAGTTGGTTCGGCTATTTTTGTCATTTCAAGTAAAAATAGGTGTTTAATTGTTGAATTCTAATCATAAGCCATTACTACGCCACTGAAAATTGTTTTTTCTGTTGCTGTTTACATCACGCGGTGAAGATAATAACAATAAAAAACAAACAAAAGTTACTTCAAATTACATTGAACAAAAAGTTCAACCAATTGGGAGAGACTGCGAAGTGAGCTTTCGCTCTTCAAGTCAGAGTTTAATGTAGTTTTTATCCAGCGTTTAGTTTTTATAGCAGCCTTACAACCTGCGGAGGGTTCTACCAGGCCAAGTAAGCAAAAACTGGAGTGGTCTAAGCACATTTTAATACAACGTACTAATACAGGTACTGATCTGTTGACACAGAGGTAGACATCGCTATAGGCGTGGGAAACCTTGGGTTCAATTCCCAGGACGGTCAAATCGGCCTCTGTCGCCAACGGCTCGCCATTGCTGCGATGTTTCTGTGTTGCCCAGGCGCTAAGTCGCGGAGATGGGCCCCGCCACTCGTTACATGCTTCGGCGAAATACCGCGAGTATAATGAAGATTTGAATTTTTTTGAACTTAAATAGATTCGAACAGAGAATGAAACATCAGACGTTTGCTCGGACAAGTCATTTGGAGAAAAATCTACAAGTTCTCGACTCGATATTCAGGATTTGCTTTCAAATTACAAGGAACTGGATACTCTAAACTTGGCTCGAAAAGTGAAGGAGGTGCTGGTAGCAAACAACATAGGTAAGTAACAAGAAAATCTTCATTACACTCGCGGTATTACAGCAAAGCGAGCAACGAATGGCGAGCCCATCTCTGCGGTTTAGCGCCTGGACAACACACATCCGAAGAAACAACTCAGCAGTGTCGAGCCGTTGGCGACACCGAGTCAGCTTTGACCCGCCCGGTAATCGAACCCTAGACCTCCCGCACCGATAGCGCCGTCTTTAACCAATAAGTTTCCCTACCTAAATCAAACTACATTCCAAAACTCCCATAAAGTGAAAAGGGGAGTAGTTTGGATATGCTTTCTACGTCCTCGTTTTGGTGGGTCTAATCGCAGTCGCAACACGAGCGACTTCTTTCAACTGTTCGACGGAGTCGCAGAACGTATCTCACTGTTTGATAAATTTTATACTTGAATCCACTTTTCCAGTAATAGAAGACGTCAAGCTTGTTCCATGCTAAGCCCTCTTTTAGTTATGTACCAATAAAGTGGCAGTAAAACACTTAATGCAAGGAAATCTTTTTAAACTGAAAGCCCGGATAAACTGACAAGTTGATGCTGACAAAACCAAACACATGAAACTTTCAAGATGAATTTCAATTTCACGGATGTGAGATTTTCTTCAAATTAAGCGAAGTCTGTCATATGCTTAGCTGTAGTTGCGCAGTCATTTTCGCGCTCTTTCACTTGAATAATTAATAAACTCATCGGTTATAGCTTCAGGTTCGCTCAGTGCAAGGATTATTTTTCAATTTTATGTTTGCGTTTACGAGCAAATGCAACAAAGCTTGGTGTAAACTAACAATCATTGTATAAACAACAATTATAACGAAAACATCTCTTAAATGTGAACCGATTGACTAAAGAATGAAACGCAGAAGTTCAATTACTAATAAATTAGCCAAGACAAATTGAAACATACTCAAAAAAGACACGTTTTGTTAAAATACAGTAGCCATTGTCAATCTTAATCATTGACATTGGTTACTGTTTCTAACCGAAACGTCTCTTTTTTGAGTACGGGTATGTTTCAATTTCTCTTATATCTATTCTTATTTGCAATTGAATTTCAAAAAACTCCATCAACCAAGCTCGGAAGAAGCGCTTAAGTTTCTAAACCTCATTTATGGTGAAAAGTTACCCCAAAAAAAAAATGTATGTACAAGACCGCTTGGTAGCTTGTAGCAAGGGCGCAGCTAGGTGTTTCGTTTGTTTGTTTGTTTGATTTCGGTTTACGTACCGGTACATTCAATTCTCGTTGGTATTGCATGAAGTTGTACGTCATAACTCATAGTCGCCACGATTTTCTTGGAGTGGAGAGGGCAATTTTTCTACATCCGCCCATGGAGTGCTATTCTCAAGGCAATGCGAGAAAAATTAAACGCTTGAGAGCAGTTGAAGTTTTCAAAGGTTGGATTTGAACCCACAAGCTTCTGGCTGAAACGGGCACCTGCAGTGGCGTTGCCACTGACGTATGAAGATCGTTTTTCAGAGACCGAATACTACTGTATATAGGGGCGAATGAAACGGTGGCCTTTCACTGTCTAAATGCAGCCCTGACCCCCGCTAAATTTTTCCATGGCTACTTGCTTGAGGACCTGACAGTTTTCTCTTTAATATTTACTTTTCGAGTACTGGGCGTACAATGGTGCGACCTATAAATTTCAAGTTATTTTCTTGCTTCCAGCGTTTAGTTTTTACAGCAGCCTTGTATAGAATTCCTTTGACAGTGTTATTAAATGACGTGTAGTCATAAACGTGGAACATCTTGAATAATTTAGTGAAGGCGCAATGCTTATGTTTGAAATTGTACAGTTGGTTTCTGCTCACTTTCGTAAGCCACCGTCAGTAGTTTCCAACTTCAGTCGGGCTGCTTCGTTTATGACGCAAAAGTGGGATTCAGCCGGTTCTATAGAACCGCCTCTCAGAATTTTATTAGATCAGCGAACTTGCCAGCATTGCTATTCTTACTTGTACCATTAGTTGAAACAGAATCAGCTAACAAAAAGTTTGAACCCCATCACTGCTATGATGTACTTTTTTTTGTACCGCGTTAGAAGGGCGGGAAACAGAATTTCCACACGGAGGGGGGTGGGGGCAAAAAATCAAAAACATGCTTATCCTGCAGTATGGTGCATCAGTAGTGAAATATGAACCTACTAAAATGTGGGCCTACTACCAGGGCGTAACCGATGAAAAATTTAGGAAGGGGCCGAGTCGGATTTAGACAATGAGAGGGGCCTGTTTTCATTCGTTCTCAGCGATCGATCTCCAGAAAAAATTTTCATACGTTTAGAGGGAGGATGGCGCGGCCTCGGCAGCCTCTTATGGATACCCCACTGCCTACAATGTAAAGTTTAAGAAGGGCTCGGGTACCTCATCCCCCTGTTGAACTGCCAAAGCGTATTAATACGTCTTCATGTATCTACTAATGCTATGACGGTGCTGAAATAAAAGACATTACCACGTTTTGAACGTACAGGGCAACGAATCTTCGGGCAAGCAGTTCTAGGTTTGACGCAAGGATCAGTAAGCGACCTGCTGTCGCATCCAAAGTCGTGGCAGACTCTGAGTTTGAAAGGTCGAGAGCCTTTTGTTCGAATGCAAATGTGGTTGGAAAATCCTGACAATGTAAAACTCATACAAAACTTAAAGTCTGAAAAAAACGCAGATAATACTGGTAAGTGGATTTAACCAGAGTGTTATGTGCTACAATTTTGTGCTAAGTAGAAGCTACATTACTTATTCTTGCTTCAATTTGCTTGTTAGCATCATTTGCAAGGCTTGCAGTTAAAATTTCAAAAAATCAAATCTTCGTTATACTGGCGGTATTACGCTTAAACGTATAACGAGTGGTGGGATCTTCTCCACGACGAAGCAACACCGCTCGGAAGAAATATCGTAGCAGTGGCGGCACTGTGTCCAATTTGACAGGCCTGAGAATCGAACCCAGAACCTTCCGCATCGTTAGTGGTGTCCTTTACCACTACGTCAATAGGAAAACTAACTTCATTTTTAAAAATTTTTATCCATAAAACTTTTAATGAAATGTCTAAATCCGATTTCTGCGAAAAAGTATCTATAGCAAACCAAAGATCATTTATCGGCGCTGATTGGCTGTTGCCGGGGTCAATCAGCGCTTTGGTTTTGCTGCGTAGTTCTTACGACGATTGTATTTGCAATTTTTTATCGTGGAATCGACTGCTTTTATGATTAATGTTGGTTTCTTTCAGGACTGGGTTCTTCTTTCACGAGACCCAAACGACTTTCAACCAAAAAGAAATGCAGAGTCGTTTTATCTATGGATGAAAAAACAACTCTTTTAAAAGCTTACTCCAACGAGCCATATCCCAGCCAAGCCACAGTGCAGGAATTGTCAAACAAACTGGGTAAAAATCCATCTACCATCGTCAACTGGTTTCACAATTACAGGTAAAATAAACATTTGAGGTTATTTTTAAATTATTGAGAATGTCTGTGAAAAAGATGTTATCGCGTTAGGCTTCAAGAATTGCTCTGCCATAACTTATTTGTGTAGCTTTGAAAAAAGTTGTTTGTCCCAGAAGCTTTTCGTGACGCACTCGTCAGTGGGTAATCGCGTCAAAGTGAGAACGAGAAGCAAGATCTGGTGTTATGAATAGCACATTCGGACGCCTGCGAAGCGGTGGTACATTGGCCAATTGAATGCGAGAAAAATACGCGGTTCTGATTGGACGACACCTACGAACCTAAATTTTAATCAAACAGTTCAAGAGTACTGATGAGCTCATTCTGGTTGCGTAGATTAAATCGCCGTACAGCTTCTTTAAAAGCTATTCTTAAGGTCTGTACCGCCTACCAATTATCTAAATTATCGAAATGGAAATTCAACAGTAAATGAGGAAGATCGTGCGGTGAGCTTGCGCTCTTCGAGTCAGCAACCACTCGAAGAAAATGTGCATCTTTACACAAATACCACAACTTAGGTGACAAGCCAACAGGCGCCGTGGTTAAAGATATCGCTATCGGCGCAGGAGGTGTGGAGTTCGACTTTCGGGCCAGACAAATTGCACACGGTGTCGCCGACAGCTCGCCACCGCTGCGATGTTTTTGTGTGGTCCAGGCGTTAAGTCGCGGAGGTGGTCCACGCACTCGTGACACGCTTCAGGGTAATAGTGCGAGTATAATGAAGATTTGATTCTATTTTTTTTTTTATACATTTTAGGTCTCGAGTCAAACGTGGGTTTTTTGGAAGTTCTGACTCCCTAACTTCAAAACAAAGTCAGGAGACCAAAAAGAGCAAAAACAAAACAAAGATCAGCAATGAAGAAAAGCATAATGTAACAATTGATACACCTATTCAAGCCTGTGAAATTAATCCAAATAAACACGAGGAAAATAAAGCAGAAAATGCAAAACCTCCTCAAGAGAATGAAGTAATTAAAAACAAGGACAACGGAATGCTCCTTACAGCTACAGTTTTAGTGGGTGCTTCCCCTAAACCAGTTTCTCCGCTTTGGACTTTTCGTGTTTCAGAGAACAACTCATTAGCGACACCTAACGGCAACTTAAAAACGTTGATATTTAATGTATGCAGCACTACAAGAACAGACGATTTGCCTAATCACTGCCGAGCGTCGCAGGAAAACATGGCGGGGGAGCAATAGATTAAAATAGCTGATTAAGTTAATTATTACCTAGCTGTTATATGCTGCGTCTATGAAATAACGATATCGGCAATCTTAGAAAATGTGTGTCTTTAGCGCACGTTATTTACAAAAATACTCGCGGTATTACGCCGCAGCATGTAAGCTAACGAGTGGCGGGGTCCATCTCCGCGGCTTAACGCCTGGACAACACAGCTCCGAAGAAACATCGCAACGGTGGCATCACTCATTCCGAGATGACCGACGCTGGAATCAAAGCCAGCTGCGCCGATAGGAATGTCTAGAACTACTCCACGAACTGATCGGTGGCGGCTTACGTTATTTTTCAAATTTACTTCACACAAAGCTTACAAACTTTACAAATTAGTTCTATCAATCACTGAATTCAACGTATGCTCCTTTAGGTAAAACAACACATAAAACAAGCTAATTTTTTGAAAAGTAATATTAGAAAGCAGGTGTCGGTTGCTAAGCTAGGTCTAATTTAAATGTATGTCACTGTGCATGTCGTATTGTACCACGATGTCATAATAACGCTTATAAAAACTTTGCCTCCCCTAACTTTAAACGCCATATTGGAATTTAAGTTATATTCGAAAAATATTTGCGTTTTTTACTGTAACCAGTGGTTAAAGTAACGAAATTTGCTGTATGAGTTGATTATATCATTATCAATTTGTTTAAATAAATCTTTTAATAAAGAGAACTATATTAATAGCTTTGATATTGTAGAAAGACATCTTTTGACATTTCCGACAATTTTTTCGAGAGGTCTCCGACTCATATCTGTACAGCCCAATTCATTCAATTAGGTGAAGACTTTGTTTATCAAGGCTTTAAAATAAAACTTACAACTAATGAAATAAGCAAGGATGTGCAGAAACAAGTCAACGGCACCTGAATAAATGGTCCTAAACGTCAGGACCGGATAGGAGGTTATGAGAGCGATAGGTCCGCTGAAAACGTTAAAACCGCGTTTGGAAAAAAAAATGGAGCCCCGAGAACTTAGCCCAGTCCCTCCCCAAAGGTTTAATACCGCCATGTTAAACGCACGAGCCGACAGACAACAGTTTAATTCCAGGGATAGTCTCATCTGCTCTAGTTGAAAACGACCTGATTCAATACATGTGCAACTATGCTGAAATTTCAATGCGAAGTACAACTGACAGACAAGTTATTTTAAGTCCGTTACTAAAAGACTCATTTAAAAAAATACTTTTCCAACATTTCTGGAATACAATAAATATTGGACGAAAATAGCTTAAGGAAGAAATAAATCCACAGTAATTGTAAAAACTAAATGCTTCGACAACATAAATTCAGCTGTCATCATCAGCAGTGTAAGCAAGGCAATGCAAAATTGACAGTTTTCTTGCACTGCTGATGATGACAACTGAATCTATGTTGTCGAAACATTTTTGACTTTGACAGCATCCATATTTTCAAATCTTAGTTTATTCACAAACTTAATAATTAAATTAAATAGATTTTGCACGAAGCAAAACAAATAGGTAAAAAATCACAGTGATGCAATATGTAAGTAAGAAGTGCACTAACAAGTAACAAAAAAATAAATCTAAATCAAAAGCTACATAATTTTAAACTGCAAAGCGTAAGTCATAGCATCGGAATCTGCTTCTGGTTTAACCAGAATTCCCAGCACTTTTTCGCCCGGTCCGGGAAAGTAGGTCCACTCGTAGTTGCAATCGGAAGTAGTGACATTCGTCACAGGTTGATTTCCGTCCACCACAGCCATCACTTCCGAATAGGGGGCACTTGACCACAAGCCATCAGATTCTTGATACTTGGCGAGAAACAGCTTGACCGTGCTTTCTCGATTTCTTTCAAGTTCCAATGATAAAGGCTCGAACAATTGACAAGCGCTGGAGCCCCAAACCCCGAATGCAATTGGAAATGCCAAAGTACAAGAACTTGGGGCAGATACAGAAACTAGAGAATACACCAAAGGAGACAACTGGCCGCTTTTGTCGTCGTGTGCGCAGGCGTACACCACAAGAGAGAAAGTTCCAGTTTGTAGAAACCGTATTCGAACTACAGCTGAACTAGGACCCGCTTTTTCAAGCAGAACATAGTTTTCTAAATTTTCAGAGTTGCCATTTATATTTTGCACTTTAGCTTTCAGCTGTAGTGGTCTAGATAACTCCAGATCCAACACAAAATCCTCTCCCCCGTCGTAGTTTCTTGTTGGTCCACCTATTTTGAAATTAAGATCATCGCACATCTTTTCCAAAGCAGATTGAGAATTTTTAAATTCAATTTTTTTGAGGCCGTACTTAAGTGACGTGATTCCAGCAGGGCCCCAAGTTCTTATTGGGCATTGAGGAAAAGATAAAACTTTGGGGTTTGTGGCTGAGGCAAACACAATTCCCACATAAACTGACGGTAAATTGCCGGATTGGTTAATTTTGGAAGCATAAATTTTTAAGCAACAAGGGGAATTCCCTATTTCATGAACCGGCGGTCGAACGGATACCGCTGTGGAGTTGCCAGTTGTCTCCACACTCGCGTAATCACTGAACTCATTATCTACATGAGAAGAAAATTCTACGACGACCGTGAGGGGTGTCGAATGGGAAAGAAACAGACAACACTCGCCATTATCGTCCGTTCGCAAAATTCCGGTTCTCCAATCGCATCTGTCTTGAGGATGACAAGATTTGAAGTCAAGAGACAATTCGTTGAAACCAGGTTGTAGCCGTCCAATGATTTTGTTTGGAATTCTGGGAAACTGAGCACTCTCTTGCTTTTGCTTCGTTGATGTTAACAGATAGTAACAAAACGGGGTAAAAGTTGTGGATGACGTATCACCCACATTCGAAAACAAGGCCAGAGCGTAGGTACCAGGCCGAGGTACACGGACGAAAAAGGTAACCTCAGTAAGCCCGTTGTGGTCGCTATGCGAGTGGACCACGCGGTCAGTCAAAGAGTTGGTGGGATAGGCCGAATCATACAAGTCATGGGTGAAGGCAATATTTTTATCTTTAGCAACGACACTTAGAACTACCGTAGCCTCTCCATTTTCATCGCACTCAATCCTTGCTCCTTTGTGAGACTTAGTGCGTGCGACCATTTGAGAATCGACCACGCTGAGACCATAACATGTGTTCACCACAGGAAAAGGAGGTAAGAAAGGGGTAGGGGGGGATGACGTAATTTTGGGGCAGTTAATTTGATAAAAGCATAGATTAGTGTAGACGTTTGGTTCGCCGAATTTTGAGGAAAGGGCGAAAATTTTGAAGATGTATTGTCCAGTTGAAGGTAAAAAGATTTCGAAAGTCTGAAAAAGGAAAAAGCAACGCTTAAGAAATGTCGCTAGAAAATTGCCGAAAGTCTTGATAAAAAATCACACAATTCATTGCCACAGCGATAATTATTGTTATTCCCTCTAATTCACCAACCTCACGCACGTAGCTACCTAGATTCTCATTTCATAACCAATCCAGCAGAAGCAAACAGCTACAGTACTATCGACTATGGTAGCTATACACCGCATATTCGCTTTATTTGTTTAGTTTACATGTCTACATGTTTAGCTTAAGTGGTTCTAGAGGTCGACGGGCTCTGCATCAATTAAAAAAAGTGATTTCGACATCAAAAACTTAATTATGATGCAGAAAGCCCGTGTACATTTGGAATCACTCAAAAATGGACATGTGGACAGGGTAATTGAGAAGTAACTAGGCAACTGAATTATTATGGAGTTAAGTTGTAAGCTTGGGCTAGGAACGGCTTATTGTGTACCGTAAGATTGCTTTCTACATCAAATTGAAACAATTAACGATAATTTACAGAAGCTTTTTTATTATCAAAATACACAGAAAGATTGTTCATCGCGTGTTATATGACACCTCGCGCATTCGCCGGTTTTTGTTACATAATAAACAGCGATATAACAAAGCATATCTTTGTAGAGTTTAAATACAAAAAGCAAAAAGTGGTACCTCCAAATCGACTTCGGTGTAATGGAAAACACTTCTTCGGAGCAGTTCTAAATCCTGGTTGCTTTCCTTGAACCGAGGTTTCAACTCGGCTTTGAACTGAGCGTCAGTTCTGGCGAACGGAGATATTTTGAGTTGAATTTTGACATAACCACTTCCATCCACTGCAATCAAGCCTTCTTTATGGGAGAAAAGACTAAGTTTGAGCTTGTAGAAGAGTGGCCATAATTTCACGCTTCTCTGAAACAAAATATACAAGTTTGCATTTGAATTTGTTTTGGCATATTGGTGTAGTGGTTAAAGACATTGCTGTCGGTGTGCAACGTCTGGGTCTTGATTCCCGGTCCGGTCAAATCGGACACAACGACGCCACCGCTGCGGTGTTTCTTCGGAGCTGTATTGTCCAGGCGCTAAGTCGCGGAGATAGATCTCGCCGCCCGTTACACGCTTTGGCGTTTTACCGCGAGTGTAATGAAGATTCGAATTGATTTTTGAAGTTGGCATTTTGCGCGGTTGTAGGCTATCCTAAGTTTTGATACAAACTTGGCAATAGTTAAGAGATTATAAAAGCAAATGTGCTTAAAGTTATTTCTTTTGAAGAAACGTATACCAACCCAAGAAAATCGACATAATAAGCGTGGCTTTTAGTGCTTCTAAGCTGTTTATTCGCATATTCATCCTCTTATCACCAGAAAGCGATCAAAGCGCTATAACGAGTTCGCTTAGGAGTTGCCGGCCATCTATCTACCACACCAAGACGGGGAAATTCCGCTAAGTGCCTTTCCCAACGGCACAATAAGTACACCTGCCTAGTTGTTATCGTTAAGTTGTTAAATAACGAGTTTGTTGAACCGATTTTATTATGATATCATCTTGTATCGACAAAGAGCATGGAGTCGTTATATGTGAGGTAAATTTAAAGAGCATTGTTTTAAAATGTAGAAATTAACAATAAATTCGTAGCTGTAGGCCTATTAAATGTAAAATCAACCTCATCAGAACTTAAGTTACTCACTTCAAAATCATTTTTAGTGTAAGGTGTTTCTAACAACTGCCAATCGACCTCGTCAGGAAAATGTGTGTTGATCAGTTGATCTGGATCAGTGAGAAAGTAATGCTCTTCATATTTGTATTCAGTCTTCCAACTTTCGCTCGTTTTCTCGTCGTCTTCTGTATTTCAATTAAAAAAAACAAGTCTTCATTATACTCGTGGTATTACACCGAAACGTGTAACGAGTGGCGGGGCCCATCTTCCCGGCTTAACGCCTGGGCAACACAGCTCCGAAGCAACATCGCAGCGGTGGCGAGTCGTTGGCGACACTGTGTCTGATTTGACCGGCCCGGGATCGAAGCCCAGACCTTTCGCGCCGATAACAATATCTTTTACTTTTACACCTAACCACTATGTCAACCAGTCGGTTTGTTTCAGTTGAAATAGCATCCAATGCAATATCAATTCAAACAGAAAACTATTCTCTCTTCTAATTCAAACAGAAAAATCATTTCAAATCAAAACTACAACAGAAAAAAACAAAATCGTGCACTGTTTCAAACGCTTAGCTCTGATCGGCTTAACGCATGTCTATTACTTTCAACTTTACAAAATCACAACTAAACGAAGTGAAAAAGACAGCAATTACACCTGAATAGCCACATATACAACACATCGTCGTATTTTAATATAATTTGAAAATAAACTGTTCAATATAATTTGAAAATAACCTCAGCTATTTATTTATTTATTTATTTTAAATTATTTATATATCTTCAAAACTCACAGCATATACCAAAGCCACTGCACAGAGTTTCACGAGAAAAGATTGCTAACTCAAACATCTCCGAAATTTTTTTTTGCAATTTAAAACATTGAAAAAAAACTTAAATACCAGTCACGTGTCTAGCTCCCCAGTTGTTGTCAATGAGGCGCCATTGTCCATCGATAAGAACAGCGTTCCAACTTCCTCGGAATGGATCATCACTTCCTCCAAACTTGTAATCCGGAAAATATCCAACTCCCTTTAGATATCCAGTGATTAGCTTTCCATGCAATTTGGCTGCTCTGCATTGCAAAACGTAAAATAATTATTTTTTTGTATAGTATTTAGTTGCGTAGGCCATTTTATTATTTACCCTCCTATCACCAGAAAGCGATTAATGCGCTGTAAGGAGCTCGCTTAGGAATTGCTGGTCACCGACTTACCATTCTAAAATAGGGGAATCCTGCTAAGTGCTCTTCCCAACGACACAACAAGTAAACTGCCGGCTTTTTCTCCACACTGTCCCTTTAATGCTGAGCGTCAAGTAGGGAAGCTGTGAATGCAAATTAGCACTTATACCAACGAATTCGTTTTTGCGGTTACAGTGCAAGATTTAGCAGACGCTTCTATTGTTTGGATAGCAACATTGGAAAATAATTTTTTAACCAGAGAAGTAATCCTAGAAGAAAAAATACAAGTTTTTGCAAGACTAAGTTAGCTTGGTGTCCGAAATTTTTAAATTTTTGAAGCTTAGGCCTATTGATAGGCCAGCAATTAGGACAACAACCCATCTGTATAAGACTAGGTATAAACGAGCACAATTCAGCCTACAATTTTCTTAATATCCACAGACAGGGGCGCAGCAGTGAAAAAAAATTTTGGGGAGCAAATAACACTGCACCCTAGGGTACAAATATCACCGTACTCCATAAAATCTTTTAAGCATTCTTCAGATTAGAGTTAGTCAAAAAAAGGAGGGAGGCACCGGGCACTGCCACCCTTTTGCGACTGGCCACCTGCATATGAACAGCTCAGATGGCCTAGTGGCAAAAGCATCTGCCTCTGGGTTTAAAAAAAAAACGCTCAGCATTAACGGGACAGTGTGGAGAAGCCGGCAAGTTTACTTGTGGTGCCGTTGAGAAAGGCACTAAGTGGGATTTCCCCATTTTAGAGTGGTTGACATATGGCCGGCAACTTCTAAGCGAGCTCGTAATAGCGCTTTGATCGCTTTCTCGAGATAGGAGGATAATATGCTACCAAATATGTATGCATAAAACATTCATATCAGTTCAAATTCTCCAACTACAGGGTGGTCGCTAGAAAAGCAGAAAATTTGTCAAACTGCTATTTATTTTTAGAAAGAATAACTTTTATTACCGGCCGGTTAGCTCAGTTGCTAAGCGCGCGCTATCGGTGCGGGAGGTTTGGGGTTTGAATCCCGGGCCGGTCAGATCGGCACAGTGTCGCCAACGTCTCACCACCGTTGCGACGTTTCTTTGGAGCTGTGTTATTCAGGCGCTAAGCCGCGTAGATGGGCCCCGCCACTCGTTACACGCTTCGGTGTAATACCGCGAGTATGATGAATATAATGAAGGTAGGTCAACGTAGTGACCTACAAATTTTCTGCTTTTCTAGCGACCACCCTGTATTTTACTAAATAACCTCAATGCAAAAATGCAGGGTTACGTATTTCGATTATTACGTGATACTGCCAATTGTTACGAGGATCAGGTGTTGACATTCGAAAAGAACGTCAAAGCTATTTATTTGCCCAGGTTATTTCAGGTCATTAACATTTTATTACCCGCATAATCGAACAAATAGACTGGCGTAGGTCTTCCTATCTTCTTTTATGGCGAGTAAAAAGCCCAACGGTGTGTCCTCTTGAACTTGCGATGGGAAATTTATTGAATTCAGATCCTGAGCAGTTATCCAATGAAACAAAATTCGAACCTAAACAAAATGTTCTGATAAGAATGAAAAAACCTTTCTTCTCAATCAAAAGCAACCGTTAGTGTTGGCGTGCGATTAACCAAAACCGAAGTCTGAACTCAAAAAGTACTTAATAACAAAGTGTGCGGGTTCATCTCCGCGGCTTAGCGCCTGGGCAATACAGCTCCGAAGAAACGTCGCAACGGAGGTGAGCCCTTGGCAACACTAAGTTTGATTTGACCGGCCCGGTAATCGAACTCCATTTTCCGTGCTGTCAGCGTTATTTGCAAGCCAGTGGTGTACTCATTCTGTTGGTAATTAAACGGTGTTTATTTTCAGAATACAATAAATATAACACTGAAAACAGCAGCTAAACTTGTCTGGCGAAAACGTACAGCAAAGAAAACTACTCGTTTTTTTTGAGGCTGACATAATATCAAATTAATAATATTCCGGAGAATTTAGTCTGCTCTAAACAAGAATTTTATCGAAAACTTGAAACGTCTTCTGGTTATTCCCTGGGTTATTTGCATTTCAAGATTTTATTGTGTTTTAAAATAATTGTTTACCAACTTTATTTCTTAGAACACATTACGTATATGGAATCCAGAAGATTATGTAAATAAAAAGAGACAAAAATACGTACAATAAAAACTAGGCCAAAGGTAAAATATAAACGCTTAAGTCAAGATCAGTTGATAAATTGCTAAAATTAATAACTGATAATATTATATTTTTACTGGTGGAGCCATAGCGTAAGTATGAAACAAAATAAAAAAAAAATCAAACCTTCAGTATATTCGCGGTACTACGACGAGGCGCGTAACGAGCAGCCCGATCCATCTCCGCGGCTTAGCGCCTGGACAACACAGCTCCGAAGAAACGTCGCAGCGGTGTCGAGCTGTAGGCGACACCGTGTCCAATTTGACCGACCCGGTATTTAAACCCCAAACCTCACGCACCGATAGCAATGTCTTAACGACTGAGCTAATATTTTATTTAATCACTAAAATGAAGAACTATACGAGAAACTTTAAAAAAAAAATTACGATAAGGTCGCTACGGTCTCTTCGGTTCGCAATTATGAGCCTGTTCAAAAACATCAGTGGTCAATTGATTAATTTCGGTACACTATCTCATAAATATATGGAAAGCTGGAAAGTGCTGATAAGACAGTTTGTATTTAATAAAGCTCTTCATAGCATATAAGCAATCAAAACAGAGCTTAAAAAGCGAGGTGTATCACGTAGACACCTGCAGCAGCTTTATGAAATTAAACAGAAAAAACAATAGGGAAAAGCGACAAAGTCCACATGTCCAGTTTAAGTGCGTAAAAATCCCACCGGCTTTGTGCCTACATCATAATTAAATTTCTGATGTCACAATCCAATATTGCGATATTATAAATTTGATCATGATGCAGAAAGCAGCGAAGATGGACCCCGTCACTAGTTACACGCATCGGCGAATACTGTGAGTACAGTATGATGAAGATTGATTTTTGATATTGAAGCTCGTGGGCTTCTGCCCACTTAAAATGGACATGTGCCAAGGTAATTATGGAACAAAATCACTGCCATGGTCAGTTTGGCATAAAAAGTACCTTTTCGAGATCAGACAATTGAGTGATGAGTAAATTATCCATGAGCGTTGCAAAGGTCACACTTTCACTGGTTATTTTCTCCATCTGCACGGCATATTTCTCCAAGTCACCAAACAGCTCAATGTTTTCTTCCCTGTAAAAACATTCAATTTGGATTCTCGGTTGTAAAAGAATTAATACGTAAAAAATCAAATCTTCATCATACTCGCAGTATTACACCGACCTTGTAACGAGTGGCGGGGCCCATTTCCGCGACTTAGCGCCTGGCAGCATAGAAATGTCGCAGCGTTGGCCAACTGTTGGCAACAGTGTTTGATTTGACCGGGCCGGTAATCAAGCCCATGACTTCTCTCTCCGATAGCGATGTCCTTCACCACTACGCCAACTGGCCGGTCAATTGTAAAACTGCTAGTAGGGAGCAAGTACAAATGGCTTAAAAATATTTGAAAAAATAGGAGCAATTTTATTACAAATATGACAGTCACGAAACAGCTAAAAACACCTGGGTAAATGTTCCGTCTCACTTCTGGTGTCATTGTCACCGCTGTAAGCCTATGCTGAGCTGGATCTTATGCTATGGTGCGAAAAAAGGAAACAGGTAGGAGAGTAGGAGCTTGAGTTCAGCCACGTGTTTTAAGAAACCATGTATAAAATTCGCTGTACCACATTTGCAAAAAACACAATGTACGAAACATTTACATAAAATTTAAATGAAATAAATCAAGAGTAATTGAAAAACCATAAAACCTATAAAAGAACAAAGTGTAAGACAAATATATGTCATATTATTCTAAGGTTGGCAGTAATGTAATGTGACATGAAAAATTTAAAAATTGGACAATAATATGAAAAGCAAATTTTAATAGATATTTACCGATATTTGAGTAGATAAAACAAACAAAGAAACCTTAAGGCCCTTTTAAAATGCGTGAAAATATAATTTCCGGGTACCAGAAGGCAATATTTGCCAATTGAGGTGACCGGACGCTGCAGTTACTTTTCTTTGACTTGGTCGCTATAAGATTGATTTCCAACAATACAAAACCAAATAGAGGGATGTTCAGGAAAATTAGGCTCAACCGACACAAAACATGTGAAAATGAAATGAATGGAAAAGAAAACAAAGCAAGGGCTACGTGATATCTTTAAAAGTCACCGACTGTTATGTTGTTTTTGTTTATTTGCTCTCGTGCGTCACAAACCATTCACAAAGCGACAAAACATACAACAACCAAAATCCCAACGGCACAAGTAAACTTGCCGGCTTGTTCTCCACACTGTCCCTTTAATGCTGAACATCAAAAGCGGGGAAGCTGTGAATATCAATTTTAAAGTCATTGGTTTGACCCAACTCGTAATGAAACCCGAATCTACAGCTCCAAAGGCGGACGCTCTCACCAGTTTACCACTCGACCGTCCAAGCTGTTAAAAGCAAATGAACGCCCGGGCTGTTATAGGGCAGTAGCATATTGCAATATTGCATGTGTCTAAACAACTGCACATGCACAAACACACAATGGATCTATTAATATACCGGTATAGTATTGAACTGAAAACTAAGCACCGAATAAACGCCCATGGGCGGACTAAAGGTTCGCCGACTACACGAAAACTGTGTCATTTCACTGCCGCCAATTGCAGCTATTAAGTATCACTCACTTGTATAATATTTCCTTCTTGGTTACCGGAATGGCAGGCTGAGGAGCCTCCTCGGAAGGAACAGGTTCCAATGAGGTATCTTGTGTTTCCTTTTCCACTGGTGGTTCACTCACAGTCTCTTCTGTAGGCAGGTTGGCCTAAAAAAACATAACTCAAAACTATACTGAAAAGTAGTTTATTTGCAGCGTAAAAAAAATCTTCATTATACTCGCGGTATTACGCCAAAGTGTGTGACGAGCGGCGGGAACCATTTCCGAAGGTTAGCGCCTGGACAACACAGCTCCGAAGAAACATCGCAGCATTGGCGAGCCATTGACGTTATATTTGACGGGATGATCATTGCAAGGTAACAATTATAATATAATTATTATTAACGTTACAGTAAAGTTTTTTTTCAAATTCTTGAACTGAAAATTCAACAGTAATCGAGGGAGATTGCAAAGCGAGCTTGAGCTGCAGCCGCAAATTGAACCCTACAATTGAGCTTGCTGTAAAATTACTAGACATTTTAACGAAAAAATACACAAAATACTTTTTCAGCAGCTGCAGCTTCTCTTCTTTGTTTTTGTTTCATTTCGCTTCGTTTTTTTAGTTTTTCTTTTAATGTTTGTTGCCTCATTTTTTTCTCGCTTTCTCTCTTTTCACTTGCTCTGAAAAGTCACAAAAAACAGTTGAGTTTAAAAGTACAAGAAATTTGTGTTGATAACAAACACAAAAACGAAACTACTCAAAAACAAAAAATGACACAGTCAAAGTTTTTCGGATTAGCAGGGGATATGCAATAGTCGAGGGGAGATGTACAAAAACCTTCAAAATTTAGTTTAGTATTCATTTTATTTAACTTTAAGCTCTATTTCATTTAAACTAATACCTCTTCTGTTGTTCAGCGTATTCTTCTAATTGTTTTTTCACTTGATCCTCGTATGCAACGGTAGGAACGTGAAAAGAGGCTTGGGCAGCGCCACGTTCCGGTTTTGCTAAAACATATCACTTACTGTAATTTCCTTTCATTCCTCTTTACCTCCGGGTCGCTATCGCTGCGATGTTTCTTCGGAGCTGTGATGCATAGCCGCTAAGCCGCGAAGATGGACCCCGCCACTCGTAACAAGCTTCGGCGTAATATCGCGAGTATAATGAAGAATTGATCTCATTGATCTTTTACAGTGGTGATACTATACCAGGCCTAGTGCTTAAGACAGAAACATCTTACATAACAAGGATTCTTAACCTGAGAAGACCAAACCCCAAGGGTCCACGAAGATGCTTGAAGGGGCCCGTATCATATTAATACTAATACGACTATTGGTCAGAGTTGGGAATCGATATTAAAAAAAGTAAAGAAATAATCGATATTCGATAGTTCACCAAAAAGTAAAGAAATAATCGATATTCGATAGTTCACCAAAAAGTAAAGAAATAATCGATTTTGATGGTAGTTTAAAAAAGTAAAGAACAAAGAATATTGTAATCGATATTCGATATTATACTGAGTGATTTTAGCTTTTTCGAAATACTGCAAACCTAGTGTTGACACTAAATGCACTTTTGCAAGCTAAGTTACTGGTACTCGCCAGAATCACAAATTTTGTCGGAATGGTAGTTTCTCAACTCTCTGGCAACTCTTCCATTTTGGCTTTGAAATTTGCTTTTGTCCATATTTAAGATTAAAAGAGAAATACGATAGTTTTGCTGGTAGGCCTACAGGTTTACGGAATGAATATATTATAGCGAACATTAGCGCCAAATAATTGAAATGACAAAAGCAATGATGCTGATAAAGCATTTTAAGCATACGGATGATTAAACATTTAAACCACAGCAGTGACATTTTGGCTTTTGATCAGAATCGAACATGATGGACCCGGATAGTGTTTTCTTTTAATTTAAATGCAACTTGGTACACTAAGTGATAAAATTTTTCGGGTCTTCGCCGCATGCCCTTATGAGTGCACTGCTTTTCTGGGCCATGTTCTTTTTAATCATTGCTTATAATTCCAGTAGTTTACCGGGCTTGCAAACCTTGCATGCTGTGTACAACATGTTTCTACTACACGAGTAACTTACTTACAGTTTGTCAATTTTGCATTTAATGTTGCACTAGTTTGGAACTGGGTTAGCGCTTTGCGCACAGTCTCTCAGCCCTCAACATTTATCAATATCAGCAACTATACGTTTGAGTATCTATCTGCTGATTGATGCGCTTACAAAAATTGACTAGGGAGTTCTAAGGCTTATGTGGAGATCGTTAAAATCTTTAGGAGGGTAAATAAGCTTGTGTTTATACAAGCAGAAACCAAGCGAGAAAAACATTTATTTAAATGAGGAGGGTGTACAGAATATGACGTTATATGCTATTTTGCTCTTTCACGCTGCTTTAATATTTTTAACACCAATTTTTGGACTTTGCTGCAAATGAAAAAGTCATGAGCCTTTCAGGCTGGCTCAAAGCTCATAGTGATACCAAAACCCTTGCACACCGCATACCTATCCCCAAGGACTAGAAGCCCCAAAAATATTTTGCTCCCCAAAATTGTTAGACTAACTTGTTTTTATACATTAAGCACTTGACTATAGGTGTCTATTATTAACAGTACACGCCGAGCGTGTGTGACTTTATTTTAGGTGATGTCTTAACGTTTTTGGAGGACTCCCCGTAACAACTTTTTTGTAGCCATCCTCCCACTCTCCGGACGTTCTGCAAGACCAGCTTCGGCGATTACTTTTTGCTCAACTTCAAGTAGTGAGTAGTTATAGAGCGCAGAACTCCCGGTACAATGACAGATCGAACAAAAACTGGAGTTTGTTATGTTTTTCAAGAAACCAAAATATAGCAGGCTACCAGCTGATCACTAATTCAATAGGCCATCAATAAAGCAGTAAAATTACCGGTACCTATATACCACTAAACTGCTAACTTTGCTTCCATAGCGCAATACAAGGTTTAGCTATCTACAGCCTAACCGATTGAGCGTTTAGTCGTACGCGCTAATCCTTTTCTGGAATTTGCTTACGGTCACGCAGCAGCTCAACGACAAGCACCGGACATTGCAGGCGGGTGCGACCATACCTGCAAAACGACTTTGTTCTAGCACCTCTGTTTATTTTTATTTTCAGTCGGGGTTTTGGCACGAAAAAATTATACCAGCAAAAAAGGAATGGCACACCGACAAGCATTTTAAATTTACTAAAGTAAGATAAAATAATCTGGACGGAAAAAATCGATTATCGAATATCGATTTAAGCCGAAAAAAAGTAAAGACAAAGGCCACATTCGATACTCGTTCAAAAAAGTAAAGGCTCTAATGCATTCGATGAACGAAAAGTAAACAATATCGATATCGAATATCGATTAAAATCGATTTTTCCCAACCCTGCTATTGGTCATTACTACGCGTATCGTGTTGCGCTAGCGACAACTAACAATACACAGCACAAAGGGTACTGACGTTTGTGTGGCTTACCACAACTTACACCCTGTGTATTTCGTTACACAAATACATTGCTCACAAGCGCCCAATTTTCGTGGGCATTAGACCCGCAGCTCAGTTCAGTTCTAGTTTCTGCATCGTAATCATATTTTTGATGTCATAATCACTTTTTTTAACTATGACATAAAAAGTTGATTATGACGCACAAACTAGAACCAAGAACCGCAGGCCAAAAGCCCATAAAAATTGGACATGTGGACCGGGAAGAAGTGACCATTTTGGTTGATTCAACAACGAACAACCTAACTTACCTGGAGGACGTTGAGACGTAGAAGACTGAAATTCGGTTGATGAGGTAGTTGTAGGAGCGGTCGCTGACTCATGAGTATTCTTTGGCTTTCCATCTTCCTGACGTGCATGAGGTGACGTTGCATCATCAGCGCTTGTTAATCCGTTATTAGTATCAGAAGATGGGTTTGCATTTGCAGGTTTAGCGGTTCCGTTTTTATTTGGTTTAGTGATTTCTGTGATCTTGACGTTTCGGTATAAGTCAGCCGTTTCATCCGGGATCAAAGAGGATTTAGCAAAATCTTCAAGAGTCTCATTCGCAGATGGAAAAATCCTTCTCTGTTGAAAATAGTGGTAACTTCTAACGAAGCTGAAGTGGCTAAAAACATCGCTATCGGCGAAGGAGGTCTTGGGTTCGATTCCCGGGCCAGTCAAATCGGAGACAGTCGCCAACGGCTCGCCACCGCTGCGACATTTGTGTGATGGTCAGGCGCAAAGCTGCGGTGATGGTATACCTGCCACTCGTTACATAGTTCGGTGTAATACCGCGAGTATGGTGAAGATTTAATTTAAACATTTCCCAAAGCTTTTCATACCGACCCTGCAGCTTCATACTTAAATAATCGGTGCAATTGTTGAATTATGATATCCAACCGGGAGGAGACAAGATAAGTCCGGGCGACACCACGATCATATCAATCCCGGCTGAATTTCGGAATGGTTCTACAGAATATTTGTTCTTATTCTATAGCCACCACTCTACTCCATCCCGAATCACTAATAACAAGCCAAGTACGTAGAGAATAAAATCAAAACCTAGAGCAGCATCGAACCCAGACCCTATGAGTAGCAGTCCAGCATACTAGTTATTACACCACGTTGCTGTTATAGTCACATCGATCAAGCTCTATCTTTTTCTGTAGAACCATTCCGAAAGTATGCAGCCCGGATTAATTTTTAGTCCAACATATTGTCAGATTCCCTTCAAGGTTTCCACGAAAAGACAAAAGCGTTTAATATTTAAGGTGAAAAAATAAAGCCACAGTAATTTTTAAAACTGAACGTTTCGACAACATAGATTCAGCTGTCATCATCAACAGTGCAAGCAAGGCAATACAGAACTTACACTGCTAATGATGACAGCTGAATCCGTGTCGTAGAAACGTCTAATTATTAGAATAACTTTGGGTTTATTTTTCCTCCTTAAGCTATATTTGTCCCACTTATTTATTGTAATTAGAAATTTATTATTTATCAGGGCACACATACCGGGTCGTATTGTCCATGCGTCCGTGATTGGTTTTGTAGAAGATCAGCTTTGCGATTGCCTGGTGGTTTCGGGGGAGGAAGCTAAACATTAAAAGCAAATTAATAAAGTAAAAACGCCGCAACAGTTTTCAAGAAGAGTAGCTTAAATAAAGAGGGAGAAAGAAGCTGAAAATCTGATGAGCTAAAAATGTCATAAGGTGTTATTTTCTAAGACCCTTCCTTCCCCCCCCCAAAAAAAAACAACAACTGTGAATCCGTGCCTGTTAATCCTCAGCACATGTGGGATCTTTGGATTTAAAAAAAATTGGATGCGTATCAAGGCGTGTCTAAAAGAGCAAACGAAGAATGACTAACTTTTTTTCCACTTTCGTTCCCAGCTATAAATCACTGGCAATGATTTTTGTAAAAAAAACAAAAAAAAACGTAGCTGCTCAAACTAGTACAATTACAAACCGCTTGTGATGACTTTTGCTGATTTAAATGGTTTGTACTTAAACTTCCATTTGAAGTGTGGAATTTAGCTTCGCCATTAGTGGAACTTGGAATGGAGTCGATGGGATGTTTCGACGGAGTCACCACCTGATCAACAAAAAACACGTAGTTTTACATTAAGCTCAGCTAACGTTGGTCTAACAGCTGACCGTGATCAAGTCTTAACACCGCAATCAGGCAGCAGGCATTTTTGGGGACATTAATATCGCATCTGCCCCACGCGACCTGGGCCCGTCCGCAGGACTCCTCACGTCTATGCTAGGGGAGCATGAAGAGTGTTCTCCCTTAAAAAAATTTTGCGCGCCAATTTGCCAGTGATCTCTTAAAAGCTCTTGCGAACCCGAGTTTTTGGAAGCATTAACAATCGTCGGAGAGAGATCTCCAAAAATATAAGGTCAATCCTGGAGAAGCTCTTTTCCATAACAGGCCTTCTGCAGCGTGTTGTGAATATACAATAAAGGCGGTATGTGGGGTAAAAAATATTTTTTGGGGGAGGCAATGCATCCTGCTGCCCCCCTCCCCCTAGAGGATGAGTCGGATGTGACCTCATTTTAGAACGTCACTAAAAAAGTCATCCTGTACAACTGTAGTCACAATTTCTAAACAATGCTGTTGATTCTACTCCAGATTTTAGTATACCGTATACCAGCCAGAGCCTACCAGCAGAACATCTCTAAAAAGTTCTTAAGCTGCATTTACCGACACGCGACAATCTTTTATCGCAACTTAATTATTTTACTGTTCAACGACCACGCGATACCTGCTACATTCACTAACATAGTAGGCCTACGGTATTTTTTGGCACGTTGCCGCTATTGCGTATCGGAGAACGCACCTTTACCCTTTTAGCGGCGTAGCGTTACTCAAGTGGTGGGCCTGTGGCCTATGCAAAGCTTAGTAAGGGAATAGGTTAATGCAACGTATTATTACTGAATTTTTAGCGAGAAAAATCATGTGGAAGACTATGCATTTGCACATTTTTGAGAATACTACTGCTCATACGTTTACAACTTTAGAAACCACCAAAACTTACCGTAGTACCAGTTGATGAACCGCATCCCATATTAACTAAAAGCTATAGCTGGAAAGTTAAAATTATAAACCTAAAACTAACGGTTTTCGTTCGCTCCATCGCTAAATATAAAAGCATAAAATATTCTGTTACAATACAGGTTTTTTAATCCCAACAACCTCTTGGGGTAAGAAAAGTAGAGTTCTATAGACTACTAGCTATCGCAGCAACTGCCTTCTGTTACTGTAATTGAAGATTTCGGAGCTTGAAGCCGCATCTTATAACAGGCGGTTATATCACGAGCACAAGGACCGCTAGGGGCGCTAGTGAGTAGAGTAGAGGTTAGGCCTAACCCTAACCCCGACTTAATTCAAACACGCCCCAGGATTTCGTCACTGAAAGCGGCTTGTCCTTTGTGTTTGTACTTACGAAACTTAAACCGCAAATACACCGAGCGCAGGCAAGTCGGTTTTTGAAATTGCGATTTTCGCATTGCCTGCAGGGCCGCGACCTGGAGGGTCGCGGGGAGCCGAGCAGCCCCTGAAAAAAATTTTGTCCCCCCTACAAAAAATTGGTTACTATAATGCATGATACCGGTATAGGCAATTTGGCCTCCCCTAACATATTTTTCGCCCCCCTAAGCATTTGCTTCTAGTTGCGGGCCTGATTGCCTGTCCAGCAGCAACCACAATAATTTAACCACTAAAAAAAGAAGCAGACAATTAAGATGCTTTTATGGGATCGGTTAGGCGAACTTAATGCAGTCGGGCACTTGGGCTAGGTTTTCCCGGCATTTTAAAATTCAGGCTGAGCTTATAGCAAGTTTACTGGGAATATAAGAAATTCTATGAAAATCTCTCGTCGAAAGTTACTGCAGCCTGGAGTTCTTGAATTTTTAAATATGTTTTTATGCTGCAGCGCACAAAAAAGTTGACTATCTATTACTTTTTTTGCAATTTATAGCCTATTACTGCTTTACTACTACTTGCCATAACTATACTTGCTCAAAAATATAGCCTACTGTATAACCTCTTAATTACAGCATATATATAAGCTGCTAATTATATCTGAATCTAGATCCTTGCTCAATGAGACATTAGGGTAAACTCAACGCCATGACGAGTTGACTCGTAAACAAAAGGGTAAAGCAAAGAAAAAACAACAATAACCAATTCTGTAACAATTGAGTTTCTACAACCTTTTCATTTAAGTTGTATTTACACAGTTATCGTAGCGTTTGCTCGAAACCACGATGCACTAAAATTATCGCGTAACATCTTTCGGCATCAAATGCGATGGGAAAAATACAACGGAAATGGTGAAGTATCAATCAGTCGAATTTATTAGACCTGCTGTTGTTGCAAATCCTAACTGGTAGCTGCTGAAAAGCCTAAAAATCCAATTTTGCTTTTTGTTACTTGTTGGTTTTAAAGCTGAACGCAGGGGCGTAGCTAGAAAAAAAATTATAGGGGGCCAAGGCTAGATTCAAACAATGAGAGGCTTCGTTTTTAATTTTTTTTCTAAAAATTTAAAAAGGTCCTTATGCGTCACAAAAGGGGTGCAATTCCCCGGTGCGTCCTCGGTTAAGCCACAGGCTGAGCGCGTCGCTTTTCTCGCTTTAATTCGACTTTTGAGCATACAAATTGTGATTTTGCTGCCGACCACTGAGAGCAACAAGAACTCAGTTTTCTTATACTTACTCCGCATCTCTTTCGCGATCTTTCTGCTTCTTTTTTATTAAGTTAAATTGACACAGCAGGCTTCGGGCAGTTTTATTGATTACGTTAGCAAGCAGAACGTGTTTGCTAACAAACAATGCCCATATAAAAAACGCCTTTTTCATATCTTGCTCATTACACAGAGAGTAAGATTTAAACAATTTAATTGCACAATTTATTTTGGCATGATGTCAAACAGAAGGCTGCATAAATTTAAATCACCCAGCTGTAACCGTGAGATTGCATTAAAGACAGTGGTGAGATCCAAATTTTTGTCAGCCGGTTCCATTAAATCAAACCAAACCTTCGTTGTACTCGCGTTTTTACGCCGAAGCGTGTAAAGGTAAAGGTACGGGACAGCGGGTGCAAGCACACATTGTTTAGGCCATTTTCAATTGTCGGCCCATTACAATTTTCAATCACGAATCACTGAACGCTGTTAAGGGACATAACATGACGAACAACACATACACAAAACCCTTCGCACTTCCGCTTGTGCCGAGCGCCTGGCGCGAAAGCTGCGAATACTATTTTTAAAGTCTTTAGTATGACCCGACTGGGAATAAAACCCCCAGTCTACCGGCTGCTAAGTCGACGCTCTTAACCGATACACCAAGCGCCGGTTATGGGATCCATCTCCGCGGCTTAGCGCCTGGGCAACACAGCTCCGAAGCAACATCGCAGCGGAGGCGAGTCGTTGGCGACATTGCGTCTGATTTGACCGACTTGGGATTAACCCCAGACCTCCCGCACCGATAGCAATGTCTAAAAAACCCTCAAGTAACGGTACTTAGTGATTAAGCGAACCCACTTACAAGAACAGACGTTCGAAATGTCAGTTCTTCAACTGTTCAAAACTGAAGCTTAACATTCTTAGACTGGGGTAACCGAGTTTCGCACGAAGTTAAATGTTTTTGCGAAAACGACAAGAATTACTTTTAAAGTGAGCACCGGTTTCAGGCGAGGCAGGCCAGCTTTCTGCCCAGTAGCACCACTCATCGTGAATAATTAATTTGAGTAATAGTAGCCTCGTAGTGTTTTTTTATTTCCCCACCTTCAACATGATAAAAAATATGATAAGATGAAGGAAATATAACAACGATACAAGAAAAAAAGGCAACAAAACGATTAACGTTATGGCTTGCAGGATTGCAGGTAGGAGAAGAGTAAAAAAAGCAAGAGTGGGCATGGTTGCAACACCCAGGAAGTCTTACGTACCTTTGAAGCCATGACTTACGCTACGAAATTGTAGTAACTATTCCAACGGAGTAGGTCTTGACATTTTAGTCAGCTGCATTGGTTTGTTCCAAACTCTTTATCGACACCTAGCGGCAGTATTATTTTTATCTTAAGCTAGTGATGATGCGTGCGTCTTGCTTTGCCGATGTTAATTTATCCTCAACCATTCGTTTAACTTAATAAGCGAGATTTATATACGAAACCTGAACTTAAAATCTGTGATAAGATAAGAGGATTGTCAACCTCGCTCGCCCCATCACCTGGCTCTTTTTTTCCCTAATCGATATGAAACAATAAATGATGCTTATATTTTTTCACTATCTTTCGCGCGACTGAAGTCGCATTTCATTTGAATTTAGTGCAATTCCAGCAAAGAGTTTTCTTCTACAGACTGAGTTTTACACTGATAAAGGACAAAACTTTCGCCAAAGTTATTTTTCACGTCAAACAACCTACGCGGAAGCGGTAGAATATAGCGCTTCTGCTCGCTTGTGAACCAACAGTGCACTAACAGCCTATTTAGTTGCATACTTATCCTCCTATCTCGGGAAAGCGATCAAAGAGCTGCAACAAGCTCGCTTACGAGTTGCCGGCCATCTGTCTACCACACCAAGATGGGGTAATCCCGCTAAGTGCCTTTCCCAACGACACAAGCAAATTTAACGTTTTGTTCTCCACACTGTCCTTTTAACGCTGAGCGTCAAGCTGCGAATACCAATTTTAAAGTCATCGGTTTGAATTGACTCCAGAGGCGGACGCTCTTACCACCCGGCCATCGGAGAAGTTCAAAGGCTTGGTAGTCTACACATCGTCTTTCAGCCAACAGTAGTTTATTTAAGGCATTATTGCGAATCAAATATTTTATCGCAGCACACGTACATGGTACAATCAACAAAGCATTCAGTGAGCTGTACGGCTAATGTAATAATTCGTTCACGATTTACAGTGAATGAATGATCAATTTCGTACGTTTCTGTAGCTACGTACCGTCCTTTGTTCATTAGGAGAAATTGCACTTATTGGTATGAAAGAAAAACATCTGTGACCCCGGACAGTTCATCATTTGCTACCAGTTTGCAAGTTAGTAGTTAAATTAAGCCATTTCGAACAAAAAGATCGGTATTCTTTGACATTAAAAACTATACTGATATTAATTCTGCGCAAAGAAGCTTTTACTTACAAGGCATTAAAGTAGCCGAGTCTAATGTACCCATTAGACACGACATTTCGCTACCGTAATTAAAAAAATCACGTTTCAACGAAAAAATCAAATGTTTAATAGTGACGTTGCAGGAAGTGACGGAAGCGATCAAAAATCTAAAAAGCAAAAATAAACTGAAGAAATTGCTACAAAGTGCATAGGTTGTTTGGTACAATCACATTACATACTGTATGTTGGTATAAAAATAAAAATGCTAACAGTAAATAAATTCGTTCTACAGAAATAGTTTATGAAGATGATACTACTTACTTTTCCCTAGTCACTAATTATGAAATTGAAAGATAATACAGCGCAAAGATTTTCCAAAAACAGACTGATATTTGAGGTAAATGCAATTATGCATAGTCAAACTTAACTACTGCACACACGGCACATTGACATATTATTGAAGACAGTGGGGATATTTTATTGCGAACATGATAGAAAAGAGTTTTGTGTGGTTTCCTAGAGACATTCAGAATATAAACGGTCAATTAAACCAGAGGCCAATGTTCTTTAATTGCTCTGCAGTGATTTTGCCTGAAATGCAGTAAATACAAAGCCTTTGCAAATAACGTAGTAACACTGCAAGAATACTTTTCAGCAAGCAAAACAAGGCACAACAAAAAAGAACATTGGCAAACCGTACAACATGGAGTTAATTAGCAATTTAATTATGAATATCACAGTCAAGAAACAGCTAAAACTCAGCTCACAGTAGGCTTTATAGCGTTGACAATGGCACCAGGAGTGAGCCGAAACGTCCGCCCAAGTGTTTTAGCTGCTACTTGGCTGTGATACTTATTATTAGAAAAGGCATGAATTCTTGCAGTTTATGTAAATCTGAAAAAGACTACATATTGTAAGTGTCACAGTACAGTTTGCACAGAATTTGAAAAGAATAGTAAAGTAAAAGAGATTTACTAGGCCTACGCTACCTGTATAAGTCACTTCATACATGCTTTTTAACTCACATAACTTTTTATCACATGAACAGCATCAATGTTAACGTCATAATGTGCATATAACCTTTGACCTCGCAGAAAAATCAACGATGTAACCGCCAAACCACAGAAAGGTTACTGAGCTAATCAAACCGACTGCGCATTCGCAATATCGATGCAAATGAAATCAGGCAAAAAGACAAAGACAAAATATTGATCTGTAGCACCTCAATTTGCGTGAAATTTGCGTGCAATTTGCATGAAACAATTAACTAAGTAAAATACAGAATATTTTGGCTGTTTGAATGAAGCAAGATGGTTCAACTGAGGCCTCACATAACAACAAAACTGAAGATGCAAAGGGCTTAAAAATCAAATCTTCATTATACTCGCGGTATTACGCCCAAGCGTGTAAAGAGTAGCGGGTGTATCTACGCGGCTTAGCGCCCGGGCAACACAGCTCCGAAGAAACGGTACAGCGACAGCGAGCCGTTGGCGACAGTGTGTTCGATTTGACCGGCGCGGGAATCGTACCGATGACTCCTCGCGCCGATAGCAATGTCTTTAACAAAACGCCAACCGACAAAGGATTGGATACAGTAATGGTAACAACAATTTTTGAAGTAAATTAAAAATACTAAGTAAGGAATCGATCGAAAATGAACGCAAATCACTCAACAAAAACATAAAACAGAATAGCAATTACTATCAAATAATCTGGAAAAAATACGACATATTTGCATTGAAATGTAAAAAAGCGTAACTAATTTTTTAAGTAAATTAAAATTTGAAGTAAGGAATCGATCGAAAATGAACGCAAATCACTCAACAAAAACATAATACAGAATAGCAATTACTATCACATAATCTGGAAAAAATATGACATATTTGCATTGAAATGTAAAAAAGCGTAAATTTTACAGCGAATCAAATTAAACTTCAACAAAGAAACATAAAAATTCCAGCGCAATTTAACGATTACGTCATGAAATAAACTATAGACTTTGAGCAGAGAAGCGTAATACAGTCACGAGCTACTATAAGCTTATCAACTGTAAAGAGCTTTAAAGACGCCAGGCACAATGTTGTCTTGCGCTTTCGAAAAATAAGATGAGTCAGTTACTTCCTGTTTGAAGTATATCACAGGTCGGTGACTTGTGTCAATTATATCACTGTCAAATGAGCTGTAAAATATTAATATTTCATAAGTCTTGAATATAACGCAAGCTCTTTAAGTTTGCTGTTTTTGTCCACTAAATACCGCAGCTATACTAGCACTTAGCTTACGAGGCAATAATAAAAAACGAAAACCTAAGAACCAAAGAAAATGCAACGATTTCTACTTTGTTATTGATGATCTTATGAGTCTGTGTACAAAAAACAAGTTCTCTGAGATAAAATAACTTTTTATTTCTCACCTCATTGTCGGCCATAACTTTGGCTTTTTATAACAATTCACAAAATCACAAACCTATACTAGAGACAACGACTACACAAAGCCTATCCTTTTATCAAATAACTTCAATAAGTTGCCACATATAAATTTATCTGCTATGAGCATCAGGCCGGCAGCAAGTTAAAAATAAAAACTTGACCGAAAAAAAAAAAAAACTTCCCACCAAGCATGGATTCGTTGTGCCCAAAGTACTTTTATCGTTTATTGTTGGAGGAAGATCTTTTATACTTCGAAAGAAGTAAACACTTTACATGTTTCCAAACAACACTTATTGTAGAAATCTACAGTTTTTGAATCATGAAAACTTACTCAATGCTTTGACTTTCATTCAAGCTTGAATGTGGTATGATGGGTATTTTAAGTAGATCGAGCAACAATCCACAATGAGGTTCATTTGAAACAATAGTTTGAAAGTAATGTTGTAAACCAGCTTTTCGTGCTTCAATTACCTTAAAATAGTTTTGATAAGACATAGATATAACAGACCATATTGTAACTAATATTCAACACTACATATGAAAAAAAAACTTGATACTGTCAACATCAAAAGCTAAACTCCGGTTATTTTAAGCAACAGCAAAGTAGTCCCTTACATTAACTTAAAAATCATCTTTGATTCTTACAGCTCAGAAGGCCAAGTGGTGAGAGCGTTTGCCTCTGGAGCTGTAGACTCGAGTTTGATTCCAAGTCCAGTCAAATCAACGACTTTAAATCGATATTCACAGTTTCCCTGCTTGACGCTCAGGATTACAGGGACAGTGTGAAGAAGAAGCCGGTAAGCTTGCTTGTTTTGCCGTTGGAAAAAGCACTTGGCGGGATTGCCCCATCTTGGTGCGGTAGACAACTATTAAGCGAGCTCGTTGTAGCGCTTTGATCTCTTTCTCATGACAAGAAGATAAATATGGATCCAAATACAAAGTAAAATACAAAAGTTCTTAAAAATAAAAGATCACAAGCAATGACAAGTCATATCAACAGTTAATGCAAAGCACCTACTTTAGACGCACGATTACGCATCATCTTTGGTGGAAAGGGAGGAACATTAACTTGTTTCTTTAAAATTTTGTGCATTTCATACAATTCGCGATATCGTTTGTGGACTTCATGTGTTCTTCCTTGAACTGTTATTAACAGATGGTAAACCTTAACAAAAACAAGTGTTCATCACTAAATTGATAAACCACACAGGACATGTCAATCCAGGCAACACGCCTTAGATAAATTACACAAGTTGCTTAGGCTTGTCTACATCACTAATCAAAAGAACAAAATCACCATAGCAAAACTTTAACCCAGAGATGACCACAGCAAACTGCTTTACAAATAAAATACATACTGCAATACTCTATGATGCAGTAGCATGACATAAAAAACAGCAAAAACCTTGATGGATTTCAAAAAACTAGCAGTGCTGATAGCAACAATCTAAGCGGCTTTCATAAATGGAAGTCTCTATTTTGTCATTGAGAGCAAAATACTGGTTGGCACAACCGGTTGACGTCTATAGACGCAAGCCAATCAATATTTTGCCGTTAACGGCAAAATAGACACTGCCTTCAAAAATTTGGGTAACCGAAATAATTACTTACAAAAAAAAACTAAAAAGTTGAAACACGAACACATACCAGTAGGTAGCCACACTTATTTTCTCCCTCGTTACTTTGCCTACTTAAATGAATGTAGAAAGTACATGAGCAAAAATAAAAAGTAACAACCAGAAACGTTTTTACAAGTTTCTGATTGCTATAGGCCTATACTTTTTGTTTTTGCTTGTGTGCTGTGAAAATTAGTTTAGGTGTTAGCGCAGCATTGGCTCCCATAGTAGAAGTAGTTTTGTTTTCACATAGCAAATCCACGAAATATATATCTCTACTGGTATATGTCAAAGAGAAACTTGCCTAACACGTGCACGGATAACATCCACTACGATACATCAAAAATCCAAAACAGAAAATATCGCAACTTTATCAAAAAGCTTCATATATTTATAGAGTTTGAAGAGTTAATTAATACCACAAAAATCAAAATCCTTACATGACAATCAAATCCTTACGCACGAAAAATCAAATCAAATCCTTACATAAATGCACGAAAATCAAATCCTTACATTCAAAAAACAAGGAGCATCGATAACCCTAAGATTTTCTAATCGAGATGCCCCTAGTTACAGCAGTGAACTGCAGGCTAGCCACTTAATTTTCTTCTCTGTAGGTCAAGGCTACATTAACTATCCACTGCAAATCTGAAATAAACCACTAGTCTTGACAGATTGTACTGCAAACTCTTCATTCAAAATTCATCAATTGTGAATGGAAGTGTCTATTTCACTGGAATTCGGCTCCCCTGCTTTGATTTTCACACTTTGGAAGCCGTTCTCCAGCTACCAAACCATGCCTTTCGCACTAGAGGAACCGTAAAACGGTTCCTCTACTTTGAAAATCAAAGCAGGGGAACCGGATACGATTCCTGCAATGCCATTCTCACAGCAGGGGAATCGAAAGCACGGTTATGGTAGTTTGATAATGGAAGTAGGGGAGCCGAAAGCACGATAATGGTAGTTTGACAAAGGAAGTAGGCAGTGTTCCATCTAGAGTGAGAAATTTGAGAAAAATGCGAAATTTTTGGGCAGATTTTACTGATTTTGAACCAAAAATTAATATTATAAGATGCAAAACTGAAAAACTTAAACAAAAAACTTGAATATTTTAATGCAAGACTGTAGCTTGTATCTTAAAAAAGCAAATTTAATGCAAAAAATTTGTACAAGGGGTCCTCAAAGTAGTGAAATCTTTGGGCAAAAATTTCAATGAATTTATCATTTGGGCAAATTCGCTCTAGTCAAAATCCTAGAGAGAACACTGGAAGTAGGGGAATTGTTGAGTAGCCGGTAATTAGAAAACGATGGGGGTTGGAGTCAGAGGGGTTGGGGGAGTCAGCGAATTGAGGAATGTACTAGAGTATTATTTTCGGTTGTCGTATTTTGTCAGGAAGGACTTTTGTTTTATTGTTGTACCTAGGCCACATGGGGAATTTGAATGGCGTGGTTCCGTACCGATAGTTGTTACAGGGTAACGTGTGGTATCAGCCCCCATGTTCAGTTAGGGTTAGGATTAGGTTCAGTTAAGGGTTAGGGTTGTAACTGAACCGAACCTTAACTAAATTTAACCCTGACCGAACGTAATCCTAACCAAATCTAACAAAAAGTTAGCCAAACCTAACTCTAACCAAACCTGGGGGCTGATACTAGACATTACCCGTTGTTACATACCACAAAGGTTAAGTTTCTTTTGAGGTACCAGCATATAGTTATTGAAAATTGTGGTTGCGTAACCGTTATTCGGTGAAATAGAAGCTTCCTTTGTTTTATTGTTGTACCTTGGTCACATGGGGAATTTGACTGGCGTGGTTCCATACTTGTTATGTACCACAAAGGTTAAGTTTCTTCTGAGGTATATAAATCCAGAGGGGTGATTGGCTGATCAAGATCAATCATTCTGAGGGATGAGTGTACCTTACACCTGAGTGTGGCTGATGAACTGCTTTTTGGTGAAGGATTTCAGTGACTGGAAAAACGATTCCACTGGTGCGAAACTCAAAATATGGCAACCGAAACTTATGCCCAAATATGGCAAAATTTCTAGTTACTGAACTTTGAAAATCGTGGTTGCGTAACCGTCTTTTGGTGAAATAGAAGCTTCCATTATGAATTAATACCAAAAAAACAGTCATACAGGTACGTGTATAACAACAACATTAAACAAGAAACAATTCTTACAGTGTATTCTTTTCCATGCTCTGATAAAACGTAAGATTTTGGTATGTGCACAACATTCATAGCATGTCCAGTTTGTTATGATTATTTGATAAACTGTAAAGTCAACAATTACAAATATATTGCGCTTACTTCCTACACAGTTGTATATATAGTGCACAAACACACACCACACTGAATATAATTTTGATTTCTAAAAAGTAAAGTACGGTATGTAGTCTAGTTCAACTCAAAACTGATTGTGAAGTTGGGAACAAAAAAGCAGTGTTTACAGTTTAGAGCACCGGCCCAGTTTCCATAATCAAAACGCTGCTGCACAAGACTGCTTTGTTTGTTTCTATATATGGCGTCACTGTCACGTGGGACCGGTTTCCACTATTAAAATGCTGCTGCATCGAACTGCTCGTTTGTTTGTGTAAAAGGTTTGCCGGTGCTCTAGACTGCTAGACACTTCCACAAAAGAAAGAGCAACTAGGCTAGTAACAGGGTAACTTTCATACTACATCGACTCGCCTGAAAAAACAGACTTTACGGTACTTCATGTAAATAGACGACATGATGATCTTTCAGAGCTACTGGGTATCGGTACCTACGGTAACTGTATAAAGTTCTAGCATTGCGAGGTAAGGTAGGTACGTTTTTCATTGCTGATATTATGCTGCAATTTAAGCAGCTAGACTAACTAAACTGTAAAACCACTATGGTCACAGTGTACACATAATTCTTACAGTGGACCCACTTAACAAAAAAGCATTGCTACGTATGTCCACAAAAATGCTACCGGTACTCGCTTTTCAAGAACCACAGCCTAGGCACAGTGTATCCATTATTACTGACAGTGGAACCACTCTCTGTGCTCAGTGTGGGGAACGAAAGTCAGAGTTGAGAGTTCATCTGTTCAAATCGTATTGCCCTTCCTATACTGAGAAATGTAAAAAAATAATGGTGAGCAATTTCATTGTATTTATTAGACTATAAACTGCTCGTCACTTTTTTTTCTTTTCTTGACAATTTTAAAAACAAAAACTAAAAACAGCAAATTTTGGAAGCGGCAACAATACGACAATAGAACAGATGAACTTCTTTAAAAAGCAATTGTTACATCACAGCATTTGCTGCATTTTTGTGGACATACGTGACAATGCTTTTTTGTTAAGTGGGTCCACTGCAAGTACTATAAGTACACTGCGACTCCAGCTACTACATGACTGTGCAACTATGTCACGTGATCCCACTTTCACGCTTGGCTGCAGCTATATGCTCCTGCTGCAGAGATGTCCGGAGTCGCTTTTTTGAGACTCCAGCTCTAATCCTGCTCCAAAATTACAACATTCTACTCCAATTCTGCTCCTGTTGACGCCAAAAATCAAAACTCCAACTCCTGTTTTCAAAACTCCAAATCCTGCTCCTGTTAACGCCAAAAATTATCCTGTTACTCGGAGTATTTTTGCAAACTTTGCAATCACAATATTATCCAAACTTTAGGCCTATGTTAAGTTTCATACTATTGAGATTACTGGTGTTTAGAACGAGTGCCTAAATACGCGAAAAATCATTTTTAACAAAACCGCTACAGCGATTTTGTGCTTACTGGGGGCAGTTTTTAATAATAATAACAAACCGATCCAGCCCAGAAGTGCCTGGTGGGCTAACAGAGAATTTTTGTTTATTCTATTCAATAGATTTCCAGTTCACAACAAAAAGCAACAAGATTATCAAACTACTTAGTGCACTGTACCAATTCACAACTGCACAACTTGAAAACCACCCTGAGCTGAAATTTGATATTAAACTGGGTGTTCGTCAAGACGGACCAGAATGACCGCTTTTCTTCTACCTATACCTAGACTATGTTTTAAAAAATTTTCTGGACACTTGTATAAAAAATCATATCAAATTTCACACTACAACATTTAGAGTTGTTGATACTGCAAGGAGCAATAAACGTGACAAAAGTTATGGTGGTACCCTTATGAACGTTGGTTCTACCTATGCAGATGATGTAGTGCTCTTTTTTTCTGACAATGAAAATCTCCAGGATGGAGTCAATACTTTGAATGACACTTTTGCAGAATTTGGACTAACAATTAACGCAACTAAAACAAAAACTATGTTATTCAATTTTTCGGAAAACATTCCATACCCTAACACAATATGCCAACTATCTGGCGTCAATATCGACTATGTGAAAACTTTTTTATACCTTGGTGCCATAATTCAATATAATAATGCAGGAGTGGGGGAGGAAGAAATAACTCACAGAATTGCTGCAGCCAAATCGGAATTTCAGCGACACAAGCATATACTCCGGAACTTTAATACACATCTCTCCACAGATTTCTCATTGCATTCGTTAGAACTCGTTTAACCTATGGTTGCTCAGCTTGGTCGGTCACAAAAAAGCAGCTTCAAAAGTGCAACGTCTGTTACAAAACGATGCTTAGAAAGATGTTAAGAAATGGATTTAATCAAACAAACGATTACAAGTTCACTATTACGGATAAGATTCTTCTGAAAACTTGCAAGACCACTAACGTATCTGATTTTATTAAATTGCAACAAACAAAATATTTGGCTCACGTCATAAGAAAATCCGACAATGCAACAACTACAGTAAAAGGCTTATATTTGAAGACTCAATAAGAAAGAAAAAAAGCCGACCAAACTACAGTCTCAAAACTAATGTCTGCCAATACAACAACGTTGACATCAAACAGTTCTCTATGGAAGCACTTGGCCATCAATACTGAATTCATAAAAATAACATGACTGGTTGCATTTTTTATTGTATCATCTGTTTTGCTACCAGTAGATAATTTATTATTTTTCCGGTTTTATTTTAGTCTCCTTTTTTCGCTGATACTGTGCCATTGATATTTTGTCACTTAGGTGACGTTGCCCGTTATCTTTTGACAAGAGTGGGTTAGAATTGTGTGTATATATTTCCCCCACTCTTCCCCATCCCGAATAAACAAAAAATTTTCTGTTAGCCCACAAAAAATGAGCAAATTACGCTGAGAGAAAAAATAATCTAGCGCAATGTTGAACCCATGCCGTGCCTCAGACAGTCCAGCGTACTACCACCAACACCACGCCGCTGTTGCCAATTCATTGCAAAACTTTTGCGTTCATACCCATTTCGTTATTATACGCAGTTTCCTTATGCATCACGTGATTATCAAAAACGCTGTAGCGATTTCGTTGAAAAAGATTTTTCGGGTATTTAGCTTTTAGTGTGTTTAGAGCAGGGAGTCGAACCGAACCCGAACCTGAACCGCGAACCGGTAAAAACCGCTTTTTTTCGGTGAACCCGAACCGAACCTGAACCGTTTAAATTTGAGATCATTGAACCTGAACCGAATCCGAAAGGAGTCAAAATCTGGAACTCTATACCTAATCATTTAAAATCATTTTCATTTCAAAAATTTAAACATGAATATAAGAAATTTCTTTTGGAAAAATATAGTTAACTTATACACTTGAACTACTAATGATATAACTTTTTTTTTTTTTAAATTTTTTTTCCAAATTTAGCTGTAGTTTGTAACAAAAGGTTGCTGCTCGACTCGAAGACCATTAGGTCCCTTCGCAGCTACCTATTGCTGCTTTACGCATTTCCAATGTATGGTGATTAATCGTACCGTAGTGTGATTATTTTGTTTGTTGTGTTAGCAACGAAATAAACTTGCTGACTGACTGACTATCATAAAGTCAAAACAATGAATCGCATTGGATATTCATGTAACGACCATTCCAGTAGTCGAACCATTATTTTCGTTTTTATGTTATCTGTGTTATTGCGTTACGTTTATTTTGAGACCAGGCAATATTTCGTTCAAATTATCTTTTCTTAATCCGTTCTCAATAATCAACGCTAATCAACTGAGATTCTTTGTTGTTCACTGCACTTCCTATAATCTCATTCGGAAGTCAAATCAACTATTCGTGATCACTGTTTGGAAAAATGGATCCAGAAATACATACATTCTACTGCGGGCGGTCAATATAAATGGCTATTTCCTCGCATTCATATAAAATCAAACCATCAAAATAATCTCATTTTTCGGCTCCAAACTGGTCATTGTCGGCTAAAACATCAGTTACATCGAATTGGAAGTCACCAAACTGGTTTATGCACTGTTTGTCAAGTCCCGGAATCTGTTCCACATTTTTTGTTTCAATGTCTAATTTACTCTCTCCACCAAACTGTTATGAAAAATTATGTAGAAAGTATAGGCTTAAAATTTGATCTCCAAACTCTTCTCTCTAATAAGAATGCTTTTGATTGTGTTTGCCTTTTCATAAAATCTTGCAAGAAGGTTATTTAAATTGTCCTAATGATTTCGTAAGCGCTTTTTGTTCACGAAATTTTTTGTCTTCAGTGCAACGGGTTTAAAACGAAATTTTTTTCTTTTTGGTAAAAAGCTATTCTTAAGATTCTTTTTACAACAGTTTACTTTAAATACGTTGCACTATGTCGTTATAATGTAGATATCGACAATTTCCGTTTTTAATACGAGACTTCAAAATAATTTTGCTAATTTTTCTTTTTGGCTAGTCTCTGCAGCGATACCAGGCGCCTGATGTTGCTGCAGATGCTCCTTTTTCATTTTTAAAGTTTGAGTTTTCCTCTCAATTATTTGTTACTTCAGACGTCTCGTATTACTACTGTATTAACATTTCCTTATTACTATGAGTCCAGGCGCAAAAAAAACCTATGCTGTTAATGCGCCTTTATTGTTTTTATTCACGCACATAATAAACAAACAAAATTCTGATTTGGATTCTGAAGCTGAACGATCAAAGGAAAGATAAAAAAATATAAAAGTTGGAAACAAACTGCGAGGGAAAATAAAGTAATTGCGAGACCAGGGCCAAGACAGAGAAGAAAAATAGAAAGGATAAGCGACTACATTGCATTCAAAATCATTTTTTTGACTGTAGCCTAGAGATGGTATGGGCCGCTTAAAGGCCCGATAACGAGCCGTTAACCGGTCTTTTTATTGGGCTGCTAACGGCCCAGTTCAACTTTTTTTTATACTGGGTCGCTAACGAGCCGTTAACAATTTTTTCAAATTCCCTTTGAATTTTCATAATAAATGATTTGTGAATGAGCATTGAACAACCAACACTGTGCTCTTAAACGACCGATGCAAACGTCTTCGTTCTTCAGGTGCAGTTGCAGGTGCAGTGTGTACCGGTACCAGAGGTGTACAACGGAGCCGGAGCCGGATTTTAGAAACCGGATAATCCGGCTGTTGCTTCGGATCCGGATCGGGATTGTGATTTTTTGCTTTTTCCGGATCAGGATCCGGATGCAATTTTGGATGATAACCAGTGATTTTAATGAACTACTAGTGTCCTATTGAGTATATATGTAATTTGTATAATAATACCAAAACAGGATTTGGAATCGGAGTCGGATTCTGTTTCCTGAATTTTTTAGGATTCGGAGTCGGATTCGGGTTTTCACACTTCGGATTAGGATTCGGATTGAAATTTTTAGACTCTGGAGTCTGGACACCTCTGGTGCAGTGTTCCCTCTAGAGCAGAGGTGGGCAAAATACGGCCCGCGAGACGATTTTATGCGGCCCGCCGGCAGTTACAAAAAAATGAATAGGTCAACTGAGGATGCGAAGACTTTTTCTTTTGCTCCTCATCTATATTTTCGGCGAACACAAGACATCCAGTGGAAAACAGGTTATGCGAGGATATAAAGACCTCTTTTGCTCTTCACGACGTCGAAAGAAGTGAAGACGTTTTTTTTTTTTTTTAGTCTTCACTTGATTTCGGGCGGTAATTTGGACGACGAAAATTGCGGCCCCTTCTTATTACTGGGCACGCTTCTGTTCATCTAATAATTCGGCCCGGGAAGGACTTGGTCTTCCCACATGTGGCCCGTCGGCTGAAATAATTGCCCACCCCTGCTCTAGAGTGAGAAATTTGAGAAAAATGCGAAATTTTTGGGCAGATTGTACTGATTTTGAACCAGAAATTAATATTATAAGATGCAAAACTGAAAAAGTTAAACAAAAAACTTGAATATTTTAATGCAAGACTGTAGCTCGTGTCTTGGTAAAGCAAATTTGAAATTCAATGCAAAAAATTCGTAAAAGGGGTCCTCAAAGTAGTGAAATCTTTGGGCAAAAAATTTCAATGAATTTATCATTTGGGCAAATTCGCACTAGTCAAAATCCTAGAGGGAACACTGCTCTGGTGTGTACAATGTTGTGTGAGGTAAATTGCCAACCACTGTCATTCTGGCAGAATTTCGACGAAAGAGAAAAGTAAAAGTGTTGCCCTTTCAAAACCTGAAAATGCAAGCGTCGATTTGTCAGAACTGCTGAGTCAGAAATAATTACGCGTAGTGTTTCCAGTTTTCAGTACAAAAAACATAACAAAAAAGTGCAAAAAAACAATGATATTGCAATATTACCACTTTTTATTACAAATATGTGTCAAATTAAACTTGAATTGTTATTCAAAATGCTTTCGAAAAAACATAACACTTCTGGCATAAGTCAAAACGTAACAGTAAAAAAAAAAACAGAAACACTTAAACTGCTTGAACGCTCGAAATCGTCCAGACAAGGCTCAACGAACCATGACGCGTTTCGATTCCAGACAAAAATAGAAAGTGATAGCAAAGCCATAACAAAAGAAGTTAAGTCAAATTAGTCACGGCAGCAACAAAAGCAACCGCAAAAGAAACGGATATATGCTTTATGCGACATTGCAAATAGCAGTTAAAACAAACAAACACTTTCCGGTAAACATTAAACACCCAAAATTCACACAAACAACAAAAATTAAACCAATAACCTGTAAAGTTTACCAAAAAGTGTCAAGATCAAAACTGCTAAATAAATAAAAACCTGCTCGTAAAATGGCGAAATTTTTGGCCCCTTACCAACGGAATTTCAATATCGACCCCCCGGGTCTGAGTCGATATTATTATTACACATCAGTAGTAAACGCAAAATGTCAAAAAACATTTGCCAAACTCGACCTCCAAATATCAGCAGAATTGCCAAACCCAAAACTGCTGTTTTTCGCAAAAATCACGTTTTTACGTGAACATAATTTGGCCCCTCGCCAACGGAGTTGTAACATCGACCCCCCGGGTCTAAGTCGATATTATTATTACGTATAAACAGCACAAACAAAATGTCAAAAAACATTTGCCAAACTCGACCTCCAAATATCAGCAGAATTGCCAAACCCAAAACTGCTGTTTTTCGCAAAAATCACGTTTTTACGTGAACATAGTTTGGCCCCTCGCCAACGGAGTTGTAACATCGACCCCCCGGGTCTGAGTCGATATTATGATTACACATCAACAGTACAAACAAAATGTCAAAAAACATTTGCCAAACTCGACCTCCAAATATCAGCAGAATTGCCAAACCCAAAACCGCTGTTTTTCGCAAAAATCACGTTTTTACGTGAACATAGTTTGGCCCCTCGCCAACGGAGTTGTAACATCGACCCCCCGGGTCTGAGTCGATATTATGATTACACATCAACAGTACAAACAAAATGTCAAAAAACATTTGCCAAACTCGACCTCCAAATATCAGCAGAATTGCCAAACCCAAAACCGCTGTTTTTCGCAAAAATCACGTTTTTACGTGAACATAGTTTGGCCCCTCGCCAACGGAGTTGTAACATCGACCCCCCGGGTCTGAGTCGATATTATTATTACGCATTAATAACAAACGCAAAATGTCAAAAAACATTTGCCAAACTCGACCTCCAAATATCAGCAGAATTGCCAAACCCAAAACTGCTGTTTTTCGCAAAAATCACGTTTTTACGTGAACATAGTTTGGCCCCTCGCCAACGGAGTTGTAACATCGACCCCCCGGGTCTGAGTCGATATTATGATTACACATCAACAGTACAAACAAAATGTCAAAAAACATTTGCCAAACTCGACCTCCAAATATCAGCAGAATTGCCAAACCCAAAACCGCTGTTTTTTGCAAAAATCACGTTTTTACGTGAACATAGTTTGGCCCCTCGCCAACGGAGTTGTAACATCGACCCCCCGGGTCTGAGTCGATATTATGATTACGCATCAACAGTACAAACAAAATGTCAAAAAACATTTGCCAAACTCGACCTCCAAATATCAGCAGAATTGCCAAACCCAAAACCGCTGTTTTTCGCAAAAATCACGTTTTTACGTGAACATAGTTTGGCCCCTCGCCAACGGAGTTGTAACATCGACCCCCCGGGTCTGAGTCGATATTATCATTACGCATCAACAGTACAAACAAAATGTCAAAAAACATTTGCCAAACTCGACCTCCAAATATCAGCAGAATTGCCAAACCCAAAACTGCTGTTTTTCGCAAAAATCACGTTTTTACGTGAACATAGTTTGGCCCCTCGCCAACGGAGTTGTAACATCGACCCCCCGGGTCTGAGTCGATATTATGATTAAGCATCAACAGTACAAACAAAATGTCAAAAAACATTTGCGAAATTCGACCTCCAAATATCAGCAGAATTGCCAAACCCAAAACTGCTGTTTTTCGCAAAAATCACGTTTTTACGTGAACATAGTTTGGCCCTTCGCCAACGGACATTCAACATCGACCCCCCGGGTCTGAGTCGATATTATGATTACACATCAGTAGTTCAAACAAAATGTCAAAAAACATTTGCCAAACTCGATCTCCAAATATCAGCAGAATTGCCAAACCCAAAACTGCTGTTTTTCGCAAAAATCACGTTTTTACATGAACATAGTTTGGCCCCTCGCTAACGGAGTTGTAACATCGACCCCCCGGGTCTGAGTCGATATTATGATTACATATCAACAGTGCAAACAAAATGTCAAAAAACATTTGCCAAACTCGACCTCCAAATATCAGCAGAATTGCCAAACCCAAAACTGCTGTTTTTCGCAAAAATCACGTTTTTACGTGAACATGGTTTGGCCCCTCGCCAACGGAGTTGTAACATCGACCCCCCGGGTCTGAGTCGATATTATGATTACGCATCAACAGTACAAACAAAATGTCAAAAAACATTTGCCAAACTCGACCTCCAAATATCAGCAGAATTGCCACACACAAAACTGCTGTTTTTCGCAAAAATCACGTTTTTACGTGAACATAGTTTGGCCCCTCGCCAACGGAGTTGTAACATCGACCCCCCGGGTCTGAGTCGATATTATTATTACACATCAACAGTACAAACAAAATGTCAAAAAACATTTGCCAAACTCGACCTCCAAATATCAGCAGAATTGCCAAACCCAAAACCGCTGTTTTTCGCAAAAATCACGTTTTTACGTGAACATAGTTTGGCCCCTCGCTAACGGACATTCAACATCGACCCCCCGGGTCTGAGTCGATATTATTATTACGCATTAATAACAAACGCAAAATGTCAAAAAACATTTGCCAAACTCGACCTGCAAATATCAGCAGAATTGCCAAACCCAAAACTGCTGTTTTTCGCAAAAATCACGTTTTTACGTGAACATAGTTTGGTCCCTCGCCAACGGAGTTGTAACATCGACCCCCCGGGTCTGAGTCGATATTATTATTACGCATTAATAACAAACGCAAAATGTCAAAAAACATTTGCCAAACTCGACCTCCAAATATCAGCAGAATTGCCAAACCCAAAACTGCTGTTTTTCGCAAAAATCACGTTTTTACGTGAACATAGTTTGGCCCCTCGCCAACGGAGTTGTAACATCGACCCCCCGGGTCTGAGTCGATATTATGATTACACATCAACAGTACAAACAAAATGTCAAAAAACATTTGCCAAACTCGACCTCCAAATATCAGCAGAATTGCCAAACCCAAAACCGCTGTTTTTCGCAAAAATCACGTTTTTACGTGAACATAATTTGGCCCCTCGCCAACGGAGTTGTAACATCGACCCCCCGGGTCTGAGTCGATATCATGATTACACATCCATAGTACAAACAAAATGTCAAAAAACATTTGCCAAACTCGACCTCCAAATATCAGCAGAATTGCCAAACCCAAAACTGCTGTTTTTCGCAAAAATCACGTTTTTGCGTGAACATAGTTTGGCCCCTCGCTAACGGAGTTGTAACATCAACCCCCCGGGTCTGAGTCGATATTATGGTTACACATCAACAGTGCAAACAAAATGTCAAAAAACATTTGCCAAACTCGACCTCCAAATATCAGCAGAATTGCCAAACCCAAAACTGCTGTTTTTCGCAAAAATCACGTTTTTACGTGAACATAGTTTGGTCCCTCGCCAACGGAGTTGTAACATCGACCCCCCGGGTCTGAGTCGATATTATTATTACACATCAACAGTACAAACGAAATGTCAAAAAACATTTGCCAAACTCGACCTCCAAATATCAGCAGAATTGCCAAACCCAAAACTGCTGTTTTTCGCAAAAATCACGTTTTTACGTGAACATAGTTTGGCCCCTCGCTAACGGAGTTGTAACATCGACCCCCCGGGTCTGAGTCGATATTATGATTACACATCAACAGTGCAAACAAAATGTCAAAAAACATTTGCCAAACTCGACCTCCAAATATCAGCAGAATTGCGAAACCCAAAACCGCTGTTTTTTGCAAAAATCACGTTTTTACGTGAACATAGTTTGGCCCCTCGCCAACGGAGTTGTAACATCGACCCCCCGGTCTGAGTCGATATTATGATTACACATCAACAGTACAAACAAAATGTCAAAAAACATTTGCCAAACTCGACCTCCAAATATCAGCAGAATTGCCAAACCCAAAACCGCTGTTTTTTGCAAAAATCACGTTTTTACGTGAACATAGTTTGGCCCCTCGCTAACGGAGTTGTAACATCAACCCCCCGGGTCTGAGTCGATATTATTATTACGCATTAATAACAAACGCAAAATGTCAAAACACATTTGCGAAACTCGACCTCCAATAATCAGCAGAATTGCCAAACCCAAAACCGCTGTTTTTCGCAAAAATCACGTTTTTACGTGAACATAACTTTCAGCAGCTTAAACAATCCATCGACGTTTCTATTCATGTTCATGACGTTAACGGCCAGATACCAGTTGATGCTTCCTTCCAAAAAAAGCTTGATATTGCTGAACATTGTTTTGATGCTCGTTTTGAGAAAACCGATGCTAATTTTCTCCCACAACCTTTGCTTCCTTCAATCGCTGAACCAAAACATAATGAATGTGAGAAACCTGTCGATTTCTATTTGCAACAATTCGATTACCGCGATTCGACACAATGTTTGAAAACTGCCACGTCATCTGTTGGCGATCGTGTGGCAAATAAAGATGCAATCATCAATTTGGAGAATCATTTAGTGAATTTATTTGATCCTGAAAATGAGATTGACAACTGTTTTATTGGGACCATCCCACATCCATTTTTTATTCCCCATCATTTTGAACTGCTGGAACGTTACAACCGCAAAATTTGGGAAAACCCTCCGCTGAAGTTATGTGAACGCGCATTGGTAACCAATAATGAAGAAGTCATTACATGGGCAGATTTACTTACTATCGATGCATCGCCAGCCGACAGCATCCACGCAAGGATTCAGGAGCATTTTAAAACTAACGGTGGCAAAGGTTGGCTAAGTACCAATGTCGTGAACGCTTACTCTTTTGCGGCTGTGAGACTCCGAAACACAGCTTTAGGGTTTGAAAAGTTTGGTTTCTTGGACTGTAACACTACCACAAAAATTTTAAGCGGCAATTACAAATCTGGTAGAGTTACGAAATCTTTAGTAAAAGATAGTTCACGTATGCTTCGAAATGATTTGCTTTTTCCCGTTATTTACCGAGCACATTTTATGTTGATATGGTTTTCTAAAAAAGATAGTCACTTTATTATATTTGATTCTTTGAGCCAAAAGCATAGCTTTCTTTTGAATGGTATAAACCAGCATTTGTATCCCTTTTTGAACAGCGTTGAGCCGATTGCGCGCGTGAAGGTTGCTGAAAGGTGTTTGGTTGCGCAACGTGATTCGATCAGCTGCGGGGTTTGTGTTTGCATGACAGTTGACGCTTTGTTGTTTGAGAAGCGCAATTACTTGAATTTAGATTACCATTTCATAAATAATTTTCGCTTCTGGATAACATATTTCTTAATAATCAATTCGGGCAAAAACAGATTGGAATTCAATAAGTATGTTAAATTTGATTTTTGCAAAGGAGTGGTAGGATTGTAAAACTTTGATAATACTTGCTGGTTTAATGCTGTTTATCAAGCTTGCGCCTACGTTATCAAACAAGTTTCTTTGGATGTATCTGCTGATAATCTGAAAGCGTTGCATGATCTTTTTCCTAAACATTTTGAAGTGCTTTACCGCTTGATGCTTGGATCAAATATTGAGACAAATCTTTTAAAAGAAACAATAAAGCAAATATGCGTTAAGTGCAATTTTAAAGTCGGCGAACAGCAGGACGCCGAAGAGTTTTTCAGCATGTCGGATGTAGGAAAAATATTCAACACTTTGGATTTTCCGCTGAGTGTCACTATGAATAGTTCAACTGCATGCGAAAACTGCGATAGCACAGCTCATGACCACGCTCAACAAATCGATATAATTTTACCTTTGTTCGAAAGTATAAAAAATGGTGATTTCCTTAACAAATATCTTCAGTGCTTTTTAGAAGGCAACGAACTCACTTTATGTGCATCGTGTCAATCCTGTAGTGTAAGAACTAACTTTCACATAGTTCAACTTCCAGATATTTTGATCATTTGTTTAGGCCGATCAAGTGCAAAAACCAAAAATAAATGCGTATATCCAGATATCAATTTGACAATTCGCCAACATGGTGAAAGCGAATCGATTGATTGCTCTTACGATTTAACATCTGTAATTACGCACAGTGGTGAATCGATCAATTTTGGACACTATGAGTGTTTTCTTTTCCGCAGCTACCCAACAATTACCAAATTGAATGACATGGAAGTGTTATTTACTTGCTATGAGGAGAGGAAGGCTTATATTGCTAAAACAGGCTATCTCTTTTTCTACATTCTTAAAAAACGAACATGCTATCGATCGAAATTCTTGTCAAAAAAAAAGACAAGCATTTGCTCTCCGATTAAAACAAGTAGTCGAGAAAGCGTAGTAGAGTCGAAACTTTCAGAAAGCCAAATCCAGCCTCCTTTTTCTCAAAAAAAAGTGGAAAGATACGTTGAATTCACTCAAACCGGTCTCCTTGAAAACGCGAGCGGAAAATCATGGGAAAAATCAAAAGTGTTACTTCCGACAGTTGTGCGAGAATCGTCGTTGCTTCTTAACACGCCTTTGCTAACAGCGCGAAAAACGTTGACAGGATTTCGTCACTGCATGTTCTTGCAATCTCAAAATAAGGCTTTGCGCACTTACAATCGATGGCATTTTCAATGCACTGACATTTCGTTAATGCAGTTTGTAATGATATACGTTCGCTCTGCATTATGTTGTCACAAGCAAGTGATAACAATGGATGGTGATTGGGTGCTTCGTCGTGATACAAAGCCCAGTTTGTATCTTAAAAAAGAATTTTACGATTTAAATTCTGAGCTTGCGAAAAGCCTTCTTTCTACGGACCATCGTTGCAACGAATATGTTGCTGAGGTATTAGAGTATGAAGCTTACACGTTGTTAATAATGCGTTTATTGTCAATGAATTACCAAGACACTTCCAAGCATTTAAATGTTCCGGTTAAAACATACGATGAACACAGTCAAGTGACTCTCGCAGATTAAAACGTAAAACAAATTTAAAAAAGACTTAATGGAAAACAATATGTTGTAGACATGTGAAAGTGAAAGCATGCAACATACATGCAACTAAAATCAAAATTAATACTGCATTAAGTCTAATACTCTAATCTAATGCATAATCGACCTATAGCTCATAAAGAAATCATTCTTATACTATTTTGCTATCGCAAGAGGAAAAACACATTCACACTGCTTAGCTAGTTTTTTATGTGGTTCAGGAAACTAAAAGAATTTTCACTCAAGATAAGGATGTTGCTAGTATCCATTTCTAACGCAAACGCGTTTTGTCAAAATACTGTACTGATAAAAAAAAGGTAAGAAAGAACCGAATGTTGGAAGAAAACACATAAATAAGATTGAGCAGAAAAAACACTGAAGTAAAATAATGCAGATGATTGATCAATAAAGGCTTGTACAGAAGTCTATCCAGTCAAGCAAACGTAGATCATTGTGAGTTTTGCTACAGCTTGGTGGGTCGCACGGCCACCTAGGCCTACTCAGCAGCGCAAATTGGAATTTCACTACATTCGAAATTTCACAATAAATAGTAGATGATAAGGTAAAATTCTAAAGCGAAACCAAGTACATGCAACAAGAAAAACATCATTATCAATTTTTCATGGATTATGATAAAACTCTCATTATGTGGTATCATTTAGTGTTAGACTAATTGCCCAAGCCAATCGTAAATCAGTAAAATATGCATGAAATTATGCACAGTTTCGGCAAAGAATAAAAGTTTTATTTACCAAAAAGGAATGTAAAAAAGCTTTTTTCTATTCAAACTACTAGTTGTTCCAGTAGCTAATAACATTTCAGTGACAAATTGAGCATGCAGAGTAGAGCAATCTATACAAAAATATGAAATTTGTCCTGGTAAGATTTAAACTAGGCTAATCATGCGCTTTTCTGCTTCTTAAATTGGCATTTCTTGTGATTAGCTAATTACTTCACAGCCGGCGGCAGGGTAGTCAACTTAGGGGGGCCAAGTCTTTATCATGGGGAGGCAAAGTTTGAAATTAACCCATTTATGCCCAAGGTTGATTTCATAAGTTTTTTGCTCGTAATTCATATATGTAACGTTAATTGCTCGAAATTCATAAATGTTACGTAAAAAGCATCGAAAAACATCAACCTGAAAAAAATTACGTTTTTTAAAGTTTGGAGAGGAGATACGCACTATTCTAAAAATGGAACACTGGGCGAAAGCATTACAATAACGCCCGGTTTGCACTAACGCGGAAAACGGAAAGTGGAGCAACGACTTATGTTTGTTTGAATGCACTTTCGTAAGCAAAAACAAATTTCGTAAGCACAGTAAAGCAGTTCACCTAAGAGCGTAGGCAATGTGTGGAGGGTATCTGGGCGGGGGTTCAACTTCCTTTAATGGTCTAGCGCTTTTGTACTAAATAGTCAATAGGCTATTGAGTCGAAGGTGGTGTAGTGTGAAGGTGTAAAGTCAAAGGTGTGAAGTTGGACAATATTACAGCTTTGGGTATCCGCCAGATCCCCGTTCAGGGGGATTTTTTGCGCTCCCCCAGACCCCTAGCTACAGACTCGACAGCGGCCATACCAGCGTGTAATTTTGCACTCTCACGCTTCGCACATTACATATTATTTTACGTCACCCCGCTATTTCCGGTTGAAAAACCCAGAATACGCCACTGCTTCTCACTTACGCATAGATGAAAATATACATTGGGTAAATTTAGTCTCTCGGTTTAGAAGGTGTTATATCATTCAGTCTTCAGTGTAATACGCACTGAAGCATTTCACATGTAGCGGCAAACTGCACTTTTGGCATCGAAAGGTACTGTTCTTATGGCATATGGCGCAGCGTATCTGCTTTTCTTGCTAGATAATATATGCTTTTTACCATCGTAGCGAGAATCCAATTTGTGTTTCCGAGATTGTTTTCCTTTTCTCCCCGATTCTGCCAGTTGACCATAAGTCTCCAAGTAGTGGGTCGGCTCGTAACGACGAAATTCAAGAAAACCCATGGATTTTTCAAGATACTCTTTATGTAGTTGCCACGCATTTTGTAAAACCATTTCAAAACAAAACAGAAAAAGACTTGAATACCATTTTTCACGCGTATTGATGAGTGATGTTTGTCAATATTTTTATCTGCTCTATCAACACCTCCCATGTTCATGTTGTATACTTTGATCATGTTTGCTTGCTGAACCTGAATTTTCTTCCTCTGTGCGTGATCGAGAATGGCAATTGACCATTGTCAGAGGCCCGACAGAAGTTGCTGTTGAGGCAACGGTTACCAGTATCATCACTTCGAAAATCATATGCGCCTCTTTCTTTTTTTCCTGAGGATATTATCAGGCTCCAATGGAGCTTTTTCGACGCGGTTATTTCTTATGGTGTTCGTAGCTTGATGCCCCACGGAACTTAGCTTATCAAGAAGTGCAACACTCGTAAAGAATTTGTAAAACACAAAGTGATGTATTGCCTAGGGTGTGCCATTGTACGAGCTTCACTAAACTCCAGAACAACCGATGCCCCAACACCACACTCCTCAGTCCTCAAACTTTGCATTCCGATTATTTCCTTGATATGGCTGAAACCAACAGACGTATCCAAGTCGTATTGCTCCACATCAAAACTTGTAGCCAAGCAGATGGGTTTTCCCCTAATGTATTGCTTACACTCATGGCGTCCATAGTAATGAACCATAGATTCGTCAACGTTGAAACATGACACATTAGCAACATACTTCATACATCTCTCGTTCAAGATGTTTATGAATAGTCGAAGTTTGGCAAACTTGTCGATTGAGTCTAAATTTGCATTGCCTGCAACACGTAGGTGAGAAAACAAATCTTCAAAACGGTTACGTCTCATTGCTTCACTGACCAATACGTTATGTGTATCTTATCTTTGCTCCCCAAACATTCGTCTCCTTGGAACAGCAACATAACCACTTAAAAAATTGATTTCAAGACAGCAATTAAACTCCACGGAAGCCAAACTTAGATCTGTGCCTTTGCTAGCAGTGTATAAGTTTGAGAGCGTGACAATTAGATCAATAACTTCGTATTCAAGAAAAAGGTTAAGAATATTTGTTGGGGTGTCTTGAAACAAACTAAGAGTTTCATCTGGTACTTGGCAGTTCTTCCTGCTGTGGGTTCTGTTGTTATATCTTTTTTATTCTATTTTTGTTGAACTTTTTCAATTTTCTTTTTCTTTGCGCTTGTAGGTTGTTCTGCTAATGGAATATGGGAGACTGCTCCATCGTTGCGCATGATGCAACAACGTTTGAGAGTGAATTGCACTCAGGCAAATGTCGTCGGTCATCTTCTGGGGACGCATCAACTGAAGCATTTTTCGTGAAAAAAGCGGGTGCACGAAACAATGGCAAATTGTTCACTGTTCCGCCTTTCTCCTCTCCAGATTCTTCATCTGAAACCGGTTTAGTGGCATTTTCAGGATGGAGTATAACTAGTGATTTTGCTTCTGCAATGTCATCCTCCTCTAACCTCGCCATGACTTTGCGCAAACTCAAATGAATTATTTACCATCTTTGAATACCGGTACTTCGGTAGCTTCGCAAATGGGTAGTAACTATACAACAAAAAAAAAAAATATTATAAAATACAAGCTCTTGCAACTATATACTTTTGCCCAGTGTTCCAAAAATGGAACAGGCGAATTCGCAATGCTGTAACTAGGGCAAAAAACATTATTACATTATTTTTTATTCAGAATGTATGCTATAGTTGCAAACATAATAAAATGAAAACTACAAAAATTCAATCAAAAAAAATTTAATTCATACGTACTTGATTGTAAATGCTGGTTCAAAATTGTCATTGAAAATTTAACTCAATTTTTCGTACTGCTTATTTCAAAAACCATCTGTAATATTATTACTAGGGTTAGTTAGGCTAGGGTAGGCCCTAACCCCTAGTAATAACTCACTTGCGCCCCTAGCGGTTCTTGTGCTCTTGCGAGGGGCCCTAGCTCCCAGGAATAACTCACTTGCGCTCCCAGCGATCCTGGTGCTCTTGCGAGGGGCGGTCTTTGTGGTCCTTCAGGTTTTAGCAGCACCCATTTTTTGCGAAATTTACACATTTTATTGCTGTCAATCAAGATATAATCAATTTTACAGAAAAAAATACTGAAACAGCAGTAAACACAGCAATATTCGATTTTGGTATCAGTACTTTAGGTTATCAAAATTTATTAACAAAGTTTCCATAAGAGCCCATAGTCCACTTTTGAGGACATATGTCATTTCACCTACTAAGTAACTTTTATGCACTTATTGTCAAAATATTAGTTCTTTACCACAATAAAAAGGATGAGATTATATTTTCATAACAAAAAGCTTCGAAAAATCAATAACTTGCAATAAATAGTTTTAAATTAGATTAGCCCCTCACTGAGACGTATTTCTTGAAGTCGAAGCCATTATCTTTTCATAAAAATGGTAGACAGAGTTGCCACAAACGTTTTTTTCGTTTTCGATTTTGCTTTTATGATACTCGGAAACAAAATTTATTTAAAACAAAGCAAGGAAGGCTTAGTAAATGCAATTTCAAATTTTCCCTTTTTGTAGATGCTAGGCACTTAAGGGTTAAGCAATTAAGAATGCTTACGGTAACAGCATTAGGCCTACCGTAAACATTTGTGCAGTTTCTTTACATTACTGTTACAGTCTGCGTGACAGTAATGGTTTCTTCTGCCAAAGACAAAAAGAAAACCATTGCTGAGGTCGGAACCTTGACGTTGGTGCAGTGGCTTTGAACGAATACCGACCAGCAGACGTCGCTAACAACGCGAAAAACGCTTCATGGTTGCCCGAGTGCTTGTTGCATAAAAATCCGAAGCTGGGTGCATGGCTTCGATGCACAACTACACTGTAGATCATCTTCCAATGATGCGCATATTTCCCTATCAAAAAAACGCATCCTCCAATTACGTGAAGGCTAGCAAATAAAAAAAAACGACCACCACTTTTATGTTGATGCACCAGTCAAGCGACCAAAAAGACTTGTTTCTTGTTTCTACTATTCATATAAAACAATAACATCGACTCAGAACCGAAAGATCGATATTGAATGTCCGTTGGCGAAAAGCCAAACTATAATCATTTAAAAACTTGATTTTTGCGAAAAACAGCAGTTTGGGGTTTGGCAATTCTGCTGATATTTAGAGATCGAGTTTGGCAAATCTTTTTTGACATTTTGCGTCTGCTACTGATGCCTAATAATAATGTGGACTAAGACCCGGGGGGTCGATGTTAAATGCCCGTTGGCGAGGGACCGAACTATGTTCACGTAAAAACGTGATTTTTGCGAAAAACAGCAGTTTTGGGTTTGGCAATTCTGCTGATATTTGGAGGTCGAGTTTGGCAAATGTTTTTTGACATTTTGCGTTTGTTATTAATGCGTAATAATAATATCGACTCAGACCCGGGGGGTCGATATTGAATGTCCGTTGGCGAGGGACCAAACTATGTTCACGTAAAAACGTGATTTTTGCGAAAAACAGCGGTTTTGGGTTTGGCAATTCTGCTGATATTTGGAGGTCGAGTTTGGCAAATGTTTTTTGACATTTTGCGTTTGTTATTAATGCGTAATAATAATATCGACTCAGACCCGGGGGGTCGATGTTACAACTCCGTTGGCGAGGGGCCAAACTATGTTCACGTAAAAACGTGATTTTTGCGAAAAACAGCAGTTTTGGGTTTGGCAATTCTGCTGATATTTGGAGGTCGAGTTTGGCAAATGTTTTTTGACATTTTGCGTTTGTTATTAATGCGTAATAATAATATCGACTCAGACCCGGGGGGTCGATGTTACAACTCCGTTGGCGAGGGGCCAAACTATGTTCACGTAAAAACGTGATTTTTGCGAAAAACAGCAGTTTTGGGTTTGGCAATTCTGCTGATATTTGGAGGTCGAGTTTGGCAAATGTTTTTTGACATTTTGCGTTTGTTATTAATGCGTAATAATAATATCGACTCAGACCCGGGGGGTCGACGTTGAATGTCCGTTGGCGAGGGACCAAACTATGTTCACGTAAAAACGTGATTTTTGCGAAAAACAGCGGTTTTGGGTTTGGCATTTCTGCTGATATTTGGAGGTCGAGTTTGGCAAATGTTTTTTGACATTTTGTTTGCACTGTTGATGTGTAATAATAATATCGACTCAGACCCGGGGGGTCGATATTAAAACTCCGTTAGCGAGGGGCCAAACTATGTTCACGTAAAAACGTGATTTTTGCGAAAAACAGCGGTTTTGGGTTTGGCAATTCTGCTGATATTTGGAGATCGAGTTTGGCAAATGTTTTTTGACATTTTGTTTGAACTACTGATGTGTAATCATAATATCGACTCAGACCCGGGGGGTCGATGTTGAATGTCCGTTGGCGAAGGGCCAAACTATGTTCACGTAAAAACGTGATTTTTGCGAAAAACAGCAGTTTTGGGTGTGGCAATTCTGCTGATATTTGGAGGTCGAGTTTGGCAAATGTTTTTTGACATTTTGTTTGTACTGTTGATGCTTAATCATAATATTGACTCAGACCCGGGGGGTCGATGTTACAATTCCGTTGGCGAAGGACCAAACTATGTTCACGTAAAAACGTGATTTTTGCGAAAAACAGCAGTTTTGGGTTTGGCAATTCTGCTGATATTTGGAGGTCGAGTTTGGCAAATGTTTTTTGACATTTTGTTTGTACTGTTGATGCGTAATGATAATATCGACTCAGACCCGGGGGGTCGATGTTACAACTCCGTTGGCGAGGGGCCAAACTATGTTCACGTAAAAACGTGATTTTTGCGAAAAACAGCAGTTTTGGGTTTGGCAATTCTGCTGATATTTGGAGGTCGAGTTTGGCAAATGTTTTTTGACATTTTGTTTGTACTGTTGATGTGTAATCATAATATCGACTCAGACCCGGGGGGTCGATGTTACAACTCCGTTGGCGAGGGACCAAACTATGTTCACGTAAAAACGTGATTTTTGCGAAAAACAGCGGTTTTGGGTTTGGCAATTCTGCTGATATTTGGAGGTCGAGTTTGGCAAATGTTTTTTGACATTTTGTTTGTACTGTTGATGTGTAATCATAATATCGACTCAGACCCGGGGGGTCGATGTTACAACTCCGTTGGCGAGGGACCAAACTATGTTCACGTAAAAACGTGATTTTTGCGAAAAACAGCGGTTTTGGGTTTGGCAATTCTGCTGATATTTGGAGGTCGAGTTTGGCAAATGTTTTTTGACATTTTGCGTTTGTTATTAATGCGTAATAATAATATCGACTCAGACCCGGGGGGTCGATGTTACAACTCCGTTGGCGAGGGGCCAAACTATGTTCACGTAAAAACGTGATTTTTGCGAAAAACAACAGTTTTGGGTTTGGCAATTCTGCTGATATTTGGAGGTCGAGTTTGGCAAATGTTTTTTGACATTTTGCGTTTGTTATTAATGCGTAATAATAATATCGACTCAGACCCGGGGGGTCGATGTTACAACTCCGTTGGCGAGGGGCCAAACTATGTTCACGTAAAAACGTGATTTTTGCGAAAAACAGCAGTTTTGGGTTTGGCAATTCTGCTGATATTTGGAGGTCGAGTTTGGCAAATGTTTTTTGACATTTTGTTTGTACTGTTGATGTGTAATCATAATATCGACTCAGACCCGGGGGGTCGATGTTACAACTCCGTTGGCGAGGGGCCAAATTATGTTCACGTAAAAACGTGATTTTTGCGAAAAACAGCAGTTTTGGGTTTGGCAATTCTGCTGATATTTGGAGGTCGAGTTTGGCAAATGTTTTTTGACATTTTGTTTGTACTGTTGATGTGTAATCATAATATCGACTCAGACCCGGGGGGTCGATATTACAATTCCGTTAGCGAGGGGCCAAACTATGTTCACGTAAAAACGTGATTTTTGCGAAAAACAGCAGTTTTGGGTTTGGCAATTCTGCTGATATTTGGAGGTCGAGTTTGGCAAATGTTTTTTGACATTTTGCGTTTACTACTGATGTGTAATAATAATATCGACTCAGACCCAAGGGGTCGATATTGAAATTCCGTTGGTAAGGGGCCAAAAATTTCGCCATTTTACGAGCAGGTTTTTATCTATTTAACAGTTTTGATCTTGACACTTTTTGGTAAACTTTACAGGTTATTGGTTTAATTTTTGTTGTTTGTGTGAATTTTGGGTGTTTAATGTTTACCGGAAAGTGTTTGTTTGTTTTAACTGCTATTTGCAATGTCGCATAAAGCATATATCCGTTTCTTTTGCGGTTGCTTTTGTTGCTGCCATGACTAATTTGACTTAACTTCTTTTGTTATGGCTTTGCTATCACTTTCTATTTTTGTCTGGAATCGAAACGCGTCATGGTTCGTTGAGCCTTGTCTGGACGATTTCGAGCGTTCAAGCAGTTTAAGTGTTTCTGTTTTTTTTTTTACTGTTACGTTTTGACTTATGCCAGAAGTGTTATGTTTTTTCGAAAGCATTTTGAATAACAATTCAAGTTTAATTTGACACATATTTGTAATAAAAAGTGGTAATATTGCAATATCATTGTTTTTTTGCACTTTTTTGTTATGTTTTTTGTACTGAAAACTGGAAACACTACGCGTAATTATTTCTGACTCAGCAGTTCTGACAAATCGACGCTTGCATTTTCAGGTTTTGAAAGGGCAACACTTTTACTTTTCTCTTTCGTCGAAATTCTGCCAGAATGACAGTGGTAATTGCCAGTAGGCCTAGTTTTAACTGTCGATTATGCTTGAAAAGTACGCTATTTCCGGTAGGCTAAGTAATTTTGGTGTATTCACTGCTGATTGGGGTTCTTGAGTGGTGCATTTGGTTTTTAGGGCTTGGTTAGTCCAACATGGACAACTCCTTGGTAAGTCATAGCAGCTGTTCTTTTTTTCAGCAAATGCACTCCTGACCCACATTTTGTGTTTTTTTTTCTTTTGGTTAGGGTGAAAGCAGATACTGCTAGATACTGGTTTCGTCCTTACTTGTCGCTGCTTAGCTGTTGAGGTACCGCTCTCAGGGTGTCTCTATTTATGGAATAGTATGGAATAGTATGGAATAGTATGGTATAGTATGGAATAGTATGGAATAGTATGGTATAGTATGGAATAGTATGGCATAGTATGGAATAGTAAGTAAGGCACTGTGGTATAGTATAGCAGAAATGGGTGATAGGACGTTTGGGGCACTAGAGTAAAGGGGCCCATATAAAGAGTCAAATTGAAGGTGAATGGCCCTTAGCCCTTACCCATAGCCTGGATCAAGGCTGCTATGAGATTTTATCGATCAGATAGTCTAGACTGCTGGTAATGGGTAGGTTGCTGGTGTGCATCTAAATTAACATCCTATTCCTAGGCCTAAATTAACATCCTATTTATTGCTTCAACCATCCTGTCCTGAGGACCTTTGACTCCTTTTGCCCTAATTTAGGCCTGAGGCACATTTAACCCTGAGGGCCATTCACCCTCAATTTGACTCTTTATATGGGCCCCTTTACTCTAGTGCCCCAAACGTCCTATCACCCATTTCTGCTATACTATACCACTGTGCCTTACTTACTATTCCATACTATACCATACTATTCCATACTATTCCATACTATACCATACTATTCCATACTATACCATACTATACCATACTATTCCATATTATTCCATAATTAGAATGTTCTCTATTTATGGAATAGTATGGCATACTATTCCATACTATACCATACTATTCCATACTATTCCATAATTAGAGAAACCGCCGCTCTCACCCTACATCAGCTAGCGGTACCGGTACATGTTGAAATTTCAAATGGACCCCTATCTTCTATCGTACTTTTAGCAGCTGCCTCTTCACCAATAACAATAGGGCCTACTGCGGTGATATACAGAACAATTATTTTATAGGATTCTGTTTTGCTTATGTCTGGTATATGTTGTCTTCTCACTCTATGTTTGTAGACTAATAGGTTACCGATACTTTTTATGAGTTTTGAAGGTGTTGATCACATTTGGCAGTTTTGTACCACTACTGTACTCAGGTACTGGGCTCTGCTTTGCTGATGTCTGCTATATGTTGTGTCTTTTCATTTTTATGTTTGTAGGCTATGCTTTTATATTGCCGTATATATAGGTTACCGGTACTTTTATAGGATGAGCTTTTTCATGTAACTTCTCCTGTACGTGATTTTGTAGCAAGACCCCTTCGACAGATGAACTGATTTTTTCTCATCGAATCTTAAGGGGTATACAAGTTTTTCATTATTATTATTATTATGTTACTGCAAAATATCATGAAACTGTCTAGATCCACATCAAACCTTTTACAAAACAAACAAGCAGTCCGGTGCGGTCCAGCGTGTCAGCGACGTCATATATAGAAACAAACAAAGCAGTCCGTGGATATAGCGTTTAGGAAACAATCTATGGTCTGTGGAACTTGATCACTGTTCCCTCTAAGATTTTAGCTAGTGCGAATTTGCCCAAATATGAAAGTCACTAAAAGTTTGCCCAAACATTTCAAGGGTGTGATTCAAGGTCTGGAATAATTTTTGTTAAAGATATGAGTTTCTATGGTAAAACATTTACATTTGACACAAAAAAACTTGGGCGCTTTTAACTACTTTGCTTATTAATCATTATGACAATGTGCAAAAATTGAAAAATTTTGCCCAAAATTTCTCATGTTTCTCAAATTTCGCACCTTAGAGGGAACACTGAACTTGACACTGCCAAATATCATAGTCAATGATGAAATGTAACTGTCTCCATCACAGTGATAATTTTAAGGAAGCTTCTATTTCATCAAAAAGCAGCTATGCTACTACGATTTTCAAACTTTGATAACCGGAAATTTTGCCATATTTGGGCACAATTTTCAGTTATCGTAGTGCCAGTTTTGCAGTGGAGGAATCGTTTCTCCGGTCACTTGAAACCTTCATTGAAAAGCACAGTTCATCAGCCACACACCGGTTTTAACAGCCAGTACACTCTTAAATTCTTTTATTTCAAAAGCTGCAAAAAACACGCGGCTTATTTTCAAAAATATAGCAACACACCAATCAAATTTTCCAAGCACCACAATTTTTTACTGCACAGTGCTGTCCAGGTAGGTCTACAATTGCAATTTTGGTGAGCAGCCAAATTTTCACTCCACCTTCGTTGGTATAATCAGTCTGGGGTTTTGGTATCCAGGAAAAAAGAACTTTATGAGTCAACAAAAAAGTTACAAGTTTAGACAATTTTTAAACTAGCTTGTGTTTTGCGTATTGGCCGAGAGTGTTTAGTTGCAAATACCTGCCTTTTCAAGGTTTAACATCAAAGATTAACTGGATTATTTTTAATAGCTCCACCTTTTTTTTGCATGCCACATAATTGCAGCTTAGGTAATTGTGTTAGTGAAGCATGTGCATCATGGAAGATGACCTGGTGAAGCATCAAACTCAGGAAGGCAGCTCCTGAGCCCAATGCACCAACCACTCGGCCAACTCCATGAGCGTATTGCTCCACATTACATGTTCAGTTCAGCTATTTGCAGGGTTGGAAAAAATCCATTGTAATCAGTAATCGATTGCGATATTCTTTACTTTTTGTTCATCGAATGCACTGAAGCCTTTACTTTTTTGAATGAGTATCGAATATGCCTTGTCTTTACTTTTTTTTTGGTGTAATTCAATATTCCATGTTTGATTCTTTTTGTCCAGGTTACTTTATCTCACTTTAGTAAATTTCAAATGATTGTCTGTCATACTAGGGGAGATGAAAGTCATTAAAGTTGTATTTTTTTGGTAGCGCAAAAACTTATGAAATCGATAATCTTGAAAAAACTACTTTGATACGAGGTGTGTTTAAGGAGTTATAAAGTCATAAAAAGTTATGTTATCTTGTTTAGGTCATAAAACATGACCATTGATTTTTGCATGAAATACAAATTATAAAATCCAATACCACCGTAGACACAGTTTATGTACACTTTGAACTTCATAATTTTATGTTGAGAGGGGCAATGAGAATTTTCAAGTTTTCATCCGACTTTCACGAAGCATTTGAAGCAATTTTTTTATTATTAGTTTAGAAAAAAATTCTGCAAAAACCATTGTGGAGATGAGTAGACCAGATATTTCTTCAACATTGTATGCCAAGTTGTTAACATACCAGCCTACATCAGCATCTGTAGAATAGTCATTTTCAATGTTAAAATCCATAATTCATGAAAACCGAAATTTTATCGATGCCCACATCGCATTCTATTGTAAAATTGTATTCAACTGTTGAATATCTTACTTGTTGTAAGATGTACATTTGAATTTTTTTTACTGATTTTCTAGTGAATTCTTGGTTCTTTTGAGTATGTTCTTGTTCAAAATACGTGTTTAGACTTACATATGAGATGTTAATTACGGAAAACAGTATAAATTTGCTGTTTTAAAAATAAAAATAAAGTCATATTTTTCGATTTTACAGGTCGTAGTAAAATCGACCTGGTCATTACCTTGTTTTTGCTGATAAATTTTTTTTTGTCCCAAAAAAAACAATAAAATAATTTAAAAAGCAAAGTTGCTTCGCATCAATAATGTTGTATACTATGTCCGTTGTTTGTCTGTAAGTTACTGCATGACAGTGAGGACATCACAAAAAATGCTTGGAGTACACCGCTAAATGCTCAGTGTAGTATCGAATATTGATTACAATATTCTTTATTCTTTACTTTTCTAAACTACCATCAAAATCGATTATTTCTTTACTTTTTGTGGAACTGTCGCATATTGATTATTTCTTTACTTTTTTGGGTATCAATTCCCAATCTGGCTATTTGATTCAGTTTCAGTTAGCGGTGTGCCTTTGATAAGTCATTCACCACAAGGTGGAGCCAGATTTTTACAAAAGCTTCAGGTAAGTGGGAAGAGAAAAATTTTGATTTCACAGTTTTAGTATTACAAAGCTGTGCGAGGTGGACGTTCTGTATACTATGGTTTACAGCGCTTGTGTAAAAGGAGTGACCTTATACGCTGTGTACAAAAACAATATTTATCTTAAAATAATTCTTTTGCACAGCAACACTTGCTTTTTCATCTGCTTGAGGTATAATAGCGTTATGGGCAGGGAGGTGCTTTATAGAGAGATGTTGGGTTGGATTTTGATGATAGAGATTGCGGGACGTTAATATAATTAAAGCATTGGATCGTAAAGCTTAATATTTTTGATTTAAGCGATGGTGTTGGCGATTACATTATCTTTTCCTTGAATTAAATGACTCAGCTCCTTTTTTGTGGAGTTTCACAGATAAAAGGTCTACCTCATGGTGGACCGTAATTTATATCAAAAGGTTAAAGCAGATGAAAAGCTGATCAGTATGCAGGACACGACATCATAGGAAAAGATACATGGCACGTAAATTTTATAAAATTATGTCACTAACAAAAGACAACAATTATCTGAATAAACAAAACAACAACCGTATCAAATATTGATGTGTAACGTGCACAACCTTTTTGATGTGTGACAAAAGTGTATGTGAATGTTTATATGTGTGTGTATGGCTATGCGTGTCGTACTTCTATAAAATATTTTTATATAAGCAACTCAAAGCGTTAGTATATTTGTGCTGTGAAACGTATTATGTTCACTCATCCTTCAGAACGCTTGACCTTGATCAGCCAATCACCCCTCCGGATTTATATATCACAAAAGAAATTTAACTTTTGTGGTACATAACAAGTTTTTATGCATAACTTTCGGTTACCGCAGTTTGAGTTTCACAGTAGTGGGAACCGTTTTTCCAGTTACTTGAAACCTGTACGTGCATCATCATAATAAACTGTTCCTTTTGGTAACTGACCCCAATTCCCCCGACTCCAACCTACCCGACCTCAACCCCCTGACCCCAACCTCCCGACCCTAACTCCGAACTAGCGGCTACTCTACAGTTTCCCTACTTCCTTTATCAAACTACCGTAACCATGCTTTTGGTTCCCCTACTGTGAAAATGGCATTACGAGAACCATATCCGGTTCCCCTGCTTTGATTATTAAACTTCAGGAACCGTTTTACGGTTCCTCTAGTGCGAAGGGCATGGTTCAGTAGCTGGATAACGGTAAGTAGAGGAGCTGAATTCCGGTGAAATGGACACTTTCTAATTTTAAATTGTTGCTTTCAGTGATGCCGGGTAATTAGTTAAATCGAAAATTCTTACTGGTGGAGCAGATCTTTAAGACTAGCAGCCTGGTAGCGCTGCTCCATCTGTGAGAATTTCTGATAAAAATAATTATCACTGAAGAATATATCACTGAAAGCGACAATTTAGAATTACCACTGGACACTGGTGGAGTCATAGCTTATCCAACTGTTGTTGAAGATTACCGGTAATCTAAATGACTAAAATGTGGTGTCAGTAAGCAAATCCGGCACCAGTACTACACCGCACTGGTGCTGGGTAAGCCTACCATCTCACTGGTCAACAAAATTTCGGTTTTTGAATATTGCAGAGACTTTAACGCCTTAATCTTATGAAAACAATCACGCTAATTTCGAATCCGCAAGCTATATTTGTCTAGCACGTCAGGTTTTTTAGATTTTTTCATTTTTATTATATTTTTATTTAAAACCAAATACCTTTGTTCAGTCTCAGTATTTACATTATTATGACATAGGCAAAATCTTTGTAACGTCATAGAAGTTTATTGTGACATATTTTGCAAACAATCGAAAATATGACTTCAGTTTTAGCAGCAAATAATTTCTTTGGAAACAACAGTCAAAACCCTCACGTAATTTCATACTACTGCAGGTAGCATCTGTTTTGTCACAAACGAGATTTTTTTCAATCAAACCCTTCTATTCGGTAACAGTTCTAAAAAAAGTGAAAAGGTGTAAAAATGAGGTCTTAAAAACTTGAGTTTGTGATTTAAGCTTTATTACAATGAAAATGTTGCTAAGCACAGCGCTGTCAAGACTAATCATGATAGTAGATGATCTGAGGCTTGGAAAAATTCAAGTTGATTGGTAATACCTGATACAGTAAATCTTCTGCATGCTATTGAAAAGTTCACATCAAAGAGATTCATGACGCATGGCTACTCACAAACGAAAAACTGTGATGTCACAACCCAATGCTTTGTTTTGCGACAAAGGTAAATTGTGGTGTGACAATTACGCTGTGAAAAGTTTATTACGATAAAAAAACTTAAAATATCTTTTAGACCTGACGTGATGGACAAAAACTGGCTGCAGATTTGGAATCAGCGGAAAAAATTCTATTAGAAAAGTTGATTGGCATTTTTGTTTAAATTTTACTGTTGACCATTCAGGTAGTTTACAGGGTATGAGCTGATTTGCCTTCCTGCCTGCTGGTACTGTTGCTCTGTTTAGACTAGTACTGGTACGATAGATAAAACAATGTATATATAAATATAGACATTACCGGTACCATTTAACTCTTTGCTTACAGCTTATGCTGATTGTTTAAATAAACTTGGCATTAAGTCACTATAGTACCGGCACTGTTCCCTCTAAGGTGCGAAGTTTGAGAAAATTGAGAAATTTTAGGCAAAATTTTCCAATTTTCTTCAAGCTTATCGACTGGAAAGGTGATTATTGTCCAAATTTGAATGAAAGTGTTCAATATTTTGGTTCAAAACGGAAGTTTTATACTCTGGAACTCAACTTTGAGGCAAAATTGCATCAAACTTTCTTCAAACTCCCTAAATCTTTGGGCAAATTAGCACTTGCTAAAAATTAGTGGGAACAGTGAGTATCGGTATCGTAGATTAGAATTTGATATTATTATGTTAAAAATTTATCACAATCTTTCTGATTTGTTTATTTTGATGATTTGATTCTCTTTGATGATTATTTTGAACACAGTAATAGAAAGTACAACTTTTGTTCTCATAACTTTACAGTTAAATCCAAATTTTGTGCCAATACTGACCAATTTTGTAATTTTTTCTTTGTACCGGTACTGTACGGTACGTATTACTGGTACCAGTACTAAAGTTTGGAATAGGCCTTATCTATCTCATAATTTAGTTTCTGCGCCTAATATTGTTATATTTAGGAAGCATTTAAAAAACTGTAACCTCTGTTCTACTGCATCTCTTACTTTTTGAATGATTTTTTATTGTACTGTTGCCTTTATTCTCAATACAAAAATTTTGCTACTCTGTGCTGTTAATTTGCGAGTTATTTATTTTGTTTTGATGGTGTGTTATTTTTCCTCTCATGTTAGTGTGCTTTGGCTTATGTAGTACGATAGGTATGTAGTAGTAGTAGTAGTGTCTTTTATTTCTGCACCGTCAAAATAAATAAAACACAGCGATATAGGATTTTAAATACATACGGACACAGAAAAGGGAAGAAGCAACAAAACGATTAACGTTGTAACATGCTAGCGAGAATGAAACTTAGTAGACATGGTCGCAACACCCGAAAATCTAGCACCATTGTGTTGTATCTTAAATATAATTACTTCGTTAATAAATATTTGTTTTCAGGCTAGCTAAGTGATTGGTAAATTATAATTCCAACTAGTGCATATATATACTCTTTTTAATCTGTGATTATGGATAGTGTTAAAAAACGCATTACTGCTTTGAAAAATGATCTAGATGATAAAGACAGCAGGATAGATGATTTAACTGATTTGCTGAAACAGCAACAAGCAGAAAAACAAGAAGTGAGTAGATTTGTGCATGATTTTAACAGCATTAGTCCAGCTTTTTTCTTCCGACTTTATTGAAGTGAAGAGATTATCAGAAGTTTGTTGAGTTATTGCGATTTACTTTGACTATACAATACTTCTTGGGTTCAGTTATATTTCTTGCACTGTTATTGTTACATTGACTTCATGTGCTGAAGTGGGTTATTGTGTCATAAGTTTGAGTTGCTTACGTGACTTAATATTCATCCCTGTGCATGCAATTTTGTATAGCATAATCTACACAGTTTACCCAAGTGTAGTCACAACCATTAAAATTCATTCTTTTATTCCGTGCTGTCACTTATGTTTTGCTTTCTGTCAAACCTCTCTGAGATCCTAGGGAGACTTTTTGTTCTCAGATATGGAGCGGTATAACTCGTAACTCGTTTATTTGTTCATACAATTAACACCACAAATAAAAACAAGACCAATACCATCTTCACATTGAATACACACATTAATTAAAGTAATACTGCAATTTTAGCTTTGGTTCATTGGTGCTAATTCGGACAGTGACTGTGACAGATTTTAACTAGGTCATCAAATCTAACTTTGTCATATTTCAGTTGCATGTTTATCCTCCTATCACGAGGAAGTAATCAAACCGCTATAACGAGCTGGCTTAGGGGTTGCCAGCCATACGTTTATTACACCAAGCAAGGGGAATTTCGCTAAGTGCCTTTCCCAACGGCACAACAAGTAAACTTGCCGGCTTGTTCTCCACACTGTCCCTTTAATGCTGAGCGTCAAGCAGGGAAGCTGTGAATACCAATTTAAAAGTCATTGGTTTGACTCAACTTGGAATCAAACCCGAGTCTGCAGCTTCAGAGACAGACGCTGTTACCACTCGGCCATCTGAGCTGTAAATGAATGCTTAAAATAGAGTCATCCTATTCTTAGGATTTTGCGAACGCAGCTGCAAAATCCTTAGCGTCCTAAAAAAGCACTACCAGGAGGGGTAATCCTATTTTTAGGATCCTGTAAACGTTGCAGTTTGAAAATGCAACATTTTTGGTGTTTATTGGCGTTTATTCGTTATAATGGAATTAACAATGCTACCAAATATTCAAAAAAAGCAAGCCGTTTACAGGATCCTAAAAATAGGCTTACCTCTCCTGGTAGTCCTTTTTCTAGGATGCACTTCGTTTTCCGTATTTAAAGTTGATTTTCGTTACGTTGCGGTTAGAAAATCTATCATTTTTGGTGTTTATGGACTTCAACTCGTCATAATAGAGCAGGCCCGTAGCCAGCCAGTTGCGGCTAAGGGGGGAAAGAGGGGGGGGCAAAATCATTAGTAGGGGGGGCTAGCTTGACTGACTCTACTAAAATTATTGAGGCTGTTTGTGCAAGGTGCCTAGCTATGTGTGGCGACAAAAAAACTTCGTAAGCAACCAACAAAATTTTAAGTAACGTAGCAAATTTTTAATAAGCACTGCGACTTCAAGCAAGTAGGCTATGCTACACTATTTTATCGCACAACAGAACTAGCGTCAAATGACCAACTGAAATTGGAAAGTTCATCTAACGCCAGAAAATTCTTAAAACAAACGCAATCTCGTGTGATGCATACTGAACCGCGATATAAAGGCATTTTTTCAGTAGGTCAACTGCGAACCATCACGAAAAGATAAAAGAATTAATAGGCTGTAGCCTTTTGTCGAGGAGGATCCACACGTTAAAAAGCTCCAACTCCAGCAGCTGCACCCGCGACCTCCCCTCCCCCAAGGATAAACGCTACACTGGTAAAAAAAAAGTTAGTAAATACGTACCAACTGCTGTTCACATACTACATGAAATGTTGTACTACAAATTTTTGGACTTCAGCCGAAGTCACTCGACGCTAATTTACTAGCCGCAAATGCGTTAGCTGCTTGTAACTTAGCCGACTATCCCAGCGTGACCGCTTATTCGTACCTAGCAGGCGGCACTCGCTGGCTAATTTAAAAGCTGCTAATTAGTTGAACATGTTCAACTCTACTCGCTGCTAGCGGGCGAATTTTTCCCTCGTACGCGTGATAAAAATAATGTCACGTGTACTAGCACTACTAAGCAATCTCACAAGTCACAACTCAATTACGCGGTACACAAACGAAAGATGTTGAAACAGCAGGTATTAACATGGGATGCAGATACCATTATAAAGTTTTTAGAAAGTTTCAAAAACTGTGAGGTTTTGTGGAATTCGAGCGATAAAAATTATTTCCCAAAAAAAAAATGCTAGGGAATGAAGTTACGGGCCACTCTGAATAACAACACCAGAGAGTGCAAGCTATCACCACTGGTTAGGTATTGAAGTGCTATATCCAGCTTTGTTCGGCACGGAATAGCTATTCTCGTGGTAGTGTCTTGCTTAGGCTTACCATACGTCCCCTTTTATGACCAAAAAAATTTGTCTTCTGAGAACGCCAAAAAATGCCTACTTGTCTTCTTTTTCGGCGTTATGAACAATGAAAACATGTCAAATCATTCTTCCACGAAAAATTTTGGGAAGCTTTATTGCGAACTATTGATGACCTTTTTTTCTTTACTCTTCACTTGCTTTTTGGTGGAAAACTGGTCATCTGTGGACATGATGACCTTTTTTTTGGTCTTCACTTGTTTTTTGGCAGAAAACTGGCCATCTGCGGACATGATGACCCTCGAAGAACCTGTCCTCCTTTTGCGTAATGAAAATATGGTAATCCTAGTCTTGCTTCGTAATTTCTGTCGTTATCATAGCAAGCGGTGCGTTTTACTGTACTTCGCTGAACCCATTCGCAACACGTTGTTGTATTCCTTGGAATCTTCCGCTGCTACTTCGGAAAGATTATGATGTCATAAAGGCCCTACTAACATCATCCAAAAAGATCGGTAAAGTCACTCTGGTAGCCTGAAATGCTCATTATCTTGCAGCTATATTTTGCTAATTCACAGCAAGCCATTTTTCGACATGCCTTTAGCAGAAATAATTAAGAAAAATTAGTTTGCCTTGTAATTTTATCTTGTGGTAAATTCCTTACAGGTGGACAAGATTTTCAAAAGGGAAGGCTTCGCCCCCCCTGGCCCCTCCTTGGCTACGGGCCTGTAATAGAGTTAATAAAGCTAAAAAATGTTCGAAAAAGCACATCGTTTACAAGATCGTAAGAATAGGATTACCCCTCCTAATAGTCCTTTTTTTAGAACGCACTTCGTTTTACGTATTTAAAATTGATTTTCGTTACGTTGCGGTTAGAAAATCTATCAATTCTGGTGTTGATTGGCTATAACTCGTCATAATGGAGCTAACAAAGCTTAAAAATGTTCGAAAAAGCTAGCCGTTTACAGGATCTTAAAAATAGGATTACCCCTCCTGGTAGTGCTTTTTTTAGGACGCACTTCGTTTTACTTACTTAAAATTGACAATTTTGTTACGTTGCGGTTAGAAAATCTATCATTTCTGGTGTTTATGGGCTATTTACTCGTTATAATAAAGTTAACAAAATTAAAGAATGTTCGAAAAAGCAAGCCGTGTACAAGATTCTAAAAATAGGATTACCCCTCCTGGTAGTCCTTTTTTAGAACGCACTTCGTTTTACGTATTTGAAATTGATTTTTGTTGCGTTGCGGTTAGAAAATCTATCATTTGTGGTGTTTATTGGCTACAACTGGTCATAATGGAGATAACAAAGCTAAAAAATGTTCGAAAAAGCAAGCCGTATACAAGATCCTAAAAATAGGATTATCCCTCCTGGTAGTGCTTTTTTTAGGACGCTAAGGATTTTGCGGCTGCGTCCGCAAAGTCCTAAAGATTTTAGAAATAGGACTACCGCTTAAAATATTATAAATACTTGAATACTATAAATACTTAGTTGTTGTTATTAGTACCATTTGGACAGGATTTGTATACAGCTATTTATGCTTTTTAGTTTGAAGAACAAAATAGAAGTTATAATCACAAAATCCAATTAATCGAAAGCGACTTGGATAGAGCTGAAGATAAACTCAGTGAGGTTGAAGCGAAATTGGCAGAAGCTGAACGACAACGTGATGAATATGAACGGTAAGAAGCAGTTCCAATGAAACTATTCCCAGCTAAAATTTTAAACTCTCAGTAATGAATTGGTAGCGGCGATATTTAGTCTATTGATTTTTAAATAAAGTTTTAGCGTACTACAAGCACTTTTATGTAATGGCTTAATAAATTAGCTGACGTTATGCAATACGCATGCTTTGGTCTAAGCAAATTATTTCAGTTGGTATCATAAAATTCGCCTTATTCCATTTCTTAGTTCCACTTTTGATATGTTGTTTTCTGTGAGTATCTTATTTCTGCGTTTCATTACAGAACTTTGAAATCTGTTGCTGACAGTGAACAATTTGTTAGTGATAAGGTAAGTCGATTAATAATACGAATATTTCCGACCATAAGAAATGTCTCGTCAGCTTTGCTAAGCACAACCAATCCAGGCTGGACTCACTCCAAGCTGTGACGATTCTTTGTTGCATTGCTCATCATAAACCTCGCCACTTTATTTCTTTTCTAGGTTAGAGGAAAAACCAACTTCGGTTTAGGATTATCACAGAAAAGCTTTGGAAGCTGTTTTTTCAAAATAAGATTTAATTTTTACTTCTTTGCAGTTAGAAAGTCAATCTGAAGAGTTGAAAGAAGCAAAAGCAATCGCTGAAGAAGCTGACAGAAAATATGAAGAGGTAGGAGTATTAATAATTGATCGTTGGCCATAGTAAAGATTTTTGTGGATCTGTAGGTAGGAAGGCGTTTGGCTATAATGGAAGTTACTTTGGATAGGGCCATAGATCGTTACTTGGCCGCCGAGGCGTGAGTTTTTATGACTGCTTTCGGTTTATGGTAATGTTGTTGGCTTGCATTTTGTTCTTGGTGTTCTAGCTAATGCTGTAAAAACTCAAAGTTGTTAATTGAGAACGGAATTGTTCTGCTTATAGATGTTTGTTTGCAATATAGCCATCTTTCACCTGAAGAAATTTATGGAGATATATAATATAGCTGTAGCACCTACTGGATTGTAAATGTTTTGATTGGTGAAAAACGGTATTGACTTTTAAATGCTGATAGGCCTACTCAAAATTTGCCAATCCTTTCCAATATCGACTTATCCAGTCATTTCTTCTTGACGACATGGCTAGCACTACCGTGGCCAGGTTGCAGAACCTAAGGGACATATATACAGGGTGGCTGCTGACTCGAAGAGCGCTAGCTCATTTTGCAGTCTCCCCATATTATTGTTAAATTTTCTTCTCGATATAATTTGAAAATTCTAGTTTAAACAGATTGGTTGAAGGAATAAATACTCATTACCATCAAAAAGATGCATATTGCCATCAAATTTCACACTATCAACTTTGATGTTTTTCTGTTACTTGCTTCATGCTTATGTTGCATATGTGTTGTGAAGGTTTCTCGTAAGTTAAAAATGTTGGAAGCTGGAATCGAAAAGGCGGAGTCGAAAGCCGACTTATTAGAACAGTAAGCGATATTGTGATATAGCACGAATCACGATGGCTAGAAATGGCAATCTTTTGTCTAACTATCACCTAATCGAGATCCTTGTAGCTCAAGATAATAATTTTTTGGTCAAGTTACTTAACATCGGTTTAAGAACTTGATGATGAATGATAATTGCTCCTCTGTGTCCTATTTAAGCTCATTTGTTGCGAGTTACAAAATTTGTGAAACGAGTTGTATTTTGAAGCTGATTCCAAGTTCTAGGTTGGCACCCATGTCAATTATAAGTGATGTCGAAAAGTGTAAATTCCATAGTTGATGCTTGTAATAATTTCTTTAACTGTACTCCACAAACAAGTCGGAATATAAAAACCAAATCTTCATTATACTCGCGTTATTACGCCGAAACGTGTAACGAGTGGTGGGGTCCATCTTCGCGGCTTAGCGCCTGGGTTACAAAGAAACATCTCAGCGATGGCGAGCTGTTGGCGACACTGGGTCCGATTTGACCGACCCGGTAATCGAACCATAGACCTCCCGCACCTATAGCAATGTCTTGGACTACTGAGGTAACCGGCAGAAAAACTTTTTTAATTTCATGTTTTGAAACTGCTTGCATTGCATGCTAGCCATGTTTGTATGAGTGTAAAGTTTGTTAGCATTTTAATTAAGCTTCCGGTAAGTGGAAATGAATGCGAGGCGTGGAACAACTAGGCGTGACCGGCATGGTGTTAAGACTCCGAACACTAACCCTGACTATCGACCTAACCCGAGCTCTAAACCAAACCCTTAAACCCTGTTATTACGACGAGTTGATTACGCCGAGTAGACCCACGCCAAGTGGGTCACGTCGAAAAGTACTTTTTCTGTGTAACTAGAACACTCAGTAGCGTGGCCCGATCTATTTTCAAGTTTCTATGTTGGTTTATCGTATGCCATGTAATTTAGATCTTTTGTAGAATCACGCTATTTGTTAGTAAGGTCCTAGCAGTGTTCTGGCTATGAATGTAATAACATGACACTATGCAGATAATGCAGTTAGCCACTTAACTAAGTACACTGCTACTTCACGCAACTAATCAATCAGCATGTGCTTCACAGTGAAAACAGGCAACTCATTCAACAAACAGAAGATATGAATATTGCTCTAAAATCATACGAAGTCAAAGAATCTTCTGTAAGTAGCACAGATTTTCTGGTTTATTGCAACACCGTTATGTCGTTGTGTATGTTTAGCAAGGTCGTAATAATATGACAACGAAGAACTCCGAAGTCTGTCAGATTGTTGCTTTCTTGTTCACTTCTCTGTTTTCTCGCAGTTAAAATGTAAAAACGTTTTTGCGTTTTAACTTATAATTACTTTTCTTAAAAAAACAATAGTCATCGATCCAGCAAACCTGTGCACAGCACAAACTTGCATGCTAAGCAATGTGCATGCGTTTCAAAAACTTTAAAAAATTACCTCACTACTCGATATAACGAATGCGAAGCATTTTTATCTAAAATCTAAAAATGTATCAATGCACCTAGCTGCTAAGAAGCAATTTCAGTGTTGGTTGGGATGCTTCTGTAGTCTTTTTGTCTGACCGTCGTTTTATCACCTTTTTCTAAAGCAAATTTTTGCTTCCAAATTGAGTTTTGCAATCGTGCCTACTCTTTTTTTAAGTCCTCTTATCCTACCTGTACCTGCATACCATAGCGGTAATCGTTTTGTTGCCTCTTGTGCCGTTGTTGCTTCATCCTATTGTATTCTTTATCGGGTTAACGGCACGGAAATAAAAGACACTGCCGCTACTACCTATGCTTTTCTTTGTTTTCATATATATCTCTATCTGCTTTAGCTTTCTCACTTCTTGATTTTTCTTTCTCAGTCAGTTGAAACAAGCTACTTTCAATTTGAAACGCGCTCTCTTGTGTTTGGAACAATTTGAAGATGTTCAAATGAAGGTTTGCTTCCAGTTGGTAAAAATACAACCGTAACTGAACTGATGAGTTATGCTTGAAGTGAAGCCCCCTGCTTTGCAGAATTCCTGCATTTCCGTGTATGTTTAATACGATGAAGCAGCAAAATGTAGTTTCAATAAATAAAATCAAGATTTACTTGAAAAACTTTCCATATCATTGTGAACCGTACAATTGGGAGTTAGTTAATAATTTAATTGCAAATATCCAGCCAAGAAGCAGCCAAAAATACTTATGCGTACGTTTCGGCTTACTTCTGGTGCCATTGTCAACGCTATAAGCCTACGCTAAGCTGGGTTTTATCCTCCTACGTGACTTAAAATCTAGCCCAGCATAGCTTCATAGTGTTGGCAATGGCACCAGAAGTGAAACGAAACGTCCGCCCAAGTATTTTTTTTTTCTAGGCCTTGAGAGTTTGAATATAATTTCGTATTATGATTTAACTAAGAAGGCAGATGGCTTTGAGGTTCCGCATAATTTTCAACGGTTTTAAAAATGCAAGTTTTGTTATAATCGAAACTATTATTTGTAGCTTGGTGACAAAGAAGTGGAAGCGGATGAAACTATCCGAGATCTCTCGCACAGACTGAATGAGGTAAATTCTTGCTCATATCGTTAGGTGCAGTGAATCTGGATCAATTGAAATAAATTTGGCAAATTTTCTATTAATTTCTTTGAGAAAAATGCGCTAGTTTTAACGTACTGTGATGATTTTGTTCTCTTTGTAATTTTCAGTTTCTGGTTATAACTGTAGTTTACTGATACTCGAATTCTGCTTAAGAACGTTTTTACATGTTTTGACGTTGATGTCATTGAGAAGTTGCAAATTAGCGAAACATTAAACTGGATTAGATATTTATGAGCTTGTTCTGTGGTTGATGAGCTTCTGCGGAATGAGGCTGTTTCTTTCCTCAAGAGCCTTGCTGTGCCATCATAAGGACAAAGCTATCTTGTACATTCATTTTCAAAAAAAGACGAGCATAACCGCCACAATACAAGTAGATTCAAAAATAATCAAAATGCCTGTGAAATTGGCTCTGCAGCATGCATTACAGACCTAAGCATTGATCCAGTAAGTTTGTTCGGCTAGTCGCTTGATTATTGGTGTAAATATCTACTCAGGCAAGCTTCAATCAATTACGTTGTGTGGTCTGGTAATTGTCAACACTAGTGATAACTCACGAATTTCCAACTGACAGTCAGTGCCACATTTATTTTATTTACCGGTATATGTATCGTTTTTTGACACGTGCTGTTTCTTCACTTAATAACAATTTAATGTTGATTAGCTGTTGTTATTTATCACTGTAGATAAGGAAGTTTAGTATTTAAGCTCACACGTATTACATTGGTGTACTTTTTCTGGTTTTAGAGCGAAAACAAGCGAGAAGAAGCGGAAAAAGACATCGAAAAAACTCAGAAGTTGGTTGAACGCCTTCAAGGTAATTGTTCAAAAAAAAAAAAATCAAATATTCCTTAAACTTGCCGTATTACACCGAAGCGTGTAACGAGTGTCCGCGGCTTATTACCTGGGAAACACAGCTCCGAAGATACGTCTCAGCAGTGGCGAGTCGTTGGGGACACTGCCCGACGTGACCGGCCCGGCAATCGAACCCAGGGCCTTCCCTCGCCATTCCGATGGGTTAAACCCCTACGCCAACCCCACTAAACCGCGATTATTCGTCACATTTTTATCATAATCCAGAAATTTTGCGATTGCATGGCAGGTGAAGCGTCAAAAAATGCACTCTTTGACGTAACCTATGAGCAACGTGATAGTAAAATCTGCCCAGTTATTTCTAGCTCTTTGGAAATACCTTGCCACGGATGTAATCACCGTGAAATATCTTGTCCAAGGGGTTACAAACTAGTCTTTGGTGAAAGCTGAGCCAGTATATTGCAATCATGACGTTTCAAATGATTCGCCATTAAATCTTTTGTTCTGATGCCAAATGCTGCTGCAAGGACATGAGCGTGTGCTAAATAACAGAATGAAACTAACATTAAAAGATTTCTCTCCATTATTCTGACACGCTGTTTTAAAACGATATCTCATTAGAATTTTATCTTCTCAAATGTTTTGCCATTGCTCTTTAGTTATTTTTCTTTCTGTATTCTTTTTCTTTTCTGCTCCCTTGGACAGACGAAGTATTTGATCTGAAGTTGAGATTGAAGCAGGTTCTCGGACGGTTGCCAGATAACCAGTAATCGCATGATGATTCTCTGTTAGTTTATTTTATGTCTTTGTTTATTTCTTTGTTGTTACTCCACTTGATGATGATTTTTTCATTTTTATCCTCCTGTCACGAGAAAATGACGGAGGCGCTATTAGTAATTAAGTATACATAGGAAGAAACACTCGCTTATGAGTTGTCTTTGTTTCCGAGTTTTGCTTCTGACTTCTTTAATTTGCTGCTTGTTAGATTCCACCAAGCAGGAATATACTGTATATCGGGAAGCATTTTATCCGAGGACGCAACAACGAGACTTGGGTGGGAGTTAAACCATCAATCTAGCGATAATGGTCGTAAAAATGACGCTCCGAACCACTACGCCACGCAGCTGACAACTGTATAGCAAGACGTTGTAACACAATAGTCAAATTATAATGAAAGTTAGCGATGCGGGCTAAACAGATGTCGCAGCCCCATTTTACTTACCTGATAACCCTCCAGTAAAATAAAGTGGCTGGGGATTTGACGCCGGTTGATTAAAAAAACTTTGGAAGTTCCGGCACTAAAATTGATTTTTCAATTCGACCCCTTCATGTGTGTATGTCGTACCAGAAACAGTTTGCATGTTTTTATTGATGTAAACCAATTGTCATAACAGTATTCGTTTATCCTACGCAATGTTCCTTAGGTTATGTTGCGCTACCGCGGCAGCTTTTTTTCCAAGGTCTTAGAACACGGTGGCCAGTTTACATGCCGAACATCCATCAAGCTGTATCCGATAGGTTGTATGCCACCATGCGAAACTCTAAAACGAGCTGCTAGCCAGCTGTTCAGCCACTGCAGAGGTATCAGTAGGCCAAGTGGTATGACCTGCTTATCGATGTCACCAAACTCGAATATTTATCGAAAAAATTCATAGAATGTTGCAGTTAGTGAAAATTGATCACGCTCTAGAAGTTATTTTTCGGTTTCATCTTACTTCTGGCTGCAAAAGTGGAGCCGATACACATATTGATTGAGAAGCGTTTTAATAACAGAGGTACAAAGTACAAGCGTATAGAGCTTATTGAACAACATTCACTGTACTTGATTTTTCAGAATTATGGGTTTCAATGTGTTTTTATCTGCAGGTGAATTGGATAAACTCGAAGAAAGTAAGGAGAGTTTTCAAATTCAGCTTGACGATTTAGTTGAAGGATTAAAAGAGCTTTAGCCCAAAGATTGCATGTTTTGTGCATCTCATTCATTATTATAGTTTTGTATCTTAATCATTGTATTACTGCATGTAACCACAGCTGCGTGTTTGTAACCAATCCTGGTGCTATTTCGTTTCGACTTTTGCCGCTGTATTTCTTGACTATACTATTTTTTATTAGAGAATGAAATTATGACTTCATATAATAATCAACGCTTGGTGATTCGTGTGTATGTTGCACTACAAGCCGATCTGTAAATAAATAGTACTTTTTAATAAATTTCTATCCGAATTGAGCTGTATTGAGTCAATTATAAGATAGCAACATTTAGAGAATAGCTATATTTAAAAGCAGACAAAAGTACAAAGTACAAAAGTTTGAAGAAAATGCATTGAAGACATGCTGCCAATAAAACGATATTCACTACGATTTAGAAAATTGACATTCGAGGCTAGAAATAGACAAATTGCTTCCCATTTTAAAAAATTGTTTTTACAATACAAAGCACGTAAGAGCGATATAAGGAATACTAAAGAATGTGCAAACTTGATTGATGCAAATCGTTCTACTGGTTTTCAAAACGCAGCGGCGTCAATAGAGAACCGCAAGGATAATATCCGCGCACATACTGGGCAGGGAGGGCTTAACACTCGGAAACATTCTCAAGAGAGCGGTGTAACATTATTGTTTAAACGACATCTTGGCAAATAAATCTGTGATTACAATGTGAAATAATTACGAACTTTGTGCAACCTTATAGGGGAAACTGCATGAAACGACATAGTTCATTCGGAACAAGGAATAAAAGAACAGACTAACTATTGCAACAACACCACACCAAAGTACACTAATTTTAAAAACGCATAATATCTAGTACCCCAATAAACACGATAGGTTGTAAAAAAACACACTATTTTTAATACTACGTCGCTTAAAGATGAACCCCACATACCATAATATCCATATAACTACTACTGTCCTTCATTACGAGATTTGCATTCACTGACACCAGGCTCAATGCGAATTTCTAATCGAAACACATGGGTCTGAAAAGATACACGCTGCAAGTTAAACGTGGAATCAAGGTTGTATTTTGTATTTACCTAGTTGAATATTTTTCCTCCCATCACGAGAAAGCGATCAAAGAGCTATAAACGCGCTCGTTTAGGAGTTGCCCCGGCCACCTGTCTACCACACAAAAATGGGGGAGTCCCGCTAAGTGTATTTTCCAACGACACAACAAGTAAACTTGCCGGCTAGTTTTCCACACTGTTCCATTAATGCTGAGCGTCAAGCAGAAAAGCTGTGAATACCAATTTTAAAGTCATTGGTTCAACCCGACTCGGAATCAAACCATAGTCTACAGCTCCAGAGGCGGACGCTCTTACCACTCGGCCATCTGAGCAGTATCAAAAATTTGGATTATCTCTAAATCACAATTTGGGTTAACCCTCACGTTACCAGTCAGAATTAGACCTGTATAATAGGCTCAACACTACAGGCCAAACCCTTCCCAACACTCACGCAAAAATGACAGCCACTAAAGGAAAATAACTTGTATCTCAGGCAGTAGACGACTGTCCTACGGTGGTTGAGTGTTTCGGTACAAGCTTTTCGGCACTAGCTGTACTTTCTCGCTTATGAGTTGATGTGTGTTTCTTCGATGTCGGAAATCGATCTTTCACCTTTACAGGAGACATTGACTGTTTCTTAGCTGAAACATCAAATTTAAAATTAATCAGTGATTCGCGAGAAAGAGTAGATAGTTTTAAGGTATCTTATTACAACTTCACGGTTTTTTGCTGCAATTTTACTTTTAAAACTGAATTATTCGCGTTTAAATATAGCAAAGCAATTACGATGCAATCTTTTCAACCACAAAAGAAATCGGTGTAAATGCAAAAGGTTCACACTTAACAATTTTACCGCTTATTGTGAAATCAAAAACGGTCGCAGAAATAGCAAAAATATGAACTGCTGTACGTTCAAAACACGCAAAATATCGATGTTTTATTACTAAATCAAAATCAAATCGTCATCATACTCGCGTTAATACGCCGAAGCGTGTAACGAGTGGCGAGGCCCGTCTCCGTGGCTTAGCGCCTGGGCTATACAGCTGCGAAAAAACGTCGCAGCGGTGGCGAGCCGTTGGCGACACTGTGCCGATTAGACCGGCTCGGCAATCGAACCCCAGATCTCCCGCACCAATAGCCTGTGCGCTTGGCAACTTAGCTAACGGCCGGTTCACATTTCATGACTGTGCTTTCGAAAGTAATCACTGCACACAAAAACTATTTGCAATTGTTTCTGCCTATAGAAATAGCTTCGTGGAACACTGTTCAATTAATCTAACATACAGGAACATAAAGTAGCCAAAGGTCTGAATGGCAATCTTTTTTATTGTTACATTTGTTAGTTATATCTTGAAGTTGCCAGACCCTCCCTCGTTTGTCATTAACTAGCTGAAAATGAATGATTCGTAATGTTCTTACAAAGGGCAGCTTGCAAGTAGTACAGTGCAGAAAAAATTAACTACTTGCAGAAAGAATCAACTTACTTTCCTTTCGACCAATCAACAAATGGTTGACCATGATAGGAGGTGGGTGAATTTTAGGCGAAGTACAAGTTTTGTGAGGCCGAGAACTTGAATGGCAAACTGGTACTGAAAAGTTGCAAAAATTATGATAGTAAAGCCACAAAAAAAAAAACGTGAATAATGTGCAAGGTTATAATATTATAATATAGCAATAATAACACATTCGTATGGCGCTCTTACCGGACGGAAATTTACATCATCAGGCACTTGATATCATCATCCAATTTTAATCCGGTTTTTCCTCGTGTCCGAAGGTGACCGGATGCACCTCATTCCCTCAGGAATCGCTCTCACTCCCTCTCTCCATCTCGTACGATCTGTAGCCTCCTCCACTCTCAACCCAATCTTCTTCAAACTCTCTTCGACTTGTCTCTTCCAGATCTGCTTAGGCCTTCCTCGCTTTCGTTGTCCATTTACTTGAAGCATCGTTACCTTCTTCAAAATGCTCTCCTCATCCCTCCTAACCACATGTCCATACCATCTTACTCCATTCGCTTGTTCCATTTTATCTAGTTTCCTTCAAGCCCAGCATTTTCATCAGATCTTCAGTATTCTTTCTATCCACTAGTTTTACTCCACACATTGATCTCACCATAACTCTTTCGGTTCTTCTTAAAATTATCATCTCATTTTCCCTCAAACACCACGTCTCACTTCCATATAACATTGCCGATCTTACGCAACTACGATACACCTTCCTTTTCATTTTTAAAGAAAACCTTCTCCAAGTAACAACTCTCCGCATTCTCTAAATTTCATCCATCCGATCCTTACTCTTGCAGTCACTGCAGTTTCACACCCACCACTAGCATTCAGCCTATCTCCAAGATAACAAAAAACCTTCACAGTCTCCACCTCATCACACAACACCTCCACTGGTTCTTCCTTGCCGTCTCCAATATTTTCACACCTTCTGCAGATAAACTGTTGTGCAAAACTGTAAGATACTTTTTTCGTTTGGGCGTATCTAGCGTGAATCCATTTCTTACACACTGAGCACAACACCGCTATTGACACAACTCTTTTCCCACATATTCCACACGGATCTACTGTGCTACGTACACTTACTATTCATTTGCTACGTACAAATTACTTAGTTACGTTCTTAGCTATTTGTGCACTACGTACAATCAAAAGGTACTCGACAATACAACAAAAACCGTAACAGTGGAAGCAGCAGAATTAAACATATAAAAACAAAACATGAAGTTTGCAGCAGAAAAAACAACTATAATGCTATGATAGGTTTGAAGAAAAATGGCTGCCGGCATTTATTTAAACTATTTACACGGCAAGAATACTTGCAAGCATATCACTTTTTTATCCAAAAAGTTTTCAAAGAATGGAAACTTACCAGGTTTAGTATAAACTAGATGAGCTTTCAACTGGCGCGATCGTATGGACATGTATTGGTTCTTCAAAGCAGCAATATCTGTCGACATCCGCTCCGCCATCATCCCGTTGCCACGTGGAACTTGGAAAGTCTCCCGGATGCTGCTGCTGGAAGCAAGCTCCAAGCTCTGTCTGCTTGGCTCTGCAAGGGAATGTAGCAATTAAATCGCCACGCAAGACTTTGCTTGGGTTTGATTCCCGGGCCGATCAAATCGGACACTGTCACCAACGGCTCGCCACCGCTACGATGTTTCTTGTCCACACGCTAAGTCGCGAAAATGGACCCGTCACTCGTCACACGTTTTGGCATAATACTGCGAGTATAATGAAGATTTGATTTAATTTTTCATGTAAGATTGAAAAAAAACAGTGAAGGCACTTTGCTTCAAAATAAAAAACGACAAGATTTTTAAAATGTGTAAAATTAGTCATACAACCTCACTTGGAAGATAAAAGGTGAAAGACAACCCAATTGCAGAGTCACCAGCAACTTCTGTGGTAGTGGCGACTTTTGGTTCATTCTAGCAAGCAAGTAATTTTATCTTTTACGCAGCTATTCACTTGCTTTCATCTCCTACCGCTGATTTTACGAGGCAGTTTTCAAAAGATTGTTCCTATAAGGATGTTTGCTTTACATATTAGCAACAGTGTCAATAATACGTCTATGGCAGCAATAACGTTGCGCAAAATTGTCGGCAATCGTTCTTCTTACGTGCTTGTCATAGATAATCTCGCCAACCATTACGAATTTTTGAATATATTATCACAAAAAAGGCAATCTAATTCGTCCGGCCTTGACCAAAACCAAAGTACCGTATTTGGCACCGGCTTACGCAATGACCTTTAATCAATTAAAGAGGTAAACTACTTTTTTTATCTTGATGAGACGGTGGGGAAGGTACGGTAGATGCAAATCCACCAAAACAAGAGAAGGGAGCGTCGTCGTAATCGTCTGTCACGTCAGGGCTCGCCGCGTGCCGTAATGAATTGATCGGTCTAAGAAATATCAAAGCATCTTTTAAGTAAAATTAATAAAATGTTAGTAGAAATCAAAAAATCATGCCGAATGCAGATTCCAGCAGCCATTGCTTACAAAATAAGCTGTAATTCACTGACATAGTTCGATAATTAGTGCAGCCGAATAATGGGTAGATGCAGAAGGTCTTGGCTGAGTAGTAGCACGATGGTAAAATATTGCACACACATGATGCCTCGTCAACATCAAACCATCGGTTTTACACAACCTTATCTAGCTTGTAAAAGCTAACATTACTACGTTGTAACAGTTGAAAAATCAAACCTTCATTACGCTCGCGGTGTTACGCCGAAGCGTGTAACGAGTGGCGGAATCCATCTACGCGACTTAGCGCCTGGGCAACAGAGCTCCGAAGAAACATCGCAGCAGCGGCGAGCCGTTGGCGATACTGTGTCCAATTAACGGGCCCGGGAATCAAACCCTAGACCTCCTGCACCAAATAGCGATGACCATCTGCTTTAAAACATACTTACCTATAATCACTTTCTCTCAATTCATCGTGATTTTCGGCAGCAAATGGAGTGATATTGTACGTATATTTCTCTCTTAGCTGATTCAAATGTGGAAATGGAAAGGAGGCAACTCGATACGCGAGTCTTGTCAACTCGTTACCGTTGATTAGTCGACCGTTTAACGCACTCTGCATCAACTCCGACATACGACAATAAAAATCATCTGCTGAGTGAGTTTCGCCGATTCGTCTGCAAATCAAGTCGTTACACAAAGTTCCTTTCAAAAGCGGACAAGAAACGGCAAGGGAGCCACGAAAAATGCAATTCAGCCAAAAAAATCGTGCTCTTACAGCAGAATGCACGATCAGTATTTGACATGCGCAGACAAAAAAAATCAAATCTTTATTACACTTGCGGTATTGATCCGAAGAATGCAACTAGTGGAGGGCTCCATCTCCACGAATTATCGCCTGGCATCACAGCTCCGAAGAAACATCAAAGTGCTAACGAGCCGCTGGAGACACTGTGACTGATTTGACCGGTACGAGAATCAAACGCAAGATCTCCCGCGCCGATATCGATGTCTTTAACTACTACGTAAACCGGCCAATAAAAGCGCAAACAGAGCATTACAAAAAATAATACAGAAGTAACAAGCCATTCAAGTAGGTTATTCTTTGTAAAATCTAAATTTTATCAATATCACAAGTTAAACTTTAACTGCACCAATGCATTCCTCACCTTCATCTTGTATCTTATAATGCTACTGCGACAAACAGACGCAGGACAGCTGGGTGTTACCAAGCAAATGTTAAAATTAAACTTACTCTCCCAGCTTGGCCCATATCGCAAGCGCTACCCGAAGAACAATTTCATTGCCATCCAACATCACACTATCCCATATCCTCAGCACTGTGTCGGCAGGCAAGCACGTTGCGAAGAGCGTTAAAAACCATTGCATGGTGAACACGTTCGTCAACGGTGGCTCATAATTTGAACCTGAATGAAGAGGCAATATCATTCACCGTCCGGCCGGGTGGGCTAATGGTCAAACACAATGGTATCGGTGCGGAACGTCTGGGGTCCGATTCCCAGGCCGGTCAAATCAGACACAGTGTTGCCAGCGGTTCACCACCGCTGCAATGTTTCTTCGGAGCTGGGTTACCCAGGCGTTAAGCTGCGGAGATGGACCTGGCCACTCGTTACACGCTTAAGGGTAATACTCCCAAGAATATAATGAAGATCTGAATTTAATTTATGCACCGTCAGGTGTACGTGAAGCCTTTTCGTAAACTCCATTGTTAAAAACAGGATTAATAACACCGTAATTTAAATCGACAAGGGTGGAATGTGATATCAGTGCTATACAACTACTAACACGAAAAACTAAAAACAGCACAACCTAAGCGCGGTAATAACTTACAACCTGCTCACAGTAACCACAGCTTATTTTAGTATTAAACCTCAGCTTACGAAAGCTAAATTAAACCAGCATTTAGACTTTGTTAAAGACGATATCATCAAAATTAGTAACGTTCGGTGGTTCTGTTGAATTTCTTAAGTATGAAGTACTGCAGGTACTGTAATGTAATGCTGCTGTTTTTCCTCTAATTATTATGAAATTCTTCGTAAGTTTAATATTTTAGCAAAACAAGCATTCTAGCACACCTGTGGAAACTTGGTTTGCTTCTCGCTGTAGCGCATCCAGATGTCTGGAAAGTTGTGGTAAACGGACTTTCATCAAGTCACGAAAAACAGCCATGTCCACGGATAGCCCTTGTAGGTTGTTAGCAAAGTAATTTTCAGGCAGAACTCCATCTACCAGATGTACCATGATCTGAAAAACAAGCAGTGACTAGCAAATTATAACATTGCTCACACTTTCTCCTTGTGTTCAATAACTTTCATTCAAATCAAATGTTCATTATACTTGCGATATTACGCCGAAGCTTGTAACGAGTGGCGGGGTCCATCTCCGCGGCTTAGCGCCTGGACAACACAGCTCCGAAGAAACATTGCAGCGGTGGCGACACTGCATACGATTTGACCGACCTGGGAATCAAACCCCAAACCTCCTGCACCGATAGCAATGTCTATAATCACTGCACCAACGGTCCATTTTTATAATTACCGTAAGCAAATTTTGGCAAGCTACGACTTTTTGTATCTGCAAAAATGAATAACCACTAAAAGGTAAAAGTTAGAGCCATTTTTGACAAAAATTCCGGATCATATTTTTCTCCGTAAAACAATCGCATCTATACCTTAAACGCAGCTTCATCATCCCCTTCAGTAACTTGCAATATAAGGGCAGCTAATACATTGAAACCTTGGCAGTAACCAACTGCTTGATTCCACCGAGCATAAGCTAGCAAAACTCTTTTCAGCACAAGTCGGTCATCGTCACTCCCTTCTTCAGATGCTGATAAGTTGGAATAACCGGTCCGGTGGAGGTCCTTAAAATAATCAAAAAATTAAAGAGCGAGTCCTATTATTTTGAGCAAGGAATTGCAATTTATTGATACAAAATGCTAATCAATGGTCTCAAAACAGAAGAGCTTACTCTCAAAAACATGAACATGCAAAATACTAGAATAAAACAATGCTTTAACGCAACGTATCATCACATGATACCAACTACTCATGTTAATCATAGGAAGAATAATACTACATTATTTACCCCAAAAAGCAGAGCGCTACTGAAAAGACACGCTGGCAATCTAACTGAATTGTAAAGTTTTTTTCAATTCGCATTATCATTATAAATTCAAACCTGCCAAGTTACCTTCACTATTTGATTTCCCAGACTTTCATCTGCAGGACATATTCGATCACTAAACACTCGATTTAGCACTTGTGACATCTTGGGATGTTTCAAACCAACATAATGATCAGCTAAACTGATCCATATTCTCTTTCTCCAACAAGCAGGCAAGCCACCAGGAAGTCGAACAATCGCTCGCAATGCATCGCACCACTAACCACATTAAAAAATATTTCAGAAACTTCGAAATACAATAAACATTGGGATGAACACAGCATAAAAAGAAAAAATAAAGACACAGTAATTTTTGAAAAGGGACGTTTCGACAACATAGATTCAGATGTCATCATTGGTTGTGTAAGCACGGCAGTACAAAACTTTCAGTCATTTTTCCTACTTGAGCTAATTCACAGACGCTTCTAACGGAAGAAAACGTCATTTGTCACAAGTTTAATAGCCCTAATATCGCAACTGAATGCCGTAGGAAACTCATATTTAACTGCTTTATATCTGGCAGCAAGTAGGGATAGACCGGGGCCCCAGCCGGGGATGCCACTTTTTGCCCCGGTCTGACCCTGGCCAGGGGGGTCATAAAAATTGACCAGAGCCGGGGTTAAATTTAAAATTAATTTGTCGTATATTCCGGCAAATAAGACGACCGTTAAGGTGCAAAAACCCACCCTTAAAAATTGGAGTTGTCTTATCCAACCGATATATATCTTAATTTTCACTTGAAGATTTATTTTATTTCGTATCAAAAATGCATTGGTGCGTAAAAATAAAGAACGTACATGCATAAAGCGTTTTTCAAATTCGTCATGCACTGATGAAAAGCGTGTACAATCACGAAACCCGAAAGAGCATTGGCATGATATGGAAAAACGCACTCAGCTATGTATTCTAGACACAACATAAGACATTGCATAAACCCCGGCCGGGGCAGGCGCAATTCCCCCCGGCCAGAGCTCTGACCCCGGCCAAAATTGTTGCCCTGGTCGTTTCACAGCAGCAAGGCTGAAACCTTTTCCGAGCGAGTTCTACAGAAAACGTGTTAATTTCGATCTTACAGCACAGCAACATGACAACAGCATGACTTGCAACCTTCTAAAAATTCCCAAAATACAGAGCAAGTACAAACCTGTTTAAAGCCTTCTTCCCCTTCAGCTGGTTGCATGTTAAATTGAAGTTTGGTGTCTTCCTCTGTACATAATACAAACAATTGACAGCAAAATTCAACAAAGACAAGCTCAAAATATTGAGAAGTCGAACGCTGCAAAAACCCCTCAAACTCCGAAGATCTCATTACAAGGACATATTATTGCGCAGCTACGATTTACAAGAAACTAAGCATCTACTCGAGTCACAAATTTGGCATGTAACAATTTCTCAAAAATTTTCTTAACACATATTGAAAACATTATCGCATATGTATTCTCATAAAAATAAAAAAATTAAACAAATTAAGAGCAAAGCAAACGTCATTTATTTACTAACATTTTCAGAATCACAGTAAATGAAACAAAAGAAACTATTGAATATTGTAATCACTAACTTCTTTTCTTTGAAACAGCTTGGAGCACAGCTGTGATAGTATCACAGTAGCGCTTGTTTTTGTCACGTAAGCGATTCCGCTGTTTCAGTTGTCGCACAAGTTTTGTAGACATAACTATAATACGCTCATCCAAGCCTTGTTTTATGGAATGAAGCTCTTCCATATCTGTAGACACAAAATACAAAACCACGGTTACACAATTTATTACACATAAAACAAAACCGCCTAATAACCAAAAAATGCCAAATCTCAAGGCTCCTTTGCCCAAGAAATCTCACTTGAAACAGCCAACTGTGCAACTTGCGCATTTATTTTGTGCATTAAAATTTTGAAAACATTTTCAAATTTATTCCAGAAATCTTTGACCTTCATGATGGAGCCAAGTTCAAAATTGTGAAACAACTTAAAGGGGCAATAGACCCTAACTTTTCACTTTGGCTTAAAAAATGACACAAAAAATCACGTTTTCTGATGGCGTTGGATTACATCCCAAAATGCCTTCGTTTTATAGTTACTGCAGCTTATTGACCCCCTTTGCAATGGAGGTGCACACTATCGCAATTTCGTTGGCAGCCCTTTTTTTGCGGATTCACTTTGTCAGTGTGCGCTTTACACGTTATGGTGTTCTCTGCAAAATAGGTTTTGCCAATCTTCTTGGGAAATTGTTATGGCGAAAGAGCAGTTAGTGGACTAGTGGTATTAACGAATATGAATCAATAGGTATTACGCTGACTGATAACAGATTTTATCCAGTCAGCAATCTGCTAGGCTTCCAGTAGATGAAATTTGTAGGTTATCAGACACCGGTAGATATAATAGGCCAAGACATATGCCTACACGGTCTACTTCATCAACCACAGAATTTTATGTTCGTTTTGTGATCATCTGCAGTAGCAGAGTTATAAGCAGAACAGCCTACCGATAATTCAGTGGTCTACAGATTGACCTGCCAACTGGTGAACTCGAAAATACTTCAGCTTCCAGCACTAGCTCTACAATTGCACCAAAAGCATCTTACTTTAATGCAATATAACATATTGTGGAACGTAGTCTAACGTTGAAAGTTTATGCATATAGATTCTACCTTTTATTTTACAATATCGTATTCTGTTTTGTTCTTGTTAACAACGAAATAAACTTGATTTGTACTCGGTTAACATCACGTGACTTACACAGTTTTAAGTGGAAGTGAATGACCTAATTTTCTTGGAGGACCAGCTACATTCAGACATTTAGAAGCTTGATAGTCTATCTTCTGAATTAGCCAATAAAAATGCACTGGATCAACTCAAAAAATTTTATAAAATTATCTCTAGCGATTTCTTTCATAAAATAATGACTTTGACATTATTGTGACTTTAAGGAGATACTCCAGCTTATTTCTGTACAACTCTTGGACATCAGCAAACTTTGTTTCCAGTTCATATTCAAACATAGATCAACTCATTCACCTCTGGATTGCAGAACCGAAAATTGCAATTTTTGATTTTGTTCTTGTTTCAAAATGGATTCTGAATCAACAGCTAGACCATGGACACCATCAGACAAACATGATGTTTCAGTCGAACTGTCAAGCTGCTTCTCAGCATTATATCTAGTGCATTACAAAACAAAAACATAAATTTTTATATCATTAACAGCATATGCTCTGTTATAGCTGCTACAACCACACAAATTGCGAGTTAAACAACATAAAAATTATAAACTTTTTTGGAAGTGGCTATTCTTACCTGCCCGTAACATTTGTATTTTTGGTTTATTTCATTACTTCATTGCGCTCTGGTACAATCGGGAAGAGTGAGAAAGGATAGTAAAATAAGGTGGAGGCTAAGATTACGTGATCGTAACTTTTGTTTTCTGAATTCAAAGTTACGTGACAAGCAATTTTATTCTATTTCTAGCCTATTTCTTTTCTATTATCTTCACGAACTCGACTGTTAATCTTAGGTCACATGAATCCGAATCGAAGCGATGCGAACCAAAGCCACCAAAGCGAAACGAATCGAAACCGCGACGAGAATTGAACCCAAAACTTGTGCAGCGCTTCCCATTACACGCTGCGCTTTATCCACTGAGCTATCAAGAAGTCGTGGTGATCAAGCACAAAATGGCGCTTATAAACAGATGCTCGTCGCACGACTCTCACGTAACTTTGAATTCAGAAAACGAAAGTTACGGTCAAGTAACCTTAGCCACTGCCATAAAATAAACCAAAGAGACACATGTTCTGGTAATGCAACCTTAGCCTCTGCCATTTTTTTGATTTAATTTGTTAGTATGTTAATTGACAAGCGAACTGCAGCCTTAATTCAAAAGCACCAGTTTACAGATATCATGAAAGCTTACACTGTCTTGAACAGTAAAGATATAATAATAATAATGACATATTTATATCCCGCCTTAACATTTGCGTTGGTGCGAGCACTCTAGTAAGGTTATCTAGGCGGACAACAATAATTTACTGCGACATAACAGGAGAAGGATAAAATGAAAACAGGAGGATAAAAACGTAAAATAATGCAATAAAACAAAGTCGAGTACTCATACTTAATATCAAAACAGTGAAGCACATTAGGCCCAGCAATTGGAGTTATGGTACATTTATAGAGCATATGACAATAGAATATGATAATACAACATTCAAATTTTCACAGGTCTATCAATTAGTAGCACAGTAGTAATAATATTACACTAACACAACCTAGTTCAAAGCACATCAAACATTTTCAAATGCTAACGTAAAGTAATGCGTTTTTAGCATTTTTTAAAAAACACTAAAATTTTTTGTACAGCAAATATTCAGTGGCAATTTATTTTAAATAGTTGGCGCAATGTATTTAAAACCAAATTTAGACTTATTGTATGTTGGTAGATAAATATTAGAATTCACAATCAAACATACCTATGATATATTTCACTCAATAATCTCTGCACCATAGCACGTTTCTGAGCTTGAGTTGTTTCGCTGGTGTTTGGCATTATGTTAGATTCCTGGATTCGTTTATGATGAACCAAAGTTACTCTTTTGTGTGCATCCACTTCAACTTGCACTGGTTAGCACTCAGCTAGTCTATACAAGAGGGTGCTGAACCTACCGTACCAGATTATCATAGTTGGTCCACAGGTCAATACACCACTGAAACAGTGAAACAAAAAAAATAGGAAGTGGCTATTTTTACGAGCCAGTAACATTTGCCTCTTTGGTTCATTTTATTACTTCATCATGCTCTTGCAGAACTGGGAGAGCGCAAAACAATAATAAGAGAAACCAAGCGCTTATTTATACAGGCCCATACATATAGCCACTGTCAAAAAACATTTAATTACCGGTACGGTTACTCTGTTACTCTATTCAGTTGGGCAGTGTCTAGAACACCGGCTCAGTTTCCTTAACCAAATGGCTGCTGCACCAGCAGCTTGGTTTCTTTCTCTAGTGATGTTGCTGTCACGTGTTCCCGCACTGCAGCGAACTGCTTGTTTGTTTCTATAAACAGATAAAAGGCTGCCGGTGCTCTAGACACTTCCATTCAGTTATTCTATTTTTGCTTTACAAGCACTAGCAATACCACTGACCAGCACACTAGGGGTAAGGTTTTGCAACTTTCGATGGTTAGTTAGTTAGTTGCATATTTATCCTCCTATCACGAGAAAGCGATCAATGCGCTAGGCCTATACGAGCTCGCTTAGGAGTTACCAGCCATCTGTCTAGCACACCAAGATGGGGGAATCCCGCTAAGTGCCTTTCCCAACGTCACAATAAGTAAACTTGCCAGCTTGTTTTCCACACTGTCCCTTCAATGCTGAGCGTCAAGCAGGGAAGATGTGAATACCAATTTTAAAGTCATTGGTTTGACCTGACTCGGAATCAAACCCGAGTCTAGAGCTCAAGAGACAGACGCTCCATACCACTCGGCCATCTGAGCTGTTCGTACATGTCGCAGTAGCTATCTATCTGTCCATAGACTGGACTAGTCTACTGCTGAGCCTGAGGCAGTGAGGGTCACTCCCCTTTCCCCAACTCAGATGGTGTAAGTACGATACACTTCCACCCTATCCACATGTCCAATTTATGTGGGCTTGTTGCTGTGGGCTTGATGTTACAACAGCGAAACTTGCAAATCAAGAAATTATGAGAATATACGGGGTACTTAACTGTTGCATAATATAAATAACGCTATGTCACATACATTACACAAGGAGATAGAAGAAATGACCATACGGTCTTCGAAGTCCTCTACCACCTACAACAAAACGCACGTAGAAAAAAATAAATAAAGAAATAAAATAGAAAAACAACGAATAAGTAAGTATAAATATTAGGATCTTGGTAAATCGCGACGTTCGCGGACTTTGAGCAACTGGCAACGGTGGACTTTTTGCTGGCAACCGTGGACTTTTTGCTGGCAACCGTGGACGTTTTGCTGGCAACGGTGGACGTTTTGCTGGCAACCGTGGACTTTTTGCTAGTTGTACATAGTAGAGATGTCAACCGCGCAGCGTACGCGGCGGCGCGGGTACCGCGCAACATTTCGACCAATTTAACCGCGCAGTGCGGGCCGCGGGCTGTCCGGATTGTTGTGTATTATTTTGTCTTAAGTATCTGTGTCTTCAATTCATGTCTTGTCACTGACTCACTCGTGCGTGACTTCTCAGGTGTAAACGAAAGAAGTAATCAGGAATAGGTTAGTCTCTGGTCTGACATTGCCTGTTACGGTAGGTACTAGGTAGCCGGTAGGCTACTGCACTGGTAATCAGTTACCGTACCCAGTGTACGATAGGCTACCGGTAACTGAAACTGAGTAGGTTACCATACCAGTAACTTTGTCACTCTTTTGATACATAATTACACTGTATACAGCAGTAGTGTGTGCTGTGTTTTTGGAATATTCTGCCATCATTCAACAGCAGACATACACAGGTGCATTGACTGATTTGACTCTGCTATAGTTGCCCCCCCCCCACCCCCCAAAAAAATTCAGCTTGTTACACTCATACACTGTGCAATTGTGCATTGACCTAACATACTGTAATTGTGTTACAGGTGTTGTGATGGTACTTTCAGCTTTGCATTTTTGGTATTAGTAGATTGAGTGCATGCACTGTGTCGGACTGTGATATATTTTCTAAATGCTTTTAGGTGGTTGAGTAGATGCAGTATATGGGGCGCCGTTTGGAAAAATATTATTTATTTTGTTACACCTCTTTTTTGAGCTAATTTACGATGAAATTTGACCGATATACATATACGACCAAATACAGTTCTAAGTTGAAAATAAAATAAGTTCGAAATATCCAAAATATATATTCGATATATAGTACGATAAATTCGAAATAAAATAAGTCGAAAATATACCACGTATAAATTGGATATATATATACGACCAAATACAGCCCTAAAATAAGTTCGAAATATTCGAAATATGTATTCGATATATAGTACGATAAATTCGAAATAAAATAAGTCGAAAATATACCACGTATAAATTGGATATATATATACGACCAAATACAGCCCTAAAATAAGTTCGAAATATTCGAAATATATATTCGATATATAGTACGATAAATTGGAAATAAAATAAGTCGAAAATATTATTCGTACTTCATTATGAGCTAACTCATCGCGTGAATTTCGTGATGCCCATTGCCCAACGGTTGCACGACGCACGTGGCTAGTCAAGAAGCGACGCTGAGAGAAAGATTAAAGTTTTGTACACGGCCTACTAGGCCGTGGTTTTGTAGGATTGGGTGAAAAATGTAATTGTTCAGGATAGAGTTTGAGGTTAAAATGATAACTTTAGCGATTGCTGGTTCCTCGTGTTCAGAAGAAGCTGTTCTTTAACCTTCTTACCTTTCTTCCTTCAGCAGCCTGGAAACTAGTTTAGAAAGCAATCGCTAAAGTTATCATTTTAACCTCAAACTCTATCCTGAACAATTACATTTTTCACCCAATCCTACAAAATATTTTTCCAAACCATAATATTTTTCCAAACCACGGCCTAGTAGGCCGTGCACAAAACTAAAAACTTAATCTTTCTCTCAGCGTCGCTTCTTGACTAGCCACGTGCGTCGTGCAACCGTTGGGCAATGGGCATCACGAAATTCACGCGATGAGTTAGCTCATAATGAAGTACGAATAATATTTTCGACTTATTTTATTTCCAATTTATCGTACTATATATGGAATACATATTTCGAATATTTCGAACTTATTTTAGGGCTGTATATGGTCGTATATATATATCCAATTTATACGTGGTATATTTTCGACTTATTTTATTTCGAATTTATCGTACTATATATCGAATATATATTTCGAATATTTCGAACTTATTTTAGGGCTGTATTTGGTCGTATATATATATCCAATTTATACGTGGTATATTTTCGACTTATTTTATTTCGAATTTATCGTACTATATATCGAATATATATTTCGAACTTATTTTAGGGCTGTATTTGGTCGTATATATATATCCAATTTATACGTGGTATATTTTCGACTTATTTTATTTCGAATTTATCGTACTATATATCGAATATATATTTCGAATATTTCGAACTTATTTTATTTTCAACTTAGAACTGTATTTGGTCGTATATGTATATCGGTCAAATTTCATCGTAAATTAGCTCAAAAAAGAGGTGTAACAAAATAAATAATATTTTTCCAAACGGCGCCTCATAGCAGTATGTAATTTGTTCACTACTTAGCACTGGTATATACTTAAAAATATCTAAACTTTGATACTAAAAAGCAAATTTATTGATTATTTTTTGCTGCTTTAGAATCTTGACTTCGGTTTAGCTTATCTGGTTATAAACAAGAAAATGCACGTGATGGAAGTTTTGGTGTGTAAGCGGCAACAATGAAAACTTACTTTGCCTGAGCAGTGTTCACTGATGTACTGCAAATAATTCAAGTGTTTCTTCATTACTACCGGACCTATTTTGTAAATTATTCTTGTGTATGTAGCTTAATATTTACCTCATTAGGTTGGCTGTAAAGTGTATTTTTATGTCTTCTGTACAATACTGTAAATAAGGTGTTCATTCTTTGTCTGTGTTAATTCACACTTTTCATTCGTTTGTTTGCCTGTTTGGCTTAATCCAGTTTTGTTTTTTAGATGGACACTTGACTTGGCTAGGAAAGTTTGTGAGTTGTACAGTATGTAACTGAAATAATGGTGAAATCAATGAACTAAATGAAGTTTTACTGTAAGGTTGTGGGTTGTGGCTGAAAGGAACCTGAAACTGGATGTTATGACTATATCTTAACTTGAAATTAAAAGATTTGACAAGCTTCAGCATGTATGCTGTGCCAAATGGTGAAAAGTAAAGGAGAGTGTAGACTGCAGAAATTCCACATAGCAAAAGCTGAGGTGACATGAAGAGATAGAAATTTTAAGGTGAAAAAGAGGTGAGCAGTGAGATGTTGCATGTTAATTCATAAACAACAGCTTAAGGCTGTAGTCTATTGCAGTTTTGCTAGTATGTGTAGTACAACATTAATAATTGCACTCTTGAATATTGTAATGATTAGCAACAATGTGCAAATCAGAATTCAACATAGAAAACTAAACATATACGAAAGCCTAGATTGGGTGGTTTCAGAAGTACGATGAAAGAGAGCTTATAATTTAAACAAATCATTATCACACCCGGTACATAATTTTTTGTCAGGTTTTTGGTATTTTGATGCCACGCGGTGCGGGCGCAGTGCAGTATTTCCAAATTTTTTGCGATGCGGTGCAGTGTGCGGACAGAACCTTTGCGGTGCAGTGCGGGCGCAGTGCAGTAAAAGTGTACCCGCGACGTCTCTAGTACATAGTCCACGCTTGCTAGGTGCTAAGACAAAAAAGTCCACGGCTGCCAGTTGTAAAAAAAACACGCTTGCCAGTCGCCAATACAAAAATGTACATCTGGAAAAAAATTACGATAAACTCCATTGCTGCCATTTGTACACAGCCCACGCTTGCTAGCTGCCAATACGAAAAAGTCCACGTGTGGGGATATGATTTGGTGTGAGTGTTGTAGCGAGGATTACTACTCAGTAGTGGGCGCAGGCTAACCAGTAGGTCTGGCATATACTCTTTTGAATGTGCCCCACTTGCGAAAGCACAGTGAGCGCGAACTAGCCAGTAGGTCTAGCCTATACTCTTTTAAATGTGCCCCACTAGCGAAAGCGCAACTTCGGCCGTAGCCGCGCGTGAACACTCTCGATGAAAATGGATGGAAGGTCCGATAGGTAGTAGTAACCCTTTGGTAGACTAGCTGCTGTGCAGTAGCCTACCAAACTCTTTCCGGGTTGCTGAGAAAAATAGATTGCCGAATGGATTGCTAGGAAACTTCTAAATCTTCTTTTCTTCAATTTTCAGGCAGTAATTCAGCAGCAACTTTTAATCAAAATTTAACCAAAAAGAGAATAAATCAGAACACTTAGAGCACCCCTACAAGCTAGGCTAACTTAATGCCGCCGCCCGCCAGCTACCTCTATTTATAGTTTTTTTCTACATCGAAATGGACAATGACGTCAGACAAAAAATTGGCCAATTGCAGCGAAGGGGGAAAAATTAATACTTGCGCGGTGAATTAATATTTTCATAAAGATGTAATCTGAAATATGTTGCAAAAAAAAGCATGGTCGCACTGCGGCGGCAGCGAGCCGCTGCGGGACAAAGTTAAAAATCAGGCGAAAATTTCTATTATGCAAATGAGACATTGAAATTGACAGACGGCAAATGCTTTATTTTGATGAATTCGCTACACACAGCTGCAAGTTGTAAAAAGTCCACGGTAGCCAGTAAAAAGTCCACGGTTGCCAGCAAAAAGTCCACGGTTGCCAGTTGCTCAAAGTCCGCTTCCGCGGACGTCTGCGTTTTACCAAGTTCTTACGATCTACACATTACAATTATAATACACATTACACAAAACTATGATTAACACGAAACACACTACCGGTATTTAGGTATACAGTATAACAGTACTTATAATATTGTTTAGTACGGTACTTTTCTTAAATTATGACATTAAAAATTTAATAGTGATGCAGAAAGCCCACATAAATTCGACATGTGGATGCTACAGCCTACAGCAGTAAGGCAGTGTAGCCTGCTACTGTACTGACACCAAAAATCAGGAAAAGGACTAAAACTTATGCAGTATACGGTATAGCTTACAGTAACTTTATCACCATTGAAACATCAGTAGGTACCAGTGTAGAATTACCGGTTGCCAGTAACTTCGCCACATGGTAACTTCGCCTCAGTAACTTTGCCACATGGTAACTTCGCCACACTTTCATACATCGAAAATTTACAATGCCCACCCCGAAACAAAACTTTAATTTCCCGGTTGTCATAAAAAATTTTAAAGGGTTTTTTCAGTTAAATTTATTAAGGTAACATCGTCACGTGGTAACTTCGCCACATAATCGAAGCTGTGGGGGAAAATGTTAGAGAGGTGTGGGAGAGTGCATGGGGTGAGTGGGGAAGTGTGTTGGGGTGTAGGAGGAGGTGAAGAGAGCTGTTGGAAGAGGTGTGGGGGGTGTTGGGGGAAGGTGTAGGGAAGTGGGTTGGGGTTGTTCCAGCACAGCCATTCAACTTCCGAATTGCATTTTGGCTAGAATTGGCTTCGATCCCTCACTTTGTTTTTCTTGGTTTTTCTGACGCGATTCCTGGCACCATATCTATTCTAGCCACTTCCTGCTTCTGTCTTGCCCTTATATGGTAAAGTCATGTGTTACTCACCACACCTTATAAACGTTAATTACACTAGCGCCCAGTGGCGCGGGAACGTTTTTTAGACAGGGGGGGCTCAAAATAGTAAGATCGTGTCAACGTCTGGGCCCCCCAGACCCCCCTTTTTTCGAACGCACGTTTTTATGAGCAGGACACTCAGCAGACCTATTTTGATAGACATCAATTGCATGCCGCTCAAGTGACCGGAATTTTTTCAGGATAATCTTTTATCATGGAAAACAAGATTGCTTACTACCATTAGGCTTTTCTAACCAAGCTCGAATTACTACTCATGTATTTGTAAAATGCAAATACCTCAATCACAAAACCAAAAAGTAGGCAAACAAAATTTGCCCGATCTAACTTTTGCTTTGCTGATCAGAGTTACATGCAACAAACAATGCCCCATTGAGGTTTAAAAATAACAAAAAACACACAATCAAAATAAAGCACTGAACCATTTTTTAACATAATGAGATGTGTAAATATAGGTATTTAGGTAGGCGTACTAGCTCAATTTTAGTAACAATCATCGGCAGTGCTCGAGTTGTGAAAACACTTATGGGGGGTGGTAGGCTACAACTTTTCATGCAGACCTAAAAAGAAATGGTCATTATAGTTGTAAGGGAATGGTTTACGCTAAAATGTTTTATGGGGGGGATGGTGTTGTTTTCAGGGGGGATGGCATCCCCCTCAAATCGAGTAGCCTACTGATCATCGGTGCCAGTTTAGTAGTGATTTAGCCGCTTCATTGGGTTGGTAGAAAAAATTCAAAACCATTAAAAAACTCAACCAGAAGAGAACTTGCACCAGCTCATATAAGCTTAATTAGGGGTGCCCAACCAGTCGATCGCGATGTACCGGTCGATCTTTGGATGCTTGGCTGTCGATCGCGGGTCAATTTGGCATGTACACAAATCAGGTTGGCCACCAACATTTCCAGTTCATGTAACGCGTCCGGGCCGTGAAGACCTTTTTTTAGCTTTTCACAAAAATTTTGGTGGAATTCGGAACATCTGAAGGATTGAGGACCGTTTTTTTGCACTTCACCGCATTTTCGTTTACGATTTACGTAATTCCCATGATCAGTAGCGACTTTCATTCGAGCATTCAGAGTAGTTTGGCGTAAAGTGTTTGGCAGCTACAAGAATTGACAGCCATTATACTTTTACTGGGCCATCGTCCATGACTGCTGCAAAGGTTTGCAAACGCTGATATAAAACACGGTTAAAAATGAACTTCAAGCATTGAAAATTTTACCAAATTTTACGTTGACCAAGTGAATAATAACTGACTGATTTTTAAAAGAATAGTGATTCTTCGTTGGTTAAAAGCACTTTGAAAAATATTTGCTTCATTACGTATGTACGTTGCGAGCATTAATCACGTCGCACTCAGTGCATAATTTTTTTAATTGTCAGGGGGGGCTCAAATGGTTCAGGGGGGGCTAAAAAAAGTTCAGGGGGGGCTTGAGCCCCCCCTGGCACCCCACTTCCCGCGCCTATGCTAGCGCCTTGATTTTCAAAAATTTGCACCTCTTTATATACGCTTCGGTTTTCTCACCTATTTCCTTTCAGTATTTGAGTTTGAAGACGCAGCTACATTTCTTGTTATTTTAAAGTTGAGTTGACCTCGGTAAGTTTTTGCTTCCTCTATTTTTTATGAATGATTTTAACTTCAAGAAAGCTGAAGATATTAAAGAACCTGAGTGTTTTTATATTTTATTTGAAAGAAGAAGTGAAGGTCTTGGCGCTTCGCCAGGGCACTTTAATGTTGGAAAGCCAGTTGAGGTCCTCCAACAGGGGTGTGGTAAGGAAAGATGTGTGGGTTGTGGAGAAGTGTGGGTAGGGGTTTGGGAGAGTGTATGGGGTGAGTGGGAAAGTGTGTTGGCATGTGGGGATAGGAATGGGGGAGGTGTAGGGAAATGTGTTTGGGTGTGGGACCTCAACACACTTCCCCACATCTCCTCTCTCACCTCACTCCCCTCACCTTTCCCTAAATCTACCCTTACCTCCCCCACACCTCAACACACTTTCCTACACTTTTTCTCATACCTCTTCCCTCATCATTTCTTCCTCCCCCAAACACATTTTCCTACTATTCCCCCGTAGCACCTACGTGCTCCACTAGTCTAGATTTAACCTCTGGATAAAAATGAAAATAATACACCGATCTCTTCAGTGGTGCTTAAAACTTCAAATCCATGAAGTAAATCCATCAACATAAAATGCATTCTACCTAGCACCTTTAAAGGTTGCTTCTTTATCAAACTCAAGTTTTTGGCCCCAAACAACGATACCCAATGAAAGAAATTATAACCACTAATCCACAACTAAGTTCGCGGTAGCCTAACTAGCCCATATCACTATAAGCCCCTATGGCAACCCACAATAGGGGCTTATAGTGATATGGGCTAGTTAGGCTACCGCGAACTTAGTTGTGGATTAGTGGTTATAATTTCTTTCATTGGGTATCGTTGTTTGGGGCCAAAAACTTGAGTTTGATAAAGAAGCAACCTTTAAAGGTGCTAGGTAGAATGCATTGTATGTTGATGGATTTACTTCATGGATTTGAAGTTTTAAGCACCACTGAAGAGACTTTATTTAATAGTCGAAACGTATCCCGTCTGGTGCAAAATACACCGATCGATGTGAAGTTAACGTTACTAGCGGTTGCACCATTGCCTTCGCTCCTTCTGGTTTGGGTTACTGAAAATTAACCATGTGCTTTTCGTTGACTCTTGTAGGGATCAGTTTAAGCATTGTTTTGCAGTTTCTAATGATTATTTTGGACTGCAAGAAGTTGGAACAAGCCTATAATTCCATGCGAGATGAATTTCCACTGAAATTGATTGTCGAACACTACAGCTAGAGCAGGGTGGTCCAAGGTTGACAGTGTAGCGGGCCAGATTATTTTTTGTATATTAATTCGCGGGCCACCCACAGCAACATCAGTGCGAACAAATAATAAACAAAATATTGCGCACTTCTTTTACGGTTTCTCCGTCTCTGAAACTTTTTCCACCTTTAGCCAGCATCAGAGAAACTTCGTAAGACGCCTTCTTGTCAGAAAGATTAGTTTTTGTGAAGTTAGTCATAAAACTAATTTGCTTATAGCATTTGCCTTTCAAGTCTTGTACAATCGCTATTCTAGCATCTCCGTCGTATTGTTCATACAGTACTTCCTCGATTATCCAGTCTAGTTGGGACAGCATTTTTTAAGAACCTGAACGGATAAGCGAAAAAAACGAATAATAGAATTCCTTTATTTATACCAAAACCACGCAGCAGCAAACAGAATGTAATGCACCAAAACTTCATATGAGGGTCAACATCAATTACTCTGCACGATTGGTTGTTAAGTTTTTTATTGAAAACAATGTAAATATCCATGACAGGTAAAATTACAGTAGATTTATCGATTACCCTCACGATAACTATAAATGACTGAGTTGGTGCATTAGTATAATTCCAGACTATCATCATTAGTACCACTTGCAACAACAGGCCTAAAAAATAATTCAATTTCAATGCCCAAATTTAAATCTAAAAAGGCCTAAAAACATTTCACACACTTTCATTTTTTCTTTATCGACAAAACAACTCGATCTTTTGCGCTTAGCCATCTCAAAATCTAGGATCAAGGTTTTTTTGACAACCGACTCTGTCGACTACAGTAATAACTTGTAAATGAACAGAACATCATTCCAGCCGTTCTATTCCAATGGTTCTGTTCCAGACGAAGAAGCTTTGTTTGATTATAATGGCAATTGACAAGGCTTGAGCAAAATTTCATAAAAATAACACTTATTATTATATCATAAAGTATTTTCTGACCCAATGAACAGATAATCGAATGCCAGATAAACGAAGGACGGATAATCGAGAAAGGACTGTACTGACTCTTATGACGTGTTTCGTAATGCCGTTTTAAGTTGCATTCTTTTGGCACTGACACAATTTGCAGACATACCAGGCATTGTGGTTTACTCATACCCTCAACAAATACAGTAATGGTTCGGAGCGTCGTTTTTACGACGACCATGATCGCAAGGTTGATGGTTCACCTCCCAACCTAGTCTTGTTGCGTCCTTGGATAAGATGCTTTACGATGATTATCTCTGCTTGGTGGAATCTGGCAAGCAGCAAATTAAAGAAGTCAGAAGAAAATTCAAGCGGAAAACTTGGAAACAAAAGCAACTCCTAAGCGAGTCTGGATTCGTCCTACGCATAGCGCCTCCGTCGCTTTCTCGTGATAGGAGGATAAAGATGAAGAAATCAATCAAGTACTTTTCCTCCCGTATTGAGTTAAAATGTCTACTTGGATTGGTTAACTTTCTTTTCGCACTCATTTTTGCCAAATAATTGTAAATCTTAAAGTTATAAACCACTGCAGAAGCAAATGCAGGTTTTAGATTTCAACTGATTCTACCGACTATCAAGAGTAACTTTACAACCTTACCGCTAGAATGACCCTGAATTGAATAATGATAATGAAGTTGTTACCATCATTATGTTGTAACGAAACGATGCAAAGATTGTAACATTGCAACGAAACAATGCGAAAAACAATTAATGACCCTACAATTGTTGTAACGTCATAAATTGTTTTTTCGACTAGTTTTAATTTATACTGCTTCATGTGCGTTTTGCTATCTTGCCGAAAATGAAATGAGTCTGAATCGAAATGTTCAGGCTCAAATTGTTTCTTATACCTTTGCTTAGGCTTAGAGATTCAGGAAACCGTGTTGACTCCGGCTCTGTAACGTTGGAATGCGTGTAAACAGGAAAAGTAAGTAAATGACAGCGAATCGTAAACTAAGCACAGCGGGAAGTTCGGTGCAAAACGCAAAACTGCAGACGTTGAGTCAAAATAAGTTGGTAACGTTTCTTACCAATAATAAATGTGATTGATTGTACGTTGTAACAGTGGCGCGGGAACGTTTTTTGGACAGGGGGGGCTCAAAATAGTAAGATCGTGTCAACGTCTGGGCCCCCCAGACCCCCCTTTTTTCGAACGCACGTTTTTATGAGCAGGACACTCAGCAGACCTATTTTGATAGACATCAATTGCATGCCCGCTCAAGTGACCGGAACTTTTTCAGGATAATTTTTTATCGTGGAAAACAAGATTGCTTACTACCATTAGGCTTTTCTAACCATGCTCGAATCACTACTCATGTATTTGTAAAATGCAAATACCTCAATCACAAAACCAAAAAGTAGGCAAACAAAATTTGTCCGATCTAACTTTTGCTTTGCTGATCAGAGTTACATGCAACAAACAATGCCCCATTGAGGTTTAAAAATAACAAAAAACACACAATCAAAATAAAGCACTGAACCATTTTTTAACATAATGAGATGTGTAGATATAGGTATTTAGGTAGGCGTACTAGCTCAATTTTAGTAACAATCATCGGCAGTGCTCGAGTTGTGAAAACACTTATGGGGGGTGGTAGGCTACAACTTTTCACGCAGACCTAAAAAGAAATGGTCATTATAGTTGTAAGAATTGGTTTACGCTAAAATGTTTTATGGGGGGGATGGTGTTGTTTTCAGGGGGGATGGCATCCCCCTCAAATCGAGTAGCCTACTGATCATCGGTGCCAGTTTAGTAGTGATTTAGCCGCTTCATTGGGTTGGTAGAAAAAATTCAAAACCATTAAAAAACTCAACCAGAAGAGAACTTGCACCAGCTCATATAAGCTTGATTAGGGGTGGCCAACCAGTCGATCGCGATGTACCGGTCGATCTTTGGATGCTTGGCTGTCGATCCCGGGTTAATTTGGCATGTGCACAAATCAGGTTGGCCACCAACATTTCCAGTTCATGTAACGCGTCCGGGCCGTGAAGACCTTTTTTTAGCTCTTCACAAAAATTTTGGTGGAATTCGGAACATCTGAAGGATTGAGGACCGTTTTTTTGCACTTCACCGTATTTTCGTTTACGATTTACGTAATTCCCATGATCAGTAGCGACTTTCATTCGAGCATTCAGAGTAGTTTGGCGTAAAGTGTTTGGCAGCTACAAGAATTGGCAGCCATTATACTTTTACTGGTCCATCGTCCATGACTGCTGCAAAGGTTTGCAAACGCTGATATAAAACACGGTTAAAAATAAAATTCAAAAATTGAAAATTTTACCAAATTTTACGTTGACCTAGTGAATAATAACTAACTGATTTTTAAAAGAATAGTGATTCTTCGTTGGTTAAAAGCACTTTAAAAAATATTTGCTTCATTACGTATGTACGTTGCGAGCATTAATACCGTCGCACTCAGTGCATAATTTTTTCAATTGTCAGGGGGGGCTCAAATGGTTCAGGGGGGGCTAAAAAAAGTTCAGGGGGGGCTTGAGCCCCCCTGGCACCCTACTTCCCGCGCCTATGCGTTGTAAGTCGGTAACTTAGATGTTATAATATTTCACTGAGACTTTGTCGCAGTTTCTCCAGAATTTTTGCAGAATCTTCCGCGGGCCAGAGAAAATGCTGTCGCGGGCCACTAGTGGCCCGCGGGCCTGGGTTTGGAGATAAATCAACATCTGGTCTTAAAAACTACTCAGTCGCAAGTGCCAGTCTTTGTTCGAAGTTGGTCTTTTCAACGCATTTGGACTGTCTCAACTGAACTTAGTGAATGCTAGTGGCTGTTTGGCTTATACATGTGTTGGCATAACCTTTTTTTCGGCCGAATGTCGTGATATGCGTTGTTTCTATGTATTTTGATGGTCGTTGAATAAAACACTACTACTACATTCTACAGTATATATGCTCAACCCAGCATTGCCTACTTTTAGGTTGCCTACCGGTAACTGATATAGGCTACTTAATTTACCATCTTTGTGTAAATATGCGTTTTAATTGTGTAATAGTGATATTGCTTTAGGTTATTTGTCTTTTTATATAATTGTGCTATCTCTTTACCACTTTTGTTACTATTGTACCTTCGTGCACATTCGCGTTGCATTTACATTTTTCCTATTGCCTGCCGAATGAGATGAATTAACTATATGCGTGTGCACAAGGAGCATTTAGACTAGAAAACCCTAGGGTTATTCGGTGCTCCTTGTTTCTCAAATCTTTCGTTATGCTTGTTGTCTTTTCTTGAGTGTCAATAAACTGTAAACATTGCAGGGCCTATACTCGCCAGCAGCCGCTACACCCACATCTCACTTTCTGAAAGTGTGGTGAAGTTACCATGTGACGAAGTTACTGGCAACCAAATTACCGGTAGTGTAGCACTAGATACCTACCGGTAACTGATATAGGCCTACTATACCATAAAATAGTAACCCTCTCCCTTAAGCTGGTAGATCAGCTAGACTGGCTGTGAATTCTATCTCTAGACCAGGGGTTCTTTACCTTTTTTGTCTCGTTTACCCCTTGCCTAAAGAAAAAAGTATAATTTACCGCCAGTGTACCACTACTGCTTTTTTAATACAGAAAATTAAAGTTTTCTTTAGTCTTTTCTAATTCGTTTTTAAATACCAACCAGAATTACTGACTCCCTTAGTTGAGTTTCTTCATCTTTATCCTCCTATCACGAGAAAGCGACGGAGGCGCTATGCGTAGGACGAATCCAGACTTGCTTAGGAGTTACCTTTGTTTCCAAGTTTTCCGGTTGAATTTTCTTCTGACTTCTTTAATTTGCTGCTTGCCAGATTCCACCAAGCAGAGATAACAGGGGCGTATTCTCCATGCATGCAAGGCATGCATTGCATGCCTTGCCAATTGTCATTCAATAAAAAAAATTAATAATAATATTTTTGAAAAAATATCAAAAAAATTTTCTCGATTTTAATCTGAGAACTTTCACTGTGTCAGAAAAGCATTAACTTTGGAGACCATTTTGAATATTAATAAATGCATGGCAACACTTAAAAGTAGCCGCGTATCACCGCGGACGACCGCATAGGCATGCAATTTTCGAAGTTGCTTTTTTGTTCTGCATCTAGTTGCATTGGCAGATTGGCGCTAAATACACGACTAACTACGTAAGAAGATACGGTACGGTATTCAACACGGTAAAGTATGGTAGAGACTAGTCTACTACAGATCTGCTGTGTATGGTAGACTACTGGTAAATAAGCTAGACTAGTTTAAAAATGATAGGCTGTGAGATTGAGATCAAGCTGCAAAATATAAGTAAGCAGGAGTTTAGTTGTAATAGGTCTAGTTTAGGGGTACTGGTATTGCATATATTATCTTAGCTGGTTCAAAGGGGTTAGGTCTAGTACAGGGGAGGGCAATTATTTCACACGAAGGGCCAGATTTGGAAAAACTGTTGAAGCCGCCGGCCGCACGCTGATTGGAAAACAAGGTGAAGACCTTTTTTTTTTGGAGATCACGGTCCACATACGAATGAGATCTCCAAAATAAGAGGTTTTCACCTCGTTTTTTATTCCAATTTTGCACCGTCGAGGCTTATTTTTTGAAAATCACTGCCATCCATGATCTGTAAAGAAAAAAAGGTCTTCCGCTAATAATAATTCACGGTGAGAATTTAAATTTGTGCAAGTGCCGGCCGGCCAGAATAAAAGGACCGGCAGGCCGGATTTGGCCCGCGGGCCGTAGTTTGCCCACGTCTGGTCTAGTATCAGCCCCCAGGTTCGGTTAAAGCTAGATTTGGTTAGGTTAAGGTTGGCAGACAGAAAAAGCGTGGGGGCTGTTAGTCTGCTGGACATGACCTGAGTGAAGTAGGTAGACTTACCAAACCAGGGGGTCTGAGATATCGGTAATACTGGTACCGGTAATGCATATAAAAGAACATCATCTTAATGAAATTAAGATTCATTGTACAGATACTGGATAGAATACTGGTATTGATGCCGGTAGGTGCAGTGTTACAGTTTATATCGGTACCGGTACTGTAGTAAAATTAGTTTTCATTGATCTTTAAGGTACCAGTGTCTATTTTGCTGTTTACGGCAAAATAGCTTCTAGGTCTATTTTGCCGTAAGTGATGTCGTGGGTTTTTAAGCGCCGTTTTGTGCTGAATTGCCACAACTTCTCGATAGCTCAGTGGATAAAGCGCCGCGTTAGAACGGAAGCGCTGCTCTAGTTTTGGGTTCAATTCTCGTCGCGGCTTCGATTCATTTTGCTTCGGTGGCTTGGGTTCAGATTGCTTCGAGTTTGTGTGACCTGGGGTTAACAATCGAGTTCGTGAAGACAGTAGAATAGAATATGATGTAATCCCTCGGTTAACTTCGTCTGACCTGGGGTAAATAATCGAGTTCGGCTCGACTTCGTGTGACCTGTGGTTAACTTACGGCAAAATAGACACTGCCAATCTTTAAACTGAGACAATGAGCCAAACCCAAGTCACAGCTTCAAGTTTGTCGACCAGTATTATTGTTGAAAAGTTGAAACAAAAAAGTTTTACAGCTCTAACATTTCAAGCTTGATTCTGGCAGAACTACGGTACCCCACAGATGAACATAAGTGGGTCTCGTCTAGAGTAAGTTGTCCGTGTCTGGAATAACTCATCCGTGTAAGGCAATAAAAGACATGGACGGCTTACTCTAGATGAGACCCAACATAAGTATTGGTAAACAAACCAAAACTAGCTTAAGAAGTTTTAATTCAAGAATTTATTGTAGGGTATATAAATATTGGGTCTGCAGAAGCTCAACATCAAACAAATTGTACTGCCGGCCTTGCTTAATATTTTTTAAAGACAACACTATATGGCTTGCTGTATTTTTATTCCTGTCTAACTTATTTGCTTTGTATGATGTTACAAATTAGGTTTTGACTCCTAAGTTGGTTGCTTACAATTTAAACATAAGTTTGCCCTGTGTATTTTCATTTGCTGGTCACGCTGTGCTTGTAACTGGTTAAAATTCTGATTTCTTCAGTTATGATAATTTCGTTTCGTTGCTTTATGGAGCAGTATAGAAATACTGTGACGTTATTTTGATTAGCAGCTTTGTTTTCATGCTTATTTCGTTAAGTTGGTTAAAAGATTTGATGTGATTGAAGTTGCAATGCAGATATTAAAACCTTTATCTCATTTTTGAATGATCAGCTTCATTATGCTTCAGCAACTGTTACCCTTGGAATCAAAACACAAGTTTAACATCTTGGTTTATCGTCAAAACTGCTGAAATTAGATTGCTCATGTTAATAGTGCTTCTTTGTGGTTTTACACTAGTTAATAGAAAATTACCTTCTGCTTTTTAAACTTTAACCACTAATTCCCTATGATCATTGGTCAATTGGTGGTTAGTGGTAATTGTCAGCAGTGAATTGAATGATTGACTGGTCAAAATTTAACCCTGGATGAAGTACTGTAGGACGTCGTATTGTTTATCTATAGCTTTTCATACATAAAGTGACTGTACGGTGTACGAGTTTTCTGGAACTTCCTATGTAAGTTCATTTACAGGTGTTGTTGTAGTATGATTTGTTACCACTGCGTAAAAGCTTCAGAATATCATTTATCAAGTAGTTTTAAATTATATTGTAGCCTATCGCCACATGTATGCTTAACTTCACAGAGTCTTATAGATGTCCAGTGTTTCATTTTTCCAATATTCTATAAATATGTTTTTCAGTTACCAGCCTGGTTAGATTTTTTATTAAAGCCAAGTTAATGGAGTAGTGGAATAGATACCGGTACTACTGCTGTGAAAAACTTCCAAGTTGTGCAAATGACTCAGCAATACCAGACTTATATATCTGAAGAAAGAAAAACTATTTGTGCAACAAATATGCTCACTTGGTTTAAAAAAATGTGGATTGTCACTAGAAAGGCATTTGGTTTGATTCACAACTGCTGGTAAACATTCGATGAATGGGATGAAAGTTGATATATATTTGCAATTACATTGTTGCGAGAAATTCTCAACAACATTCTCAGATTGATCGGAATAACGTGCGCAGAATTCCTTTCTAACTCAATAGGGTGGATTCTGACTCGAAGACCTCATGGTCCCTTCGAGGTCACCCTGTCACTAATCCTTATGTTATTTATCTAATGCCTGTGTTTTTGTTTTATCCGTTGTGGTTGGTGACGAATAAACAAACTTGAACTTTCTGAAACCAGCCATTAACCTGAAAATTCAGGCCATCACGGGCATGAGAAATGCAAGCGCCATATCAATAACAAAAATTGTCTTAATACTACACTGGGACATTTGACGCACGTACTCTTGGATATTAAAGGATTAGGGTATAAACAGCGTCAGACACTAAAAAGTTATCTATTTAGCTCTGTAAAAACATTATTATTATTGTATCATTTATGATCTTCGATTTGTGTGCCTTACAGCGCAGTTGTTTAGTCATGGAGCCTCCTTGAAATGAGGCGATAAAGTAACGTAATAGATGGATTACCAAAGAATTGAAATCAATTTTTTGACATACAGTGTATTTTATTACCTTGTGAAATAAAAACTGATGTTCTGTGCGGTAATTTTTCGCCTGCCTAATACGCTTTAACGAATTCTAATGAGTACATTTTTGAAGTTGAATTGAATAAGAAAACTAATGACGTCATCGTAATTGCATGCCTCATCTGTCAGGTCACGCTACGCCACTGAGAGATAATCATCGTGAAGCATCTTATCCAAGGACGCAACAACGAGACTAGGTTGGGAGTGGAACCATTAACCTTGCGATCATGGTCGTCGTAAAAACGACGCTCCGAACCACTACGCCACGCTGCCGACTACTACTAGTCCTTTCTACCACTAGTCCTTTCTAAATACCAACCAGAATTACTGACTCCCACAGTTCTACCATTGATCATATCTGGTATGGTTACTAATATTACGAGTGGCATTATTGTGCATTGTGTTGACGATCATTTACCAGTCTTACAACAAGTGTGTGAGTTTGGTAAATTAAAAATTTGTAGTGTACCTAAAACTAGATCTTTTGCCCTATGCAACATTCAAAATTTCAAGTTCTCACTAGAAACCGCTGATGTTAGCGATATTTCTGACCGTACTGATCCTGATAGTTGCTTTAAAATGCTACACGATATATTATTTGATGAATTTGACAAAAACTTTCCTTTAACAAAATCTGCTAAACGTGATAAATGCTGTGAGTGGTATGACCTAGAATTTGGACGTCTCAAGTTAAAAAAAGATAGACTATACAAGAAGTATTTTTCTAGACATGACCGAGCTTCTAAAACTCAGTATCAAAAAATTAGAAACCAATATTTCCATCTGATAAGCGTAAAGAAGAAAAAATTTTACTTGCAAAAATTTAAGAATTCGCATAATAACGTGAAGAAAACCTGGCAATGCATTAATAATCTTCTTGGAGGGGGTAGATCAGGCAGTGCCGCATCAACTTTTTGCATTAACGGTAAAATGACTTGTGATCCAACATTCATAGCTATGAAATGAATGTAATGACCACTTCTCAAACATTGCTGTTGACCTGGTAAACCAACTCCCAAAATCTTCTTAACTTTTCAAAGAATGTCTAACCCCGGCCAACCCTTCTTCAATTTTCTTATACCCTACATCACCTTTTGAAGTCAAGCAACATATTAATGAAACATCCTCGAAGTATAGCGCAGGTTGGGATGAAATGCCTTCTGCCGCCTTAGAATATCTACCCGATTGTACCATTAACGCCCTAAGCTACTTGCCTACATCTTTAATCTATCCATTTGTCAGGGTAAATTTATCTCCTCCATTAAGCATGCTAAATTAATACCTGTTTACAAAAAGGGTGACTCGAAAATCCTGACCAACTACAGACCTACAGACCTATCAGCCTGCTCCCTAGTTTTTCAAAGATTTTAGAAAAAATAGATTATAAACGTTTGTATTCCTCCTTCAGTCGCTTCAATTTATTTTCAAATTCCCAAATTGGCTTCAGGAAGGGTCATTCTATATCCCACGCTAATTGCTTGTTTATTGACAGAGTTACAGTAGCATTTGAGAAAAAACTTACGACTCTGGGCATTTTTCTAGACCTTTCAAAAGCATTTGCTACGATTGACCATAAAATTCTATTGCATAATCTTAGGCACTACGGCGTCAGAGGTAAAGCTTTGGACTGGTTTGAAAGTTACCTAACTTGACGTACCCAACAAGAAGGCTATGTTTTAATGACCACGCTTCTAACAATATCAATGCAATTAATTTTTCCGTTCCTCAGGGTTCTATTCTTGGCCCCCTGTTGTTCATTATATACGTAAATAATTTCCCCAACTGTATAAAAAATGGAACCAGTTTATCCTTTGCTGACGATACCAGCATTCTGATAAGCGATAATAATGCTAAATCAATCTTTGAAAAAAACGATGAAGAATTACATAATGTTGATAACTAGTTAATTGCCAATAAGCTCTCACTCAACGCTAGTAAAACCAAGTGTGTGTACTTCAGGACTATAAACTCAAAACCTCCTCCTTGTGCCTTAATTTTAGTAATTAGAAACAAACCAATAAAAAGAGTATCGTCAATTCGAGTCCTGGGAACAATTTTCTATGAGAACTTGTGGAAAGATCACATGCTATCTTCAAAAAACAAATTAAGAGCTACATTAGGCGCCGTAATTAGAGTGAAGCCTTTCCTCAATAAAAACGCTTTATTAGTAATTTATCATTCGTTATTGCTAAGGCAGCACATCAGATACTGCATTACTAATTGGTTCCATGGCAATTTAGCTATAGTTAGTCAATTGCAAAATATCTGCTATAAATTCATTCGCTTGTCCTTTAGTCTAGCTAGTGAAGACGATATTTTACCATTTATGAGACGACATAATTTATAAGCGATAAAAGGTATATTCAAACACGATGTAGCAGTAATTATGTACAAATATTATCAAGGCGCTCTTCCATCTGTGTTTGACTATATGTTTCGGTCCAGAGTATGTTTAATTAAAACTCGTAGCAACAGTCAGTTAGTTCCCGCTTTCTGCCGAAGTATGGTAAGCCAACAATCCATACGATATGTCGGGCCGAAAGTATGGAGTGAAATCCCAATCGCCATTAGAAAATCCCGGACAATCAGTACGTTTAAAAAGAAATGGAAACAGTACTTCATAAATGGTTATGAGACTGTCCAGTGTGCATGGCTGTATATTTGCACCCCTCCATTTCATTTCGTAACATATTGTAATACAGTAGTGTGTTAAGCCAATAACCTGTCTCTGGAAATAATATTGCCATTGTTATTATTGTTACAGTATTTATATTTTATTTTATTTTTGTTTCAAACAGACATTGCTTCGTTTTGCCTTTTTGTGATTTCAGGTGATCAACTGACCTACATGCATTTTCGGACAGCCTTCCACATTGTGTATCCTGTTTCCAAACTCCATCTTATGCCTTTGGACATCGGACATGCGTTTTTATTTTTTTGGCTTATAATTATGTGAGATGGCAAGACCTGGAGGTAGCCGGCCGATGCCAAATTTAGCTTGCTTTAACATTGCTATACTTGGTATTATTTTTGCTCGGTCGGTCGATCCTACTATGAAGTTCTTGCCATGTTGAGACATCACAGACTTCTGAAAACGGCTCAGCTCACTGGTTCTCAAACATTTTGCTTCATGGCATGGGATGTTTTTAAATCGGTGGTCTGGCTGGACATGATTTTTTTCGGTATGTTTCTTTGTCTGTTGGGCCTTCTAGGGTTCTCTATTATCGGCAGCGCTTAAGGTAATTAAGCCGGGTCTTACGTGTTTTACTCTTGCTTCTGTTATCCGTTAGCTTACAGCGCTGTTACTACTTGGATTAACCTTGAAAGGCCACACACTGTTATGTTTTCCTACCTTTGCACCATAGCATGGCAGTGTAGAATCTGTGACTCTCTTTGCTGTCTTTTTTATCTGACCGTCGTTTTTATTTTCCTGTCTGTACTGTATGTGTTTGTGTGCTCTTTTTCTTTATTTGATAAATCTCTATCGTCGGGTGCTACAACCATGCTTCTCAAGTTAGTTTTCTTGATCTTCTATTCTCCCCTTGCATGTTACGACGTTTATCGTTTTGTGCAGAGGTGGGCACAATTTCGTTAATCGTTAATAACCAAGCGAACTTTTTCATTAACTAGTTAATTGGTTAAATTTCTTTTTAAAATTAACGGACTAAATTAACTTCCGTTAGTGCTTGATAACTTCCGTTAAATTTTTTTAAATTTCCCTTATTGTTGGTTACGTTTGACATCGATAAGCTAGCAAAATACGATCAATGAGGTCAAAAAGCGAGATAAAAACAACAAAACATAATGCTTGTGAGAAGAAAAATTGCTTAAGTTCTTACGCAAACATTGATATTAAAAAATTTTAAGCTTTTTTTAAAAAGAAATGCCGTTTTAAGTCAAAATTAACGATTTAACGAACTTAATTAACTTCCGTTGATTGGAACTGAATTTCACGAATTAACGTTAACGGAGGTACATAGCTATATTAACGAAGTAGTGGTTTACGAAGCTAACGTTTTGCATTAACTTGCTCATCTATGGTTTTGTTGCTTCTTCCCTTTTCTCGTGCTGTCCAATTATACTGAATAGTTTATTATTTTTGTGTGTTATTCTTGTCTTGACGGTACGGAAATAAAAGACACTAACCAACTAACTTTCCTTAATTCAGAAATTTTACTCCCCCGGTAGGTAAAATTTACCCCCAGTTTGGAAATTTGCTTGTTATTTTTGAACATTTTTTCTGTAACTAGTGCAATGTCCAATTAGACTTTGCTGCAGTTATCAGTGATTGTTACTATTGTCGAAGTTTTTGTGATGTTTGCTATAAATTACGGTAGCCTACTTTAACTATGAACATTTTTTGAATGCTTACGATTGTCACTTATGTGTTTGTGTAAGGGTAATGTAGCCTACTGACTTCATTTTTCTGCCAATGCTTTTGTGCTTTTTCGTATCTCGCTTTTTTCCTTTTCTGCATTGTTGTTTTCTAAAGCTATTGAAATCAGATTCAATATCAATCAATCAATACGTTTATTTATGCTGAAATGAAGCAATCACGTTATACTGAAATGACACCGTGAATACAGCACCAGGAGATGGCGAAAATGACCATAAGGTCTTCAAAGTCTACCACCAGTCACCACCTGTTACATAATGTCGAAGCGTTGTCGTACGTTCTGAAAGATATTTTAACACAAATAAACAAAAGCAAAACAGTTAGACTGGGTGACTGCGTTAGAGTAAGATAACAACAAATCAACATGGTACCAGTTTTAATACTAGGCTACTACTAGATTGCGCGTTCAAGGTTAAGCGGCTATCTCAGAGGTAGGCACTAGAATAGACGAAGTTTTCTGGTCTGTAGAATAAGATTTAAAAAAAAGTAGGTCTAACCAAAATCACGCTTGATTGACAGAGGTGCAAAGCTATGTTGAGCATTGGGGGGATGATTTAGCAAAATTGATCATTTTTGGATATTGGGGGGTGGGAGGGCGATTTAGCAAAATTGATCATTTCTCGATATTGGGAGGATGAATTTGGCTCGTGTGGGGAATTTTCCACTTCCTTGAAATATAGTGGGGAGGGGGTGCTGCCAGATTACTGGGGAGGATACCTTCTCATTACCCTTGAATTTACACCCGTGTTGATTGAATTTCCGAAAAACATTGGCAAGTCACGTGACAAATCATATTCTACAAACCAGAAAACTTCGTCTATTCTAGTGCCTAGCTTGTTATGTTTTGCACTAAAGTGCAAAGGTGTCCGTAGTCTAAAAATTTCAATCCGAATCCGACTCCAAATTCTAAAAAATTTAGGAAATAGAATCCGACTCCGAATTCAAATCCTGTATTGGCATTATATACAAATTCATATATACCCAATAATAACTGAGGTAATTTTCAAATTATATTGAACTGAAAATTCAACAGTAATTGAGGGAGGCTGCGAAGTGAGCTTGCGCTCTTCGAATCAGCAGCCACCCGTTACATCCCAGATAGCACACAAACGTTTTTTTAACGTTGACATTTGGTTGACACTGCTGATTTATGGTTACGGTTCAAATGAAAACGTTATTTTAACGTTGTTTCACAGTTCAAAATGTTTGCATGGTTTGCTAGTTTTTACGTCAATGTTTTTAAAACGTTGAAATGCTAACCTCAAAACAATTATTGACATTTTAACGTTATATACAACGTTAAATTAACATAATATACAACGTTAAATTAACGTTAAAACAGATGAGCAAACAAACCAAAAACCAGCGTTGGCATTCTAACGTTGAATCTACGGAATGGTGAACCTTAAACTAACGTTAAAAAAACGTTTCTGTGTTATCTGGGATATCAATCAATCAATCAATCAATCAATTTTTATTTTATTTCCGTACTGCCAGAAACGTCCAAGAAAATATTTACATCTTAAGTTACAGTAAATAAAATTGGCATGGAAAAAGGAACATGCGGCAAAACGAGGAACCGTTGAGACACGCCAGTCGCAACCGACTTGGCATGGCTGCATGACCGAGAAAATCTATGTGGCAACGCATAAATCAAACAAACAACGAAATGAACCAAACACATAAAAATAAAAAAAATAAAAATTTATATATATGATGTATATGTATATGGGATATGTCAAATGCGATCGGCTCCAGCCGCGAATCGAACCCGTCACGTAGGATCTGTCACCTGCCCGCGGGAGCGCTTATTAAAATCATTCAATAGGTCACTAGTAGCTTATTAAAATCATTGGTTATCATCCAAAATTGAATCCGGATCCGGAAAAAGCGAAAAATCACAATCCCGATCCCAATCCGAAGCAACAGTCTGATTATCCGACTCCGGCTCCGTGGTTGCTCACCTCTGGGCTCTGGTGCACAAGACGAGAAGCTAAATACAAGAAAAATCATTTACAACGGAATCGCTAGAGCGACTTCAGCATAATGCGCTGACGAAATATCAAAATCTATGAAGGCATTGATCCCCTGCCCTGTGACTGGTATTCTATCACGCTAACCCCTACACCACTCCAGCGTTGCCATATATGGTAAAATTTTTGTATGCATCACGTGACTCTCAAAAAGGCTGTAGCGGTTTTGCTGAAACTGATTTTTCGCGTATTTAGCTTCTGGCAGTCTGGTGTGCACAAGGCACGTTTTTACCTTTTTTTTGCTGGACTGCTGGTTTGCTTCTTTGCATGACGTTGGTGTCACGCTGGTACGACATCATAAGCAGAAATTTGAAGCATTGAGTTAGGGGCAGTAGGCAGTTAGAGTACAGTTAGCAGATTAGGGGGGGGAGGGGAGATTGGAGAAAGTGTTTGCGACCTAAAGTTAATGTAACTTGGGGGTTGGTGTGTATAGCCTATAGAGCAATCTCAAAACAAAAAGCTGCCGATCCACTCAGCACTAGACACTGCCCAAACTTTTATGCACCACTGTAGAATGTGTGTGTATACATATATACTAGGCTATACGGTACCATACCACCTAGTCTAATGCTGATGTGGTGATCAGGTATATACATTGCATGATTTTGCTGTCTAATATTTAAGTTTGTTATCGGACACTGGAGCACTGTTCCCTCTAAGATTTTAACTAATGCGAATTGGCCCTAATATGAAAGTCACTAAAAATTTGCCCAAGCATTTAGAGGGTGTGATTCAAGGGGTGAAATAATTTTTTCTTAAAATAAGAGTTTGTATGGTAAAACAGTTTCATCAACTAAAAAGCAATGTCCTTCCTGGCCTACCTGCCTACGGGATGGGAAGTCATGACGACTTCCTTTTGTTAGGTCAGAGGCTATAACAGCATTCCATCACCAACAGTGCAAAAGCACTCCAGTAAATTGTACCGTAGTATGGTGGCCCATGAGTGCCATCTAGTTTTTTTCTTTATTTATTATATTTTGATTTCATTTTCATTTTCATTTCGTTTTCATTTTGATTTTGATTTCGTTTTCATTTTGATTTCATTTTCATTTTGATTTCATTTTCATTTTGATTTCATTTTCATTTTGATTTCATTTTCATTTTGATTTCATTTTCATTTTCATTTTCATTTCGTTTTCATTTTCATTTTGATTTCGTTTTCATTTTGATTTCATTTTCATTTTCATTTCGTTTTCATTTTGATTTCATTTTCATTTTCATTTCATTTTCATTTTCATTTCGTTTTCATTTTCATTTCGTTTTCATTTTCATTTTGATTTCGTTTTCATTTTCATTTCATTTTCATTTTCATTTTGATTTCGTTTTCATTTTGATTTCATTTTCATTTTCATTTCGTTTTCATTTTGATTTCATTTTGATTTTGATTTCGTTTTCATTTTGATTTTGATTTCATTTTCATTTTGATTTCATTTTCATTTTCATTTCGTTTTCATTTTGATTTCATTTTCATTTTGATTTCATTTTGATTTCGTTTTCATTTTCATTTCGTTTTCATTTTGATTTCATTTTCATTTTGATTTCATTTTCATTTTGATTTCGTTTTTATTTTGATTTTGATTTCATTTTCATTTTGATTTCGTTTTCATTTTGATTTCATTTTCATTTTCATTTCATTTTCATTTTCATTTTGATTTCGTTTTCATTTTGATTTCATTTTGATTTCGTTTTCATTTTCATTTCATTTTCATTTTGATTTCATTTTGATTTCATTTTCATTTTCATTTCGTTTTCATTTTGATTTCGTTTTCATTTTCATTTCGTTTTCATTTTGATTTCGTTTTGATTTTGATTTCGTTTTCATTTTCATTTCGTTTTCATTTTGATTTCATTTTCATTTTCATTTCGTTTTCATTTTCATTTTCATTTCATTTTCATTTCAAAAACGAAATGAAAATGAAAAGGACGGAGTGGCCCATTAGTGCCAAACCCATGAAACAAACAAACGACTTGGCCCAAATGTGCCATTTCGCTTCTTACGTCACAATTGCCTTGCTATATTGCGGCTGACAAGAAAGTCCCTATAATTGACTGTTAACTGGTTAACGAGGCAGTAGGCCAACAGCAATAATGTATGGTACAAGTGTAGTTAAGGCATAGGTAATTTGGTTAGGTAGCCTACTGGTACCGGTAGTTTTTGTATGGCACCGGTAATCAGCCCGGCGGCTGCGGCCTGAATTTCATGTACGAGATGACAGAGATGTACTGGTAGGGCATGGCTGGACTGTAGTTAGACTAAAGCTGCCAGTGGTAGGTACGGTACCGGTAGCCTGATGTATTTATCGGCCGTCACTTGCATTGGGTAGCATTTCGAAGTAATGCCAGGTGGTATACATCACCCGCTGGGCCACTGTTAGCGAACCATAGCTTTTGTTTAGTATGTGAAACTAAATACTAGAACCAATATGTCTAGCAGGGGTTCGATTCCCCGTCGGGTCAAACCAATTACTTAAAAATTGGTATTCACAGCTTCCCTGCTTGGCGTTCAGTATTAAAGGGATAGTTTGGAGAACAAGCCGGCAAGTTTACTTGTTGTGTCGCAGGAAAGGCACTTAGCGGTTCCTCGGCAAAATGAATAAACTGAAACTCTTTTTGCAAGTCTTTTGTCACACTGGACCACCACGACAGGTAGACTGCATGACCCCACTTTCTGTTTATGGAGAATCACGCTAAGTGCCCTTTCCAACGGCGCAACAACACAAAACTTGCCGGTTTGCTCTCCACGTTATCCCTTTGATGCTGAAGGTGAGGCAGGGAAGCTACTAATTTTTAGATCATTGGTTCGACCCGACTTGGAATCGAACGCCGAGCCTACCCCTCTAGAGCTCTATCCACTTGGGCACCTGGGCGGTTGAGGTGTCGGTAACTAAGAAGTAATAAATAATGTTACTGATTCGAGGCGTTAAGATTATTGACAGAAATAAAAAAATAACTTTATTTAACCTTGTTTTTACTTAATAAATTACCGGTCTTTTTACAAAGATACAACTGACAGAATTGCCAATTAGCCTATATTATTTTTTTAAATGCAGTGTTTTGAATTACAGTTAATGGTATATACTGTATTTTAACATTTAGTTTTGTGGATCGCCAAACCTCGTATTTGTATCTTTAATTCGTCAAACCTCGTGTCGTGTATCTTTACAAGAAATCTTTTTTCTACGAAAGTATCATTACGCCAGCGTTTTTCAACCTCTTCTACGGCGACTCGAATTTGCTTGAAAAACTCATCTGCAATCGTGACAGCGACCCAAACAAATTTAAGGTGCTCGAATTAAAACAACACTTGTTGGGGCCAATGCGGCGATATACCCCAAACTTTCTTCAGCAGAATATTTATCAGTTCTAAAGCCTCATCGACATTTTAAGCCCTCATTTAGTAACAGCTGGTTAGAGAAGCTTTTGTTCCTCAGTGCAGCCAGGGCTCTGGGGGAGCACTGTAAGCTGTCCCGGCGAGGTTTGGAAAGCTTTAGCATTTTCTTAATTCCACTCCTAAATATGATGCAAAAGCATCTGCTTCCTAAAAGCGGTATCTATTTAATGTGCAGCTACGAGTTGCCACAGCACTTGATCATATTCGCCTTGGGCAAGTAGGTGTTGAATTAGTTACAAATTATTTATTTTGAGGCTGTGTTATTCAGGCGCAAAACCGCGGATATGGGCCCCACCAAATTTGTTACATGCTTTGGCGTAATACTGCGAGTCATTACCGTAACTCGAAGATTCAGTAATGCCTTGGCAGCAACTTTTATTAGCCCACACCCCACGGGCACCTTATAACATTATTTCAGAGAAATACAACTCTTGGCTACTAACTTCAGCGCCTAAAACCACAACAAAAAATTTGCACTCGTTATATTAAATTAGAAAATGGCGAAAAACTGAAACACCCTTCAGTAATGTGGAGTTCGTTTAAAAAAAAGCACTACCTTACCTTTTTGCTAAAATAATGACTATTGTTCCCAAAAGCATTCAGCGGCAAAACTTTAACGCTTAATCTAATGACGACCTCAAAAGCGACAAAACCTTAAAAACCGTTGAATCAATGTCTTGCGCTCAAGATGTTTTTCAGGGATGTGTAAGCACCGACACATTCACTCAAACACATTTCTCGGTTAATGATTGCTTCAAATTCAGCTCTCGTCTGTCCATTCAAATAATCATCTTCAACATGCAACACGCCGCTGACTTCAGCAAGCTCTTTCAGTACTTCGCAACTAACTTCATGACCTTCAATACAAACAGTAAATTTTGCGTTACAGCAGCTTCAACTCAAAAATATGGATGTCTGACAAAATTAATACCGATGGATATATTTCAGTTAACCAGTTACATTTTATCGCTTCATACTACTGAATCCGCGTCAAATGGCCAATTCTGTAAAGCTGGATTGGAAGGCCCATAACTTTGCTCACACCATAGTTTTTATTTTCAGTGCTTCAGCACGTAGAGTTTCGAGTTTTTAAGATTTAAACCAAGGATCGGCAACCGACGGCCCGCCATGCGAAATCGTCGGGCCCGAGACATATCAACTGGCTATTACAAGAAAGCGGCCCGCCGTTTCTTACTGAGTTTAAGTGTTAGTTAGCACTGTTTCAAAAAATTAGGGTATTGTTATGTCATAAAACTAGTGCGAAGAAGGTAGGGTAGAGCGAGATTGTCTGGTTTACACGACCTGATGATAAGAAGCAGAACTTTGCCTACTGCCCTAATTTGTGCATGTGCAGAGATGCCGATTAAACGTTTTGAGATAATTTTTTTCAGTCCAAGTGACTTTCTTGTCAGCCGCAATATAGCAAGGCAATTGTGACGTAAGAAGCGAAATGGCACATTTGGGCCAAGTCGTTTGTTTGTTTCATGGGTTTGGCACTAATGGGCCACTACGTCCTTTTCATTTTCATTTCGTTTTTGAAATGAAAATGAAATCAAAATGAAAATGAAATCAAAATGAAAATGAAATCAAAATGAAAATGAAATCAAAATGAAAACGAAATCAAAATGAAAACGAAATCAAAATGAAAACGAAATCAAAATGAAAATGAAATCAAAATGAAAACGAAATGAAAATGAAATCAAAATGAAAATTTAAACGAAATCAAAATGAAATCAAAATGAAAACGAAATGAAAATGAAAACGAAATGAAAGTGAAAATGAAATGAAAATGAAAGTGAAAATGAAATGAAAATGAAATGAAAATGAAATGAAAATGAAATGAAAATGAAATGAAAATGAAATGAAAATGAAATGAAAATGAAATGAAAATGAAATGAAAATGAAATGAAAATGAAATGAAAATGAAATGAAAATGAAATGAAAATGAAATGAAAATGAAATGAAAATGAAATGAAAATGAAATGAAAATGAAATGAAAATGAAATGAAAATGAAATCAAAATGAAAACGAAATCAAAATCAAAATGAAAACGAAATCAAACTGAAAATGAAATCAAAATGAAAACGAAATCAAAATGAAAATGAAATCAAAATCAAAATGAAAACGAAATGAAAATGAAAATGAAATCAAAATGAAAACGAAATGAAAATGAAAACGAAATGAAAATGAAAACGAAATCAAAATGAAAATGAAATCAAAATGAAAACGAAATCAAAATGAAATGAAAATGAAAACGAAATCAAAATGAAAATGAAATGAAAATGAAAACGAAATGAAAATGAAAACGAAATGAAAATGAAATGAAAATGAAAATGAAAACGAAATCAAAATGAAAATGAAATCAAAATGAAAATGAAAACGAAATGAAAATGAAAACGAAATCAAAATGAAAACGAAATCAAAATGAAAATGAAATGAAAATCAAAATGAAATCAAAATGAAAACGAAATCAAAATGAAAATGAAAACGAAATCAAAATGAAAATGAAATCAAAATCAAAATATAATAAATAAAGAAAAAAACTAGATGGCACTCATGGGCCACCATACCGTAGTGCAAGACAGCGTTGTTTCTGGCTATTAGCCTTCATCAGCTACCGTAAGGTAAGAAACATTCATCTTCCAGGACGAATGATCTTGCCAGGATCACTCATCCCTTCGGATAAATATTTCCTAAAGAATTTAACCTTTGTGGTACGCATATCCACTCATCCACTCGTGTGGCTACGTCACCATTCCAGTCAAACTCTTTACGTGGCCAGGGTGAAGATCAACAACTAAACAGCAATGGCCTACCGGACGGGAAGTCATGACTTTTTCAGTTGTTGATCTTCACCCTGGCCACGTAAAGAGTTTGACTGGAATGGTGATGTAGCCACACAAGTGGAATCATACCACAAAGGTTAAATTCTTTAGGAAGTATTTATCTGACGAGATGAGTGATCCTGGCAAGATCATTTGTCCTGGAAGATGAATGTTTCTTACCTTGGGGCGGCTGATAAAGGCTAATAGCCAGAAACAGCGCTGTCTCGCTCTACAAAACAGTTTCATGCAACACAAAAAAACTTGAGCACTTTCAACTAACACGCTTTTAAATCATTAGGATTTAGCAATGTGCAGAAATTGCTCAAAATTTCTCATTTTTTTGAAATTTTGCACCTTAGAGGGAACAGTGCACTAGAGTATCCAGTACCACTGGTACATTACTGTGACTGTGCACAGTGTGTGTACTGGTACCCTATATGTGTGTCCTATAGATTTGGTTTATTGAGTCATTTTTGTTTATAAGGTGTGTATGTAACCCAATACTTCTCAAAAACTCAACTGTTGCATCTTGTAGTTACGTGCACCTTATGTATATATTAAAAAAGGAAGCTTCTATTTCACAGGAAAACGGTTACACAACTACAATTTTCAAACTACAGGAACTGGAAATTTTACGATATTTGGGCTTAACTTTCGTTCCCCTAGTTTAAGTTTTGCAGTAGCTGAACCATTTCACCAGCTACTGGAAACCTTCACCAAAAAGTGCAGCTCATCAGCCACACCCCGGCATAAGGTACAAACCTTCTTCAAGAAGCACACTTCAGCATAAGGTCAGAGGTGGGCACAATTTCATTAATCGTTAATAACGAAGCTAACTTTTTCATTAACTAGTTAATTCGTTAAATTTCTTTTTAAAATTAATGGACTAAATTAACTTCCGTTAAATTTTTGTAAATGCTGATTTTCCTTATTGTTGGTTAAGTTTGACATCGATAAGCTAGCAAAATATGATCAATGAGGTCAAAAAGCAAGATAAAAACGACAAAACATAATGCTTGTGAGAAGAAAAATTGCTTAAGTTCTTACTGGAGTATCGATATTGAAAGCTTTTTTTTTTAAAAGAAACGCTTGTTTAAGTCAAAATTAACGATTTCACAAACTTAATTAACTTCCATTAATTGGAGCTGCATTTAACGAATTAACATTAATGGAGGTATATAACTGTGCTAATGAAGTAGTGGTAAACGAAGCTAACGTTTTGCATTAATTTGCCCATCTATGCATAAGGTTATACCTTTCTTTCAGAACGAGTGACCTTGAATGCCAATCACCTCTTTGAGTTTATAAACTGCACAAAAATTAACGTTTGTGGTACCTAACAACTTCTGGAGCTTCTTTGAATCAAGCCCAAGGACCGAATAAGGGTTAGGGCCTAACCCCGAACCCAAAGGCAAACCCCAAACATAACCATGCTTTCAGTTCCCCCTGCTTTGATTTTCAAACTACGGTAACCGTGCTTTCGGTTCCCCTACTTTGATTTTCAAACTTCGAAAACTGTATCCAGCTTCCCTACTTTGAATTTCAAACTTCGGTAACCGTTTTCCGGTTCTTCTAGTGCAAAAAGCGTGGTTTGGTAGCAGGAAAACGATTCCCAAAGTTTAAAAATCAAAAGTAGGAGAGCCGAATGGCGGTAAAATAGACACTTCCATTAAAAAAGGCAGTGTCGATTTTGCTGCTAAAAGCAAAATAGTTCTTAGGTCTGTTTTGCTGGCAGCAGCTAAAATCAGCATCTACCTCCAGCAAAATAGAAATAAAAGCTGTTAGGTCGGTGCTGTCACTAAAAGGATGGCACTATAACGGCAAAATAGACACTTCCTAGAAAAAAACAGCAATTTATAGACATTGCCCCTTGTGGTCTGTAAAGTATGTTACCGGTATATGTCATGGCTCTCAGGTTATGATATATGGCACGCTAATCTGCTAATTAGAAAATATATGATAATATATATTAATTCCTATTTCAATTTTTGCTTTTAGGGCAGTTGATATATTGTTTTGAATTTATCTGCATAATGTCTGCTGTTGATCCAAATTGGAACCATGGGTTTTCTGACACTTATTTTCTTGGTGACGAGCTAGGAAAGTATGAACCTTATTTTTGTTGATGCTGTATTACCGTGTATATCATTGCTCAAAATTACTAATTTCCCACTGATAAGCTCATTTTATTGAGTGATCGCCTGAATTTTTATAGCAAGTTTTAGTTGGTGATTTACGGCCTCAGTTAGGTTTTCTTATGCAAAGTGGCTATTCTTACGGACTCGTACAAATAAGGACTTTGTTTATTTTATTACTTCTTCACGCTCTCTGGATTGGGGTTAGCGCGAAGGGATAGAAGAATAAACCAAGTGCTTATTTATACGGGCTCGTATAAATAGCCACTGCCTTTTCAATAATTTAGCAGTTACAAATTGAAATGCAATAAAAATGTTGTGTATCGGTACTGGTCACTGTTCCCTTTATTTGTTTATGGTGCAAAATTCAAAAAAAGTGAGGAATTTTGATCAAAGTTATTCAATTTTTTTGAAGCTTGCTATCTGGAGTAGTGAGTTTTGGCCAGATTTGAATCAAAATGTTCAATGTTTTAGAGCAAAACAAAAAATTTATGACAGAAATGCAAAAGTGCAAGTATGATTATGTATACAGAACTGCAAACAGTAAACACTGTTTTGACCTATCAGGTCTTATCAGTGCAGTTGGCGTGACTGACGTTTACTCAAGGCAATATCCAGCTGAGAAGGAATTTTTTGCTTGTGGTACAAGGCAGGCGCTGTGTCTGTGCTTGGTATAGCTACAAACCACAAGCAAAAAATTCCTCCTCAGGTATATATTGTCTAAAGTAAACGAAGGTCACTCCAACTGCACTAATGAGACCTGATAGGTCGAAAAAGTGCTCACTGTCTGCAGTTCCAAAAGTTTTATAATGAATTGCAGCATGTTTAAGACAATAATTAGATCAAACTTTCTGGAAGCCCCCTAAATCTGAGGGCAAATTTTTATGCAAATTATGCTTGACAAATTCTCACTTAAAAGTTAAAAGGAACAATTGTACTGGTTACGTTAGGTTGGAACTTGGAAATAACATATGTCAACTGCAAATATTTTCGACTAGCTTTTCTGCTAATATTTGATCCAGATCCAGGGTACTATGATATGCTGTAGCTATTACAAACCAGACACCTTTGTTGAGCTGTGTGCATTATAATTAAACGACTTTTGATTTATTTTCAGGGGTGCATTCAGTGTGGTTAAAAAATGTATCCACAAACAAACAAAACAAGAATATGCTGCAAAGATAATCAACACTCGGAAATTGTCTGCTCGAGGTATGGTTATATTTGATGTAGATATTGTTTTAATGTGTAGAGAAACTGAATTAAAATATATAAAGTATGTTTTTGGTGTGCATTTGATCAGACCTTGATGTCGTTTAATTGGATGTAGTAAGCAATCAGCCCTCAGTGTAGAATCGGCAGTCCGTGACTTTTTTCCTTTCACATTCTTCTGACATCAGGCGACTAAGCGTTGGGGTTGTCCCTAACCCTTAAGAGAACGTAAAGCAAGAAAATTCGTGGAAGGTCGCTTGTTAACTTCACCTGTTTAATTTATGACGTTTGTTTTTAGATCTTCAAAAACTTGACCGAGAAGCAAGAATTTGTCGTTTGCTCAAACATCCAAATATTGGTACTACTTATTACTGCGTAATCATTATTCTTCTCTTGACTTTGCTTTTCCGTCAAATTATTTTTATTTTTTAGTAAATGAATATAACTTCACATAATTTAAATCATTTCTCAATTTAACAAGCCAGTAGTATTGACTAATACTCAAGTTGCAGTTTGTGCTCATGCCCAGGTGGCAATTTATGATATGAGACAGAAAAAAATTTGTGATTACAGCTACTTGTTGTATTTATGCTTTAGTTAAAATAGGTATAATAAAACTACTTGATCATGTGCAGCACAAATTTTGTTTTATCCTCTACTTGTTTGTTTTCGCAAACCATTTGCAAAAGAAAATAAACGATTTATGTGATTAAATTTTGCTTCTTGATGCGTTAGTTAATGTGCTCATTAAACACCCAAAATATTGCTTCGGTATTTTTTTTTTTGACCATCAGTAAAACTATTAGTTTATTTTTTCAGTCAGATTACATGCAAGCATTCCTGAAGATGGTTTTCACTTTCTCGTTTTTGATCTGTAAGTTGTCCAACTTTTAATCTTGTGTTTGCCTCATAATTGATTGATTCATTAAAAAGTAAATCTCCAGTTTTTTTTGAACTTTTTATGCACTCATGCTTTTGTTTGAAAAACGTACCATATTGAATTTTCAACGGAGTCATTGTTTAAGGGCCAAGTTAAATTTGAGATTTTGTTCATAGCAAAAGCTGTGTTTACTTTGTTAAATAACAAATCTATCTGTATTATCCTTGCGCTAATGCCCATCTTTTTTTTATTAAGGTATTTGACTTGGATATATGTTACCGTTTTTGAGTTAAGGTCCATGTCTGGGTGACTCATCTGAAGTATTCGGTGTTAATTAATTTGTTCTTTTTCAGCGTAACAGGAGGAGAGCTATTTGAAGATATCGTAGCTCGCGAATATTACAGTGAAGCTGATGCAAGGTGACCAAGATATTAAGATCAAGTTAAAAGAACATAGTGATATTCAAAAAAGTGCCTTATTAAATGGTCGTTTGCGAAGAGGCAATCGTATTTTTGTCTCATTTAACCGGGGTTGAGGACGAGTGCTACAATGATTGCGGGTTGATTTCTCTTCTTTTTTGTCAAAATGTTTTTTTTTTTAACTTTTTTATTCAAACATTTTTAATAAGTGTTTAATATGTCTAGCCACTGCATGCAACAAGTTCTTGATGCTGTTTTACACTGTCACCAATCTGGAGTAATTCATCGTGACCTCAAGGTGAGTTGTGCGTGTGATATATTTAGTTAGCGACATGTTATAACGGTACTGCGTGCAGGTTTCAGATCCCATGTGACGGGTTCGATCCTCAGCTAGAGTCGATCGCATTTGGTTGATCAGGTGGCTGCTGACTCGAAGAGCGCAAGCTCATTTCGCATTCTTCTCAATCTGTTCAATTTTCACTTAAATTTTACTTGAAAATAGCCTCCATTCTTTATTTCAATAGTTATTTGTTTTGCCGTCTCTGCGCTGTTGATGCATAGCAAGGTTTGTATCTGGAGAATGTTACTCAACATTTGCGGTGTTTAAGGCATCGTTAAGATTTTAATTCAAACGAGTGAAGAAAATACATTTTTTGTAAATGCGGATCTCATTTATTTCAGGTGTTCATGTAGCAGTCGTTTCTCTTTCTGCAAAGTTCGTAACAGCAAAACTGCTAAGTGTTAAGGTCGATAGGCTATTAAGCTCTAAATTTGATAGCTGCAAGCAGAGAAGTAAAGTTTTGTGAGGGTTTTGAACTTTTAGATGCCGGTATTAAATTGCTGTTTATGGGATGAAAAGTACATGTTTGTGTTGCACGCTGAGATAATTGCTAGCAGCAGAGCTAAATACAGCTTCGTCATTAAGCTGTGCATTAGCGCGTGCATACCGTAAACGTTTTATGCCATAGTGGGTGCGAGTGCATGACAAAATGATTGCAGTGAAAGAATTAAGTAGTAAGTGTTATCGCCTAAGTGCCATGTAAAACAAAACAAGTGTTTCAAGTCTGTAAACACTAAACAGACCGAATTTGTGAAGTCAAATGCGCAACGGGAAACCTTATATGTGCGTAACTGCGTATTCGCTATGATGACAAATGTGCTTAGCTATGTTTAAAATACTTTTCGTAAGTATGTCCTCTTTTGAGCCAAACTAATTACTTGAAACTTTTTGCTCTGCCTTTTTTTCCAATACATCGGTTATAATTATCGTATTTGTAATCGATATTCTTGTACAGCCAGAAAATCTGCTCTTAGCAAGCAAAGAAAAAGGAGCAGTGGTGAAACTCGCAGACTTCGGTCTTGCTATTGAAGTCACTGACAACCAAACACAATGGTTCGGTAAGCATCGTCACTTGCATGGCTTTTAATTAGGACAAATTGCTTCGTAATGGTAAAGTTAACCGTATTACTAAATTGCAACTGCATTTCCTTTCCGTTCATGTTGTGCTCTTTGATTTAGTTCAGATTATTATTTTTTATCTGAAGAAATTCTGCTCTAAATGTAACCGATTTATTCCTGATAAAAAAACTACCCAATTAAACTCAGTATTTTGATAAACTGGCCGGTTGTGTGTGGTCAAAGATATTGCTATCTGTGTGGAAGGTCTGGGATTCGATTCCCGGCCCGGTGAAATGGGACACAGTGTTGCCAACTGTTTGCGTTCGGCCACCGTTACCACCTTTTGTCGGAGCTGTGTTGCTCAGGCGCTTAGCGGCAGAGATGGATCCCGCCACTCGTTACACGCTTGGGCGTAAATCTCGAGTATAATGAAGATTTGATTTTTTTTGAGTTTTTTGAAAGCAGTGCGATAATCTGGGAATTCAACGTGCAAAGTTTTAGTTTATTTATAGCTTGCTGCCTTATCATTAACCATGAGTTGATGCAGCATGGGATGTCAGCGGATTATGATTTTTGGCCAACACTTTTGCATGTATATATACTAGTTTTATTTGTTGTGAACATAGCTCCAACCTCTTGTTTTTGTTCATAGTATAGTTTCAAGCTCTGCCTAATTGAAATGCTACGCTTAAGCTAAAGTCGTCATGGACATGGCCTAGCGGTACCGCGCGCAGGTGAGAGATCCTACGAGATGCGTTCGATTTGCGGCTGGAGCTGATCGCATTTGACATTCGAGTATACCGGGTGGCTGCTGACTCGAAAAGCTCACTTCGCAGTCTTCTTCAATTAATGTTGTATTTTGTTGTTGCTCACTACATTTATTAGCTTATGTGGTGAAGATTGTAACTTGTATATCTTTGTGTTCAGGCTTTGCTGGCACTCCTGGTTACCTTTCCCCTGAAGTGCTGCGAAAAGACCCCTACGGGAAGCCAGTTGATTTGTGGGCCTGTGGTAAGTGCTGTGCATTACCCTTACTATCTATTAAAAGTTAACTTTATTTATTTTTCGCTAATTACAAAAACAACAATAAAACAACAACGAAAGAAATAAAATAGGCACATTGTTCAAAATAAATTAGCAATAGGAAACCGCGAAGGGATCTCTCGGTCATCGAGTCAAGCAGCCTTGAATTAGTATAAAGCTGGCAGCCCCGGTGGCCGAGTGGGAAGAAAGCTCGACTTTCAATGGAAGCCCCAGTGGCCGAGTGGGAAGAAAGCTTGACAAGGTGCTGGGTTCGAACCTGAGTCTCTCTGATGAGCAGTCACACCGCGAAGCTAGTCGTAGAATTGCTTTTTACAACGTTCATTTAGAAGGTTTTTCAAGGCTTACCGTAATATTTCTATAATTTTTGAGTTGTCGGTCAAAATTACAGTGAGCAAGCAATAATATTCGCAAAGTTTCGTTTCTGTACTTGATGTTTATGTAGCAGATTCTATCATCTAAGGTAGCTGCACATTTCGACGTTCGATTGGTTGTGTATCTGCTGCTTCGTCGCATTAAAAACCTTCTTCGTCTAATCTTTGCAAATTAGGACTCGATGAATTAAATTTACTGCTTTTTATCTTCGTTATAGCTGTCTCTAGCTAATGCATGGAAGAGCTCATCGTGCTTTCAGTGTGCAATTACGTGGACTTTGTAGTGTTATTATGGTTTGATAAAGGTCGTTATTCCTGACATTGAACTTTCAATGTCTGAAATGTTCACAGCCGACTCTGCTATCGCGCAACACATTCTATTTAAAGCAAGATAAATGACATTTCGAAGCATGACTGAAGACGGCTTGCACTTTTAAATATTCGGATTGCATTACATATGTGTTTTTTGCCTTCAAGTCCAAAGAGAACAGCAGTTACGAACAACAATGTCTAATTATATAAGTTAGTCCTTTTGTTCTTTCATTGCTATTTTATGACTTAACAGTTTGTTTTTTCACATTTCATTGACCTTCTTGCTTGATTTTGCATTGATCATAAAAGTTAGGAATTTGAAGAGGTCATTTCCAGTTTTGGTCGTTGTCTATTTCGGTAAGTCATGTCTTTAAGGCAAGACAACAACAGTTAGTCCGCTCGTAGGAGAAAACTTAAGCGTCTGTGGTTCTATTCCCTATTAGGTTGGCTGTTTCAGCAAAATTAAGATCACACATGGCTCTCCTGGATATTAATTACATGTTATGTACCACACTGTAGTGCAACTAAAGCCTTAAACACGCAATAAAATACAGTAGCTTGGCAAATTGCACAAAAGGTTTTAGACGATTTCAAACTCAACTGAGAAGCTCTTGTTTCCTAATCAGATTAACCTGAATATCGTTTGCTTAAACCAATCTAGTTAAAGCTTACCGAACACAGGTAGTGCATTAGGAATATCACGGTAGACGTTCGCTGAATTTGTACCAATAGATACTTGTCTATTGCAGAAAGTTTGCGATGTTACGGATAGAGGTATTGAACGCAATTTTGTTCGTTCTACGCCTGGTTAACTTTGGTGTATGCGATGTTTGGTATGGCGGTTAGTTCAGTTGTTACGCGCATCTCTATTGGTGCGGTGGTTTGAGGTTCGGTTCCCGGGCCGGTCAAATTGGACATGCTGTCGCCTACGACTCGCCACCCTTGGGACGTTTTTTCGAAGTTGTGTTGCGCAGGCGCTAAGCCGCGGAAATGGTCCCCACCACTCGTTACATTCTTCGTCGCAATATCGCGAGCATGATGAGGATTTGATTTTTTAATCTTTCAACGCTGGGGGTGACAACTTTAAGTTGAGTTTGTTTTATTATTTTCAGGTGTGATTCTTTATATTTTGTTGGTTGGGTACCCACCATTCTGGGACGACGACCAACATCGCTTGTACAGTCAAATCAAGGCAGGAGCTTACGATGTAAGTACTTGATTGAGTCGAATTTTGATCAATATCAGTTGTTGAGTTATAACAAGGGTCAGCGGCATAACTGAGCGGCACCTCTCGCAGGTTACAGATCCTACGTGATGGGTTCGATTCACAGCCAGAGTCGATCGCAGTTGACATATTTAAGAGTGCGTTTGCTGGCTCACTTCGCAGTCTTTATTGAAAGTAATTTACAACTAACTTCAGTTATTATTTGTATTGGAAATAAGAAGTTTGAAATTAACACGAATACATCAAACTAAGTACGTGGGTTTCGCAGGTCGTATTCACGTTAAATTTATTGGTAGGTAAAAACGTTTAGTTTGTTTATCGATTGGTTGTGTAGTCTAAGTGCGCGGTACTTTTTGATGATTGGGAGTTTTTCGACCTATCGTGGTATTACTTTGGGGTCAGTTTTGAGTGTGCAAAAAATTCCGATTGTTCATTGAAGCGCACGCATTATTACGTGATAATGCTTTGTGCAAAACATGCTGAGGTGGCCTTCTGCATGCAATGCATAAGTAATTTGGCACCTTTGCTTTATATAATCGAATAATTAAGTGTGTTGTGGCTTATGGGTAAACATTTGGCATGGCACGTTTTTGTTCAAGTGCTCAGTTCAACTAATATTACCTGGCGACATTCACGCTACTGTAGTTGTTAAATTAGTTTCGTTTATATGTTAAATTTCCATGTGAGGTTACAACAATTTGGCGTATTCGTCGTATGCACATTGCAGTTTCGATATAATCGAGTTTATTTTAACTTTTTTTGCACACCACTTTCATCTAAATTCAATTCTCATTTAGATTATTTCATGTCTATGCCCTTGAGCCACGATCATGGTTTCTGTGTTTATGATAGTGTACTTTCAAAACATATTCAAATTGCGGCCTTCCTCGGCTCTCGTTTCACAGGATAGTGTATAGGACAGTGAACGCATATATCAAAATTTGATTGATAGTAACGTTATTTATATTCATTGGTAGTTAGTTAGCAACAAATAACACCGCCAAGTAGCAACTGAAAAGAGCGGACGTTTTACTTCACTTCTGGTGCCATCAATAATTCCATTTCTATGCGTTTCGTTCCAGTCATTGATTGCATGTTTGTTTCAGTTTCCTTCTCCAGAATGGGACACAGTTACAAAAGAAGCTCGAGATTTAATTGATCGCTTGCTCACCATGGATGCAAGCAAAAGAGTAAACGCTCAAGAAGCTTTAAACCACCCTTGGATTAGTGTAAGTGCTGTTTGTACTCAACTGTGCTCTGTGATAGTTAAAATAATATTCTTTGCATCGATAAATACCTCGTAGAACAATTTGAACGATTGCATTTGATTTACGTTTTTTTAAGAAAGTATTTTTATGAAATGAACTGTTTGTTGTTACCTTAGTTTGAGTTTTCTTTTTAGATGAATGAAAATACTATGGTCTAGTCTGAAACTTGTGATTAGCTTTCATTTATGTAAAACTATTTACGCAAATATGATGTGATTGCTTTCTGACATTCAGCCCAGATGGTCGATTGGTAAGAGCGTCGGATTCTGGAGCTGTAGACTCTGGTTTTATTCCGGGTCGTGTCGAGTCAATGACTTTAAAATTGCTCTTCACATCTTCCCTGCTTGTCACTCAGCATTAAAGGGACAGTGTGAAGAAAAAGTTTACTTGTTGTGCAGTTGGAAAAGGCACTTAGCGGGATTCCCCCCATCTTAGATTGTAGTAGAGAGATGGCTGGCAACTTCTAAGCGAGCTCGTCATAGCGCTTTAATCGTTTTCTCGTGATAGGAGAATAAATATGCAACTAATGCAAATACATTGTTAGTTGTTGGAAACAAAATCATAATTAGTAAGTTGTGCGAATAATTAGCGATGTGAAGGTTGGGAGCAGAGTTGGCTGAAGCATTTAGTTCAGATTCGGTTTTCTTGGCTAAGCTCACTGCTTTTTGAAATAATTTTTAAAAAATTATTTGAAAAAGTCTTTGAAAATACAAGAAATACATCGCTGTGCAATCATTTCTCGGTGTACCTTAACTTTGATCTTAGCTGTTGCTCTCAGTATTAATTACAGAGTGTTGTGTTAGCGCATTTAATATAATTTTCAATATTTGAGTTTTTTTATTGTTACTAGCTGTCCAATGTCCATGTAACATCCTACTAGCTCATATATTATTTATGGACGAGAGTTTTTCGCTTTTAAACTTACAAGACTTTTCGTTTTTAAACCTTTGCAAAAACCTGTTGAATCGCTGCTGCAATTTTCAACTTTATCATCTGTGCATTCACTTGCTTTTCTTCTGATACATTATTCATTTTCACAAAAATTTATCCACTCTGTTAGCATGCTTGATAACCATCGGGAACTACTTGACTATGCTCACATGAAATATTTTTGCTCAGCAAAAATTCTTTTCAATTATTCATGTCCAGACAATTTTCTTAAGTGCTAAATTTCATTGCTCAAACCAAAACGAAAGTGAAGTCATGTTGGCTATGTGATTAGTTGGTGTATTGTTGTCAATTGCTGTAAAATGTTTGAAAATTCGGAAAAGTAGCTTTAACTTGGTTTAACAGTAACACGGAACGGGTTGGACTGCATTATCATATTTCAGTTTTTAATCCTGTTACAATTTGTCACAAGCGTGATTATTTTTATCAATATCATCTCATAATTAATTATGAACCGCGGGAAAGTTATTGATTTTTGTCAGATTGATTTTGCACCGAAACATGAGACAAAATTACCTTTTTCTTGCTTCAATGTTTCTTTCTAGCCTGACTGTGCCGCGCCTTCGTTGCAGATCTGTCATGGCGGGTTCGATTCACACTCAGAGTTATTTGCAGTTTCAACTTTCTCCCTAATTTATAATAAGATATTTATCTTGCTCACTGACCACTGTGATGGCGTTGCGAAAGTAGTAGTTTTGATTTTTGGGCAAACCGAAATTAAATGAAATTTCAAAGCTTGGTGTACCTGAAGCTTGCTTTTCTGATTCGATGTTTCAATCAAAACTGTTGCGAAGAAAAACAAGAAAGCTAAAATGTTATTTTCGGCTAAACTTAGGATCTCCATTTTTCCTATTAACTTTTAACGGCGAACCGGCCGTTAGCTCAGTTGCTAAGAGCACGCTATCGGTGCGGGAGGTCTGGGGTTCGATTCCCGGACCGGTCAAATCGACACAGTGTCGCCAACGACTCGCTACTATTGCGACGTTTCTTCGGAGCTGTGTAGCCCAGGCGCTAAGCCGCGGAGATGAGCCCCGCAACTCGTTACACGCTTCGGCGTAATACGGCGAGTATAATGAAGATTTGATTTGAACTTTTAACGGCACAGTCAAAAGGCCGTCTCTCACTAACAGAGACGGCCTTGGCACAGTCTACTGAAATTTATTTTCTTTGTAACTGCTCTTTCTAAATCATCACCACAATGGTATTGAATGAGTAACAAGAACGCAAGGCTTTGAGGTGGAATTTGTTTCCTACCTGCTGTGTTTTAGCTGTAAAAAGTTTCCTAGGGTAAATAGTAGGAATAATATGTTTTTCTTCGATTAATTTTGTACTGTAACTGAAGTGGAAGAACAAAATTAACTTGCCCCAGTTGATAATCACATGTAGTAATTTTGTCGTGTCCAATTGATTGGATTTTCTTGTATTGATATTTTGTTCTCCCAGATGACAAATTTCATTAGTTCGATTTCGTAATTTACAGCAACGAGATCGAATTGCATCGCACATTCATCGACAAGATACAGTTGATTGCCTCAAAACATTTAATGCAAGGAGAAAATTAAAGGTAATCTTGTGATTCTTTATTTATTAAAGCTCAGGTGGCAAAAGCGTTTGCCTCGAGAGTTGTTGACTCTGGGTTTGATTCCGAGTTGGGTCAAACCAATGGTTATAAAATAGATATTGGCGGCTTCCCTGCTTGACGCTCTGCGTTATAGAGACAGTGTGGAGAACAAGGTTGTGCCGTTGAGATAAGCACTTAGCGGTTCTTCCGTTGTAAAGAGGTAGACAGGTGGCCGGCAACTCTTGAGCGAGCTCATTATGGCGCTTTGATCGCTTTCTTGTCAAAGAAGGATATATATCCAACTAAATACTACTGCACTTATGCAGCTCAGAACGATGTATTAGGTATTTGATGGCACAACAAATTGTAGTGCAAAACCAGTGTGCTCTTCCGTTGGTGTAACAGAGCAGCTTATATAACGGTTGAATCTTCATACAGCCTATACCTTTGTATTCAGATTTTAGCCTCTTAAATATTCTAAAACTGAGTAAGCCAAAAGGTTATGCTTGGAAGAGATTAGAGTGAAATGTTATTTGTTCATATCCATGTTAGATGTGTCGCTACCCAGCTGCTGCTACTGTTTCTATTATCATGACTATCAGCAGTGTTAATGTCGACATTTAACGTTGCTTTTATGTTGCTTGATCTAAAAGCATTTATTTTTCTAGGGTGCCATTCTTACCACAATGCTAGCTACTAGAAGTAAGTCTTATTGATTTCTGTTGATAGTTTAAGGGGCAAAATGTAAATCAAGCTTATTCCTGTGAGATACATATCTTAAATCATGGGTGGGGACTGGGGAGCCGGCAAAGCACATTGGGCCACAGTACATTTTTTTAGCATTTTGTTTGTAGTGGGCCACATTTTTGAGTTGTAAATTTCGCTGTAAAAATACCCAGTTTTACGTCACAAATTTACTAAATGGTGAGTTATTTTTTTACCGTAAAATCAGAGAATTTTAAGCGGCTTTTATGCCACAAATATTGCATGTAGTTCAGGAGTTCTTAACCTTTTTTGTCTGGTTTACCCCTTGCCGAAAGAAAGAAGTATAATTAATCCCCAGTGTACCAATACTGCTTTTTAATTAATGAAAATTAAAGTTATCTTCAGTCCTTAATTCAGAAAATTTCACCCCCTTGATTGGTAAAATTTACCCCCGGTTGAGAACTCCTGATGTAGTTGAATGTGAAGCGATTTTTCAGAAAAATTAATATTGTCTATTCTACCGGCACGCTGTACACTTATCAAAGTTCTGACGCTGACCGCAAGCTCCCAACCCTCTCTTAAATCAAACAATAAATCAACGCAGTTTTCATTAATATTACTGGTTAAAACATGGTATTATGCTTTTACACATGTAGCCATATTAAGAGTTTCACTAGATTTGCGTTGAGCATTTTCCGCTTAATCCCGTTTGTTTGATTTTGAATTAATGCACAAACTTAGCACTCTATGCAATAATTAACTAACCAGTGTGAATGTTTTTCGCTTATCTAATGCATTTCATGTCTAGATTTCGTGCCCATTTAGTCATTTTTGAACTCCAGCACTCACTAATTGCGATGACACCCAGTAGCTGTAGCTAACCAATATTGGAAGAACCAAAAACTTCAATTAAGCATTACTTTGTGCTGTTATTCTTGGGCAAGACTAGATATCTTAAACAATAAGCAATGCACGTGTTCAAATTTTTGGAGATGTTATTCACGGTAGTGATAGTGATGTATGTCAGTGAATTTTGTCGAAATTTTTTGGGTAATTTTTATTTTATTTGAAAATTTTGATTGAATGTGCAGTGTTTGAGAATCAAGATTAGCGTTCCAAGGTTTTTTCAAATTTGTCAAATTGAAATCCGATTTTACGGTTGATTTAACATCATAAAAGTAGCATGAAATAGCATGCTCTTAGGAAATCGAACCCACTCAGTAGAAATCACCCGATAATCAACTTATTTTTAGCTCGAACTTCAATATCAAAGAACAGAGATTCCTCAAAGGTTGGTACAATATGTTTGTGATGTATTTCCGTTTGTGCACAAACAACTTCCGCTGGAACCTCTATGACGTCACATTGTTTTCAAAACGAGATAATAAAGTGCCGGTTGTCATGGTTGCGTGTTTTGTTAACTATAACGTCATTTCGGCCATTTAAGTAGAATCATTTTTTCGGCAATTGGTGTCATGGGTTTATTAATTTTGTTTTACTCTGATGTAGCTGGGTGCTGCTGCTAAATTGTGCACAAGCGCTACTGCAATGGATATTTGTCGGCTGTTTTAAATTTGATCGGCCCTGGGATTGAACCTGTGTTTCAAACTTTACAAGGCTTAAGTTTATTTTCTAGGTTGTTTAATTATATTTGACCTCGTATGTTTGAGGTTTTAAGTTTTTGAGATCTTCTGTATTTTAGCTGGAATGATGTTTTAATCACCTTTCCTATAACGCTGTAAAAACCACGATTTTTGCGGCGCCTTCGTTCAGCATATGGCGCTTTTTTCAAAACGGATACAAATGTCTAACGGCAAAGATGAACAAGCACATGCTGTGCAATAAAACATACGTTACAAGTGCGGCCCTGTGATTAGGTTTTATAGAGTTGTATATTCTGGTTTTTTGGAAGTACTGTTGCTTCAGGTTTCCCCGATTGTGTTGGAATTTGTCTTGTTGACTAAGCGATGTTCACGAGTTTATCTTTGATAGGAACGTTGGGAAACTGTTAGTAGGATTCGTAATGTAGCTCCAATCTTGAGTGATGGGTTTTTGGAAGCTTGTTCATAGCAACGAGGGTAGAAAGCTGCAGATGCTGTTGGATGCACTTATTCAAATTAGCTTCTGCCGAAAATAGATGACGCAATCGTATGTGACGTCATTAGTGCAACTTGGCTTCACTGCTGCGCTAATGCACGCGCATGTGTTAATGTAATGACGCGTCATTACGCTAATTTGCTTACTGTCAATTACTTTCAATCAATCCAAGCTGCTGACCTGCTGCTGCGATTTCTTAGCGCTTTCAGTTTTGCTCATTGAAAATAACACATGATCTTGCTTCGTTTGTGTAAAAAGTTTTTCATCCAAAGATTACATCGACCGGTTGTAATGGTGGTTAAAGACATCGCTATCGGCACGGGAGGCCTGGGTTTGATTCCCGGGCCGATTAAATCGGACACAGGGTGGCGAACGGCTCGCCACCGCTGCGGCGTTTCGTCAGAGCTGTGTTGCTCAGGCGCTATGCCGCGGGGTTGGATCCCGCCACTCGTTAAACGTTCAGCGTAGTGCCGCGAGTATGATGAAGATTTGATTTTTGAACATTACGCGTGGTTTTGCTTTTTTTTTTTCGGAAGTATGCGTCTTAACACTTGTAACTAGATCTTAACTTTCTGCTGCAAAGTTGCCTTGCTTACTAATTGATAAAGGAAACAAACCTGGGGTCATTTGTTTCCAAGAATTATCGATCTCCTTTTGATGATATTGTTTACGCAGCGAGCTGGTTAAGCAGTATGCCGATGCATTTAAATGAAATCCAGGTTTCTTTAAATTGGATTAAATTGTATCATAGCCACTCATAAAGCGCATCACTGATCAATATCATTAGTCGTAGTTTGGCTATGAGCTCTACAATTACATGAAATTATTGACATTAAGTGGTTTGTAACTGTATTGCCATGAGAACATGATAAAGGCAGAAACATACACAAGCTGCAGCAATCTTAATTCTTTTTAACCGCTGTGAAAAGAACAAAGATTCTTCACAAAATGGCTTTGACAAAAATCAAAATCAGCCTTTAAAGCAGGGAGTTCTCGACCTGGCACCATAAGACATTGACCAGGGAGCTGCAAAGGCAAGGTTCATTAAGCTGTCAATAATAATTATTGATCAACCACGTATGACCGGCGGATGGCTTTAGCCACTCTGAATGAAATACCGACCGAAAGTTTTGTGGCTGTGCGGGAGGCCACAAGTGTTGGGCGTCTCTAGAAAAGGAGCACAAACCTTAAAAGGTTGAGAACCACTGGCTTACACTTTAAAGCATTGGGTATTTTGCTAAAGTACTGGCTTCTTACAAAGGTTGTGGTTGTCCTGTTTTTGTTTCTTACGAGCGAAAAGCACTCTTCGAAAAGAGATTAAAATTCACCTGTAAATCGTTACACTGCGTTTAAAGTTCAATTGTGCGGTGGTGTCAGCGTAAATGCTCCATTTGCCGATTGTTAAGGTCAATTGCTTCCGTCTTGTTTCACTTTCACGATGTTAATTTAACTGCATCCAATTCAAATTGACTTTTAATATATGAAATTGTCTTGGTCGATTTTTACTTGCTGATCCTGCTACTTTCTAATTACTTTCACTTTACTCTGATACTTGTAGCTACCGGTAAGTGATTTATGGCCTTCAGCTTAGGTAGCGGAACCGCAATGAAGTTTCCATTGAGGTTTGGCTTAATATTTTAAGAAAACATGTGCACGGCAGTTTCAACTAGTATCATTGGGAAATGCAAAAGTTGCTGGGAATTAAAGCTGTTTTGAAAGATAGCCTTTCCACTGCTTTCTGTTTGCATTTGAATAGTTTAAAATAAAACCAAAACTTGCTCTTTTTCGCCGTTGGGTGAACTTATAGCAGTAAAATTACATGGTGTTTGCCCAACTGGTTGGCGTAGTGGTTGAAGACACCTCTAGCGGCGCGGGAGGTCTTGGCTTCGATTCCTGGTGCAGTCGACTCGGATACGGTGTCGCCTAGTAACTGCTCGTTACCAAGGCGTTGTTTTTTTTTTTGTTGTTGCCCAGACGCTGTGCCGCGCAGATGGACTCCGTCACTCGTTATCGCGCTTTGGCGCTATACCTTCAGTATAACCAGCGCCATAGCCTAGTGGTTAAGAGCGTTCGCCTTGGAAGCTGGTAGGCTGGGTTCTATTCTCAGTCGGGTCAAACCAAAGACTTTAAAACTGGTATCTGCTGTTACACTTGCTAAACGCTCAGTAATTAAGTGTAGCGCGGAGGATGAAATAAACAGAGAATAAAAATACGTCAGTGAATTCTTGACGAAATTTAGTCCTGCAGCTAAATGACCTTAGTAGTTATAAAGCGCCATAAAACCACACAGCAACAACAACAATGAAGATTTGATTTTCTTTTGCGTCAAATGCTCCAAAAAGTCTGTATTTTTGCTAGTTTCGAGATCTTGCATTTTTCAATTTTTGACATTTCAGGACGTAGTGTAGTCTTAACAGTAGGGATATGCGCAATTGACGTTCGAGTTGCTGTGTCATTAGGTTTCTGTGGTCAAAATGTTTACTGGCAATGGCATCTCAGTGTCAAGAGGAATCGGTTTAATTTCTTGTCAGTTGACTGCAATTCATTGACACGTGGCATTTTTGCATTCAACATGTTGCTGGAATTTGTTGAGTGAATATAAATTGTGTGTGTTGTTAAATTACTGGCTTGTCTCCTTAGTGTCATGATAAAACTGTACATTTGCTGTTATTAATATCTACGATGTGTAACGACATACAGTATAATGTTGCTACTAAATGCGACAGAATGCAAATAAATCGCTCATGATACTAAAGCACTTTCTGCTTAACTCTGCATTGTCTGTATTGGTTTCTTTTCTGTGAAATGGCAAAGCAAGATACGCAAGCAAAAAGGCGCTATTGCCATTTGATTAAACCCGGTAAATGACTAAACTATGCATTTCAATAAAAAGATAATAGCCAGTATATTTGCGATCATTTCACAAACGTTTCGGTAAAAACTTATACCATCATCAGCGTGAAAACTACATAGGCACTAGGCTAGAATAAACAGCACAAGAAGGAAATTCTTTTGAATACGGCATAATTATGACGACATATGCATTTCAAGTTTCCCAGCTTGCAAGGCTACGTCTTTTGCTTCTACAACTATCTGCAAAGCTTTAACGAAAAATAAATGTTCGCGTTATCATAGGCTATCGAGAAACTTGAAACATGATAGTTATGAACTAGGAAAAACTGCTATGTATGAGATATTGCAAATTTCTTTCGGTCATGGCGACCTAACAGGCAATCAAAACTCGGTTTTTGGCTAATTGCGGAAAAAATCGGTCAACGACCAAAAGCAAACAGCATGAGGTAAGCTTGAGGTAAAAAACTTTCAAGGGTTGTTAGTTTTTTTAGAACCCCCCCTCCCCTTAAAATATGCTGGGTGCGCCCCTATGTTTGATGACCTTGTTTGGAATCAAACCCATGTTTGTAAATCGTCATTGATATTATATAATGTTGATTGAAGGAACCACAAAGTCAAGCGACTGTTGTACGAGCAGGCACAACCTCCAACTTACTCAAGGTTTGTCCGTATTTTGCATGAACTAACATAGAATGCTCTTTTTTTTCCTGAAATGGTCGTTGCTTGTGAGTTGGCTTCTTATTTGTAAGCCATGACAAAACTTTCATCATTTCAAGAGTTTGTTGTACGTGTACTGTCCAGTTTCTTGTTGTTTCTTGAAGTTTTATCTGAGGCATGAACATTTTTTCTGCCATGAAAGCATGGTGTGAGTGTTACAAGCTGTTCCAGCATTGCGTTTGTAGCTTGGACCCTCTGCAAATTTTTGGTTTCGTTTCCAGTTTCAAAATTTGCTAGAGGAGAAGAAGTTGAATTAACCGGCCAAATTTGCTCGCAGATCTGAAAAAAATGGCTGAAGTTTTTGTTCAGTCATTGACAAACTTGTTGTAATCGTATCGTATTTGTGCTGCATGATGATGATTCGTGTGCTCTCTACTTTTCTCTTTGTTTGTTCATGTACTTGCCTATATCAGCAAAGTATTTACCCAGCTTATTAGCTAACATGATAACAAGCTTAGTTTGTTTGCTCAGATCAAGATTTTACCAAGACAATATTGCTATGCTCAATATCTGTCTCCAAACTTTCATACTCAGCATGTTACTTGCTATCTTGTCATTGTTTTCAGACGTAAAACTTAGTCCTTGAAAAGTGCTCTGGTTGATCTAGCAAAGTAGGAAATGTGTTGTAGCATTACTTGAACATGACAAAAAAATTTGTTGTGATCGTAGAAGTAGTTCAGACTTTAACTTCAAATGCATGTTGTGAGTCTTATGATCAGTTTGCTTCTATTATGAGTAGTGATAATCTGTTTGGCTTTTCGGGTGAAGTTTTTGCATAAAGAACTTAATTCTTTTGCTAAATCATAAAATTTGATGTGATTCTTTACCTCAATTTGGGAAAGCTGCTGAACCAAGAATGAATAAAGCATTTGATTTTCGAAGATAATTATAAACATTTTAGGTAAGTTTACTTTTATTATGAACCAGCCGGTTGACGTCACCATTATCGTGCGAGAAGTCTTGAGTTCGATTCCCGGGCCGGTGAAATCGGACACGGTGCGACGTTTTTTCGTAGCAGTGCTGCCCATGCGCTAAGCCGTAAAGATGGGCCCTGCCACTCGTTACGCGCTTCGGCGTAATACCTTGAGTATGGTGAAGATTTTTTTTTATTTTTTTGTTAATCTTGGTCTTACGTAATCAATGGTTTGCTTTACGTAAGATCTGTACTCGACCGAAGAAATTCAAATCCTGTCAAGCAGAGATTGATTGAAAATCATTTCACCGGTGTCCGTAAGGAAATTGTTTCATTTGCATATATGCTTATGTACGTGTATTGCGCTGTTTGCTCGACATTCTCACAATACCGTGCCACCATCCCTAATCCGGGTGATTTCTATTCAAGGTTATTTTTGACGTTCATCTATTCATCATTTGTATTGTGGCAACATCATGCTTCATTCTGCTACAAAACAAATGCATTGTTGGAAATTTGATATGCAGGTTTTTCGATTATCTGGCTGCTAGAACACATTCTTCGGAAATGAACCTATTATGCACTGATTCTATTGATACATTTTTTGAAAGAATGCAATCTTGAATTTCCTACGCGCTATTTCATGGCCCTTGGCAGCATCTATATCTACCGAGTCAGCAATGCTGTTTTTTGCAGAAGCGGGTTTTTCTTAATCACTAAATGGGCTTGAGCCACTAGAGCGGGTAAAAATTTAAACTTGATCGTGAAATTATGATTATTGTAAGGTTTCAAGTGTTGATTGTGTTAGAGGTTGCCATACAACTGGAGTTGGTAATTACTGGCGTAGTCCGATGTTTTGTTGAACTTTGCCGCAATCGCAGCTGATTCCGACCGCAGCGGGGTGATGATCAATTAGAAAATACTTTTGATTGTTTGCGCAGTTAACGGCTGGTAACCATCAACCCGCCATGTTATTTTTAGCCATGTTTTCAGATTTTTTCAAGTCTTCAAAACGTCAAAAATTTAAATTATTTTGCGTTTATCAATACACTCTCTGCAAAATCAAGGCATTACCAGTTTTTTGATGAACTTGTCATACTTAGGTTTTTGTTGGCGCTGACTGCACGTTGCCTGCTGCACGCGCACTTGAACTGCTAAGTCATTTCACGCGCTTCGACCTTGAATTGTTGCCAAAAACTTGTTTTTTGTTTCAGACTTCAACGGAAAATGGATCACCGACTGATGATGATGAAACTAGAGGTAACTTGCAACATCTTGGTCTAAAGTAGGCCTAAATTTAGATGATTTAAAAGAGATTTAAACTAGCCCAGCCCCTGTTAAATTTAGCCTCCTCCTTAAACCTCGAACCCATGTCTCTAATCCTTCAAATATAGGTTTGCTCGCAGGAATTCTCTCATATGCTGCTTGAGGATTGTCATAACTCGGGTGATAGATTTGTGATAGGTTTTTCATCTTCCAAAGTCGGCCGGTTAGCCTAGGTGTTAAGGACATCGCTATCGACGTTGGAGGTCTTTGGATTCGATTCCCGGACCGGGCAAGTTTGACACAGTGTCTCCAACGGCGCTCCACCTCTGCGACGTTTTTGTGTTTCCTAGGCGTCCAGCCGCGGAAACGGCCCCACCACTCGTTACTCACTTCGGCGTAATACCTCGAGTATAATGAAGATTTCATTTTAATTTGATCGTTTATTACAATGATACTGTTCCAAAAAAATGTGCCTGTATTCTCTACCGATTTTCGGTTTGCCACCAATACAATCAGGTGTGTCGTCGTACTTTTATGAAAAAAAAACTAGTGTAAATGTGTTGCTGGTATGTAAATACCACTTTTAAGTTGATTTCAGTTCCGGATGGTTAATATACAACCGAAGCCATACAGCACTGTGGGTTTTAGATATTTTTAACCTAATGCTTGAAGATAATTGAGTCACGTATAGAGATTTAGGCTGGTAATCCCCTAAAACACGATATTCCTTGCGTAAATTTTTGTATATGTGCGAGTATTTCTCGATTTATTGCGATTTGGTAAATTTTCAGCGAAAAAGCTTGAGATCCTCCACGCCACAGAGCAGATGATTCAAGCAATCAACAATGGCAGTTTTGAAACTTACTCCAGGATGTGCACCTCTGACCACACTTGTTTTGATCCCATGTCCATGGGAAATCTTATCCGTGGACATGATTTGCATAGGTTCCACTTTGCCTGTAAGTTAATGTATTGTATTTGTATTTTTTTTATAATTGGTTGCATATTTATCCTCCTATCACGAGAAAGCGATCAATGCGCGATAACGAGCTGGCTTAGGGTTTTCGGACCACCTGTCTACCACACCAAGACGGGGAATCCGCTGAGTGCCTTTCCCAGCTGTACTACAAGTGAACTTGCCGGCCGGCTTGTCCTCCACGCTGTCCCTCTAATGCTGAGCATCAAGTGGGGAAGCAGTGAATACCAATTTTAAAGTCATTGTTTCGACCCGACTCTGAATCAAACCAGACACTGCAGCTCCTGAGGCAGACTCTCTTCAAATCAGTATCCTTCTCAGCCAGCTTTAATTTGATTTTGTTCCAATAGTTAAGTTTGTTAACTTAATGTGCAAGGCAGTATGAAATTGAAAAGCTTGTATTGTTACTTTTCGGTATTATATTGCCTTGCTTGCACTGCTGATGATGACAGCTGCATCTATTTTGTCGAAACGTCCGCTTTGTTTTTCCTCCTTGGCTATTTCCGCTCATATTAACCAGTTAAATTTAAACGTTTATTTTCTCATTTAGTGCCGAAGAACTTGCAGTCGAAGAAATTATCAATGTTATCCCCGCACATTGTTCTTCTCAGCCCCGATTCTGGATACATTGCTTATGTCTCTCTCATTCATTATATAGATAGGTAAGACTGCTTTGTTTGTGCCATTTCGGTAGCTAAGAGTTTGGAACGTTTTTCAAATCAAAAGAATATTCGTCCTACTCACGGTATTGCACCGAAGCATCTAAAGATGGGCGGGATCCATCTCCACGCCGTAGCGCCGGACGCACATTTCGCCGTAGCGCCGAAAGAGGGACGGGATCCTATGTTCACGCCGTAGCGCCGGTATGCATATTTCGGAATGGTTGCACAGAAAATTTTTCGTTTATTCTACTCTCACCAACCACCCTACCCCATCCCGAAACAGAAGTAAGAAACCAAGTACGTGTAGAATAAAATCAAAACCTAGAGCAGCATCGAACCCATTACATCAACTGATTTATTCTTGTCGAGATGGTTTTGTTTGGTAAGAAGATCAATTCGCTTCTACGACAATATGGAATACATTTGTTGTTTTCGATTTTGCATGGAAAGGTAGGTCCAGGTGCATCGCGTCATTCTGCAGCGATGATGAGCACAACGGGCTAGTCACATGGCCTACTAGTTGTGAAGCTACACCCTGCGTAAGACTTAGCCATTACTTTTCTGTTGCTTATGTAATAATAACCGGCGCTTGGTGTATCGGTTAAGAGCGTCCACTTGGTAGCCGGTAGACTGGGGTTTTCTTCCCAGGCGGGTCATACGGAAGACTTTAAAAGTAGTATTCGCAGCTTTCGCGCCAGGCGCTCGGCACAAGTGGAAGTGCGAAGGGTTTTGTGTATGTGTTGTTCGTCATGTTATGTCCCTTAACAGCGTTCAATCATTCGTGATTGAAAATTGTAATGGGCCGACAATTGAAAATGGCCTGAACAATGTGTGCTTGCACCCGCTGTCCCGTACCTTTACCTTTTTACCTTTATGTAATAATATCGTACTGAAGAATGCTGAAAATGCGATTTTATTTGCGTTAAAATAACAATATTCTTGTTAAAAAAGACACTTCATTTTATGAATAAAGACATTATGCCTGCAGTGAACCGGTTCGTTTCACGCGAATCGTTTAGTTTTTAACAACTTTGCTTTAGTTATTTCCTTTATCGACTTTTGCCTTTGTAAGTACCTGACTTATCGGCTAATTGCACTGTCATCAGCTTGCTTGAGCAGCTAATTGAAGCTTGTTAATGCACCGGGATTACTTGTTTCTATTGATATTGCAGCACCGGTAAGCCGCATTCAGTTCAAAGGGAAGAGACTCGTGTATGGCGGCGTATTGACGGCGCTTGGAAGAACACGCATCTTCACCGATCCGAGAGCACTGTTTCAAGGCGTGCTGAGCCATTTGTGTAAGAACTGACCGTACATGGGTGCCAGTTTCACTGCTTACAAGTTTGCTGCGGCCGTATTGTGTGAGAATTGATGGTGATAATTCCGAATTGCATGCGCCGGGCTTCAATACAACGTCCAACAGAAAGTAGCCTATATGCGCAGACGTCTGTTTGCATATTTGTTTTTGCTAATTATGTTTGTTGTTTGTGTTAATTGTGCTCAGATAATTACGTTAAAGTAAACATCTTCGAGATTATTTTTGTTGTTGGTCGAACTTCCACTTCTTCGCTGTGAGTTATTAAATATTAATAACTTTTATGCTCAAATTAAATCGATAAATGCTCTTTAGCCATGTGCTAGTATAAACCTTGTCTTATGTGGATGTCTGATTAATTGATCCGCCCAGTTTTTTATACCTACTTTCTCGTACGTACTAAGCTGCAACAAATTTTCGTGTTTAGTTTAAAATGTTTTGATGTTTATTGAACACATTTTTGTTCGTGCAGAAGCAATGAAATTACCAATGCAAGATTTTGGTTAATGATAACAAATTTGTTTGCAGTTGGTTAGAATTTCGAATTCCCGCCATAATGTTATGTAATTATAACCAATTAGTCATTTGCCAGCTTCGTCGCAAAATTTTACGGCTCAATTTTTCGCAACTGCAAAAAATCGTGAAGAAAGTAGTATTTGCTTAAAAGACTTTCAATAAAGAGAACTTAGGTGTTGTATGTTCCTCAAAATATAGATTTTTGAGAGAGATTAGACTAATCTCATCATTTCTGTTCGAAAAATAACGATTTTTAAATTTCGCTGCGGAAGTTGGGGGGAATTAAGTGAATGGTAGTCCCAGGGGCTGTCCAGTGAAAAACTTAAGGTGAAGGGCCGAATTTAGACTCGTTTTTATTCACCCTTAATGATAGGTCTTTAGAAAACGTGTTTATTCGTCAAAAGGGGAACAGTGCCACCCTGCTTACACCACTTGGTAGTCCCAATTACTGCCCTGAAGTTGGCGTGATTTATTGGTTTATTTCAGAGCTATTCAACTTTTGATGTTATGCACTAAATGTCTAGAAACCCGTATAAGTACCACTGTACAATTAACTCGATAATGATCTACTTCTCGTGTGTTTTTTAATTTCAAACGTGTTACTACATTACATGAAAATGTACAACGTTTCTAATCTGGCTTGTCAAATTTTGATTGGTTGGTGTTCGTTGCATTTTTTAAAAACTGTTTCGTGTTTAGCGTCAATTTCTACTCATAGTTCCACGCAAGGAAATTGGTTTTGGTTTTTAAGTTGAGAAAAATCAAAACCTGCACATAGCTCACTCCCTTGCAGTGTCTGATAGTATTAATTGCTCTTAACGTATTGTCGCATGGTTTTTGTCAAAAACTGGTTGCAAAAAGTGCTCTAGTTTTTTTTATTGTTAGAAAATTCATACTGTTGGAGAGATCACGTAGGACTAAATTAAAAATCTTGTTTTGTCATGACCTAGTGATGCACATTGGATCGCCAACGCTTAGTATATAATTCTACAGAAGAGGTAAAGTACGCTTTTGCAGAACGTGAATGAGCTGTGTGATCCCGTCCAACATCTGCTGTTTTGAGTAAACCTAATACCCACGTTTTTTTTTTGTGTCACAGTTAAATTTTTTCCATCATTTTTTTTTCGATTATGACATCAACAACTTGATTGTGATGCCGAAAGCCCGTGGCTTTAGGCCCACTTCACTGTACATGTGGGCAGGGTAATTAAGGCTCCAAGTCTTGTTTAGTTGCACTGTTGCTATTTCAGCATACTTAGCAGTGTGTTTTACGTTGCAGTAATTTGATATTGTAAGCAGATGTTATATTTAATGAAATATATAATTTGTTGAACTTGTGAAATTTTTATCTTTCAGCGTTTGAGTAAGTTATACCGTGATGTTTCCTTGTTAATTTTAATAATTCAAGCTGCAGTTACCGGTGCCATGTCTGTATCGTGTGAGAATATTGTGGAGAAATGACGGTTGGGATGGAAATTTATGGCGATGAAAAATACTCCTTATGGGGATAATTTCTAAATAAGCAAATTTTGATTTAATTTTTTCGGACTTGTGATAATTGCTTAAGCAGCGCACCCTCTAATTACGTTATATCAATTATTTTTCATTGTTTAGTAGTCGCTGGCTATGGCAATGCGACGAGCTAAGTGCATCATTTTGCTGCGTTAGTTGTATCCTTTCAGCGCTAAATGTGCGGAGAAAAATGTTACGTAATGCATGAATTTAATAAACTTTAATCAAATGCGTCTGGGTGTCTGATTTGTGTCTACATTGGTCAAAGTAAAACTGCTATTTTGACATTGCCTCATTAAAAGCTTAGACAAATTCAACTTCGTTCACAGCTAAACAGGGATGCATTGGCAAATTTTTTGCAGCCGAAATACAAGCTCAAGACGTAATGCGTCCAGGTTTTGTGACACGTCATCATATTTTTCATTTAATTATAAGTTATTATGAAATGCTGTCCTACGGCTGAGAGACATTCCCCTACAAGCAATAGGAGGTGCGAAAAAGCAAAATGATGTCTCGTGGATACCGATCATGCAGCTGCAAACTCGAATGAAATAATCATCATCGGCAGTTGTTGACAGAGTCACATGTTCGATATCAAAAGTGAACTCAGGGGTAAGTTTAACACGTAATGTATTCTTCAAGTTATGTAACTCAGGCCAAAACTCTGAAGAATCGTCAGCTGTTGCATGTTCTCATGCATTTCATTTTCCAGGCGATCACTTGATTGGATCATAACCTATTTCTCGCTTCCCTGCCGCATCAATTAGGATGCCAGTATGCTACGCCCTGTTTTTGTACTCTCTTGTACAGTACATTGTCATGCAACGAGGTTGTTTTTATCCACAGAACTGTATACAGTACAGCAGGCCTATCCATGAATCTCACGTGACATAGTAGCGAGTGCAAGTGGTGGCATAGCCTAGTAAATTTGTTCCCTATTCGATTTGTAGTGAATTTTGTTGCGCATGGTCAAGAGTGGTGTAGTATCGAGAGTGGCATAGTAACGAGATGGAATAGTGACGATATTTGACTATATCAGCTTGCAGCAGTGGCACAGTAAAAAAAGGAGGACATGTCTCCCCCTAAGACTATATTTTCAGGCAATTTGTTCTTAAATTACCGTGTGAATTCTAAACTAGAGCATCCTCTTCTAAGTTTTGCTTTAGAGTGGTGATCCCCCTCAAACAAATTTTGTGTGGATCTAAACTACAGCTTCCTTTTTCAAGTTTTACTTTAAAGTTGTCCCCCCCAACCTATATTTGTGGCTGCGTCACTGGCTTGCAGCAATAAGTTAACTCATGCAAATCATAGTATAAAATAAGAAGCATATCAAAATTACGAACAATGCGCCTTTTGAATTAACTCATCGTTTTTTAAATTCTTTTGTACCGCTGGTCCAAATTTGACGTTGCCTTTTTTTGTCCGAGTGTCATCAGCAAGCCAATGTGAAGCCATCAGCTACTTTTTAACGTACGGAGTGGGATTAAAATTGGATATCGGAGGGCCAACTAAAGAAACAAACGGATTCTCAAACAAATGATCGACGGATAACCGGTTTCTATCTCTGCTGGGAATGGGATTCAAAGTGCTGAACCCTCGCTCGCAGTCACTGCTGCCTACAGGCAGAGAGTTTGCAACCAGGATTGGGGTTGCTGCATTCGGTATGCACAACTTGGCTGCTCGAACAGTTAAATAAATTGTTACGTCAGTGTTTATTATATTTACAGTCGGTATGCGAATCGTCTCTGCAATCTCTCGGCCATAATGCCAATAAGTACAAAACCGTTACATAAGCTTACCATTCGTTCTCCTTTTGGAGGACATGTCCTCTTTTTTGACCAAAAAAAATGTCTTCCGAGGACGCCTAAAAATGCCCAAATGTCCTCCTTTTCGGCATTATGAGCAGTGAAAACATGTCATATCATTTTTCCACGAAAAATTTTTGGAAGTTTGACCTTTTTTTCACTTGCTTTCGGGCAAATAATATAATGGACCTTCGCGGACTTGATGATCTTTTTTTTTTGGTCTTCGCTTCATTTTGGGCAGAAAACTGGACATCTGCGGATTTGACAATTCTCCAACAATCCGCCCTCCTTTTGCGTAGTGAAAATATAGCAACCATGCCGTTACGTCACGTAGCCGTTACGTCACGTAGTAACGAAAACGTGTAGGCAAGGAACGATGAAATAATCTAGAAACAAGACAAAACACGTATAGCATAACGCAATATACTAATTATCTTACAAAGTAAATAGCATGACTGGCTAACCGGAACGCCGTTCCGGCAGCTTATCGCCGTTCCGATAAAGAACGTCGTTCCGGTTCCAATGCAACGCTGCAGTTAAATTCTTGTCATGTCCAATCAGGGCCGTATCATAAAACTTCGGAAGGGGGCGGCTAATTTATCGGGGAAGGCATGATTTTTTCCTCTTTTGACTTTACCAGCAGAACATTTTTAGAGGCACCAGCAGTAAGTTTTTTAGACGTCATTTTGACGCCACCAGCTGAATGTTTTTTAGAGACACGCTCCTGACCGGAGAGGGGGGACACGGAGCTGTACCTATCATCTAACATGGTGCTTTCACTATGCGGTTTTGATGATAGCAGTGGCGTAGTCAGGGGGGCAAATACCCCCCTTAATAAAACCTCTCCCCTCCTCTTGCCCCCCCCGCAAAAAATTTCCCGATGGTTTTCGAAACAACACTGCAATTACTCTTTTCGAACCTAGAAGTAAAGCTAATATAAAGCCCCCACGCGAAGGTTAGTTTTTGCTGCGCTCATGGCCTCATCACAATACGGGCACGAGTATTTTAGCTTTGAAACCTTGAAGGACTACGCATATTGGCCGTTGTAAAATCAGAGTCATGAATTGTTACCTATAACCGTCGTGTTGTCAATCAATCGAATCGCAATTCGCATGCATTTCCTCTTAAAAAGTTTAATAGGGAAAGGCCGAAAGGACATTTTTTTTCTACAGTGATTTAGGAATACTGTATTACAATGCTTTAAAATGAAAAAAGCGTCGATCTTAAAGTGCTAGTAGTGAGAATTAATTGGTCTTATGGATTTAGGAAATCACAGCAGCTGTAGGCCTAACAGAAATTTCTTGATAACAAGGGCAGTTGGCCGTGTAAGGTTATTAAGTTATAAACACAAGAAATGGTAGTGGTAGGCCACTAAGCTTACACGCGAACTGCTACCAATTGTAGTCAATCCTATTGTAGCTATTTCACGGTCATATAGGTCAGCCAATCGTCAACCCCAGACCTATTGAATCCGAGCCAGAAACTGTAACCGCTAGGCGATCGAGCTTTTTAGAAATTTCTTGGATTGCCTTGAATCTACGTCCAAGTACAGTGGTACACCTACGTCATGCCCTACGACAGGTTTTCATTTGATTAAATTTTACGATAAATATAAATAGGTATTATTAAACATTTTTCCAGTGTAGCAAATTAGTGTGAAACAGAACCGGCCTAAAGATTGTCTCTGTAGACCTATTAGTGTATTAGGCAAATTGAATTTGAGAAATTTTTTTCGAAGAACAGCAACATCTGCAACAAACGATTCTGCAGAACAGAAAATAAAGGAAGAAAAAAAGATAGTTCTTGCAGCCAAACTTTTGATAAGCCTACCGATTCCGGATCTCAGACAGACTCTGAAAATGGCGTTGATGACATTTCATGATTTCAACAAATATTAATATAGATAACTGTGCTAGATAAAGTTACTATACACAAGATATTGCAGTCTCTTCGTTCTAGCAACCCAGAGGGGTCCATAGCTTTCGTACAAATGTTTTAAGGGTTCTTGAACTACAAAAGGTTTGGAAGCGCTGGATTAGACCAATATTTACCGTGAAAAATTAGTTAAAGCGGAATTAAAACGGTAAAACTGTGTGAGAGTATAAATGACAATAAGAACATTGGCTGACAGTGGTTACATTGCACCCAAACTATGTCAGAACCAAAAAGTCATTTTTCCGGGGTAAACATTTCTAATTTTTGTCAAATAAAAACTGCCCCCCTTCATCAAAACCTTGCCCCCAGCTTGCCCCCTCCCTTTTAACAAAGGCTGGCTACGCCACTGGATGATAGTGACGCTTTGCTGCGCCATTATTTTGCATTGCACCACCCACCCTACGTTTATGGCTAGCTAGGAGGCGCGGACAATGCAGCCTAGCAGTGATACTTGTATTTTTTTGTATTTAGTAGCATTATTCTATCACGAGAAAGCAACCAATGCGCTATATTAACGAGCTCGCTTAGTAGTTGCCTGCCACCTGTCTACCCAGAGCCGTCGGCAGAACAGTCGATTTAGGGGGCCAAGCGTTTATCAGGGGGGGCCAAAGTTTAAAATTAAGCTCAAAAGCCGCTGTTTTCAAAAGAGTAAGCTTGCTGATTGGGGGAGTCAAGCATGCAGATTGGGGGAGCCAGGCTCCCTGCCCACCCCTCTTGGCGACGGCCCTGTGTCTACCACACCAAGATGGGGGAATACCGCTGAGTGCCTTTCCCAACGGCACAACAAGTAAACTTTCGGCTTGTTCTCCTCTCTGTTCCTTTAATGCTGAGCGTCAAGCAGGGAAGCTGTGAGGGGGGGGGGCAAAAGCAATTTTCTTCTCCTACAACCCATGTCCAATTTATATGGGCTTCAGACCCACGGTTTTTGCTTCTAGTTCTTGGTTCTAGTTTCTGCATCACAATTAAATTTGTGATGCAGAAACTAGAACCAAGAACCGTGGGTCTGAAGTTCATATAAATTGGGCAATGGACATGCGGACAGGGTAGTTGTGTAGCTCATGGGAGGGCAACCTTTTCACACGAAGGGCCACATTTGAGAAAATTTTGAAGCGAGGGGCGCACTGTTTGGACGAGCAAATAAAAAAAGGTCTTCACGTCGGCAGATGACCTATTTTTTCACTAAAATTCGGTGAAGAGCAAAAAATGAAAAAAAAATATAAATCGTCGGCTTGTGTCACAGTAGGAGTTTATATTTCTGTAAGTGCTCGCGGGCCGTAGTTTGCCCAGCCCTGGTGTAACTAAAGTTTACTGTTTTAGCAACCCCAGCAGCTACTGCAAATACCATAACCGTCCGTAAAGCCTCTATTTGAGCGCCACTGTAAGGTAAGGATTGAAAAATAGAGCGCCACTCTTTAATTGAATATAACCTGTAATGTCAATACCGGGAAAGATGTTGAAAATGACGAGAACGGGTACACAGGATCGACGTGTCACCTGCTTTTCCGCATTGAATTTTTGATTACTTATCATTATCAGTAACTGTGTTACGGTAGATGATTTTTTTTTTCTTTAAGGGTTAAATGTTAACTTTGTTATAAATTTATTTCTTTTCATTAATTACATTTATCTTCTCAAAATTCTGACCAGCTAGTCAAAAAATATAGGACCATCCTCTAACTCAGGGCTGGGCAAACTAGAAACTACGGCCCGCGAGACCATTTTATGCGGCCTGCGGGCACTTGCAGAAATATAAACACCTACCGTGAATCAAGCCAAAGATTTTTTTTGCTCTTCACCGATTTTAAGTGGGAAAATAGGTCATCTGGGGAAGTAAAGACCTTTTTTTGCTCTTCCAATCAGTGCGGCCCTCGGCTTCAAAATTTTCTCAAATGCGGCCCTTCGTGTGAAAAGTTTGCCCACCCCTGAACTAAATTAACACCACCTCCAATAGAACGTCACAATAGAAGAAAAGAATTGAAAAATAGAGCGCTGTGGCCGTATGGCGCTCAAAAGGCAACGAGAGCAGTAAGCTTTTTTGATGCATACGAAAAGATAAAGTTGGGATGATCAATAACTCAACTCCAGTTAACGTTATTTCCTACACCGATAAGGTGATGCTTAGAGAAATGTATAACTTCATAAATCGCATTGCCATGCGTAAAACTGGAATCGAAACGTATTAACTGCTTTCTCTGACTAGAAAAAGCAATTTTGTTGGCAAAGAAATTGCTAGAGTTAGCACTGCACAACAAAGCAAAGTGAATTAAAAATTTTAAATACATTCAAAAAAATTTAAAAGCTAGGCTATAAATTGAAAAATTAGGCTATGGGCTATAGATGTTTTGCACAATCCGCCGCTTTTATTTTATGACAGCTGCTTATTTTATCGATTTTGAAGGTTAGTTGTTAACGTCAAAATTAAGTCTGAAAATAGCAAAGCTCCCACTTCCCCGAGAATTACCCCCGTCCCTCGCCTTATGAAAAATTACACTGCAAATACAGTAGGCTACATTTCTTTTGAGTGACTGTCTGCAAAGTCAGTGTAGATAGTAGGGTATGCAATACATTGGTGGAGGGGCCCAGTTTTGAGTTTAGCTGCTATTGTTTACTGTAAACAACACTTACGACAACTGCTGTATATCACGTCTCAAAACGCACTGTAAAATGAAGTTTCTGTACTGAAAGCTAAGATCAGTGATTCTCAATTTTTTCTGAGCCGTGCCCCTTGATTGCACCTTTAAAACACCGAGGCCCCCTGTAATGTGTAAGTTTAAAAGTCCCGGTCTGCTATAATTTATTAATGATTTCTATTATCGTGGCTGCCAAGAAAACACTCTGTGGTCCCTTTGGGGGGCCAAAGGCGACGGTTGAGAAGTTGAGAACCCTTGGCTTAGATGCTACCAATCGCTGGTTTGCCTTTCATACAGGGTGTCCCAGAAGTCGCACACCATGTAAATTTAATAATTTATTTTTTACGTTCCGGATATGGGTGAAAAACTAACTACGCAGGAAAGAGTTAAATTATTTTTGTTTACTATAAGAAGCTTACCCTTTTTCTGTTCCCCCCACCACAGAAACAAAATTTTAAAGAAAGCATCTCTGAAGTTAAGCTCTTTCCTGGGTTTTGATTTCGATGGTATTGGTAGGCCTATTCAGTTTCAAATACATTCACGCAAAGGTACTGGTACTACAGTACAGTAAAAATAAATGCGTAAATTAGGGCCCCCCTGAAAAAATAGTGGGAGGCCAGGGCCCTCCCGCCCCGCTTCTGCCATCTATGGTTTGTTCTCCTGCCATCTCATTGCTATACAGATCTAACATCAATGAAATATTCGTTGGCAAGATTATTAAGGAAGAAGATAAAAAAAATTGAAAGATTTTTTGTACCATTTTCCACGGATTACTCGAGACTGCAAAATCTTGCCAAGAATTAGCACTTACAACATCAGGATTCTTGTGTGGCTGAGCAATTACCGAATTAAACCATTAAGAATGACCAGACCATTAGTGGCCGCGCAGTAAGCCTAACACTAGGGTTACCATACGTCCTCTTTTTTGACCAAAAAAATTGTCTTCCGGGGACGCCAAAAAATGGCCAAATGTCCTCCTTTTCGGCAATAATAACAGGGAAAACATGTTAAATCATTCTTCGACTAAAGTTTTTGGAAAGTTTCAGTGCAAACTACGGCCTTCGGACGTGATGACCTTTTTTTGGTCTTCACTTGTTGAGCAGAAAAAGGACATCTGCGGACTTGCTGACCTTTTGTTTTTGTTTTGTGGTCTTCACTTGTATTTGGGCTGAAAAATGGACATCTACGGAATTGATGACCTTTTTTTGGTCTTCACTTGTTTTTGAGCAGAAAAATGGACATCAGCGGACTTAATGACCTTTTTTTTGGTCTTCACTTGTTTTTGGGCAGAAAAATGGATATCTGCGGGACAGGATGACCCTCTAAGAACCTGTCCTCCTTTTGCATAGCGAAAATATGGTAACGCTATCTAACACCCCGACAAGTATTGCCGTCTGGTTGCAAAGTTCAGGGCCCACGAATCATATACGGTATGCTTCAAAGAAAGGGAGCGGCGACCAGCTGTCACTTCTTTTTACCAGTGGTGGGCAGTAACTAGTTACAAAAGTAACTAGTTACAAAAGTAACCAAACTCATTACTACGAATGGAGTGAAATAAAATAATTTTTTTCCATTTTTTTTAGCGGAGGAAGATGCCCCATAGTTACAAAAGTAACTAGTTACAAAAGTAACTAGTTACTTTTTTAGGAACTCTAACTGTAACTAAGTTACTTTTCTGCAAAAGTAACGGAATTTATAACTAGTTATTACTTTAGAACCTCAAAAGTTACAGTTACTTTTATGGGGCATCTTCCTCCGCTAAAAAAAATGGAAAAAAATTATTTTATTTCACTCCATTCGTAGTAATGAGTTTGGTTCTTTGACGAGCCCACTGAAACTGAGGCCGAATTGAATAGAAAAATGATTAATGTACTAAACAAGGCAACCGACAATGCTCTAGATCAGTGGTTCTCAAACTATTTTGTGCCACTGCCCCTTTACGGTACACTGCATATCATCATCGCCCCCTCGCCCTAATAAGCTTGTGTTCTAATAAACCTCGCAAAGGCGAGAGCTACTGATGAATGGGAATTTCCCAATTAGCAAAGGAAAATGCGGTGAAGAGCAAAAAAAGATCTTGCACGGTTCATGAGCTATCGCCCCCCTTCGCCGCTTGCGCCCCTTTTGCTTTTCGCCCCCTGGTGCTTCTCTTTCGCTCCCAAGCGGGAAATAATGCCCACTTTGAGAAACACTGCTCTAGATACTTCGACAAGTAGTGACACCGACGACGACCGTGATGCAAGCTCAACTTGCTCAAGTGACAGTTTTTTGGCTGTTTGTTCGCACAATCAAAGCCACGAAGATCTAGCTATGTCGATAAAGTACAGAGGAGTTATTTTTTGCCTTGCCCTCACAAACTGTTGATGCAAACGCTTTTATGCACGAAGAACTTATGGAACTTTTAATTCATTACGATACTGCTCCTCCTTCTAGTCATGAGCGTATTTAGGGGGGGTCAAAAGAGTAATCCTCTTTTCACTTTGCCTTTTAGTAAAAAAGAATAAAATTAATGCTGCCAAGTGACTGAAGTACCGATATGCCAGACTCTTTAGATGGTTTCTGTAGCTTATGGCCAGGGGCGGATCCAGGGGGTAGGATTAGGGGTAAGTAGGCCTATCCCCTTCTTCTGGCATTTTCAAAAATATTTTTGGCAAGTACAATTTTTCATAATTTCGAACCTCTTCGATAGCGATAAGCTTTACGACTTAGCCTAAGCACGCATAATCGAAAATTTGCAAATAAAATGGATTCACAATCAAGGTCATGAAATTTAAACAAAATTTGCCTAAAAATTATTCAAAAAGCACTAAAACAGCCATTACAGCATGTAAATTTTTTAAATTTTCTGGGGGGAGCATGCCTCGGACCCCGCAAGAGCCTTTTTTGTTTCGAAATCAGCTTCAAATTAGTAAGGCCGCAACTAGGGGGGCCAAGGGGGCTGCGCCCCCCCAAACTAAAATTTCGCCCCCCCAACGCAATTTTACCCCTAAACACAATTTTGTCCCTCTCCTAACAATTTTTACTCTCCACACAACAATATTTCTATCTTTTTCTCTTTAATTTTGCTTAAAACAAATTATCATTACAACAATAATTTGTGTCATATAGTGGAATTTCAAACATTAACACGTCACAGGTCTACTTGTGACAAATTACTTTCTTTTCGCATGTCAATCATGATTCATGAGCGACGGTGTTTTAAAGCTGCGAAATCGCGTTTCGTTATCGTAACAGAAAAAACCAGTAAAGTTTGTTGAAACAAAGAGAGCGTAATAGGCACGTATGATGGTAGTATAGGTTACATCAACATGACTCAAAACCAGTCAGAACGCAGGTGAAAAATTAATTAGCATCAACCTGACATTACTTTGAAGAACTATATGGATGCCAATAGATACTAAAACTACAGTGTCAAATTTTTTATGAAATCGTCCAAATCTGCAACACTAAACACAACTTTATACCTTCCTAATTTTGTCAACTTTGAAAGTTCTGAATATGACAGTTGACGCGTTTTTTGCGTCCTGAATAAAACTTATTAGATTAAATAAGAAAACTTTTAAACCAACTTTTAACCAACAAATATTAGATTAGCCTCTCCTATGGATTGCCACCTTAACGTGGTGGGGAGGTTTGAGTTTTCAATGATCCTTAGAGCAACGCCGTCGGTAGTGTTTAATCACTTCCATCAGGGTCACCCATGGCGGTAAGGTCGAAGGAGAGAAACAGACCAAGTAGCAATCCAATGCTGTAGCTAAATGGAAAGTTGTAATAACAATATTCATGCTGCATCGGACGGCGCGCAGAATAAAAAGGTCCGCGTTCGAGTTTTAGGCAGAGGGACTCGTTCGAAAAATAAGCTACAGTCTCCCCCACAAGCTGACCGTCACCGGAAACCCACCAACGCAGTCGCTAAGCGTTTGGGGAGGCAAATGGGGGCAGCGCACAGAAAACGTACTCGAGTTGGACCAAACTGCCGGGATCTAGCTATCGGGAACTGGAACGTTTCGTCACTGACAGGAAAAGAGCAGGAGCTTGTTTGCGAAGCCCAACAGTATCGCCTTGATGTTGTGGGAATTTCATCAACAAAGCGCCGGGGTTCTGGAACTGTCGAGTTGAACGATGGGTGGAAAATTTTCTACTGAGGTGTTGATGCAGCAATGTCTGCTCAAGCTGGTGTTGGCTTACTTGTGAGCCCCAACATAGCTGAATGTGTCGTTGACTGGGTACCACTAGGAGGAAGGGTTTGTCTTCTAAAGCTAAGGCTGCAGGAGCGATCTCTGTGTATATTGCAGGTGTACGCACCTAACATAGAATCACAGTACGAAGCCTTTCTGGAGGAAGTTGAGGTTGCATTGGGAAAAGCGACTTCATCAGAATCCCTTGTCCTTTTGGGCGATTTCAATGCACATGTGGGCATCGACAATGCAACCTGGAAAGGTGTTATTGGGCAACATGGTGACCCTGACATTAACAAGAACGGAAGGTGTTTATTGCAGTTCTGTGCCACCAATGGGCTGTGCATAATGAACACATTTTTTCAGCACAAAAGAATTCATAAGTACACCTGGTACAGAGACTCTCTGGGACAACGCTCCCTGATTGATTTTTGTATCGTTTCGGCGGACTTGTTTTCTACCGTGTCTGATGTCCGTGTTAAAAGAGGGGCTGAGTTGTCAACTGATCACCACCTAGTTGTCTGCACTTTGAAAGCTTTGAAACCCTTGAAAAAACGAAAGACTTTTCGACCACGAGAAACTTATCGAATTAAATGGGAATCATTGGCTGACAAAGAGGTACGAACTGCATTTGCAGACAACATTGCATCTAAGTTCAAAGAACTTCCGACCTCTACTGAAGACATTGAAACTGAGTGGTGTTTGTTTCGAACAGCAGTCATTACGTCCGCTACTAACTGTTGTGGACGTAAGCGTGTTGGAGGGACGAAGAGTAGCGAGAAAAGAACTCCTTGGTGGAACCAAGAAGTTAAAGAAGCTATTCGTGCGAAAAAAGTGGCCTATAAGGCCTGGCTTGCAAATAAGTCATCACTTGAACTTCGTTCGCAGTACTCTGAAGCACGTAAGACGGCAGCCACAAAAGTTAAACTGTCTAAGGAAAGGGCCTGGAAGGAATTTGGAGAAAGGTTAGACGATGATTTCAAAACGGCAAACAAAGTGTTCTGGCAGACCATTCGCCGTTTGCGTGGAAAAAGATCTCGAGCCGCTCTCTTTATTGAAGATTCAAATGGTGTGACTCTGAAAGATCAAGATGCTATTTTGAATCGGTGGAGAGAGTACTTTAGTGATCTTTTAAACCCAGTTGATGCTACACCGATACAAATTCACGAAGAACAGGTTGGGGAAGATATTCAGATAACCGAAGCAGATGTGAATACAGTAATCAAATCATTGAAAACTGGAAAAGCACCTGGTGAGGATGATATCAGACCTGAAATGTTAAAAGCAATGAACATACATGGTGTTCGTTGGCTGACTCGTGTTTGTAAGGTGGCGTGTAGTACTGGGCAAGCACCAAAGCAATGGCAAACTAGTGTGATAATACCTATCCACAAGAAAGGAGACAAGAGAAAATGCACCAATTATAGGGGCATATCTCTCATCAGTGTCCCGGGTAAGGTCTATGCCAAATGCCTTGAAAAGAAATGCCGTGAAATAGTCGAGCCTAAGCTAACAGATGCTCAGTGTGGCTTTCGTCCTGGCCGAAGCACAATGGATCAGATCTTTGCCTTGCAGCAAATCTTTGAGAAGTCGTGGGAATATGCAAAAGAGATCAATGCATGTTTTGTTGATCTTGAAAAAGCATATGATCGCATTCCTAGAGACAAGCTTTGGGCGGTGCTGTTGCAGTATGGCATTGATGGCCAGTTACTAACTGCCATTAAGTCGCTGTACATGCATTCTGAGATCTGTGTTCGTGTTAACAGTGCAACGACGAAACCTTTCAGAGTAAGTGTGGGACTACGGCAAGGCTGCTCTCTTTCACCTATTCTGTTCCTTATTTATATGGATAGAATGGTTAAGAACAGTGAGTCTTGTGGCGGAGTAAAGATCGGTGAATGCACTGTACAACGTCTGTTATTTGCAGATGATCTCGTGCTACTCGACTCTACCCAAAATGGTCTCCAGCAAGCTCTTGACAGGTTTTCGGATGCATGCCCTGTTGCCGGAATGAAAATCAGTACAACAAAAACAGAAACCATGTGCCTGTCCAGACAACCAAAGCAGTGCTCTCTCCAAATTGATGGAGTACCACTAAAACAGTCAGAGAAATTCAAGTACCTCGGCGTCTCATTCACAAGTGACGGCAGACAAAATAGCGAATTGGATATCCGCATCGGAAAAGCAAGTGCAGTAATGCGCCAGCTCCACCGATCTGTGGTACTGAAACGGGAGCTTTGCACCAAGGCAAAGCTATCCATTTTCAGATCGGTCTATGTTCCTATTTTGACTTATGGCCATGAGTGTTGGATCATGAATGAGAAAGTGAGATCTCGAGTTCAAGCAGCCGAAATGGGATTCTTGCGAAGAATTAGCGGTTTGACCTTGTTGGACAAGGTTAAAAGTGCAGATATTCGTGAATTTCTAAACATCGAATCGCTGCTTCTCCGACTAGAAAGATCGCAACTGCGTTGGTATGGACATGTGACACGAATGCCCCAGGAAAGAACAGCCAAAAAACTGCTCTGTTCAACACCGATTGGTCGAAGGCCTAGAGGCCGTCCCAGAACTCGATGGCGAGATTACGTAGAAGATCTTAGTTGGTCTCGCCTTGGCATCCCAGCAGAGCATCTATCCTTTGTTGCAGAGGATCGAGATGCTTGGAGGCTCCAACTTGAGCTGCTGCCCCCGCGACCCCCCAAGGATAAGCGGGTCCAGAAAATTGATTGATTGATTGATTGATATTAGATTAGATATAATGCGCTTTCAATTTTATTGAAATGTACTCGTACACTCGAGCTTTTTTTTACTCGTACTCCAGTACAATTTTAAAAATCTGTGCTCGCACTCGAGCTAAGTTTTGGTACTCGTACTTGAAGGTTCAGTACTCGGCTCCATTACTGAGAACCAGCGCAGAGAAATGGATAGCATGCACCAAGTGAGTGAGAGTGATTCGAGTGAAAGAGCTGCATATTAAAATCTCGAGTTGTAGTTCGTTTAATAGTGTGTTTCTTTTTCCTGCTGATGAAGGTTTAGTGATTAGACCTAAAAACGTTTGACGAATACGCTAACAAAACAAATAACAAGTCGGTGCACATATTTGAGTGCAAAATATTTTGCGTTGGCCTAATGCAGGGGTGGCCAACCTGAGGCGCATGCGTCATGCGTGGCGCATTGGCTACTCAAAAGTGGCGCATTACACCTTTTTGATGACAAGCCACTTCTACTCACTAATTTTTTTTTTAATTTGCCCTCCACCGATATTTTTCAGTGGAAAACAGATGATCTGAGGGCGTGAAAACCTTTTTTATTTTTTGTTCTCCACCGACATTGTCAGAGGAAAACAGGACATCTCAGGGCCTATGCGCACGCAGGGGAGCCACGGTGCCATGCCCCCCCTGGCCCTGTAATAAGGTGCTAAAACCTAACTTTCAGTCTATAATTTCTCAAACTGATAATGGTTGTAGCCTCCTTTCACCTATTTTAGCCAAGCTTCTGCTTTTAGACATAAGCTGCGAAAATATTTTTGCATTGTTCGTAATGACTGCACTCATTGCACGCCTTTTTTCAAAAAAAAAAAAGGTGTGCTAAAATGAGTGTTTTTTTTTTTATGAAAACCGTAAAAATCCGTTGGCGGCTGGGGGCTTCACCCCCAGACCCCCGGTTGTGGCCTCTCTTTGCCAAATCCTGGTGCGCCACTGTCTGAGGGCGTGAAGTGAAGACCCTTTTTTTTTGCTCTTTACCGATATTGCACGCCCTTGTTTTAAAGAACTGAAAAGAAACGGATGCTTGACGTGGCGCATTCTACATTAAGGGTGAAAAATATTGGCGCATGGAATCAAACGGTTGGCCACCCCTGGCCTAATGGATAAATTTGTTACGAGAATATCTAGAGCTTCTCGCCTCAATCCGAATCCTATTCTTTAAAAACATTCCGAGACTCCTTCAACTTCATCCTCCGTTTCCACTGGTGTTAGGCTTACCACCTGTGCTCCCGATGATCTTAACCTTTTGGGCCCTTCACGACCAAAACTGAATTCATTCCCTAAAGATAACGAAACAATGCTTCGAATGCACTCAGTGCACTGGAAATCCTTTACCGCTTTAAGAAAGCTTTTCCTGATACGTATTGCATGCCTGCATCAGTTGCAACTTTGGGTTGCTCGACGGCTCTGTGCGAATCGATTTTCTCCACGCTAGTACGCATCGACGTTCCATAAAGAAGAAGTTTGACTATGGACCGAAAAAGCAACCTCTCACTTTTAGCATTTGAACATAAGCGAACCGAATCATTAGACATGCAACTCTTGCAAAAAAAATTTGCTGCCGCACAAAGACGTCTGCAACTGTTTTAAACTTCTAATGGGCGAATGTACGAACAATGACGTCTGCAACTGTTTTAGCTTTTACTGCATAATGTAGCGCTCACAACTAGAGTAATACAGAATTTATTTACATTAGCTTTGCACACAGCATGTATAGGCCGAGTTTCTTATATCTGCCCACAACAAAAATTAATGCACAAAACATTGAAAAAATACCTTAAATTCTTCGCCCCCCCAAACAAAAATTTAGCCCCCCCAAGAACAACTTTCTAGTTGCGGCACTGAAATTAGTTCTACCTTCTAAAAACTACGCTTGAAAAAAAAATGTCGAATTAGTGGGCCCTTCCTTCTTATAAAATTTCTCGCCACCCAGCTGCTTCTAGTGTTGCAGTTGAACGACGTTTTAGTATTGAAAAAGACATTTTAATGCCGAAGCGCTGTGGGCTTAGTGACATATAACCACTTTGAAATGTTGTCGTTTTTGAAAGGCAATCAATTGTTATTACTGTGGCGTTTATCGTATCAGAATCGTAGCCTACTTTTGTTTGGTTTCAGTACAAAGATAAATGATTTTGGTTTGAAAACACACCATGGAGCTCTAGGCCTACATGTTAAGAATTGATACTTTTTTTGGTTTTGCGACATACAAAAAAGTAACTGTAACTTGTAACTGTAACTAGTTACTTTTTTAAATTTGTAACTGTAACTAAGTTACTTTTTATGCGAAGTAACTTGTAACTGTAACTAGTTCCTTTTTAAAAGTAACTTGCCCACCACTCAACTTTACCCATGCTTTACCACACCCTCTATGTTATTATTAAGTACCGGTACCGGTATGATTTATGTCTGTGACGTTTTTGGAAGTTTCTCCCACTTCGGAGATTATCAGTTTCAACTGACTGGATTTGGATTTTGATGGATGTCTTCCTTAAACTTGATGGCCTAGTGGTAAGAGCGTTCGCCTCTGGAGCTGTAGAATCGGGTTTGATTCCGAGTCGAGTCAAACCAATCACTTTAAAATTGGTGTTCACAGCTTTCCTACTTGACGCTCAGCATTAAAGGGACAGTGTGAAGATCAAGCCGGCAAGTTTACTTGTTGTCAGACTTGGACAACTAGATAATTCTAGTTTTCTAATTACACTAATTAGAGCGAAATGCCGCTAATCTAATTCTAATCTAATTTGCGAAATGTTTCTATGCTCTAATTCTAATTCTAATCTAATTTGGAAAAACTGTGTAGCTCTAATTCTAATCTAATTTCCGGTTTTGCCGAAAATGCTAGTTTGTCCAACGGCGTTTTTCAACGAGTTATGCAAGAATATCCCTTGTGCAAGGAAAACCAGTGCCAAGCCGCCATCGCATTGCTTAGTTATAGTAATTGTGACGAATAGTAGCCATAGTGACATAATAACTATTTTATACTGCAGTACCTTGTAGTGTAGTAAGTTAGGATATAGAATCTAGATAGTGTAGAGTAGGCTGGCAAAGCGGCTATGCATGGAAAATTACTAGGCCTACGCCTTTTCGATACACACACAGTGTTTCTGGAAGTTAGTTTTAGAACTAAATGTTTTGCATAGCCTAGCGGCGTGCATTAGCAACAATCTTCATTATCATTGCATCATGACAAGAAACTGTTCAAGATTGCTGTAGTAACGATAGTGCTAGAATAAAAACTTTTGTTCGAAGATTGTTTCAGCACCACAAGTTGGAATAAACAATAGTAGGCCTGATAGTGCTTGTATGTTGTTTTACATGCTATACTAGGCTGCTATATCAGCACTAAACTACATCACTTATAACCTAGAGTTAGAAAAATTACTGTCCTTTTACTTTTTAGCCGTAGAGACAATCGCTGCATAGTGCATATCACATCACTGATTGTCTGCACAGATATCTGATGATGAGGCTCTTCTCGAACAAACGTGAAGGCCTCATTACTGTACCTACTCAATTACTATAAATAATGTACAGTATTGGGTGGCGTTAAAAAAACAGAAAACATTTCTAGTTTTCCGTGTTCTTATCCTTCAGTTTTCGAAAGAGTAGGCGTAAGCAGGGTTCATCAATACTGATGTGTACGAATAGGTGTCAAAAACTAAGCGTTCACGTACTGTAAACCTTTATCAGCCCAAAGGCGGCGAGAATTCTTTCGTGTAGTACCGCCACTTCGCGGTTTTTCACTAATCGCAGTGGTGTCTGGACCGCATTAACCGCGATAAACGAGGGTTTACTGTATGCCTATTTCTTATTCGTTCTAATTTTAATTCGGAAGTTGATTTCATTTCCAAGTTTTTGCAAATTCACTAATTCTAGTTCTAATCTAATTTGGAAAAACTGTGTAGCTCTAATTCTAATCTAATTTGGAAAAACTGTGTAGCTCTAATTCTAATCTAATTTGGAAAAACTGTGTAGCTCTAATTCTAATTGAAATCTAATTTGGAAAAGCCGAAATTTTTCTAGTTGTCCAAGTCTGTTGTTCTGCCGTTGGGAAAGGCACTCAGCGGGATTCTCCCACCTTGGTGTGGTAGACAGATAGACGGCAACTCCTGCTATAAGCGAGTTCGTTACAGCGCTTGATCGCTTTTTCGTGATAGGAGAATAAATACGCTACTAAATGCAAAAAATACAAAATTTGGATTCTGAATCGGCTACATTATTACCATTACTCAAATTTTGACAAAAAATCTACATTATTCTAGATTATCTGGCATTTGCATTTTTTTCCAACAAAACTTCGAATTTGGATCGGATTATCATATTTAAATGTTAGGCTATATCTAGAGTAGACATCCCTAACCCCTAGATGAAAGAGCGGAAGGTGGAAGCGAATGTAACAAGACTTCTTCTTCCCTACTGCTGTGGTAATTCTGCTTGTATAGTTAGCTGGAAAGAAGTTTGTTCAGCTTATCAAAAAACAAGAAAAGAAACATGTGGATAAACCTGTGGTACTGGTAAGTGTTCTTGTTTAGAAACAAAATCGTTTGTTAGATAATAATTTCGATATGAGGTAATAGTTGCCCGTAGCTTCACAAGGTTGAAGCTTGGAAACTTTTCACTAAAAAATGCAAAGTCTATTTGTTGTTTGTCTATACACTTGGCTCAGATTGAATATATTTGAAGTAAAATGATCAGCAAATAGGGTAAGTTACATTCTGGGTGAGTCCAGTATGACCGACCATCTTAGCAAATTGAGCTGATATATCTTATTAAAGTACCGGTACCATTATAACGTTGTGGCCTACTTATCCAGCATCAGTGAACATGCTTAGTCTACGTCTTTTTTTTTTTTCTTGAAACTGAAAAGTTCTGGCACGGCGGTATTCCATATCGTACAAATAGGTCTACCTGTGAGATAAACAAGATCATGAGATTTTGGTTACCACCTCGCAATTTTTTTTAGTTGTACCGGTACTGGTAGGTAGGCTACCGGTACACATCAAAAACAGCACTGACAAAACTGAAGGTTTGGCCAACCAGTGTGAACTAGTACCTCAGAAGTTGGACGCATGGATTAATTAAATCGTGCTACCGTACTTATTAGTAGCCTAGCCATAAAATGTAGCGTAGTCCCATGCACCGGTACCTAAAATGGAAGTAAGAGTACCGGTATAGGAAAGTTTTCGGCCTATAATAGGCCTAATCACTTACGTACCGGTTGCTTCATCTAGCGGAAGGCTTTCCGCCTTTCGCAGTCTGGGTCAAATGGGCTAAGGAAAAATGTGCTGCGTAATGAATATTTTAGTTGACTGCTTGCTCTAAGAGATTTTTGCCTGAACATTGAACATAGCCTTTCTCTTTAGCTATTTAGATTATTGGATTTGACCGTCAGACCTAATTAGGGTTATAGTTTGAAATGTATTTTGTATTTGGTTGCATATTTATCCTCCTTTCACGAGAAAGTGATCAATGCGCTATACGAGCTCGCTTAGGAGTTGCCTGCCGCCTGTCTACCACACCAAGATCCTGCTAAGTGCCTTTCCCAAGGGCACAACAAGTAAACGTGCAGGCTTGTTCTCCACTCTGTCCCTTTATTGCTGAGCGTCAAGCATGGAAGCTGTAAATACCAATTTCAAAGTAATTGGTTTGACCCAACTCGTAATGAAACCCGAGGCTACAGCTCCAGAGGCGGACGCTCTTATTACTCGGCAATCTGAGCAGTAGATTTAAGATTTAAACCGACCGGTTGGCACAGTGGTTAAAGATATCGCTATCGTCGCGAGAGGTCTTGGGTTCAGTCGTCACCGCTGCGATGTTTTTTTGGAGCTGTGTTGTCCAGCTGAGCCGCGGATATGGGCCCCGCCTCTCGTTACACACTTCGGCGTCATTCCGCGAGTTTAATGATTTGATTTGACGAATAAGTGCGATCGTATCAACATCAATTAGCTTTAGAACTGCAAATCTTGGTTGCAAAACTCCGTAAAATCAAATATTCCACCTCGTCTTTATATTTTTGAGCAGCAACAATGGGAGGTTTGCTTTCAAGAATTCTGCGATTTTTTGGAATTGGTCTAGCAGTCGTGTCAAACGAATCTGAAGTGCTGGATCAACGGGCTAGCGCAGCGGTAAGTTCCACACGAGGGTACAGGATATGCGACGATCGGGAAATTCGAACCATAAGGTGGCGCAGAGGGAATATGATTGGGCGGTTGAGTATTCCTTGATTTTATCGCAAGTAACTACACGCGTTACCGGCCGATCCTCCGCTTAGTAACCAGGAATTTGGGGGTTTGTTCCCAGTCAGGTTGCACAAAAGATTTTAAAAATAGTATTTGCAGCTTTCACCAGGCGCTCGACACAAACAGGAAGTGGGAAATGTTAAGTGCATATATGCTTGTCTTGTATGTCCACTAAGAGTGTTCGATCATTCATAACTGATAATAGTAAGGTGATGTCATTTGAGAATGGCCAACACAATCACCCTGTCTGCATGACCAATTTTAGGGATTTCAAAAGCCCACGGACTTTCTGCATCACAATTTATGTCATAATCACTTGTTTTAATTATGATATCGAGAAATTGATTATGATGCTTAAAGCCTTCGGGCCTTTAGAACCACTTAAGCTGGACATGTGGACAGGGTGATACTTTGCTTAAAGCAGCCGCTGACTCGTACCATTACTGTTTACTGCAGACGTCACACAGTTTTGAAGGTTCACCGTTACTTTCTTGCATCGTGCCGCGCGATTGAAGCTGAGTTGTTAAGACACAGCGCTATATTCGTGCCAACGTATCGCTCGTGGTACGTTGCTTGTACGTTTCTATTAACAAGTTTCATAATTTACATGCCAAGTGTATAGTCAACGTGTACACGATTACGCAATTCTTGATGGTTTCGTTCCAAATAAGCCTAAGGCCATGCAATGGAAAACACTCGTTTGTGGTAAGAACAGAGGCATATCGACATGTGGTTGCACCACTCAATGTTTTGCAAAACCTTGGCGAATTCAGCAGGAACTTTTAAAGTTTCGCTGATTTTTCAATAAATTGGTATGAAAAATGGAGGCTCTTTTTACGTTTGTTTTCGTATCAATGTAATTTGAAAATAACCTCAGTTATATTTTTTCATTCTCATTTTAGTCTTGCTAACGAAGAAACTTTATAACAACAAACTTTATAACAGCTCAGATGGTCGAGTGGTATGGAGCGTCTGTCTCATGAGCTGTAGACTCTGGTTTGATTCCGAGTCGGGTCAAACCAATCACTTTAAAATTGGTATTCACAGCTTCCCTGCTTGACGCTCAGCATTAAAGGGACAGTGTGGAGAACAAGCCGGCAAGTTTACTTGTTGTGCCGTTGAGAAAGGCACTTAGCGGGATTCCCCCATCTTGGTGTGCTAGACAGATGGCTGGCAACTCCTAAGCGAGCTCGTATTGCGCTTTGATCGATTTCTCGTGATAAGAGGATAAATATGCAACTAAATAAAAAAACAACAACTCTGCATCAACGGCTCGCCATTGCTGCGATGTTTTTTCGGTGGTGTTGTCCAGGTGCTGAACCGCGGAGTCCCTGCCACTCGTTACACGCTTTGTCGTAATACCGCGAGTATAATGAAGATTTGATTTTTTTGCAAGAACTCTGCTTCTAGTTTGGCTTTGAGGGTTGAGCAGAGAATGAACTTTCTTGTTAAATGTTGTTATGTGATGTCCTAAATTACCAGATACCATGAATCTTGAAATGAGAAAGGCAATTTTAGGAGCTAGGAGTTTCTTGTACAACCTAAGACAAATTAAAACTTAAATGATAATTGCATGTTGTATTGTATGCTTCAAAATTTTGTTGTCACAAAATGCTTTAGCGTGCCGGTATGTGCATTATGCAATCATTGCTTCTGCAAATGTCTTAATGTTTCTCTTAAATTTTTGTAGAACGTTAATATGTCATCGGCTCGTCGATTTTCTGATTGATAAAATGTGCTGACTTACAGTAATTAATTGGCTTGGAAATGAAATCGTTCTAAAAGTCGAACTTCCTACTTTCCATTGCTCGTACTAGGATGAAGGTGAATTATCAGGTCTTCGACTCTTAACCTTTCCACATTTTTCGTTTTTTGGTTGGATTTTATGTCTCTAATTTTATCAACACTTGCATTATGCATGCAAATTTTATTCTGATGCGACGCTTTTATTCTCTATTGCAAAAGATTCTGTTTGCAAGATTAACAAGTGAAAAATGAGGTTGCTTTGAGACAAAGTTTACGTAAGAAAAATGGCGCTTTGGTGAGCGAAAATTGTGTTTAGAAACTTCGTGTTGTTTTGGCGAAGTTCTGGGTAGTGTTTTGGTGTGATCGATTTTGTTGCGGTGTGTTTATTTGTGTTCCGTCGGGGACATGTGTCGTGTACAGCGTGGCACGCTGGCTTTGCATGTCACTCGTAATTGACCTTACACTAAACATTGGAGTTCGTTACTCAAGAATTAATCAGTTGATTGATGTTTTGGAAAAATGTAATTGACTATATTTAATATCTTGTTGCTATTTATATTTACTCCTTAGACCTTATCTTAACATGCTTCTTCACATTCGTAATAAAGTAATACTAAAACGTGATGACTTAACGTAGGCGTTGCCAAGTGAAAAAATTAGGGTAAATCCAATTTAGAACTTTGCCTATTTATCAAACAAACAATTGTCTTTATAAGTGCACTGCTCCTTCCGATTTATGTAATTCTCGTGCGCTCTCGCTACTTATTCCGTAGCCGTTGTTTTTCTTAATATATCTGAAATCACTGCACGATTGTTTGGGCCAATTAACACTTGTGTAAATCGAATGAGGAACCTCGGGCATTGCTAAGAAGGGTTTATAAATAGAAATATTGTTACTTTTGCGGCAAACCGCGGAATAGCGTAATAGCGTCCGTTGGTGCGCCAAATTTAGACGTTTGCATGGGCGTCGGCAGGAAGGGGCCTTGGCCCCCCTGCAAAATGGAATAGCGCTACTTGTTTTGCGCATTTCTTCTTCAGAATTAGGCTTGTTATTAGGCAAATGAAGGCATAGTCGATTGGTTGTCAGCAAGAGCCAGGTCCAGGGGTTCATCCTTTCTGAGAACATTCTCCTAAATTCTGAGTATGAGCTTCATTATGAAGCCTTAATGAAAAAAAATATTTGTTACCACTGATTTGCTTGCATAGTCTACAATAATGATGTTACTGTTATCGGTATATAACTTGAGACGAAATGCAGAATTGCAGATATCCTGGTCCCACTGATGATTGACGACTGATGAGTGAGTTCTTTGGGGCCGCTATGTTACAACCATACACTAAATTAGATAGGATCGATGAATGTGAAGCCATTTTCTTTTTATGCTATCGTTAATCGCTTAACGCCAGATATACCAATGTTTTCCAAAGTGTAAGTCGAGACCCCAGGTCGAGTGAATCTTCTCTGGTGTCGCCATATAGGCCTACCCACAATTTCTTTAATCTGAAAGATTTTAGCAAACTTGCCACAAGTAAAGCATCATCATAAATACGTTTCCGTTCCAGATTTCTGTCATTTTTGACCTTTACCGGGATTTTGATCCAATTCTAAGTTCATAATTTTAAAAATTGCAGCGTCACAGTTTCTACTTTTTGCTGCGTGCATTTATTAGTAAAATTCTGCGTTATACTATTAATTAAGCGGACAGGGCTTTCACTTTTAAGAAAATCAGCTTAGTGTACGGAAATTTAGCTATATTTAATGTGCTGAAAGAAATTTTAAAAAAATGTTTTTTATAGGAAGTTAATGAAATTCAGCCAGCTAGCTAGCCTAGGTTTTTTCCATCTAACTTTGAAATCCTCATTTAAATAAGGGCCTTTTTAGATTTAGGTTAAAACCTCTAAACAGAAGTAACTGCAAGTATCGCGGTATTAACACTAACAGACAGCGCTACATCGTATTTATTAATTACGTAACACCATATCATTGATAGTAATGATAAAGTCGGTCAACGTACAGGGGTTTCTGTTGAAACTCAAAGATTTAGCGCGTGTTATTGAATATAAATTAGTGTGAAGACAGGACGGTTGACGGCTTGGCCTTCCGGTAAGAGACATCAATGCCGGTGAGGGAGTCTAGGGTTCGAAGTCTTCGGGCTGGGCAAATCGGACACAACACAGCGTCGCCAACGGCTCGCCTCCGTTGCAACGGTTCTTCGGTATTCGAAGCCGTGTAGCACAAGCGCTAAGACGCGAAAGTAGATCCCGTCAACTTGTTACACGCTTCAGCGTAATATCACGAGCGTAGTGAAAGTTTGATATTTTTGATTTGATGACACACATTTCATGCCTGCGTCTATGTTAACATTACATCCCACCTGAGCAGTTACTCTGTCGAGAGAAAGGTTTGAGGCAGAGGTGGAACGACTTGATATTGTATGCAAATTGGACAATTTTTCTTTAGAAGCCGTGACTTGGTATGACATGTGGAAAAACACAAACCAACCGAAAAATGTAGCTTATTTGAAATTGGAATAGCTGGTCGTAAAGCACTGCCTTTTTTGTCCTACTGTTCGCCATGCTTTGCTGGTCGCTCTAACTTTGCCATCTACCACTTGCACCGTGGAGCGTTCGTTGAGCACTCTGAAGCGTAAAAACGTGGGTACGAGCCAATGGCAGAGAGTCAGTCGGACAAGTGAATGATGCATAGCGAGCGTACAGCGCAAAGAAATAAATTCGGACATGGAACAATTTATCAACCAAGTGATGAACAAATTTGCTTTCCAACCACGGAGACTGCAGTGTTTATTTTCCTATGTATGATTTCCTAGTTTGATGTTAAATAACATGACGCTGCAGACTTGAAGATTGATTGAATAGTCCTCACTTTTAGGACCTGTTTACACTTGAACAATACCAAGCGCAGCCAGGCTTACAAATTATTATCTTTTGTTATGACGTAAAGATTCTGCTTTGTTTTCGCTTGGCTTGGTGTAACAAATGTCATGATAAAAAATCATAACTTGTAAGCCAGGCTGTGCTTGGCATTGCTCAAGTGTGAAAAGGCCTTTAAGCAAAAAGCAATAGTTCGTAGTCCAGTATTCACGTGCAGTGATGTAGGCCTACCATCGTTATTATAGCCGTGTTAAAATATAGCCCTATTATTATAGCCGTTATTATAGCCACGTGAGTGATTAAGTGAAAGCATAGTGCGGTAATGAGCCAAGGCCACCTAGAGAGTAGGCTACGGGAACATTGCCTATTTTTTCTGTCAACTGCGTTTGCAATAGTGCTATACCGATATCAATTTTTACATTATCTTGAAACCACGTGAGTGATTAAGTGAAAGCATAGTGCGGTAATGAGCCAAGGCCACCTAGAGAGTAGGCTACGGGAACATTGCCTATTTTTTCTGCCAACTGCGTTTGCAATAGTGCTATACCGATATCAATTTTTACATTATCTTGATAGGCTCCCCCCCGAGAAAATTTTCTGCCGACGCCCTTGGCGTTGGATAATGTTCTTACATAATTGCTTACGAAGGATTGATTTTCTGCGTTTGTTATTCTCATGAGTTTTACTTTAATGATGGATTTATGTAGAATATTCTAAAATTATGAAAAATATCGTTTTTTAAATCACATAGTCCATCAACAGGAATGTTAGTTTTGCAATAACATTATTTAATGTTGTGTTTTAATGTTCAGTTAAAGCAACCTAATCTATATAAGGAAGGCTCGTTTTCAAAATTACTAAACTAAGTATCTCATAGACGTCACAAGTTAATGAAGTATTTGCCGCACTTGAGCAAACAAATTTCCTGCATTAAATTCCATATAAAAGATGCTAAATTTATCCAACAGCTGCAATTAAATAAAAAATCACTTCTTCATTATTCTCGTGATATCACGCCGAAGCGTGTAATGAGTAGCGGGGCCTATCTCCGCGGATTAACGCCTGGACCACACAGAAACATCGCAGCGGTGGCGAGCCGTTGGCGATACTGTGTCCGGCTTTGATAGGCCCTGGAATCGAACCCAGACCTCCTGCACCGAGAGCGATGTTTGTAACCACACATATTTTTGGTGATTGCTTACGTAAAATTTTTCATAGTTGTGCAAAATTAATAGGGTAATTAACGTTATAAAAGGTTGTGAAATGAAGATGTTTAAAACGACTTGTTTTGAACGCGCGCAAATTTCGCGATGGAAAAATAGAATGCCTTCAAAGCTCGGATACGGTGCGCTTGAAGAAAGCCATCTAAAGAACCCAGCGAAACTGGAGCTCTTTAAATCATAAGTTTAATCTTCTCACTTGTTTTACAAAAAAACATGCTGCAGTGACGTTTTATGATGCTATTTATCCTGAAACATTTTTTAATTTTGCTTTTGACAATGGTATGAGTAACATCTTGAAGTGTCATGTGATTGTATTTTTTTGTATTTAGTTGCATATTTGTCCTCCTATCACGAAAAAGCGATTAATGCGCTATACGAACTCGCTTGGGAGTTGCCTACCATCTGTCCACCACACCAAGATGGAGGAATCCCGCCAAGTGCCTTTCCCAACGGTACAACAAGTAAACTTGCCGGCTTGTTCTCCACACTGTCCCTTTAATGCTGAGCGTCAAGCAGGGAAGCTATGAATAGCAAGTTTAAAGTGATTGATTTGACTTGACTTGGAATCAAACCAGAGTCTACAGTTAAAGAGGCGGACGCTCTTACCACTCGGCCATCTGAGCTCTAGTATTTATTTAATGGAAAATTATTTTGCAGTTTATTCAATTTGATCCAAGGCAGAAAGTTGTTAGCAATGGCCAAGGTAAGTTCGTGTAAAAATTCCGTAAACTGGACTTTTGCTACATTCCATGTTTTTTTCAGATTACTGCGCCGTCCCGATTCAATTTCGTGGCAGTGCACGACAAGTGTTTGTTACTGGTTCCTGGTTGAATTGGGAAGATAAAGTTGAACTAAAAAAAAATTCAGAGTGAGTGATGGCAAAAAAAAAACAACAGTCAGTTGGCGTGCTGGTATCGCTATCGGTACAGAAGGTCTCTGGTTAGATTGCCGACACGGTGAAATCGGACACAGTGTCGCTACCGCTGGCCGTGTTTTCCAGTTCTTTGGAGCTGTGTTGTCCTTGCGCTAAGCCGCGGAGATGGACCACGCCACTCGTTACCACGAGTATAAAAACGAAGATTTTTTTGCTGTACTTACGCGGCATCCACCTTTCCACCAACAATTCCCTAACAAGTTCTGTTTTGTAGAAATCCAGAATTATGGGAAGGTGAAGTAAACATTCCTGTGCAGTTCAATGTCGAGTTTGAGTTCAAGTTTATTGTGGATGATGAATGGGTTATATCAAACGATTACGTAGGTTATAGACTATTGTAACACGGTTAACACTAACAATTATTTACATGTGCGCGGTTGGAATCAAGAAAAATTTGTTTTATTGGCAATCTGAAGAACAACGCTGCCCACGATTGAAATGCTCCAATGACGTAGTGGAAAAACACATCGGTATCGGCAAGGAAGGTCTTGGTTTCGATTCCCGAGTCGGTCAAACAGCACACTGTCACCAAAGGCTTGCTACCGCTGCGGCATTTCTATGCTGCCCTGACGCTAAGCCGCGGAGATGGACCCCGCCATCGTTTACACGCTTCAGCGTAATACCGCGAGTATATTGACGATTTTCTTTAATTTTTAAGCAAAGTTTTGAGATCATTTTTGCTGTAGGGTAATCAAGCTGTTGGTTTTCGTCTGCGGCTACCAACTTTTATTTCAATGTCACTTCGGCATCATTTGAAAGGTGTTCAACTAGAGTGTGTTATCTTGAAGAGCAAATAATTCAGTGATTTACTGCAACTACCAAGACCTGCTTGTAGCCAGCTAACTACCAATGGCTTGGCCTATATAATTTTGCCAACTTTTCTTGACCCGCTTACCCAAGGGGATCGGGAGGGCAGCTGCTTGAGTTGGAACCTACAAGCATCTCAGTCCTCAGCGACGAAGATGCTCAGGTGGGGTGCCAAGGCGAGACCAACCAAGATCGTAAAAGTAATCTTGGTACCTAGTTCTGGGACGGCCTCTAGGCCTTCGATCAATCGGTGTTGAATGGAGCATTTTTTTGGCTGTTCTTTCCTGGAACACCTGTTTCACATGTCCGTATCAGCGCAGTCGCGGTCTTTCTAGTCGGAGAAGCAGCGGTTCTATTTTAAGCATATTTCACGGTATTTGCAGGCGTCTAAAACGACCAACATTGGTACAAAGAACAACATTATGGTTCTTGTACCAGAACCAGATGCCGCTCCAGACGCTTTGAAATCTACTGCATCTGTGATCGTTCCTAGCGTTTCTCCTTCCTCCGCTGCAGCTGTTCCAACTTCTACTCATTCCATAGCAGCACACTCTTCTGGAGAATTGCTTGTACGCAAATCTACCCCACTAGTTCCAGACAGCACAGGTTCGAAAACGGCGCAAGACGCTACAGCTTCGAAAACGGTGCAAGACGCTAATCCTGATACAGCAGCAGCTTGATCAAATGTGGAAGATTGGTTTGTAATTTTGTGTGACTTTGCACTTTGTTTGTATTGTTTTTTACTAAATGTATGAAGCTGCACTTCACTTTCATTAAAACAGTTTTTAGCGTCTTCTGCGTAGCTGCATTACCAGCGATTTTGTTTTTTAGGTAAGAATCAGTTCACGGAACAGTGAAGTGGTAACTGGCTATCCATTGCGTTATTTTCTATTGCTTAGTGCTTATACTCTTCTCAGTCCTGGCATATTTGAACATTACAAAAGAAAATGTTTTTGCTACAGAGTTTGGTCAGAAATTTTAGCCATTCATAATCATTCAGCAACTTTTTACGACGTTACATTCATGTGGTTTGCGTGTTCACCACTTCATATCACGTGATGGTGTCACGTGAAGAAAGGAAAGTGTAAAAATCTATACGACGTTTTTTTCGAATTTCAGCATTATAGATAGATGAATACGTTTGTTTATTCATGTCCATTTACTACGGCAAAAAGTAAAAACTTAACGCACATTGAAATAGGGTACATACGGTTTCCGCGAAAGAGCCAAAACGCTCGCCTAGTCGCGCATTACCTTCCTTACTTAAAGTATAAGTTGATTATTTTATCCTTTTACGAGGTAACGTAAGGCTCAACTTTTGAGTTTTGACAGAGCGCCCAACAACTATTTTCAGCTAGAGCCTGAATTGTATTTAAATAAAATCACTACAAAACCACTACAGCTTGTTTCCCCGTTTGGTAACACCTTGTAGTAAATACCACCTGAATCTGATGAGCCGACAACGCGAAACAGGCTGTAGTGCTTTTATGGTGATTTAGTTCTATTAAATACTACTTTATCCTCCTATTGAGAAAAAGCGTCGAGGTGCTTGACAGGGTCGCATAGTACTTGCCGGCCTCTTGTATGCATGCCTCTCATAGATCAGAAAATCTGGTTTTGTTATGTGCCTTTCTCAACACAACAGTCAAAAATAGCCGGCGTGTTGTGCGCGTTTTTCATCATTTTAAATATGAAGCATGTAAGCTAAAACTGATGTACACAGAACAATTTTTGAAGCAAAACGTTATCCCTTATGTTATTGTTAAAATCGTAATATTTTACTCCTTTGGGAAGCATAAAAACAGAATGCAAAATGATGAAATACTGGTACTCTCATTTAAGCAGTTTTTTTCTCTAGATTTTAATCAAATCAAATAGTAAATCCGATATCAGTCGTGTAGGTATATTTGCACAACCGCTCTGAGGTGCTCTCTTTCTGCATGGATGTACAAATTCATTTTTGTAGTTAATACAAGGCGGCTGCGCACAATATGCAGTGACGCGATATCTGTTGATTGTTCGACGCAGCGCCAATTGAATTGCGCTGAAATTCCCCCGGAAACTTCCCATTTATTCTGTATGTTATTCCCTATGCTGCAAAGCCTTAAATTTTGTTATAGCTTGCCAAGTATAATGCAGATAGATGGCTTCTAGCAACGGTGACTTTAGCAATTTGCTAGTGCTAATAAAATCATGCGTGGATTGAATAGATCGTTGTAATGCTTGCTGCTTTCGTGGAATATTTTGGTGCTGTGGTGAAACCTAGCTTTGCTGAAAGCTGTTTAGACGCTGCTGATAGCTACATAGCTTAGTTTGGTGAGAAAAATAACACTGCTTTGTTAGCTCTTCTCTAAATATCTTGTTAGTGCAGTTTAACATCAAAAACATTATTAGAGATGGAAAAAAACAATCTTGATGGGATAAACTGCATGTGACCTGCATAATTACTAAGCCAGTAATTTTCATTTGTAGGTTGTGTGTTGCTTGCTGTGTAAGAGTCAATATGTTATGGAATAGGTTCCAACGTAAGAAAAAAGCTGTGCAAAATGACAGTGTTAAACGCTTAAATCCAGAAGAAAAGATAAAAGAAACTGATTTATCTTCTACTGATTGCAGTCGATCTTCAACTCAGGGTCGATCTCCGTGCAACAGCTTTCAGATATCAGATATCAGCTCGGAACATTTGGCTGTAACTAGATCCACGCGCCCTATAACCAGTAAGCCTACTATCCGCAACCCATCTGTTCATATTCCAGAATCAAGCATTACAAGCAATCCAAGCGAAAAAGTAGCTGCAGAACCTGGGCCTTATCATTGCTCAGACGAAGAACAAGAAATCACTGCCCGAAGTTTCGAACCAGAAGATTTCTGTTCAAGAAGCAATTCGCCGAAACCTCGTGATAAAAGACACGCAAAAGACTCAGGCATAAGTAGCCCCAAACATTCCTTTTTTGGGACTGCTGAATTTCTTCAACCAGAAAACACTGACTCCCGTCTTTCTGCTAGCTCTGAAGCCAGATTGCTTACACCACCTCCTGTGCGAGTGCTCATCACGTACGCTCGAGAACCAGGTTTACGTGATCATTTGTCAACGATATCTTGCATAGTAGAGTTCTTGTTGAATAATGGAATTGCGGTCACCTATGATCTATTCGAACAACGCGAACGCATGAAAGGCATAGCAGATTGGCTTGATGAGAGCATTGCAGAAAGTAATTATATTTTGGTCTGTATCAGTCCCAGCTACAGGAAAGTAGTATACTGTGAATCTCCAGATGACATGCAGAAAGTTTCAAATGAAAGGGATCTCTTGCATACCAAGTACATTCACAAGAGGATACGTAACGAATTTATAAAAATGGGGTCAAAAAATTACCGATTTGTGCCCGTGATGGTTAGTGGAGGCCAAGAAAAGCACATTCCCCCGTGGTTGACTGACACAATAAAGTTTAATTGGCCGAGTGATTTTGAAGACATAATTTACTGGTTGTACAACATCCCAAGACATGTGAGACCACCGCGTGGACCAGTGCCTCAGTTCACCGTGAAAATGTACGGCCAGGTCGTATCTAGTGCTTAAATCATTCAAAGATGAAGTTCATTGATTCTAGCCAAAAATTGAACCCTATAGCCTGTTTGAATTCTTGTTTTTGTCATTTTTGTACAGTTTCTTATTCTGTTTAAAACAACCTTTTTTCCATTTTTTGTTTTCTTAAACCATGTAATTGCAGCTTAAGTTTTTACATGAGTGAAGTATTGCATCATAGAAAATGACTTAGCTGAGCGTCGAACCCGCGATACCAGTTCCAGAGTCCCACACAGTCACTCACCAACCACTCGGACAACTCCATGTGCGTCTGCTTAAAACAGCCTGGTGCTTTAGCTTCATTCATGGTGGTAACGACACCGCTATTTGCGAGAAAGAGCTCAGGGGTTCGATTCCCGGGCCGGTCAAATCGACACAGTTTCGCCAATGACTCGCCCCTGCTGTCACGTTTCTTTAGCGATGTGTTACCGGTGCGCTAAGTCGCGGAGATGGACCTCGCCACTCGTTACACGCTTCGGCGTGGTTTTGCGAATATAATGACGACTGAAGTTGATGCATAAATAATAGCCACTGGGTCGAGTTTACGTTCGAGTGATATTGGTAAAGTTACGTCTTGAGTCACTTCGAATAACAAATCTTCCTTAATCTCACGGCGTTGCGCCGAAGCGTGCAACGAGTGGGAGGTCCACCTTCACGGTTCAGCGCCTGTGCAACTCAGCTCCGGAAGAAACGTCGCAGCGGTGGTGGCGAGCCGTTAGTGCAACTGTGTCCGACTTGACTGGCCCGGAAAGCAAACCCTAGACCTCCCGCGCCGATAGCGATGTCCTTAGCAACTATGCTAATACGTAACCTAAATGTATTTCTTTGTGACATGAGTTGCGTCCCCGGCTGGATTCCTATTTTTGTTCTTCATACTGTCAATTGTATGGGTGGTTATTGGGTCTTGCGTGTTTGCGTGTTGAAATAATGAGTTCAATCCCTAGTTAGGTGAATTACCTGTTTAAGCGGTAAGCACATGCCTTGTAGATTTAAGTCTGTTGTCTCACAACTGAGTGTGTCCCAGTAGGGCTCTGTCCTTTTTGCCGATCTGTTCTTTTTACCGATCTCTAACTCAATCTTGAAAAATGTTGAATCGAGTTTTGAATTGTGCCTAGCCTTGATAAAAAGCAGCCGAGTTTAGTATTAACTAAAACTAATACTCGTAAAGTTGAAAAGGAAGAACTTCTACTTGCAAATTTTTAGTCGAACTAGCAGCCCTGCTATGACTGCAACTTTATTTTGTTCATTTTGGGGTTGGCTTATTGTAGACGGTACAAAAAAATAACTGTATTAGAAATTCAATGGTGTAAACTTATTTCTATTCAGTCTTGGTGATGTCAAGTACTTTTTGCATTATTTGTGTTTTTAGAACAATCTTTTGTCGTTGCACGTCTTAATTAATTCGACGCAGCCTACATACTACTTCTAGATTGTGTTACGAATGTTTCGCTTTTTGTGCGACCTTTTTCGCCTGATGATTCATTTGTTATTAATTATTTTAATCGATCGCTTTCTAATGCAAATAAACCAAACTGTAATTGCGATCCATATTAATCGACTTTACTTCAGACAAGATACGATTATGTTGAAGATCTTACATCTCAGTTGCTCTCGCCTTGGCATCCCACCAGAGCAGCTGCCCCCCCCGACCCCCCGAGGATAAGCGGGTCCAGGAAAGTAAAGAAGTAGGCTACTTTACACAAAGTAGACTTCGTTATCTTGATACTAGGCCTATTTAGTTACCTACTTTAAAGTGGTGTAGCCAGTTATTTGACGACCCTAATCTGAAGTGATCGAGTTTAAAACATTTTTATAACATGCCAGAATCTTTGGCCAGTTATAATTTGGCCTCAATTTTCCACTAGCTATAGGCTACACTTGCAGTGGCGTACGTACGGGGGGAGGTTTCGGGGGTCAACCCCCCCCCATTGACGATTGGAAAAAATTAAAAACCGCTCTATTTGGACCGGTTAGCGTTTTTTCATACAGAGATTGTGTTTTTCTGTGCTATATCAAATTGCCTACATAATCTCGCGAAACTTTCATTGTGATGCAATAATACCGGTAGTCAAACTTTTCTGGTGTGTAGCGCTTGAACCAATGGCTGGCTCAAAATGCAAGCCTGGACAAGGTCAATGGGCACTAAAGCTGGAGTCGTGTTGTGATGTCATAAAGACATTGTTCTCAACGGCTATGACTGGACAACACAACGTTTCAGCGCAGAAGGCATTGTTGGAAGAGAACGGTTGCAACGCAGGCAGAAGTTCCTCTTGCGATGTCATAATTTTGAGCCAAACCGACTAGTTGGCGTAGTGCTTAAACACATCGGCGCTGGAGGTTTTGGGTTTGACTTTTGGGCCGGTACCGGCCGTTAGCTCAGTTGTTAAGCGCACAGGTTATCGGTGCCGAAGGTCTGGGGTTCGATTCCCAGGATGGTCAAATCGGCGCAGTGTCGCCAACGGCTTGCCACCGCTGCGACGTTTCTGTGTTACCCAAGCGCAAAGAGATAGGCCCCAGTGACGTTCGCAGGGGTCGGTAGTCAGCACTCCCCTTCCCCTTTTACAATTGCAGAAAAAATGAAACCTTTCTTTTTTAAAACGAACCGACTTTTTTTCATGCGGAGCTTGCCAAAATCGCTTTCATGTTTTCATCCCGAACAACACCATCCCCCACAAAACATTTTAGCGTAAACCATTCCCTTACAAGTACAATGATCATCCCTCCTTACGTCTGCGTGAAAAGTTGTACCATACCCTCATAAGTGTTTTTACAACTCGAGCACTGATTACGGTGCAATGCTACAATACCGGTACCCGGTAGTCCAACTTTTCTGTTGTGTTTTGCTTGAAGTGCATTTTTGTCACTGATGTTGCTGTGAAACAGTTAAGAAGTAGGAGTTTCCTTAAATGCGGTGTATCTGCAGTAACTATGGCTGCACACAAATATTTTTTTAAAAAATCAAATCAAATCTTGATTACACTAGTTTCATTAAATTCGTTGTTGTACCGAAACGTGGTAGCGAGTGGCAGGGCCCGACCCCGCGGCTTAGCGCCTGGGCAACGCAGCTCCAAAGAAACGTCGCAGCGGTTGCGAGCCGTTGGCTACACTGTGTCGGATTTGACCGGCCTAGGAATTGAGTCCCAAACCTTCCGCATCGATAGCGAAATCTTTTAACACCATGCTATAATCGCCCGGTTTTTGGAGAAATTTTATTAAAATATAAAAAACTAAATCGACGCTGCTCTAAGTGTCAAAAGTAAGATGAAAATACTGCCAAAGACGACCATGGACCAACGAAAGATTTGAAGAGGCCTAGGGGCGGAACGAGGGGAGAGACAACATTGTTTTTTCGTACCGTAAGCTGACTGTCTCAGGAGCTAGAGTTCTTCGTTTCCCATAGACACCCCAATTATGAGTTTGTAAGCATCTGATATCGACGCTGTGATTTGGCAGAAAAATACTTAGATAATATCGACGCTGTTTTTGACTTTAATCGGATGATAAGGGATTCCTCTCGCGCATAATTTATTTTAGTTTAAAAACGTTTTGGTAGGGAGGGCAGTTTTTTCTTATGCTCCAATATCTTTACTTTTCAAATTTCAAGCGAGAAACTGCCCCCTTCATAATGAGCGTACCGTATATTCACTGTTTATAACAAGGTTTAGCCTATATGCGTTGCTTATATTAATGTTGGTTCTTGAAAAAACTTTTTTTGGAGAAAAGGAATTGTTTGTTTTGCCCCCTGGGTGCACTCTGTTTGTGACGTTGCGACAGCTAGCCAGCCTACTTTAGCCAATTAACCTTCCTATGGCCCGAAAATGATTTCAACTAAAATTTTTTCAGGAAATTTTTAACCACGGCCTGACAGCTTGAGTTTCTGTGAAACCTTTTCTTTCCTTAAATGAAACGCAAAGCATTACGCAAAGTGTGAATGAAATATCTTTGTTGTTTCCTTAGTTATGGCATTATATAGCTTAATCATGGTTAACTGCAATTTAGGCTGGAAACATTACAATACGATGCACTTTAATACCTCTAAACTACTGTAATTGTAATGCAGTATCTTTACGTCATCACGATGTGACGTCACTAAACTCCCCCCCATTGAAAAATTCTGCGTACGCCAATATACACTTTTATGTTACGCTGCAGGCTGTGAACAAGGAGATCATCAGATCACCTGATTTATCCTTGGGCTATTATGGTCTGTTTCAGTGGTTCTCAAACTGGGAACCGCGATCTATTTGGGGTTCGTGAAACAGGCTTAGGGGGCGGCGAAGAGGTTGTGGAATTTTGATTTGGTATTGATATAGCTTTTGTCAAATGAAAGCGTAGCAAGTCTCGTCTTGAGTCTACAGTATTGTGTTATAGTAAGTTGGCCTGCATTATTGCCGCAAGGATGTGGCTTTGACGACGGCACCTTGTCAACATGGCTACTAGCATCGTAACTTAAGTAATGCTTGATATTTAATGAAACTAAAAGTCGTTATCTACGCTTGTAATTGAGTTGCTTGGATATAAGTCGTTGAGATGTACACCGCCACACGTGACGTACGTTAATGTATGAGGTGAGTAAAGTGGCGTAGCCAGGAATGGGGAATTGGTCACTCTCTTTTTTGACAAAACCCACGCTGAAGCGTACTAAAAACATTTTTATAAAGTGCTGTCCTCCTCCCCTTCGAAACTTTTTGCTGGCCTGGCGAATATGTGCGTTTTGGGCTGGCACACACCTTTACAGCGCTTAAAGCCAGAACTTCTCAACTTTTTATCAACATTATGTACTGTATTTGTTTTTGAGTATTTGACCTTCTCTTTTCAAGTTGGCACACCCGTTAAAAAATTGGCAAACTGCCCACGCTTCTCTATAACTTATCTGTTATCGAATCACTGTGTACCTTGCTACACCTGCGTTAATGCAAAGTCAAGAAAATGAAAACACTTGAGATAAAATTATAATCTGTTACAAGAGACTCGGGTATTTCTCGTGACTCATCCAGTAGTGATCTGTTTTTTGCTTCTCCCTTGTTATCTTTAATCGAAAGTAAAAACACTTATTGGATTAAATTGCGCAGCGTCAAAACAAAGGAAAATTTCGGTCGCAAGAGGACGCAACGTGACGTGCAACCATTGTTGCGATTGGAGCCTCTAAGTACTAAATTAAAGTTTTAAAAACGACTTCGCTTGGTACAGTCTGATTTTTAGTTTCTTCCTTGGACTAATCAGGTGGATAGAGTGTCTTCCTAAGAGTGACTCGGCTTCAATTCAGAATCGGATCAAACTAAAAATTAAATTAATTCGGTGAACTAATCACATTTGCATAGCAACTGCGCTTGCAGCATTGCAATTCTCATTGCAACTGCGCATAAAATGTTTGCAAAATTGACAAAAATAAAAAAGCTCCATCAAACGTGTGGGCAAGACTCCTTACTTTTTGCGAGAAAATAATTTTTCTCGTTGATAAGCTTTTCCAAAAAAATCTCATTATTTAAGCAATATAAGAATTTAAAATATCAAGACACGCCATACAATCGGAACATGAAATTGACTGGGAAAATTCTGAAATTCTTAATCTTGAAAATGATTACGCTAAACGAAAATGTATTAACCATTTTTTATTAATTCGCAAAATAATAGTTTGAATGACAGAGATTCTGCAGCGTTTCTTCAGGTATATGAAAATTTGTTCGCTCTATTTGCTCGTTCCAGCTCTGCACGAGAAGCTTTATACTAGCGTTGATAATTTGGTTTCTGGCGTTGCAATGACGTAGCGATAACGTGTTGATCTGCATGGATTTGATGTTTTTATTGGTGCTTTTAAATAATCACATGACTTTGTTTATGTTTGAATCACGCGACTTTGTTGTATTTAAGTGCTGACTCGTCCTAATTGCTTTTATTGTACCCTGATCGAATGCAGGTGGTTTATACTGCCGAAACGTTGGTTTTTATCAGTATTCTTAGAGTCAGATTAGCAAATTAACTGTTACTAAACTTCTACTGGCCGCATCAAAAAAATAAAATAATTCGCTTTGAAATTGTATCTAATGTTGAAAACTTTAGCATGGTTTATTTCAGGACGTAGGCAGTAAACAATTTGATGGAGAAACGGGGGCGGATTTAGACAATGAGAGGCTCCACTTTCATTCGTCCTGGGTGATTGATCTCTAAAAAAGATCTTCATACATCACTGGAGGGAGGGAGTTTCCCGGTGCCCCTCCACCTCCGTCTACACCGGCTATTTTTGAGTGGAAACGCTAAAATCGAGTGTCTCATCAGCGAAGTAGTCGATCTGCTTGAATAAAACATAACCAGAGGAAGAAACTGATGCAAAACAAAAATGAAAAAATAAATGCAACTTTAACAATAAGAAAATACATAAAACGGCGCCTACAGTGTGAGTAACAGTATTAAAAAGAGATAAAACTTGCATCAATTGTGCAAATACAGTGGAATTCGGTTAATAAATCCACCTCGGGACAGCCGGTTTTGGATTTAATACGCGGCGGCTTTAATAAACGGCGTTTCCTAAAAATGCATCTCACCATTGTGGATATCCCCCTGCAGCGGTAAAAATGCACAAAATGTACTATTTTTTCAATATTTATTCGACACAGAAAAATCTGCGCAATGAAGTTTGCTTCGGTGGAAATGTTTTCCTCAGATGGCCATTCACTTCTTCTTTCATATCACAAAGCATGTCCATCTTCTTAAACCCAGTACGCTCTAGCCCCAGGGCCAAGCGACGAAAACATTTCCGCATCTCTGCTGCTAGGACATGTACGTACTTGTCCATACGAAACTGATAATCCAATATTGTACGTACGCCTACTTATTAGCACATAATGAAGAAAAATTTGACTGCATTAAGCACGTAAACGGGATGTATTAAGCGGCGCTTGGATTTATTAACCGAAGTTTTTATAACGGGAAAGGATTGGGACGATTCCGTTCCAAGCAAATTGGATGTAATAAGCGGCTGGATTTATTAACCGTGGATTCATTAACCGAATTCCACTGTATGCTTGAAGAGACGCAATAAAACTTATTCAAGCACTTTGAAAATTTGGCCAACTCCATTTTGGCTGAAAATTTTGTCGAATATGATTCGAACTTGGATTAAATTGTGACAACTTCGGAGAAAAAGCTGGTCGCCAGTTTGCTTGCATATAGAGAACGCTTTAGCTGTAAATTATTTTTTATAATTTTACATAACTGTCGGAAAGCCCTTATTTGCGATAAACTTAGTTTGTTTAATTATTTAGGCGTGAAAAGTTTACGCACTTAAAGCTGCATGTTTTGAAACTAACAACTTTTATTTTCTCCTCTTCATTTTTCAAAATACTGTTGTGAGTTGAAATATAGATTTGAAAAGCATTTGAATAGAAATCTGAAATTTTTCATCTTGAGTAGCTTTGCACGAGGTCATGCATTAGTACTCAAACTTAATTACTACGAAGTGTTTGTGTTATAAATAAAAACTCAGTTTTGCAATCATCATTTTGAAGCAATGGACTTCAATTACAACCAGGGCCGTGTTAACACGTTTGGCCCCCCCGGGGCTGATTTTTCAGAGGACCTTGCTTTTTTACCGGCCTTATTTGTGACGTCAGCATCAGAGCTTTTTTGGGGAGGACACAATTGAACGACCTTTTCATTTTGTGAGATACGTACCTTGACCGGGGACCTTGGGGTTCTAGCCTTTTTCCTTCATTGGCCCTGATTACAATTATCCATAATCTGGACTCTTAATATCATTTCTGGTTTCATGGAGTAATATTTAAGTACTAGAAAGCTTGGGGTAAAGTTCTTTTTTTTATTATGTTACTTTGCTTGCCGGCCGTTGATTTATCTTAAAAATAAGTAAAATGTCACTCAACTCGTTGAATTATTGCACCTTGATGACAATTTTGCTTTTTTTTGTACTGAAAGTGCCGTGATTGCAAAATGCGAACGAAACTATATGCACAATAGATGACAATAACAAGTTTACTGACATCAATCGAAATCTGCAAAGCTTATACGTGAAAGAAATGGTGAGGTTGATTTCGGTAAAGTCTTTGGCCGGATTTTAGGCTACTTTCTGTTTTTTTATCTCTGTTTAGTTAAACATTCAAAGTGTATCACTTTTTGGCTTTCAGTGTCAAGATAGTAGCAACAGCTAATAATCGCTGAACGTTTGACATTATTTATTTGCATTATTTGCAAAATAACATACGGATAATAAAATAAGCTGAACGTTTTCGGACAAATCGACTGTCCTTCATCAGAGCATGATTAGCAATGGAGAAGTGAAAACAGAGCAAACTAATATAAGCGGAAAACAAAAACAGCAAGGGTTATGACTTATGACATGATCTAACGTTTTACAAACGCAATGAAGTACGAAAGATGAAATTGCGAGGGCCGACAAAGTTTTTTAACACGTGATTTAAATCAGAGCGTAATTACTATTTTTACGAAAACACAACGCAATTCAAAACAAACCAGCAATAAATTTTTAATCAAACTAAATTATTGACCAAGTTAAAATTCTTTTAATAGAAAAGAGCAACCATTAGCATAGATCTACCTGTTTAATTTCGGTTCGAATTTCTTGGTAAGGAGTGCTTCATGAACTTTCTCGCTGAACCGGTACTCATTTTTGATTTTGGAATGCAGCGTAGACAGGATTTTGGAACCACGATATTGAGATTAGAGTAGAAAAAAAAACAATTTAATGAATTTTTGTACTACCCTTCCGGCGTGATTTGTTTGCGGTTTTGTAATTATTGTAAAAAAGTTTGCAAATGCCATGGAGCAGAAAAGCAATAAATAGAGAAAATTTTTTTCTCCACACTCGATTCTGAGAAGCAATTAATGTCAATTAAAGATTTTTCCGTCGTATGTTTTCGAGCGTCAAGCGCCAAGCACCGAATAATATACGAAGGTCGTGCGGTTTCAATAGTGTTTCGTTGTAGGGTGGTAAGAGGTAGAATGCGAAAGGGGGGGGGGGAGTATGACTTTATTGAGGGGTCTATAATGACTTAAGTTATTTTTCTAATTGCATTGAACTGAAAATGCAGTAGATTGAGGGAGACTGAAAAGTGAGTTTGCGCTCATCGAGTCAGCAGCCACCCAGATTATGGTTCCAGCCGTAAATCGAACCCTTGACCTAGGACCTGTAACCTGAGCACAGTGCCGCTGGGCAAATGAAAGAAGTACAGTATCGAAATTTTTCATCGTAAAATGTGTAAAATTTTTTGTCAAGTTGAGTGAGGTCTCAACGAGAAGCTTTGCCTTAGTCGGCACAGACAGGTCTAAATGGTACCTGGTTCAAAGATGGCTACATTTGTATAAAATGCAAAATTTAAGTGTTTAAACACTTATTTCAATCCACCTTTGACCCCAAAATCATGGTAGTAAAGTAATAACTAGTTAATGGCAAGTAACTGCAGCTTGATGCAAAATCACTCAAAAAGTTTCTACTGCTCACATTTTATTTAAATCGATTTCAGCTGTTAAGTTAACATCAGTAAATTCTTATTCAAACAGAATTTATTTTATTCAGATAGCATCTGTATTCTTAATCAAACAGATTCTATTGGAATACAAATTTAGCCTACTGATGATAGCTTAACAGCTGAAATCGATTTAAATAGAGTGTGAGCGGTGATAACTTTTTGACTGATTTTGTACACAAGCTGCAGTTCGTTGCCAAAAATTAATTTTTACTTTTCGAGGCGAAATCGTCAATCCAACTTTGTCAGGGTGCTTGCGATTCTCTGTATGATTTATAGAATGAACTTCTCTAGTGAAGTAATAATAATGAAAACAAAAGTCATTACAAAACCTAATATATTTTCAAAATCAATAATTTTGTGAGGGGTTTTTATCAAAATTTTTGGTTCAAAAATTTTGTTCAAAATCCCTCAAAAAATTATTGATTTTGAAAATGTGAGCTATTAGGTTTTGTAATGACTTTTGTTTTCATTATTGTCAATACTGTTTTCTTCTCATACCGGAAAATAGCAGCACCACCAACAGACATTACTTCATTTAAAATGAATCAGATGCAAGATGATTGTTTTTCCGGCATTGATCTATATTGCTCTATGGCGTCACATGTACATAATTATGTTATTGCAATATAAACCTATTTCTGTCATGTTTATTGTCAGTCACCCTCAACTAGTTCCATTCTAAACAAGCACATTTATAGTGCCGAGTCATATTTCAATGTCTAACGCGCGCGTCAATTGACGTTTCAAACAACAGTTGATACCGTAGACCAGTGATTCTCAACCTTTTATGGTTTGATATCTGCTTCTAGAGACTCTCAACACCAGTGGCCCCTGCTTAGCAAAAGCTTTCTGTTAGCGTTTCCTTTGTAGAGGCTACAGCCGTCCGCTGGTTATAAGTGTTTATTTATCGCTAACAGGTTAATAAATTTTGCTTTTGTGGGCCTCTGATAAATGTCCTGTGGCCCCCTACGTGGGACAATGACGTCCCCGGTTGTTAGATTGAGAACCCCTGTCGTAGAGAATTTGATCTAATAAAATAAATGTTAAAAAATTAACAAATATTTCTCCAAAAACAACCAAAACTAACAAGAATACCAAATATATGAGTGTAGTTTAACTTCAAAACAAAATTCAAGATCGCGAACACGTACAAAAAATAAGCGGACTTAAAATAATTTGCATAAAGTTTGCTATGTGAAGCCTCTAGTCTTCTTTTCATGTTTACTGTAATTACATTAAGTAAGAGAATATAGGAGAAATTAAAGCGAGTAGGAATTATAAATTGGTTTATGTTTTTGATACTAGAATAGCCTTGATTGGCCTTGAAATTGAAAAATAATTTTTTCGAACCAAAATAATGTATGGGAACATCGCCTCACAGACTTCTGTTTTGTGGAAAACAAATAGGATTTGCTTTTATTAAAACATTTTGCAAATACTACAGAGCTAATCGATAGACCACAAATAAACGAAAACGTAAAAGCTTCCACGTTGATGATTAATTCCTGGAATCTTGACGATTGATCCTGGCGAAGGGTAGCTCTAATGTGAAAAGTAAAATGCAAAAGCAACCAACGCCTCTATCTTAATAAACAGTTAGAATATTCCAAAATGGTGCGTCAATTTCTACCGCACCGCTTCTTTAAATAATAATTAAAATGGTGGAGTTTTTCTCTTTAGCAATGTGACGTTACGAACCACAAATAAAAAACCCTTATAAATACGAAACCAGAAGCTGCTGCTGGCCATTAGATATTAGATCGCTTTGATACTGGTTGTAACTAGCAACACACACCAGAGTCTACGGGACAAAAACGTACAAAGCAGAAAGAGAAAACAACACAAAAAGAGTAAGACGATAGGCCTACTATTTTATAAAGTTGGTTTAATCAAAAGACAATAACGAAAGTAATTTAATTTGCATAAAATAACTTGTAAATTTGTACGAAATGTGCCATTTATATTTTTAGTTAGTACTCAAGAAAAAATTCGGACTATAGCGTAGCAATACTTGCGCTCCGAAGCATTTTAAGCATTGCAATTCTGAATGTGGTAAGAGTTGTACAAAATCAAGAACTTGCTGCTTTGAATTCTGACACAAATTAATGAATTAAGGCGAACTAAACCCTTTATTCTGTTTAAGTTATTTCAATTTTGGAATTAGTTCAATTTATTTCTTTGTCAACATTGTATAAAGATTACATGGTTTGGAGAACTTCTTCGTAAAAGAAGTTTTTGTGTGTTATTTAATATCTGTGGTGTGAATACATGCAGTGCATGAGGCAGTATACTTTTAAGAATTAAAATCTAGCTAGAGTATTAACAACGCATCAATCTCTTTCATGTTTTCTTTTGATCAGAACTGAACAACGCAAAAGTAATCAAAAATAAGCCTTCATATCATTTCAAATATTAGTTGAACAAAAATTGCTACAAGAAAGTTTATTGTTGTGTAAATCAGCCTGTTATGTTTCTACCCTTTTAGATTAAATAACATTTATTTCCTTTTCATGTTTGGCAACTATGTAACTTTTTTTGCTGACGTCTCCAAGGCTAAAGATACACATAAAACCGTTTCCGATTATCGTAAACTAGACCAAGTTACTTTCTTTTCCCCTTTATTTATTCATTTATTTATTTGTTTATTTATTGTTTTTTATAGCAATGCATTTTTTATTCAGGCATGCGTGTAATCCAGCGCCTTCAAGAAGTAGCAACCACCAGCGTTTTCAGTGAAACAAACGAGACGTATATCACAACTTTTCCATCCACCACGGTATCATCCACCCTTCATTATTATGATCCAACAAACAGCTGTGGATGCAAGAACAGAGGAATATGTCTTGCTCCACCAGAGGGATTCCCATTATGCGAGTAAGTTTTTTCACGCTGATGAGCCAGAAAAAAACGAAACAGTCGCACCAAACAGCAAGTTAGCATTTTTCCCAACTGTAACATCACGTTACTGAGATCAAAAAGGGTTATCATGCTTGCTGGTTTATATCGGTTATTGCAAATAAATAAGCCAGTGTTCGATAAGTTTGGTGTAGTGTTTTAAGACATCAATGTCGGTGTGGAGGTTTAGAGTTCAATTCCTTGGCCGGTCCAGTTAGAGACAGTATCGCCATCGCTGCGATATATCTTTGGAACCGTGTTGCCCAGGCGTTAATGGGGTACTGATAGAAACGATATAGTATTTGCATGATGTGTTAGGCTTACTTGTGAAATTCAACTGTGCTTTGCAGTTTCAGACTTCGCGCAGTATTTTTTACGTGATGAACAGCACTGGTATAATACGTGTGAAGTTTTGACGTTAATATAAAGATTTTGATTAAGCTTTTGCAAAACAATCAAATTGATGAGAAATTTTTGTTTATCTATGATCAAAAATCTAAAAAATCGTGTCTGCATTGATTTAACCACAAACAAAATTTTATTAACCACAAATAAATTAAATTGCCCCTAACCGTATAAGGATGGTAGGAGACGAGTAGGCTAAGTAGAGTTGAATTTGCTGGATACAATACAGAATTTTAACAAAAATTTTAACCCTCGCCGTGTTTTTTAAAATTTGTTTATCTTTTGTGTTTACATATCTCTGCCCGAACTGAAAAATAATTTTCTCAAAAACGGAAAATATAGCGTTGAGCCAACAATCTGGAACTTTATGGTCTCGTTATATTTCCAGTTTTCTTAGTGTAATTTTCGATATAATTTCATCGCAATATTGGTTTCTAATTATGTAATATCAAATCGACAATCGCGAAACCGAACTACAATCGAGAAATTTATCGTATAATATATCGAGTTTTATGTAAGTGGTCCAGACATCGAAAGTGGATCATTTTTAGTTCTGTTCAAGATTGGCTTCCTGTCTAGATACTAGGAATAAATCATAAAAAAGGAATATTATTTGTAACACTCAAAAGTTACATCTTTTTCAAGAACAGTTGTCTCGGGCCAGAATAAATTGTTACACATGAATTGTTTTAATCTTAAAATTCACTTTCTCATAGTACAAAGTACATTACAAACTTTAAAGCAACGTACGTTTGAAATGAATTCCGATTTTATTAACAAATGATTGCGTAAACAAACAAAAAATCTTTGAAAGTGATTAAATTGATTTTGGAGATTTTTGCGCAAGATTAGTTAAAAGCTCCGCTGAAGAGTCTTTATGAAGTCGAAACAGTCAAAATTATTGGGTAGATTTCAGGGTTGTTAGTGGTTTTTAAGCGGTTTTCATTCCTATTTGTTTCGTTCCCATAAAAAGTTGTTCATTAAAATTAAAATATTGATAAAACAGAAGAAAAAATTAAGCGAAAGATTAAGGTTTACTATGTTTTTGCTCTTTTTAATGGATTAATTGCGCTTCTGTTTCAAACTTACAAGCAAAATGCGTCAACAAACACAAAAATAAACTCACTGAATGACGACAAGCGTAAGTAGATATCACGTTAATAGTTTAAGCTTACGGGAAGAAGAAATCAAAAAAATATCAAACTTTGAGTATTCAAAAAAAAAAAGACTATTTTTAGCGCTGCTTTTATAAGTTGGTAGCGATACCAACTGCTGAATCGTGACGACGTGATTTTAGAAGCGTTTTATACATCATTTTGCAATCGATTCTCGAAAAGAACACTCAAGATTGGAGCGATTTGATCTTTGGTATGAGATACGCGAGTACGACAAGCCAAGTATTTCGTATGTAGACAATGTAGGCCAATCGAAAACTTAAATGTCAGTAATTAGAATTTTATTATTTTTTGTTTTAATTACGCGAGACGTAAGCACAAACAATTTTTGCAAAACACTTAAATTTCTTGAAATAAAGTTGCGTTTACCGACGCACGCCGGACGGCACGCAACAATTTTTTTACCTTGTTTATTTATTTTCTTGCACCGAGCGGGCAAACGCCTTCACTATAAACTTACGTAATAATAATTGTTCAATTATCAAAACTAAAAACAAAATGTTGTAATTCGAAAACTGCGACAATATAAATTCACCAAATTTGATAAAAAAAGATAATTTTGGCACTGTTATGTTTATTGATATGTTTTTTTTTCACCAGAAATAAAGCATTGGCCTACTAATGATAATAACGATAAAAAAGTGAGAATATTCATGGTTTGCTGAGGGCCGTGATTACAGCGAGACGTCTGTGGATCTAAAGAGTTTCTCGATCTAATTTTTGTTGTCATGTTAGAAAAAGCGCAAGTTCTAGGCTATGATTGATCATGCTATGATGTTTTTCGTCAAAATCTTTACAAAATAGTCTCAAAAACATTGACTTGGCCCTGTAAACCTTGCCAAAAAATAAGCAAAAAACTCTTTCACCTACCTTGTTTTCTACGGCTTTTGAACACTAGCTTGGTTTTTGAATCCATTGTATCCATTATTACTAACAATAGAACCACTCTCTATGCTCAGTGTCCGGAACGAAAATCAGAGTTCATCTGTTCAAATCGTGTTGTCCATCATACAGTGGCATTATGTTTGGAAATGAAAAAAATAATGGCGAGCAATTTCCTTATTTATTAGACTATGAACTGCTTGTCAGTTTTTTTTTTTCAGTTCTTCTATGTAGGTAAACAATCTGCAATGCCTCCTTGCAAATTTTAAAAACAGAAAATAAAAACCGCAAATTTTGAAAACGGCAACATTATAGTTAAACTTCTTCAAAAAGCATTATTACATCGGCATTACGTAACAATCCTTTTTTGTTAAGTGGGCCCACTGTAAGAATTATGAGTCCACTGTGGACATGGCTTGTGACATTGTTGAATTGAATAAAAACCGTGAAATTGCATCGAAATAAATCAAAATATGTCTGAAGCGGACGAATGTTTGTTAATTAATGATCTTAATCATCAACAAACGCGAATCGCTTCGAAAACATAACAAAGATTTGATAGACAAGCACGCAGCCATCCTTGCAGTTGGAGACTAGAACTGCGTGTGAGCCATTTTGAAATATCAATTTTTATCAAATTTTGCGACATGGCCTATGCGACAGGTCAGCAACATGACCTAGCGGTACCGCGCGCAGGTGACTGATCCTACGAGACGGGTTCGATTCGAGGCTGGAGCCGATCGCATTTGACGTATTTAATAAGTGACTGCTGACTCGGAGTGCGCAAGCTCACTTCACAGTCTACTTCAATTACTGTTGAATTTTCAGTTTAATATAATTTGAAAATAATCTCAGTTATTCATTTATTTATTTATTTGCTTTATTACAGACATGTTTAATTCTCATCCTCGTTAATGATCCGAGTTTTTACCAAATTTTTCTTCCTTTCGATCCAACTTTTTTATAACCAATCGCAAAAATGAAACAACTTCCGAAGTACAATAAACATGGGACGAAAATAGTGCGTGAGCTTAAGGAGGAAAAAATAAAGCCACTGTTCTTTTTAAAACTGGACGTTTCGACGACATAGATCCCGCTGTCATCATCAGAAGTGTACGCGAGCACTACCTTACACATCCCGCTGATGATGACAGCTGAATCTATGTTGTCCAAACCTTCAGTCTTAGGAATCTGTGGCTTTATTTTTTCCTCCTGAAGCAGTAAACTCCACAAGCAAGAAAGCTGTTTTTAATTCGTATTGTGGCGTGCGTAGGTAACTTTTACCGACAGTCCGACATACGTTGAAAGCCTTAATCGTTTAGATTCTCCTGGTAAAATCTACCTTAGTGATAAATCTTTTGTTCGCCTCTTGCGCACTTGTTCAAGGTCATGTGTATTTAAAACTGCATTGTGAGAACTTAACAATAATAAATCTAGTTAAATTCTTTATTTTCATTTAACGACAAGCCTATTTTCGTGCAAATAACACTATTCCTGCGAGTTTTTTCACCCTAGCTTCAGTAGAAATTTTGCTTCTGGAGTTCATGACATTATTAAGTTTCGCAAATGAATGATGATGGTAAATGGTCGGTTGGTGTTGCGGTGAAAGGCATCGCTATCGTCGCGAGAGGTGTGAGCTTCGGTTTCCGGCATGAAGTTGTGTTACCCAGACAATAAGTTGCGGAGATTGACCACGTCGGTCGCTACACGCCTCGACGCAATACCGCGAGGGGTTTCATTTTTTTTAATCATCCTTCTCTTTTTCCAGATGCGAATTTGGATTTGAAGGAGAACTTTGCGAGGACATTCGACTCGTTCTAGGCTCATCTTATCAGGATAAACCATCCGCAGGCGCAGCGACCAGCTCTATGACGTCGACAATTGCTTTTGTATCGATTGCCGCGTTATTCCTCGTTGTTTGTTTCTTCGTCTTCTGGAGGTGAGATGCGAAAAAATTTTAAGCCACCTGATGATGGTTCTTTAGCGTGAAACACAGTGTGGTGGCTGGTGTACGCTGTGAGTTTGAAGTTAATTAAATTAAGTAACAGCTATGGCTTTTGTAGTCACTGAGCACTTTTTGCAAGAAAACTTGACAAGCTCCAGTAGTAAAAATTAACTTAAATAGATTTAGTTAAAAAAAATCGAATCAAACCTTCTTTCTACTCGCGGTATTACGCCCAAGCACGAGTGGTAGAGTCCATCTCCACTACTTAGCGCCTGGGCAACACAGCTCCGAAGAAACATCGCAGCGATGGCGACACTCTATCCGACTTGACTGGAATGAGAATCGAACCCCAAACTTACCCAGACGATAGCGATGTCTCTAACCACCACGTCTGCTGGCCGGTAACTTCGGCTATTTGTAAAAACATTTGTTGTGATTAAATCAGAGAATAGAAAAGTGCTTAGGAAAGCAAAAAAACTTCATATTCAACGCCCCAATGATGAACTGTACATATACAGATGTGTACATGCGGCTATGTAGAGGTTTACGGTTTCGTAAAATTCTTATTTGGTTTATTATTTTTGTGCTTTATATTCAATTTTTTATTTCAGAAAATATAGAAAATCTCAAGAAAGACGTAACTGGGTTCGTTGGCAGGAAACCCGGCGCCAATCGAAGGCCACAATTGAGGGGTTGACTATCGTGGACACCACCTCTTCTTCTGATGACACCCCCCTGTCTGTTATTCGAAAACAATCCCAAATTGTTAATGCTTACACTAACGTAGCAATGTCTCGAAATGAGGAGGCAAAACATGTGCATGAAAGTCGAAGCAAAACAAGTGAAAACAAACAAAAACATTTACCAATAACAGTGTGAATTTAACAAATTGATAGCAATAACGTAAAGCTATTATCTATAGCTCTTAATTTGTCTCAGCGACGTTGCGAAATATCTACAGAGCATTGAGGGAACTTCAAATTTGCTTGTCCAAAATGTTTATTACGACTGTTTAAGTCAAAATCGAACCCAGTGCACTTGCTTTTTTAGTTATTTTTACCCGTTTTACGATGGCACCGTGTTTCTGAATTGCAATCTTGACTCTATTAAGCAGGCTGCGTGACGTGCTTGTGCGTATTCACTCTGCGTAAGCGTACATTTCAAACACAGCTACAAAAGAGTTAGTTTGTTGGGAAGGGCCGCACCAAGCCATGGGCAAAGAGTTAGGCATCTTTTTCAAGGGTGCAACGACTTAACGCCCTATTCGGGAATCAAACCTTCAATCAAATTTTTGCTAATAGATTTTCCGTTTAACTGCATTAGGATGTTACTCAATATAAGCGTTTTTGTTTTCTATATTGTTTAGGATTAAATTTTACTTTCTTGCTTTGCATCTTGTATTTTTACTTAACTTATGGACGACAGAAGTTTCTACTTCTTTATCTTGCCATTTATGATTGCTTTGTCGCAATGTTTATTCTTTTATGATTTGTGTATCTTTATTATTTATGAGCTTTTTTCATTTTTCAATTTAAGTCGCTGTTGATTAACGCAGTATCTGCAGTTGATGGTTTTTGTCCGTATTTTGCGGCGTACGAAAGCTTCACTTCATTTTTGGATGAATTTTAACGAAAGATCATTCGTATGTTCTCCTACGATTCCAAAAGAAGCATGTCACTGATTTTAATCCGGTGTTAAGTTTAAACACTACGGCTGCAACCAGAGGCATAGCCAGTGAAAAATGGTTTTCGGACGTTTGGGTCCCGGCAAATGGGTCCCCGACAAATGGGCACCAGGACAAATGGGCACCAGGACAAATGGGTCCCGGACAAATGGGTCCCGAACAAATGGGTCCCGGACAAATGGGTTTCGGACAATTGGGTCCCAGACAAATGGGTCATGGTTAGGATTAGGTCCGGGACCCAATTGTTCTGGACCCATTTGTCCTGTTGCCCATTTGTTCGGGATCCATTTGTCTGAAACCCAAATGTCCTGGTGCCCAATTGATCGAAACCCATTTTTCCTACAATCGCGAAACATTGAGGGGTTCTGGACCGGATTTAGGCAATGAAAGGCCCGGTATTCATTGCCTATTGTGATCGATATTTAAAAAAAAACCTTCATGCATTGCGGGGCAGGGGAAGGAGGGGGGCCACTGGCTGTGACTTGTGTAAGTACAAATGCGGATGTACGTTGAGTGTGATGGAAACTGTCTGACCTGACCAACAACCGGCTGTGTGAAATGCGATACTGTTGTGCAATTCAAGAAGCGCCTATAATTAAAGCTGCGTTCAAAAAAGAATAAATAGAAACAAAAATAACATTTAGAAGAAATGAAACGAGTCGTATGAGGAATGTGAATTAATATTCTGTTGTTTTTTTTGTTTTTTTTTTCCTGAGATCTTTTATAGATGTTTTATCGGATTATTGTTGTAGTGCCTCAGGTTATTGTAAATTTTCATGCAGTTAGTGATTATTGCAGTTATTTGTATTTTTCTTGTTTATTTACGCGTTAATAATAATAAATTTGAGCAGAAGACAAACTAATTTTAAACGTTGAGTAAGAACTGACCGGAATCGAACGTAGTTCGTCGGTTTCGAAGCAGACACCCTAACCAATACAGCAAGCGAAAGCAACAAGTCGATCATGCCCACACACTGAGTTTTGTTTCGGGCGAAAAAACGAGAAAAGAATGTTTTTTCCTTCTAAGTTCAAATTTTTCTTTAAAAAAAGAAGAGGTTTATAGAGGTCAGGGGAAGAAGTTGACTTGAAAACGATTTAAAATCAAATGCAGTGCAAAGTGAGCCAGCTTGGTAGGCCTAGCAGTAGAAGTGTGTTTTATTTACGCAACGCCTCGACAATAGCAACAATTCAAGAAAAGAGAAGAGGCAACAAAACGATTAACGACATGGCATGCATGTGGAAGAGAAGTTTATAAAAAGCAAGAGTACACTCGTTAAGAATAGAAATTGCCCATTATCTCGAAAATAATATAAAAGAAGTGAATGGCATTCCCAAGCTTGTTTGACTTAGGGGCCTAGTGTTTCCAGTCATCCTGTCACAGGCACAGCTTGGTAAAGTCGGCGGGTAAGTTTTAATTTAGCGTTGGAAACTCTGGACCGCATCTACATTTGTACTGCTAACCAAAGCTATGAAAGCATTATAAGGCCAGCATATTGCAGCTGATATATTCGCATTATGTTGAGAGTTTAATCAGCTACTTATCACCCTTCTTAACAAGCTGATGTCAAACTTATCCGGTGAAGTTACTAATTTAAGACTCGTCTTTGAAGCTCAACTGCGTGCAAGTACATCCTTTTGTTTCAGAGATAACAATCTTATTTATAGATTTGTGGCTGGTGTGAATTGTCAACGAATCATTAACACAACCAATCAACAGATTACCACAAACCGCAACTTCCTGGTCTTTTTGTGATTATTTGAATGAAACACCGCGGAGATTGCAAATATTAACCACGAAAGGTAAGGATTAATGCGTGAAGTCGTTTTTTAAATTGCTTTTTTCTACCAGATTATTTGTAGGAATTAATGAACTTTTCGCTCTGGCGAGTCATCGCAATGATTACACGGTTTACACCACCATCGCCAAGGGAGGTCTGCGGGCTCGTTGCACGCTTTGGCGTAATACTGCTGGTATAATGAGATTTGGCTTGATTATATTCATTCGCATTAAAATGTCTCCTTACTGTCTCACTTTTTAAAAGTTTTCTGAATTGTAAAATTTATTATCAACAAAAATAATAGGAATAAACAAACAATCAAATCTTTTTATGAAATTCAGGATACTGCAATGTTATTGATTTCTCCTTTTACGCTTTTCTTTGGCAAATTTTTATATTTTAAGCTAATTTCTGGTTTCTTTTTATCAGTTTGTTTACTGGATTTGGTGCGCATAAAATATTGACACACGCAGTTCTACACGGGACTGCTTACTCTTGGGCAAGGACGTAACTAGCAAAAAGTTTAGGGGGTTTCCAGGGCCGTATTTAGGCAAAGAGAGGCCCGGTTTTCCTTTGCCTGCATTGATCCATCTTTACGCAAAGGTCTTTGTTTGTCAAAATGGGGCGATGCCCCGGTGCCACCGTCCCTGGCCACGCCTCTGCTCTTGGGATGCGAACTTGGCAAGCTAGTTCATCACCATTCGATACAAACAGTTCCAAATTTCTAACGCAGTAATGCGGCTAGTAAAACGTGGTTTTACCTAATCCTTTATCAGATATTGCTATTTTCGCTGAGCCGATTATCTCGAATTATTACTGATAATTCTCTCTTTTTTTTTTTGTATGCCAAATGTGCCGAAAGCCACGAAAGTGCGACATTTAGCAATTAAACAAATAGAACTTGTGCGTTACCACACTAGCGCTAAAGAGTGGTAGTTCGCTATAACTAATAACAATGTTAATAGGTAATAGCAGCTAAAGTGCAAGTCTTTCTAAATGTAGAAAAAAGTTTGATGCAAAGTTTATTAATTTCATAGTGCACGCCGTAACCGAGTTTTAGCTCCTGACAAAAATGTCTGAACTCCGTCGGAATAAAAGATTCAACTCGTGCAACCTTATACAAGCTTTACTTGCTCCCAGAGTCGCTACGGACATTTTTGGTCCACAGGCAAAATAGCTATGATTAAAGGACATACCACAAAAAAAGTAGTCTTCATCCGGCATGAGCCCCTAGATTCGTGTGGAACCCGGTGCATTTGGTTTAAAGCCCCTTTTTAAACTCTTTTTCTTGCGCTGAGCATTGTACTCTTACACAAAGCTTCAAATACTATCGTAGAGTATTTAATATTACCTGACTGAAAATAAATCCTTCATCTTTACACCGCAAACGGCTTCATTGGCTTCATTGGTGGCCTGTTCATTGCCATATTCATGCGCTTTCGCTTATAGCGTAATTATTTAGGGAATAAGAATGATGTTGGCCGTAACAATGGCCTGAATTGTTTAACTTGACAATTGCTATCTGAAGTTGTTTGAAGCCAAGTGCTTAGCTTTATACAGCAACAATTATCCAAATAGAACGCGTGTCAGGACTTCAACATCTCACAATAAACGTGCTTAGAGGGTTGGGAGAAGCGGGGCAGATGCCTCGGAGTTTACACCGGGGTTGGGTGACCTTTTTATAGGAACAACCTTTTTTTCTTGTTTTAGAGGATTTGGGGCCCCGAAGTTTTTTTGCCACTTGACTCAAAATTCTTGCAGCGGCCATGATAATGAAGCATTTTGAAAGAATCCAACTTTGTCGTTTTGTGACAGTTTTTCTGAAACAACTGCTATTTTTAAAAAACGTCGAAACTCGCATCAAGTGTTTTCAAGTATTTAGTTGATATTGCCAAACATGCTGGAGCATCCTTAAGTCTGGTGTTTAGCTCGAGATTAAAAGTGTTCGAATGTGTTGTTCAAAATCCGTGTTTCTTTAGTACTACATCCTTCGGTTATTACTACAAACGGGCATAGGCGCAACTAGGGGGGGGGCTAAGGGGGCTGAAGCCCCCCCCTTAGCCTTATGAACGACAGTGGATAAAACAGCTGTAAAAAATTATAAGTACCAGTACTCGTCGTAATTTGTCAATATTCAACAGGCAATAGGGGTGGATCCAGGGGTGTTTGGGGGGATGCATCTCCCTAAAATCCGATTTTAAAACTGTTTTAGAAAAAATACAATTTTTTTTCATAATTTCGAAACTTTTCGATAACAATAATTCTTACACCTTAAGCACGCGTAATCGAAAATGTGCGAACACGTGCATCATACTTGGTGAGGCACGCACATATAGGGGCAAAAATTTAAATAAAATGTACCTGAAAAATGTTCAAAAAGCACTAAAATGGCCATTGCAGTGTGTAGATTTGCAAAAAGTTTCCGGGGGAGCATGCCCCCGGACCCCCTAGATTCGTTCCTCAATTTGCATCAAATTCTGCCGGAAAAAATACGCTTGATTAAAATGTCAAAATTTAATGCTCTTGTCCTTGAAAAAATTTCTGAATACGCTTTTGACTAAAAACATTTTCAAAGGGCTTATATTATTTAGGCCCGTTTTTGGGTCTAAACGTCTAACGAATTTGTACGTAGTAAGCATTCAACCTAATTGAAAACTGCATCCCCCCGCCAAAATTTTATTGATCCGCTCCTGACAGATAATATAAATTTAAGTTTTACTGAGGCATTTTTAACAATTAATGAATTTCTATGTCCGAGAATATTGTTAACTGCGGTTACGAACAAGGTTAAAACAACAAAAATGTAATCTTTTAAGCTGATACCGGTATCTGTAAATTAAAATCATTTGTGAATTAAAATCGTTAACCGGTCAGAACAACGGTTAACCGGTCTCGCTTTGCAACCGATTCACCGAGAACGATCAGTTGATAAAGAAAGTGTTTTAAATAAATATGCCGCAAGTGCCAGTGAAAGATCTCATTTTATTATTTAAATTTGCTTCGATGACGTTGACAACAAGCACCGAGTCCAAGATTGCTGCAGTACCAAGACCTCTCTCTTCCTAATTGAAACTTTGCAAGTTGAACATTGTCGCGCAAGTTTTTTCAAGTAATTTGCATAATTTTTCTTCGTTGAAATAGATAGCAAGATAAGCATACCTTGGTTGAAAAAATGTTAAAAGACTCTTCATGTGCCGCTTTGGGATAGATTATAAACTAAATTTCACAAAAACTTCGCTTGCCTAATGCATAGTGAAACTAGTTTCGGACATAACGCTTAGCTCTCTTCTGTTTTAATGCATAGATATTGATTTGAGCAAAAAAACTAGCCGTGGCTTTTCCTTGTTGAAATAGACGATAGACCTACGTCATCTCGCGAGACAGTCAGACATGATATTAGAAAATTACGAGCAATAAGAAACTAATCGTAATCACAAAAATGCATCAGCCCCCCTTACGAAAATCCTGGTCGCGCCACTGCAAACGGGTACGAGATCAAATCAAATACTCGCGGTATTACACCGAAGCGTGTAACGAGTGACGGGGTCCATCTCCGCGGCTTAGCACCCGGGCTACACACCTCCAAAGAAACATCGCAGCGGTGGCGAGCCGTTGGCGACAATGTGTCCGATTTAACCGTCACGGAATCGAACGCAAGACCTCCCGCACCGATAGCGATGATTTTGGCCACTACGCTCAACTGGGCGGTACGGGTAAAAGTTTCACGATATAAATGACACGTAGCTGTAAACCATGGCTAAGCCTTAAATATAACGTGGACTCGGCCCAAACCCGATTTGTTTTGAAGCCCTAGACTAGCCCGTAAGTTAAGTTGGTTTAACACATTTTTTATTTAAAATTTTGTTTTTTTCGAATAAGCTTAAACTTCAACATAATTCGATCATCTTCAATACACGGCAATAATGACGCAGTCATTTTTACGAACACAATACTGACGCAAATTAAATAATAAACAAATAAAAACAAAAAACTCATTCATGTAGTTTCGCAAAATAATAAACACAACTACACGATATGCAACATAAAAATTGATATAATTTAAACAGAAAAATAGGAATATTCTCGTAATTTAGGCGAAAACCTGTGAAGCTTGGTTTACACTATAGGCATCTTTCCAGCGCTTAAGCCTGTAAGCTCAGACTTTAAGCCTGTGAGCTCAGACTTAAGCTTGTGAGCTCAGACTTAAGCTTGTGAGCTCAGACTTAAAGGCAGGGTTAAAAGGCAAGGCTCGCAGGCTCATCAAGTAAAATTCTTCTTTTTTTTTTTGAAGCAACCAGCTTACGACCAGAAATAATGAAAGAAAAAAAATGGAGCTGCTTAAACGTTTAAAGCATTTTAAGCTTTTTACAACCTGCGTTTGCTTTATTTCGAAATTACTTAATACAGGGGCTGTCGCAGAAACTTTCTAAGGGGGACGCGTCAAAGACGACTTTACCGCATCAAAGGCTTCATTGTTCTAGTAGAAACAAAGCGATAACGCTTCATCGGGCTTCAAAGGTATAACGTGAGAGCGCAGGAGAGCTTTTTCGCCTACGCCATTGGATCACTATGTTTCTAAAATTATGATATTTTTACGCTTGTATCATTACATAATCGTCATGGACGGTGTTTCACACTTCAGCGCTGTGTATAAAAACATCAAAAATTGCTACCAGATAAATCAATATTGTCGGAGCAAAGAATAAACGTTTGTAGCACTATTATTTGAATCAAGTAAAAATATTCTTTTTAGATCTTAGTTAGTCTCGCCTTGACATCTACCCTTTATCGCTGAGGATCGAGATGCTTAGAAGCTCCAACTCGAGCAGCTGCCCCTGTGACCCTCCAAGGATAAGAGGGCCCAGAAAAGTAAGTAAGTAACATATTGAATTACTGCAATTTAGCAAGTATATTTAAATGTTTTCAAACTTCATTGTCCTTATTATCATTCTTTTTTCAAAAAAGTTGTTTCGCAAAATTGATGTTTCAACTTTTTCTTTTCTCCCAATATGATTTATTCATGTCATACATGCATATTTTTGTGTGAATTGATAAATATCACTTTCTATCTGGGTGGTATTGGGTAATTTGCGTTGTTGTCTACGCGACAAAATTACAGTAAAGTTTAATGTTATGTCCATGGATCGTAGTTTTGCCCATGCAATTCGTCGGCCTTGCTCTTGATGACCAGGCTATAGCAATATTTTGTTTTCTAGATTGACAATGGTTTTTTTATTATAACCGAAACGTCTCTTTATTTGAATATGATTCATTTGGTATTGGTTATTCTGTTTGTAATTTAACTATTCAATTTGCGAAATACGGCTAAGCGAGGCGGCAAACTTTTGAAATATTAAATGAGCTGTAAATATATACCGTATATTGCTGAAGTTGAAATTTTGAATTTCAAAACGTAGTTTTTACTTAGTCATTTTTATAAATACGTCCACAAATTAAAAATTAGTGTAAGCCCCGTGAAAGTATTTTTAGTCACGTTGTCAAAATAAATTGGGCCTTTTTTAAATCAGGACATTTGCTTCAGAATAGGTTTTTCAAGTCACGCGTGCACACAAGCACTTAGTTCATAGACACAGAATTTTAATGTTTATCGGTGCAAGGTAATCAAAGCTTGATCCTATTTCACGCTTTTGCCTTGTCCAACTTTTCTCACTGTTTCCAGCCTAGTTGTCGTTTGAAAATTGCCTTATCTCATCATAAATTGCGTGCTTTTCAAACATTCGCAAAATTTCTTTCTCCTTTAGATAGAACGACATTGATAGGAAGAGGCAAATCATTATGTTGTATCAATGGCATTCTCATACTGTTCTTGTGACTTGTTATCTTCAAATTTTTCAATTTTTTTTTCATTTTTTTTCGTCTAATCGACTTCATGCGTCTAAAAATAAACAATTCCGGTAAATCATCGCTTCAAAAATAAAAGAATTAATTTGTTACTGTTTTAGAACTGCTTGCGAAAATTTAACTGCTTGTAAATAAAATACCCTGTGTCATTGGTAAACAGGATTGAATTTTTCGCAATGCCTATGCTGACAAGAAGGAACATGAAAGAGTTCCGCTAAGTGCCTTTACCAACGACACAACAAGTAAACCTGAGGCTAGTTCTCCACACTGTCCCTTTAATGCTGAGCGTCAAGCAGGGAAGCTGTGAATACCAATATTAAAGTCATTGATTTGATCCAATTCGAAATCACACCAGCGGTTCCAGCTCTATAGAGGCAGATTGAAATGTGGAAAGCAGTTGATGATTTTAATTTGAATCTTATACAGCGCAGGTGGTCGAGTGGCAAGAGCGTCCGCTTCTGGAGCTGAAGACTCGGGTTTGATTCCGAGTCGGGCCAAGCCAATGACTTTAAAACTGGTATTCACAGCTTCCCTGCTTGACGTTCAGCATTAAAGAAACAATGCGGAAAACAAGCCGGCAAGTTTACTTGTTGTGTCGTTGGGAAAGGCACTTAGCGGAATTCCCCGCTATTGGTGTGGTAGGCACTCCGGCCAGCAACTCCTAAGCAAGCGCGTTATAGCGCATTGATCGCTTTCTCGTGATAGGAGGATAAATATGCAACTAAATACAAAAATATAACAACTTATCGCCTGTGAGAACCAATTGCAGATAGGTCACTTTCGGTAATATTATCTCGCTTATTTCTGTGGCTGTGCAAATAGGTGGGGTTGATGCGTTGCTTGCAAAAAATTATAAATCATTGTACAAGAATAAAAAGCAAAAAAGCATCAGGAAATAGCTTTTGTAAAAGTAAACTTTAGAGCGATATGCAAGCGCATTTTTTAAATATTTTTGATAATACCAATTCGACGAGGTAAACCGCGCAATATTATTGCTAAAAAAGTGTTTCAATACACCCAAGATTGCCTGACATGTAGGCTATAAACTGTCCCAGATCTTCAAATCAATCGAGTATATTTATTGAATTTGGCTCAAAATACTTCGGTTAAAACGCTTGATTAATTGGGAAGCGCGCGTTCAAAAAACTCCAACAGCCCGTTTTCCTCTTTGCACAATCGTCAGTAACTTCTGTCGTACTAGAATGAGACTACTTGAAGTTGAAATGAAATTTCTATTTGAATAAAACTCACTGCTGATTGCTTAAGCGAGAACGGACAGTGATGTTTTTTTTGAATATATGCAATAAATGATGACATTTAATTTTGCTGTAATGACAAGATTACTGATTACTTTCGGTTTGCGAGTAAAGTTAACATCTTATTTGTAAATTTAATGTAAAAAAAATCGATTGAGTTAGAGTTAAAGAGATCGCTATTGGTGTTGAAGATCTAGGATTCCATTCCCGGGCCGTGCTGCGATGTTTCTTCGCAGCAATGTTGCCCAGACGCCAAATCGCGGAGATGGATCTAGCCGCTCGCTGCACGCTTCGGCGTAATACCGCGAGTATAATGAAGACTTATTTAGTTTTTTTCGCTTTGGGATTTTTTGGCATAAACGCTTGACAGTGAATTCTTGTTTGAAGCTGAAGTAATGACGAAATCTAGTTGAAGCGTGTAATCATATTCTTACTAATCTTGTGAACGGGGTTTTCCTCAATTTGCCGAATGATTTTTTGCATTTAAATCTTTTGAAAAAGTTCAAATCTTTTGTTGAACCAATATCCGTTTTAGTAATTTACCTTATTGACCTCTGTATTTCTGCTTATCAGTGCCCATTTTATTGATTTTTCCGGATCTTTTTTTTAACATTCGTTTGCATTAATGCTTGTTCTTTGCTTAAATTGATTGTCAAGAAACCAGATTTATGGAAGAAAAATTAAGCCAAAGTCGTTCATAAAACTTGACGTTTCGACAACATAGATTCAGTTATCATCACCAGCAGCCTAAGCCAAGTAGTACAAAAACTATACTGCATTGCTTACACTGCTGATGATGTTAGCTTTTGTCGTCGAAACGTCCAGTTTTAAGAATTACTGTGGTTAAATTTTTCCTCCTTAACCTGGTGTATTTTGACAAGACAGAGAGACTGCCATCCTCCGTAATTTTGCTGTAACTCGCTTAATTTGTGAATGAAATTTTCACTTGAATTTACTATTTATCTTTTTTACGTTTTTAGCAGCAAAAACAAATAACACTTAAAACCAAACCTACATAGTTTGAGATATCATTATCATCTTGTAGATTTATTGGACTAGTTTATTTCTGTTAGAACTGGCCGGTTAGAGTAGAAGTCAAAGACATTGTTAACGGTGCAGGAGGTCTACGGTTCGATTACCGGGCAGGTCAAATCGAACACAGTGTCGTAAACAACTCGCCACCACTGCGACGTTTCTTCGGAGCTGTGTTGCCCAGGCGCTAAGCCGCGGAGATGGATCCCACCACTCGTTACACGCTTCGGCGTTATACCGCGAGTATGATGAAGATTTGATTTTATCTTCGTTCAAAGCGTTTGTGACAAAGTTGTTTTTATTAATTATTATCAACAATTGTTTTTGGGAAATCACCTCTTGGAAAAGCATGTTGTTGGTGACTTTACTTAAGATACACAGCAGATATTGTTTATAGCTTTGGTGCAAATGTTTACCAAATTTGTCATAACTGATCGCCCGATAATAAATAAATTAAAAACTTTAATAGTAAATGGAAATCTTTAAATGATAAAGTATCTTAAAAATCATAGCTTTGTAAAAATTATTGAAAATCTAGAAGCACTTATCAAACTGTCTACGATTAAACAACACAATTTTGAATTAAAAAAAGCTATTTATAATCTCGTGAACTTTAATATCAACTGAAAATCAAACTATTTGATAGAATCAAAACTTTTTCAAATCAAATATTGTAGTTTTTATCTTTGAAAATTCTCGAAACGTTTGTTACAAGACAATTTTTGAATTAAAAAAAGCTATTTATAATCTCGTGAACTTTAATATCATCTGAAAATCAAACTATTTGATAGAATTAAAACTTTTTCAAATCAAATATTGTAGTTTTTATCTTTGAAAATTCTCGAAACGTTTGTTACAAGCGTAAAAACTGTTGCTTAACTCGCGAATATACTAGATCATACTCTTTCAAAAATTTCTCGACATATCAATTGAGTTTGCCATGAACAGAGCAAAAATCTTCATTATACTCGCGATATTACGCCGAAGCGTGTAACGAGCGGCGGGGACCATCTCCGCGACTTAGCGCTGGGACTACATAGCTCCGAAGAAACGCAGCGGTGACAAGCCGTTGGCGACAGTGTGCATGATTTGACCGGCCAGAGACGGAACCAATGATCTCCCGCACCCATAACGATGTCTTTAACCAGCAGGTATAGACCATTGCTTGGCATTTTGTTCTGTATATTACCGCAAAACTAGTACAACTAGCTGTAGTTCATCACTTTTAACCTTCCTATCGTTTTCAAAAAGGTGGCGGAATTCCGTGGAATGAAAATTAGGAATAACGAGTAAAATTAAAAAGATAAACAATAATTTTGTTCTTGCTTAGTTCAAGGATGAAGTACTAATTCCGCATGTAAAGAAATCATATTTGTTTGTTTTTTTGCCACTAAAGAGCTTTTTTAGGGACCTGCTACTGAAAACCTTTTTGGAAACCAAACACTGAAGATGTCTTAGTTTTCTAAGAGACCGACTGTTTTACCCTCCCCCGCCGAAATTTCTGGCTGGCTGCACTACTGCTTTGGATATTAAAAACAAAATTCAAGTAAGGTTGGTGCACTCTTGTTACTGCTTTGGACTTTGGAGTATCCTATAGGGTTCGCGAAATTTTTATTGAAGAGTACCGACTTATTTGATTACTTACAATTTTCGAATTGAGATGACATTTGGTAGCTTGAACTCGTGTTTTTATTTTAAATTATTGTGCTTTGCACGCAACGTACCCATGAAGCCAGTCATGGGATTCAACTTTTTTGTCAGCCTGTTCTATCACAAAATTTTTATTTTCCGCTGGTTCTATTTCAACTAACAGTACAAGTATAAACCGCAATGCTGGCCAGTTCGCTGATCTAATAAAATTTCGTGAGAGGGTTCTATGGAAGCGGTGCGAACCGGTTGATTCCCATCACTGCGGCCTGCCTTGCAGGGTAAGAAAATTAGAAATGATGTAATATTTCTTTAAGTGATAATGTTATTTTTATAAGCAATGCATTTTACTCTTATGCCAGGAATTAATGTAACTAATACTGTAAAGTTGTTATAAAATATACTAATAACCCACCTCCAAATAAAAAAGACAATTAATCCAAGCGAAAGAACAAATAAAGCAACAATAAATATAATAAATGGTTTTCCCAAAGTTTCTTTTTCATCTTGTGAAGAAATTTCATCGAAGTTTATGTACACTTCCTCGCAACGGACCCCCTCAAACCCAGGGGGGCATCTAAATAAAATTTATTTTGTAAAAAAATTAGCATAAAGCAAAATTCGTCGTGTAAAATAATTGGCAAATTTTTTTCCATCGTCAAGAAATAAAATGAAGACCTAACTGAAGAACCTTAGACCAGTGGTTCTCTAACTGGATACCGCGGCCCCTTTGGGGTCCGCAAAGCAGTTATAGGGACCACGAAGAGGTTATAGAATCAGTGCTCGAGTTGCAAAAACACTTATGGGAGGACGGTGCAAGCTTTTCACGCACACATGAAGGAGGGTTGGTCATTCTTTATAGGTGAATGGTTTACGCTAAAATATATTATAAAGAGACGGTGTTGTTTTCCGGGTGGGTGTAAACCGGCCCGCATCCCCCTCCTCAACTCAAGTACTGCGTGGAATTCTGATTTTGTATTGATATAGCGTAGCCTATGTCAAATGAAAGCCTAGTAAATGCACACATCGCGTTGAACTGTGCATGTAAATTTGATAAATGAATTTTGCTTTTTTTTTTCTGAATGCAGCAGCTGGTCTAATACACGTAACGTTTTATGTTAAATTTCGTTGCGGCTAGGCTAACTTTTTTCTGCTGCTGAACCAGGATTCATGTAGAAATTTGCGGGAGACTGCGAGTTAACGAAAGAATTGAAAAGAGAGCGCAAAGTAATTTTTTTTAAGTTTAAGAACCACTGCCTCAGACCATGAAATTTTATATCTCGGAGTATAATTAGGTTTCTACAGCTCATTAATTGCTGTCATCGGCCGAACTTTCTTGTAGAAACCATTTTATTAAAATTTTTGACTAATCATTACTTTAGTGTAGCGCTAGGTTATAGGGTTTTGTAAATCGTATATAGATTTAATTGATCTAATTTCTGAAATAATTACATGCCTTGAATAAACTTTTTAAACAGGATATTACTGCGTAATAAATCTGCTCGTAATTGAAATCGTACAAACTTAAAGAGTTAACAAAAAGTAAGACCTTAAATTTGCTGTAAAAAATATATCGATCTTCGGAATACTGTACAATCAATGTGGGATGAAAATAGCTTGAAGAAAAATAAAGCCACCGTAAAATAAATGGAAAAGTTACACCATTTCTAAGCTTCAATTTTATGCTGCCTAGCTTACACTGCTGATGATGACAGTTGAATCTATGTTGTCGAAACGTCCAGTTTTAAGAACTACTGCGGCATTATTTTTCCAACACCGATCTTATTCAAGCTGTTGCTGGAACCATTTTATGGATTTGTGTTTAGTTACACGCAGTTTTTTTCCATGAGCGTTGGATTTTTTTCCATAAACTTGGCTCTAAGTCAAAGAAGAGATTTCAATCCCCAGGCATCTATGATCGAAAGGTGTGGGTTCGAATTTATCCCAGCTTTATTGAGTTGTAGGCCAAGATACAACAGAATGATTAATTTGTTGGGCAAATTCTTAACAAGTGAAAAATCATACAAAAGTTAATTGGAAAACAATGAAACTTGCTCTCCGTTTTGTCGCTTTCTCGAGGTTGAAGAATAAAAATAAACAAATCAATCAACAAATTGTTTATGTTTGTTGTTTGTTTTCACACTTACTCGCAAGCGAATCCTCCAGCTCTGCACACCCCGCCATTCAAACAATAACAAGACCACGGCATGATGTTTCTTGCGATCAACGCTCAAAAAGTATAAATTTGTTTCAATAGTAACAAAGATTTTCGTCTGAAAAAATTACGCGAATTTGCTGAATATTTGATTAGTTTATATACAAGCAAATTTGAATGGCATCGCAAAATAAATCTAATGTGACTAAATACGAGATCACCGCCCAACTGGTGTGGTGGTAAGGACATCTCTATAAGCGCGGGAGGTCTTGGGTTCGATACCAGGGTTGTTCAAATCAGACACAGTGTCGCCAACTGCTCGCCACCGCTGCGATGTTTCTTCGGAGCTGTGTTGCCCAGACGCTAAGCCGGGAAGATGGGCCTCGCCACTCGTTATACGCTTCAGTGTAACACCACGAGTATACAGAAGATTTGTGTTTTTTAATGCACAACTTCGACAAAATCGGATTCAATGGTTGGCACCAAATTGCGACAATGCAAAACTTATTGAAATTGAATTTCAAAGAGCGGCTTTTTCCGCGTTTGGTGATCGCTTAACATTAAATAGAAATCGACTACTCTAACTTAAAAATAATGCTGCCATAGAATAAGCTTTGCTTAGATATTCAGTTTCAACCAACCAAGATTTATAAATCATTAAATTAATTTTTTTCTTGTTTACTGAACTTCTCGCACTCAAGTAAACTGCTATTTTTGGTAAATTTATTCGCTGTTTTTTTTCGAAGTTCCTCTCTGTTAAACTAACGAAGCTGTAAGTTGGCAATATAAAAAAACTTTTTTCATTTCTATGAGAGTGTGTTTCCATTTTCAAACAAATCTATAATTCAAAATATTTTGTTTTATTGCGTTTAATTATTTTCTAAAATTTCAAATTTTAGCTTAAATCAAAAATTTTCGTTTTAAACATTTGCAAAACTACTTTTTAAATTTTTGGTAACTATATGCCACAATCAAACCGTTTTTATGATATCTCAAGCAATATCTACATTGACTGACTTATTATGTGCTTATATAGGATCACTACTCTTAGGCTCGCCGGTTTGGATGACTTTTCTAAATTTTTGGCTGACAAATTTAACAACAACTACGTTGATAACTGAAAATCTGCGGATTTTCCAAATAAACTCCATTTCTTACCAGTCGTAATAGCTACAAAGCCGTTTAACTGGTTCATCATCAGCAAAAATAAGTGTTTAGTTCGTGATGCAGCTTATTAGTGAAAGAAGTGATAAATCGCCGATTTCGATCATTTACGTCACAATACGTAATGACGCAACATTGCTCCTAGCAAGATTTTTACCACGTCACCAAAACTGGAGATATTTTTTCAATAATTCAGCAATATATTTGGTAAACAAGAATTGTTATTCTTTCAGATGACAAACAAAACAAACGAACCGAATAACACAAGTGATTAGATTTTTAACAACTTTTGCGGTATTTTTCTGATTTTTTGTTAATTTTCGATAAATCATTTGAAACACTGAACCTTCTCATGCGGTAGAGCAGACAGGGGTGCCGGAACGGGGGAAGGGGAACAGGGGGCAAAGAGGGCAGTACTGCTCTTAGCATTCCATTGGGATAGTAACGAAGTAAAAGTTTGCTCTGTGGTATAGCTAAGGTATCAGTAGTTTCAGTTTCGCTTTCATTTATTTATTCCAGTTTTAGTAGGATTCGATTTCAGTTATTGAGGACACGTCCGTTAATCGTATACATCAGAAAAAAAGCACGACACAATTTCATTGTAGAGCAGTGGCGTAACTAGGCTTTTTCTAGGGGGCAAATGCCCAGGGTCTGCTGCCCCCTCCTCGCAGACAAATGCACAAAACTTTTGTGGTGTAAAGGTGATGTACGTATAAAGGACAATCTGAGGGCGTGAAGACCTTTTTTTTCTCTTCACTTGACTTTGGACGGAAAACGGACGGGATGACCTTCAAAGAATTAACCTGTCCTCCTTTTGCGCAGTGAAAATACATCCGGCCCTGCTGGCATGGCTTTAAATTGTCTTCCCCCTAATAAATTCCTAGGTAGGCCCCTGTTGTAGAGCTAATGAAGAGGTTTCATATTTTGGTTATCTTAAAATTCTGTACCACACTCAAGTGTCGAGCAAATATTTGAGCTTTCAAATGAAGTCACAGTCACTGAAGAAGGCATAGAGGTAGCAATATCAAATTTCAATGACCAGGGTTACTGCAGTGGGCCTATTCTTAATGTTTTGGTTATTTTGTGTAAGTATGCGAGTAAAAGTTCCTGCATTACATTTAGCATTTCTATAACTTCTTGGCTACAATTTGCGTTTTTATTATGTGATTTTCAACAACTTGGTTGTCAATCCCAACAGGTAGCAATAAATACAGGCGAAGAAAATTAAGAGCGCATATTCTGGTTTCTTTTTTGACACCAAGTTGCCATCTTGAATTTTTTTATACAGAGGGCTTGAGCCGCTTGGACTTGGACAGTGGACTCGTGGTCAACAAAAACCGAGTCCAACAGTGTCGAGCGCGCCAAGCAAACCCAAGTCCGCTGCATTTACCAACACTCATGAGCGTATTTAGAGGAAACATTGTGCCGCCCCCCCCCCCCCCTTTTGACTCTGCCTTTTAATAAAAATAACAAAATTACTAGTGTCAAGTGACTGAAATATGACAGACTCTTTTGATGGTTTCTGTAGCTTATGGTCAGGGACGGATCTAGGGGATAGGATGAGGGGTTATGCATCCTCCTACCAGTCATTTTCAAAAATGTTTTTAATGTATACAGTTTTTCCCTAATTTCGAACCTCTTCGATAGCGATAAGCCTTACGCTTTAAGCACGCATAATTCAAAACGTGCGAACAAAATGCATCATATTTCGCAAAATTTCAAACATTTTAAACAAAATTTGCGTAAAAGTTGTTCAAAAAGCACTAAAATAGCCATTACAGCATGCGAATTTTAAAAATTTTCCGGGGGAACATGCCCCCGGACTCCTATACAGCCTTTTTTGTTTCACAATCAGCTTCAATTAGTTCTGCCGAAAAATGCGCTTGATAAAAATGTTAAAATTATGGCCCCCTTTTTTAAATTTTTCGTTACCCACTGCCAACACTGCTTCTGCAGTTAGAGATTATGCTCTTTAGCAGTTACAAATTATCCGGTTAGCCAGTTTCTTAAGTAGGCCTATGCATACGACACACTTACTACTCTGGCTCTGTTGAAAATTAGTTTTTGTTTGACGGTATTAAAAAGCAATGCTGATGTTTATTGACTGTACGTTGGTATTAAAAGTGCCTGTTGAAAAAGCTGCCCCCCTTGCCTTTACGACGTTACGGCACCCCTCAGAGCAGAGGTTCTCAACCGAGGGTAAATTAACCCCCTGAGGGTAAATTTTACCTACCGAGGGGATAAATTTTCTGAATTAAAAACTAAAGAAGACTTTGATTTTCAATATTGAAAAAGCAGTATTGGTACACTGGGGGTAAATTACACTTGTTTCTTTCGGCAAGAAGTAAACGAGACAAAAAAGGTTAAAAACCCCTGCAATAGAGCAAGGGTGGGCAAAGTGCGGCCCGCAAGGCCGTTTTCTGCGGCCCGCGGGCACTTACAGAAATATAACAGAAATATAAACTTTTAACAAGAATCAAGCCGAAGATCATTTTTTCCTTTTTCTAAGAGCTCCGCGCTGAATGTCAATCAAAAACAGACATTAGCGATCGCGATGATCTTTTATTTTGTTTTTCCAATCAGTGCGGCTCTCGGCTTCAAAATTTTTTCAAATGCGGCTCTTCGAGTGAACAAATAATTGCCCACCCCTGCTATAGAGCGAAGGCCCAAGATTGAGTTACATGTCAGGTCTAAATAAAGCGTTATTGACAGATTGTTTGAGGGCGGGCTGATCAGGGGATTATTTGAGGGTGGGCTGATCAGGGATGTAGCCAACGGCAAATATAGTGGGGAGCAGGGCCAAATTTAGACCATCAGAGATCTCGTTTTCCTTCTCCTGCATTGATCCGCCTATGAAAAATTAGACCTTTGTACCAAAAAAGGGGGATTGGTGTGCCCCCCTCCACAGCCACGCCACTGGGTACGATGTTAGTTTTTGTATTTGTGAGTTAGTTCGTCACGCATAAAATGTAGGAGCCAGCATTTATTGTATAAGAATGCAATACTAAACAGTAAATCGCCGAGCAACTTTAAAATTAGAAATTGAAAGCCACCTACAAGCAGGAACATAAAATTTGAGGGGGCTGGGATGGATTTAAACAATGAAAGGTCTCGTTTTTATTCGCGCTCCGTTGTCCCCCTGAGTTACGGCACCGCATTACTTTGCTGCAAAGCTTTTTTTGTTTCTTAAACTACATGTGTGATGAAAAAGGCTTTATGGAGTATCGAAGACGCGGCAGTTATTTTCTGAGCGCGATGTAGGCTACTAACTGCTTATAGGTCACATGCCACCAAATTTGTCATTTGCTTAAATTTGGTCTTATTCAAGAGTTTATTCCTACATTACAAAAACGTCCCAATTTTGTGCCATATGATGAGAAAGGACCAAGTTATTACGCTCCAAAGTACGCTATTTGCAAAGTGCTCAAAATATTCCCACGGTAGTGCGACGTCACTGATGAACTACCACCCGTTTCGGCGCTAGACTAAACCTGAGACCTAGCAGTTACTGGTAAGGTGGAAATGTTGTTCAGTATATTTGCTTCGCTTGTTCGAGTAAAAGAATGTAGGTGATCGAGTGCGAAAGTGTTGCAGACATGAGTAAACTATACTAATTATGGAAGACGAGGTGCTCGAGTTGTAAAAACACCTACGGGGGGATGATGCAAGCTTTTCACGCTGACGTAAGGGAGGAATGGTCATTCTTTTTAGGGGAATGGTTTACATTAAAATGTTTTTTGGGGGATGGTGTTGTTTTCCGGGAGGATGGCATCCCCCGCATTTCCCCTCAACTCAAGTATTGGTAAGACAGCAATAACCTAGGCCAGGGATGGGCAAAGTGCGGCCCGCGAGACCGTTTTATGTGGCCCGCGGGCACTTACATAAATCTTAACATCTATCGTGAATCAAGCCGAAGACCTTTTATTTTAGCTCTGCGCTGAGTGGCAGAGAAAAAAGAACATGTACGGACGTGAAGACCTTTTTTTGCTTTTCACCGATTTTTAGCGATGAAAATAGGACATTTGCGGACGTGCGGCCTTCGGCTTCATAATTTTTCATAACTTTGTCAAATCATAAATGCGGCCCTTTGTGTCAACAGTATTCCCACCCCTGACCAAGAATGTGTTAGATGGTAGCCTACTGGCATGCAGTAGCTAGAAGCAGTGATGTAAAGTAGCGAAGTAGTTTTACTTAAGTAGACTACTTAAGTATTATTGCTTGGTAACTAATAGCCTACTTACTTAAAGTGATTTGAATTTCGACTACTTGTACTTTTACTTACGTAGTTCAATCAGAAAGTAACGCTACTTAAGTGGCTTTAAAAATGATAAGTAGTTCATACTACGCAATGTATCACGCAAATGATAAACAATTATGCTTGATAATAAAATTGGCAACATTAGTACTAGGTGTATTGTTTTATTTTATATGTATAAGTTTTACAATTTCGTGATATTAAGTGGTCTTTTGTTGTTTGTGTTTGGCGTGGACAATGAGGTTGCATTTTGCAGATTATGACACACTTCACTTTTTTATTTTCGTCAACTAAATGTGCTGATTAAAGCATCGGCAAAATACATGTTAAGTTTGGAAGTGAGCAAATTATCTTTTGTCAAAGCTCAGCTTTATGGCCTTGGTTTTGCAAACGCTACTTTTTACTTAAGTAGCTTCAAATTGCTGGTACTTATTACTTTTACTTGGTTACTTTTTACATCCCCTACTTTCTACTCTACTTCAAGTAGTTTCTGCCATCGGTAACAATACTTTTACCGAACTAGATTTCTGGACTACTTTTTACACCACTGGCCAGAAGTCACTCTGAGCAGTAACAATTCTGAGTGAGCGATCGACCATTCTGAGTTAGGCAGTAATATTCACTGCCGGTATCAGGAAAAGCTAGCTGTACTACCGGTACCGCAGTTCTATGTATGTGTAAGCACCCAAGCAGGCAGTACGCGCAAGCCCTATACACCATAGCAGTGCATAGGGAAGAGGCGTACGCAGGATTTTTCAATGGGGGGTCTGTGACGTCACATCGTGATGACGTGAAGATACTACAGTTACAGTTGCTCAGAGGTATTAAAGTGCATCGGATTGCAATGTGTCTAACTGTCTAGTCTAAACTATTACGCCATTGCAGTTAACCATAAAGTCCATGATTAATTAAACTATAATCTATAACTGAGGAAACGACCAAGTCATTTCATTCACACTTTTACTTGATGCTCTGCGCTTCATTTAGGAAGGAGAAAAAAGGTTTCACAGAAACTAAAGCTGTCAAGCCGTAAAGTTTATTTAAAAAAGTTTAGTTGACCTCATTTTTTGGCCATAGGATGGTTAACTGACTAAAGTAGGCTAGCTTTCGCAACGTCACAAACAGGGTGTAGCGAGGGGGTAAGACAGGCAATTGCTTCCCTCCAAAAAACTTTTTTCAAAACCAACCTTGTTATAAACATTTAATATGCACTCATGAATCATTATGAAGGGACAGTTTTTCCCAAAACTGTCTTGAAAAGTGAAGGTAGTGGAGCACGAGAAAAAACTGCCCTCCCTGCCGAGACATTTCTAAACTACGATAAATTACGCGCGAGAGGAATCCTTAATCATGCGATTACGTTCAAAAACAGCGTGGATATCATCAAATACTCTCGAGCACATAATCGGGGTGTTTGAGAAACGGAGCACTCCAGCTCCTAAGGCAGTTACGGTACGTAAAAACAGTTTTGCCTCCTCCCCCATCGTTCCGCCCCTGGGCCTTTTCAAATCTTTCGTTTGTCTGGTCTTCCTGGAGAGTAGCATCTTTATTTTATTTTTAGCATTTGGGACAGTGTCAATTTAGTTGTTTGTATTTTAATGAATTTTTATAAAATGAAGGGCAGTGGTGAGCTGCACAAAAGCACCGTGATTAAAATAACAGTTAACCACTCTATAAAAATCAAACGCATACTCAGTTGACTGTGAATATAATGCACTAATTTACAAAATACTATCAATTCTCTATATTCACGTGCATTATATTCACAGTCAACTGAGTATGCGTTTGATTTCTATAAAGTGGCTAACTCTCATTTTCATGAATTTTTAACAAACGGGCCGGTTATAGAACAGTGTTAAAAATGTCGTTAATGATGCGGAAGGTTTGGGGTTCAATTCCTAGGCCGATCAAGTCGGACAAAGTGTAACCAGCAGCTTGTCACCGCTGCGACGTTTCTTCGGAGCTACGTTGCCCAGGCGCTAAGCCGCGGGGTCGGGCCTCGCCACTCGCTACCTTGCTTCGGTACTACAGCAAGTTGAAACGAGTGTTATGAAGATTTGATCTGATTTAAAAAAAAAAAATTGTGTGCGGCCATAGTCACTGCAAATACACCTCATTCAAGGAAACTCCTATTGATTAATTGCTTCACAGCAGCATCAATGACAAAAACGCAGTTCAAGCAAAACACATCAGATAAGTTGGACTACCGGTATCCTAATGAAAGTCTCTCGAGATTAAATTAAAAAGTTGGACAGAACAGAAAAAACATGATAGCAATTTTGGCGAGCTCCGCACGAAGAAAAGTCGTTCGTATCGTAAAAGAAAGGTTTCATTTTTTCTGTAATCGTCAAAGGGGGGAGGTACTCACGACCCCCTTCTCCCTGCCTACGCCACTGGGGCTATCTCCGCGACTTAGCCTTTGGGAAACACAGAGACGAGCCACAACCTCCAGCGCCGATAGCGATGTCTCTAGCCACTACGCCAACTGGCTGGTTTGGTTAACTCAAAATTATGACATTGCCAGCGGAACATCTGCATGCGTTGCCACCATTCTCTTCCAAAAATGCTTTCTGCGCTGAAGCGTTGTTTTGTCCAGCCCTAGCTGTTGAGAACAATCGCTTTATAACATCACAACACGACTACAGCTTTAACAGTGCCCAACTGCCATTGACCTTGTCACCCAATTGATCAGATTCTTTCCCTTTGTATGGGCGAAATGGCGTAGCAAAATCGCTCCTTTGTGTGGGCTCAGGTGCGGAATCTTCGAACCTGAAGTGTTAGCTGGCAAATGGTCGAACCTGCAGTTCCTTTCTATGGGCTCAGATTCCGAATTTTCGAATCCGAATTTTCGAACCCGAAGTCAGATTCCGACATTTCGCCCATACAATGGAAATCATGCTGATCAATAAGGTGACCTTGTCCAGGCTTGCATTTCGAGTCATTGGTTCAAGCGCAACTCACCACAAAACTTTGACTACCGGTATTATTGCATCACGATGAACGTTTCTCAAGATTATATAAGCGCTTATACAAGCAAGTTTCTCGAGATTATACAACAAAGTTTTTCGAGATTATATAAGCGCAGAAAAACATGATAGCGATGTCGGCAATCTCTGTACGAAAAAAGGCGGATCGTTCCAAAAAGAGAGGTTTTCGTTTCTTTTTCAATCGTCAATGGGAGGAGGGTGGTTGACCCCCGAACCCCCCCGTGCCTACGCCACTGATGCAGGGCATGACTTTATTTATTTGCCATGATTATTGTAAAGGCAAGGGAAACAGCTTAGTCTTTTAGTTATATACGCCCAAATTATCTGTACAGCAGAATCTATTAATACACAACGTTAGATATTGCGCTATTCTACAGAACAACTGAATAGTTTTCTATAAGTGAATTTATTATACAGGGTCCGGCAGAAAAACATACCACATTTCGAACGTTAAAAAATATTCCTAAAATACCTTCAATTGAAACATGCAATGCCAAATCATACATACCTAAGGCTGCCATTTAGTGTTTATTATGCCTTAAAGATCACACCCACCAGATGGCGCCCTCGCGAAGTGACACATTGCTGTAGGCCAGGGGTGTGCAAGCTTTTCACACGAAGGGCCAGATTTGGAAAAATTGTTGAAGCTGCGGGCCGCACGCTGATTGGAAAACAAGGTGAAGACTTTTTTTTTTTTGAGATTACGGTCCACGAACGAATGTGATCTCCAAAATGAAAGGCTTTCACCTCGTTTTTTCCTCCAATTTTGCACCGTTAAGGTTAATTTTTTGAAAATCACTGCCATCCATGATCTTTAAAGGAAAAAAAGGTTTTTCGCTCAATTCACGGTAGTGTTTAAGTTTGTGTTAGTGCCGGCGGGCCAGAATAAAAGGACTGGCGGGCTGGATTTGGCCCGCGGGCCGTAGTTTGCCCATGTCTGCTGAAGGCGGTTTCTGAAGTTTTCCATTACGCGACTGGCCATTTCTTGTGGTACTTCTTCCACTGTTTGTCGAATGGCTGCTTTTAGTCCATTGATAGTCGTTAGTCGATGCTTGTAGATCTCAGCTTTTGCGTAACCCAAAAAAAAGTAATCGCAAGGTGAGATCAGGCGAACGTGCTGGCCATCTCACGTCACCACGCAAAAAGATTGCATGGGTAGGAAACATCTTCGTCAAAGCATTTATTGATTTTTGCGGTGTATGCAGTTGCTCCGTCCTGTTGAAATCACACTTCGGTCTCATTTGTTAATTCTTCAAGCTTTGCCTTCAGAAAGTTAGGCAACATGTGTACGTAACGATCCGAAGTCAGTGAGACAATAAATGCACGGTGTTCGCCCGTCCATGACATTTCAAATACTGATAATTATGCGAACTTCTCAATCTTGTTTTAACCACTAAATAGCTCTAATTTCTCAACTTTTCATCCAAAACAACAAATTGCAAGGTCTTAGCTACAAAATTTCCCTTCAACATTATTTTTACTACAACAACTTTTTCCGCAGTACAAACTTAAAATGAGGTAGGTTTTTCTGCCAGACCCTGTATTTCTAAAATAGCCTGAAGATGATTTGTGCTGTAGCTCAGTGGCTGGTAGCCTATATTTCAAGAGTTTTTGTTCGTTTATCTTTTCTATAAGTTATATCGCAAATCCTGCTCGATTAACCCTTTATGAGTAACGATTTGCAACTGCCTTGTTCTCGTGTAGCCTATAATTCTGAGACTTACACTAACTCTTTCAGTTGTCGACATTTCATCCCTGAAAATATTACTGACATAACATACAAACAAGTAAATTTCATAATTAAAACACCGCCTATTCGTAACAACTTTTCGCCTCAAAGCTCGAAAACGCTTAGTTGCCTCAGCAGGGGTTAGTGGCGATAGTTCATCAGTGACGTCATGAACTCGCTTTTACGCAATTGGCCAAAAAGAGACTTTGCGACCATTTTTTGGTAAAATGACGGTTTAGGGACAAATAGAATTGTTGCCAATGGAATTTGAAAGAAAAAAATTCGTAAAAACTTACAATTTAAATTTGACAAAATATGGTGGCATATGACCTTTATAAAGTTTTTAATTGGATATGTGATCTTTGTCATCATCTAGCGGTGGTAAATATTTCTACAAAAAGACTTAAAATAAAGAAAAACCACAAGGCGAATTTCGTTTTAATTCTTGGCTTCCCGCAGGAAACGCTGACAGTCGGTAAAGAGCAATTTTTTTAAATCTGACCGAAATAACATCTTCAACAGGTTAGAATGGCGTACGTCCAATCGTATTATGAAAAACAATAGAGCGAAGACGTCGCGGAAATTATTATTAGGTCATAATGTTGGAATCTAGCCTTTATCCCCATTAACAGGCACAGTTTAGCACATTTCTTTCTCTGGAGAAGAAGACCCTAAAATATAACACGTTAGCAATGATGTAACAACCAAATGCAAAAAGCATTAAATAAAAATATTCACTCTCAATTTAGCGTTGTAAAAATCGAATGACGTCATAAATCTAAAAGTACGATTACAGATACGCGAGGTATGCCAACGCGACAACTTTTTTCTCATCTTAAGCGTTTTATTTTCCTGTTTACTTGATCATGTGAAATTCTGCTGCGATCACTTACGTTATAATCGTTATCGCGTTGTCACGCGTCGCGTATCGGTAAACGTACCTGAGAGCGAATTTATTGATTATGTCCAAGATTCCCAATGAAAGTTAATTCAACTTATTGTTTGATTTGCGCTGAATAATTTGCTGCATTCATATTTTCGAAATGCAACAAATATGGAACAAAAATAGCTGAAGGAGAAAACTACAGTAATTCTTAAAATTGGATGTTTCGACAACACATAGATTCAGCTGTCATCATCAGCAGTGCAAGCGAGACAGTACAAAACTTACACTGCTGATGATGGCAGCATGTTGTCAAAACAAGCAATTTTAAGAAAAACCGTGGCTTTATTTTTCCTCCTTTAGCTTTATCTTTGTTTCTACAAATTTGATTGATTTTTTTTGTTTCAACGTCTCGGTATAATCAGAGTAGCGAAAGGGCAAAGCGAGTGCCTTTGCTCTTGTTTTGTTATCGTTTTTGTGATAGCATTTTCATTGGTTCTTCATATTTTTTCCTGTTTTTTTAATCCTTGTCTTTTCATGAAGTAGTTTGTTTAAGCGACTCCTAAAGAGTCAAACCCAGCACCTAGCGATCCCTATTGTCATAACAACGACGCTTCTTTATTCGACGTCACGCCTACCCAGTTACAAAAGTTTGAAATTGAAATGTTGCAGTAGGAAAAACGAGTGTATATTTAAAACGTAAACATATTTTTGTCATGAAAACACAAAAAAACGTTGTTCATAATTTGCTCACTCAGACGCACAATCAAGACGTCACAAATGCAACAACTGTGACGTTTTTTAAATGTCAGCGAATTTGGTAAAATAAGTTAAGGTGTAATTATAGCGAAACTTGTTTTGGAGAAAGGGACTCTTTTGTTCCAATGAACTGCCTTTTACAAAAAGAAAAACCTTTATGGTGTGTTAAATTTTTAATTTTTGCAAGCCGTATACGTCCTTGACGCAAAAACCTATTTTAAAAGTTTTTGCGTCAGAACTTAAAACAGTGTTGCCATCAATTTTTTGAACTTGGAAAAAACTTGTTTCACGATGAACTTATTAAGTACTGTAGTTGATGTATCACCAATGTCAGCAAGTGTCGGGACGGAAGCACTGTTTATTTATCAGCAGCACTTATCGGTAAAACATGCACTTTAAGTGTGCTTGCGGTTAGATAATAGCTGGTGAGTTGTCACTCACCGAAATTGGTAATAGTAGTAGTAGTTTATTTCATTTAGCGACCAAGTTAACACGAACAAAAACAGGAAACAGAAATAATGGTCGAAAAATAGATGGCAGCGACAAAAGGCTATACGTTAAAACATGCTTCAGTTAACAAAACATTACTTATATTAATAAAGTACAAAAACTGCATGATCGCTACACCTTAACATTACCTCTTACGTGAGCCGTATTTTTTTTTGTTTGAAATGAAAAAATGTAATGCGAAAAGAAAAACAAGCACACTTAAATAAACAAACAAACAAAACAAAATATGCCAACAACCTCTTCAATTTTATGACTTCAATCGGTAACCTCAGATAGGGAAGCTAACAGACAGTGGCGTATCCAGAAAGTTTTGGTGGGAAGATGTGATTTTAAATTAGGTTAAATGTTAACTAAATACTAAGACGTTTAGATTCGAAAACGGCTGTATATAAGCCCTCTGAAAATGTTTCGTGTCAGGGCGTATTCAGAATCTTTTTCAGGAAGGGCACCAAATTTCGTCACTTTTTCAAGCGTAGTTTTTTCCGGCAGAGTTAATTTTGAGCAACTTAAGTAACAAAAACGACTCTAGGGAGGACCGGGGGCATGCTCCCCCGGAAAATTTTTAAAAATTTGCATATTGCAATGGCCATTTTAGCGCTTTTTGCACAATTTTCAGGCAAAGTTTGTTCATATGTTTGGCTCCTACCTTTGAGTGCTTCACCAATTATGATGCATTTTGTAGGCTACGCACAGTTTCGATTATGCCTGCTTAAGGCGACTAAGGCTTATTGTAATGAAGAGGTTCGAAATTATGGAAAAATTTCATTTATCTAAAGCATTGTTGAAAATGGCTGGTGGGGGGGATGCATCCCCCACATCCCCCCTGGATCCGCCCCTGCCAACAGATGCTACACCTTGCCCAAGGGTGATCTGGGTGCAGCGACAGTAAAGAGATAGCTCCATTACGTCCTAAGGAACGAATCCCCGTCGCCGGGTGTAGTTTTATGTCAATACCCAAGACAAATTCAGTTTAAACATTGTTGCACTTTTTTATACCGCAGTAATACCCGAAGTTGTCTGCAGACCCGTATTTTAAGAGGACCTCTGGATAAACTTTGTGTTGTCAATAACCCGGACAGCTCTCGCCTCAAAGTTTTTACGACAATAAGATCCACGGTGTAGGTTATAGGCTACACGAACGTAAATACTAGGATAAAACGTAGGACAGTCGCACCATATTAAAGACTATTAAAGGGGTGGGTGGCTGGGTACACGACTTGGAGAATGCAGATCAAGAATAGGTTAGGTTGCTTTAGGGCCTGTGTTAGGCTAACTTTGTCGAACTGTAGGTTAGGTGTGACAGGCTATTGCCCTGGGCTTTGTTATTGACTGGCCACTGATAAGCGAATCCAAAGTCTGACTAAAAGACGGATGACGCTTTGTTGCGTGATAATGCGCTCGTTTATCGAGATAACAAATAAAGCACCGTATGATATGAGATACCAGTAAATAGTTGCAGTTTATGAACATTAGGTAATTTCCAATTAGGTCCTTTGAATACGGCCTTGAAGCAAGTTCGCTCAAATGTTTAAAACTAGTGGTGCTTTTTATGAGGCCATGATGGCGTCATAATAGAGCGTCATAAAAATTTCACACATCAATAAATATTTTATAAGATTAAAAAATACACACATTTGCACAAATTAAAGTAAACCGAAACCAAATAAGAACAAAATGGAAAATATAAATCAAATTAACAGAACCGTAATTGTATTGTTTTATTTTTGTTGCGTTCAGACAACAATTTTTTATTACTTTCGACAAGTCGCTTAACATTTGCGACATAATGACGTCATAATTGTCTTGCATTATGAAGTAGTTGAAACTCAATAAAGAGAAATTGGATTCTTAATTCAAAAACATGTTATGCTTACAAACTTTACATGCTTTTTCTGGACATTCCACCGACTTACTACTCTCTTTAATACAGCTTGTTTCTTTAGTAAATTTCCTTAAAACGATGCAAAAATACAAAATAATTGTGTAGTCTTTTTTCAAAATCCGATCGATGTAGACCTTATTACTAAGGCGATTTTTTTATGACCTATAAAATCGAAAAATATGTCTTTATTTTTTAAACACATGACTTTATTTTTAGAACAGCAAATTTATGCTGTTTTCCGTAATGAACATCTCTTAATATGGTAAGTCTAAACATGTATTTTGAACCAGAACATACTCAAAAGAACAAAGAATTCACTCAAAAGTCGGTGGAAAAATTCAAATGTGCATCTTACAACAAATAAGATAATTCAACTGTTGAATGCAATTTTACAATAGAATGTGACGAGTGCATCGGTAAAATTTTGGTTTTCGACTTTTCATGACTCATGGATTTTAACATCGAAAATGACCGTTCTACAGATGCTGACGTAGGCTGGTATGTTATAACGACTTGGCGTACAATATTGGTGTAATATCTAGACTACTCATCTCCTCAATGGTTTTTGCATAATTTTTTTCTAAACACAAAATTTCAAGAACTTTTCAACATACACAACCCTAATAGACTATCACAGCATCATAGAAATATCTTAGTGATGAATATCTTATCTTAGTTGTAAATAAGAATATCTTAGTTGTAAATAAGAATGTCTTAGTCACATTCACAACTAAGATATTCCTATTACGCTGTGAAAGTCTATTAGGGTTGTGTATGTTGAAAAGTTCTTGAATTTTTGTATTTTTTCCAAACTAATAATAAAAGTCGCTTTAAATGCTTCGTGAAAGTCGGAGCGAAAACTTGAAAATTCTCATCGCCCCTCTCAACATAAAATTATCAACTTTAAAGTCTACAGGAACTGTATCTCCGGTGGTACCGGGAATTAATAATTTGTATTTCATAACAAAAATCAATGGTCATATTTTATGACCTAAAACAGAAAATATGACTTTTTATGACTTTATAACTTCTCAAATAGACCTCGTATCAACGCAGTTTTTTCGCGATTGTCGGTTTCATAAGTTTTTGCGCCACCAAAAAAATACAACTTTAATTACTTTTATCCCCCCTACTTATTTCTAGTAAGCGGAAATCAATTTCGTTTTTTAAAGACCTAAATCCTAAACATTACCGGCCTGAGGCCTACTTTAACAGCATACTACATTTTCGATACTGGTATTACATTTACTTGAGTCAACTCGACGAGTATTTATAATGTTTCAAAATAATCGTTGCTGATTATGACCGTCTATTGCCGCAGCTCTTCCCGTCTTACTTTAAAGCTTATTCGCTTTGTGTCAGTTCCGTTATGAGATTTAATCCTCACTCCTAACGCGCATATGCATTTTTGCTCCAACTAACTTAATGGCGAGCTATCTCACAAAGCAAAACATGTCTTCGCATTTACGCAACCCCATCCTAAAAAATGTCTACGTACGGTGTACGACCCTCTTAAAACTTCTTTTCTGGTAAGGGGTGATGTGATGAAAGTCTCCAACTTCCAAAAGGAAGCGGTCGAACAAAGATGTTTGAGGAGCTCTACACCCAGGGTCTCCAGTCTCGCGATGAGTTTTTATATTGTCCTCGTCCGTGGTCGCACAAAGTATTGTCTATTATTATGATCACATGAATCTAATTTACAGCTTGGAGTGCATTCTGATAATCGCAGACACGAAAATTAAGCCCCGTGAAAAAGTTAGAACGATTTACCCTGCTACGTGATGATCCGGAGTGCAACAAATTCAAAAAAACAGCGAAGTATGCCATTATATGTTACTGGCCGTCGACTCTTCGAGCACTTTTACATTATCAAATCTGGTGCTTCTGAAAAAATAATTGGATACCCCGCTCTACACACTTTGATGTTAAAAACCTGTTTTTATTTTAATGATTTCCCTAAAAGGTTGACGTCATTAAGATTTATGACGAACTCTTTCCGTTGAAAACTCCAGCGTAGGCTATTTCTAGTTCTGGGGTCCCCATTCATTCAAAATCCTACGATCGTTTTGTCGCATTCTGCGCTAGTGGTCTCCAATAAAAAACGTTTTCGCGATATGCGTTGCGGCCCATTTGTATGGGCGAGGGAAATGATTGCATTCTTCTGATTTTTGTTGCACTAACCACTAGCTATAGCTTATTTTGTACCGTGTTTTGATGGTTCGTGCATGGTTTGTGATTCGTGAATTGTGCCGTACCAAGTACTACCGGTAACACTACCATATTGAGTAATTAGATATTTAGCTAAGTAATAGCTATAGGCCTAATTATTATGAAAGCGTGCAGTTTTAATTAAAATTCAACAAAATATAGGGCAGTACTTTCTTTTTAGAACTTTTTTTAAAAAGTCCCAAAAGTACCGCGGTACTTTTAATTTCAAGTACCGGTACTGGCCGATACTTTTAAAAAAGTACCAAGTACCGGTACCGCCGTACTTTAAAAAAGTACCGTGCCCACCTCTGTCCTAGCCCTTTGACCTTGTGGTGTCGCGAGGGCAGCTGCACCAGTTGGAGCCTCCAGGCATCTCGATTCTCTACAACCAAGGGCAGATGCTCATCATGCTCTGATGGAATGCCAAGGCGAGACCAACCAAGATCTTCAACGTAATCTCACTCAGTGGCGTACGCTGGAATTTTCAATGGAAGGGGTTTTAAAAGTAAAACTAGAAATAATGACGTCATACCATAGTTATTTCGTCATGCCATTATCGTAGTTATTCAACCTTACTGGAGTCCTACCGATCCGCTTCCTATGGTTCCACTAAACTGTAAAACTACTTCGGTTCTATTAGACCTTTAGTCATGGGAGGTAATAAATAAGCTTGATAAATCCATAAATTTTTACGTTTCCTGCAACACACCAACGCTCCATCACATCGTATTTGTCTTCATTAAAACAATGATTTTGCAACATTGTTCAACTCAAACCTAGAGTAGCGATACGGTCTCGTACAGATACCCGTATTCCGGTTCCTCGGCGATACAAAACAACAGAATTGCTAAATACGGAAAGGCGGAAAAGTAGCATATTACATTATACATTAAAACTCCAAAAGAATGTAAAGAAAAACATCAGTCATAAAGCCGAGAAATGGAGGACAAAATTGCAGTTAAGTAGGCCTACTAGCACTGCAGTTGCTGTCAATAACTCAGAATATCGCCAATAATAACTGTCCATAATAACATCATTTCTGTTAAATGAAAGTCTTACTCCTACTCTCCGCCTTCTACAGCATGAAATTCAAACGCCTGTTAGAAACGCTAAATTTTTCAAAAACATCTTTTAGACATGGCGAATAAACTCCATAGATGTTCAGCAAAGCCAGGCCATTCATGCGGGTGGTACCAGTAGTGTTTCGCAAATATGTTTTGAGCCTGCGTAATGTTGAAAACGATCGTTCGCTGGTGCATGTAGTCAACTTCTCACAGGAAGAGTTAACAAAATGGTAAGTAATGTAAAGATGCTAGGAAAAGCATCAGCATTACATTCCTTAATGCTGCTTAACGCATCCATGCTTCTTTTTTCTGCCGTGTTTAGCCGAGAAAGCTTTCCGTACCATACCTTCAGTTCAGGCACTAATTCTTTCGGCGATTTCGTTAAGTCGTTGCGATAAAATTTTCCCAAAACTTATATGCTTTCGATTTGTTCAGTGTTTGGTTCGGATTCTCAGGCTTGTCCATGGGAATTGGATTCCCATGGTAAATGTGAAATCCCATGGGAAATGTCCCATGGGATGGGACAGCACGAATTGCATTTCCCATGGGACCCATGGGACAGTAGCAATGTGACAGCGTCTTGATAATGTCATACCTAACTTTAGGTTTTATACTTTTTTGCTTTAAAAAATTCTTTTTAGTCCACTTTTTTCTTTATAAAAGATTTTCCCTTAACATTGTTGTTACAAAGTAGTGGTGCTTTGCACCATAGTTGCCAGATGGTGTACTTCGACACCAATTACTGGAAAAATGGTGTAATCTTAAAGCTCCGTGTTTTTACTGAAAATTTTCAATTAATCTTAGAAATGAGAATAGAAAAAATCTTAAATGGTGTAAATTTTCATAAATTTAATAAAATTTATTGAATTGTATTTTGATGGGAATCCCATGGGATGGGATGGGACAGGCATAAATTGCTAAGGGATGGGATGGGACAGAAAAATATGTCTCATGGACAAGCCTGCGGATTCTGGATTAGCTGGAATCAAGCACTGAAATCCACCTATAATCGATTTGTGGGCTGTAAATCTTGACTCTGAGAAAGCGATGAAATTATCGAGAAACGGAATAAAGATTCCTATTCGAAAATATTGTTCATTTGTTGCAGCAACAATGTTGCATCTGTTGGTCATTTTTGAAGTTACACGTGGCGCTTCTAATGCAAAATTTTGTGCTTCGGCCGTTTCTTGAGCGCTACCATACGTCTGATGGAATGTATGCTCAGCGTTTTTTCTTAATGACTTTTGTCTTCAGCTAAGTCTTCTGTAATGTTGACTGCCTCAAGAAGATCCAACGAAGCCTTTTGCAGCACTTCGCACAAAACAACACTGTATTCAAAAATCTTTTTCAAAACTAATAGAGCAATACAAAATTCACTCTGCCTAATTGTTGAGAGCAGTTGCAGTGCCCGTGATGAAGTTTCTTTATCCGGCCATGTCGAAATTTTTGCCAAAGCTTCTACGATGGCATGTTGTAGATTTGAGAAAACGCTCACATCTGGTGACGCAAACTTGAACAAGCCGCTGAGAATCTGTGCCAGGTGAAACTGCGGTTATTGAGCTTCGCAAAACGTTTTGCCGTTCAGGAGTAATAAAAAAGTTGTAAACCGAAGATATTGTCCCCATGCAATTACGAATTGACCGTAGATCGCATGAGTTAGAAATAGCCAAATTAAGACTGTGTGCTGCACAGTGTACATATAAAGCCGTTGGTATAATTTTTCTGATGTGAGATTGTGCGCCATTCAGTTTGCCACTCATGGCTGCTGCTCCGTCGTATCCATGGCCGCGCATTTTTGAAACAAGAATTCCAATTTGAGATAATTTTGTTACTATATCAGAAGTCAATTCTTTTCCAGATAGGTTGGTGATAGACACAAACTGGAGAAAACGTTCTTCAATTGCTAAGTCATCAGTTAAATATCGGGCGCATATAAACTCAGTTGCTCTTGACATGATATATCGGTAGTTTCATCAGCCAAAACGAAAAAATTTTTGACCGGTTGATGGAATCTACCAATCGCTCCAGTATCAACTCATTGCAAGCACTTATGATTTCATTTTGAATTCTCGGACTAGTGTATTGAGCATCGCGTCCAGCAGAAACGAAGTCTTTAAGCCTTGTCGTATTTTCCTCTGTGTCGGAGCAAAGCACGAAAATTCCCGTCATGTTCATTATTTTCTTCCGTTTCAAAAGTAAGTGGACCGCTATCTCGATGGCCTCCTAATGGAATTCCCTCTCGACCACAAAGTATAACTGTTTCTATAACGGGCGTAATTTTTCTTCGGTTATCCAAAATTTGCTGCTTTAGTTGGTGATTGAGTTGTATCAAAATGCTCTCTTGCTTTCCGGACTGTATCGCCGTTGTGGTCTCCACTGCTATCACACTGTCGCATGATATTTTGTGTTCTCATGGTCCACAAAATGTTCTAGTGCATGTTTCCATTTCTGAAACTTCGCCGCACACAAAGCTCCAAGAGGCTGGTTTCTAACCCCAGCACCTGATTTACTTCCAAATAGAACGCAGTACTTGCAAGGCCCCGTTTTCGATTGAGAGTAAGCTAACCACTTAAAACGAATAAGCCAACGGTAGTGGAAGCGTAAATTTCTCTGACTGGTTACAGTACCAGTAGCAGGAAAATTAAAGGACTGGTCTGGAATTGCTATATTTTTTAGAATCCGGAGTTTTTCTGCGTTGCTGTAAGTTTTTCCTACGTAAGCTGAAATATCATTGCTAGTATGGGGTAATTTATTGCTGCGTCATTGTGCTTGGCTCTTTCAACTGGGCTAGCTGCTGCTCTTGTCTATCGGTCTCTTTAATACTAGCTGATGCGGTCTCCTCTTCATTTCGACTTTTTTTACCATAAAAATCAAACAAATTTTTTTTCTTTTTTGAGCCTGAGACATTATTTATCAATTAAAGCAAAATCCATAATTATATAAGGGTAAAAATACTAAAACACGAACGTTATCAACATTTAAATTAGAGTAATTATCAATTTAGTTTTATAGCCCATTTCGAGAATTTTCCATCAAAGTAGCCTATTCAGTATGCGGTTCAAGCCCAAGGAAACAGAATCGGCAAAACTAGACAGTTACATCGTAATCTGTTACACAAGTTGGACTTTTATTCCTCTTTATTATGAAAGTGGGACAAATGTTTCTATAAAACTTGTTATAAATGGATGGCACTGGCACAAATGCTCGTCAACAAAAAATGATATACTGCCCGAATAACGAAGCGGGAATTCGTCGCCTGAATTCATAAAATTGGTCTTTTGGTATCAACGCAGGTGATGGTAAGCGAATACCCTAGGCCAGGGGTGGCCAACTTTTTAATTCTATGCGGCAATATTTTCACCCTTAATTCAGATGCGCCACACTGCCCACAAAAGCATTCATTTCTTTTCAGTTCTTTAAAACTTGTGGTAATATATGCATACTTTAACGTTATAGTAACATGATACGAAAACACAAAAAAACATCTTCATACCATCTCACTTAATCCGTACTCAACTATCGACTTTCTCTAGCTTCACACTCAGTACAGCACGTGCATTGTCGTCGCCAACACGGGCACGGGAAGTAACTGGCAACATTGTTACGTAGGGGTTGTTAAAACGTCACAATCTTGAATGTTATTACTAAACTACATTCTCGTGAGGAAAATCATATTCTGTATACATTTAACATTTTTAACTACTGAAAGCCTGATTGATCTAAAAAAAACTGTGCAATGTTATTCTAAAGGCGCAAAGAAATATAAAATCACCAAAATAAGTGAGTAGAAGTGGCTAGCTTTCTTGTCATCAAAAAGATGCAATGCGCCGTTATGCGCCACTTATGACGCATTCACCACAGTTTGGCCGTCCTTGCCCTAGGCCTAGGTGATGACGTTTTGATTGGTCTATTATGAAAGTGTGTTATACCATATGTCCTATGATACATAGATGGCGTGTAGCCTGCTGGGTGACTACTATACTAGCAAGTGATTACCTGATAGCCAAACAATTTTTTTCTCTCGATGCTTAGGTAATCAACTCATCACTGCATGATTACTTTGATCCTCTTCACCAATCGCCTCTCCCTGGTAAAGTCTGACGGAGGCAAAAGCAACATCAGCAAGCTTCGTGCAAAAGAGAAGCGCATTGTAAAAAAAACAAAACTCTCTTTTTCTCCATTCGCCAAAAGGGGGAGGGGGGTGGACCCCCAACCTTCTAGGCCTTCGACCAATCGGTGTTGAAGACAGCAGTTTTTTGGCTGTTTTTCTTCAAAAACATTTTTCTCCAAAAAGTGTTTTTAATCAAAACAAAACGTATTTTGCTTACAGATAATAAGAAACCGTCAAATTCTGCGAACCAAACCACAACATTGATTTCACGACTTTGTTTTATTTTTCCTCAGGGGCGTACCCAGCAATTTATAAGGGGATGGGCAATTTAAAGTTATGCTAGTTAACTTTCTCTGAAAGTAGGGGCGAGCTCAGGAATTTGAAAGAGGGGGGGGGAGGAGGGCGCAGGGCGCAGTTTAAAGCCATGCCAGCAGGGCCGAATATATTTTCACTGCGCAAAAGGAGGACAGGTTCTTTGAAGAGGTCATCCCGTCCGTTTTCTGCCCAAAATCAAGTGAAGAGCAAAAAAATAGGTCTTCACGCTTTCAGATTGTCCTTTATACGTATATCACCTTTACACAACGAAAGTTTTGTGCATTTGACCCTAGCGCCCCCTCCCTGGATACGTCCCTGAACACCTGGAAAAAGACCCTGGGCATTTGCCCTCCCCAAAAAGGCCGAGTTACGCCAATGTTTTCCCACCACACTTGATCATATTGAACGTATCTAAGTTCAATGAGACGTCATTATGAAATGACTATGTGCAGCGATGATATAAGAATAAAACAAACCAAGAAGTTCTCGAAGGCATTGAAAAATCTCGTTTATCCCGTCCACATGTCCAGTTTTTGTGGGCTCCAGGCCCGCGGTTGTTGGATGTAGTTTCTGCATCATAATCAATGTTTTGATGTCATAGGCCTAGTTGCAAAAAATGATTATGCTGCAGTAAATATAACGAAGAACCGTGGGCCTGAAGCCCACGAAAATTGGACATGTGGACAGGATGCTTCACTATGATTTTGGTCAACGGTGTCATCAGCTGCACTTCAGCTGTTTTCAGTTCTATTACCGTGTCGCAATAATGGACATCGCTGCTTTGTGATAATGATTAGGCTAAGCTTGATTTTGTGAGTTGAGTTTATTTGTGTTGTTACAAACGATTCGATTATCTAAAAGTAATATTGTAGTACCTCATCATTATTACGTCATAAACGAAGAGGGAAATGGCTCAAATTACTGGTTTTTCTGAGCCTTATGACAACACTTTCGTTCATAATTCATGTCAAAAATCTTGAAAGAAAAGCTGTCTCCTGCAATCATCTCATCAGGCAGAAGTATTAAAATTTTATGAATCTTAATGTTTGTCCGTAAATAACGTGAACAAAAATGAGTGAACGCCACGTTTAGTAGATGCCACTGAGAAACTAGGTGTTCATTACCAATTCGGCCATGTATTTTGCAAAGCCTGCGTCATACTTGCGTACTGACCGGTTGACGTATTGGTTAAAGACACAGGTAGCAATGCAGGAGGTTGTGGGTTCGATTCCCGGGCCAGTCCAGTCGAATACAGAGTTGCTAACGGCTAGCCATCGCTTGACGTTTTTTCGGAGTTGTGTTGCCAAGGCGCTAAGCCCCGGAGATGGATCCTGCCACTCGATACACGCTTCGGTTTAATATCGCGAATATAATGAAGATTTTTGACTTGCTTTACACGTTGCCACCGACCCTGAAACTTTGCGTTTGGGTGGGTTTCAAGCTTTTTCGGGACTATAAACCATTTCATTGTAATCATTATTCAATTTTGAATACTATGACTGCATAGTATCACTATAACTGCGAGTGGTTGGAGAGGTAAAACTCTCAGTCACAAGGTCGTGGGTTCAAAACCTGAGTCTACCTGATGAGCGGTCAAACCGCGAAACTAGTCGTAGAATTGGTTTTTACAGCGTTTATTTAGCAAGTCTTCAAGGCCTACCAGTTATCCAGTTGTATTTTATATATATAGACTTACATCGGCTCCTCTTATTTTATAACTGCATAGTAATACTATAGTTGCGAATACAATGACTGCATGATCTCATTATTTGCCTATTAAATTTTATGTTTTGCTTTTGGTGAAAGACGACGGTGAATCGTGTCGTCGGCTCGACGATTTTTGCAGTGGATAAGGAGCCATTATGACACAACTAACAAACTTTTCAATGCGTAAAAATGACAAAAACTGCTTTTGAAAAGGAAGTGACCCGACCAGAAATTGGGTCATTTCCTTTTCGAAAGCAGTTTTTGTGATTACGCATAGAAAAGGAGGAAAAATAAAGCCACAGTACATCTTAAAACTGGCGTTTCGACTACATGGATTCAACTGTCGTCATCTATTGTGTCGAAATGTCCAGTTTTAAGAATTACTGTAGTTTTATTTTTTCTCCTTTAGTTATTTTTGCCCCATATCTTGGAAGAATATCTGTGCCATTCGCAAAAAACATATTTTCACTTGGTTCTGATTCATCCTATCCGGTCACTTTCAAAATCACGTAACTTGACTGGTCAATTTCATGCTCCCAAGCTCACAATAAAATCAATAATGAGAGGAAATCGTAGTAGTCCGCCATTATTATTGCTCAAGTCAATTTTTTTGTTAATCGGAAAAATAATAAAGCCTTGCCCGACCGTGCAACGACAATTTTTATCGAGTTAAATGTCTACGTCGGAAAGAGAAGGGGAAAACCAACACTATCTTTGTCAAAACTCGTTATAAATAGAATATTGCATGGTTTACGCAATAAAGTAAAACTTGAAATAAAAATTGTCGTTTTTCAAAACTATTTTTGCCTTTCTCTTAGAACTGCAAATGATTCACATTAAAAATTGCGTTCAGAAAAATAAACGACTCGGTAAAATAAAATGAGTGAAGTGTAAAAATACAAATTTGAATCGCTCTTAGAACAAATTTTGATTTGTTTCATAACGTCATAAGCACAGATGCAGCAAGGGGGACTCTGTCTTCCATTTTTTGACGTACCAGTATGAAAACCTTATTTAGAGATCGACCACCATTGGCGAATAAAAACGGGGCCTCTTATGGTCTAAATGCGGCCCTCCCCCCCTAAATTTTTCAATGGTTACACCCCTGATCATGATTATCTCTGTATCCAATAGTAGCTCTAATAAATCTTTGCGTGCATAATTTAGCCACAGAATGGAAAATATACCTTTGCAACTTGTCAACATGGAAAGGCTGCAACTAAGATCACAAAACGAAAATGTAACATAACCGTATATCCGGTCAAATTCTTTGGTTACGTAGCAGGTGTGCAGTAATTTGATCCGGCAATATTTGATATCAGAACCAGAGATTTTCAGTATTTCATTTTCAGCCATCAAATAATGTAAAGACTTCTGGGCAAATCAAAATTTAATTTTTGCATTTTCATTAAATCGCAAATATTGTATGAGGTCCATAAACAACTCTAACATTTCCTCTAGATCAGGGGCGTAGCCAGGGGGGGCAAAGGGGGTAATTGCCCCCCCCCGAAATATTTTCAGGTACCATTAGCCTAAAAATAAAGATGCTAATGCTATAACGTAAGTCTACTAACAACGCTAGCAGAGACGGATTAAGGCCACTTGGGGATACCCGTGTGTTCATGGGCGCACGCAGGGGAGGCCACGGTGCTATGGCTCCCCCCCTTTGGCTCTGTAATTAGGTGCTAAAACCTAACTTTCAGTCGATAATTTCTCAAACCAATAACGGTTGCACCCTCCTTTCACTTATTTCAGCCAAGTATCTGCTTTTAGGCATAACCAGACAAAATATTTTAGCATTGTCTATAGTGATTGCACTCACTGCATGCCTAGGGCCATTTTTTTTTTTTTTTGATCTAAAAAAATCTATTTTTGACTTTATTTTTTCAAAATTTTGACTTTATTTTGACCTAACCGTTTTCGCCTATCGTTTATGTCTTGTTGCACTTTTTTCACTACAAATGTTTTGTAATCCGCACTTTACATAAATTTTTAAAAAAGAAGGAAGCCTACTCTGAACATTTTATCACTCACTCAGTCTTGAAGCTAATGCAACAAAGCGATGCATGACGTCAAAACCTAGGTTAACGAGCCATGCTGTGTACTGGTATCAATTTATAGTGTCAAAAAATCAAATCTTCATTATAGCCCACTCAGAGGCGTAGCTAGAGGTTCTGCCGCCCGGGGCGGTTCGAAAAATTGCCGCCCCCAAATAAGCAATAATTTTTTAAGCATTAATCAGCTTCAAATGTGGTCATCTATTCTGCATGACAAAATATGCGTCAATTGAAAGCACGCTGACTGGTAAACTATAGCAATGATTACGAAGCTAGTGTGTATTAACAAGGTTAGTTAAATATTTCCGTACCGTCAACACAACAATAATGTGCAAAAATGAAATGCAATGTCTGTGTCGCACCCAAGATTTGGCAAAGGGGGGGTCCATAATCGGGTGTCTGGAGGCGTAGACTTTAGCGGGCCCTATATGCATGCCCTTTTTTGATAAAAAAATGCGCCAAAATGAGTGTTTTTTTATGTGCAAAAATTTGTTGGTGGCTCGGGGATACGCCCCCATACCTACTCAGTCTGCGGCGACTGGGGACTTCGCCCTTAGACCCCCGGTCGTTTCCCCTCCTTTGCCAAACCCTGGGTGCGCCACTGCGTGTGTCCTTTTTCGACAAAAAAACTGCGCTAAAATGAGTGTTTTTCTTGCAATAAACCCAAAAATTCGTGGCGCCTGGGGGCTCTGCCTCCAGACCCCCTTAGCCCCCGGCGGCCCCCCGGTTGTGCTCCCTCACTTTGCCAAATCCTGGATGCGCCACTGGACACACCTGAGAAGTTTTGCCCCCCCCCCCGACATTTTGGGCTGGCTACGCTACTGCTCTAGATGTTTCCGGAGCAGGAGCCCTTTTAAATTTTAAGCACGTTTATCTTTTTATAGTTATGAGCAGGGATTTTGTCGCTGTTTCCTTATTTTCAACCCACTATTTTTGTATCAAATTCTTATTATTTCAAAACCAGAAAATAAAATTGTTGACCAGTGCAACCAAAAATTAAAACACGAAGCAGCTAGTTGCGCAGCCCGCGAAAACATTTTGGGGGGGCCGCGAAATGACAGGCTCTTTTTTCATTCGCCCTTAATGAGAGACCTTAAAAAAGATCTTTATAATAAAAAGGGGGCCCAATGTCCCCCTCTCCCATGGTTACGCCCCTGAGTACCGCGCCAATTCTTAAGCAAACCTATACTTGATACGTTTGCTACCTTCTTTTCTCGAGAGGATGAAAGGAAAAATCAATCAAGTTGATTCAGATGTGGCAATGCACAGCGTGTTACTGCGTAAAATATAGCATGTTTTGACAATTATTCAAACGAATACTGTTATTTCCTGGGAATATTAGTAAGGCGAGTTACTTTTACCTGCATGCCGTCATGCAAGTGTTGATAAAATACTAACTTTGCGTAGATTTTTACGTCACAATGTTTCATACTTGACATGCGTAACGGAAACTTACGTCAACCAGCACACGTTCGACGTAAAACGTCAGAAAAGCATCTAACTTTGTAAAAAACTTGCAAAATTTACATTAAGAAGGCCACAGGCTTTCATCGATAAACTTTAACATTTATACTACGTGAAACTGAACTTGCTGTTCTCGGTTGTCTTGCTACTTATTATAAGAAGGCGTTCAGCAACTTCGTGGATGGGTTGACGGAAATTTTTGAAAGTTTAATCACAAATAAAATAGCCAAGACAAATTGAATCATATTCAACAAAAAGAGACATTTCGGTTAGAATGCAAAAAATATTGCCAATTTTATCCAAATAGAATGAATTCCATCTATTTGAATCAATTCATTTGATTTGGATAAGATTGACAATGTTTTTGTATTCTTAGCGAAACGTCTCTTTTTTTGAATAAGTTTCATTTTGTCTTGGCTTTTTCTATTTTTAATGTAGTAACTGATCAAGCAGCTTTTTTGCGTAAAAGTAATAAACAATTGTGCTCGCCCAAAAAAACACCAAATTACTGCCCAAAACATGTTTTATCAGAATCCCGGCTGTTTTCACTTCAATGTTTTCACTTTAACAACTTTATATCAAGTCAAGCAACTATTGTGTAAACAAAATCTTTTAAATAAACTATACTCTTTAAAAATACATGAAATGCAATTAGGTTGTCGGAAATCAAAGCCGACTCTAAAAAATGAAAGTTGCTAGGAGTATGATTGTGAGCTATTGTGCATACCTGCAGCCAAGTTCAAACATAAAAAATTTATTGAATGCAAAACAAAAATATTGAAGTTAGAGCAGGTTGCAGTAAACAATTTGCTAGCTGCTCAATTTCTGGCAAACTTTTTAACTCGAAACTTATCCATAAAAGTGGATGGCAATCGAAACTTTTTGCTGTAGTTTTGCATTCAGTTTCAAAAAGTTAAAGTTCATGAGGTGACATCACTGGAACGTACAAGTAAATCAGGGGGATCTATGAGCACTCAAGCCCTTCCCCGTAAAAAAATCTGGATCCGTCTCTGAATACACACTAATTACACTGTAAGATACTGTAGGTGAAAACACCACAATGAAATAGGCGAAAATGCAGCACAAGTAAACATCTACATACTCGATGTAAATCAACAACACAATATAACGTAGCAAAATATAACGGAGCAAAGTTATATAATTATTGAGTATGTATATGTTTGCTTAGGCTGCATTTTCGCATATTTTATTGTGAAGTTCGTAGAACTTGTCCTTTTAACCCTTCATGAATATCTTACTCAAAAGCGAGAGTGAGAAAGGAACAGACTAAGTCATGTTGGTGTTGCACACAAATTTGTGTATAAAATTTCTATGATTAATACCGGTATCAGAAAACATTGAAGGGAGCTGCAATCGCTTGCAACGAAAATGTAATATATGAATATAATTCAAGCTGTTTCTTTTTGTATTTCAATGAATTATTTGGTGATTATTATTGAATCAAACATGGCAAATCATCTAAGCGACCTGAACGCTGACCATGCGTCATCATGTACGTAAAGATCGAAAAAGAAAAAATCTAAAACTTGCGACGTATATAAACGCTTAGAAACAAGCTCACCAAACAGTTGAACGAAATTTATGAAGATAAAGTAAAAAGTTTAGTAAAATTTGTCTTATTTGCTTTAACCACTAAAATAGCCTGTCTGCATATATAGTTTACATGGTTCCAATGACCCACGAGCTTTTTGCATTGCAATTAAATTTTTGATGTCACGATCACTTGTTTTAATTATGACATCAAGTTATGATGCAGAAAGACTGTGGATTTGCGGAACTACTTAAAGTGATAATGTGGACAGGGTAAAGGAGTTACATCCCACTAAATTAAGTTGAACTAGGAGCAAACTTGATTCCTTTTTTGCAGCGCGTGCCCATCTTTCTCCGCAAGGCAAGTGGACTCTATAGAACCATATCAGAACGCTGCAAACTAATACTAGCTGAGAATTAATTACTAACCACACAGCCGAGAAACAGAGAAAAACACTTGGATGGACGTTTCGTTTCGTCTCACTTCTGGCGCTGTTTTATCTGTTTCTTGGTTGTGTTATGTTTAATTGAATTGCTAACTAACTCCAATTGAACCGTTTTTCGAAAGCTGAGATTTAGTTAAGAATACGAGGATGTTTTTTCATGAATCGCTGTTAAATGAGTTACTTCAGCATGCTATTTATGATGTAACAAAGTAGCAATTGATTGATTGCGTGAACTATCAGCTGATTTCTTCATTTTTGTCTTCCTGCCACGAGAAGGTGACGGAGACGCCATACATAGAACAGCGCTCTTCAACAGAGGTGTTGCGGAACATGCAGTGGGGTTTCGTGAGTTTTAAGGGTTCCGTGGGGGTTACGCGATGGTCCATCATTTTTAGAAGAATAGATTTCGTGCTTCAGTATACCGATGCGCAATTCTGAATTTCTTACATCATCGTGCCGCATTCATGCAGCACTTAAACAAATGGTTGTGATATTTGCTCGTCACTTATAGTTCATTGTCATGCTATTAACAAGATTTTACTAGAGCAGGGGTTCTTAATCTTCTTTGTATTCTTTACCCCTTGCCGATTGAAAAAAGTATAATTTACTCCCAGTGCAACAGTTTTATCTTCTTAATACTAAAAACTTTTAAGTTTGTTTTAGTTAATACTTCAAAAAAATTACCCCCTCGGTAGGCAAAATTTACCTCCGGGGGTAAATTTACCCCCGGTTAAGAACCCTTGTACCAGAACGTTGTTGTTGTATCACAGGTATATGATGTAACCGGTCACAGCTGTTGAAGTAAGAGTAGAGTTAGGCCTATCACCAATTCATGACTTTTTAATTTCTGTTAGTGGGGTTCCGTGACAAAACTCCAAAGTACATTAGGGGTTTCTCGCTGTTAAAAAGATTGAAGAGCACTGACATAGAACGAAACTCGCTGAGAAGTTGCCTTCTTTTTCGAATTTTTCGGTGGAGTTTTGCTACCGGCTCCTTTAATCGGCTGTTTGTTAGATTCCACCAAGCAGAGATAATCATCGCGAAGCATCTTATCCGAGAACGCAACAACGAGGCTTGGGTTAGAGTTGAACCATGCATCGTCCGTGCATAGATTTATAGGTTAATTAAATCTAACTTCTTTCAGTCATTTTTGCTTATTATGTGTTTCTAATAAGCCGAAGCTAATAAAATTAAGTTTAATCTACTTTATTTTGAGGTCGAGAAGAAATCGGCTAAATCTTTGCTTTTGGCTAATTATCCCACCCAAAAAAACTAATTATTCGAAAATTTAGGCGGGTTAAAGTATTGCTTTTTATAATGACTAGGTATTGCAAAATGGCTTATAGTTTTTTTTAAAAGAAAAACCCGTTGATTAGAATGAAATTGGAAATTTAAAAATCACCTTTCATAACTTAACCAACTGATCCAAACCAAATCTCTCACAAATTTTGAAAACTAATTTAATTGTTTGGCTTGATTAGTTTTTCTTTTTTAATTATGTAAATGTGAGAAAAACGCTGCAGTTACTTGAAAAATAACCGTTTTGAGGGCAGCAAAATGACCGGCAGTCGTTCTGTTAAGCTAGCGTTATTTGCTACAGTTTCGTCCATGCAAGATTTTTTACAGGCCTACCGTTACCCTTTTCACATGTTTAGTTTAAATTGGTCAAAAGCGCCCAGACTTTCTACATTACGTTTAAATTTTTGATGTCACGGCTCCTTACTTCGATTATGACGTCAAAAATTTGATTGTGATGCACATGCAGAAAGCCTGAGGTCTCTTGCCCATTTAGACCCGATATGTGGATGAGGTATACATCATAGTATCAGCCATCAGCACTCTCTGCGATGCATAAAAATTTTGTTAACGTAATAATAATTCACCCTTCGTCGCGGAGGATCGAGATGCTCGGAGGCTCCAACTCGAGCAGCTGCCTCCGCAACCCTTCAAGGATAAGCGGGTCTGGAAAAGTTAGGTAGTTAGTTATAAGGGAGATTGAAATTTGTTATTGGAAGGGCAGGTTGCACAGAGAAAGCTTAAGTGAAAAAAGAAAATAATTTCAGGCCCTTATAATAAAAAATAAATAGTTACTACAAAGTACCATAAATAAACTACGTATGTTTTCGAAGGAGTAGAATTGCTATTGAGAAAATGTTTTTGCTGGGCAAACTGGACGTTTTTATATTTTTAAGTAAAAATTGTATGACTTCTGTTTATTGTTAAAAAATCTTTTGTCAATTGATGTGAAATAGCGATCGAAACACGACATTAAATATTTAAAGGAATTTACTATAATACACAAAAGAAAATAAATAGAGCTAAAGAATAAAATAGTGTTGAAAAAAGTTATATTTTTAACAGAACAGAAATTATTTCAAAAAATTAGGTCTAATGAATATGTATTTGAATGACGTCATGTCTATTTTCCGTAGTGAAAAATGTGGAATGGATTTCAAACGAGTTTTATTGAATCTTCAAAGAAGTAATTCAGCGAAGAAAGTGTCACAGCAACAAAGTTTTTCTTCCCTTTCTCCTACATCTTTCTATTCGTGGACCCTGATGGTTATTTTTATTGGTAAGTGGCACCTTTCGCGGCGATTTGCTTATTATGCTTGACGAACCATTGGCGTTAAAATCGTATAACTGTTTATCTGCCACAAGTGATTTTCTGATTTCTGTCCCTCAATTATATTTAGGGAAAAGATTTTGTTTTAGGACGTTGTTTAAATTCTGTTTTTTGTTGTTTCTAGTCGCAATATTATTTGTAAACGGAAAGTTTTGTAAATTAGAATACTTTAGTCCAATTTTGTAGTTAATAATTACATAAACAGCTAATTTAACATCAATTTTACTAACCGAGTAGACAGCGCAATGCATTGTTGTAGCATTTACCAGACGAAAATATTTTGCAGTTTTTTTCTCCTAAACGTTTATTCTATCAGACAGTTATTGTAGAACTATGCGCGGTCTGACTATGCCTGCATTTTGTTTTGTTTATTGCTATTTAATAACTATCGGCGCGGGAGGTATTGGGTTTTGTCCCGGGCGGTCAAATCGGAGACAGTGTCGCCACCGCTGCGACGTTTCTTCGGAGCTGTGTTGTCCAGGCGCTAAACAGCGGAGATGGACCCGTCACTCGTTCAACGCTTGGGCGTAATATCGCGAGTATAATGAAGATTTGATTTGGGTTTTTACGCTGGCTTCACGTGGACAAAACAACATTATTACAATGAAACAAAAACATTGTGACAATCAAGTATCCCACTCTTTGTAATTAGAGATAATTATGTGACGTCTACTTCGCCTCCGTTCTCATTTTAATGTAAAAAAATTAGAATACAGTTTAATATCTGGAAATCTATATGAGAAGTAATAAGGGTAAGACAATTTGTGTGAAACTTAAGTGCGTTTACCAATAGCGACAACGCGACGAAGATTATTGTAAGTAAATGTAGCAGATTTCGCGTCGTAAGTAAACAGGAAAATAAAAACAAACAAACTGTTGCCTGCCGCGTGTCGGTAAACGCGTCTACACAGCAACAATCGCCGCGATGGTGTGGATTGAAATAAACATTTCGTGGAAGCCATAAAAAGTCAAATCTTCAATATACTCGCGATATTACGTCGAAGCGTGGAACGTGTGGCGGGGTCCATCTCCGCGACTTAGCACCCGGGCAACATAGTTCCAAAGGAACGTCGCAGCGTTGGCGAGCCGTTGGCACAACTACGTCCGATTTGATCGGCCCGGGAATTAAACCCAGAACCTCCCGCACCGATAGCAATGTCTTTAACCAGTACACAAACCGGCCGGCATGAACATTTTTTTATTACGATTTGCTGAAATTAAAAATTAAAAACCCCCAACAGGCTGCTTCGCCGTGAGGCTCTTCAGGGGGGACGCTAAAAACTATAAATGGTAAAATCTTATTCAAATAGAAATAGAATCTATTTTTTTATAGAATCTATTTGAATAAGATTTTACCATTTATAGTTTTTACCATTTAGGTTACCAAGTAAAAACCTAAATGGTAAAAACCATTTATAGTTTTCACCATTTAGGTTTTTAATTTTTAATTTCATTTGGTGACCGATTTTCTGTTTATGCTCTGGCGTGTGCCATTGAGCTCTCTGTTTGGTGCAACGGTCAAACCACGTTTATGTTTTTATTACGATTTGTATGTTTTTGCGTAGCCTAAACTATCGACAATGTTGTTTTATGGAAGTCCGCCTATAATCAGTGTGAAAATCCAATTTCTTCGCATAATGAAAGAGGTAAAATCAAGAAGTCAGCGCCTCGTGACTAAATCAATAAATTACACAATTTAATGCGACAAGCTTGAAAAAATTTAGAACGATATCTTATAAGCAGATCGAGAGCGTACTGAAAGATAATATAATTGTTGCGTATAGGCATTGCAGCACATCTTTGAAGTGCAACGTTATGCGAGTTCAATCCCCTGCTAGTCTACAACATGTATTAATGATTGCATTGCTTTTCAGTTCAGTTTAATAAAAGATTTTTTAACGGAAGTTTTATTCAATCTTAATTTATGAATAAGACCATAAAACAACTGGAGTAATTTTCAAATTATATTGAACAGTAATTGACGGAGACTGCGAAGTGAGCTTGCGCTCTTCGAGTCAGCAGCCACTCGGTATATTATGTCAAATGCAATCAGCTCCAGCCGTGAATCAAACCCGCGCGCAGTACTATTAGTCATTTAAAAGAATGTGAGTTTTAATAACTTGCTGTGAAATCGAATTCAAATGTTTCTATAGATAGTTTAAGTTTTACTTCGGTTCTAACTACCCGGTTAGTTAACATCATAATTGGCCTGAAAATACTTTTTATTAACACGAGGGTATTAAGGGTGGTGTCTTTGTGTAATAAGCGGTGTGTCGTAGAGCTAACGTCGTGAAAAAGCCACATTGGGATCAAAATAACCTTCAATTAGTGTAATTGCTGATCTGACCTGTTATTGAGGAACAATTACCATCGTAGCAAATTAATTTCAGCAAATATCTTGACGTGTTTGATATTTTTCAGGGCTGTTTATTTTTCCACTGGCATCATCTAGAAGGCTGACACCTAGTGGCCTTGCCCCAAAACTCTCCGAAAAAAACACAAAACATGAGGACTGGAACACCCTTGCATCCGAACCACATCTGCCAAGTCCGTCAAATTCCATAACCCAATCCGTACAAGGTAACATTTTGCATTTTTTAAAGAAACACATTTTAGTATTTTGATTTCGCGCTGCGTTGCAATGTCATACTACAAGCTTACTCTGAGCCGGGTTTTATGCGATGGTGCAAGACCAATTTCTTGGATGCATGTCCTTAAGACAAGTAATTTTTTTGAGGTTGGACAAGTTTTATTTCAATTTTGATGCCGACTCAGTTCCAAATCAATTTTCTCAAATTTGCAGCTCGCTTTTGTTAACTTGTTTATTTAGTTGATTAAAAATTTAGTTCTTCCCAGAGGAATCTTGAGCTTATTCAGCCAAAAATCGATCTGTTGAGATGTAAAACAGGTCGTAATATAAAAGATATTAACTCATCCAAAGCCAAGGTCGAAGCCATTCCAACGCATGTTGACAGCTTGCTTCAAATTTCTGCGACAGCTTTCTGTATCATCACCTTCACTGCTTAACGTTATTTCATCCCTTCAAATTTTTCAATTCTTTTTATTAATTTTAGCATTACAATAAATAGCATTTACATCAATTTGAAATATCACGGAGCTTATTTGCAGTGCATTGAGACTCTAATCTGCTTGTCTCTCATTTAATGCCGCATATAGCAACAAAACTTTGTTCTTTCACCTTGCATAAGATAGCAGAAAGTCTTGCAACTAAGCACGTTTAGGCAGGCATGCAAAACCTAATTTGTCCAACCTTGGAGTTGGAATCGATCTCGTAACGCATTTAGTGATTTTAGGTTGCAAATCCTTCGTGATGGGTTCGATTCACGCTGGAGCCAATCGCATTTAACATTTTCATGCTGCTAACCCAGAAGCGCAAGCGCACTTCACAACCTGCCTCAATTGTAGAAATCACCTCAGTTATTCGTTTTTAGCACCAGTATTTTCCAACCGATCTAGGACTGATATTTAGCGCTGTAATGATTTACCGGCCGGTTTGCATAATGGATAAAGACGTCGATGTGGGCATGGGAGGTTTGGGGTTTGACTTTCGGGTCGGTCAAATCTGACTCAATGTCCACGGCTCGCCACTGCTGCGATATTTCTTCGGAGCTGTGTTGGCCAGGCGAGCCGCGGAGATGGATCCCGCCACTGGTTATACGCTTCAGCGTAATACCGCGAGCATAACGAAGATTTGATTTATTGTTGTAGATTTGCCAAAACCAAAACTTTCTCGGCGATTAGGAAAGAAGCGAAGAAACACGAAATGTCCGAAACATTATCGAAACTCGTATTGTATGAATGGAGGAACATGCGAGTGGATCGCCGCTGTACACAAACCATCTTGCAGGTAGGCCTAATTATGCTGGGAAAAAAAGTAAGAGAAGATTTCATCTAGAAGCAGCGGATGTGCCAATGTTCACGCTTGGTTTTTGATTTTCAAAAGCATTGCTCGTCTTTACCGATATCGTTTTTCGGCAGACCTTTTAAGCTGTGTTGTATCTTGTTATTTCATGGTTTTTAAAAAAGCAGATAGGCCTGCTATACAGCTGCTTGCGTATTTAATATTTAACCAAAGCTATCGTTTTTAGACGGTGAATGCAAATAAAATGATAGAAAAGTAGAAATTCAGACTCAAATCAAAAGAAAATATTGCTAATCGTGTAATTTCAAAACTTTCCACCATTAATTCTTTAGGACTTAGTTGATGTGAGCAAATAATTTTATATTTTTGAAAATAATTTCGTTTTAACGAAAAAAAATTAATCCATTATCAAATTCGTTTGTTTTTTACTTATTATTAGTTCGTTTTTACTGTTGTTGTAGCTTTGGTTTTATCGGTTACTACCTTTTCTAGACCCGCATCGTTAAGGTGCCGTGGGGGTGTTATTAGTGTTTTTTCAAAGTTTTTTTCTTAGATGTCCTCCCCATTGGAGTGGTAAGCGGTGTGTTGAACCTTGGCTTGAGTTGAGCCGCAGAGGAGACAGCAATGATGATGACGACACTTCCGCCCTTATTGCGGTTGTGCTCAGCATCAGCGCCGTGGTATTTGGTACGATGATGGCTTGCATATGCTGGAGGTAGGACCAAATTTGTTCTTTCAAACATCAAGTTTCGGTTTCTGTTTTTGTGTTTGTTTTTTTGTTTATTCAAATTTACAGTTTTTATTGTTTGTTTTTTTTTTATTTTAAATTTATGCTAAAGGCCCTAATATGTAGAATTAGATCAACTGTACCAAAAACGAAAAGCAAGAAAATTAGACTAAAAGGCCATTGACTCAATCCACTGACTGCTACTGTTTCGACCTTATTAGATCTCCTCAGAGAAACTTAAATGCGCTTATTTTTGACATTTGTTTCTTATGACTGTATTTTGGGTAGAACCACCAGCAAAAAACAGAAAACTTAGGGCAGACCAAACTTATATTTTAAAAGCATCGGCTGCGAGACTGCTGACAAAATTCCCCTTGCTGGCGCGCAACCAGCGGCAACGCAGAAGAGCCGGCTACTAAAAGCAGTATAATTCATTGAAAAAATTATTATTGTCGACACAAAAAAGTAAATTTGATTTTTTTTTTCTTTCAATTTTTAACAGAAAATGCAAAACAGTTCGAAAGCAATTAAAACAAGAAGATATGGAAATGGAAAAACAAGGAATATTGACGGAAAAACAAAGCCTCGATTCCTTTTCAAATGGACCAGTGCCATAAAATTATAGAAAATTGTATCTGAAATAAGCGCAATGAGACTGGTACCGAGCCGCTTATTTGGAGTGAGATACTTAGTGGATTTAGTTTTGACGTTGGCTATTCCACGTAGTTTCACATCTTCAAATGCTGTCTGGAAGCACAAGATTTTACGATGAAACAATTCCACTATAAATCAAATTTTTGTTTTTGCTGAAGCTGGTAGTTTTGCTTAGAACTATTTATCGAACAAAAACATGAATAAGAATTACATCAGATATTCTTGACTGGCTTAATTTTGCCTCTGAATTTCATATTTAGCTGAACGCAAGATCAAAAGTGCCCCCAGTTTTGAACTAGATTTTACATCATGGATGCAGCTGCAACTTCCAAGATCACCCCAGGTTTAGGCTATTTTGCAAGATGGCGGCTGTTCCATTCCATATTTGTACCACAGCAAACACTCCCAATGGTGTACAATGACGCTGCTGTAGCACCCACAATTTTTCGCTCTCCCAGTTCCATTTTAGACATTATGCCGGTAGAAATTGAGTTTTTTTGACATCGATTTGCGTTTCAGAATTAACAATTTTTTACTCCGCAATGTTACTTTATTTATTGTGTTGTGTATTTAATTCGAATTAATATTGGAAAATTGCTATACGACCTGCTACTTCCGTTTGATTTACCATATTGAGAGAGTCCTGTAAGATATTCTATTGTTTGTTTCGGCTTAGCTTAGCATACAATTAAATTCAATTTTATGTCAGCGCTCTTATGCAGTAGAACAGGGGTCGGTATCCACCGGGCCGCGGCCAGGTGCCGGTCCGTCTGCGTTTTGCTATAAATTTGAAACATTCTTTACAGGTTTAGGCGCAATTTTTGGATGTTTTTAAAAAATCCTATAGCCTATAGCATGATTTTGGTGACCCAGTTATGCAAATTTACTCAAAATCATAATATTAACCAAATCACAAAGGCAAATCTTTTTAACAGCGAACACTTGGTTATGCTGTCTTGTGTAAATCAAATAGCGCTAGGCTAAATAAGCTAGTTAAGGAAAAGAATAACGGTAAAAATCAGGTTTGAGAAGCTACTATAGAAAATTATGACAAAGCTGCTGCTGCAGCAAGATTTAAAAAGTTTAATACTTTAGTCCGAGTAGGAGATCTACCAAACACCGCGAAGGACTAAAACACCGCAAAGGACGACAAAGTACTTCAAATTGTTGTACTAAACACCGCAAAGAACGACAAAGGACTTGATAACCCTAATCCTAACCCTAACCTAACCCTAGTTTAAAGTCGTTTGTCGTTCTGTGGTGTTTAGTAGATCACTTTGAAATTTTTTGTCCACTAGCATAGCCAGGATTTTGCAATGGGAGGTTTGAGAACAGTGGCGCACCCAGGATTTAGCAAGAGGGGCACAACCAGTATACCGCTCTTGGTCACATACAACATTGTGCAAAACTTACAATAGTAATAGGAGTGTAGCATTAGCCAAAGTTGCGTACTTTTTCAGTTGAGGTTTGACCCCACGCGGGCTACAGTGTGTGTAGATTGTTGAGTTTTTGAAAATCAGATGTACGTATTTTCATATAGATTGTACACAATGTTCTTACTGTGTGGTTCTAATCCTTCTTCACTTTTCGTCCACTTTTTTGTGTGAAAGTGGATTTTCTACACTAGTCAACGTAAAAACAAAATGTCGGAGGAGATGAAATTGTGAAGCCGATATACATTGTGCCCTGGGCCCCCGCCTTCAACGAAGCTTCGCATTGTCAGCATCTAAAAAACTAGATACATCCTTCTCATTGACATTAAGGAAATAACTGGCAAATAAACCACAGTCCTTTTTTGTTTGCTTTATACAATATTGAGATATAGGGGACGCGAATTACAATGAGTAATGTCAAGGGGGGCGCGGTTCAAAAAGTTTAAGAACTCCTGTACTAGCTTATTTAAAGTGGATTTTCTACACGAGTAACCTAAGGAGACTGTCTGTCCGCCATGCGACATATTTTGACCGCGAAAAGCGAAAGCCGAAAGACGAGTTTTTACGCACAAGTTATCGATTCCTGATAAACGAATATAACCAATAAAAAGGAACGAGTATTACAATTTGAAAGGTTGATTTTTAGGAATATTTCTAGCCTAAATAATATACGTTCATAAAATGCAAAGAAAAATTAATCATTATTGGAAGAGAAAAGAGACCAGTGATGAGACTAATCCCCCTCCCCCAAATAGCTTTTTCAAATTTGGTGTCAAAATAGTTTCAGGCAAACCTTTTACTCTCCAACACGCAGGAAACAGTACTGCAGGACATTGTTTCGAGTCTCAGATTAGCGATTCATTCTAATCCAGAGACAAATTAGTTATTTGCGTTCCAGCCATTCTCGGATTATCTCATATTTCATAGTTCGTTAAAATTTAAAGTTTGGGTAGGCTATAATTAAGGCGTTTAGGATTTTGTGATTGGATAAGTGGATACCTAAGACTCATTTGTTTCTTTTTATCAGCAACTACGAAATTTTTTTACTTTCACCATTGCTCGTCTGGGCTTCTGGCGCAGTACCGGTAAGAAAAAATTTCTACTTTCACCACTGTGTTTACTTAAATGTTTATTACCACTTTGAACACTCGTTTTAAGCTCTTTATAGTCGACATTAACATTTTTGCGGAACTTTAGAGCAGGTTTCGACAAAAGTGTCTGTTTTAAGTATTATAAGTATAATAAAAATTAAAGTGCTCGCGTACTCGACGCATTTTTAGACCGAGTCCGAGTACTTTTAGGTTCGAGTCCGAGTACTTCTTGAGATTAAAAGTTTTTAGTACGAGTATGAATACTCAGAAAAGCTGCACTCGAGTGTAGTGGAGTAAGAGTGCAGTACTCGAGTACTCTACCACTGTTTAAGGTTCGGCAAAAATAGCGTAAAACCGATTTATAAAACTCCGGTTCGGTTCGACTCCCTAATATTTACACACTCACAACGGTGACATAAAAACATTGATCGACAGGGCACAGTACACTAAGTAGGCCTACAATACATTTCCAGACGATACATAGGCCTACTCGATCAGCATTTCAACGAAACGTCAACACTTTTGTCTACGTTTTCTAGCGAAAAGTCTCGTATGCATCGATGCAAATTATTGCATTCGTTTCTCGTAGACCTACAACAGGCAATCCCAATGTAAAAAAAGACAGGCTGCGCACAAACACATACATATTCATGTATTCATATATTATAGCATTGAGAGAAATGTAAAAATAAAAGTATTAGTAACATTATTACATTGCAAATAAACTGAGAGCCATTCACAACGGATGCAAGATGAATCACCAACGAAATCAGTCATCTAGTTGGTTGTATAGCGTGCAGGCTAGCCGGATGAGCGCTGGTCTGATCTAGGCCTATATTGCAGTGAGATGGACCAGTTTAAATGTCTCCGGCAGTGACTGGGTGACTGCTACAGGCTTGCAACGCTTGCTAGAGATCAGCAGACTATTCAGTAGTAGGTATTGAAGAGACTGTGGCAATGGTCAATATGCCCGCCGGAAAACGGTTCTGCAAAGGTAATATTTTGTATTCAGTTCTGCCACTCTCGCGGTGTTTCCGGATTACGGGGTCGGCTGTCGTGTGAGTTGGTGGTAGGGATTTGGTAATGGGTCATGCTCATAGGCAGGTCAAGTGAATCGTCTAACCCCGACTGGGTGGTAGGCCTAGCACTTCGTAATGCAATGCTTTTTCGGTACAATAGGCTACCAAGAGAATTAAGAATTGCATTATGAAGAGGTTAGACTAGAAACAACAGGATAGATAAAGAAGCAAGACCAGCGCTGGTCTGGTCTAGGCCTATATTGCAGTGAGATGGACCAGTTTCAAGCACTGGTATTGTTGATTACCACTTTACCAGTATTGGTACAGTGGTACCTTACCGCTTGTCAATAATACGCGGTACCTTGAGATTAAACAAAAGGGACACTTACCCTGTCCCAGTGTCCACATGCCCAATTGTTGCTGTGGGCTTTCTGCATCTCAATTAAATTTTTGATTTCATAGTTTAAAAAAGTGATTATGACATCAAGCCCACACAGCACATACCGGTGCTGGTACTGCATAAATTAAACATGTCTGGTGAACAGGGTAACCATGTCCAATTTATGTGGGCTTGTCAGCTTGTTGGTGTGGGCTTTCTGCGTCACAATTAAATTTTTAATGTCGTAATTTAAAAAAGTGATTATGACATTATTACAGTATTATTTGTTGCACTGTTGCCGTCACTCGTTAATATTTTGCTACTCTGGACAGTTAATTTGTAGGTTTACCGGTACCTACTTGATTTACGGTATCTTGTTTTCATGTTATTTGCCCTCACTTGTTAGTGTGCTTTGGTTTGTGACCTAGCAGCATTGTGTTGTATCTTAAATAAATAAAGCCCACGGCCCACATAAATTGGGCATGCAAACAGGGACAGCAGACAGGGTATGTGTAATTTAGACTATTTCCGGAGCTTGTTTGAATTAAACCGCATCTTATAACAGGTGGATATATCACGAGCACAAGGACCACTAGGAGCGCTAGTTACCGGTAGTTATTAGTAGGGGTTAGGGCCTAACCCAGAATTACGGCTTAATTCAAACAAGCCCCCTAGGCCTATTTCCTCATACTTTTTTTTTGATAATTTTTACACTACAGTTTTTTTACTCCGCAGTTATGATCAGGGGTGCACCCAGCAAATTTCAAAGGGGGGGGAGGGGTTCTGAATAAACCTCGATTCCGCACTCAGGAGTGGATCCAGAAAATTTTGGTAGGGGGGATGAAATTTTGAATTAGGTTGAATGTTAACTAAATACAAAGATGTTAGACCCAAAAAAGACATAAAACACCCTTTAAAAAATGTTTTCATGTCTGCAGCATATTCAGAAATTTTTTCTGGGAGGGGGCACCAAATTTTCACATATTTTCAAGTGTATTTTTTCTGGAAAAATTATTTTGAAGCATATTGAGAATAAAGAAGGCTGTGTGGGGTCCAGGGGCGTGCTCCTCCAAAAAAATTTAAAAAGAAATTTAAATACTGTAGTGGCCATTTTAGTACTTTTTGAACAATTTTTAAGCAAATTTTGTTTAAATTTTTTACCCCTTATCCTTATCCTAAGTGTTTCACCAAATATATTGCATTTTGTTCGTACATTTTCGATTATGCGTGCTTTGGGCATGAGGCTTATTGTTATTGAAAAGGTTCAAAATTATGGAGAAATGGGTATTCCTCAAAAACATGTTTAAAAATGGTTGGTGGGGAGGATGCATCCCCCACATCCCTCCTGGATCCGCCCCTGCTCGCACGGATAACAATGTCTCTAACCCATAGATGGGCAAGTTAATGCAAAACATTAGCTTTGTTAACCACTACTTCGTTAACACAGTCATGCACTTCCGTTAACGTTAATTCATTAAATTCAGCTCTGATTAACGGAAGTTAATTAAATTCGTTAAATCGTTAATTTTGACTTAAAACGGCATTTCTTTTTACAAAAAAGCTTCAAATTTTTCAATATCAATGTTTGCGTAAGGATTTAAGCAATTTTTCTGCTCACAAACAATATGTTTTGTTGTTTTTATTTTGCTTTTTGACCTCATTGGTTGTATTTTGCTAGTTAATCGATGTCAAACTTAACCAACAATAAGGGAAATATGCGTTTACGAAAATTTAACGAAAGCTATCAAGCATTAACGGAAGTTAATTTAGTCCATTAATTTCCAAATGAAATTTAACTAGTTAATGAAAAAGTTAGCTTTGTTATTAACAAATTAACGATTAACGAAATTGTGCCCACCTCTGCTCTAACCACTACGCCAACCAGCCGATTTGGCTTCAATATGATGTGAGGCAAATTCTGTCACAACTGTTTTGAAATAACAGCACGTACTGCACTTGCACAGTTTGGACACTTCACTTTAAAAACAAGGGTTTGGTTTCAAAATAGGTGGTTTTGACCCCTTAACCCCCCCTGGGTGTGCCGCTGGTTTTGATGACTGATTTTGTTATGTTGGTTGTAAAACTAAACGTGTAACTTGTATGTTCTGTGTTTTGTGAAATTTTCGAATCTTAAAAAATAAACATATTAAAATTTGGTAGTTGTGTTTGATGAAATGGCAGCAGACCTTAATCACCCTTGTGGTCTTTTTGCTGTCTCCTCATCCAGTGACTGCACCAGGTTTTATATTTGTACAATTATTGTGCACAACTGTGTATATATATGTTTGGATGCCGTTGCTTGATTATTAAACAAAACTGAACTGAACTGTACTGGTTAAGAGACTATCACTGATCAGTGATAAGTTTCCTTTTTCACTTTTGAATTCCTCAAATTTATTAAATAGTCCCATTGTTAGACTTACCATCAAGCAACATTGCGAGCATGGAGGACATCTTTGCTAGGAAACTTGAAATACAGGAGAAACTTGCTGAAGTAAGTTCGTTACTCAGTGCTGGTGTACTGGTTTGTGAAACTTGTGAATTAACGGTCTAGCTTGGAGCTAATCATATTAGACTGGTCCAAATCTAGAGTATATTACATACCGTAATTGTTTGTGATTTATAGTACTGGTAATGCTTGGGGCAAATTAATAATGGCATTCTGAGAGATGAATTAATTAAATAAAAAAATCTCTGAGCAGGAAACTTGCATAACCTAGTGCAGTGCCTTAGCTGTCCCTGTTTTTTTTTTTTTTTTTTTTTTTTGACATATATATATATAAACCCTTTTTGTTTTAGATCAATCTTAGTGTTAAAGGCAAATAAAAAGGGGATCTTTCATTGTCTAAATCTGACCCTGTGAACTCCCTGGATTTTTTGTTTGCTTTGTCCCTGGCGTGGTGATACTTTGCATGGGATACAAATGTTTCATTCATGTTTGTTATCATATGCGCTTAGTTCAGGGAAATATTTACCAGCGTTGTGGCACGCTGTTTAAGATGATGTCACAGTTGTAACTGTCTACTGATAGTAGACCTGACACATTACTCATTGCCATCTTCGAAGACTAGCATGAGTTTACAGTCCTGCCTCCTTCAAAGCATCGTTGAATTTCCTGTTTTTTGTTTTGCTAAATAACAAGTGTGTTTTTTATTGCATGTTACTGCATAATAGCAAAGCATATTCCTGGCGGTTTTGATCAAGTATCCCTATGAGTATATTTGCTGAGTGTCAGTAGTAGTGAAGCACTCATAAGGTGATGCATTAATCATTGCTTACCTAAATTAAATTTGTTGATATTTATGTGATTTTTGTAATTTGATTCTGCTGTTGGCATCATTGCACCACTACTCTGGTATCACCACTCGCCAACCAGCAGAGTACGCTCAGATAGCAAAGTGGTATGAGTGTCTGCCTCAGAGCTGTAGACACTAAATTGATTTTGAGTCTGGTAAAACCAGTGAATATGAATAATTGATATTCACAGCTTCCGTGCTTGACGCTTAGCATTAAAGGAACAGTGTAGAGAACAAGCCGGCAAGTTTGCTTGTTGCGCCATTGGGAAAAGCACTTGGCGAGATTTCACATAGATCTAAGAGTGGTAGACAGGTGGCCGGTAACTTCTAAGCAAGCTCATTATGGCACTTTGATCGCTACCTCTTGGTGTGAGAATAAATGTGCAACTAAATACAAAAAATAAATAAATGCTGATAGTAGGATTATAATATAGCATATATAGCTGTGATGTTTTTTTAGGAAAAGAAAAGATCGGAAATGATGAAAGCAAGTCTTGCTCAAGCAGATTCGCTAACGAACAATATGGTTAGTTTGTGATTAACTAATATTGTAACATCCTTATTATGCCTGGGTGTTGCAACCCATGACCACTCTTGTTTTTTTTTAAACTCCTTTTCTCCTACCTGCATGCCGTAACGTTAATCCTTTTGTTGTCTCTTTTCTCGTACCGTTGTTATATTTCCTTCATCTTCTCGTATTCTTTGTCGTAGTGACGGTGCGGAAATAAAGACACTGCTGCTACTGCTTCTTACCAACATGATGCAGTGTATTTTGAACCTACTGTATGTATGTTCAGGTTTCAATTTTGAGTGAATTTGATGAAAGATTACTGAAGCTAGAAAACACCATCCTTCCTTTGCATCGAAAAACAAAGGATTTACAACGACTGCAAGATAGTATGTTGACAGTTATTCGTTCAGCTTATTGTGTGGAAAGTTGACTGAATATAGAAAGAAGTTAGTAGAACCTTTTGTGGTAGTAAAGGTTAAGTTGAATTTGACCGACCGGTTGTGTAATGGTTAAAGACATCGCTATTGGTGTGGGAGGTCTTGGGTTCAATTCCTTGGTCTGTCAAATCGGACACTGTTGCCAAAGGCTCGCTATCGCTGCGACTTTTCTGTGTTGCTCAGGCGCTATGCCGCAGATATGGGCCCCGCCACTTGTTACATACTTCGGCCTGATGCCGCCAGTATCATGAAGATTTTTGTTTTTCTTGTGTTTAACAGAACAGAACATATTACGTTTGTGATTGCCATTGTTTGATTTGGCTATACTCCTGTTCTATTCATGATATGTGTAGATATTGAGAAGACAGTTGCTGCTCTTGAACATGTGATTGGATTCCACCATGTAGCTCATGAAGTTGAATCAACCTTGCGACAAGGGTTAGTCAAAAACATTATCAGCAAACCTTCTGTACGCCCGTTTTAAAATTCTAAAACTTCATGATATCTACGCGCTAGAAGTTGCTAAATTCGTGAAACAAGCCCTCCGAGGACGCCTTTCACCATATATATATACCGCATACATTCGAACAAGGGCCCCTGCTTGATTAAGGGCCTGTTTGAATGAAGGCCTGGTGTGAAAAGCTTTCCAAAAAAATAATAGCCCGTGTTTGAATAGTCGCCCGGTAAATATTTCAGCTCAGTCCACCCTGACGCCAACCGTTTGTTCGGCAATGCAGCGAGCGATAATATGCAACTTTGTCAAACAAGCGGTAACATACAGCAAATTTCTCACTATCACAAACCTTTTCATATCCAATTTGATTAAATTATGTAATATTTTCATTGAAAAACTATAACCAATTGTTAATACTGACATAATTATCAAGGAAATATCCGTTTTTTGGCCAGAAGCTTTGATTCAAAACAATCTGCTTCAATGCGGAGGTCTAACTATGACCTAACAGACGTATTTTATCTAAAAGACGCCGTTTTGAAACAAGAAATTTCTTTAAAAAAACGTCATCGCGATGCCCGTGTGGCACCGCATATTATTAATCGCCCTGTCCCATTTAGGCGCCTGTTTGTTTAAGCGCCTGGTTGAGACCCATTACTAAACAAATAAGGGCCCTGGCCCATTTTTGAGCATATAGGGTATATATATATTTTTGTTACTATTATCTTGAATTTTAAAACATACACAGCCACTCCACAAGATCAAACGCATATCATAATCTAATCCTTCCGTTATACCCAACCGTAACAATTCAAAATTCAATGAAATTTCTGGGAGCAAAAACTTTGGACAATATCCCATCCCGTATAAAAACAATGTCCTACAAGAAATTCATCAAAACTTGTCGTGAAATCTTTTTAGACTCTTATTAATATAAAAGACAGGTGGCAGTGGTTCTTTGCTGGAAACTTTTTTCCTAAGCCTTGTTTAAAAAACGATCAGTTTTTCTCAAAAACTAAGTCGATTTGGTGCTCTAATTCAAACACTCTTCCGAAGGTGGTCGTTTTACTCGAACACTTTTGTCCCTTCACGGTCTCCTTTCGTGGAAAAAAATTATCATTTGATTTTAGTGTCTTTTATTTTAATGTGAACTGCGACAAAATAAAAACTGTCTTGTCTTGTCTTGTCAGCTTTTATGAGAGATATTTTAATAGATTAATTTTGTAGACCTGGTGGCCAAGTGAAATTTTTTTTGGAATGTATGGAACGACTTTCTGAAGCTATTAATTTCTTTTCTGAAAACAACCCTGACAGTCCCGAATTGAACATTGTGGTAAGGAATTTAGTATTTTGCACGAAAACTTTTAGGTTATATTTAACTATGCTTTCTAGTTTTGTTTGGTTGATTTTTTCACACATAATTGTCACTGGTCTGTGTTTACAATATTGTTTTTGCTGATAGTGAACACAGTTTCGACCTTTTAGGTCTCATTCGGGCCTGCCATCCCCCGCTTTTTCACGGGCGAACGTTTTTGACAGAGAAATTTTTTGCAAGATTTTGTAGCTTGTTCGTTACAAACATCAAACCTCAAGCAAAAATTCCTTCTTAGTCATATGTATTTCCGTGAATATTGTTTTGTTTTTAATGTTGAATGGATTAGTTTTTGAGCTTAACTGTGTTTGCAATTTTAGTTCAATTTGTTTAAAAATGGTAAAGAAAAACTTGAGAAGGAATTTCATTCTCAACTCAGCAGACAAACTAAACCACTTTCACCAACCAAAGTCCTGGAGTTAATTGAGAGAGACGGAGTTGCTAGTAAGTAATTTTGCTTTGTAACTGCTCAGATGGACTTGTGGTAGGAGCGTCCGCCTCGTGAGCTGTAGACTTGGAATTGATTCCGAGTCGGGTCAAATCAATCTCTGCAAAATTGCTATTCACAGCTTCCCTCCTTGACGCTCAGCAATTAAAGGGGTTACTTTTGCCGTTGCGAAAGGCACTTAAGGGATTTCCCATCTTGGAGTGGCAGATAGGTGGCCACCTACTCCTATGTGAGCTCGTTGTATCGCTTTGGTAGCTTTCTCGTGATTGGAGAATGAATATGAAACTAAATATCAAAATACAAGATATTAAAGAAAAACAAAGGATTATAGAAGTAGTAGATATGTGGATGGTCCAATTGTTGAAAAAGTGGTCTTGCTTCCAAAGTAAAGTTCTGTGTGTTTTGAGAAGTTTGCAGCTTTGTAGGTGTTTTGGTTGTAAATGACATTATGATATCCAACTTTTTGCAGTTAAATTCCTTTCTGATAAAACCATTCACGATCTATCGCAGATTGCATTGTGGTTATCTGGTCCGGGAAAGTCTCAGAGTAAGTTTTTGTGTGTAACATCTATGTTTGTTTTTGGTAAACTGACTCGTGTTTTCAAAAAAATCGTATCAAATCTTGATTGTACTTGCGGTATTATGCCGAAGCATGTAACGATTGGCGGGGTCCATCTCCGTGACTTAATACGTTGGAACGTCGCAGCGGTGGCGAGTCGTTGGCGACAGTGTCCAATTCACTGGCCCCGGTATCGAACCCAAGAGCTCCCGCGCCGAAAGCGATGCCTGTAGCCATCACGACAACTGGCCAGTTATTTGTGGCTTTTCGTTTTTGAACGAAATTTACAGTTTTTGTAACTTTGGTGCAAATGACATCATTCAAATGATCATTTACCTCGATCGGTTTTGTTGTGTTCGTTGTTTTTACTAATTGCAGTTACTGACTACTAGGAAAGAAACTTGAATGTTATTTTAATTCTTCGTTTAATGACTGCAATAAATAATTGTTCGCAAAGCAGTAATCTGGCTAAAAATTAGGAGTAGTTTGCAGTGACGGCAATATAGCTGATAATGTCTTTCTTGCTTCCAGGTTTCACCAAAAGTTATTCAGAAATCCGTTCCAGAGCTCTTCTTGTCACGCTGCAAGGGTAAGAAAAAAATTGCTTTGTATTCTTGAGTTTGTTTTGTTTCAGTTTTGAAATAATGAATATACCTTACTGCACGTCTAAATGTCATGAGAAAATTATAAAATCTTCATTATACTCGCGGTATTACGCCGAAGCGTGTAACGAGTGGCGGGTTCATCTCCGCGGTTTAGTGCCTGGGCAACACAGCTCCGAAGAAACATCGCAGCGGTGGCGAGTCGTTAGCGACACTATGTCCGATTTGACGGGAATCGAATTCACGAGCTCTCGCGACCATAGCGGTGTGCTTAACAAGTACGCTAATGTTATAAGAAAACTAAGCAAGTGTTTTGCATGTACTTATGCGATACTACAAGCAACATTCATGTAGTTGTTGATGATGTTGCTTCTTTTAGATTACGCGATCACGTCAAATCCTCCACTACCGGATCGGTAAGCTTGATAAATTGATAACCCACTACCGCGACTTAGTAAGTGTTCGCCGCTTTAAAGCTTACAACTTGAGGAAATTCAGGTTATGTAGAGCGCTAATTACTAAGCATATTGACTCCCACAGTTAAGCAAAGGTTTGAATTTTGCCATGCAACTGGTAGAAAATACTTTTAAGAGTTGTATCCAAGGTATTCCTGTTCTTAGGCTGATTTTCTTACGTAGATATTTTTAACGAAATACCAAAAGTTTTACGTTCGACTAATTAAGTTGGTTATTAAAGGAAGTATTATTAAAAAACCTGCAACTACTAGTACACAATCAGTTAATTTAAAACAACTTGGAATACAACAAACATGGAACGAAAATTGCTTAAGGAGGAAAAATATAGACACAATAATAGATATAGCCTTAAAACAGGACGTTTCGACATCATAGATTCAGCTGTCATCATCAGCAGTGTGAGCAAGGAAGCACAAGACCAGAAGTTGCTTACACTGCTGATGATGACAGCTAAATTACGTTTTCGAAACGTCCAGTTTGAAGATTTACTGCGGCTTCATTTTCTCCTTAATATTATTGATATTTTCCATTATTTTCCAGTCAACAAGGAAAATAGTTGGAATGATGTCCAATACTCCAAAAAAAGCTGGAGCTAGACGTGGAAGGTTGGGATTGTGATGTAACAAATTATGCTTGTGTTTTTACTTTAAATTGACTTGGGATAATTTTGTTGCTTCTACATATAAATGCATACGCTGGATTTGTATATAAGCATGATGTGCAACCGTTTACTCAGTGGTTAGGATATTTCATTTTCCCCTTGGATATATGTCTCATATACAGTAAGTTATGAAATAAGCAGAGCCGATGTAAGTCTATGTATGAACATATGAAGAGATATCGTAGTAGGCCTTGGAAGATTTGCTAAATGAAAGCCGTAAAAACCAATTTTAGGACTAGTTTCGCGGTCTGACCGGATTTTAGGGCGTTTATTTGGTTTTTTAAGCTAATATCTCTTTATATGTTCATATTAGCTAGTAATTGCAGATGTCGATCCAACAAGCCATAGTAAACATTAAATGCTCGGTGTTCCCCAGCATTTTGAAATTTCTGGGTTGGTTTAATGATAAGACGAAGAACGTTAGGCTTGTACGTACATTCATCATCAGCCCGACGAAAAAAACACGGCCTTTCTGCATCACAATGAAGTTTTGATGTCATAATCACTTGTTTTAATTATGACATCAAGCAATTTAATTGTGATGCGGTAATTGGGACAGGGGAAATGTTGCATTTTTGTGTGTTTTTTGTGTGCTTAGGCTTGCAATTTGAACGTGCGTGGTAAATGAGAATAAGTCTTTCAATGCGATGTCCACGAAGTGGTATTTGTAGAGCAATTTCTTTTTCAGCACATTCACACGAAAAGCGACTACTTTGTTAAGAAAAGAATCAGCCCAAAGCATAACTAGTATGGGAGGTACATAGATCATATCATTGCAGTTGCAAAAGATCGCATATCTCTGCTTTGAAATCACAGCAATTACTGTTAAGCCAATATAATTTAATAAGAAAGCGTTTCATATTCGTAGTAAAATCTATGACTATTCGCATTGCTTGATTACACAATTGCATGAGCTAAAGCGACATTTAGACACAATATGTTGTAATTTTTGATCAATCGTTCTTGATTGTGTGGAGCTGCTCATACGCTGGGCTGATGTAGAGTTTTTTGCGTGTATGTCTCACATATTCCAATACCCTGGGGTGTGCCCTGGACTTTAAAGGGGGAGGGGGCGCAATTTAAAAAAAAAGGTCTTCACGTTCTCAGATGTCATGTTTTTACTGAAAATGTCGGTGAAGACCACTTTCTGCGAGGCCCTAGGCTTCAGCCTGCGCTTTGCCAATTGGTAAATTCGGCCTGCATGCCAGTTGATTTTAACAATTACGTATATCATTTACACCATGAAAGTTTTAACCGTCTGTCTGCGGGGGGGGAGGCCGCGGCCCCTTTCCCCTGGGTACGCCCCTGATACCCCATTGGGGAGAACAACTACAGAAAGAAAAATTCTGGTGTAGTTTCACTTCTTTATGTACTTGTGCGCCCAAAACGCAACTGTGGACGTTTTACCAGCGGTGAAGTGGAAATTTTTTGTCAGCCAGTTCTGTTCCAATTAACGGTACAAGTACAAACAGTAATGCTGGCCGGTTCGCTGATCTAATGAAATTCCGTGAGACCGTTCTATGGAAGCGGTGCGAACCGGTTGAATCTTGTCGCTTGGTGTAACTTTTAGCAATTTGAATGATTCATAGACAGGCAATTACATTTTATCTTTCGATGCGGTTTATCAACTTGACTGTGTCGTAGTATTAATTCAAGCAAAAGCAATCAAGTAAAAGCAAATTGTAGACATAGCTATTTGCATTCAAGCTAAACAAATACACTGAAAGCATTAATTGCCCATATCCACAGCTTTATAAAGTTGTTGGTAACAGCTCATTCAGCGACTAGCAATACTGTGCGCAGGTTCCATGTCGTATGTAACGGGTTCGGTTCACGGCTGGGGTCTTATCGCATATTGTATATATACCGGGTGGCTGCTGACTTAAAGAACGCAAGATCATTTCGCAGTTTCCCTCAACTGCTGTTAAATTTACTGCCCATGATAATTAATTTGAAAATAGCCAGTTAATTTGTTATTGAAAAAAGTGAAATTGTAATCAGGTTACATCCATGCGGTCTTATCAGTCCGAAAATATCTTATGATTTCAGATCCCTAGTCGTATTAGCTAGAACATGATACTACGCATATAACCTCGTGCGAACCTGCAGTTGTGCGCGGTATTATGAAATTTAAGTGAAATAGCAGCTTTAAAATGGAATTTATCTCGTTTAAGCCTCTCGTTTTGTGAATAGCTGCTTATCTAAAATTCAAATCTTCGTTATACTCGCGATATTACGCCGAAGCGTGTTACGAGTAGCGGTTTCATCGTCGCGACTTAGCGCCTGGGCAACACAGCTCCAAAAAACATCGCAGCGATATCGAGCCATTGGCGACGCTGTGTTCAATTTGACTGGCCTGGGAATCAAATCCCAGACCTCCCGCACCAATAGCGAGGTTTTTAACCACTGCGTCAATTGTTTATTTGTAATGCAATTTCTTACAGAGTATACGAAAAACGCAAGGACTCAGGAGGTTGTACATTCCCACCTTTGCATGTTACTTGCCACTTGGTTTTATTTTTCAATTACTTTGCTGTAATCTTTACCAACTAAACACTTTAGTAGATAGTGGGCCTGTTTTTTGTATTGTGAACCGGCTGTGTGTAGGCCAGGAAAAGTTGGATTTTTTATGATTATTTCTACTTTAGGTAGTTTTAGTTTGTTTAAAAAATGTCAGTTATACCTTCAGGGTGATTTTAATTCATCGTGAAATCTATTGCAGATTTAAATCGTTGTTGTTCAATGCAATTTAGCTTTAATAGTAAGGTTATCTTAAGGGATTCGATGTTTGCATCAACTTAAAGTGCACGAAAATCAAATCTTGAAATACAGATTAGCAAAGGAACCAGTGCTGCGGTTTTAGCCTGGTTTTCAGCAGCAGTTTATGAGATATCCAGTGATTAGTGAATGCTTCTCGCGTTTTTACACAGCTTTTGTGTTAGACGGCGTTATAGAAGTTGAAACATGCTTAACACTCCGCACTAAATATCCCTTTCGTTTTTCTAACATGCGGCTAATCAAGAATAAAGTTCGTTGAAAAACGAAACTTTATTTTGAGCGATTTCGTTGTGCATGACTTTTGCAACTGTAATTAGCTGACTTTTAACCTAATGTGTGATTTAATTTTGCTTTATTAGATGCTGTAGTTTTGTTTGAAATTCTCTTCCATAGACCTGCTTGACAAATACGTTCGTAGTTGTTTATTTACAAATGTCGCAGCCGAGAAACAGCTAAAAACACTTCGGTGGACGTTTAGATTCACTTCTGGCGCCATTGTCATCGCGATAAGCCTGAGTTGCGAGTCTTATGCCATGGTTCAAAAGGTTTTATTTTTTGGCTGTATTATTTGTAATTAAATTGCTAACTAGCTCGCAGTTTGCCAGCATATGTAGTTGTTTTGCACTTGGCTTGTAATTGCTGCTAATGTGCAGGATGTTCCAAAAGTCTGGGGCACAATTTGACATCGAATATCTCGGAAACTATTAAGGATATAAAAACTTACGAAGAACTTAATCAATGGCCTTACAAAAAGGTTAATGTAATTATTAATTAGCTTAAGCATGGCACAACTTCTATCTTACTACTATTCATAGTAAAGGAGATGTGGAGACTTCGAATAGACCCAAGACTGTTAAAACACTCTGTATTAGTAGTGCACGTTTAAGATTACTTCACAGAGTATTTTACATTATCACAGGTAAAGCTACTTACCCAGCAATTGCCGAGGAAGAAGCAATTGATCTTGATACTGAACCTTTCTTGAAGATGGTGTCTGGATGCAGCAAGTTACTCACGGTTTGTACTGTTAGTTGGATAATGCTTTGCACAAAGAGTGCAGGAAAATACTATTGTACTTGGACTCTCCAGAAAACCTTTGTGACTCTGATTTTCTAATCTTGGTCATGAGCTGTTAGAGTGTTTAAAAACCCGGTTTGATCCCTTTACGAGCCCTTAAACTTAGGAAACATTGGAAAGAGCAGCATTTATATGTTGCGTCTTTGCAGGTTTATTTCGGGTCTACACACTTCAATTGGGTTTCTACAGGCTTATTTTGTCCCCTAACGTTTTTCTTAAATCAAAAAACTGGTTATGTATTATGAAGTATGCTTACCATCTCGGTACGAGCGCGTATCAACCGACATTAAAATCTGTTGAAGTACCTGCTATGCGATACCCTTAGTGTGTGTACCACACTGAATTTCAATTGCTTATTGCTCTGTGCAATGTCATTTCAGGCCGAACACCAAGTACTTCAAGCGATCATTCCTGGCAAACAGCAGAGACCAGTATTCGATGACATGATCTCCGAGCCTCTAGCACTGATCGAACAAGCTGGAAATGTAAGGATGAAAAAAACGAGTGACGGGGCCCATCTCCACGGCTTAACGCCTGGACAACACAGCTGCGAAGAAACATCGCAATGGTGGCGAGCCGTTGGCGACACTGTCCGATTTGCAAGGGTGGGGAATCGAATCCAAGATTTCCACCGCCGATAACGATGTCTTTGCCTCTGCGCCAACGCTTCGTAATGTAAATTTAAGGCTATTTCGTAGATGTTCCACTTTTATTGTGGAAAGCAAATCAGAAGAAAACGAGTGGAGAAACAATCAGTCATTGTTCTTTCCTCTTTGTTTCCCACTTGTTGATCAATTGCAACAGTTACTTTCTACTTCCTTGCTTTTCTAGACCCGCTCATCCTTGGGGGGGGGGGGGGGGGTCGGGGAGGCAGCTGCTTAAGTTGGAGCCTCCAAGCATCTCGACGCTTGTATTATATCAAATTAGTATTCTTCTCGACTGTGTGTATTCTATTTTTTTCAGAAATTCGTTTATTTTGCGAAGCAGTGCATATCGAACCACGACCATTCATCTGTGGTCAGTATTTTCCCAGCCATTCAGCATCTCAAGAAAACATCCTCAGATTATTATGACATACTCAAAGTAAGCTCTGTTCTTTCATTGCTCGATTTGCGTGAGGTTAGCTGCCCGTCAGTGTCGCAAACCTAGGAACAAAAACTACGGTTCACTTAATGGATGTTATAGGCCAGGGTTTTCTCAACCGGCAGCCATTGACCCCCGATGGAGCCACGGGACTTTGATTAGGGTGGCACAAATGCAAGGTTTATGAATAGCATTTGACAAGTAGGACGGCTGTAGTTACTATGAATAAAATACCAACAAAAATTTTTATATCTGTGTAGGGGGCTACTGGTGTTGAGAGTGTATGGAAGGGAGCCGCAAACTATATTTTACAAATAGTTCACAAAAATAGTCTCTGTTCATGTCCACAATACTAGATTCAAACAATCTGCCTTTTATGCCTTATCGCGTGTTAACATGAGCTTTTGCAAAAACCAACTTTCCTATAGAGAAACCAAATTATGGTGTAAATTGGACAGTAACTATAAAAGCATACATTGGGCTTCTTGTAAAAAAAGATTCAAAAATATACCTTGGATCGCTATTGACATTATTTAGGCCTACAGATATACAGTACATTTAATTGTATTTTGAAGTATTAAGTAATCTTTTAGTTTTTTTATTTACTCTTTTCAAAGTGACTGCTATTGCTTTCGTTTGTGTCTTGTACTATCCGTAACTTTATTGTATTACTTATATGGTATTGTATTACCACTAACTTGTATTTTTTTTTCTATTTTCAATTTTTTATCTCACTGTTTACTGCATTCGTGTCAGGGAGCATCTTGACGCGATAACCTAACGGTTTTTCGGTGCTTCCTGCCATTGTGCTATTGTGTGTAACAGTGCTATTACTACTGTATGTGTAATCGTTTTTTCTGTGACACGTGTACTGGCAAAAAAATAAACTCTCTCTCTCTCTCTCTCTCTGACATAGGTGTTGGGAATGTATTTGACGGGATTCCTACATCTTAGAGTAGTAGACGGATGGTCTGCATCTCCATGGCAAGCTCATTACGTAACATGCATACTTTGCATGGTTTTGTCGCTAAAAGGAGGATAAGTTTTAAGGGACAGGCAGTCTACCCGCCATGGCACTCAGTGTGACGAAAGGCTTGAAAATAGAGCGTGTAGATCGTACTAACGAAGGACACCGGCAATTAGGCATGTGTCTAATTACCTGAGCAATAATGAAACATAACTAGCGGTAGTGGGATGTTGGCGAATCTTGAAATGTGGAAAAGAGTCCCAAGATGTTATTTTAAACGAATGTAACCAGGTGAAATAAATACAAACTCCAAATTAACTAGATGAACGTTTTTCTGGCCCTTGTCAACTTTACCAGGATTTCTATTTGAATAAGATTCTGATCAAGCTGGCAAGTGGTAGCGAAACCTATATTAAGTTGACTTAAAATTTACATTTATTTTTCCTGATTAAATAATTTTGTACTGAGGGCATAAATGCTTGCACCCATAGTTGGATCCTTCAATGCTGGTAAAAAAAATTAAAATTTAAAAGAATCTCGACTTTTTGCATGTTATTTAGACTTTTTTTTTGGTTTGACTCACACTCCCCAGAACGCGTACGATTCCACTGCCCTATTTCTGCTTAATTTGTGTGTAGCATACTACTTTGCAAAATGAAAGTTGGCCTGTATTTATGCCAATTACTAATTCGAATCACAGCTTATCTCTCAACAGACGACAATTCAATGAAATAATAAATGAAACGACGATGTTAAATTGGCATGAAGTAAAAGATTCATTTCATTTCCTAAAGTTTTGCATGTGACATTGTTTTATTATTATTGGCATATTTATCCTCCTATCACGAGAAAGCGACGAAGCGCTGTACGTGCTCGCTTAGGATTTGCCGGCCATCTGTCTACCACATTTAGATGGGGGAATCCCGCTAAGTGCCCTTCCCAACGGCACAACAAGTAAACTTGCCGGCTTGTTCTCCACACTGTCCGTTTAATGCTGAGCGTCAAGCATGGAAGCTGTGAATACCAATTTTAAAGTCTTTCGTTTGATTAGACTCTGAATCGAACCCCAAGTCTACCGATCCAGAAGCAGACGCTCTATCCTATTGGACCATCTGGTCGGCTCTTATCCCACTGGGCCATCTGATCGGTTATTCTTCAGAGAATATCGTCAGAGTGAAGAAATAAAGAATTAAAACTCTTTCTGTTGCTTTATAAGTATTGGTCAGAATGAAGAATTTAGCTCACACATCCTTTATTCTGACGATATTCCTGAAGAATGTAAGATGAAAAGATTTGGGAAGTAAATCTTCTACTTCATGCGATCTTCAAATTCTGCACCACAAAACGATGTTAAGTGGAAATCGAACTCTTTTTGATTGACATGCGTCTTATTTTCAGAGTTGTTACGACGTCAATCGAGCAAAACTTCCCAGTTTGATTAGTGAAATGGAGACGACCGGTGTAAAAGTACTTGATGATTTCACCGATTGCGTCAAAGTAAGAATTTGCTCTTCTATAACTTCTAACCCAACGAGTGCGTGACAGTTCGACGTTGGGACAACCGATCACTAACCCCTAGCTCTAAACCCGACCTGGGCTCGAGCCCAAACCTTATAAACTTGTCTAAACGCCGAATCGGTCACGCAGAATGTTTTGTTTCGAACCGGACTGTTTGCATGCAAAATCTACCCGCGCTGGTCATCTGTCCATCGGGTCGTCGCCTGGTTCAAGCTCTCGATAGTGCTTTGTTATTCCTATTTTTTAGGAAGGTGTTAGGGTCAGTAAGTTGGTGCGTTCACCGCTACGAGGCAAGTAGCAATGTTTTCGCACCTTGTTTTATTTGCTTGTTCGCCGATCACACAAAATCCTACTCGATTCACGATAATCGTTGTCGTGCGCATCGCGTGTTGGTAAGCGCGAGTTTAGCCAGTATCTTTTTTCATTATGAAAACTAATCTATTTCAGTATGACATGCATGGACACACTCAACCCTTTAATTTTTGTTGATTTTAGAGTGATCCAGAGAAGGAATCAAATATGCCGAAGGATGGAACAGTTCATGAATTAACTAGCAACGTATGCTGGATTGTATTAAAGTTCTGATAACGAGTTTTATCAAACCATTTCGTTGCTCCGGCAGTAAGGCGTTTTACAGCCCCTATAATGGGTCTCAAAAAACGCAAAGCGGGTCCGTATAATAAAAAAATGATAAGAAAATGACATTTTTTAAATTTCGTGTTCCTACAAGTTTAGTTTGGGTTCCTAACAATTGTTTTTTTTTATCTTTTTTTTTTTTGTTCAACCTAGTCATGTTCGTGTATTGTTTGAATTAACCTCAACGTGTCGAAAATGAAATTTTACATCGGGATTTTGATCTTCATCTGACTTTGTTGCAGACGATGCTGTTTATGCAGCAATTGTCTCAGAACGCTGAAATCGCAGGAAGCATGTTGGCAGCTCAGCAGATGGAAAGCCAACCAAGCACAGAGATTATGAGAAAATGTCTGGCTCAATATATAAGTAAGTTGCTTCTGCGTCATGTTATATGCTTGCTATACACTAGCATCGAGAGCAAAAAGCACACTAGCTTGCGTAGTGACTAAAGACATCGCTTTCGGCTCGGAAGGTCTGGAGTTCGATTTCCGAGTCGGTCAAATCGAACACAGTGTCGTCAATGACTCGCAGCCGCTGCGATGTTTCGTCGGAGCTGTGTTGCCAGGCGCTAAGCCACGAAAATGGGCCCTCCACTCGTTACTCGCTTACTCGTAATACCAAGAGCATAATGAAGATTTGATTATTTATTTACCAAGGTATTGGACTGTGGGATATTAAAACTAATAATTACTTAATTAGGCTATATTCTTTTTAGGCGGTGTTTTAGCGGCGCTGAAGCTGAATCTGGAGAATAAATCCCGTGTTTACGTGGACAATGCTTTGGCAGCAATCTTCCTGCTCAACAATTATCACTTTATATTGTCGGCTTTGGACAGGTACGATTGCATCAGGCGTGAAACTGAGTTGGGGATCCGAATTTCGAGAAAAATCTCTGTCAACTGAGTTCTTCTTTTCTTGTTAATTGTGAAAGCGTCGATAAAATTTGAATGGCGTAGAGAAAGCTGTTCTGTTTCATAGTATTTGTAATACAGGATCTGCAATAGTCGTCAAGTAAAAAAAAAATCGAAATCAAATCTTTATTACACTCGCGGTATCACGCCGAAGCGTGTAGCGCGTGGCGAGCTCCATATTCGCGGCTTAGCGCCTGGACAATACCGAAACGTTGCAGCGGTGGCGTCACTGTGCACGATTTGACTGGCCCAGGAATCAAACCTCTTACCTCCCGCACCTATAATGTTGCGTTTAACTACTACGCCTACTGAACGGCAGGTGTAAAATGTTTAATTCAAAATCCAAATTGATCTATTTCAGCTACTCTTCCTGATTATGCACTTAGGATTTTATTTGCGAATTTCGACCCTTTTTTGCATTTGTGGAATTACGAAACACCTGGATGGCAGTGCATCGTATGGTACTTTGCTTAATTGTTGCTGCTCAACAATTACCCTCTCCAGTGTCCACTGTCCAGTTGGAGTGGTTCCGAAAGCCGACGGCCTTTCATCGTTCTATTCAATTTTTGATATCATAAGCAAAACAACTGCATTGAATTTACATTTTTTTGATTCGAGTAGAATTAAAACAAGTGGTTACAAAATCAAAAGTTTTATCGTGATGCAGAAAGGTCGCGGTGTTTTGGATTCATGTAAACTGGACATGTGGTGGACTGAGTAAATGATGACTTTATTTTATGGTAGACATGGTCTCCTTGTATTGGTCGAGCTTGCCAGTCCTGATGTTGAAAGGATATACAAGGGAATCATTGAGGATGAAAAACTGGAATACTTAAATAGTTGGGGAAGATTTCACGGTCATCTGTCGAGTGAGGCAAGAGGTGTGACGGTAGATGCACAACCTGGGGTGAAGGTAAATTGTGTTGTTTGAGTTGTTAATGAACTTGGTACCGATAAATAAATAAGTAAATGAGGTTCTTTTCATATTAAACTGAAATTGAGCAGTAATTGAGGGAAACAGCAAAGTGAGCTTTCACTCTTCGAGTCAACATCCACTGAGCTTTTTATATCAAATGTGATCGGTTCCAGTCGTGAATCGAACCCGTTAATTTAGGTTTAGTTACAAACCAGCAGACCGTGAATTTCTACTGATGTTTTGCTCTGGTTAACGTAAAAGTCAGATAGCTAGTTCACAGCAAACCAGCCTCTAACTTAACTCTCAGGTTTGTTTTTTTATCAGTGAATTACATTATTACATGCATCATGAAAGATGGCGTAATTGATTGTCGAACCCGCAAAACCAGCTCCGCTGTCTAATTCACCAAGCACTCGTTCTACACCACGTGCCATTAGCCTTCATATTCAGCATATTAATGATTACAGTGTTTCTTCGCCAACCAAATTCCTGTTCAGTTGCTAAGAGTGTTAATTTTTTAGCTTAAAGACAAAGAAAAGCAGATTGTGAAAGATAAATTCAAATCTTTCAACACGGATTTGGAAGAGTTGGTGAAAGCCCAGCAACACTGGGCTGTTCCAAACGCTGCGATGAAGAAAGAACTGAAAGATATGGTCAAGCGAACCATCCTACCCGATTACACTAGTTTCCGTGATAAGTAAGCTATGTGTTGGTTTTCTTACGTCCCGGTCAAATGGCCACCGCTTCGATGTTTCTTCGGAGATTGTCCAGGCGCTGAGCCGCGGAGATGGACCTCGCCATTCGTTACACGCTTGGGCGTAATACCGCGAGAATAATGAAAATTTGATTTGGATTAAAGAAGTAATTTTCATGATTTACTGTAATGCCTCGGTCTGCGGCCATTGGAGGCAGAGGGTCGAAGGACTCTCCCAGCCCTTGTAAATTTTAGCTACCTACCGGTAGGCCATTTAATATTTATGCGCTTTACTTCAATACTTCCAGTGGCACAAAATTGCGAAAGAAGCATTGTTCGACTTTAGTTCCTCTTCCATCCCTATAAAATTTTGGAGGGCCTCTTCGGTTTTTTAAGGACCTGTTGGTAAAGTTCGCTTCAACTTCCCTATTTTGGCCGGCGTTTGTTGAACGGTCTTGCTATTGCCACCTACAAAAAAAAAAGTTAGCGCTATGGTGTTCTACTAATGCTTCTATTGCCAATGTTAGTTGACTGTGACCAGTGATGGCATTCAAATTTTTTATGAACCGGTTTTATTACAAAAATTATTAAGTTCAGCCGGTTTTGTATCAACTGATGGCGCAAGTATAAATTAAACAGCAATGCTGGCTGGTTCGCTGATCTAATAAAATTTCATGAGACGGTTCTGTAGGACCGGTTGAATTTCAATGCACACGTTGCATAACGCATCAAGTCTTGAAGTGTTTTAGCAAGATGGAGGCAGATCTTAACTTTTTAAATGCCTTAGGTACCGGATGGTTCAATTTACGAAAAACATTGAAAAGTATTTGAAATATTCGCCGGAAGATGTGGAGAAGAATATTGAGAAATTATTTGGACAAGGCTCGTCACTGCGGGTCTAAAATTTCTAATTCACTATTGATTACTATGGGATAACTGTACTCAATTGATAGAGCTGGCCATACGACCATCAAAATTCAAGGAGCTACTCTTCAAGTTTTTGAAATCTTTTCATAGTTTCTTGCCGCATCATACTGTTCTTCTGCTTATGAATTAGGATCAAGTCCAACCCAGTGCTTAGAGCTACGAGTCAATGTGTAACTGGACGATTGGGTTTAATTCTAAGGGCACTGAGCAAAATGTAGGGAATGTGGTTTTGACAGTTTTTTTTTTTTTTTTTTTTGTGGTGGTGGTTTTAAGTTAATTATGTAAGGCCTGGTGCCGGACACTGCAATATTTTCATCTTTGTCTTCACCTCTATTTGCTTGACACGTTTAAAAATGAAAAATCCAGCACCTTGAACCGGCATTCTAGAATTACTTTGTGCAAGTATTACCGGTATTATATTTCGCAGTTGCTTTAATAAATATGTATCCTACTTCGTTGGGGTGTGTTTTTCAATTCACCTATACACTTGCTGATTTTTACGTGAAATGCTTATTATTGTCTTTAGGTTGAAAAATACTTGCAAAAATTGTTTCGACGGAGCTAAGATTTCATGAAACATTGAAACGCTTTCGCAAAATCAATTAGGCAGGCCAAGTTTGTGAATTTTCAATTATAACCATAGTATAGTACATTGGTGTGTAACCAAATCAATCATTTGTGTCATGTTCGTTTCATACTACTTTGGTTTGTAATCCTGTAACCTCTAGCACCAGATCACTATTCATGAAGGTGTCTTAGCGACTGCGCCATGTCGCTGGTTTCTTCATGAGTGAAAAAATATGATTATAACACGCACCTGTAAACGGGGTTTAGTTCTTACGAGCCACAAACATAAAATTTATTATGTGTGTTGGGTTTATATATGGATCGAAACAGTTCTTGTTGGGGCTTTCAGGTACAGAGATCACCCCTAGTAAGGTGCGTCACCTAGCAAGGCGGCCCCTGCTTTTACCCAACACACAAATCAAGTCCAAATAGTAGTCAACCACCACCCCTCCCACAGAGCCAAACGAGCGCCCCCCCCGCACACCCCCACCTCCTCAAGCAAATTGAGCAGCAAAGAAAAGCTGGTCGAGAAGTAGCAAGCTCCTCCACATCAGCAAGGCCGCAACGCGGTCAACCAACTAGTCAAGATAATCACCTCAGGTCAAGACTAGTCAACATTAGCCGCGCAGCGGCAGCCAATCCCCCCACCATGGAAATGCTGGCTGAAAAGCAGTTTCGCAGCAACACGCTCTTCCACAATGGTAGGCCCAAGGCAGCAGCGCGGCCAAACCAGCCGCACAGCGGCGGCTGCTTCGCGACCCATACCTCTCCAAGATACCGCGCAGGGGTATTCCTCACTTCAAAGAAAAGTAGAGCCTTTCCTCTACTGCTGATCAGTTTTATCACGCAAGCGACTTTATTACCATGTTCAACACCACAATATTTGCTCAACAGTGAACTAATAAAGTTGCCAATTTGCAAAACGGTCTCCATCTGATTCCATATCTCACAGTCCTGGCTTATGTGAGCAAAATTAGGGCGGCGCCTCTGCTGCCTTTTTCTCAGAAAATAGCTCACTAAAGCTTCAAGTTATTTCCCTAGGAGAAGTTATCCTAATTTTACTTACCGAAACAGCAGGACAGTTAATTTCTTCATTTTTATCCTTTTATCACGAAAAAGCGACGGAATTGCCATACACCGATTGAAGTGCTGTCCTAGTACTTTAAAACGTAATCTGATTTTGCACTTCTACAGTCCTCCAACTTCTGTCAGTAAAAACTTTTTTACACAAGGAAACTGAAGAACAGTGAGGTGTTATTTCAACACGAAGCAGATTAAAAAATTGACAATTGGACAGCACCTCTATTTCTGCGACTTTTCGCACAGAAATAAGGACAATGGAAGTACTGGATCAATTTTAAAACCTGGATCAATTTTAAAGCTTGACATTCTTCAGTTCGTTTAGCAACGCGAATATGACGAGCGAATTTAACAAAAGTAACATTAAACGAAATCGCGATTGGCCATTCATCCAAAAAAGGTTAAGCCCAATCAGGATGGCAACCCAGTATGAGTACGTGCATCATAACGCCACAGAATGACTAGGAAAAATCTTTAAGGGTAGCCTACTCAAAAAGGCTAGATCTACCTATGCGAAGACATGTCTGCAACAAGACACCATAAAAAAAAACGCACACGCCAGCAAAATCACTAAAAAGAAATACGGTTGGCTTAAACTGTATCAAAATAATCGTCCCAACGCAATCGGCACTGAGATAATCTTGCTGTTCTTTAATATCAACGTTTTTAACTTTATATCGCTTATAGAAGAACAGATGTTTGTCCCTTCACAAGAATCGCAAACAAATAGTCATCGTTGAAAAATTGCGGCTGTAGAGAAGGTCCGATTTTAAGCAACTGTTCACTTGTGAATGCGCTCGGAGGAAATGCGTGGATAAATCCAGAGACTTCTTTTTTGGCTTCTTTATCTACCTCTTTGTCTTTATTTGGAGTAATGAGAGGAACAGAAATTATAGCAGCAGCTTCCTTTTCTTTAAAGTATTTTACGAGGCCTCTTAAGGGCTTATGTTGAGTAGGCATGGGGCCACTTATGGTACCGCTCATATTAAGGTTTTCGGGAACTCCGGGTACGCAAACCATCAAGCAACATTTTCCTTCGCAATATTTCATCCTACGATTGATTTCCTTGACGTTATCTTCAGTCATACGTAGTCGTTGATTGACATGAAACATCGTTTGTCTTCCGGTAGGACTGTTAGGATCGGCTGTTGTTCGATTGAAAACTCCCATATCACCATCAAGTAAAAAGAAAAGGACGGGAAAGGCAATTTTCTTGAGTACAAAACCACCTTGCCAACACGGGGGGTCGAATACTTGGCATAAATCATGAAGAGAATAACAGGATTTAGCATGGAAACGTTTCAATTGCAACTCGGTCATAGCAGCTTCATGAATTGATGACTTATGCTTGCCATCTTTGCGTTTGTTTCGAGGTGACCTGCTTCGATCACGACGATCCTGTTTGCGATCATCCACGAAAACGTTTCTGCCTCGATATCTGTTGTTGTTGTTTGCTTTGTACTTGTTCAAATATCGATCATTTGATTGCTGTCCATGACTAGATCCCATGTTGTCATGCCTTCCCCAGTCTTGGAAACCACCATCATAACCCTGCATGTTTTGATCCGAATAATCTAGAAAATCCATCCTCAATCGGGTTTCAGCATTTGGCATCAAGAAACCTCGCATCTGACTACAAGCTGCCTGCGCGGCATCAATTGTCTCATACAAAATTGTAGCGCTGTCGTCTCCTCTTCGAAAGTCAATCTTTCGAATAGCACCAAACCGGTCAAATTCACGTTCTAAATCCGCCTTTGAGGTCCAATCTCCTAATCCACCCACCCAAATTTTAGGTGATAGCATTACTTTACCGTATCCAATTCGAGCTACATTTTTTAAAATCATTTTTCCATTCAGCGAAACTTTTGCTTTGTACGCTTGGTTTAAATTTGCAAATTTGATAAAGCAGTAAGCGCCTTGACCTCGTGGAGATCGCTTTACATCAATATCTTCGATTGTACCATATTCTGAAAATATGCGACGGATGTCATAAGCAGAAACATCCATTTCAAGATTGCCTACAAACAAGGTTCTGGTAGCAAAGGGATCATCCTCAGGGGGAATAGTTTTTTCCATAAAACCAGGTTGCGGAAACATATTGTTTGGCTCAGGAGCAGGAGCCACAGGATTACTCATTGGTGCAGGAGGATTACTGTCAGGATGGATATCAGCAACTTTTTTAGATGGAGATGAGCCTTTGCTGGTAGATCGTCGCCGAGAAGACTGAGCACCATTAGTACTCATTGGTGAATCGTCTTTCGACAAACTTCTTCGTCTCATAGGCGAACGATCAAGAGACGACTCGCGATCTCGAGATGAATATCTTTCACGATAAGGAGAGCTATCTTCTGACTGACGCTTATCTCTTCCAGATTGTCTAGGCCGGGGCGAAAAACGATCGTTATAGTTGGGTCTTTCTCTCGCTTGGTAGTTCCTCTGTCGTCCCTGCATCCTTTTGGGTGATCTTCGGCGTGGAGGAGATCTTGTCATCACAGGAGAGCGACCTCTGCCAGGAGAATAGCCTTGATCTCGTCCATATGGTGATGCGTCGCGATTGAAATGACGACTTTCTGGAGGGTCATCATATGCGACTGAAATTGATAGACGTCGATCATACATCACTAAGTGACCCTTCGCGTTCTTGCATTGTTTCGCATCATCTGGATTACGAAATGTGGCGTAAGCCACTCGTTCACCAGCGTGATCACGTGTCACTTGAATTGTGACGTCACCAAACTTTCGAAACTCGTGTTCAAGACTATCTTGGATATCATCTCGATCCAGCTTTGAACTAAAGTTTCGAACAAGCAGCACATTGTAGTAATCATCAGCATCGCGGTAGTTCCGTCGACCCCGGCTCGATTCTACAGGGGGGCTGTAACCAGGAGAAAGCTGGGGAGAAGCACGAGATCCGTAGCGATTTTGATTTATGTTTCTTCGTGCATCGCGAGGGTTGTAACGCGAATCATGATAATCAGGACTGAAAAAAAAAAATTCAATCAACATAAGAATTCCTAAATAGCTGCGATTGAACTAGCTGCAGTAAAACTATCGGGCTGAATTATCTCTTACGCGGTGCGCACTCTACAAATTAACAGTAAATCACATCTGCAACACTCAGAGCACTCAAGAAAAGATAAAAACGACAGAATTTGTATTTCGCAAACGTGTTTAGTTGCATATTTATCATCTATGTGAAAATCTCGCTAAGTGCTTTTCCCAACGGCACAACAAGTAAACTTGCCGATATGTTCTCCACACTGTCCTTTTAATGCTGAGCATCTGTTGTACAGTCAACAATTTGACCCAACTCGGAATCAAACAGTGTCTGCAGCTCCAAAGGCGGACGCTTTCACGACTCGCCCATCGAAGCTGTTGACCGACAAAAATCATGTCATAATTATATAACTCACAACGATAGCTTAAAATCTAAGTTCGATTGCTTGCAACCATGAAGTTAAATTATGATTAATGATAACACTTCAAACCAAGGTGGGCTGTCCATTCAATTAAGCAGTTTTACCACAGTTTTTTGTAGTGGTAGTAGTAGGGTCTTTTATCTCCACACCGTCAACACGATAAAGAATACGACACGATGAAGGAAATATAACAACGGTACAAGAAAAGGCACGAAGCTACAAAACGATTAACGTAAAAGCATGCAGGTAGAAGTAGAAAAACAAGAGAAGTCATGGTTGCAACACCCAGTTGCTACGCTTGCAAAATATCGCTGCAGAAGCTGAACACGCTAAGTTACCTGTTATCTCTTTCTCTGTACGATCGCCGGTTGTATGGGCTACGTCCACGATTCTTCTTCATGTTTCAGAGAAGATTTTCTTCGAATTTGTGTCCACCAATGGAGGATGATAAGATTCTGAAATAATTAAACACATTTACATACATGTTGTCACCATACCGCAACAATAAAACTAGATCAGCACTCCTACCTATGGTTGTGCAGAACTCGTAGTTCTATAATGCATTCGCAGCAGCTAAGACCTTAACATATATTAGTACGTAAACATAAGTCAAACCAAAAGTTAATTTAAAAGTGTCTTCGGCCTGCTAGAGTACCATTTTCTTTAAAACACGTTTTAGCCATACAAAGAATGTACCGTAAAATGGGGATATTTTACCCACTAGAGTCAACTTTGCCCACATTTTGTACATTTTTTATTGTTAAATCGCCATACTTTTTGTACAAAATTTTTTCAACTTTATTTGGTTTTACTTTTGAAGCAACTACATAAGCTTTGATTTTAATGCAAAAAATGTGATATAGAACAACAATTTCTTACCCAAACCTACTTAAGAAAATGTTGCATAAAATAATCATAAAAATGTATCCCTAAAAATTTGCCATGAGGGTCAAAGGTCACTTATGGCAGACAAGTTTTGAACTTATGCAGAAACTTGCTGTAAGATCACCAATATGCAAAAACAAAATTTTAAGTGTAAGACATTCCAAAAAAATATTTAAAAGACTTTTTTTGATAAAAAATGGCAGATTTGTATTTTGCTTATAACTTTGACCATGTGAAGCTGTAATGTATCCTGCATAATATGGTATAAATAGAGTGTCTGACTATCTGCGGTCAGTCAACAACCGGTACCAATATTTTAACTAGTAAGGTGAGTGCATTGTGAGATTAAAAATGCTGACAACTGTAACACTAACTGGTATGCATAAGATTTGCATATTGTACAAGCATGTAAGTCAAACTGCCATGCCACGCAGTAAAATGTGAGCAATTTCGTTTTTTAAAAACTCCTAAAATGGGCAAAGATGCATTTTACAGTGTTATCGTTGCCAATAGAAGCATTAGGTGGCTGAAAAACCTGAAACAAGCATCATGGGCAAAATTGAAAGTAGTCGGACAACTTTGCCCTCTGTAAATAAATAAAAAAAATTAGTAAATTTTTGGACTACACCCTATTGGTTGTAAGCCATTGTATAACACAACTCTCTGATAGTGTATACCTACTTCGAAGAAAAAATCATCATTAGAACAAAAATTATTGGAATATATAAAATAACAAACTTTTTTTGGGCAAAGTATCCCTATTTTACGGTACACTACTTGTTTCTTGCTTTGTATTTTAAAAATAGGTAAGAAGCTTCGGTAAAAAACAATTGCGATCGCAAGGAGAAAATCATATAATTTATGCTGCATGATGCCATTTGCAGCGCAAAAAGAGGGCAAACTGTTTGACGTGACCAACTCGGCGTTGAGACACCTTAACTCTGGCCCTAACCTGAACACCAACCCTAGCTTTAAACCTAACCAGAGTCCTAAACCAGACCTTAGTTTAAACCCCAGCCATCACCCAAACCCTTAAACCCTGTTTTAATGTCCAGTCAGTCATGCCGAAATGTCCTGTTTGCATAATACGAAAAAAACTATTTCAAACACTTTGCACTGCAATCTGCGAATTTTCCTAAGTGTTTATTTTACCAAAAATTAAAGCTTTGTTCAAGTTTTTGCCCTGAATTTGTTTACAGAGTATTTTGTTTTCATTTTACGCCATAACATTGAACACTTATGATTTAAATTTGGCCAAAAATCACTATTGCAATTGGCAATCTCAAGAAAAAATTGCTCAAACTCCACACCTTAAAGGGAGCAGTGAATAACAGCATTGTTCTCAAACACACCGATTAAAAAAATGCTAATGCATCTTGATATCTTTAGGAATTTGTGGTAAGTTGATGAAATTGATAAAAAGTTTAATGATCAGTCAAGATTTACTTTGAATTTTAAATATTTTTATTGTGGTGGTCAGACATTTAAATATATCTGTTTTCTATGGCCACTAAAATACATGTCATATGCTATAATCAGTATTCTAATAAATTCTAGTTACCTATTCATTCGCATGCATTTTATCAACAGTATCATGCCCTAGTATAACATCTCATTGTATTAACCCAGGCCAAACAGTCACCAATTCATGGTAAGTTTCTAGACAGCAAACAGTATTCCAGATTCTTGAAGCAACCAATCTGATTGACTGCATTAAAAAATTTACACAACCACAATGATGTTGACTGTTTCACTTTAAAATTCAAAGCATCCAGAAGAGCAACAAGCCAATTTGTCGCATGGACTCAAATCTTCAGCTCAGGATAATTACACTCTTTTTAATTCATTGCAAATTTGTGTGAGCAAAAACTATTCACACGAAAACATAACAACAAGAAAGGAATATAGCCACCACAACTGGGCTTTTCACAATCACACTTCAAGATTTGCAGCAATGTGCCAGCTTCTACTCAGTTGCAAAGATGAAATAATATCCAGTATTGCCATTCTGATTCAGTAATTCCAGGTCATAAATGTTTCTTTGATTCACTTTTATACAACACCTAGACTCTACACTAATATTAAATGACTTGAATTATCCCCCAGCTGGGATCAGTTCAAGTTACCGACCAGGCACAAACATTCTCAAGTAGATTCCAGTTTCTTGAAAGGAAATTTTTTTTCAAAGGGAACAAAAAAATCCAACACATTCAATAATGTATTTCAATAGCTTAACTATATAGTCATATGTCAACTACTTGCTTTACGCTGGTTACATTCAGCATCAGTGAATATTAACCAAACAAATTCATAATCTCATATCACTGCCACCATCAACATATTCAATTACAAACAGACAGTTCAAGTCTGAAAGGATATGTAACAAAACATAATACGGAGTAGTTCATAACTATTTTTATATATCATCAACAGTTTGAAAGCTACATATAAACAATGTTTTTCCAAAACGTGAAATACCAGTAGCTACAACTTGACTGGATTTCACAACCTTAAAATAGTAAGTGCTGATAGCGTGTTGATTATAAAATATTAAGACTTTTGAACATAAAAATGGAACCATTTTTAATTTTTAACGAAAAATCAAACCACCAACTGACTCGGTGACTAACAGAATAATATGTTTTGAGTGAAATGCTTTCGGTACAGTACCAGTACTTTACACTGACCAACAAGATTTTAATTTCCAGAACCTGTATTAACAATTGCATTCTGTTGTATCTACTCTATGCATAGCATATACATACAGATTTTGTATAATTTGTCGTACTGTGTAGATTAACTAATGACTAAAGCTGTAAATGGTTCCAAATCAAAGGAAGTTTTCTTTCAAATTGAAACTAGATGCCAATTATCTTCCACAATTTTTATCATACCTTGTAATCAGTTATTACTGATAGATTATGGGCTATTAACCAGATAACATAAAATGCAAAAAAACTACATTACCTTGTTTAATTACTTGCAAGGATCACAAGCAATTTTTCTTCCAAAAACTTCAAATTAATAACCAATCAACATTGATCGAATGAAAAGATACACTGAATATCTGGGAAAAGATTAAAACTATCTGAAGGCTATCAATATCAGTTTACAGCTCTGCTCTAGTCTACAGTACAGAGTAACTAATGTTTTGGGGTGGATGCTGGTTGATAGAACTGTTGAATAGAACAGTGGAAGTCAATGTCTGCTGGTTTTAGCAATTGCCACAGCATTAGCCACATGGAAAATTTGCCAACTGGAAAGATTAGCTAAACAATCGTAGACACAATTATACCGGTACGCTAAATAGTCACCATACCAGTACTTTAAACAAAAACTTAAAGACAAATTTTGGCAATCATGCTAATCTTGAACCCATTCGATCACCGAAAAAAATAAAAAGTTCTCACTATCAGGCTCGGATTTGAGGATGTCTCGATCAAATCAAGTTAGGATTCAAGGTCACAGCAAGACAATTTTCAGGGTTTGGGTTCAAAATTTGAGTTAATCAAAACAAATCTGGGTTAAAATTAACGTTAGACATAGGCCTTGTTACATAGCTACCGATAGGGAGGCAAATCTTCCATGAGACAAATATTATAAACGCAAGTTTTGGAGTTTCGGTTTGACCAATTTTGGTGGTATGGGTAAGATTTTGATTCGCACAAGTCAAAATTTGCAGCTTGGGGCCACTTAGACTACATTTACCAGTACCGGTAGGTTAAAGTTAAGTCAACCTTTGAGATAAAATTATCAACAAAAATCATGACCCCTAAAATACGATAACTAATAGCTACGCTAGTCTATCTACAGATCTAGGCATTAGTCGTACGTAACCTCCTCTGTCCTGGTCAGTGGTGGAGCTGCACAGTGCAAACTGATACAGTAAAAACTCACACCAACAAACATTTCATACTCTGAACTTTTTAGTCATTAAAACCTTTCAAGTCTTACTAACAAGCCACGTTAATATACATGCCAACTTTTACTGCTCTAACCAACCAGTGAGCAGTGACCATCCCTGGTAATTTCGCCCCCACCTTCCATGTTTTCTTGAAGTCACGCGGCTGTGCGTCCAAAAAAACAAATATCTTAAAAATGGCGAAAGAACGGAGTTGCTCCTAAAAAACGGAAAAACGGAGTATGTGATCAAGTTAGCAATTTGACTCTGTGGATAGAATCTACCTCGAGAGGAAAAAAAGCAATTTATATTTTTCAAAGGAACTAAAACTGTGAATTCAAAGATTGGCAAAACACTTAATGATTAGTACCAACTACCAACTGCTTTTTTTTTCAATGAAATTGAATTTTAAATGTTCTCCGATTATTAGCTGTTGCTACCATTTGGATATTGAAGATCTCCTTTCTGCCAAAGTTATATCATAAACTGAAAAAAATTGACTATAAAAAAATCAACAGCTCAGAAGCCTAGTGGTAAGAGTGTCTGCTTCTGGAGCTGTAGACTTTGGTTTGATTCCAAGTCGGGTCAAACCAATGACTTCAAAATTTATATTCGCAACTTTCTTGTTTAACGCTCAGCGTTAAAGGGACAGTGTGGAGAACAAGCCGGCAAGTTTACTTGTTGAGCCGATGGAATAGACACTTAGCGGGATTCCCCCATCTTCGTGTGATAGACAGATGGCCGGTAACTTTAAGCGAGCTCGTTATAGCGATAGGAGGATAAATATGCAACTAAATGCAAAATAGTTCAGCGAAACTGAATACCTTCTATACTGTAGCCTACTAACGAGTAACGACCTATTTTATCCGATTATTTTACTTGACTTCCTCAATCTTTTTACAGGCGTGTCCTGTCACACAAAAAAACAAAGAAGGCATCGAAGGCATACATGAGCGGGCTGTGATATTTTAGACTCCGAATCCAGTTCGGCTTTTTAAAATAAAAATCCGTTCCGGCTACGAAATAACGACCAAAAGTGAGAGTTCAGAATCCAACTCAGTCCGAAACAAAACGAAAAGAACACGCGATACTTGCACATAGCGAGAAATTTTCGCAGTGAAAAGCGAAGACTTTCCGTAAATAAAATTTTTGATAGGCTTAGGTGGGCACAAATCGCTAATCCGCTAATTAGCGAAGCTAATTTTTTTGCTAGCGGATTTGCTGTTCAGCTAACGTTCAACAATGTTAGCGGACTGGTCATCGAAGCTGATTTTTTTAGCCAATCCGCTAGAATAAGAATAGTTGCTCCCGCGGTTTTAATAAAGAAAAGCTTTTAAGTTACTATAATTGTTCCGTTTTTTTGTGCCAAAGAAATATCTACCGGTACTCTTCTAGCTAAGCGCTTAGATCAAGCAATAATAACTCCGTCAATGACATCACAATGCTGTGCGCAATCACTGTTTTGACACGTACGAGCTAAGAGGTTATAGACCGGCAGCTGAGAGGGGTTAGCATACCTTTTCTAGGTACCAATAACCAAGTATATTGCGACCTACTACACAGAGATGTCCGGATTTAACATTTTAAAATCCTAATCCGATCCAAATCCGTAGCCTCAAAATCCAAATCCTAAATTTAATTCCACAAAACCCAAATTCTAACTAATTCGATACCGAGATTTTAACAATAACATCTACAGGGTGTTCCAGAATATATGACCCGATTATAAAATTTCATAAACTACAAACCAGAAAAGATTCAACGAAAACCATTATATTTCCTGAAAGGTCTTGAAATGCCATTTTAGTTTCATGCCATGTTTTCACTTTCAGATTGCTAGTGTGTTGATAATAAGTGCTACAAAGAAATACCCTTTTGTTGAGTTTAGTTAAATGCTGTATTAATGGCGTGGAGTGGTGAGCATCGCGCTTTTGTGGTTGAACAGTTTGTGAAGAATGGCGAATCAGTCGTAGCGACGCAACGTTCCTTCCGAAGACACTTTTCACTAAATCGTCATAATCCCGTACCAACAGGTAAAACAATACGCCGTTGGGTTTCCAACTTTCGACAAACATCATCGGCATTAAACAGGAGAAGATCTGGCCGTCCAAGAACAAGAACAGCAGAAGAAAATGTCACAGCTGTGGCAGATTCAATTGAGCAATCTAGACGTTCCCTCCGAAAGCATGCATTTGCCTTGCACATGTCCGCTACAAGTGTCCATAGAATTTTGCACAGATCACTTCATATGCATCCCTACAAGATAATGGTCGTGCAGGAATTAAGCGAGAGTGATTACGAAACTCGCACAAATTTGTCTCGAGACATTCTCCAGTCCATCCTCCCAACATCTGTTACAATCTGCAGTGATGAAGCACATTTTCATTTATCGGGGACGGTTAACAAACAAAACTTCCGATATTGGTCACAAAATAATCCTCGTGAACTGCACCAACGACCACTTCATTCTCCGAAGGTTACCGTTTGGTGTGCTATGGGCAGTTTTGGGGTGTGGGGTCCATACTTTTTTGAAGAAGGAGGTGCTACAGTGACTGTTACATCAGACCGTTACTGTGAGATGCTTGAGAGATTTCTTCGTCCAAAAGTTGCTCAGTTACTAGCTGATCATGAACCCGATGGTGTATGGTTCCAACAAAATGGTGCCACGTCGCATACCTCTCGACGTTCACTCGGAATCCTGCAGGACATGTTTCCAAGTCATGTCATTTCTCGACGGGGTGACATTGGGTGGCCTCCACGTTCCCCGGATCTAAATCCATGTGACTTTTTTCTATGGGGCTACGTCAAATCTAAAGTTTACGAACGCCGTCCATCAACTCTAGAACACCTAAAAGCAGCAATAACTGAAGAAATTGATGCGATTCCGCAGAACATGCTTGAAAGAGTGATGATTAATTTTCGAGAAAGACTTCAAAACTGCATCGACATTGGCGGTCGCCACTTGCGCGACATAATTTTTTAAAACCACGTGAAGTAACAAACTAAACTGAAATGGCATTTCATAAACTTTCAGATAATATATGAGTTTTCGTTGAATCTTTTTTGGTTTGTAGTTTATGGAATTTTAAAATCGGGTCATATATTCTGGAACACCCTGTATATAGAATTCAGGTTATCAATTTACGTTCATTAGACCTTTGATTAGACATACCGGTAACTATAAATCAATATTAGGCCTATTGCAATTTCATTGGCAAGAAAATAGTTGAAATATGTTTTTGAAGATAATTGTATAAAACTTACTGCAAATGTACGGTAATGAAGATAAAATTTTTAATTAAAGAGACTTAAGAGTGACCACTGGTTTCAACTTTGTTTAAACGTTATAAATCATTATAACGTCAACCTTATTTTGATTAATTTAAATCATTCTGGCATATGGCACCAGTGTGTTGTTGATTACCTTACATTTAAGGACTTGGGTTGCGTAGCAGCAAGATAGAGACAGACAGAATGCAATTTTAATCCAGAACGTTATCTTAAATGCTTAAGAGAAGACTTGATTCTTACTAGGGTGAAAAATTAACAATACGGCTGATCAAACTGTCAAACAGTCAAATACAGTCATTAGCAAAAGTTTAAGACCAGTCTTTCAGATTTAAGGTATTTGTAGATTTTATCATTATTATCGCATAGTGCAGTTTTATATGACGCAATATCCTAATGAAATTGCATCAGCCATCTGTCCATCACCAACACATGGGTTGTTTTCACGAAGAACCTATTTTACTTCATTTCGATTGGTTTTACAGCGTAATCAGTTGTGTACTAGCTGCTGTTTCAGTTCTTGAAAATGGGCAAAAAATCTTCTCTTTCCGAGACTAAAAGAGCCCAAATTGTGGTTTTAAGTGAAGAAGGCTACTCTGAACGAGAAATCAGTGCGAAGATGCAGTGCAGCAAGACTGCTGTGCACACAGCCCTTAAAAATTTCAATAATTACGGGAGTTACAAAGACTTGAAGAGAAGTGGGAGACCCAAAAAAACATCCCCTAGAGATGATCTGACAATAAAGCGAATTGCTGTACGTTCCCCAACAAGTTCTTTGAAGAAAATTCGTGCTGCGCTGCTTGGGAAAGGGACAGACGTTCACATCACCACAGTTTCTCGGCGTTTGAGGTTTAACTTTGGTCTTAAATCATATAAGCCAGCTCGCAAACCCAGGCTCACTCCTCTTATGAAATCAAAGCGTCTGGCATTTGCAAAAGAACATGCAGCATGGACATCTGAAGACTGGTCTAAGATCATGTTTTCCGATGAGTGTACTCTACAGCAGTTTGTGGTGAGAAAAAAGAACGTTAGAAGGCCTGTGGGTAAAAGGTTTGAGGAAAGATACACAGTTTCAACAATGAAACACCCACCGAGTCAAATGGTCTGGGGGGCATTTTCCAGGTCTGGTACTGCTGGATTGTATTTTTTGCCCCCAGGAAGTACAATGAACGGTTCCAGGTATGTGGATTTGCTAAAAGAAAAACTTGAAATGCATATGAATATTCATCAGTGCACAGTTTTCATGCACGACGGTGCTCCGTGTCATCGCTCGTAGATTGTGAAACAATTCCTTTCAGAAAAAAATGTGGCAACACTGGGCTGGCCTGGAAACAGCCCAGATTTAAACCCAATCGAGAATCTTTGGGAAATACTCAAAAACAAGGTTGCAGAAAAACAACCTTCAAGTGCTGGAGCATTAAACCATGCTATAAAAGAGGTATGGGTCAAAGAAATTTCAAGAGACTATTGTGAGAAACTGATATGCAGTATGCCAAAACGAATCCAGGCGGTGATAAAGAACAAAGGAGGACACACAAAGTACTAAAATTGCGTGTTACTGTTTTACAATTTGTAATTTGAGCATTCACAATGTGTTATACTAAATTTACGAGCAAAATATACCAGCAGTGGCAGTAATTTGTATTCTGGAGAGGATAGACAGCAAAAATACATAATTTCTGATAACTGGTCTTAAACTTTTGCTAATGACTGTAACTGCCCTAATAATTTAATAATTAAGATGCAATTAGACAATAGTGCCAGATCATAAGCCAAAGCACACTAACAACAGGTGAGGAAAAAAACACGCAACAAAGCAGATTGAGTAAAGCAGGGAAGCCAGCAGGAAACCTACAAATTAACTTATAGAGTAGCAAAATATTAAACAAAAGAGCTGCTGGACTACTCTCTTGCGTTAGTGCTACCCGATTATTGGTATTTACTCAAAAACTCATGTCCAAATGCGATCCAAATCCGGTCTGTAAAAAACTTCAAAATCCAAATCCGGTGACATCACAAAAAATCCGGTCCAAAAAATCCTAATCCAAATCCGTGGACATCTCTGCAGTACTACGTCAAAAACCATCGGCGAAAAGTGATTTCCGCCGGGTCAGATTGGATGCGTTTGGCCGTAATGATGGGGGCCCCAAAGACTCTCAAAAAACGCCAGCATACTTTTCTAGGTACCACTTGAAACCTAGTGAAAACGAAAGCTTACATCGGCCAGATTACGAAATGGTATGTGAGAGAAGTTTTTTCGGCTGCTATACCTCGACAGGAGCCCCCAAAGTTCGACTGATGACGTCACAAAGGTATGCTAGCGTACCTTTTCTAGGTACCACATGAAACTTAGTGCAAACGAAAGCTTACATTACACTGATTACGAAACGGTATGTGTCAGAAATTTTTTGGGCTGCTTTACCCCTGGCAGAAACCCTCAAAGTTCAAATTATGACGTCACAACGACTAAAGACGTTACAGCGAAAATGATGTCATAATTCAAACTTTGGGGGCTTTTACCGGGGGTAAAGCAGCCCAAAAAATTTCTGACACATACCGTTTCGTAATCAGTGCAATGTAAGCTTTCGTTCGCACTAAGTTTCATGCGATTCTCAGTCAAAAGTTTTTTCGCTGTGACGTCATAATTCAAACTTTAGGGGCTTCTGCCAGGGGTAAAGCAGCCCAAAAAATTTCTGTAACATATCATTTCGTAATCAGTGCAATGTAAGCTTTCGTTTGCACCAAGTTTCATGCGATTCTTAATCTAAATTCCTTCGCTATGGCGTCATGTAACGTCATAATCCAAACTTTAGGGGCTTCTGCCGGGGGTAAGGCAGCCGAAAAAACTTCTCTCACATACCATTTCGTGATCTGGTCGATGTAAGCTTTCGTTTTCACTAGGTTTCATGTGGTACCTAGAAAAGTATGCTAGTGGTTTTTGGGGCCCATCATTACGGCCATACGCATCCAGTCTGACCCGGCGGAAATCACTTTTAGCCGATGGTTTTTGACGTAGTAGGTCGCAACATACTTGGTTATTGGTACCTAGAAAAGATATGCTATAACCCCTCTCAGCTGCCGGTCTATCAACCTTGCATTTCGCAACGGCGCGTACAAAAATGATTACGAAGCGACAAATTTCAAACGAGGGGTGAATAATTTAGCTGCAAAGACATCAAAGAGCATAAACATTAAACAAAATCATTTGTTCTTTTTTTTGATAAAAGGCAAAGTCAAAAGGGAGGGGGGAATGGCACAACGCCCCTCTAAAATACGCTACTGGTAGGTCCATAGGTCACAACTATATGATATGACGTCAACTACGACACTTTGGGCCACACAGAGTTTGCCGGTCTTCGCAGTTTACCTCTTTATTAAACGTTTCATGCGCTGTTTGTAACCCTTGATTTGTTGGATCGAATTCGATACTTTTTGCAACTCAGGCATGTAATTTTGAGAGATAGGCGTTTCTATTTACTTTACCTTGCCCAATTTCACCAGCCGTTGGCGCTTTTTGTCAGGCCCTGTTAAAAGATCGGAGAGCCCCGGGGCTAACTTTTTGCGTTTTTTTTTTTTTGCAGGCTTGAATTTAACGTTTGCAGCAGATATTTTTTATGATGCGATTTACTGGATGGACTGAGCTATAGCCCGCTAATCTGACATATCTATCTAATAACAGCTCAGATGACCGAGTGGTATGAGCGTCGGGAGTTGTAGACTTTGGTTTAATTCCAAGTCGGGTCAAACCAATGACTTTAAAATTGGTATTCACAGCTTCCCTGCTTGACGCTCAGCATTAAAGGGAAAGTGTGGACAACAAGCCGGCAAGTTCACTTGTTGTGCCGTTGGGAAGGGCACTTAGCGGGATTCCCCCATCTTGGTGTGGTAGACAGATGGCCGGCAACTCCTCAGCGAGCTTATAGCGCATTGATCGCTTTCTCGCGATAGGAGGATAAATATGCAACAAAATAAAAAAACAACGCGCATAAGATGCAACTTAACATAGCGCGTCACTATGGGGCGCCGTTTGGAAAAAAACTATTCGTTTTGTGAACCATGTTTTTTGAGCTTATTTAGACCATAGTTTGTCCGATATGTATATTGGAAATATCCTACTTATATATCGGACAAAATGTACTCTAAGTCGGACCAAAATACACGCGCAAAATAAGTCGGACAAAATCGTTTTTTTCCAAATGGCGCGCCACACGCCTTTTGGAAAAAAACGATTTTGTGACCCCTGTTTTTTGAGCTTATTTGGACTATAATTAGTCCGATATATACATCGGAAATATCCGACTTATATATCGGACAAATTGTGCTCTAAGTCGGACCAAAAAACACACGCAAAACAAGTCGGATATTTCCGACTTATATATCGGACAAATTCGCCGTTTGAAAAAAAACTACACGTTTTGTGAACCATGTTTTTTGAGCTTGTTTAGACTCAAAAAGCATGGTTCACAAAACGTGTAGTTTTTTCCAAATGGCGCCCCATACATATCGGACAAATTATGGTTTAAATAAGCTCAAAAAACATGGTTCGCAAATGTAGTTTTTTTCCAAACGGCGAATTTGTCCGATATATAAGTCGGAAATATCAGACTTGTTTTGCGTGTGTTTTTTGGTCCGACTTAGAGCACAATTTGTCCGATATATAAGTCGGATATTTCCGATGTATATATCGGACTAATTATAGTCCAAATAAGCTCGAAAAACAGGGGTCACAAAATCGTTTTTTTCCAAAAGGCGTGTGGCGCGCCATTTGGAAAAAAACGATTTTGTCCGACTTATTTTGCGCGTGTATTTTGGTCCGACTTAGAGTACATTTTGTCCGATATATAAGTAGGACATTTCCAATATACATATCGGACAAACTATGGTCTAAATAAGCTCAAAAAACATGGTTCACAAAACGAATAGTTTTTTTCCAAACGGCGCCCCATACGTCACAAGCTTTTTCGGTCGCACCAGTGATCAAATGATTTGCCGTGCTCTACCATCACAAGCATGCTTAGCATTGCTTTAAAATGAACATAACTGCAGGATGATTGCTGCGTCTTGTCAGAACAAGTCAGCTGTCAGTTGATGGCAGGCGGCTACAACGAGTCGTTCAAGCTGCAAATTAAACTTCTCTCTCGCGGGAATATCGAACGGGGCTCTGGTTTGCAAAATTGCAGAGAAGACGTAATTACAGCGTTGAACAAATGAAAGTTATGCAATGGTTTAGTCGTGAAAAGTTCAGGCAATTTTGGTTTATCGAAGAAAAGCAATAGGCCTGCAGTCCTACGTGAAAGTTTGTTGCACCTGTAATGAAAATATTTTAATGACCGGTTTTAATCGCACCCCAGCTTAGAACTATGCAATATACTTATAATTACCCGCTCACGATTAACATTGCTATTCAATATTTCTTACCTTTTCGAAGTTGTGCTTGTAAATATCGTTGCAATGCAGATGTCGTACGCTACCCATTGCCCATTGCATAGCAAAGCATTTACATTTAATGAAATTTTGCGAACTCATGAAAGTCATGCGGCAACTATAAACGTCAAAATCAAAAATCAAATCTTCAGCATACTCGCGGTATTACGCCGAGCGTGTAACGAGTGGCGGGGTCCATCTCGAATGCATTAGCGCCTGGGCTACACAGCTTCGAAGAAACGTCGCAGCGGTGGTACTGGCGAGTCGCTGGCTACACTGCTCAGATGGCCGAGTGGTAAAAGCGTCCGCCTTTGGAACTGTACACTCGGGTTTGATTCCGAGTCGGGTCAAACCAATGACTTTAAAATTGGCATTCACAGCTTCCCTGCTTGACGCTCAGCATTAAAGGGACAGTGTGGAGAACAAGCCGGCAAGTTTACTTGTTGTGCCGATGGAATAGGCACTTAGCGGGATTCCCCCATCGTGGTGTGGTAGACAGGTGGCCGGTAACTCCTAAGCAAGCTGTGGCCCGGTCAACGAGCGAGCTGTGAGAGGTGGCGGGTAACCCCTAAACAAGCTCGTTATAGCGCTTTGATTGCTTTCTCGTGAAAAGAGGATAAATATGCAACTAAATACAAATACAGTACTGCGTCCGATTTGAATCGAACCCACGATCTCCCGCACCGATAGCGTGTGCGCTTAGCTTGTGAGCTAACGGCCGGTTTTTAATTTGAACTATAAAAGTATTACGGAAAAAATGCTTACTTTTTATTAATGCATATATTGTAACTCGTTCTGTCAAAAATTAGAAGATGCAAAACAAAAACTAAGAGCACACTGCCAAAGTACCATAGTAAAACAAAAATTTGTGAACACAAACTTTATTCCGATCGTGCAACCAAGTTTATTCGTATACAATCAATATCCTTATAAGCTCTCTTTAATGAGGTTGGAGTTTAATGTTTCTTTAAATAAATGTCAATGTGAACAATATCTATATCTTGGGGGCAAGATTTAAGAATAAACTTTTGTATTGTCAATAATTTCGAGGTCAACAGTTAGATTGTTCGAAACATTTCTAACAAAAAGTGAATTAGGCTATTGTCTTAGCCTGCAGCAATATAAATAGGCGTGACCGGCCAGTCAGCTCAGTTGTTAGAACGTTACTATCGGTGTGAGAGGTCTGGGGTTCGAACCCCGAGTCGGTCAAATGGGACGCAGTGTCGCCAATGGCTCGCCACCGCTGCGATGTTTCTTCTGAGCTGTGTAACCATACGCAGCTACGCTAAGCCGCGGAGATGGAACCGCCACTCGTTACACGTTCCGGCGTAATACTGCGTGTATTTGATCTATAATTTTGCGTTTAACAACGGATTAATTCTGAAATAAACAGGAGAGTAATTTCAATCTTTTGTTCAATCCACTTTAAACAAAACCGCGTTGTTTGACTCAGCAACATTATAGTGCTGCAGCGCAAGCCTTTAAAGAATGCATTTCAAGCATGTTTAAGGTACAGGAATCTCAATTTAGGAAGATAGCATCAATAGCAAACGCTCAAATGAGAAAGTAAAGTTTGTGGTTTAGATTATAGCGTCTGATTAGGTTTCCTTGGTTTTGGTAAAAGGAGATATGATGTCTAAATATGGCAGTAACGATCTAATCAAATTGATCAATTGGGTTTCAACGTTATGATGAGAGCAGTTTTATCTACGATAATAATGTATCGCTGGAAAACACAATTATCGGGTATTCTGTGCAGGCCGAGTCGGCATTTGCTAAAACAAATGCTGGCTTAGAGCTAATGTGCTACCATGACCTCTCATTTGGTAAGACTGCACATTTATGTTCAGAGAAAAATGTTTGGACAGACACAAAAAACTTGGAGGGGCCAACTCGAGCAGCTGCCCCCGCGACCCCCCGAGGATAAGCGGGTCTGGAAAAGTAGTAGTAGTCGCAATTGCAGTGTAAATGTTGACGCGTTGTTTTTCAACGTTGAAATACTAGAGAGTGTTTGAGAAGCAATGCTGAGATGAGGAATTATTTCCACGTTTTAATTTCATTATAGGCTAAAGGAGGAATTTTCATCCTGCAATTAAGTTTCTGTCACTTCACATATTTTTTTTTTTTTGACTTAAATAGGCATAGTTTCCTGAATTTTTCCATTAAACTGAAAAAAAATCAAATCTTCATTATACTCGCGATATTACGCCAAAGGGTGTAACGAGTCTAAGCACCCGGGGAACACAACTCCGAAAAAATGTCACAGCGGTGGCGAGCCGTCGGCGACACTGTATCCGATTTGATTGGCCCGGGAATGAAACTCATCACCTCCCGGCGATAAGACATCCAATATTTTCAATTCTTTAGAGATCTAAGCGCCATTTCACACTCAGTTGTTTCAGCGGACATGCTTAATCCATCTGCATAGTTTGATTAACGCTGACCGTGATTGACTTGTCTATTTTTAATCGTGTGTAATTCGCTACGATGCATTTACTAGTTGAGAAGCAATCATAAGGAAACACTAACCGGTGTTTACTTAACGTAGCAATTGAATAGCTCAGATTAGGCTGACAGGCAAAAAAATTTCCGATATTAAAAAAATGTAGTGGTAATTCCAATCTTAGAAATAAAAACTGGTAAAAAAATATTATATTTGGCCCCCAACGTTTCTATTTAGTGTAATCTGCGGTAGAACCGCGAACTCACAATGATTTTTAATCAAGTTCAAGTGCGAGTTCACTAAAAACACGCAAGCCGAGTTCGAGTTCTTCATTTTTATTTTTGCAAGTTCGAGTTCAGTAATTTTACCGAGGTCGTGTTGAATACAAGTAGTTTTTATCGAATTTAAGCTAAGTTCAAATAATTTTTGTCAAGTGCAGAATAAGTTCGAAACTCAGTCAACTTTTTTCGAGATCGAGTTCTTGTTTTTCGAATTCGGCAAATAGTACGAGTTCAGCAAGTTGGAGTTCGCTTCCTTAATCGGCACGTTAAGCTCGCAAGACTCTATCAGATTGAGAAATTGTTTGTAAATACAAAAATTTAGACAGTCGTACTTTTTTTAATGCTAGTAAATTTAAGCTTGTAACTGGCACCCCATGTTAAAAACCATTAATTCTGTGCTTGCGTAAGTAATTTGTTCTTATTATTTCCTTTTAGATCGGTTTGCGCTATAGTTTTGTTAAGTGATGTTCTGAAATTATGTCTGAACATCAGTCAACAAGCCAAGAAAGACAATCTAGTCCTGAAGTAACTGTAGTATATGCACAAGTTGATCACAAGACAACTCAGCGAGGTGTCAAAACGACCTTTCACGAAACAGGTTCTTCGTCAAGAGTAAGAAAATTTAGAGAGGAGCCGCTACTTGAGGAGGATGTACTTGCGCTAAGTGAAGTTGCAGAGCCACCGTGTGTGATGCTGGTTCAGACTCCTGATCAAGAAAGAATGTGTGGACAACATTTAGTGGTTGCTGACACGGTAGAGAGAAAGAAAACAAGCGACAAACGAAAATCACCTGAACCAGAACCTGTTTCCTACCGCCTCACTTCATATGACACCGCTGTTGAATACAGGGAACTAGACCCCAAAACTCTGACCTTGCATTATGGCGAGGTGACTCCCTATGGAACCATAGCTCATAGCGTTGTAGAAACCGATGGAAGAGCAAGTAGCGCAAGTGATCGAAAACACAGACGCAGAGGATCAAGTGAGAGTTTTTCCACATCCGTTTACTCCTCTCTGCTTCGCACATCCGATTCCGGAGTTCACAAGTTGAAGTTGGGAGAACAAGGAATTTATTACGAAGACTTTTTGCCAAAGTTGATCAAAGAACATTTTTGCAAAAACGATCAATATTCGAGCTTTGCGTAAGTATGTAGTTCAGTGGTTCTTACCTTTTCCAGTCCACGGTATTCCTATTCTTAGAGATGGTGGCTTGGGAACCCTTTGTCTGCGCAACCTTGAAAGAACAAACAATATAAGACTGGGGGCCTTAGATATTTCTTTGGGACCCTCCGTTAAGAACCAGTGATATACCTGACCGAATTTTTGGATAGTTTATTTACGAATTCAAAAAGCAACACAAATTGAAACGCATTTAAGAGGCGCACATATCAGATTGCATCAAACATTTAATCATGAAGTTAAACAAATACAAATCGCATTACCTCGGACTTAGCGTGGTGTAGTCTAAATTTGTTATTGGCTACACGTGAATTTTATGTCTCAAAGTTGCTGATGTGATAAATTTATTGAATTTGGCAGTATACTGGGCCAAACTACTTCGGTTGAAAACGGTTTATATAATCTAACCGTATGAGGTCTCCTTTGAATATGATTCAATTCGCCGTAGTGCTAATGCTACAACGTTCACAAAATCTTTTTTTCTATTGGTAAGAATTATAATTGGTTAATCGTTCGACAGGCTAATATGCTTTTATTAGCGAGAAATTTTTAGAAGAGGGGGGCGGGGGCGTCAGTCGAGTTTGGTATATTTCAGTCACTCGGCTACATTTGTTCTTTTTTTACTAACACGAAAAGTCTAAAGAGGGACCATGACACAATGCTCCCCTAAATACGCTGTAGATTTGTATATAAGAACGTTGTAGCACAGTTTGAAATGTGACTGGTTGGATAGAGTGAGGTGCTTTTGGTCAAGAATATTACTATACTTATTTGTTTACAGAGATTGTGTGAATGACGCTAACACTTGGTTGTCCGAGAATCGCTTTGCTGTCGTTAGTCGATGTGAAAGCATACGTCATCGATTAGATTATCAACACCGATTCAACCCCGAGTCAACGGCTACGCATGACCGATCATACGTAATTGGATTGAGGTATGTCTAAAATTACGGAGAAAAGGCAGAGTCTTGGTGGAAATTTCATTTTCCAAAATAACAGCAACGAGAGTGTTAGAAATTGAAAATACCTTATACTACGCTTTCGCTTTTCACTACCAATAAAATTGTCGATAGAAATTTGTTACTGTCCCCAAAAACCGTTAAGCTCGCTTTGGCCCGCGATTATAAAGGGCCGCTGATCTCTATACAAAACTCAAATGATTTTGTTCGGCATTACATTATGCACAGCCAGTGCATAAAATCAAAAAGCAGAACTAGACCGGCCGCTTAGCTCAGTGGTTAAGACATGGCTATCTGTGCGGGAGGTCTGGGATTCGAATCCCGCGTCGGTCAAATTGAACACATCGTCGCCAACGACTCATCACTGCTGCGAAGTTTCTTCGGTGTTGTGTTGCCGCGGAGATGGACCCAGCTATTCGTTACACGCTTCGGTGAAACAACGGCAGCATATTGAAGATTTGATGTTTTTATAACTAGAACTGCTTATATGTTACGTCATTTAGGATTTCTTCATAACTGACCAGAAACATTTTCATTGGAATACACCCAGCAAGGTGCATCACCACAAGCTGAAATATCTATGTGCATCCAAAGACCTAAATATGCCCGATCTTATTTTCTTCGATATAAGATTGCTTATAATTTTGAAGGAGTTGGTTTTGACAAGGAGTAGGCCGACTGTACTTATGTTTCATTTAGCAAAAAGATTGATATTTTCTGGCGATATTTTAGGTTGTGGTATTACATGAAAAGAACAGAGTACGAAAATCCAATCAAACTGCGTTATAAAAACGTAATCCCGAAATACACACTCAGCGATGATCAGAAAACCGCAGCTCAGCCGGAATTCGAAGATCTACCAACGACAGTGAAAAGAATGAATGAAGGTTTCAAGAAAGAACCGCTGAAAGGTATTTTTCCTCAGACAAAACATTAATTAAAACGCTATTGCTGAAAAAAGACCGGCCCGATAGCTCAGTTTTTAAAGACACCGCTGTAGGCGTGAAAGGTCCATGGTTAATTCACGGGGCAGTCAGATAGGTTGACATCGACTGACGACAGCGTCGCAAACGGCTCGCCAGTCGCCACCGCTGTGATGTTTCTTCGGAGCTGTGTTGCCCAGGTGCCGCGGAGATACGTACCGGCACTCGTTACACGCTTGGGCGTAATACCGCGAGCATAATGAAGATTCGATTCTAATTTTACGAAAAGAAATAAAGGAAAATATGTAGATAAGTCCTATAGAATGATTGTTCGGGCACTTGGGCTCAGGTGTAGTAAGTTGTTTCTCAAGATACTGTACAGCTTCTTTGCATTGTTGCGGTAGTAGTACTGTAGTAGTAGGTCAGTTAGCCCTCAAAACAAAACATCATGCTATTTCGTGATGTACAGTAAGAGTTATAATCAATAAGTTGCAACAGCTGTTTTTTTAACTCTTTTTTTCCTACCTGCCTGCCACAACGTTGATCGTTATTTTGCCTCTTTTCTTGTGCCGTTGTGATATTTTCGTTTTATCGTATTCTTTATCGTGTTGACGTGCGGAAATGAAATGCATAAGTAGGCCTATTACCTCTGCGAAGTTGCATCAAAGTATCGTAACCTCAAAAATAAGAAGTGGCCTGTTAAAAAATTACGAAAAAGTGAATAGCCTAGCAAAATATCAGAAATATTATGATGTTTCGACAACATAGATATACCTGTCATCATCAGCAAGTCTCGTACTGCTTTGCTTACACTGCTGACGATGACAGCTGAATTTATGTTGTCAAAACGTCCAGTTTTAGGAATTACTATGGCTTCATTTTTCCTCCTTAAACTGGACGTTTTTCTTTTTCACTTTTATTTTTTTTAGGATATCTTATTGATGTTGAAACTCTTCCAATCAACTCCGCACCTCTTTACAAATCTGACGGTAGCATAAATGCCGATGCTTCGTATTGCTGCGTGGACTCTCAGAGTAAATGGGAGCTTCACATTTTAAGACTGTTTTACATTGAGGATGATTCTTCTTCCCAAACTCCCACCTTGGGTAAGATGAAAGCAGTAATGCTGCCTGGGATTGCATAAGAGCCTAATATTGACATTGAACACGTTAAATGAAGTAAGGTTTGTTCTTCGTCATAGTTTAAATTTTTTGTAAAATTTCTGCACACCTATCGCTCAGGATAGCTCCTGTACAATACACGGGTGGAGCTAGCGGAAAATTCAATGGAGGCTGGGGCAACAGGGCAAAGATCACAAATATTACGGTATTTAATCAGAATGCTTCAAGCATTCTTCGGATAAAAGTTTCTCAAAAAAAGTTTTGGGGGTCTATCTAGATCTAGAAGTATCGAAGAACTAATGTATTAATTAATGTAACTAAAATTTTAGGGACGGGCTTGCACCTCCCCTCTTTGAATCCGCCAATGTATGATATGTACAGCACATGGTACATACCGGTATACACGAACATCACAATCAACGTTCAGCGAAAATAAAAAGAAGTGTCTATTAGTCTATTTAACGGCAAAATATTGATTGGCTAATTTTCTTAAAACCGGGCGTGCGTACGAATATAGACGCAAGCCAATCTACAGTCATGCGTGTACACGCCTATATTTTTAGCCAATCAGTATTTTGCCGCTAACGGCAAAATAGACACTGCCAAAATAAAATCACATTTACTCATAATCATAGCTAAAAAATTCCCGGAAATGTTTCGTATTGGCTGTTGACATTGTTATCCAATAACATCACTGTTGCATTCGTCTATACCATTGCTTCTCAACCTTTTATGACTTGTGTCCCCCTTCAAGAAACTCTTAACACCAGTGGCCTCCTGCTCAACGACAAAATTTTCTCTCGGTATTGCATTTGTAGTGGCTACAGCTGCCTGATGGTCTTAAATGGTTAATTAGTAATTACCCTTAATAAGTCTTGCGCTCGTGGTCCACGGTGGCGAACCCGGCCTGGTCCATGCTGACGTCCGACCATCCATTTTCCCCTAGAACTGCTACATGTAGTTTCTAATATTCATTGAATCTCTTCACAGAACAATTGACAAAAGAGATTGAACTCTCACGACATAAAATCAAAAACTAAAGTTCATTTCTCGTAATTACCGGTAACCATTAATAGGTCACAGTAAGCATGCGGTAATATATCCCCGTTACGTAGGCTACCAGCTGCTTACCACCCTGTCTAATCAAAATTCACAGCCTACCCAGTATAAATCTGCTTCTAGTAGCCTACCAACCAGGCCTATCATTGAGCCCTTGCACGGGCTAACAGAGATGTAGCAAGTCTAAAACTAGTCCAATAATGCCACTAGCGGCTAGTGGGTGTAGCTTAGGCTAGTGACTAGCCTAAGCTATTTTCATTCAACTAACCTAGCTGCCAATCGTGCATTCATTCATTCGTATACACAAGCGCAGTTCGACATAAGTTCAATGTGGATAAGTAGGCCTATCTACTTAATCGTCGATAGGTCTATCTGTTTCTGAGATGGGGCATGGTGGATGCTGGAAAACGGCGCACTTGTTTAGATCATGGGAAGCTGTTTGAATTTCGCCGCAAGGGCATCAATTGTTTTCGATGTATTCCATTTTGACCATGTTGGCAGCAAAGCGACCAAACCCAGTTCGCAATCTGTTGAGTTGGACCCATTCTTTTCTTGGTGAATGGGATCCAGGTGGTTTCTACGAAAAATTTCCTATGTATGGTTCGAGTTGGTTTGGAATTGGTGGAAGTTGGTTGTCATTTTGGAATAGAGTGTCCACAAAAGGGCGAAGAGGTTTCCTTGATTTGAGTCTTGTGGTTGCAGGGGGACCATGTAAAATCTGGTGAAAAAGGTGGTCCGGTTTCTCCGCTTTATTGTGTAAGTTTACACAGAGCCTGTATCTTCTGGTATTGGGCGGTAGGATTCCAGATAGGTGATGTAGAAGATGAAGTGGTGTGCTGTGAAGGCAACCTGTGATGGTGCGCATCGCCTCATTTAGAGGCACATCGATTTTACATGCGTGTGCACTGCGACACCACGCAGGAGCACAGTATTCCGCTGGGGTATATACAAGTAAAAGTGCAGAAGTTCTGATCGTATTGAAAGAGGCTCCCCATTTCACTTTTACTAAGTGTTTGATTAGTGCTAGTCGAGACGAGACTTTGCCTCTGAGATGGTTGATATGGGATCTGAAGTTCAGGCTGCGATCAAGATGGACTCCGAAGTATTTAGGATTAGTGTCGAACCTGAGCAGACTGTTATTATTTAGTGTGATTTAAAGTTGATAATTTGCCAAGTGATTTCGCTGGTGAAAAACTGAGGCCACGGATATGTTGTCAGATAGTTCCGTGCAGCAGCTATTTGAACACGAGATAGCGCGTTTGTTGCGTCATCGGCATAAAGAAAATGTGAACTGCGGAAAAAACGGAGCTTCCATTTAAAACTAACGGTCGTATGTGGTTAAACAGAAAAAAATGTAAAATTTTGGCAAGAAAATTCAATAGCTGATGAAAATTCTTTTGTTGTACTAAAACAAATACCAAGTAGATGAAAGAAAAAGTTAAGGAGTGCTGCAAGTCAAGCTTATTTTACCAAAACGCTGAAATAAAGAGCGAAGGATGGAAATGGCGAAAGACCTCACGGTCATCTGAGTCTGCCGCACCTACAGCAACAACTTAAATATTATAGACTACTGCTACAATGCACGTGAGCTTAAATACATAACGAAAGAATTTTTTCTCTTTTCGAACTTATACAGTTAGCGCCATTCGCTTTCCCTCAATCATAGTCACGTTAGTTCATTTTTTTGATCAACTACCAATAGGACCACTTATGTCTCTTTTTGCACTTAACGGTTAGCTCCCATGTACATGGGCTACTTATAGTACCGGTAGCCTAAGTAATTTCCACCAGTACTTTGAGTATTTGACCTATAACTGTTAGGTTATTTTATGACTCATGGGTTACTAACTGTTTCGAAAAAGGAAATAACAATGCTTTGGTTGATAATCGTTACTAAACAATGTCAAGGGCAGTAGATAAGCTAAAATTTGTTGTATAAAAATAACATTCTGTGATTAATTTTTTTTGTCTTTGCACAAATTTGCCAAGTGTTTATTAATTCAAATAGAAAGATGTTTTCCGCTGCTTTTACCAACATTTCCCACCGATTAAGAACCACTGCTTTAGGGTTTGCACACAGAACTGCAGACAGTGAACACTGGTTTCGACCTATCAGATCTTATCAGTGAGTTTGAGTTTATTATTTTTTTTGCTCGCTTCAATAAAAACACAAGCGTAAAATACCCATATTATTATCGAGAATCTTGAAGCCAGCAGGGAGCATCGAATAACCGTAAGGTTTTCAAGTCAAGTCAAGATGCTCTCAAGTCTAGGCAATACATACCTGAGAAGGAATTTTTTGTTAGTGGTTATATTGCTTGCCATTGCTTTAAGTAAATGTCGGTCTTACCAACTGCACTGATGCGACCTGATAGGTCGAAACAACGTTCACTGCCTGCAGTTCTGCATACATACTTGCGCTTTTGCATTTCAGCGTTTGTATTTTATGACATAATTGCGGAAAGTTCCAGTTAGTATTTGGTATGGTCAACGATGGCGAAAGACTTCCGCCGCAGGACGGTCATACTGTGAGCCTGCGCATTCCGCAGTCGCGGCATATTGTAAGTGACAACATTGAAGTTACAATCCGGCTTAGTGTTCAACCCCCCTTCTATAGAAATTCCTGCCTACGCCACTGCTGCGCTCCTATGCACGAGCCAACATGGCGACTCATGTATAGCCTTATATAGAGATGGTAAATTGGTAGTGTTGATTTTATGTTGTATGCTTTCATTTCAACAGAATGCTATGATTTTGCCCCTAATCTTACCACTGATCCACCTTCCTCAATCAAGTTTGAACCAGTGAGTGCAACGATGAAGAAAGCAAGTGACTGGACTGATAAACAAACTGGCAAGAATATTTTGGCAGTCGAAACGGTGGAGATCACGTTTAAACCAGAGTCTCTAGGTAACCGTAAGCCAAAGATAGGCTTTGCGACACTGTAGATGGGGACTCTTGGGGAGTAGCGATTATTTTCACTTCACATTTAACTTAATTTAACAGTGCATTGGCACAACGATGATCTTTTTCTGCCGGTTAGTCAAACAAGGAAATAGCAATAGGCCTATACTGAAGATTTATTCATTTTTTATTTGATGTTGTAACCATGGTATTACTGGGTCTTGACACCATGCCTACTCTGTTTTTGTTTTTTTTAACTCGTACCTGCATGCTTTAACACTAATCGTTTTGTTGCCTCTTCTTTTTTCTTGTATACCGTCGTCATTTATTTATTTTGATGTTATCGTATTCTTCATCGCGTTGACGGTTCGGAAATAAAAGATTCTAGTACTACCGTACTTTATTTTTGTCCCCAGACTCATCAACAGTTTCCATCGACACACAAAATTTGTGGCGCAAGACGAACAAATCAAGTTCTCAACGCCATGCATTAAAAGTGATTCGTGTATGGGTAAGCGACGACTGCAGGAAAGCTGACAACTTCACGATGGGAGATGGGAATCAATATGGTCGCGAATTTGACCTTTTGACTTTCGTGCCTCGGCAACTCACCACTAGCGGGTGCTGCGGAGCAAATAAAGCTCTTTTTGCGACCAGCAGAGACACGGTGGAAAAAATTAATGACTGGGTCAATCGATCAGGTAAATGTAAAATGTGTTATTCTTTTAACTCGTATTCTCGCAAGTAACAATATGAATCATAATTGAGTAGGCTACTCTAACAATTCTTCAACTCCATCATTTTTGTCACAAAAGAGCTTCTGAGACCCCAAATAAGGGCTCTATGAGTACCTAAGACGTGTCAATTTAGTGTGTTTTCATAGCTTTAGTTGTAATTGCTGCATTCTTTCGTTGAATGAGCTTTTTGATTGTAATCAGTATCTTAGTTCGTGAACGGGATATGTTTGCCATTAACTTTCCACAGATCAACGTTAGCTGAACCCACATTTTCATAATTATCTAATTTGCTGAAAAATGAAGTGCCTATTGTTTGCATGAGCAGTAGTAGCCAGGGCCGGTTTTAAGCCGATTTTATCAAATTAGGCCCCGCACCTTGAAGGGGTCCGTTGCTGTATTATGAGGCACAAAATAGAGGAAAGTGCCTTAAGTTAAACCAGTGCTTAATATGGACCATTTCTAGTGTCTCCTAAATTGGGTAAAAAAAATCGGCATCTCGGTAGCTTCTAAAACCAAGCATGCAGTAGGTAAAGGAAAAACTTACGCAGTTGTTTGATCGCGAGGATTTGCGGTTAACAAGAAAATGCTTGTAAATAGTTTTAGAGGGGTTAATTTTATTTTTAGTAGTAGCTTTTTAATATCTATTGAAGGAAACATGTCGGCAGCGTGGCCGAGTGGTTCGGAACGTCGTTTTTACGACGGCCATGATTGCAAGGTTGACGGTTCAACGTTTACCTAAGCCTCGTTGTTGCGTCCTTGGGTGAGATGCTTCACGACAATTATCTTTGCTTGTAGGAATCTAACAAGCAGCAAATTGAAGAAGTCAGAAGCAAAATTCAAGCAGAATAATTGGAAACAAGGGCAACTCCTAGGCGAGTCTGAATTCGTCCTATGCATAGCGCCTCCGTCGCTTTCTCGTGACAGGAGGATAAAATGAAGAAATTAAATCATCAACACGCTCGCCACTAACAGCAATTGACACGTAAGTTAAATTGTCGAATATACTACATTTCATGAAACCAAAAGCTTCAAAAAACCTTCAAGAATTATGGTAACGAAGTCAATAGTGCAGTATCAATCAGTTTTTATAATACGCAGTGGCGTTGACAGTACTTAAAGAAAGAGGGGCTGAAATCTACATTACCAAACCAACTTCAGCTTATTTTTGGGTAAGGGGCTTCTCTCCTCTATACCCCCAAGCTTGTTATCGCAGCGTCAAACAACGCGCAATACAACTTACTTCAGTAGCAATGGAAATCGCTTGAAGCAGGGGCTTATCCAGAAGTTTCCTCAGTGGTACGCCAAATCTTTGTGACTTTTTTAGACGCGATTTCTTTCGGCGTGTGGTAACAGGAAAGATAATTTGAGGTAAAATGAAAAGTAAAAACGGTTCAAGGTCTGGGGGCATGCTTCCCTGGAAAAAATTTCAAAATTTAGATACTGCAATTACAATTTTAGTGCTTTTTGAACAGCTTTAAAGCAATTTTTGTGTTTAATTTTTTCACAAGTCTCGCTATAGTATGAATTATTGTTGAACTGCAATGGGGTTTAGTTAAAAACTTTGGAAAGGAGGTGCACGGGGGGGGGGGGGGGGGGGAGAGGGGTTCAGCTCCTACCTTCAACGCCCTTGATAAAAGTGATAATACGGATCACCTATCGTTACCTAATTTGGACAGTCTGGTTTTTCAGTCCGACAATCGGTGTATTTTAGGAATTGCAATGTTATGTAGTTAACTTGAAGTAACTTCCATAATTGCGCAAGCATGGTTCTTAGGCTACTAGTCTAAGAGTAGAGAGCTACCGTCAGCCATTTGCTGAAGATTCTGACTTTGAAAATATTTTGAATGATTAAGCTGATAAAAAAGCTGGAAAAGTCTGTCTGAAAAAGTATTGCCTGATTTGCCTTTCTTGATAATATTAAAAGTACAATAAAAGTATCTAATTCACCTTAATTTTTTTATAGCAAGTATTAAATGTCTATAACCGGCCGTTAGCTCAGTTACTCAGCGCACACGCTATCGGTGTGGGAGGTCTGGGGTTCAAATCCCGGGTCGGTCGAATCGGCACAGTGCCGCCAACGGCTCGTCACCGCTGCGATATTCCTTCGGAGCTGAGTAGCCCAGGCGCTAAGCCGCGGCGATGGGCTCCGCCACTCGTAACACGCTTCGGCGAAATACCGCGAGTATAATGAATCGCATAATGAAGATTTGATTGATTAAATGTCTACTCGTTGGTTTGTATGTTTTTTTATGAAATACCTACATCGTACATTTTACTATGAAGAGTAGGGGCGCCGCCATTTGATTTCTAATTGGGCCCCGAAGTTCCTAGCACCGGCCCTGATAGTGGCTTAGGCCTAGCACGTCAACGAATGGTGTCTAAATGAAGATATTGAAAAAATAACGCTATGTCGATGTTTAATTCATAATTTCAACAAATATACTATGTTTCAGGAGCAGAAATAATTGATATTCATACCGACAACGTAGAGAAGTGGCAGCAAAGTTCACGGGACATTCATAAGAATCTACCGGAGCGTTCTTACAACAAAGAAGATTACAGCAGCCCTTGCTTACGGAGTTCATTAGAGTGCCGGCTGACAGTTTTCCGGGTCTATTACCGACCTAAGTCCCTCAACCACCTTTACACAGCTAATCCCGACAAACCAGTAGAGCCATTTTGTTGCTTTGTTGGTTGCAATATCCTTTGAATGCTTGTTGTTTTTATTATATTTTTTACCCTTTCATTCTTCATTGTATTTTCCCATATCGAAACTTTATACAAAAATGCTTGCCTGCCTGGTTGACTTTTCACATTAAAAAAATTACACGAAATATTTTGACCGGAAAACAGCTACAGTAGTTTGAAAATGCGTAACTGTTAACGATGGTTACCTTTATGAGGCAGCCATGCTGCAACCCTGGATATACTGTACTATACACACGGCGTAGGCTACTTCAATTACCATTATACAATAGAATGGTCGAACAGCTGTCATACAAAGACGACCCTATAAGCCTCTGTAACAGCTATGCTTATACAGTTGCAGTTTTCTATATTCCTTGGCTTTTCGGTAAAATTCCTCTCACCGGTAAAATTACTTAAGTTTGTTTCAAAACTCAACAGGTCGAGGGAGACTGCGAAGTGAGCTGGCGCTCTTTGAGTCAGCAGTAACTCCGTATGTCAAGCGTAATCGAACCCACCACGTAGGATCAGTAACCTACGGGCTGTACCGCTAGGCCATGCCGCCAACGAAAAAAATCCGATACCCCTCCTCAACTATATACTTGCTCGAGCAATACATGTGACACAGTTTATCGAAGGCATCAATATCTATTTGCAGATACATCGACTAGTATAGGTCAAAAACGTAATAAAACTAAGAGTAGATCAACACGTTGCTTGCAACAGCATTTTCATCACACACTATCAATAACAAATTCCACATGCAATATTTTAAAGATGATAAAGGAACGTTTTCAGGACGAAATCATGAGGAAATTACTTTTGTCGAAAGATAAATAAGCGATGTTGAGGATCGAACCAAGGTTGCGAACTCGCCAGCATTTTTGATCGAGCTCAAGTTCGAGTTCGGTTATTTTTACCGAGTTTATGCTGAGTTCGAGAAGTTTTATCGGGTTTATGCTGAGTTCGAGAAGTTTTATCGGGTTTGCGCTGAGTTCGAGAAGTTTTATCGGGTTTGCGCTGAGTTCGAGAAGTTTTATCGGGTTTGCGCTGAGTTCGAGAAGTTTTATCGGGTTTATGCTGAGTTCGAGAAGTTTTATCGGGTTTATGCTGAGTTCGAGAAGTTTTATCGGGTTTGCGCTGAGTTCGAGAAGTTTTATCGGGTTTATGCTGAGTTCGAGAAGTTTTATCGGGTTTGCGCTGAGTTCGAGAAGTTTTATCGGGTTTATGCTGAGTTCGAGAAGTTTTATCGAGTTTGCGCTGAGTTCGAGAAGTTTTATCGGGTTTGCGCTGAGTTCGAGAAGTTTTATCGGGTTTATGCTGAGTTCGAGAAGTTTTATCGGGTTTGCGCTGAGTTCGAGAAGTTTTATCGGGTTTGCGCTGAGTTCGAGAAGTTTTATCGGGTTTGCGCTGAGTTCGAGAAGTTTTATCGGGTTTATGCTGAGTTCGAGAAGTTTTATCGGGTTTGCGCTGAGTTCAAGCAATTTTTGTCAAGTTTGGCATAAGTTCAAAACTCTATCAGCTTTTTTCGCGAGCGAGTTCGGCAGAAAAGATCGAGTTCAAAGCACTGGTTCAAACAAGTTATACAAAATTTCAACGAAACAGATGCAGAAAACGAATGTTCCCCATTAAACTTTTCCTTTCTTGATTTTACATTAACACGAATATAAGTCCTAGTGTTTTAAACCGTACATTGAGAATTAAAACAAATTCAAGATTCTCGCGCTTACACTTCCAGCAGTAATTCGTGGTTGCCAAAAAACGCAGTTATTTAGCTTGATCTTACAGGGTAAATGCAATGCTGCGACACAGAAGGCTAACCGCAACAAGGTTACGAAGAAACTCCACAATAAAAAACACAAAATTATCTTGATCTCCCAAGTTCAAAAAGCTTACAGAAACCAAAATCGGAACAGACTAACATACTAAATCGAGAAAAATCAATATCGCTTATTTAGTCGCTAGTAAATACTATTTCAACACTCTTGATCGAACAAATTCGCAAATAATGTTTTTTCTCTACATTTAATAATAAATACTACAGGCTGTTATGCACAGCAATCACCTCACGATTGCATTAGCTGGAAGGCTGCGGCTACAAGGCAGAAATTACGCCTACTGCTTACCAGTTTTGTCAAATTAGCACAATGCGACTCTCGTAGGGCACCACCCAAAATGGTTACTCTATCCCGCATTGTTAAGGGGCCGATCATTACGCTAAATCAAATATTACACAAGTTAACCGATTAGGATTCGAAACTACTCATTAAGTTCGGGACGGAATTACCATAATGTTTTCGCAATTACAAGCATCTTCGATTCTTGTATACAAGGCAACGCGTTATTGAACTACAACTTTAAACCTCTATTGCTCACTCAATTAGCAATTTTACTCTAAAAATGACAGATCATTTATAATCATAAAACTACATTTTTGATTACTCCAATTCTTTAATTATCTACATCATGAAAAATTACATAAAACATTTGTAAGACAAGGAACATACAACGGTAGTAGCGAGTGTCTTAATTCTATAAATTCTGCTTAAAAAACGACGAAAAACTCTATCAAAATTTTGTTTTTACACCATTCATTGAGCAAATAAAATACTGCAAAGACAATAATTAACGTAGTTTGGTAGATAAGTAATGCTAGTTAGTTAATAGCGATTAATAATACAAAACTACGAAATACAAATGCACTTTGCCAAAGAAAAATAACCGAAAAAGAGATCAAAATTTGAAGTATAACCCATCATTCTTGTATCAACAGTGCAACATAGATAAAACTATCAATCAAAAGCCTGGTTGGTCTACCATAAACATGATAAAATGGCAGCTAAATTACGTTAACCAATCAACCCTTCATCAAATAGTTTCAACACGTACGTACGCTGTAAAAAGACCTACATTAGTTTAATCACAGTTAAAAAAAAAATCAAGCTGCAAATAAGCCCTTGAAAAGGCATTCACATATCTGTCACAAAAACAAACGGTTTGATAACGTTGGTTCGCATCACGTGACTACCGTTAAACGAATCATCTATATTTCAAGTTTGTAAAATTCAAGTTAGGAACTTCAGTGAAAAATACAACGTAGCATCTATTCTGAGACTTATTCGTTAGCTCATAATCAAACCCGAACTTTAATAACCTAATTCACGTGACAGTTTTAAACCAATCGCAACAGAATAGACTGTCATGTGCGCTTAAGCAAGTAGAATTCACTGGTTATGTCCGTTTTGAAATGATTTTTTCAACGCAACTTTAAAAATTATGAATAGCAATGAAAAGCTTACAAAGAATCGATAGTAGTCGACCTGCCCAAGTAGCACAAACCTGAGCAAACACATCGAGGTTTGTCTTGCAGGGTCGACATACAATAAAGGATAATCTCAATAAGTAAAACATACGAAGAAATACGTTTGGTCATTGCTCATGTGGTAGGACAGAGGGCAGCTACGCCTGATTGGAATTGTTTGATGAGCTTGACGAGCTAGTTTCTGACAGATTTACGTACTCGCTTTTGTGTTTGGGCATGCCGAATAGTTGGTGGCATTTCACTTCACCTTTTTCTATTTTATCGCAACGCACCAACAAATCATAGGCGACCGAATCACTTACAACGGAATCGTTTTTATATTCGGGATGATTGCGAACGAAGTCTCGTATCCACTGAGCTAAAGTCATGTATTCACCTGCAACGATAAACCTCTAATACAGTAGATGCTAATGTGCGTCACAAGTTATGTAGCATACAAAGAGGCAATGCCCCCCACGAAATATTTTACAGAGATTTACGTTTATCTTGATTGAAAGGGGAAGCAACAGGGAGCAGTTTTTGGCCACCAAGGATCCTTTTTTAAAGATAGACTGGCTGGAAGGATTGTCATGCCCCCCACGAAATTTCTGGTTGGCTAGCTACTGGTAGTGTATCAACACTACATAAACTAGAGCAGCTGCAAAGATTGCAGCCGAAAAGTGGAGAACACTGACAAATCCAGCCAGATAGTTAGGAATTCATAATCTCAACAAAAATGCGAATAATTTAAAAATTTGAGCACATAGTTCAAGTTTAAGGACTATACCACAATACAAGATAAGACCTAAGCCATACTGTTTCGGGGTTACGCCCCTCATCAGTAACAACAATCAGGGAGGACGATATCGAAAACCACACAACAAAATTACTCAATCTGACGTTTGGGCATTCAACACAGTGTAAAGGATAGCAGCTGCAGAAGACGAAAAGTGAAGAACAGACAAATGGATATCAGTGAATATCCGCAATAGCAATAAATTCAAAAATGAATGAAGTCATATCATTCTATATTACGACTTACCTGATGCTCGCTTACTGATGAGATTGAGATATTCACTGATGCTGCACCTGGCTTGGACGCCTATCTCAACGCTGTCCAAGTAACGACGAATCAAAGGAATAAAACCAGGAAAAATGTCCGTCTAAAACAATACAAATATATACAGTCACCCCAACAAAAACCTATCCATACAGCTACATAAATTTCAGAATACTCTCAACTTCATCCAAAAAAAACTATCATGAAATGTAAAATGAAACATCGGCGCAAATAACTTCAAAAAATCAAATCTTTACTATACTCGTGTTATTACGCCGAAGTGTGTAATCTTCTCGGCTTAACGCCTCGGCAACACATCTTAAAAAATAGAAAAATATACTAGTGTGTCTGATGTAAAAAACATTAGCTATTCGTATGAAAGCTTAATTGTTAGCGCAAAGTTTCACAAACTAGCTTTTGTATGTACAAAACAACACATTTTCAAACTAGTGTGGTTACGGAATAAAGCTAGACCACTTCTACAAGCTGAAACATTAACACGCTGCAAGAGCAATAGACCTCATTTACCCTGTCCACTTGTCTAGTTTTAGTGGTTCCAAACGCCCACGGGCTTTCTGCATCATAATTAAATTTTTGACGTCATAATCACTTGTTTTATTTATGACATCAAATTGTGATGCAGAAAGCGCGATGCTCTATGGAACCACCTGAACTCGACATCAGTTTGCACTTGCAAATTGCACAAGTCTTATAACGTAGTGAAATGTCGCAGCTGATAAGCATAAACGCAAACAAGGTCATACAACTGAAGCGTCAGGATGACAAAGCGGCATAGGTGTTAAGTAGAACTTTTGCAGACGTTTTGTCGATCACGACTTCAATTAAGTGTAAATGCGAATTCATACTGTCACCATACCAACGCGACGATATTGCAATCTCTACGATGACTCAGCAAAATTAAAATTTTTGAGCAAACACCAAAGTAGTTGTCTCCTTCTTTTCTTATTTACTCTGTCCACTTATCTAATTTTAGTGGGTTTTAGGCCCACGGTCCTTGCTTCTGCATCATAATCAATTTTTTGATGTTATAATCAGTTTTTGTAACTATGACATCAAACATTGATAGTGATGCAGAAACTAGAAGCAAGAACCGTGGCCCACGACGATTTGGCATGTGGACAGGATGAACTTGGGAGGAACAAATCTTACGAGTTGTTGCTTTTACAGACAATCGCTCAACTACGATCAGACAAATACTTTGTCCACATTTTGAGGGTTTTGGACCCGCGGTTTTTGGTCGGAAATCATTTGCTATTAAAAAGAGAACACGCTAGGACACTTTCAACGCGAGAAGCCTAGTGATGCAACGACTGAATAACAACAAATTGCTCAAATACTTTTCTGCTTCAATTTTCAAAGTTATGTAAAAGCCTTACAAATCCACGTCGTACAGTGTCATGTTAACATAATTATACACATGTTCAGTTTCTCCAGTTTAGGCGTGTCAACCGATAAACACAGAGTCCGCGTAACGCAAATTTAATGGTTCACAAATTATCACTTCAAAGTTTTACGTACAGTCATAAAAATCTCTGAAGTTGTTTTTGAAATGAGTAGATCCAATGTAAATCTATATGTACAAACGTATAAAGATATGTTATAGTAGCCCTTAGAAGACTTATTTAATGAACGCTATAAAAAACAAGCCTAGGATTACTTTCACGGTTTGATCGCTCAACAGGTAGACTGAGGCTAGAACCCAGAAACTACTGACAAAACGTTAAGCTATCTTGTTTTTCTTGTTACATGAGTTATTGTTGTTGTTTTTTTCTATCAAAACAGAAAGCAGCAGCTTACCTTTCCGTTAATAATTGTATCAACTGTCATCTCCGGGCAGCAATCTTCAGATGAATGTGAGGAACCTAGATAATCATTCCCATTTTAATCTAATATCAAAATATTTGCTACATGTTGAGGTCTGCATGTCATACTATATCAAAGCCTTCGTAAATCTGCCTTCACCTACCCTGTCCACACGTACAGTTTGACTGGGCCATAAGCATCCGGGTTTCTGTTATATTATGATATCAAAATCAAATTTTTGATATCACAGTACAATCACTCCATGAAATTACAAAATTAATGATGATGCGGAAAGCTCGTGGTCTTTCGAACCACCTCAAATGGGCATGCGTACAGGGTAACTGTTTCCGACCTCCGAGAAGATATAGTTACCCATTGATCATTAAACCACAGTGAAAAGCCCACGCTTTTTAAACTCTAACAATTTCAAAACTAGTGTAATTGTTTTACGCTTAAATTAACGTAAAAACTAAGCTTTACGGTTTGATAATCGCTGACGTTTTCAAACTCGTTGAAAAATGCAACAGCCTTGGCACTACCTATGAAAAAGCAAAGACGACATCAGCGAATTCGAGCAAATTCCCCATTTCATTATTTCATCACAATCGTGATCTACCGGTCATGACTACGCAAAAATTAGTCCAAAAAACAACAACAAAATCGTGTCTAAGCAAAATCCTGGAACCGACTACACGTCACAAGCCAGAATTTGATTGATTTCACGCTCATCTACATGCATTAATAACGATCGCATACAAAAACCAACAATCATATAACCACCGAGATATATTAACAACTCGAATCGATTAATTCTCTCGAGTTGATCAGGCACAATAATATTAAACTTTCACACTTCATTTTTCTAAACGCTTACATAATAACTTTCATCAAGAGTTTCAGATGGAATTAAAATTAACAAGAGAAAAGAGCTTATTTTGGGAGAAACGTAGGTTTGACTCTTTAAAATTCGCATTCACAGCTTCCCTCTTGACGCTCAGCATTAAAGGGCAGTGAGGAAAACAAGCCGGCAAGTTTACTTGTTGCGCCGTTGATAAAGTCACTTATCGGGATTCCCCCGTCTCAGAGAAAAAAATGGCCGTCAACTCCTAAGCGCTTTGATCACTTTCTCGTAATAGGAAGATAAAATAATTCATTACTAAATACAAAATCACACATTTTACCTGTATTAGACGCCGTTCCATTTGGCGCTGATTCAACGCCGGCTTCCTGCGAACACATTTGCACACAGCAGGCAGGAGTGTTGCTTGTGATAATATTTCGACGGAAGTAGAATTTTTGTTTCAACACAGCGTTGTTCATCTGGGAACGCTTCATGTTCTCATCAACCTAATTGCATTCATCTTTATATAATCTGCATTAAATCGTTGCGGCCAGTCAAATTGAGCTACTTTCTCACATCACCAAAGAAAGCAGGCGGACACACAGACCCATAACAGAGCACCGCCTACCACCAACTTACAGCATATGACCCACGTAAACAGTAAGAATAACTTCATTTCTATTGAATGGTCTCAAGAAATTTCAGATTAAGAAATCAACCAAAAAAAAAAACAGAAAAGAGGGGCGATGAACAGACCGTCGCAGAAATGCAATCTCACTAGCCAACAGCTGAGAAAATCGAGTGGTGAAATCGTTCGCCAAGGGTTTGATTCCGAGTCGGATTACACCAATAACGTCAAAATTGGTATTCACTGCTTCCCTGCTTGACGCTCAGCATTAAACAGTGTGGAAGACAAGCCGACACGTTTACTTGTTGTACCGATGGGAAAGGCACTTAGCGAAATTATCCCATCTCAGAGTGGTAGACAGACGGCCGGCAATTCCTGAGCGAGCTCGTTACAGCGCTTTGATCGCTTTCCCGTGATAGGGGGATAAATATGCAACTTAATATAAAAAATACAATAAAATACCATCGCTTGGTCTGTTTAAGAATACTTTACTTCGGTCTTGTTTGCATTACTACAGCTGATGCAACAACATAAGAGATAGGCCACTGTTGAAGCATTATGCATTGCGCTGGCTCGATTATTTAACAACAGAAAACAATTATCAGAACACTTACACACGAAATGGGCATAAGGAAGTCAACTTTGTATGTAAGAATGACGCGCGTAAGTAGTACAATGAACACAACAAATGCTGCGTTTTCAAAATCAGTTAATTGCGCCTCGCACACACGGAACTCCACTCTCCAACCAATAGGAGAGCCAGGAGGTGGTGGTTTAAAACGCATCGACTGCCAATTGGTCGACTGAATGTTCTGAAAAGCATTAAATCGTAAACATTTTACATTCGACCACACATCACCTAATTTCGACCTAAGCATTTGTAAACGATTTTACACTTTGTTCATAATAAAAAAAATTCGATTATTTAGGATGAGTAAAATCGGATTTTCAACCGATATAAACTTCATAAGACGCTTCATCAATATCCATAGCTTGATTTTCTTACTCAGTGAGCATGAAAAAAAGTGAGACTAAAATTTGTAATGCTAAAACACCAGGATAAAGTTAAAGCAGCTAAAATCAAAGAAGAAAATTCGTCAAGATAAAATTGGATAATTACGATTTAAAATCCCATAAAACCACCGCAACCTCAACCCACATATCAAGTGGCTTCTGCAAGCCCATTACATACTGTATATAGTTTAAGCAGGAAAAATAGTGCCACAGTAGATTTTAAACTGGACGCTTCGACAACATAGATTCCGCTGTCATCATTAACGGTGTAAGCAAGACAGTACGAAACCGAAAGTTTTTTTTCAGGTTTGCATTGCCTTGCTTACGCTGCTGATGATGACAGTTAAATCTATGTTGTCGAAACGTCCAGTTCTAAGAACCACTGAGGCTTTATTTTTTCCACTGCATCTATGTGTTTGACAACGTTCACACGATAATTTGGATCAACTCACCTCAAAATGTTCAGCGGTTTCTTCATCGTTTAAATCAATTCGCTTTGAAAAAAGTGTGAGCGGATCACGGATCCATAAATGAGCAATGTGCTTCGCAAGCAATTCATCTACACCTGTCACAATACCTCAGCGTTAGTTTCAAACCAACAAACTGAACTTAGGGCAAAGCAGCAGTAGTAGTGGTGACTTTTTACGCACCATCCACCCGATAAAGAATACGATAAGATGAAGAAAATAGAACAACGGTATAAGAAAAGAGGCAACAAAACGACCAACGTTATGGCATGCAGATAGGAGGAGTTAAAAAAAAAGGTTGCAACACCAAGCAAAGAGACTGCGAAGTGAGTTTACGCTTTCAGAGTCGGAAATCTACCTCACACGATCGGTAACATCAATAACAAACGTACAAATTTTAACACACTCGAAGTGCCCCATCAAAAAGAGGCACGCATAGTCTATTAATTCAATCATACAGCTTTACCGAAACGTACACGGTAAAATAGCGCATTTAACAAGACATTAGTATTTTGCTTTCACACAAACGTCCCTGGGTTGCTTTAACATATTGCTAATCACGGTGGAATCAATTGCTACTGACAGAAAAACATAAAGTACATTGGAAATGGCTGGAACTATTGCACGAGCGAGCTTTGACCAGCTACTTAGCAACCGAGAAAAAACTGCCGAGTCATGCCACTTTGCATACTCGCTATACTAGTGCTCAATACAGCGAGCATGAAAGTGTAAATATTTGACGTAACATGAGACCGCGATGCACAATCCATTGATCGCGTGAGTTGAACAAGCGGAGTGAATGAATAGTGAATACACAAAACTTTTGAAGTCGGCGACAATAACAAAGACGTGAAAATGAATCAGAGGAATGCACTCAATATCTGTCGAACATTGAAAATTCACAATTTTCAATTTCACTCTCACAGCCGATTTACACTATTAAGTGGAGTTATCGCACACGCGAGACAATAGTTTCGATAAATATGAAACGCTGCCGGTAAAAGTGCCCGCAAATAATTGAATGAAGAGCTTCAACTTTCTACTTGAGCCAAGTAAGAATCACACAAAAGTTTTCTGCTCCATACGCACATTCCAACTAAATGCATACCGTAATCAAAGGGCAAGCGGAATTTTTTGGTTGAACGGAGCGTTATTTACTTTTGAAAGAAGCCGAAAAGACAAATGGTTTGCAAACACTGACTATATTATATACTCGCCCTCAGTTCAACCTACCTGCTTCAAGCAGCATCGATTTTGCTGACTCATTCACTTCCAGATCCACATCGTTGTAAATTTTCGAACAATTTCCCAGATAACTATCTATTGAATCATAGCGTGATTTGCGAATCTGTCTTCAAGAATAATTACAGCAAAATTACTTATAATAAGCTCAATGTACAACACAATAATTACCGGTACCATAAAAAGTTAAAGGAAAAAAAATATAATACTTAAGGTAATGTTATACTTATAAATATAACACATATTAAGATGATGTTATAAATTTAACTCATAAAAATTGCAACAAAAATCACATAATTTTGCTCGACAGTGGATAGACCGATCCTAGAATCAAACCCAGGTTTTAGTTTCTAACACTTCTCCAACAAGCAGCAACTTAATGATATCAATCAACTTAAAAAAAAAGACTATTGCCGGTCTGTTTGTTGTCATTTCACTAACGTTCCGGTAAAAACAAATACCATCATCGTTGCAAAACTACTACTGATGATCGTATGTGTTGCTACCGAAACGTTTGTAAAATGATTGCAAATATCTTATATGATATACATTACTTTTTTGATTTGGTTCCTCGCTCCTCCGCTGTTCTGTCATCGACACTTCCAGCAATAACTTGCCATCTCGCATCGATATCAGATAAATAACCTTTGTATATAGGAGCCGCTGCACTCAATGCTAGCTGCAAAAACACTTTATGATAAACTCGGTTCACTGCAAGAACTTTTAGCAAAACTGAGAGTTTACATCATCAGAATGAACCATTTGGAGCAAACGAGACATCGTACAAATCACTTGAAAATCAAATTTACAAGTCCAGCTCAGGTCCTGCGACTGATTTCGCTTCTAAACGAGAGGCTCCTGATCAAAGTGTCATGTAACATCTGGCAATGTTGGCACTCGTTGCTTTCGCAGGAAAAGTCAATCTTGGCATTTTGCTTCAAGCTGTTCACGATTGGGACACGAGTATTCGGCGTAACAGAGGTGACGTAAACCACTAGACGTAAACTCGAATTTGCAAGCAAATGAGGCAGATTTTTAGTTTAAACACTACATTTTTCTAATTTGACAATGCGACTTGAGATAAGTTCGAGTAAGACTAGCTTTGGATTAAAAATCAGATGAGATTATTAAAAATTTACAAGATAACGAAATATCATCGCCGCTACATATTAAAACGTCATGCAAACGGTCTTAGGAAATTGTCTTTCCTATGCATCTAGTTTACTATACCGATTTCAGCTGAAAACTTAAAGCACACTGATACCTTACATTATTTTGCACATGAACAGTGATAGTGTAAAATCATAACAGGCACAGCAAAACAATAGCAGCTACACCAACAAGCACCATCGCAAATTATTAATGTTTAAAAACGCCAGGGCATAACTCTACAGGTAGCATGTAACGCTTCACACTTACCATTATTGGGCAAACTGGCGCTAGTTGGTCATATAAAAGCTTGGCTTCATCTATATTGCAGGCTTGGAACGTTAGCTGCAAACAAGAATTTCCCATACCGAATCCCATACAGTCCATGTAAATGTGGTCAGGTTTTGACGCTGCTTTTGCTTCAGGGTCGTTTAGATTTTCAATGAAAGGCGACGGGGTGTTTGTGTCTTTAAAAACTAAAAACACATTTTTGATTAGAACTAAAACGCAAGTAGAATTTTTTTTCGCAATTACGTGACACATTCTAATGAATTTAATCGATAATATTTACCGTGACCGTCCGGTTGGCCTAAAAAGGCATCGCTAACGGTGCGGGAGGTCTAGGGTTCGATTTCCGGGCCGGTCAAATTGAACACAGTGTCACCAACGGCTCGCCACCGCTGCGATATTTCTTTGGAGCTGTGTTGTCCAGGCGCTATGCCGCGGAGATGGATCCCACCACTCGTTACACGCTTCAGCGTAATACCGTGAGTGCGATTTTTATTTGAATATTTACCGTTCATTGATATCATAGCGATTAGGTAGCAAACACTAAAAAGAAGTGTGAACTTAATAAAGATTTTAGAGGAGAACAACAATGCTAAAAATCAACCACAATTTAGACTCTCCCAGTGTTGGTGCTTATTCCCGTAACTTAGCAGTAGTAGCAGTGCCTTTATTTCCGCATCGTCAACGCGATGAAGAATACAAGATGAAGGGCATGGAACAACGGGACAAGAAAAGATGCAACAAAACGATTAACGTTATGGTATGCAGGTAGGAGAGGACTGATGAGTTAAAAAAAAACAAAGAGTAGGCTTGGTTGCAACACCCAGGTCGGAAGCAGAAAATCGCTTCACAAGGAAAAGGCAATAAAAACGACGGTCAGACGGAAATAACCAGTAACCTACCATACTACGCTTCACACTTTTTGAACATTTGGTATGTTCAGTAACGTGAGGGCGCCGGAAATTAGCACTTTACAATTAAAGACAACCGGAAATGGTCGTTATGAGCAGTTTGTATGTTGAAACGTCACAAATTAGCAATATCTAATTGCCTATATTTTCACAGATCTGTGCTCTCAAATATTGCTGCACCGTTGCACGCTTCTAATCAATGTATACAAAGGCAGAAAAAAAATCATATCTTCATCATATTCGCGGTATTACACCAAAGCGTGTAACGAGTGGCGAATTCATCTCCGCGGCTTAGCGCCAGGGCAACACAACTCTGAAGAAACATAGCAGCGGTGGCGAGCCGTTGGCGACACTGTGTCTGATTTGACCGGCCCGGGAATCGAAGCTTAGACCATACGTCTTAACCACTCCGCCGGTAGTAACAAAATCATTTCAAACCGATCAAACCGGATGTTTTATTAAACCTACACAATAACAACTTACTGGGAATATTAATTGCAACTTTTTCTCCTCTTCGCTCTCGAATATTTCTTGTTAAGTACCTGGGTTAAACACTACATAAAAATTATGCTGAGCTACATACCAACAAAACTTTAAACGATAAAAAGTACAACAACTGAAAGCACGAAAAAGCACGATCAGATACAGATGGCTAGTGCCTGATATGTTACAGTACTGCACCTACAGACCCCAAAATAGCGTTCAACACAATACATCTCGCAATACATCAATTACTTCTCCATACGCAAAACACCTAACCAAAAAAGATGTACAATTTTACATCAAAAGCATAAATAAACTGCCAACTAATAACTGAAAAGTTTTAAAAAAACTCACGGAAAACGTGGATGGCTGCTGATGGCAGCATCAGGAAAGAAAAGCGAGCGTGACACAGGGTTAGATTCCGGACCCTGAATGAGATGTGGAGGATCCGTGAAGTTAAAACATCCCAGCCTAAACAAGCATTAGTTAAAAATCATGATTCACAAAGACACGACATGATAGTCTACGAAATATGTTCCTCTAATGTATGATACCAGTACGCCACAATCGCACACATTCAAATCTTTTAGTACCTATACTCGCAATATATAACAAAATGACGTCGGAACACAGTAAATATGGGACGAAAGTAGCTTAAGGAGGAAAAGTTTGAGGAGTCTTAACAGTTACTACTGTGACTTTATTTTCCTCCCTAACAAAATTAGTTGTTTACACTGCAGCATACTAGGTTCACTGAACTACACATTTGACTTATTTCTGAAACATAAACACATGCAATCTGTTTCATAGATTTTAATTGTAAACCATTCACTACAAAACGTAACAGTTGCAAGCATAAAACATAACCATACCTTGGAAAAACGGTTAGACTCATTATCTTTTCATCGGGATGAAGAAGCTCTTGAACTTCCTTTCTCCTTAACATACAAATACAAAATGTGAGAGAGACCAGAGAAATTTAAAACCCACGCTTACCAATAAAAAGCTGTCCACTAAATTTCCTACTTGCAAGGCAAACAGTGCAGCGACCATAATTAAGCTGCATAACGCAGCAACTCTACATTGTGTCAAAGCATTCTAGCCACACTGTGAAATCACAATTTAAAATAACATCCCAATCACCATGTCCACATGTACAATTTACGTGGACTTTAGGCCCGTGGTTCTTGGTTCTAGTTTCTGCCTCATAATCAATTTTTTGATGTCATAGTCAAAAAAGTGATTATGACATCAAAAAATTATGATGCAGAAACTACAACCAAGAGCCATAGACCTAAAGATCACGAAAATTGGACATGTGGACTGGGTATATATACACAAACCAAAGCGAGACAACTTAGTTACCTCATCTTCATGTTTGCTTCAACCACATTAAATTGCGCCATATTTCCAAGATAAGGTACACCAGGAGTCCCTTCTACCATGTAAGTTGCATACTCTTGTCTCCAAAGTGAAGTTAAACTACAAAATCAAAATGCTAAAATTTACTCAGCAAGTTTGTGAAATTGACTAAATTTGCCATTACGCAGTTACAGTAGATAAAAAAAAAATTAAGAAGCTAGGCTTATAAACATATTTTCTGCAAATTTGACCCCAATAAAATCAAAACCTGATTTTGGTTTTCAGACAACATAGTAAAATTGCCTTTTTATTTTTCCACATGAGACGCAACAAGTTATGTGGGGAACAAAACAAAAGCTACCGGTACACGGTTTTGTAATGTAGCAAATGGCAAAGCATGATCAATAGATCAGACATATATACTGTGCAAGACCAGCATTTGATTTTTGACAACAGAATTTTTAGCAAGGGAATTGCCAGCAAAAAAATTGGGGTACACTGCAATATGCCAAGTATTACAAAGATTGCAAAATTTTATAATGATTTCAAATGCCCTACAGCAGTGCCCCCTACACTACAGCTATGCCTGAATTCAGGTGCGCAATGTGTCAAAAACAAAGAATGGAAATCCACACTAATAAAAAATCACTTTTCTCCTCCGTTGTTTTCTTTTTCTTGCAATTTATTGCAGATTTGTTCACCTCTCAAGGAAAGTTGAATTTTGCGATTTTTTTCATCAAATCGTAAAATCATATACTCCACCTAAAAAGTAAAAATGCATTTAAAAAGAAACATATTTAGGCCTATTTAATGTTTAAAAATCAGAAGAAAAAACAAAATATGGAGGCAAAATCAGTTTAAAAAGTTTACTATTTCCAGCAGCATGCTTGCAATTGTGCATAATTTTATGATGTTAATCACACAACTTACTTCGTCACCCCATTTCAAAATATCAGCAGGGCGCTTCATTAATCGACGATAGTTATTGATGAACTGAATAATACCATGCTTCTTCACATGTTCAACGTATGGTTTTATATCATTCCATGACAAAGGTTCACCCTCAAATGCTAGCAGACCCATTACCTTGTCACAAAATTTAGCCAACACCAACAAATCCTCTACAAAGCAGGCAAATCAAAATAATGTTAACAAATCTCATGCCATAGCTTTACTGGACTAGCTACCGGTAGGTCTAGCAATGAGCAAGAAGCTACCGGCAGACGATTTTGCAATGAGCACACTGCCTTGACTACATGCTTTACATTGCAAGTTACTACAGGTTGCCTGAGTATAACCAGTACAACACAAACATAAATTTCAAAAGCTGTACAGTGACTGTGAGTCACCTAGCTTAACAGTTCAGAGTCTGTGGTTAAATGTATTAGCAGAATCACTATATACCATACTCCTATAGCTGGTGAGAGCAACCTAGCCTCAGTTTAGCTCACAGTTAATACGCCGGTTCCTTCATCTTACTTCTGTACTGGCTTGGTAATCGTTCAGGCTGCTCAGGCGCTTTTTTTTCTTCCTGACCTGGTCCATCTGTCCCCGTCTGGTAACTAGTTCTGTCACTGGAAGCAATCACAATTGAAGTATTCACAAATTTGCAACTCCGTATGGTTTTATTTTACCAGTTTATTGGAAAGAGGCAAAATGTTCCAGAACATTTCGGCTCACTTCTCGTGCCAATGCCTACTTTAGAAGCAAGCTGAGCTAGGTTTGGCTTACGAATTTGAAATAGTTGTTAGCATGCACAATGCCCATAGTCTAGCATGCCCTTAAATACTGACCATACAAAAGTTGGATAATAACCGTAGTGTTGGCATTTGGCTTTTGCCATAATAATCAGCAATAACTAGGCATACTATCCGTCCTCCTTTTGGAGGACATGTCCTCCTTTTTGACCAAAAAAAATATGTCCTCCGAGGACGCCAAAAAATGGCCAAACGTCCTCCTTTTCGGCATTATGAACCGCGATACCATGTCAAATCATTTTCCCACGAAAAATTTTGGGAAGTTTCAGTGCAAACTACGGGCCTGCGGACGACGGACGTAATGACCTTTTTTTTTGATCTTTACCCGATGTTTGGGGAAAATTGGACGTCGGAAGGCGTGGAGACCTTAATTTTTTTTTTATCTTCACCCGATGTTTATGGGGGAAAATTGGACGTCAGGGCCCCGAAACATGATTTCGGCGGGGGCCACGCATTGCCAGGTTTCGGCCCTGTCTGCGGACATGATGACCCTCAAAAAACCTGTCCTCCTTTTGTGTAGTGAAAATATGGTAACCCTTGCTATAACTTATTATCATTCAAACACACAGCATTTCTTTCATGAAAAAATATCATTTAAAGCTTTTACACGTTCCCTTAAAGATGTAAAATATCGTGAATAAAATTTGCTATCTATCACTTTCAATGCTTTCTTGCAATTGAAAGATAACAATTTTACCAATGACATAGCGTGATAAAAAAACCTACATGATAAAAAAAGTTACATGCACACCTTAATATTTGAATAATCCTAACATAATTAATATCTGCTCACTGCTCGTAACGTAACTTTGTGTGAGCTGAATACCAAGCAAACGACCTTGATGTCCCCTAAGAAAACGTAAAAAATAAAATAACTTTCACCTAGTGCTCAGTTAAGCCATGATGCTATAGCAACATTCCTAACCTAAGTGCTTTAACTTCATCACCCCCCAAGCCAGATTGTTTGCAAATTGGGAGCTTTTCAGGAGATACAGAATCCACCTTACGCAAGTTATAATGTTTCTACCGAATTTGGCTAGGTTCTACAAAATGGTTTAAGTTTTTCTATGTTTAGTTTTATGGATAGGTCATTGAAGCGGGTAGACTGCATGTAACTTTGCCGGGTAACGTCTTAGTACTGGTATCAGCCCCCAGGTTCGGTTAGGTTTGGTTAGGATTAGGTTCTGTTAAGGTTAAATTTAGTTGAGTTCGGTTTAGTTTACAACCCAAACCGAACCTGGGAGCTGATACTAGACGTTACCCACTTCGCCTACTGTAGTTCAGTAAATTTTTGGATAGCCTAGTCTAGCTCAAAGTGCCCAGTGGAACTATGGGTTTGGTTACAACATTTGCCTGTGGAACTGAAAGCTCGGGTTTGATTCTAAGTCAATTCAAGCATGTGACTTTAAAACTGATATTCCCAGTTACCCTGTTTGACGCTCAGCATTATCTAAGACAGTTCGGAGAACAAACTGTAAAGTTTAGCTGTTTTAGGCAGTGATGGGCACGGTAAACTTTTCTGTAGTAAAGTGATAACAATAATTGATAATTTCAAAAACGCCCCATGCGATACCGATAACTGATAAATCTCAATTTCTTGATGTGATATCAGCAGTCAGTACTTGATAAATTATCGCCAATAAATTTTTCCAATAAATGTTGGGATAAATTTTCAATGTGTTTGACAAAGTTATTTTTTTTAGTAAAATTGCAAAAATTATTGTAAATTTTTCAAGAAAAGAGAGCAGTTCACAGACTCTGCTGCGGTATTAAATAAAACAAAGAGGGATTTTTTAAAATTGCAACAAGACTTTATTGACACCATGTATTACTTCCATAGCGACAACTTACTAATACTTTGTACACCATGGGCATAAAGAATCATTTATTGCAATAATTTATTGGCAATAACAAAATAAATTACAAAACCGATATTGGTAATTGATAAATCAAAACTATTTTGAGCGATAACGATAATGGGTGAGAAATTATCACTGATAATTATTGCCAATAAATTATCTTGATAAATGCCCATTTCTGGTTTCAGGTTATGTGGTAAGAAAACTGGGAAAGTCAATGAGTAGAATGGTAGACTAGTAGCTGGCAACTTTTTAGCGAATTTGTTGTAGTACGGATACTTTAATTGCTTTCTCATGATATATATTGTGTCAAGGAAATGAATATGCTACAGCTAAATTCCCAATGAAATTAATACTTGCACTTTTATTTTTTACTAGGTTAAATAATTAAACTGCCGGTATGTCACGACCTCCTCCCCCAAAATCTCGAGCTGACAAAGCTGCTAATAGAAATGCTGCTGGAGCACAGTCAGCAGCAGCAACTGCTCCAGTCAGTAATGATATTGTTCCTGGAAGATTAACAGAAGCAGAGTGGTTGCGGTTGGTTGTGGAAGATGATGACACGAGTTTTCTTGGATCAATTGTTGACGAACTGATGGATAAAACTTTGGCGAAATGCTATGAAAAATATATTTGGAATCAGGTTATATTGGATTGTGCTTTTTAACACTTAGTTTGGGTTCATATCCTGAATTAGATGTATTTCATAAGTTACAGAGCAAAGTCATGAATAAATGCAAACTACAAGAACATTTCAAATGTGAGATTTGCTTTCATCACCAGATATGTGCAAATTATGATTTGTGGTTTTCTTTTTATTGTTATCATACATACATTTGTTCGATTTTTCACAAAAAAACAATAGCTGAAACCTGAACACATTATTTCATCATAGAGACGTCTCTTTCAGATAAAAACATGTTGCTTTGATTCAGTTCTTGGAGTTTTTTCTTTAAACTTTTACATGGATCAACTTTTTTTGTTTAGCTTCGTGGATCTTCAGTTCAAAAAAGATCTATTTGGTAAACCGCAAGTGTAGTTTTTAGCAGATCATTTTTTTTTTTTTGAAAGCTACCTTTTTTCACTTACTCTAAGATAAAACTTTAATTACCTCCTGTTTTTATGCAGCTTGTTCCTTATACCGTTGATCATGCTAAAAATTCTATTCTGCAAATCATTGAGTGGCATTTCTTGAGTCGAGATGTGGGAGAAAAAGATATTGCCAATGATACGGGATGGAAAGAAGATTCGGTTAGTAGAAATTTATTTTCACCGCTTAGTTATGCACTTTTATTGCTTCATTCTGTCATATTGCTGCTGATAAATCTTAGATATTTTTGAGCCTAGAATCAAATTTCAAATCATCTTAATTCTACTTGCCTCATTAAGCCAAAGCATCTGGTAAGGAGCAAGACCCATATCCAAGGCTTATAGCACCTCGCAGTCACTACACAACTTTGAAGAAATATCGTAGCGATAGCGAGTTGTTGGCGTCGCTGTGTTTGATTTGATCGGTTCAGGAATCAAACCTCAGACCTTCTGCATCATTAACAGTGTTGTTAGCCAATATGTCAGACGGCCGGTTTAAAATATAATGTTGTGTGTACAAAACTTGTGACAATGAATGTAGCATTTTTTTGAAGCAAGAGCACAGTTACTTTGTAGTTTTATTTAAGCCTTTAGCAATGGTTTTATATACGTTTTGACCAGACAGATAATGCATTTGTTGATGTGTTTCAATTCTAATGGTGGGTGTTTTAATTTAGGAACCGGAAGCTGGAGTGATTGATTCTTGGGCACAAGGATCTGTCCCGGTAGTTGTACGTCCCCAGTCCTCTCTAGCCCCTTCTGTTAGTGTTATTAGTGAATCTGTACCAGGTGCGTTTGTTGTACGTTTATCTTGGTCAGTAAGTTTCAATATTCTTAGCTAAATTGTGTTGCAAATACTGCTGGACACCGCTCCCAATGCTTGTTATCATTCGAAAGAGAAAAGAACTTTGGAGTTTGTTCTTTCCTATAAAAATTTGGGAATGTTCTGCTTGTCATCTCAGTATGCGCGTTTTTGATAGCAGTTGTAAAATCGTTACATCTTATGTTAATCAAAAATTGAATACAAATGGTTGATTATCTGTCTGCTGGGCATTAGTAATAATATACTTAAAGGTGGGCCAGCCTGACCTGAACTGCTCTTCCAGGAGTAACTGAATTTACTGGAAGCTTTATGAGCACTTCCACTAGTGTTTAGCTTGTATAATTCATCATTTGCAGCACATTTGCACTAATGATTTTTCCAGAGCCATCTCATCTTTCCCTCCATCCTGTTGAAGATTCGATAGGATTTGACAGCGAACCTGCTACTACTGTCATTGATCAACGTACTGAAGTTGTCGATGCATCGAAAGAAACAGGTAACGCATTGAAGAACACAGTAAATGCGGAAGGAAAATAAATTAAGGAGGAAAATAATGACAAAGTAATTCTTAAAACTGGCCGTCTCTGCTGAATAGATTCAGCTGTCATCATCAGCGGTGTAATCATTCAGTTCTGCATTGCCTCGCTTGCACTGCTGATGATGACAGCTGAATCTATGTCGTCATAACGTCCAGTTTTAGGAATTACTGTGGTTTTATTTTCCTCAAAATGTGGAAAAGGAAATGCAGATTGCATGAGGATGAAACAAAAGTTAGAGATAAGATTATCGTGGGTATATAAATGACTGATCAGGGATATACTTATCGAAAAACGGAAAGACTTTTAAAAAGTACAAAACAATGCTGATAGCTTGCGAGCAAAAATTTGAAATAAACGATAACGTAGATTTGAAAACCATGACTATGGGACGAAAGTAGCTGAAGGAGGAAAGATAAAGCTGCAGTAACTTTTATAACTGCACGTTTCGACATAACTTTCGGCTGTCATCATCAGCAGTGTAGTATTGCCTTGCTCACACTGGTGATGATGAGAGGTTTAAGAATTACTGCGTCTTTATTTTCCCTTCTTGAAGTAGATTTAATGTTACTTTTCGGACAAGTGTTCTCAATGCCTGATGCAACTAACCACAACGTATCAATTCTATTTTGTGTTTCATTTTATAAGAATTAAAATTTTTGCGCTGCTGCTCTTATTAACTGCTAACTTTTATCAGTTGCTGTGAAAACGAAAACTCTTGTCAAAGATAAGAAAGCTGCTGTGCCTGAGAATGATTTTGGTCAAGACTCTACTGATTTTGTCAAAAAAAGGAAAAGACGCGTTTACAAGGTGACTACTGTTTTGCTTTTGGCTCTTGGACTAGTTAATAAAAGTGAACGATTCGCAATCATGTGATGATACTATCAATGTGACCGGTCAGTTGACGTTGTGATTAAAGACGTGGCAACTGGCGCAGGAAGTCTGGGGTTCGTTTTCTGGACCGGTCAAGTCGGACACAGTGTCGCCAACGACTTACCACCGCTGCGATGTTTCTTCGGAGCTGTGTTGTCCAGGCGCTAAGCCGCGGAGATGGGCCTCGCCACTCGTTACACGTTTCAGTGTAACACCACGAGTATAATGAAGTTTTGATTTATATATTCTACGATAGAAATGTGGTTGAAAGCAATTTCGGTCACTTCATGATTTTTTTTGAAATATTTAGATGCATGAGTTGAAAAAACAAACTTAATTGAAGTCTTAAATAACATATCTAATTTTTGTGGGCTTTAGGCCAGCGGTAGATTATGACTTAAAAAAAAATTAGGCCCGCGGTAGATTAGGGCTTAAGGCTGTAGGCCCGCGGTAGATTATTGTGACGCAGAAACTACCACCAAGAACCGTGCGCTTAAAGCCCACATAAATTAAATATGTGGACAGGGTAAAAATGTCTTTAACTTTTGTCTGATTTTTGAATTTTGCTTGTCTTGTAACGAAACAATAACAATATGAGCGTAAATGTAAAGCGTTAAGCATTGGCTGATTTGCAATTTTAATAATTAATTAAAGACCAGAATTCAAAATAGCGTTACAAACTGTCTAATGCTGTAAGCACTATTAAATTAAATCTTCATTATACTTGCGGTATTATGGCAAAAGTGTAACGAGTGGCGGGATCCATCTCCGCGGCTTAGCGCCTGGGCAACACAGCTCCGAAGAAACATCGCAGCTGTTGGCGACACTGTGTTTGACGGACCCGTAAATCGAACTCAGACCTTACTCGATTTAGAATTATTCTGGTCATGTTTTTGTGTCATCAAAAATATTTTTTCCAAAACTTCTGTCTTGCAAATGTTTACGCAGTTTTTTTTTTTTTCCAGAGACACACAGGACGCCTACCTCCTCTCCCAAGTACCGTGGAAGCAGTAGAGGATGGCAAGAATGAAACAGAAAAACAACAGCAAGATGACAGCTTGAAAGTCGGTTCGTGTAACGCTGTTCTATATTGTAGTTTTGTAGTCTGGGTCTTAAATATTATTTGCTCTCTGGAAAGCAACTTGTTTGTTGCGTCAATTCATGTTCATGTGCTGCGTAAAGGTTTTACAAAACCTGCTATATTTCTTTTTGTGCGTTTATTCACAACTTAAATCCTTTCAGAGTTATATTGCCTTGCTGACACTGCTGATGATGACAGCTGAATTTATGTCGTCAAAACGTCTAGTTTTAAGAACTACCGCGACTTTATTTTTCCTTGAACTAAAATTGTTTTTAGCAGTTGTTTATTTTGTTAAGATCGTTTGTAAATGTGATTTTTGTTGCATTCAGGCATGCACTTATCACCTTCACAGAAGAGCTTAATTAAATCACAAGCGGGACGTCCCCCTGGTAATCGCGAAGTTACATTCGATGAGCGAGGAAATGTGATAGGAGTTATGAAATTAAATGTCCACACGTTGCCTACACATAAAGTAGGTAGAGCTTTGTGTGTGCTCTCTGCAAATCTGCCAAAAAATAATGTTCAATCTACTTTATTGTTTTTGACATCTACTTAAAACGAATTTGTAATGGGTATGGCAATAGGGCTACTTACAAACCACGTTTCTGAACGGACAGCTCATGTTTTTTGCATCTGGCGTAAGAACCAGGTCAGCGACACCTTATAGCGCTGACAATGGCACCAGAAATGAGTTAAAACGTCTGCCCAAATGTTTCCAGCTGTTTCGTGGCCGTGATGTTTGTCTGTAAAAGTTCGTAATGTTTCCAAAGTTATGCAGTGAAACTTCATCACCTTCTTATTTGTCGGAAAACAGCCTTTCGACGATCTTGCGATTCACCCACATTTTTTGCTGAGATGTGATAGGTTGAGTAATTATTACGCGGTGATAGTTGATTATTACGTGGTGATAGTTGATTATTACGTGGTGATACAGTAGTTGTTTTTTGATTCTCTAGGTCCGAGTTCAGTACCATGTCATTGACCCAATAGAAACAGCCAATCAGAAGCTTCCTGGAATACGATTTCATCATAATCAAAAAGGAAACAAATCAGCGGCAAAGTAAAGTTTTAAATGTGCCAGTCAAATCAAACTCGTGGTATTTACCCAAAGCATGTAACGAGGGGCGGGATCCATCTCCGCGGCTTTGCGCCTGGGTACACAGCTTCGAAGAAACATCGCAGCGGTGGCGAGCCGTTGGCGACGCTGTGTCCTAGTCGACCTGCCCGAGAATCGAACCCCAGGAAGAGAGTTTATTTTTCGCCAGTATGCACTAAACAATTACACTCAATAATGAATTAAATAATGCGAAGACATGTGCGCAATGGCAAAGTTCCCGGGCCGATAGTCATGTGTTCGATTACAAGCCAACCGACTGGTTTCAATCAGCTAGTATTAGGCCTATTCACAAGTTTAAACAGTAATTTTGTTTCACAAAAATTCTTAATCTGGACGGAATCTATGTTGTTGAACGTCCAGTTTTTAGAATTACCGTGGCTTTATTTACCTCCTTTAGCTATTTTCGTCCCGTGTTTATTGCATTCCGTAATTTTGTACCGTTTGACATTCATTAATATAGCTGAGCGGTATTTCAAGGAATGGCTAACCGTGCTGTTGGTGCTAGTTACTACAAAGAACTTCAGTTATTAGTCGACTTGACGGGTCTGACGACCATGTTAACAAATTCCATTCACTGCGATGACGTCGCTACCGCCGCAGAAGGTCTCGGGTTCGATTCCTGGACTGGTCAAATCGGACACAGTGTCGCCATCAGCATGTCACCGCTGCGACGTTTCTTCGGAGCTGTGTTGCCCGGGTGCTAAGTCGCGGAGATGGATCCCGCTACTCGTTACACGCTTCGGTGTAATATCCCGAGTATAAATTTGATTTTTTTATTATGAAAAGATTTCTGCATCCAAACTTTGATTTGATGAATTTTACTTATCAAAGATAAACCTGCTGCTGTGCATTTTCATATATTTTTTGTGTGTTTTAGGAGCATAGACACCAAGACAATTAATTCTACTACAAGGAAGTCAGAAGTTTCTGGATCGTACAAAATACGAGACTTAGCTTTAGCAGTGCAACAGTTTCCACCTGGTGAGTGCATACTGTGTTTTTTTAAATGAATGGAAAATCTTTTCCCGCTTCGGTAGCGCCTAGGACGCGCTCTCGTACGCCGTATATAACTGCACTAATAAAGTTCGACATGCGAAATTTAACTAGCCTGGGAATTAAACCGAGGGCTTCTGTTTCGTATCACATAATCCCGTTACTTGTCTCCATAACGAGTTGATTGTGAGAAAAATTATCAGCGCTGAAAACAACCATGCTTTGATTTTAGGAGTTGATACACATGTTCGAAGCCAGAAAGGATCAAAAGCATCGGTAAGAGAAAAGAAAGTTCGCGGAGCTCGAATTGATCCGCTCCCACCTCTTCTTATCGAAGCCATCGAGGCCTCTCCTGGTGTTGTCATACAAGAAGGAGAATACGTGAAAAAAGGTCCGGCTGAAGTCTATCCAAACAATGTATCCCGGGCGCTTGCTAAAACAAGCGCAGGCCCCATGCTTCGGATGGTTGGTGACCGCGTGTTTCGCTCTCAAATGCGCCCCATATTTGATCCAAGTGATGTGGTAGAAGTTGACTCGAAGAAACAGAGCGTATACGCGGTTTCTGCCGGCCTGCATCGCACTTTGGAACAAACTGCAGAATCGTAACTGTTTCTTATCTCCTTTGATTTAACTTTCCATTTATTTGTTTGATGTCTTTCGAGCAAAACTTTTATTCCATTACAAATTTACTGCAGTTTTCTGATATAATGCAAATTCTACCGCGGTGTTTATCAGGAAGATTTGATTGACTAAATATTTAAGTTAAATTGCATTTGTTTTGTACATTTAAAAAACTTATTTTCATTTTTTTCCGAAATGTTTGTATTTATTGATATAAACTGCAACTCAGTGCTTGGTTCACTTACTACGTCATCCACGGGGATTATCTTAACATTCTTAGATTAACATTTTTGAATCGACCCAGTGTATTACTCAAGAATCAAAACGATAAGTACTTGCTTTTTCCGACATTTTCAAAAGCAAGATATCTTTTGATGCCGAAGTAATTCTTAAAACTGGACGTTTCGACAACATAGTTTGAGCTGTCATCATCAGCAGTGTAACCAAGGCGGTACAAAACTGGCTTTACTTTCCCTCCTCAAGCTATTTTCGTCTCATATTTATTGTATCACAATCTTTGATGCTTTTTACGAACTTCCTTTATCTTAACATAGCTCTACATGTAATGTCCCTGCGTTTATGACATGATATTGGTGACATGCCATGCGGCAAGCTGGTTGGTTAGGAATGTGTTTTTAAATAAAAATTCAAAAACTGCCAGGAGTCATTTTCTGTTACACAATAAACGTCTTTCACTCAATGATAGACCAACCACAAGATAACAACCGATACTACTGAAAGAAACTGAACGCACACAGAGATATGGTAGGCCTTACAACACTTACTAAATGAACGCTGGAAAAAACAATTCCACGCCTAATTTCGCGGTTTGACCGCTCATCAGGTAGACTCAGGTTTGAACCCTGGACCTTGCGACTGAAAGTGAAGCTCTATTGCCACTCGACCACCAAGCATACAGCGCTTGGAAGGAATTTTACAGTCGATACTATTGTTATAGAACGTTGGTTGTTATTTCAAAGAATAAAACATACAAAAAAGATAAATACAATAAGCACAGCACCAACGCAGAAATTAGTAGCAAAATGATTACAAGTAACAGCACATTAGAATTATTTTTACGGTAAGCACTTATGTGACAATAACGCGCATACAAAATAGCTGTGCATAACACATGCAGGTGCTGTGAATTGTAGTACCACGTCAGGAATGAGGAATAGCACCTTGAAAACCACACAGAGACGTCTTTCCATTAAATCATGTTTCTCTTCTTATCACGAGAAAGCGATCAAAGCGCTATAACGAACTCGCTTAGGAGTTGCCAGCCAGCTGTGAATAGCAACTTTAAAGTCATTGGGTTGAAGCGACTCGGAATCAAAACAGAGTCTACAGCTCCAGAGGGGACGCTCTAACCCTGGGCCATCTCAGCTGCCGTCTGACATGATAAAAGTACCAGCGTCCGTTTGCAAAACCTTCATCAATTTTCATTTAAATTTTCACTGACGAAGCATGAAAGCAAAACAGCTCAGATGGCCGAGTGGTAAAAACGTCCGCCTCTGTAGCTGTAGACTCGGATTTGATTCCGACTCTGGTCAAACCAATGACTTCAAAATTGCTATTTGCAGCTTCCCTGCTTGACGTTCAGCATTAAAGGGACAGTGTGGAGAACAAGCCGGCAAGTTTACTTGTTGTGCCGGTGGGAAAGGCATTTACCGGGATTCCCCCCATCTTAATGTGGTAGACAGATGGCCGGCAACTCCTAAGCGAGCTCGTACAGCGCGTTGATCGCTTTCTCGTGATAGGAGGATAAATATGCACCTAATAATAAAAAAATGAAATATCCTGCTGCCAACGCACTTATTGGGCTGGGGCGTAGCCGGAAAAATATTTAGGGGGCAGGTCCGAGTTTAGAAAACAAGAGACCCCGTTTTCATTCGCACTTCGCAATCTCATAAAAAAACGTCTTCACACATCAAAAGCGGGGGGACTGGCTACACCACTGGTATTGACATTGCACTAATTTAACCACAGCCGGATTCGAACTGATGCATCCAGACTTAACCTGCTTGAATATTAAATCAAATCATTGAAAAATATTGATCAAGCTAACCACAACTGCAGTGTCGTTCAAGAAATCAGAGTTGAAAATAAAGTAAACGATCAAATAAGCAACAAAAAACAAGATAGAATAACGAGAAAAAAGCCAAATAACACAATAACAGTGGTAAGTCAAAAAACTTAGTAAAAAGTGGACATCAGTAACAACAAATTAAAATCATTGGTATGGCGAATTGCTAACTCGATTTTGTTTACAATAAATGTGCGACAAAAATACGGCAGCTTAAGGAGAAAAAGTAAAGGTGCAGCAATTCGTAAAATTGGACGTTTCGACAACATAAATTCAGCCGTCATCATCAGCAGTTTTGCACTGCCTTGCTTACACTGATGATGATGACAGCTGACTCTATGTTGTCGAAACGTCTCGTTTTAGGAATTACTGGGGCTTTATTTTTCCTTCTTAAGCTATATTGTTTCATGTTAAGGTACGTTTACAGATGCGCGGCAGACGGTACCGCGGCAATGCTATCGCTTGTCTTAATGCACAGTAAACGACATAATAAAATTGTGAAAAAAAACATGTTACTTTCAGCCAGAGCTGCGAACTTGATCTCGAAAAGCAAAAATCTCTGAACTCGAACTTGAACTCGTTCTCGAAAAAGGTTGACTTAGGCTTGAACTTATCCTAAATTTAACAAACATTACTTGAACTCAGCATAAACGCGGTAAAAATTTCGTAATTCCGATTTGAACTTGGCATGCAAGTTTTCAGTGAATTTGAATTCGAATAAATACGCTGCGAGTTTGCGGCCCTGCTTTTAGCGCTGCCAACACATTTTGCGGAATGATAAGGTCAGTTTTACATCAATGGCTTCACTAAACAAAGATTTAATTCGAAGTGCAGCAACATAGAAATAAAAATAAAGTGTTTCTCGTATGGATAACACCACGCGAATTCGCGCACATGAGTTTTCATGATTAGGCGTCATGCCACCTTCTTACATTGCAGAATCCAGTGACCAGATTCATACATTCGAAAACTTTTCGATTTTTATTCTGATGATGAACAATGCTATCGGAACAGCTAGCTATGACCCTTTCATACATTTTCAAGACTTTTTGCAGCCTGTTTTTGCTTTGCATTCGTCTTGTTTTCGTGTACATCAACGCCCACCAGCTTTGAAGGTCCTCTGCTAAAAAATCAAAATAATATCACAAAATTAATAATTATCAACTCAAACAGATGGGGTGAGTTGCATTCACATCTCTGCAAACTATTTTTTATTGTCGCATTTAGGCACACGTTCAATCAAATTAAGAATTTTCAACATTGATTATAAGCATTAACCATCAAAAAAGATTCCATGGGCAGTAGTAGTAGGCGAAATTTCAAAAAGTTCAAATCTTCATTATACTCGCGATATTACGCCGAAACGAGTGGCGGGGTCCATCTCCGCGGCTTAGCGCCTGGACAACACAGTCTAACGATCAGGAGCCATCCTTATTGGTCTGCAAAAATGACAACTTTAAACGTTATGTGTGTGAACTACACAACTTTACAAGCTCTGCATTTCACCACCAATGACAAACGCTAATTTAAAAAGAAAATTTCTCCGACATTTTCTTCGACTTACAAATCTTTGGAGATGGTTGAAGACGGAGTTGATTCGTCTAATTTTACATCCTTATCCAAAGCAATCTGTTTTTCTTTGACAAACTTCTGCATCCAGTCAGGCATGCTTCCATCACCTTTCACCTCTGACTTAACACGCCGCCGAGGAGGACGAGGTTGCGGGACAGACAAAGTCAACGTATCTACAACACACCGTAATTACAACCCGACACAGTAGCCCAACATCTACTAAACTCATATCAAATCTTCATCACATCACGCCGAAGCATGTAACGAGTGACGGGTTCAATCTCCGTGGCTTCGCGCCAGGACTTTGGACAACATCGTCGCAGCGTTGGCGACACCGTGCTCGATGAAACCGGGCCGGAAATCGAACTCAAAATCTTCCGCACCGAGAGCGATGTCTTTTACTTCGCCAACCAACTGACAATGCTTAATTTTTTTTTTTTTTTTATTGATTGACATCTGATGCAATAAACACGTTGTATTTCCACGCAAAATCACTTCAGTTGTGGCTGCATGGCATTCCCTTATGGTAGGATAAAAGTCAATACCACTTACTCTGGTCGTTGTTTGTTGTCGGAATTTGCTCGGGTTCCACCGGTTCCGGTTTAGCTTCGGACACAGTAAGTTGAGGAACAAGAGTTTCTTCCTCTTCGTCTTCCTCACGAAGTTCCTCAGTAAATCTGGAAAAGTGAAGAAAAATGAAGAAACAATTACAATGAAACTTACTCTTGTTATTACGTAAAAGAAACGACTCAGTGAGATTGATAAACCTAAGCTCCCAGTCGATTCATTCCAGACCCTCATTTCCAGTTCGTGAATCATTAGATGCTGTTTAGTACAGCTGAGTAGCTCAGGAGCAATTGAGGTGAGTTTGAAGCTAGTCTGACCAAGACAGTTTCTACCTTAATTGTTTGGTCAATTGAATCCTTGATAGTCTGTAGTTCCATGCTGAGTTGAACTTTCGTGGATTAGGTAGAGGATTTTACATGTTAGGTGAGTATATACTGTATGACAAATCCAAAATGTTTTTAAAGATTCTTAGATAGTCAATCGAAGAGCAGAAAAAAAAAGCGTTGATCTCTTCATCAAGAAACGAAGATTCCACTTCATTGATCTCTTAATTAACCTAAGCTTTTAGTTTACGAAATATACCTTAGAGACAGTTGACTTTGTCGCGGTCTAAACTGGGAGGTGTGACGTCGTTCCAAACCACCGCGTATTAATCGACTAAGATCTTGCATCTGCAACGTCATTAAGCAACAATTAAACACAAATCAAAAAGTCTCATCGCAGCAAAACGCAGCCAAAAACTTCCAATGCTGTAAGCCGTTGAATTTCTTTCGTAGTAAGCGTAAAACATATCTTCATTATATTCGCGGTATTACACTGAAGCGTGTAACGAATGGCCGCCATCTCCGCGGTTTAGCGCCTCAACAACGTAGCTTCGAAGACTTGACCACAAGGGAATCGAACCCCAGACCTCCTGCACCGATAGCAATGACGTAAACCGCTCCGCCAGCCGGACAGTACTTATAAAAACTCATATAAGCAAAAAGTAAGGTCAGTATCATCATTATTTCCTTAAAGAATTAAAAAATTTAGTGCATCGCTTAAGTTTGTAATTGTATGTAGTTGCATATTTATCCTCCTATCACAAGACAGCGATCAATGCGCTATAACGAGCTCGCTTAGGAGTTGCCATTCACCTTCTACCTCACCAAGATGGGGGAATCCCGTTAAGTGCCTTTCCCAAGTAAGACTTACTAGTAAAGTAAACTTGCCGGCTTGTTCTCCACACTGTTCCAGTAATGCTGAACGTCAAGAAGGGAAGATGTGAATACCATTTTAAAGTCATTGGTTTGACGACTCGGAATCAAACCCGATTCTGCAGCTCCAGAGGCAGACGCTCTTACCACTCGACCATCTGAGCTGTTAGCTCGGCCCTCTGAGCTCCAATCAGTTCATTGATATAAAGCATTTGCGCTACTTGTTCTACACTAATTCATTTCATCATTGCAAAAAAGAGGTTGCACATTGCACAACATCATCATTAGTTGACCACCATTCAAATAAATCATTTCCTGAATACCAAAAAAAATCAAATCTTCATTGTACTCGTAGTATTACGCTGAAGCGTGTAACGAGTGGCGAGATCCATCTCCGCGGATTAGCGGTTGGGAAACACAGCTACGAAGAAACGTTGCAGCGATGGTGAGCAGTTGGCGACACTGTGTCTAATTTGATCGGCACGAGAATCGAAGCCTAGACCTCCCGCACCGATAGCCATGTCAACTGTGCTGACCTGCCAGAGTTGAATACCAACCTCGTCTTTATTCATCACAGTAATGTCTCCATGAATATCCCTTCTCCAATCCGCTCCGTCCGTACGGCGGATCATTCTTGTTTGCGACACACGTGGACGCGGGGGCGTTTGGCGCGCTTTCTTCTCTGGTATTTCAACCTTGAGATCGAAATTAGTAAAAAATTAAATGCAATAAAACTGGTTCCGTTTTAGTGAAACATTTTAGTTTAATCGCTTACCCAGAATTAGACTTGCGCAAAAGTACAACTAATATTTTGAACGCGTAAACAGTAACAACCTCACTGTCAGCGTCTGGTCCGGTTCTAGGCAACAACCTGGGATGATAAAAAGATAAAGCCTCGGCGACACTGTTGATAACACTGGTAAAAATGGATGCTTGGCTAAACGACAACGACTATAATGCTGTCACCGTATTCCCATCATGCTCTCTTCATGAAAATGAATACTGACAGCCCCAAAACTCAAGCAAGTGGAGTTGGTTTTTTTTGTGCTTAGTTGCATAATCATCCTCCTTTCACGAGAAAGCGATCAATGCCCTATAACAAGCTCGCTTAGGAGTGACCGGCCATCTGTCTACTATTCCAAGATAGGGGAAATCCGCCAAGTACTTCTACCAACAACACAACAAATATACTTGGCGGCTTGTTCTTCACAGTGTTCTTTTGATGCTGAGCGACAGGCAGGGAAGATGTGAATAGCAACTTTAAAGTCATTGGTTTGACCTGACTCGTAATGAAACCCGAATCTACCGCTCCAACGGCAGACGCTCTATCCACTTGGCCATCTGAGCCAGTGAGATGATTGATGTACGTTCTGAGGGGAGAGGATGGTTAAGTGGTAAGAGAATTCTTAATAGAATGTTATAGAAAGAAGAAATAGCCGAACAGAGCAGATCGTAGAAGAATGTGTGATGACTGGTTTAAATTTAGGCCCAAAATCGAATCAAATGGAGAAAGAGCATTAGTCCATCATTGAAATTCTGGTCACCTCTAATACGCTGGGGCAAAACCGAATAACGGTATCGTTATCATCATCATATTCTACGTACTTACATCGAATTGAACCCGTGGTCTTGTGACGCTTTCTCGAGGAATAGAATGATTTACTTCTGAAGCATGACCTGAAATGGAAGCTATAGTATCACTCTGAGATTCGGTAAATAGTAATACAGCGAAGTACAAGATAGTAATATTTAAATCACGATACGTTTTGAAAGTATTTTCCACGCTTGCTACACAGTACGTTGTACATCCTAGCATAAATTGCTGATGATGACAGCTGAATCTCCATTGTCTAGTTGTGCAACAGCTAGTTCTCGACTAGCATTGCGTTGGCAAAGAGATAATTTTCAACTACAAAACACGCATCAGTTGGCAAGGAAACCGACATGCGGTATGCAAATTCATGTACTATAATACTGGTAATGTGATTCGGTTCAACATTGCGCCAATTAACCTATAAGTATCTCAAAAATTTTAGGGGCTCGTACGAATTAAACCACTTCATATCACAATGGATGGTTCACTTTAAAGCTGACGTGAATACCCCAAAACGTCTTGCGCAATTCAGATATTCTCGAACCCTAATCAAATGCGTGTCTCGGTGACACGATGACGTATTGGGGAATTCCCGCCCGACGCTTCAAAGTTAACTATCCATTGTAATATCAGGGGGCTTAAAAACGATTAGCTCCATAATTTTTTGCGCAGTATTTAATTGCGATTTATCTCCCTATAATGAGAAAGCGATCAAAACGCCGTAACAAGCTCGCTTTGTCAGCGGCATGGCCTAGCGGTATCACTCGCAGGGAACAGATCCTACGTGACGGGTTCGATTCTCGGCTGGAGCTGATAGCATTTGACAATTACACCAGGTGGCGGCTGACTCGAAGAGCGCAAGCTCATTTCGCAGTCTCCCAATTACCGTTGAATTTTTAAATCAGCATAATTTCAAAATAATCTCAGAAGTTGCCCGTCATCTGGCTACCACTCCAAGATGGAGGAATTCCGTTAAGTGCCTTTCCCAACGGTGCAACATGTAAAATTGCCGGCTTGTTCTCCATACTGTCCCTTTAATGCTGAGCGTCAAGCAGGGAAACTGTGAATACCAATTTTAAATCATTGGTTTGATCAGACTCTGCAGCTCCAAAGGCAGGCGCTCTCAACACTCAGCCATTTGAGTTGTTAATTCTTTACCTAATATCGGCTTGAGTTGTTCTGCGTTCTGGAGCACGTGGGCGGCAGGAAACCATCCTTTCGGACCCAGCAGCATGTTGCCCTGTTCCTTGCCGCTCACCGCAATCATGTCTCCTTCCTTTAAGTTCATTTCATTCGAATTCCGCGCGTGGAAGGTTTTGATCACACGAACCATTCGTTTTAAGTTCACCACATCTGAAAAAATGACAGGTATCTACTAGAGTGGGTTGCCATGGGGGCTTGTAGTGAAGTGGGCTAGTTAGGCTACCAGTAACTTAGTCGTGGGTTAGAAGTTACAGGCTTTTTCACTGGGCATCGCTGTTTGTGGCCAGTCACCTGCTAAAAGGAGGGAACAACCTAGAAAAGAAATGAAGTCGAGATGTTTAGGATGAGCAATGCAAAAAAAAGTCTTTGCAGTCTGAAATGAGTTTAGCCTGGATTGGCTGTGCGTGGCAAGGCTGCCAAGACTTTTGTTATAGTCGAAACATTAATTTGTCCCTTACAAATTTCTCATCTAAGGTATTAACCAATTTCACAGTTTTCTCCGTAACAAAAGAGTAAAACCAAGCATGCAAAATTTCAAGAACAACTCCGTGTATTTCTAGATGATTTCTATACCAGCCAGTTGACGTAGCGGTGAAGAACATCGGTGTAGAAAGTCTTGGAATCGATTCTTAGCCGATCAAATCGGATAAAGTGTCGCTAAAGGCTCGCCAACACTGCGATGATGTCCAGGCGCTGAGGCGTGGAGATGGATCTCGCCACTCGTTACACGCTTCGGTGTAATACCGCGAGTGCGATGAAGATTTGATTTTTTGAGTAAGGAAACAGCACGTAATAAAGCTACAGCTTTACAATCCATGGACAAAAAACTTTATGACCGTATGCATGCCCAGAGAAGCAAAGCCGGAAGCATATCACGTCCAAAATTATGTTACCCAAGCACATCTGGACAAATTTCAATATTTTGATTTAGAATAAAAACAAACAGTTTATCTCTACGGCCACCGAAATTATTATGCTTGCGTAACGACCGTCCAGGTCTTACGTAGTTTCGAATAGCAAATACAGTATTTGTGCCACACACACACGCCCGCGCGAGTGCTGATTAAACATGGGGACGTATAACAGTGGTTTTCTATTCAAGGCAAAGCTAACAATGGTTGTAACGCAAACAGAGCTGGTCAGTAAACAAACACACAATTCTGTTTAATTCCTGGATGAAATTCGATTTTTAAAGAGATTTGGACCAAAACTGGATTATTTCATCAAACAACAGAACAATGCATTTATGTCACAGCTTCGAGCATTTTCATTGAAAACATTACAGAGCAATAATAAGCCATCACAAAACCCCATATCGAAATTTCATTTGACGCATATAAAACTGATTTCTATTAGCTCAGGTTAAACAAACCTCCTAAAAGTTAAAATTAAAAATCAATTGTTCAGTTTTATCACAAAACTCAAGCGAATTTAAAATTACGTTACATTAAAATCAAAAGTAAAATCTTCATTATACTCGCAGCATTACGCCGAAGCGTGCAGCGAGAGGCGGGTCCATCTCCGCGACTTAGCACCAGGGCAACGCAGTTCCGAAGAAACGTAGCAGCGGTAGCGAGCCGTTGGCGACATTGCGTCTAATTTGACCCGCCCAGGCATCGAACCCTAGACCTCCAGCACCGTTAGCGGTGTCTTTAACCACTATGCCTGGCGACCGGTATCCAATTACATACGGGGCGTTATTGGTTGGCAAATGTAATCGCGCCAAATGTGGGGGCAAAGAAGAGCTCACTGGTTGATTAAAGTAAAAAACAATGAATGTAGATACTGTTCGTACGAAAGAAAAAACCGATTGGCTTATTCATGACCAGTACCAGATTCAAAAATGTTGAAAACATGTGAATAATTAAAGTTTATTCAAACTCAAGTGAAAATATCAGTTTCTTACCGTCAATTTGAAGCTTGGTCGGTGAAAATTTTTCCGCCACTTGTTTTGTTTCATCTTGTTTCGATTTTCGATTTTCTTTTCTTCTTTGTTGCCGCTTCTTCAATTCCATTTGACGCCGATCCATGTTCCTCAGTTTCAACTCACCGGTCGATGAGAGCGGTGGGGTAACCTCAATGGAAGTGGGGACATTTTCAATACTAAATGAAAAGAATCATTTACTTAACAGACGTTACAACAACAATGCCCATCTAACGTGAAAACTGTAAATTTTTTCTCGATGAAAGATTATAGTTACAACCTACAAGCGACTGGATATCACAGATGTTTATCATCAACCACAAAAAAAGCAGTGCTACTTGTCAGTTGATACGAAGCGGCACCAAATGTATTGCACATGGTTAGAACCAGATGACTGTTTAGTTTCGTTGCCTAGCTATGCCCCTATCACGAGAAAGCTATCAAATCGCTATAACGAGCTCGCTTAGGAGTTGCTACTTGCCAGCCGTCTGTCCACCACTTTAAGATGGGAAATCCCGCTAAGTGCCTTTCCAAACGACACAACAAGTAAACTTGCCGGCTTGTTCTTTACGCAGTCTTTTTAAAGCTAAGCGTCAAACAGGGAAGCGGTAAATACCAATTTTAAACTCACTGGTTTGATTGTACTAGGAATCAAACCCGAGTTTACAGTTCCAGATACAGATGATCTTACCACTCGACCACCCGAGCTGTTAAACTGCTTAGAACGTTAAAGAGGACACAAAAGCAAATCTATTACTGGCTGACAAGTTTAATTTAAAATATTCATTCACACCTGACTGAAAGGTGGGAAGAAGTTGAAAGAGATTTCATACTCAGTCTTCTTTCATCCAATCGGGGTGATGGGGTTGGCGTGCGTTGACCCAATGACCCCAAAGTACCACGACGAACTGTGTACGGACTGGGAGAGTAACCAGTGAGAGTATTTGAAGTCACACTGGTCTTAGCTTTACGAGAAGGAGCAAAGATTTCACCCAACGCATGCTTTGCACTTGTAGCAAACGATTTATCTCCCTGCACAAACAAGTCACAATATTTATCAAATAAATGTTTCGACTATAAGAAGTCTCATCAGCCATGCTATGCACAGCCAATCCAGGCTAAGATTTAATCAAAACAGTATGGAATGAGTCTAGCCTGGATTGGCTGTGCATAGCGAGACTGACTAGACTTTTCTTATAGCTGAATTATGGATCAAATTGTTAATAGATGTTCTGAGTTGGAAGTTTATGCGTATCTACTGTACACTACGTCTCTTCAACACAAGCATTGGCGGCAGATCACAATTAATTTTCTAGCGCAGTTATCGAATGAAATCAAATCTTCATGATACTCGCGCTATTACGCCGAAGCGCGTAACGAGTGACAGGGTCAATCTCCGCTGCTTAGCGCCTGGGCAACACAGCTTCGAAGAAACATCGCAGCGTTTGTGAGCCGTTCGTGACGCTGTGTCCGATTTTTCCGGCCTGGGAATCGAACCCCAAAACTCTCGAACCGTTAGTGGTGTCTTTAACCATAACGCCAATTATTTGGTTACAACGGATAAATAATTGAGGTTATTTTCAAATTATATTGAACTGAAAATTCAACAGGAAATGAGGGAGGTTGCGAAGTAAGCTTGCGCTCTTCGAGTCAGCAGCCACCTGGTATACACGTCAACTTTGTCAAGTGCGATCTGCTCCAGCCGCGAATCGAACCCGTCGCGTAGGATCTGCCACCTGAGCGAGGTACCGCTAGGCCATGTCGCTGACATAAAGTTTAAAAACCCAAAAGAACACTACGCAAACCCAACCGACCTCACAAGTAAGCTCTTCTTTCTCCAGACATAAGATATATTTTCGATTCAGAGTTGTACCTGCAAGTCTATTCTGTGTCCTACTTTATTATTTTACTCGATGTTGAGTAAATCACCTTGGATCCAGGGTTGGGAGCGGAGTCAGCAGAATCCGTATCTTGATTTTCAGCGGAGTTGCTCATCAATGTCGTGTTGTCGATTGCAAGTTTCTTGTAAGCTTCAATTGATATTGCGACAAACAAGTTCATCACAATCATGTCCACCATCAGGTAGCAGAAGAGAAAGTAGAAGCAAGTCCACCAACCTAGTATAACAACTTTTATAACAACATACAAAGCGTGTGTGATACTACAGAGCTACATGAAAGCAGTGCAGACTGCTCAAACGGTCGAACGATAAAGCGTATGCCTTGTGCTTCTGGACCTGTAAACTCGGGTTTGATTCCGAGTCGGGTCAAACCAATGATCGTAGAATTAATATTCACAGCTTCCCTGTTTGACGCTCAGCATTAAAGGACAGTGTGGAGAACAAGCTGGCAAGTTTACTTGTTGAGTGGAGACATGTTAGGAAAGAAACGTGATTCCACCATCTTAAAGTGGTAGACAAACTGGCCGGCTACTATTATAAACGCGGTGAGGCTGTTTACAACGATACCGCATAAAACGTCAATTTAATACGACAATTACACGTCCAGGGCCAAACTTATACGAATACATCTAATCCAAATCCCTTGAGTTTAAGCAACAATGACAATCGGTTGATATTGACGGTTAAATGATAAATAATTGCTGAAAATTAGGGAAACGTATCCTGTAGTAACTTGCCTTTTAAAAAACTGGGTTCTATTCCCGATCAAGCCATACCAAAGAATTTACAGTGTTGTCTACAGCTAGTTAAAACAGTCATCATCGCCAACAAAACACATTAAAAAATCTCCATAAAGATATCATCATAGAAAAGGGGTCTGGTCTAGTTAAGTTTAAAACTTCAAGCATTCGAATTACCAGCGTCGAGCCCTGCACCAAGCATTATTTCTTGCCAGTCATTAGTGGTGACGATTTGAAATACAATCAGCAAAGAACAGCCAAATGTATCAAAACCAACTCCACAGTCATATTCAGTATAACTGCCATTGTATCCAACTGACTCGCTTGCAGCTAAAGTCCTGCGAAAAAAAAGTAAGCACTTAAGCATCACATGCTGAGTAAAGGTACAGCATACTATGTCAGGTAACAATCACCCTGTTCTCCAAAAGACCACGTAATTGTGATGCAGAAGGCTCGTGGATTTTTGAAAACACTTAAACTGAACAAGTGGACCGAGAGATGGTATTTCACTACAAGTTGATATATACATAAAAGGGTAACAGTTATCAAAAATATTCAAATATGTCTGAACTTTTCTAATTATTAACAAAATATATTAGCAACACATAGATTCACTTTTTATCATTATGCAATCGTGTATCAGTGCTATTGACCAATCCAACAGCTACTTTCCCAGTTATTGAACGTATTGATAAAATAGCTGTTAACTTCAGGAAAACAACTCAACGTGTAATTTCAGAAGTCAATAAACTACATTCACAAAAATGATACAATACCACCATGATCTTCATGTAACATAAAAAATTACATAGAAGCGCTTCCATAATGAACAGTCAAACCACAATAGTATTGTGAGATCATAATTATATATTGAATAAACTCATCATACACATTTTGAGCTAACAAAATAGCGTATTATTTTGCGACTTGAAAGGGTTGAAGCGACTTGACAACTCTACTTGAATGGAGTCTGGCCTAGATTGGCTGTGCATGGCACGGCTGATGACACTTTGTTTCTAGTTGAAACATTAAGTTGTCTCTTGTAGCTTTGCTTATTTACTACGCTGCAAATCTGCTTTGGTAGGTTTGGTAAACGTTTTGCCTAAACATGGTGAGTTTTTGAAACAAACACTTTATAGTCATCCGATTTTATTATTAACTCATAAGTTCTCAGTACTCTGTCCACCGACTCCTCATGTCCAGTTGAGATGGTTCCAAACGCCCACAAGCTTTCCGCATCATGATCAATTTTTTAATGTCATGATCACTTGTTTCATTATGACGTCACAAAATTGTCACGATGCACAAGTGTGTGTTTTTGGAAGTTAATTAGAATTACTTCAACAGGACATGTGGACAGCACAGAGCAGTCGACTTAGGGGGGCCAAGCGTTTGTCAGGGGGGCCAAAGTTCGAAATTAAGCACAAAAGCCGCAGTCTTCAAAAGAGTAAGCTTGTTGATTGTGGGGGCCAGGCCTCCCTGGCTCCCCCTTGGCGCCGGTCCTGGGACAGGGCAAAAAAACTGTTGTGCTTGAGGGATAATTTAAGATTTTTGCCCAACCACTTAATCTCCGACTCTGAAAGTGCACTTTTTATCTACAAAATAACTCACTTGTCTTGAAAAATTTCAAACCCAATGACAGCGAAGTTGAATATGATGGTAACAACCAGTAAAATAAGATCAAACATGACAGGGTAGATGTTTCTGAGAATTCTGACGGCGGTACGAGCGTGCTGGGAATTGAACACGGCACGAATGAGGATTGCCAGTCCTGATACCACAACACAAGCACCAAGGTGGATCGATGAATCACGAGGAATCTTGAACCACAGATAGTACCTGGGAAAAATATTACAGACTAATGCACGTGAAGAAAGCAGAGGAGACTAGTTTAAAAGCTCAGATGGTCGAGTGGTAAGAGCGTCTGCCTTTAAAGTTGTAGACTCGAGTTTGATTCCAAGTCGGGTCAAACTAGTGACATTAAAATTGGTATTCACACCTTCCCTGCTTAACACTCAGCATCAAAGAGACAGTAAGGACAACAAGCCGGCAAGTTTACTTGTTGCGTCATAGGGAAAGGCACTTAGCAGAATTCACCCATCTTATAGTGGAAGACAGATGTGCGACAACTCCTAAGCGAGCTCGTTATAATGCTTTGATCGCTTTCTCGCAATAGGAGGATAGATGTGCTACTAAAATTTACTAAACACCAAAAATGCAAATACTAACCAAACTGCATCAGCCACAATAGCAAAGATGACCATGAGAATATCAAGTACATCGTAGATATTGATGAGATTTTTTCCATCGGCAATTATACGAAATATGATTTCAACACAAAATAAAACAACTATGCCAGTTCTGCTGGATTGAATCGCCAGTTGAGTGATGTCCGATATACCGGTCCACATCAAGCAAAACAGAATACTAAAAAGTTGGCGAAACAATTAAGAATTCAATGTAGTAATTACGTGCCCACTTAACAAGACTGTTCTTGCGTTATCAAATTGAAACTCAAATCATTTTACAGATATCACAGTCAAGAAACAGCTAAAACATTGGGGCGAACGTTTCTACTCATTTCTGGTGCCATTCTATAATCCTACGATGAACTGGGTCTTATTGCATGGTGAAAAAGCGTTTTTATTTGTTTCTTGCCTATGATATTTGTAATTAAACCGTTAATTATCTCTTATTTGTGCCGTTTGCTATGCATAAACTCATTCAACTAATTCTCTATGCAAAAGCGACCAGCATAAAGAAATTGATTGAAATAGGTGTGCAGTTTATATTATTTAGATAAAAAAGGGTTCAATATCACGACATATAGACGCAGTGCGGGCAAGCCCTGGCTACTCAATCACTATCCAGGGTAACCCAGAAGTCACGCACCATTCAAGTATTTATAAAACTGCACTACATATTGGATATTCCATCTGTAGATCACAATCAACCAGTCAGCAAGAACATTCTCATTGCACAATTCTTTTTATCTCTTCGCTAAATCATACCGATTTTGAAACACAAGAAATTCACTATTTCGTGTATTGCTAGTAAGACTCTCTCAAGATTTTGGAGGGGTAACCGAGGAGTAATTTTTCGCGGGGGTCCCGCGCATTTTTACAGACCTGATTTTACCGTTCGCAAGCAACGACCCTTTCTTTAGAGGACACTATTCATAGCCCCCTCCCCTTCGTCCGGCCCTAAGTAGTTGTATATGGTGCGGGACTTCTAGGACACCTGTGTATGTGAAAGTGTTTGAATTATCTGTGTGTATTCATGCAGCAAAGTGAATTACAAATTTTTCAGGTGAACAAAAGGCTATCGACTGAGTTAATGAATAAGATATTGATATATATAACGTTTAATGAGCAATAAATCCCTACATGAATCGATTTTTTATTAAGCAGAACTCCTTATACTTGACACCAATATTTCAGTCTGCATGAATCTATTGTTGACCTCTGTCTAATTACACGAGATTGATTTACGACCAATGCTATTCTTATTACTTGAAAATATGAAGCTAGCAGTTAATTTAAAGCAAGTATCATCGAATAATAACTTTGCCAGGCAATCCGGGTTGCTAGATAGAGCTTTTGCTTTTGTGATACAAGAAGGTTAGTATTTTTTCAAAGGCTATTGCAATAATTCAGAGTATCACAGTCACGAAACAGCTAAAAACACTTGGGGAACGTTTCGGTTCACTTCTGGTGCCATTGTCAGTGCTATAAGCCTGTGCTGAGTTGGGTCTTATGCCATTGTGCAAAAGTAGGCTTATGGCATTGACAATGCCAGAAGTGAGCCGAAACGTCCGCTCAAATTTTTTTAGCTGTTCCTCGGCTGTGATATTAGTAATTAAATTGCTAATTAACTTCCAGTTGCACAATGCACAGTAGTGCAGTAAATGTCATGAATAAAATTGATACAGTGGATGTTTGGACAACTTACGCCCAGCTGTTGTCCTTAACGCCTTTTACATCATATTACTGGATCCGAGAACGTAATACTTGATTCCTAATGACTTTTGTCACTCTTGTGAAGTCATTTCATCAATTTGCTTTTTAAAAATACCACGTTTTCTGCTGTCACTTCATGCAATAGTGGTTACACATGCTACTATTCGTTTCTAATTGGTCAGTTTCATGCACATTAAGCAAAAATTAGCAGCCACAGAGCAAATGAATCCACCAACCTGTGCGTTAAAATGAGAACTAACACAGCAACAGACACTGCATTTGCCTGCAATAAACTATTTGTTAAGAACAAGACAAATAGTCTAGTAGTAAAACCAGCTAGTTGCAAAGGCAATGCAACACGCTGGTATCACCTAGTCAGTGCTTCTCAACTTTTTTAAGTTTGTGGCTCCTTTCTAAAGACTGTCAACACCAGTGGCCTCCTGTTAAGCAATAAAACTCCGTATCAGTATTTTATTCATAGCAGCTACAGCCGTCCGCTGGCTTTAAGTGGTTCATTACCATTGTAAAATCTTGCGCTTGTGGCCTCCTGGTCGATGTCCAGAGGCCCCCTAAGGTACCGAATAGCTGCCGGTTGAGAACCTTTGACCTGGTCAATATACTACGTTAACACGGCACAAGCATTCATGATGTAGTTAACTTCACATGTAGTGACTATTGCTACAATTAATTAGTACCGGAGTTTAGTCAAGAGACACAAATCTATGCTTGCACGCGCGCAGTTACAACAAGCAAAAATACTCATAACAAGGATGAAAACAAAGTTATCCCAGGCTACTTTGCTATTATTTCAAGCATAAGTGGTTAGAGAAACAAAACAACGGACTAAAACGAAAAGGACAAGAACATACAGGTTGAAAACAAGCATGTAAGAGGTAATACCTCTTTATAATTTGGTTGAAAAGCTATTTTATTACACATCAACCCATGCTAGCAACTGCTACATGACAAAAATCTAGATGATATTTGAGAAGCAGTATGCACAAGAGCTATGAGAATATACCTTAGAAACAACAATCAGCAATTTTTATAGAAGCAGAAAAACTAACTCAACTAGACATATGAAAAAAACTGAAGCTAAAACATAAGAGTAGAGAAGGAAATACCAAGAAAATAATCAGAGTTTAAACTGCTAGTTCTGCAAGTTCATGTCAGTCATCTTCAAGGTTAACACTTAGGAGTAGAGCATGCAAAATGTAGCATGGCCTGTGTTAGCATTTTTTTTTTTTTTGTATTTAGCACAGCATATTTATTCTCCTATCACGAAAAAGTGATCAAAGCGCTATAACGAGCTCACTTAGGAGTTGCCGGCCATCTGTCTGCCACACCAAAATGGGGAACTCCGCCAAGTGCCTTTCCCAACGGTATAACAAGTAAACTTGCCGGCTTGTTCTCAACACTGTCGCTTTAATGCTGAGCGTCAAGAAGGGAAGCTGTGAATACCAAATTTAAAGTCATTAGTTTGACCTGACTCGGAATCAAAGCAGAGTCTTCAGCTCCAGAAGCAAGTGCTCTTACCACTAGGTTATGTGAACTATTTAGAAAAAAAAGGAAAAACAAATTAGCTTTGCTGGTGAAGAAAAATCCAAATAATCATGCGCTAGGCAATATAAAAGAAATGGAATCTACTGTTGCACTGGAGCAATCAAGCAAAAGACGCTTCGGTATGCGCTCGCATCATTATCAGCACATAACGATGTTGCAGAGCAAAACCAAAATGACATTTCACTTGACCGCGTGAAATAATTTACTAAAACTTACATCAACTCCATATACACCAATAGTAAACTGCTGACAAAAATAACTACTATTAAAGAGTCCAGCTGAAAACTTGCAGCCAGAATAATTGAAAACATCTTTTAATTACTTGACGTTTCAAGACGTTACTCATCTCATTGTCAAACGTAAAATGAGCAACATCATGAAATCTCAAGTAATTAAAAGATGTTTTCAGTTGTTCTGGCTGCATGTTTTCTGTTGATACTAGTGAGAAGTTCTAAACATTATGCTCTAAAGAGTTTACTTGCTGTTTTCATTAAGTGTGACTATTGGACAATAATTCTAGTTTCTTGACATGTTAAAAATCAATACAAGCCTAGCCTCGCAACTGTAAACCTTATGTTTGCTAGACTAACAAGCAACAGAGTTACTAGTACTTACATGTATGAATCGCCTGCATACATTTTGGAATATACTAAGAGCTTTGAATGTGTGGTTGTTATGTTGAGTCGTATCGTTGATAACAGGTTCTTCTTCAAATTCAAAACTCAGAGCTTCAATTAATTTGGTAGTCCAGTCAAATGAGTCAATGACGTCATCATCGTACGTGCTGATATATCGTATCAGTTCAAGGTTTTCTTCACTTGTGTTCTGCGTAATGATGTCATATTGAAACAAGCGATTATGACATCAGAAATTTAATTATGACACAAAAAGCTTGTGGGCTATTGGAACCACTTACACTGGATATGTGGACAGGGTAAGAGCGTCACCGATGAGTCCGGGGGGGGGGGGGGGGGGGGGAAGGGCTATCCCTCTCCACTTTTTAGTTTTACATATCAATACAATAAGTACATCAACACTTCTAGGGCCACAAAACTGCAAGACAAGTAGTTTTCTGGTTCCAACTCCCTTTTGATAAATTCTAGACACTGGTTTTTGGATGATTTCACAGTAACAAACTTTTAAGAACGCTTCAAGTTGAACAGTTTTGTTAAATGGCCGTTTTTTTAAATCATTGGCTCAACCTTTCACTTTTCCATTCGCCCACCTTTCACTGGCCCACTTTCACTCGTTATGATTACAAGACAGGGCTTTTTGGCATAGGCAACTCGGTGTTAAGATAGGGTGTTAAGGTTCGGGTTAGATTTAGGATTCCAGTTAGGTTCAGAGTTATGATTTGCGTTCAGGCTAGGGCCATGGCTAGGTGTTTCAACTCCTGATACTCGCGCACTTATTACACCAATCAAAAACAACTCATCCAGCCGGAAAGCATTAGCATTAGTAAAATTTTAACCTTCGGCTTCAGAATTTTAAACAATTTCAACAATGATTCGTCGTTCGCCGCTAATTCTCCGTCTCCGAGAGGGTCCATGAGGTTCCACGCTTTGACAAGCTCCTCTCTCTGTTGCCTGAAACAGAGCAAGCACACTGAGTGAGACTTCTCAATGTCTCTGATAGCTTTTTGGTTGTTTTATTATTACATCACATCTTCAGAATGATGACGTGACAAAACAAATTCATAAAAAATGTCTCATTGGTATCGCAATGTGTCAGTCAGTGAGAGCGCAGAGTACTACGAGGTAGCAAGCAAATTCGTGTTCATAATTTGGGGAGATATTGCTAAATTAATGAGTAAAATTATCTTGCAAAGCACAATAATTTACAATTACAACTTAATACGTACAAGATATCTGTAACGTAATCAAATAAAATATATGCTAACTCCAAGTTAAAGAATTTCAGTTAATAAATTGAACGTGAATCGAACCCACTAAGATCTTAGGCTAAATCAAACGAAGCAAAAAATCAAAAAAATGTGATTAAATTAAACGAAAGCAGAAAAAAAATCCAAGTTAACTAGATAAGCCTTTCGCTACCACTTGGCAGCTTCATCAGTATCTGGGAATGACAAGGTGTAAGATAAAAACTAAAAATTACTACGAAATTATTTGCGTTTTTCTTGCAGTAAAATTGTCTGAAATTTAGATGATGAAATAAAAATTAAATATGCGGACCACTCTGGTTCAAAATATTTTAACCAATTCTGAAAATTAAATTCATGGGTTTTGAGGGGTTTTCGTAAAATGAGGAAATAATTAGCAGGTTATTTTCGAACTAAATTGAACAGAAAATTCAGCAGTAATTGAAGAAGACTGCGAAGTGAGCTTGCGCTCTTCGAGTCAGCAGCCACCCGGTATATATGTCGAATGCGATCGGCTCCAGCCGTGAATCGAACCCGTCACGTAGGATCCTTAACCTATGCACGGTACCGCAAGACCAACTTAGCATTTGAACAAGACTGATTACAATCGTATCTATCAAACTATTAACATATGAAAACAAAGACAAACAAAACAAAATCAATCAGATCAAGGCTTGATAAAAATAAATAAAATAAAAAAGCATGAAATACATCAAAATAATGGGAATAAAACGAGAGCAGGAGGTAAAATAAATATTAACTAATCTGCCCCAAACACGAGTAAACAGCACAATATTTGCCCAACGAATACACGGCTCCATTTAATCCAAATCAATTTTACAACAGCTCGCTAAGCTGCGAGGATTTTACTCTGCCCACATGTCCAACTTAAACATGGGTTTTACTCTGCCCACATGTCCAACTTAAACATGGATTTTACTCTGCCCACATGTCCAACTCAAACATGGATTTTACTCTGTCCACATGTCCAACTTAAACATGGATTTTACTCTGCCCACATGTTCAACTAAGCCTAAAGCCTAGCTTCCGCATCATAGTCAAGTTTCTGATGTCATAATTGGAAAAAGAAATTATGGAAAAAGAAATTATGACATCAATTTTAACCGTGACGAAGAAAAACCCGAGGACTTTTGGTCCACTTGAACTCAACTTGTGGACAGGGTAATTGTGTTCTACAAGTTAAGATCTTCCGTTCGATTCCGGCAAAACCAAACAAGACCCAGTAGGAATATACTGTAATAAATACGGAACTAAAATAGCTTAAAAAAAAAATAAATCCACAGTAAATTTTAAAAATTCTTAAGCAGCGTAAGCACCGCTGTTGATGACAGCTGAATCTATATTGTCGAAACGTTCAGTTTTAATAATTACTGTGGCTTAATTTTTCTCATTAAGACCCAATAAGTTTAAATCATTGAAGTGTTTAGTAGATTAAGAAAGAGTCACCATCTCTGTTTTTGACTCGTGTCTATGAGCTTACAAAGCGATCATGGAATATAAGTATTTAACAATCGTTCACCTTCTTTCCTGCTTCACATGACGCTTGCTGTAATCCCAGTAACTTTCCACAATAATCGCCAATAAAATTGCAGTCAAAAAGAAAACTCCAGCGTATAAAAATAACCCAAAGAAAAAGAAATTGGGCCAACTTTTTTCAAAAGCAGGTATTATAAATTCCTGAAAACAAACAGCGGAGAAAATGAAAACAGTACAAGCAGTAGCTGCGAGCAAGATTAGATAGCACCAAAAACTGTGGCATAATTTTATAAAAAAATTTAATTAAACCACTATGAATGTAAAAAATTTAAACTTGCTGATGCATTTGCAATTATTGTTATCCAAGTATTATCAGTAACATACACAATAAACAAACATACCGGGTAATTCTCAGTTGACATAAGTACGAACATGTGTAACGCAGCGTGTGCAACGTTGTCGAAAGCTCTGAAAAAAAATCAAATCAAATCTTCGTTATACTCGTGGTATTACGCCGAAATGTGTAACGAGTGCCGGAGCCCATCTCTGCGACTTAGCGCCTGAACAACACAACTTCGAAGAAACATGGCAGCGGTGGCGAGTCATCGGTGACACTGCATCCGATTTGACCGGCCGGGGAATGGAATCCAAGACCTACCGCGCCAATAGAGATGTCTTTAACTACTACGCAATGGGGAAACAAAAATATCAAAAACATGAACATAATAGTAACAAAACAAAAAAAATACCAAAAATCATGAAATAATCGGAACCAAACACGACTTACCCATTGTAAATATTGGTGCAAGTTCGGCTGAAAAACAAAATTGTAAAGATCACACAAGCTCAAAAGTAAGCTTCTTATTGCAAAGGACCGACGTGTAATCAAAATCAAGACCTATATCATAACATCCAAAAGTATAAGTGACAAACAAGTAAAGCCGTGATAAGATGAATGATCAAAAATCATTACACGTTGAACTTTTGGGGGTCTGTACTGTAGTACTAGTTAGTTAACTTAGTCTTGGGTTAGATCTTAAGCTTTTTCACTTTCACTGGGCTTTGTTGTTTATGGCTGGTCGACTGATAACAAGAAAAAACAACCTAGAAAATAAATGAGGTTTAGGATGGGCATGTCATACAGAGTCCTTACAGTCTGGAATGAGTCTAGCCTAGATTGGCTGCGCAGAGCAAGACTGACGAGACCTTTATTTGTAGTGTACTTTTGAATCTTGCTACAAAAGGTAAAGGAAAATAACAGTTACTGAGTAACAAGCATAGCAAAAAGTCTCTTACTTCTGTGATGCATCGGGACACTCTTCAACGAGATTCTGGTAATGTTCCATAAAAATATGTAAACCAACTGAAGCGAAGGTGACAATGAAGATGGCGATGATTAGGAGTACCTGGGCGAAACGTCTGTTTGTTCATTTTCACAATGTAAGTAGCTCAGCATAATATAATCGAATGTATAAGCCTAGAAATGTCATACAAGAAAGACAACCGACGGGTTTAGGAACAGGGTAAAAGCATCGGCGCAGGAGATCAAGGGTTCGCTTCCCGAAACGGTCAAAACGACTCGCCACCGCTGCGATCTTTCTTCGGAGCTGTGTTGCCCAGGCGCTAAGCTGCGGAGATGGACCCCGCCACTCGTATAACACGCTTCGGCGTAATACCGCGAGTATAATGAAGACACAAGGTTCACAAAATTTGATATCTAGCCCGCCTGAAAGATGCGGTTAAATTGTGTTAATTTGCTGGGAAATCATTCAGAGTACAGTGTAAAATGCTACCAACTTGCAGCCTAGATGTTGGTTAGAAGTACCATAGAATTTACTAACGTGCCAAAAGAGAGTCATAAATTAAGCAACTGAATTATCAGAAAAGTAAAAGTAAGGACTTGTTACACGAGCAACGCAACAATTTGGGTTTTTGTTCAAGTCATTTCAGGTGAGTCAGCATGAAGACAACAACATCATTATTAAACATATTTGTGTTAATTAAGTGCTGAGAGAACTTTTAAACGTAAACACTTACTTTTCCAAGTTTGCTGATGATACTCAACAACACATTGAATATGTGAGAGACGTTTTTTGACTTGCACAAAAGCATAGAAGCTCGAAGCCAACGAAATGGACATAATAATCGCTGAAAATATACAACAGTGAGTTTACGTTGTGCAAAAAATGGCTGTATATCGGTACCATAAGCAATTTGGAAGAACGGGCCACATCAAGAACTCATATCACAAAATAGTGTGTGTTTTTAGTCGCATATTTATCCTCCCATCACGAGAAAGCGATCAAAGCGCTATGACGAGCTCGCTTAGAAGTTACCGGCCATCTGTCTACCACTCCAAGATGAGAAATCCCGCTAAGTGTCTTTCCCAGCCGCACAACAAGTAAACTTGCCGGCTTGTTCTCCATACTGTCCCTGTAATGCTGAGCATCGAGCAGGGAAGCTGTCAATACCAATTTTAAAGTCATCGGTTTGACCCGACTCGGAATCAAACCTGAGTTTATAGCTCTATAGGCAGATGCTCTGACCACTCAGCCATTCAATCTGTTGAAATAATTAAATCTTTAACAATAAAAATTATTCTATGTGACCAAGATCAGCAAGTTATTAATTGTCTCGAGGTTTTACTTTCTTGATAAACTTCTTCTGATTACGTAACTAACTCAAATAAAAAATGACGTTGATAAGACAAAATTTTCTCAACAAAACTTACAGAATATCCAGCGGTCTTATTGGGACTAGATATACAATAATTTTGAAGAATTTGCAAATATTAACTACCGATGGTTTTCAAGTTAAAGAAAGGTTTGCGATAAGAAATTGATAAAATTCTAAAAATGATAAACTTTCATCATAGTAAAGCACTTACCAAGCTCGTAAAATTTTCTGCCAAAAGAATGACGTAGTCAATAATAAACAAACAAGTAAACACAAATTCAACTCTGCAACACACAAACAAAATGTCAAGCCCGAAATTTGTTAGGAATTCGACATTGTCACAGTTTAAACGTATATCATGCAACTACACTGTCTATATGTACAGTTTAATTGGTTTTAAAGACCCACAGGTTTTCTGCATCACAATGACATCTTTGTTGTCCTAACCGTTCGTTTTAATTATGACATCAACAGGCTGGTTAGCTTAGTCGCTAAGACATTGCTGTCAGAGCAGAAGGTCAAATTGTGGGTCGGTCAAATCGGACCCAGTGTTGCCCAGTCCTGCTGCGATGTTTCTTCATGGCTGTGGTGCCCAGGCGCTAAGCCGCGGAGATGGATCCCACTACTCGTTACACGGTTTACACCTTCGGTGTAATATCGCGAGTATAATGAAGATTTGATTTGATCAAAAAATTGATCATGATATAGAAAGCACGTAGACTTTTGTAACCACTTCAAAGCTGGACATGTGGACAAGAGTAACTATATGATACAATTGGTAACTTAATTAATGCACCCTGTTCGATTTTAAATGAAACCAATTAAGATAATTTACTACTGAAAAGCGTATACACAAATGTTTTAATACTTCAGTGAAATGCTCTGGTGCTTGCACGTCCAGTTAACACACATAAAAACGCAGTACTTATAATACACATTTCTATAGCGCTCTTTCCTGACGGAAATTCAGATCAGAAGCGCTTGACAAAATAACAAAAAAAGCAACAGTGGAAACAGTAGAATTAAACACAGTACCAGCAGACATAAAAAATACTTATTAGGTCAGTGACTAAATTATTGAAATACTTTAGCACGAAAACCAAAGCTTTAGCTTCTTGGTCGTACTAAACAATAAATTCCAAAATTTTATCTAGAGAAGTTAAAAAATTACCTTAACCAGAGAGCCTCTTTAGCAAACCAAATATTTTTCCATGTGAAAAAGAGGCTGTGTAAAATTATATCCACTACATAAATTGTTAAACATCCTGCATTGAGAACTAAAATGACTGGAAGAATAGACTCAGTGTCCCTGTAAAAATATTCGTGCAATTGATACAAAACAGAACAGCTGTATTTCAAAATATTCTTAAAATAAAGAACGAATTTGCATTATTTTGTGAGTCATTCGTTCTTTACAAGTATACACTGCAAAAGCAATTTTAATACCAGTATCAACCACAGGCACAGTTCAGTCGCTCAACTGCTTTAGTAAACTCATATGGTTAAAAATTTCATCACAAGCACCGTTAATACAATCAAAATCAAATATTCATTATACTTGCAGTATTATGCTGAAGCATGTAACGAGTGGAGGGATCTATCTCTGCGGCTTAAAGACTGGGAAACATAGCTTCGAAGAAATATCGCAGCGGAGGCGAGCCGTTGGTGACACTGTGTTTGATTTGACCGGCCCGGGAATCGAACCCAAGGCTTCCTTTCAAATAGCAACGTTTTTAATCAGTGCGCCAACCGACCGGTACATCAAGGTGCAATCACACTAACTGAGACGGTGAGACCTTTGAGACATTGTGCAGGTTTATCTTATTCTGACATGACTTTGTGCGGCTGTGATGTCACAATAAGATAAACCTGCACAATGTCTCAATGGTCTCAACGTCTCAGTTGGTGTGTTCTCACCTTCAGACATATTGATAAAAACTTTACCAGAACCCACCACGATTGTCCAATAGCAATCCGGTTTCCAGTCTGTGGTTGAAGTGGTTGCTCCCAAAACATCATCATACAATGAACAACAATATTCAAATACAAAAGTCCAGCCCACCACGAACTTGATATAATTCGAAAGCATCTAAGCAATTTACACAAAAAAAAAATGAAAGACCCATCAACCATGCAGTGTGTTTTACTAGGAAAGCATAACAACATATTTTGAAGGTGGTCGTGAAATTAAAAATGTTTGGGTGATCTCACCACTTTTGCAGAAGATGCACAAAAAATACATTGCCCAAAACTCAAAATTAAACAAAGAAACCAATACAAAATTGGTCACATTTAATGCTAATGAAAATGAGTATATAATTATGAATCAACAGCATACAATACAAAAAAATTAACCACAATACCTTTGAATATAAGGTGGTTTAAATATTGCTCTTGCTTCACCAAACTTTCCTCTGCCATTTATAGCATCATTGATGTGAGCTGCAGCTAAATTCAATTGCAAATCATCTCCAAGACTCTTCGATAATTTCTTGATCAAACTATGTTCCTACAAAAAACTAAAAATCAAATCTTTATCAAAATCACGGTGTTACACCAAAGCATGTAAAGAATGGCCCAGGTGCTAAGCCCCTAACGCGGCTTAGCACCTGGGCAACAAAACTCTAAAGAAACATTGCAGTGGTGGCGAACCGTTGGCAACATTGTGCCTGATTTGACCAGCCTAGGAATCGAAACCAAGACCTCCTGAGCCAATAGCAATGTCTTTGACCACTGTGCCAACTTGCAAATGTACAAAACATTACCGTATAATGAAGTTACAAAGCAATTGTTGAATTGTCGCACAAACACTGACTTCTCTAAAGCATGATACAAGTAGCATCAGATATATTTCATCACGTATTAATATTTACATTATGTATCTTTGGATGCAAGATAAATGCCGGAGTTAGCAAACCCAAATGGGTAAATTGTTCAGAAGAGTTTTTCCTGCTTAAATTATATTTCAGTTTTGGAGTAGTTTGTTTTTGTGTAAGAAGTACTGAAGCATCATCTGATTTTTGATCTTTTTCAAATAGTGATTTTGATACCGCATTTATGGAAAATTTTTTTCTTGATTTCTTTGATTCTTGATGTGTTTCCGTTAAAAATCCATTATGTCGTACAACAACTGGAGATGAGTTTGCTCTGATGGCATCACCATTAGTTTTGACAGAATCAAAAGTTGTTAAATTTACGGCGTTCTCCCTGACAATGTTGCCATTTGACGGCAGATTTTGGTCATTTAATTTCAATTCATTGGTTTCTTGTTCTTTGGTGGTATCTGCCTGTAGCTCACCATCCAAGAAAGTAGTCTTAGGAACATCACACAAATCTGATGAACTTGAACTAGCAGCATTAGCAATTCCAATCTTTCGTCGTTTAGCAAGTTTAAGATTTGTGTTACTGAATACTTTTTTTATACTGATTCTTTTTGGCCACTTTTTCCAAGAAGGTAAGTTAGACATTGCATTCCAGCTAGTTATACAATAATACCACTCAACATAACACAAAAGTACCACAGTAAATAGGTACAACACCTGACAATTTGAACAAATAAAATAAATGTTAGATTAATAAGCAAGAAGCAAATTTTAACACAAGCTCCAAGAAATATGAACTGACTCAGTCCTGGCATAGACTACTGCGACCTTACTGATATTTCATTGATTTCTTTTCATCACGTTTATAAATGACACAATGGTTTTACAAGTCACGCCCAGCTAGACTCCATCAACACACCAGTATGAACAAACGAGTGTACAACAGTGAACAACTGACTTCCCTTGTACAATAGACTGTTGCGATGTTTTCGTTTCACGCTCTTCTGATGGTCGACATCAGAAGAAAAGTCGTGGATGGCTGATTATACACTGACAGCCGATTGTTCACTCTTCTGCAATGTCCACCCAAAAAAACATTGCATTTAGCATTATAACGATATACAGATATAACTGAATAAAAAAATCAAATAGCCTATTGGCAATTTTATCGGTTTGTGGACCTTTTAAAGTAATATTTTTCTTTTATTCATGTCAAAGCCATCTTCTGCCTTTACTGTTTGCACCATTGACAGTAGCCTAGTCTAGACTGGCATTTCTGCCCTGCTCTGATAAATAAATAAAATAAATAAAAAATAAATAACTGAGGTTATTTTCAAATTATATTGAACTGAATATTTAGCAGTAATTGAGGGAGACTGTGAAGTGAACTCGCGTTCTTCAAGTCAGCAGCCACCCGGTAAAATATGTGAAATGTGATCAGCTCCAGCCGCGAATTGAACCCATCACGTAGGATCCGTCACCTGCGCACGATGCTGCTAGGTCGTGTCGCTGATGCAGTTCAAGTTACAGCTGTGTGATGAAGAAACTGTCATGACCACTTCTAAATAAATTCATTTCATCTAGACCATGTGTTATTTTCATTAATTTTTATTCCCATTCACTACTGCTTCTAGAATTAATTCTAGCCTATTCTATAAATTTTCGTTTGAGAAGGGTTTACTCTGCATCTTACCGCTTTTCATGCAATCGTAGACATGTTGTTATGTTTCTCAGGTGACGATTTGCGTTTCATGTTGCCATTTATTTTAAAATTTGCCACAACATTCGTTTGTGCGCGGAAAGAGCGTACACACAAAAACATTATAACATTATTTTTGCTCTTGCTGAATTTTAACATGAAAATAATCTCATTTAAAATACGAATATCAGTGTCTTTTCAGCTGCTATATTTGATTTTTGGGCAATTTATTGGGCTTAATTGTTCTGAATGCTCGGAAAAAGACATCGAATTAAAGTTGAAAAATCGAAAGTAAATCCAAGTGCCATTCAACTGTTCTCTGTGGGACTGGGACGGATAGTTTTCTCATTTCGATTATTTCAATCGGCTCATTCAGCTGGAGTCAGCAGCGCTTAGGTTCCATTGCAGTTTACTGAGTTTAGGAATGGAATAGTAGCAGCAAGCTCTTAGGATGATGCAGGTAGACAAGCATGTGGAACAATTTCCTAAACCAAGGACATGCTTTTAATCATTGCATGTGATTGTGTAAGGGTGAGCCGGTAACGTTAGATTATTGGAGTACCGTACTGTTTCAGTATGGTACTGTAATCTCATAATTAATATCTGTTACACAGTACACTTAAGCTTTTCTTTTCCCCACATTTTACATGTATTTACTGGTGTTGGTATGCGTAAACTGCCAAGTTAACTTTGGTACTTACGCTTACATGTGTTTTCATTGCTTATAGGTCGCTAAGTTCAAACAGACATGTATGGTTGATTATCAGTGACTTTTACCAGTATATATAATTTTATATATATATGATCAATCAGTTTAGCTGTTAAGTTTCAATGCTATGGAAATTGTGAACAATATGTCACATAACAAAATAGAGGAAGCTTTGGTGCAATGCAAACCAGTTACAATCAGTTTGCAGCGATGCATCGATCAACTTGTTTCTTTGCATTGCGGAAGAATAGGATTTACTATTCAATATGGTGACTTGGCAAAATCTCCAACCGCGAAGAAAAAAAAGTTGAAAAAGAAACTCTATGATGCAATTTTCAGCAGGTATTTGAAAACTAGCATTGCTTTGCCTTTAATGCTTGCCAATATTTTATTTCTTCACTTCATGCTTGCGTTGTTTTTGAGTGTGGTACTTTTCTTCACTGAGCTTTTATTCATTCCACGTTGTCACTTATATATGTGCTGCTTTCTGTTAAATCGCTCGGAGATCCTAGAGTGACTCTTCGTTCCCAGATACAAAGTGGTGTATAAATATTTGGTTATTATTATTATGTACAATTGAATAGTGTATATACGTTTGTTTAACAATGAAGCATGTTGAAGTGCATTGAAACAGGTTAAGAATCTTTCCAATTTTATGGTCGTAAGATCTGGCAAGAGGTACCTAATGATATCAAGACATATTCTGTTGAAAATTCCAAAGTAAAATACAAACATTATTTGCTTTCTTTGTACGATAAGCATACAAATTAGCTTATTGGTTGCATGAATGGTGCTAAGGTTCATATACAGTGTCAGCCAGTAGTCAGTATTTCGCAGTAAGTAATTCCTTGTTTTTATATTGCCTTGTCTTTATTGATTGAATTGTAACTGTCAAATTATCAGTGTATTATATTATCTCACGGCCCATATTGTGTTGTCTAAAACTACAGTAGGTACCGGTATGCGATTCTTAAGAAAGTGAAGAACAATAGTAGTGTACAGCTGACCAGAGGTTACATAGAATTTATCATACCGCTAAGCTGTACGTGTGGTCAGTCTTTGTGTACATGGTATTGTGAACGTTTGTTTGCATATATGTATTGTATTAAGTGCTTGTGAGGTGGCAGCTGACGTGGTGACGCAGCTGACATGGCCGTATTTATTTTACTGTTTTGGTTGAATTAATTTTCACTTGGTCAGAAAAGAATTGTTGTTGTTGTTGTGTTATTAGTAATTTTGTGGGTGTATTGACCAATCAGCTGTCTGCAACTTTTCTCGTTTCACATGCTTCTGATGTCAGGCAAAATTGAACGACTAAGGGTTAGAGTTGGTTGACCCTAACCCTCAGAAAAGTGCGAAATGAGAAAAGTCACAGACGGCCGATTGTTTACTTCATCCAACTTCAATTGCTTGGATCTACTAAAGTGCTAGATATGCTGAACATGTTTTATCTTACTGGTAGTTGTATGTTTTGAAACCGTTTTTAAATTAGATTCTCTTATTTTTCAGTCATGAGTTCAATAAAAAACTTACCCCCGAACAGAAGTTGTTATCTTGGTTTTTACCTGATGTACCTCTAGCATGGAGTGCTCTCTATTTTCAATGGAAATCTTATCAAAACAATCAGACAGATTTGCACAAATTGGATTTGTTAATAGGGAGAGTCTTAGCTTGTACGTTGGTTTGGCAGTGACTGGTAAAATGAAACTAGCATAACATTCTGTCGGAGTGCATGATATCATGAGTTTTTAAATGTTATGCAATGCGCATCAAGCAAATCAAGTTTAATTTTGAAGTTGACGTTTTTTTGGAAACGCATCTGTTATACTTAGTTAGTTTTCATACCCGTTATTTTCTGTTTTCAATCTTTGAATATTTGAGACTAAGAGAGCCAGCCATGTATGTAGTTTATAATTGTGCTTTAAGATAATAATTCTTGCCTGTAAAAGCAATAGAGTTATTCTTCCTTTCTAAAGAAATTTTTTTCTTTTCAACGATGTTTTTGTTGCGTGAAAATGTTTTTATGGGCAACTGTTAAATTTAAACATATTTTTACAGGTAAAAACAGCACTTATGATTCTGTTCTGTCAGTGCTAATGCTTTTGTCACAAGCCAAGGTATGTGGCCAAACTTGGCAAGACTGTCATCAACCTCTGTATCCATATTTTTCAAAACAAAAAATGTGAGTGAGCACATAGCAAAAATCTGGCTTGAGTGAATTTTTGCATGTGTTGTTTCCATGTCAGCACAGTTTTTCTGTCTTTATAGTAGTGAAGTAGAATGCCACGGTACATTGTCTGCCTTACTGATTTAAATCAGTAATATGCAATCTTGCATGCTGTAATTCCTTGAGTAGAAGGTGCGGCTACAACTTTTATTTTTGAATATTTTGTGTGGCTTCTAATCGAAGTCAACTTCTATTCTTTATATTATAGGACTCTGCCTGTCAATTTTTAATAGCCTAGTTCACTGAGAATGTTCGAAAAACATACTGTTATGGTAGTTGCATTGCTAGTTTTTTCAACTTTTTGAACTTAACAGTGTCTGGAAACACCACGCTTAGTTTTTAATGAGTTTGCTTTGCGGCTAGAAATGATTGCATTTAAAATAATATTTTAGGCTGCTGTTGATATTCGGAATGCTTTTGAAATGTATTTTTGCAGTAAAGTTATGACTTTTACGCCAGTCACTTACCTAATGAACCATTAGACAATTTTGGTACAAGCATGTTGCATAAAACAAAGAATGCATTGTGATACTTATGCATTTGCGTAGTGTTATATGTTGAAAACATAATGTTGTTTCGTAACAGACCAAGCTTAATGGGACCTCCAACTGTAATCGCATCTCGCATTGTTGATACACATCCCTGGATGACAAAGCCCTCACACAAGAATGGTTTGTATGAAGAATTTTCTTGTGTTTTGTAGCGAACACAGTTGGTGTAGGTGTTAGGTTTTCTATTGCTTTATGACTTCCTGATGTATTTCTTTAACCGGCCTGTTGCCATAGTAGTTCAGTCAACACTATCTGCGGTGCATTTGGATTGATTCCCAAGTCGGTCGAATCAGACACAGTGTCACCTACAGCTTGCCTCCGCTGCAACGTTTTTTAGAGCTGTGTTGTCCTGGCGCTAAGTCCCAGAGATGAGTCTAGCCTCTCGTTACATGTCTCGGCGTAATACCGCGAGTATAATGATCGTTTTATTTTGGCTTTATCCAAAATTATTCAATTGAAACATACACGGTATAAAGTGGTTTTGCAAATTTTTGATTTCTTGCTGGTGATGCTTGCTGTAAGTTATGTTAATTTGCATAATTTCTTTACAATAATCAGAAAATCTTCCTGCTGAAATTATGCATTATGATGAAGTTGCACTGCTGAGTCGCCTGGCATCGCCTGACGTGCTCTCTCCTGGTGACGTTTATAATCTTCCGATGCTTTTTCCTACTCAAGAGTTGGATCTTATGCAATTTCTTCGCAACAAGGTAATGATGTTTTGCTTGATTATACGTAGGTCAAAAAGTTTTCTTTCGGTTGAACGTTTGTTTTTCGTCATCGTATAGTGAATTAGTGTTCAAAATTGAACTTCCCGGTTTGACTCCTAGTTTTTGACAAGTCATTGAATAGGTTTATGTAATAATATACGACAATCATAATAAGTTTTATGCAAATAAACAAAAAATGCGATCGATACCTGAAGAAACGTTGCAGCGGTAGCAAGTCATTGACGGGAGATCCTGGGTTCGATTCCTTGGCCAGTCAACTACTTACCATCCTTGCGATGTTTCTTTAGAGCTGTCTTGCCTTTGCACTAAACCGCGGGGATGGACCCCGCTACTCCTTACATGTTTTGGTGTAATACTGCGAGTATAAATTTGAAGAGTTTTGAATTTGTGAATATTCCAGGTTGTTTATGTTGTCAGTTTTTCAGTTTCACAAAAGCAGCACTGATGAGGGTTGCTACACTGCGAGATCTGAAACCAAAAGTACTGGAAGACTTATTCCAATTCATGATCAAAGTTGTTCGAACCTTGGAACTGGAGATGACCAACCTTATATCGGCTATAAGTAAGTGATTGCTGCTTGAATTAAATTGAAAAACTGTACTCGTTCTTTAACATTATAAATTTGTTTGTTTCTTGTCCAACTAGAAGGTTGGCGTAGTGGTTAAGGACGTCGTTATCGGCGCGGGAGGTTTTGGGTTTGATTCTCGGGCCAGGCGGTCAAATCAGACGCTGTCGCTACCGCTGTGGCATTTCTGCGTTACCCAGCAGGCGCTAAGCCGCATAAATGGATCCCACCATTCGTTACGTGCTATGATGCTGCGACTAGGATGCCGTGACTATGATGATGATTTGATTTTTGTTCCTTGTGAGTAAACTATGCGATATTGATAATACTCATTGATTAGGAAGCCGTGCTATGATGTCGCAGTATGGGAGAATGCTTCGAAAATTAAAGTTGATAACTACTGCTCGTGGGATACTATTGACAAGTAAGTTTATGACTAACTCTACATTGAGTAATTTTGTTGTGTGGTTTTCTATATGTTCCTCCCTGGTTGTTATCACTGATGAGGGACGTAATCCCGAAACAGAATGGTTGTGGTCTTAAGTTATATGTGTAAAGTCATGAAAAGATTACTTGATTGCTTTGTACATTGTATCGTGCCACGTTAATGGGTTAGGTCAGTGTTCTTCAGCAGAGGTTACAAGTGTTTGCAAGGATTCCCTGACCTTGTTTTATTGAAAGCCCACTTGAAGCTGGTTGTACAAAGAGTTTTTATCACTGTTTATGAGTTTTTTCTCAATCATGAGTACTTTTTACAATTTTTGCAGACCTGCTAGAAGATGCAAAGTTTTATATCTTACTGAGGCTGGAGCGGCAGTGTATGATACTGTGTGGCAATATCGATGTCGTATTATCCACGAGCTTGCTGCTCATTTGCGACGACAAAACCGACAGAGCGATGAGAATGCGCTAGCACGACCCATCTATTACACAACAGATGAGGCCACTCTGCTCTATCACTCGCGGCTCGTTTGTTATGGGATTGCATCTGAAACTTTTCATTTCAACAAGGTATTGGAGGTTAAAAAAAACAAAACAACTCGTCATTATACTCGCAGTATTACGCCGAAGCGTGTAACGAGTAGCGGGGTCCGTCTCCACGGCTTAGCGCCTGGACAACACAGTTCCGAAGAAACATCGCAACGGTAGCGAGCCATTGGCGACACTGTGTACAATGTGAGGGCCGGGAGTCGAACCTCAGATCTCGTGGGCCGATAGCGTGTCTGCAACCACTTCGCCCTCCAGCCGGTATTAGAGATTCAACTTATTGAAATTGTTAAGCCTTGAAAAATCGGAAAAAATTACCGGTACCGGTTAATTTTTCAGCCACAATTTTTTTTCTGTACGAACCTCGTAGTGATCTAACAACCAGAAACACCCAGTTTCTGCTTTGTCACTAATGTGGTAACAGCTAGTGCATTGCATGCATAGATGAAAGCGCCGTTGTCCGTTATGTTGCAAATTCTACATGAAAATAGGAAAAACTTCTGATATTGGCTTATACAACCGTAATGTTTAAAAGATTCGCTCCGCTTTGTTGCAACAATGGCAATTATAATTAGATTAGGTCTAGCTCTACTGCTTGCTACTTTAAAATCATACATAACGGGTTCGATTCGCAGTGGATACCAAATTATCACTCGGGAAAGTTTAAGTTATTTTTGTTTATTGCTCCTCTTAATTTTTAGCGTTTTAAGAATTACCAGTCGTGACTTCATGTTGAACAATTTCATTTGCCCCCAACGAGAACATAAAAGCTCTTCCAATTTGTTAGATTGCGAATATGTTTTTACCCAAGAAGAATGTCCATCTCAGCGGCGTGACCACTTCTAGTTTACGTGTGTTGCTCAAGCACTTTGCCGAGTGGGGAACAGCTTATTGGAGATTGTTTCAGTTTTTATCTTTCGCTACTAACCACACAGCTGGTGAAATCAGCAATGAACATCGTGTTTCAAGTGTTATATTCAAGGTAAGAACTCTATATGTGAATAAAAAAATGCTCATTCTATTTTCGGTAATACGCCCAAACGTGTAACGAGTGTTGTGATCTATCTCTGCTGCTTGCCGCCGGAGCAACACAGCTCCAAAGAAACATCGCTGCGGTTTTGAGCCGTTGGCGGCTCTGAGTCCGGTTTTATTGCCCCGGAATTTTCCGCACTGTTAGCGATACCTTTAACCACATTACCGACTAGCCGGTATGCTCCTGAAGTTGGTACCAGCAAATGCGACTGCCGGCGTACCGCTCGCAGGTAACAGATCTTTCGTAGCGGGTTCAATTCACTGTTGAAGCCGATCGCATTTGACATATGTACCGGGCTGTTGCTGACTCGAAGAGCGCAAACGCCCACGCACATTTGTGCTTTGTGGTGTTACATCAACTGGAAACTTCCATTTGTTGATGGAGAACGATGTAGCTTCGTGGTAGCGGAATGGAACTGCCTGTTTGAGATCAGAAAAAGTTGAAAATTGAACAGTAATTGAGGGAGACTGCGAAGTGAGCTTGCGCTCCTCGAGTCAGCAGCCACCCAGTATATATGTCAAATGCGATCGGCGCCAGCCGTGAATCTGCTATAAGTTGTTCAATGTGTATTTTGTAATGCATGATAGGTAACATTTTGTTGATTTTCAGGCTTTTTGTGAGGGAGTGCGTTGTTATTTGTATGAATATCAACGGTTTCTTATGTGCCATGAAGTTGGAGTAGAGACGTTGCTGCAAAGGTATTTTAAGTTTCGAAGACTGGGTGCACAACTTTGGTGAGTTGGTTATGCTTAGTCGTCTATTGTTTTAGTTGATCGTGCTTGTTTATTTCATAATTTTATCGCTGACTTTCCGGCAATTTTAGCATTTTCAACGACTCTACACCATGAAGTTTATAAGAGAATGTGGGTTCGATACAGATAGTTTTGTTATTGCCTTGTCATCAATCACCTCTTGCAGCCATGGATTGTCGCTAAGATCCCCTTGAAGCACTGCTCTTTTATGTGTTTTGCAGCGAAATCAAATGTCTTCCTGTGGGACATTCTCAAATGAAAACAGCCATTCCAGATGTGACTTTGCTGTGCACCGGCAGGTTGGTGTAGTGGCTAAAAACGTCGCTCTCGGCGGGGTAGGTTCTAGGTTCGCTTCCCGGGCGATTCGTTTATCTGGCCTGTCGCATCGGCACAGTGTCGCCTACGGCTCGCCACCGCTGCGATGTTTTTACGAAGCCATGTAGTCCAGGCGCTAAGTCGCGGAGATGGGTCTCGTTACTCGTTACACGCTTCGTCGTAATACCGCGTGTACAATGATGATTTGATTTGTTTCAACTTTTGTATTTTTGTTTCAGTTACATGTGTTCTTTATGTTATTGTGGTGATCCATCTGACTCGCATGTTATGACTCTTGACAACTTTCCCACAGGAGTCAGCATCTTATCATATATATACGAAGAAGCTTTGTTCGGTATTGGCTCACCTAACCATCTACTCCTTCTCTATTTGCTAAGGAAATGCTGCTTGCCTTACTTGCAATTTGTGCAGGTAAATTTGAATGGTAAAAGATCACAGAAAATAAAAGAAGAAATTTTTTTGGGCACCATGGCATGAGACCCATTTCAGCGTAAGCTCATAGCGTTGATGATGGCGCCAGAAGTAAGCCGAAACGTCTGTCTAAGTATTTTTAGCTGCTTCTTGGCTGTGTTGCGTCTAATCACGAAAAATGATTTCAAACGTGTATTTGCTTCTACTGAAAAGCTTAATGTACAATTACACATGGAATACATTCGGAAGAAAATAAGCTTACAACATTTTCATCAACATTACTAACGTTTCGATATCATGCCGTAGACCATCTTCATTATTGTGTACCTCGCAATAAATAGCTGTGCTTCAATAGCATTCAGCCCTAGCATGGGCTTTGGACGATTAGAGTTATATTAATGTTGACAAAAGTTTATGAAAAACAAAATTTTTTTCATCTTTATCTCTTAAAAAATCGATTATGCTCTATTCATGAAAAGTGCTATGCTTTCGAATTGATTTTAACAGCTCAGATGGCCTAGGGCTAAGAGTGTAGAGTAGATCTCTGGAGCTAGAGACTCAGGTTTGATTCCAAGTCGGATCAAACCAAAGACTTCAAAATTGGTATTTACAGCTTCCCTGCTTAACGCTCAGCATTAAAGGGACAGTGTGGAGCACAGGCCGGCAAGTTTTACTTGTTGTGCTGTTGGGAAAAACACTTAGCTGGATTCCCCCATCTTGGTGTGGTAGACAGATGGCCGGCAACTCCTAAGCGAGCTCGTTATAGCGCTTTGTTGTGATAGAAGAATGAATATGCAACTAAATGCAATGAGAAAAAAATACAAGTTTGTTGTGGCTTGGGAATTGCATTGATTTTTTGGGAATTTATGTGTTATAATGCTGTGCATATTTTTCAGAACTGGGTATTCCGTGGAATATGTTGGGATATGTCTCGTGATTTTATGATTCGAGTTAATCACGACAATGCTGCTCGGAAAGACCGACAACGATGGAGTAATTACGTCATTCCTCTGAGTTTTGATGAACAGAAATCAATCGTCCCATCGTTTCTACTTCCTGTGTCTCAAGACTTGTTTCTCTGTGGCAAAACCATTGAGTTGTTACACAACATTGCTCCTAATGTAAGTATGCTGAATTGCTGGTGTTGCTTGGCTTTCACCTGGTGGTTGGCTTGCTGGTTACACACATTGCTGTCGTTGCGGTAGGTTTGGGTTCGATTTCCCGAGCCGATCAAATCGGACCTAGTATCGCCAACGGCTCAGTCGTCTTGCTGCGATGTTTCTGTGTTGTCCAGACGCTAAGCCACGAAGATTTACCCCGCCACTCGTTACGCGCTTCGGCGTAATGCCGCGAGTATGATGAAGATTTGATTTTAGGTTGGTTTTGCAATGATGCAATGATGGGCTTGTACTGCCATGCATCACCGGTTTGTGATCCGTTTTCTCTTTGTGACACAGCCCAGCTCATGGATTCCAATAGTTGCTTTTATAATGGTAAAGCTCCGAGTTTTTACTAGTCCTAGAAGTGATTCCGACGTTTTACTTTTGTATTACGTTTAATTACACCGAACCAGCTTTTCTTTTGGTTGTTAATACACTGCAACCATTGATACGTAGCAGTTGTGGCATGTAAAGAATATAGCTTCTGCTATTACTTAACTAAGGCGTTGTTTTGTGTTTATTTCAGCATTTTCTTTGCGTGCATTCGTTGAGTGTTCCCGATTTAATCGTCACATTTTCCAAGTCACGGATAGAGTTAAATGGAAAACAGTGGTACAACCTTCAGTGTGAAATGAGAGAACTGGAACTGAAACGGAGCGTCTCCTGGCTCGACAATGTGGGTAAACACTACTTAGGAAGACTAAATTATAACTGGACGTAATGCTCCAAAAAAAAATCAGATCTTCATTATACTCGCGGTATTACACCGAAATGTATGACGAGTGGGAGTCCATCTTCTCGGCTTAACGCCTCGACAATATAGCTCCGAAAAAGCATCGCAGCTGGGACACCTGACTGGCCCGGTAATTAAAACCGAGACCTCTCGCACCGATAGTGACTTCTTTAACCATTTTGCCAAACTGGTCGTAATGCTCAACCAATCAATTTCAGCAATGCTGCACTTCATTGTTGGCCAAGTGTTTGGTTCATTAAGCTGCGGAGTTGGTTTCGTGGTTTCGATTCCCAACTAGGTCATGTTCCATAATGCAAGTAATTGAAAAAAATTTGAAAGTTTAATTACAGATGAGATAGCCAGGGCAAATTGAAAGATCTTAAAAAAGAAGGGACGTCTCGGTTAGAATGCAAAATCATTTGTCAATCTTATTCAAATAGAATATGTTTCGATTTGTCTTGTCTGTTTGTTGTTTTTTTTTGTAATACTTAAAAACAAATTCAGCAACGTTTTTTATCTTCCTTGTAGCAAAAGAGTTTTATCTTTTCGTGCTACAGTATTCATCCTGTTTTGAGATGCAATAATGTTTTCTGAGTATTTGAATGCTTCTTTTTGCCTCGGTGGTGTCCTTGATGTTGCATAAGTTAAATTTGTTTATGCAGGTCAGTTTTTTATTGTCTTGCTTGCACTGCTGATGATGACAGTTGAATCTATGATGTCGAAACGTCCAGTTTTGAGATTTATTGCTGCGGCTTTATTTTTCTTTTTTAAGCTAGTTTTTGTCTCATATTTTTTGGATTCCGATATTTAAATTTTGTCTTCTTGCCCAGTATTTCCATCTTAAGTGAATTTTGCAGCTTGTTTTGTTTTTTTCATAGTTGGTGACTTACTTTTTGTGGCATTTGGTAGGAAAAGAAGAAGAAGCAAATGAAACAAGCTTCTCTTGCTGCAGCCATCGCTGCTCATGATGAAATGGTTGGGCAGAAAATGGAAGAGAACAAGAACATTTTGATTCAAACTGACAAGTTAAAGCAAGCGGAATTGAGAAGGTTGAAACAAGAAGCTGAAGACGAAGCTGAAAGGTGCCAAGTCTTTTACTGAGTTTTTTGGTTGTTTATTCTTTGTTGCAACATGGCCTAGCGGTACCGTGCGCAGGTTACAGATTTTGCGTGACCGGTTCGATTCTCAGCTGGAGCCGATCGACTTTGACAAAGATTTGTAGCAGCAGCTGACTTGAAAAGGGCATTCTGACATGGTAGTCTCTCTAGCACTGTTGAATTTTCTCTTCGTAAAAGTTTGAAATAACCTTGGTTATACGATGAATGAGGGACGAAAATGGCTTAAGAATGAAAAGGAAAGTCACAGTAATTCTTAAAACTGGACGTTTTGATAACATAGATTGGGCTCATGGACTGTTATCATCAGCAGTGTAAGCAAGACAGTACATAGATCAATTTTGTCTCCATAATTTTCCTTAAACCTCGATTATGCTTAGACTGTGCGAAAGCAGATCATGTTTGATTCCTGCTTGCTCTAGTAGAGTCGCGTGCTTGCTGGAGTTGTGCACCCCTTGTATCATGTGATTTAGTCGAATGCTGTAGGTCAAGCTTGTTATCGGGAGTGTGAAATGTCAAAAATTAAAATCAAATCTTCATCATACTCGCTGTATTACGCAGAAGGGTGTAGTGAGTGCCGGGATCCATCCAAGCGGTTTAGCACCTGGGCAACACAGTTCCGAAGAAACCTCGCAAATGTGATCGGCCCGGGAAACGAACTCAGTACCTCCCGCGCCCAGAGTGATGTCTTTAGTTTAAAGTGTGTTTGTTTTAAAGTGAGCTTTTTTTGAACGGAATTCCTATTTCTCGCATGGTGCCGTAGTCGCTTATGTTAGTGTTTCGAAATTTAACAAAACTTTCTTCGTAGGAAACGATCCAAGTTGAAAAAACGACAAGAAGAGCAGAAAGTTGAAGCGAAACAAGATGGCGCTGAAAAGACGTTGCATCAAAAAGCAAAGTGAGATACATGAAATTTGCTGATGATTATTTTTTTTCTATCTGCGGCTTTGCTTTCCATTTTTACGCAATTGTTCGAGGCTTTCCCAATTTGAACCTAGTCTTTTAGACTTCATAACTGGTTTGACAAAAAATAAGCTGGATAAAGTTTGCAAATAATACTTATTTCTTTGTGGTTCGCAACCCTTATGTTTACCCTGTCCTCAGGTTTTCTGCATTATACTGAAGTTTTTGATTTCGTAATTGAAAAAAGTGATTATGACATCAAAAATTTAATTGTGATGCAGAAAGGTTGTTGGATTTTAAAACCACTTAAACTGGATATGTGGACATTGTAATTAATTTCGTACCAACTGTCTAAGTTGATGTGGTGAAGCTTGCGATCTTCAGGTTCTGACTAGCGCTAGTTATAGATATAACTTGTTTATATGTAATATAGAGATGAATTAATTTCCCATTACCACTCGCTCTATGAAGAAGCTGACAAAAGAAAGCGCATGGCAGAGTGGAAGATCATGCGATTCAATCTCGCTGAAAAACGAAGACTGTTTTTTGAAAGCGAAAAAGTAAGTAAGGTTTCAAATCAATAAAATCAAATCTTCCCTATACTCGCGATATTACGCCGAAGCGTGTAACGAGTGGCGGGGTCCGTCTCTGCGGCTTAACGCCTGGGCAACTCAGCTCTGAAGAAACATCGCAGCGGTGGCGAGCCGCCGGCGACAGTGTTGATTTGACTGGCCCGGTAATCAAACCCGAGACCGGCCGGCCTCAGATATTTTAATGTTCCGATGTTGATCTAATACTCGTTAGTGAGTCAATGACTGATTAAATTATTTTCTCATAAGACACTTTAATTACGTCACAATGGTTTAGATATATTTCGCTCGCAAAGATGAAATGGATGCGTCGCAGTTACTTGATCTGCAAAAACGAGAAAGCCTTGCATCTGGTTCTAGTGAAGATATGGCAGAAGAACCGGTACAAAGCGTTCCTATTCTTGCGCACTCTGCTGCAAAGACTATCAGTGATCTCGGTGGGGAAATGAACCCAATGCGCAGAAAACAAGTTGACGGCCAACATGTTTCAAAACTGCAAGGTATTGCTGAATTATTATTATTTAGTTGCATAATCATCATCCTGTCGGTAGAAAGTAATCAAAGCGCAGTAACGAGCTCATTTGGGAGTTGTCAGCCGTCTGTCTACCACTCAAGATAAAGTCTCTTTCCAAACGACACAACAAGTGAACTTGCCGGCTTGCTCTCCACGCTGTTTCTTTAATGCTGAGCGTCAAGTAGGGAAGTTGTGAATACCAATTTTAAAGTCATTGGTTTGATCCGACTTGGAATCAAACCCAAGTCTACGGCTTTAGAGGCAGACGCTCTATCCACTCGGCCATCTGAGCTGTTTTATATCATTCTGCTGTTGCAGGTGCTGCGGAGAATAATGCTTTAACCAGCATTGCAGAAGCTCCAGCTGCAAGGCATATCAGCGAACTCGGTGGTGAAGTGAATCCCATGCAGAGGAAAAGAGTGTCTGGGCAGCACGTCTCTCGATCAGTTATCACATTTCAAGCAGATGATATTAATGATGCGGCAAAACATTCCCGGCGTCTATTACCTGCTTTGCCAGAAACAACTTTTATGGACAGTTCGAAACAGTCTGAATCCAACCCTTTACCTAATAAATTCCACCGAAAACCAGTCACTGAATGCCACGTCTCGCAATCATCATTACAAGCTATCTTGAACGAAGATTACAAGATTGGTAATATATTGCTGATCTTTCTAAATCGAAATGGATTATTTATTGAGTATTTTCAATTTTAAAGCTAGGCCAAGTTGCTAGCACTCTTGCTCTTTTTGGCTTGTGATTTATACTTGGGTTAAACGAAAATCAAATCTTCAGTATACTCGCGGTTTTATGCCGAAGCGTGTAACGATTGGGCGGGGTCAATCTCCGCGGCGTTCCACCTGGACAACACAGCTCCACAAAAACATCGCAGCGATGGCGACCATGTGTCCGATTTGACGGTCCGGGAATCGTACCCCAGACCTTCCGCACCGTTAGCAAAGTTTTTAACCGCTGAGCCAGCCTACCCGTCGTGTATTTATTGCTAGTTTTTAACCAACGATGAGATTGTTGATGAATTTTAGGTGACAGTGATGATGTCAAACCAGTTGTGGTGAGATCTTCCCCTCCTAAACTAGTGAAACACAACGCTAGCGATTCAACTATACAAAATATTATGTACAAGGGAGCAGCTGTTAAGGTGTGTGTTTCTTGGTCTTTATTCTTTTCCAACAATATGTGGTGGTGAATTCTTGGAAAAATTTATTACAATAGATATCAAGGAGTAGGTAGTATATTTTGTTGCAACAGGTGAATGTTCCATCTGCTTAATTCTCATTTCTTACGACTTAGCTGTAACTTGTAGAAACCAGTTATCGCTGTAGTAAAAATGATGAACATTTTGTGTTCGACTTAATCTGCGGCTCGTCTAAACATAGCTTCCTCAAATGCAACCTGGCCATATGCACCTGCAGACGTGTTTCGACCTTATTAGGTCTCATCAGTGCATCTGTCTCATCACTTTTTGCTACATATTGCAACAAAATACGTTGTGATTGTAACTTTTACATCACTTACGACCTTACAGGTTTCACCCAACAAACATAACGTCACTGATGACGTATCGGCACTTGGCGAATGTGAAAATGAACAAAAAGCAGGGACTTTAGCAACAGGCGGCAAGGCGTCCACCGATAGTGGAGTGTCATCCCCAGGTAATGTGTGTGGTGTATTGGTGTATCAACATGAAATAATATCAATTTAGTATGATGCCATGTTTCTTCGGAGCTGTGTCCCTCAGGTGCCAAGTCGCAGAGATGAATTCCACCTCTCATTGCACACTTCGATGTGCTACCGCCAGCTTGATGAAGATTTGATTTTTTAAAATTTTTTTTGTAAAATTTTATTTGAATAAAATAACTTCAATACCACCTGAAGGGTCGCTAACGGCGAAACAGACTGTATTGGTTTTTGTTCATGTATAATATTATACTGTTGCAGTGATTTTGTTCATGTATAATATTATACTGTTGAATAGAGTATTTTTTATCCGCTCATTCTGAGCAATTTCCAGGAGATGCAACAACGACTATTTTGTGATGAATCACTTTTAATTTTTTGAGTAGAGACGGAAGATTTTCGTGGTGATTATCAACTACGTCTTCCTCAATCTGACACCTATGAGGATTTCGTTGGAAAAATGTCAAAACGTTTAAACATCAACGGACAAAGTAAGAAATTTTCGGATGAATTAGCGCGTAATAAAAACTATATAACTTTATTTTGTATTTAGTCTCATATTTATCCTCCTATCGCGAGAAAGCGATCAAAGTGCTATAACGAACTCGCTTACAGCAAGAGTTGCCAGCCATCTGTCTACCACACCAAGATGGGGAATCCCGCTAAGTGCCTTTCCCAACGGCACAACAAGTAAACTTGCCGGCTTGTTCTCCACACTGTCCCTTTAATGCTGAGCGTCAATCAAGGAAGCTGTGAATACCAATTTAAAGCCATTGGTTTGACCCGACTCTGAATCAAACCCGAGCCTACAGCTGCAAAGGCAAACGGCCATCGGAGATGTAGGTATACAAGTAGAACAGGTTGTGTAGTCATCGATTAGCTGTTGAATGATATGGTGGCACATTGAGAAAGTCTTGCTACGAACCCAATTTGAGCTTCTGCTAGTTTAATCAAGCGCCGGAGTACGAAGAGCAGTGTAGCAAAGCAGTCAAGTGTTTTGGATGCCACCTACTTAACCAGTTAGTTGTATGTTATTAATGGCTAATGGTTTAGAAACCAACTCAGATCTGCTTGATTCTGTTGATCTGTTATCGTTCCATCGTTACGATGATGAACACCATGATGAAGATATACTTGGCCTTGATGAAGAGGCAGCAGTAGACCTGCATGTTCTTCCTAATCTCCTCGGAAATTGTATTATTCAACCGATCAAATGGCATGCTAGACTCGTTAACAGGTTGGTGATTTCCGTGTTTTTGTTTTATTATATTACCTGCGTCATTACCAAATGCGCTATAACTTGTAGAGATTACTGAAACGTGTTTATGACAGTTTTTAGTTCAAGTTTTTCGTGATGCTTACAGCTTTGGGCTGAACTTTAAGTCAAATCTTTTTTTTTTTTTTTCACCTATAATATTTTTTTTGGTAAATGATACAGATCAACTAAATACTGTTACGTTGCGTTTTTGAAAAGTCGTGAAATCAAAAAAATTTTAAACCTACGCAGGCTTTTTTGTCTTGAGCGTACATGTATATGACTCTGAACTGTTAAATCGACCCCTTAATTCCACTCGAAGTCTGATGAAAAAGTTGCATGGGACAGCTTAATGTTTCAGTTATAAGAAAAGTCAGCCTTGCTATGCACAGCCAATGCAGGCTAGACTCATTCTGTACTGTTTGGACTCTATATTTTAGATTTCGGTTTATTACATGATTGGTTAGTTTTCTAACCAAAAGTTAACTCATTTTAGACAGTTGGGTTTAAATAAAGAGTCTATACAGTCTGCAATGAGTCTAGCCTGGATTGGCTGTGCAATGTGCATAGCAAGGCTGATGACACTCGAAGCTGTTGTTACTAAAAGCTAGTTTTGTGAGTGAATTGAAAATAACGCTGCTGGGTTTACCTTGAAGATGCGCAGTCAACTATTTCATGATGGATCTCAACCTTCCTCTCCATTTCAAAACTTTGCGTCGTTATCTTCTTCTCGAAGACGGAGAGTTTGGCTCGGCGCTAAGCAGAAAACTATTTGAATTGGTAAGTTGCTTTAGCGCATATCGAATTGCTTTGACGCGAAATTCCAACTTTGTCACGCTTGCATTTTACAGAATCGAAGATTTGGTTAGAAATTAGGATTCACCGAGGCACAGCTTATAAAAAGGTCATTTCATTTTCGTATATCGTTTCAAATCTACGTTATGTCTGGGCAAGACACTTCACTCTCATTTCCCCTGTCCACATGCCCAGTTGAAGTGGTCCGAACGTCCACGGGCTTTCTGTAAATTGATAAACTTTTTCATGTCATAATCACTTGTTTCAATTATGACATCAAAAATTGATCATGATGCAGAAGTTCCGTTGGCTTTTGGAACTACTTGAAAAGGAGATGTGGATAGAGTTAATGTGAAACTAAGCTAGTCTTGTGTATCTTGTAGATTAGCCTTATTTTATTCTTTGCTCTTCGTTTAAGGTATATCAAGTTTACTTCGTTTTCAGGGTCATTCTGGCCGCAAACCTGCTGAAGTGTTCAATCCTCTCAACTTAGATTCCATCCTTGAGCATTCGTTTCAAGCCACCAGACGCAACACAATCTCAACTCACAAATTATCGCTTGCGCTTAAATATCTTCCTCAAGGTTTCAGCACAACAAGTACGTTTCTATAAACTGCATAGATTGAGTTAGCATTGACTACATCATCGTTTAGCCGCTGATGATGAACCAGTGAACTCGCACCTTCGCTTTTTGGCAAGTGTGCCAGTTGCTTGCTTGTGAGAATGGAACCAAGAGCATGATTTGTTCACACTATCTTAGTGATAAAAAGAAAAATAACGCTTACCAGGAGCGTTTCTGACACTTTCGTAATACCTTTAATTGCATAGTCATTAAGAACTAAAGAGGAAATAAAAACCACTGTAATTCTTAAAACTAGACGTTTTCACAACTTAGATTGAATTGTCATCATCAGCAGTGTAAGCAACATAAATCTTTTAGGTTTTATGCTGCCTTGCTTTACACTGCTGATGATGACAGCTGAACCTATGTTGTCGAAACGTCCTGTTTTAAAAACTAGTGTATGTTTACTTTTCCTCCTTAAGCTATTTTCATCTCATATTTATAACATTAAGAATTACTTTTTTTTCACAGCATCTGCTTGAATAGATCGAAAGATGCCTTGTAGTTTTATCGGTTTCAAAATAGTAGGTTTGAAGATTCGTTGCCAATTATATTTGCAGTAATTACAGTATCTTGTTTCAGATTTGCAAATACTTGATTGTTTGGAGTTGTGCTATTATGTTGAATGGCCTTGTAATATCATCATCACCCAGGGAAGCCACAACAAGTACAACCAAATTCTCTCTTTTCTTCTACAACTAAATTACGTATCATGGGCCCTGCATGATACACGTAATCAACTGAACTCGCTTGGTGAGCATTTTTGTTGCTTTTGAATTAGGCTCCTAACGTGAAACGGATGGGCTTGTTGCTGTAGTGGTTACAGGCATCAGTGCGGGAGTTCTTGTGCTCGATTCCTGGGCCGGTCAAATTGTACACAGTGTCGCCAATGGCTCGCCACCGCTGCGATGCTTCTCTGGAGCTGTGTTGCCCAGGTGCTAAGCCGCGGAGATGGGCCCAGACTCTCGTTACACGCTTCGGTGTAATACCGTGAGTGTAATGAAGGTTTCATTTTGAACGTCAAAAAAATCATCTATGTTTGTGCCACTGCCAATATTTTCTGGTCAGTTTAAGTTAGCGAATGCACGTGATAATAGCCTCGGTGTCTACAACTTCTGTAACTTTTTTTCTTCACCCTGTCTTGTCGATCTCTGCGCACATCAAATTATGGAACTGCAAATTTAACAGAATGAGGGAGAATGCGAGGTGAGCTTGCGCTCTTCGAGTCAGCAGCCACCTGGTCAGATGCGATCGACTCCAGCCGTAAATCGAACCCGTCACGTGAGATTTGTAGCCAGTGCTCGGTATCGCTAGAACATGTCGCAGACGAGAGAATTACTGTATACTGGGTCCCTTCTTTTCCTCAATATATCCATCGTTACAATTGTTGATTTTATTTATAAGTCCCGTATTTGTGCCTCGAAGTTATTATAAACGTTTTGGGACTTTTATTAATGTTTTTACGTATCGTAAAAGTAGAAATAAGTTCTTATAACTAGTCGTTTTGAGTAAGTAAAGGATATCTGATTTACTTAGAGACTTATTTTGGTTTGAAGTTGTGTGTACCAACATTTTTGTGTATGTTTACGAGTTTTATTTATAGTGTTTTATGTTATTTAAAGCCACAGGTAAACGCAACTCGAAATTGAAGCGCTCGGAAATTCAAAAGTTACAAATTTATCGACACGAAATGTTGAATTTTGTCAAAGTTATGCAAGGATACGTATCCACACAGGTGGGTCTTGGGGTGGGAAAATTAATCTTCTAAATTCAACAACAGAGCTGTTAAAACTGGGCGTTTCGACAACATATATTCAGCTGTCATCATCAGCTGCAGTGTAAGCGAGGCAGTACAAAACTGAACTTCTATAAGCCATCAAGGTTTGGCGTGTTTACTGCTAATGTGATTTTACTTTTGTTGTTGTTACACTTGACTTGAATTGTTTGCATTGACTATTTAGTGCAGCGAGGTAAGGCTTGGAATAATCAAGGGGACAATTTATTTTAACACTTTTTGATGAATGGACGGCCAAAATTGCGTCAAGACAGCGTAAGGGTCAACGTGCTACAGTTCAGCTGACTGAGTGGTGAGAGCATGTACTTCTGGAGCTGTAGCCTACGGTTTGATTCCTAGTCGGGTCAAATCAATTGGTGTAGAATTGATATTTACAGCTTTCCTGCTTGACGCTCAGCATCAAATGGACAATTGGACAGTGTGGGAAACAAGCCGACATGTTTACTTGTTGTACCGTTGAGAAAAGCACTTAGCGGGATTTCCCATCTTGGTGTGGTAGACAGGTGGCCGGAAATTTCTAAACGAGTTCGTTATAGCGCTAAGATCGCTTTTTCGCGATAGGAGGATAAATATGCAGCTAAATACAGTAAAGTAAGCTGGCTAGTGGTGTGATCAAGCGAAAAGCACGTCAAATTTCTCTTGTTAGCCAATAATATTGACTGGTTATGACGTAATCAACTAATCACTCATCGATGTTGCATTCAGGTTCTTTACGTTTGTTGGCAAGAATTCTGGGAGGAATTACGTCACAATATCAACGATCTGGATGATCTCCATCAACGTCATGTTGAATACTTGAACAAGTGTATTATGAGGTAAGCACGTGTCATAGTACCATACTGATCATCAGCTGAATAAACCAAGTTCATCAGAATGAAATAAAAAACAGGCGAATCCAGGCGAAGGGAAGTTAAGTGTGCTGAATCCCCCCCCCACAATTTTCAGTGCAACTTCCGAGGTGAAGCGTGGCTAAGTTATTAATTTTAAGAAAATAACTATTATCAGCTTTAATGTTCTAAAAACAATATGCTTTCCAGGAACAAATCCAGATTAGCCTAGTTTTACCCTGAATTGGTTCCTCGATACTTTTACAGCCCCGAAGCTGCAAGACACGTATTTTTTTGACTTCAAGACCTCCACCCTAAAAAATTTCTAGATTCGCTCCTGGAAAGCATATTTTTAAGAATATTAGAGCCGATATTTATATTAATTTATGTGCTTGATTAATGCTTGATGTTGGAGGTTATATTACATTTCCAAGCGTTTATTTTCGCTGGCCTATATCCAATATTATCCAATATCCATGTATGTGCAAATTGTGCAATACTCGCATTATAGTACGATATTGCTTGTTACTTATTTGATGGTATAGTTCGTAAAGAGGACCCGAAAGAACGCAATTGCCCAAACATTTATGTAGCGTGGTGATTTTTTATGCTTAAGAAGAAAAATAATGCCGCAGTAAATCGTAAAACTGTACGTTTTAACAACTAAGATTCAGCTGTCATCATCTGCAGTACAAGCAAGGCAGTATGAAACTTGAGATTAATTTTGAACCGATACCAGTTTTACGAATTGCTGTGACTATTTTTCTTACCGGCCTGTTAGCTCAGTTGTTATGACGTCGCTATCGGTGCGGGAGGTCTTGGATTCAAATCCCGGGTCGGTCAAATATAACGCAAAGTCGCCAATGGTTCGCCATTGCTCCGAATGGCTGCGTCGTTTCTTCGGAGCTGTGTTGCCGAGGCGCGGAGATGGACCCCGCTACTCCTTAAACGCTTGGGTGTAATACCGCGAGTATAATGAAGATTTAATTTTTTATTTTTCCTCCTTAAGCTGTTTTCTTCTATCGTATTTTTAGATGTTTATTGACGAAGAAAGCTCAGAATGTGATGAATGTAATCCTGGATGTTCTCAAATCAATCCTTCGCTTTCAGACACAACTATCTGCTTCGGTGTCTTTGCCACTTCTCTACAAAACCCACAACGAGTTTACTAGACTCTCGAATTTCCTTTACAAAGGTCAGTGTTTGTGATATCACTTTATGTCACAATCACCCAGTCCACATATCCAATTTTAGTGAGCTTTAGGCTCGCGATTCTTGGCTCTAGTTCAGCATCATAATCAATTTTTTGATGTCACAATTAAAAAAGGGATTAAGACATCGAAAAATTGATTATGATGCAGAAGTTAAAACCAGGGCCCGCCGGCCTCAAGCTCACTAAAATTGGACATGTGGACAGGGTAAAGGTCCAATAATTTTGATGTTAGGAATACAATAAATACGGGACGAACGTGACTTAAGGAGGAAAAGTAAAGCTACAGCAATTCTTGCTTTCTGATTTGTACTGCCTTGCTTGCACTACTGATGATGACAGCTAAATCGATGTTGTCGAAACGTGCAGTTTTGAGATTTACTGTAGATTTATTTTTAATGTGTTTTAGTGGTGTCAAAATTGGTTGCCAAAGGTTATCAGCCTCATCTCGAAGACTTCCTCACTCGGCTCAATTTCAATGGTTTTTACAAAGACTAACATGGACACAAGGGTATAAAGATATCCCAGGAAGCGGTAGATCTCGCTACGAATCAAACATATCCCGTGTATTTACAACATATTTTGTTGGGAGGTGGGAACTAATCTGAACAGATCCAGTTGTTGGTTTAGGAATCATGACAATGCTTGTCTTGCAGTTTCGCGCATAATGTCGAAGTGTTAAATGTTTCAGTCACCACATGTCTACTGTCCAGTTTAAGCGTGTCAGAAGCTCATGGGCTGTCTGCATCATTTGCAATTTTTTGATGTCATTGTCAAACAAGAGATGATGAGGTCAAAAAAATTGGTTATGATGCAGAAAGCCTGAAGGCTTTTAGAAACACTTCAAGTGGACATGTGGACAGGGAAAATATGTGCAACTGAAAATTTCTCTTGTTCCGCCTATGATTTTGGGAGAACTTGCGCTACACATGTTGAATCAATCAACACACTTTATTGTCAGTTTGCTATCGTAACCAATGACAGTTTGAACGTGGTTTTCTAAAACCTTTCAATTGAGCAGCCGTAACTTCTTGTTTTTATTATCTACCAGTACTACTTTTTATTGTGCTGAATTTTGGTGCCAATTAACTTATATTTTTTATAAAAAAAGCACAATCTTATTCGTTGATTCTATTATTTGTAGACGAATATGTACAAAATAAGTAGCTATACAAACAGACACAAAACTATTCTACACACTACCACACATTGCACATATGTACCATACATTGACCAAGGCACTTAGCTACACGAAATTGCACAAACACGTAGCTGTACACGCACAAACGTATTTACACATTCATTTTTTTCTGCAGCGGGTTTTGAGAGTGTGTCAGTGACACACTTAACTTTGTACGCGTCGAGTTTATCCAAGTATGTCTTATTTTCAAAGCTTGAAATTGCTTTGAATTATCTGAATAGTTTACCCCCACCAAACACCACGTGCATATGTCGATGGTCGATAAAATATAGCAAATAAATAAAACGAAATAAAAATGTGGTGAGCACAAAAAATTATTCTATATTGACTACGGCAAGGCTATAAGACCACGCATGTAGCAGCAGAACTAAAAGAAATTAAAAATTCTTAAAGTTAAATATGCGATGAATTTTTTCACTAAAAATACAGAAGTACAACCCGCTGGCTGCAGGAGGAAATTGTTTAAAAATAAAATAATAAAAAATGGAATTATAAGCAAAACCTAGAAGTACATCATAACAGATGAATAAAATAAGGACCAGCTAAAAACAAGTGTTTTGTCTCGCCTTGTGTGCGTAAAATGCTAGAAATTTTACAATCTAAGAGCACTACACTACACAGGCCTAAAAAGTTGGATTTTTCATCGTCTGTTAAGTCTAACCGTAATTAATGGTATGCGAAAGGCTTAGACTTAAAAGGGCGTGTTTCTGAATCAGATGTATCCATTTTCGCGCGATGTAAGTTTGTGGAATTCATTCAAAAGTCTCGCAAACGAAAAGTTCAATGTACCGGTTGCCCATCTGCTTTCTATTGCTTTTCACCACCGCTTTGTGGGCTTCTTCAATGCTGGTGAAGTTGACCAGTGCTTCTCCAGTCGGTCGTAACTTGTCGTTGTAAAGAAGTTTAACCGAACTTGAATCGATCTAAAAAAGAAAACGAAATGACTACCAATAATTTTTACTAAGCCTAAAGACTTAAAACTTCAAAAAATTAAAAATTTTGAGGCTTTACCAATAGCCAAATTCGAAAAAATTGCCAACATATGAATTTTTATCAAGTCTTTAGTCTGTTCTTGCTATTGCTGATAACAAAATTTGACTGGTATAAACATTTTCTTGCTATGCTTCTTCGTCAAATAACCCCCCCCAGGTGTCAGCCAGTTTTAGACGGCAACGCGTTGTCACCGTTTTACGTTGAGTTTGTCATCGTTCGACTGACGGTAATTTTTGAGATAGCACAAGGGCATCGTGCAGGCTAAAAATCTTGAAGAAATATGGAGCTGTGGGTTGGTTTGCACGGACCCTGCGGTATACCGCATCCTCTAAAAAATGGGGTGCTGCTGGCGTAAAAATCAGGTCCGCAAAAAGCATGACTCCTCAAGATCTTAGTAGGCTTCGGCCCTGTCTCTAACACATATAAAATTACACGGAATCTGCGAGGCACAAAAAATGTTTTGTGTGACTCGATTCTGATATCCGGAAGCTAAATCCACACTTCATAATCCCACCACCACTTCCCCTTCAGCTACCACACCAGGCCAACCACCGATCGAGCTTACCCGTGGCCTTGCAGTTATTGAAACTGGGAGTCAGCTGACAGCTTACATTAAGCAATCCGCTCGACTCCGCAATCATATGTACGGATCAGGGGATACAGACCCAATGTTCTTGTGGGACGGATCCATCAACAAAAGGGGTAGGTTCAACATAAGCAGGCTGTTGATGAGTTAAGCATAGAATAAATATACAAGACCGAAAGCACAAGAATCGATAAGAGGCAGCACAAAAATCACTCACGATTTAGTATCGCCTTGCAGACTATTTTCGACAACCCTTATGTTTAATAAACTCTTGGTTATTTCTAACAAAACTTCAGTCAACAGTTTAAGCTGAACGTCAAGGGGACTATTGTGAATTCTATAAGAATAATGACGGTAAGAGAACCTAGAATCTTTTTATTGCAGACAGAACAAAAAAACAGCCATAATCTCGATGAATATCGATTCACAAACTTACACTGTATCCTTTGAAAAAGCTGATTACATCCGGGACAGTAGCATTGTAAGGCATTCCTTGTAAACGGACTTGGACTGGTCCGTTAGGTTGTGGAAGTGGAGTCGCGGACGAGGTAGGAGATCCAAGTGATGGAGCAACCGGAGTTGGAATTGGATTCACATTCGTCGGGGAAACTGGGGGAGTTGGCAGATACTGGGCATACGGTAGTAGAGTAGGCTGAAAGCAGAAGAATGTAAAAAATAAAAACGTGAAAAACCATTTTTATTGGCGCTATGCAGCAATCGTTAACTTCTTTTCGTTCTAAAACTTAGCATTGAATTAGTAACATCAGAAACAAAAATGTAGCAATGCAAACGCTGGTTTATCACTGGCACACAGGGCCGGATTTTCCAATAGACTTTGTATGCTGAGGTGTACAGGCGTCCCAACAATGCACACCCAAAAAGCAAAGTTCGACTCTTTGTTTGCCTTTGAACAATCTTGTCTTCTTATGGCTAGTAAAATTTCAAAAAACTCTTGGGCAAGCCAATATGGGTTAGCATGTACGACAAGCTGCTGACAGAAAAGAGTTATTTCGTTACTTTGTTCTCTCACCTGTGAATATACAGGTGGCCTTGGGGGTGCAATAATAGTTTGGGGAGGAATTAAGTCCACTGGTTGATAGCCTGGGATGGGGGCTGGTTGGGCCGCCATCGGGTGCTGCATCAACAAGGTTCCGTGGGGGGTTTGAAGTAAAACAGGGGATGGAGGCAGTGAAGGATGGGCGGGGAGGGGGGAGGTAGCTGGGAGGAGAGCAGGGGAGGTGGGTTCTTGTGACAATATTGCTGAAATAATAAATATGATAAACATTTGCGATTTATACAGAGCTATTTTGTCCAGGGATGCGAGCTCGCAAGCAGTTTTTGATACACTTCACTAAAAATGTCCAAGACGAGTTCACTTATTTCTACCGCATTAAGTTTTTATCGAGTAGTTTTCATCGGGTTTACGCTAAGTTTAAGCAATTTTTGTCAAGTTTAGGACACGTTCAAAACTCGATCAACTTTTTTCAAGTTCAGGTTGAGGGATTCTTGTTTTTCGAGTCCAGCGAGTTCGGGTCCGCATCCTTGTTTTAATTGTCAAATTTATTTCACACCTGACAAGATATGCTGAAAGCGAACCGGGCAAACTCACCCATGCCCGGAGGGGGCAGCATTCCATTCCGGTTCAGCGTTCCCCCCATTAAAACAATATTCATTTCATCACCAGAGCATTGAAACACCTCAACATATCGCTCTCCCATGTGTTTCTTGTGGCAGCCACCCTTGTTGACATCAAGCCCGGCTATCGCTGCTTTCTCTGCAGAAGCGAGTTGGATGAATGCGTCTCCCGATGGTCGACCCTACGTCCAAAGAAGTAAATAGGTAGGCCTAACACAGAGTTTTCAAGTTTTTGGATGTGAATTAAATCAAACAAAAAACCGATGTTATAACTTCGCTTCAGTTTAAAACCACCAAAAAACACCCAACAAAAATTCATGCCGCAGTTGGATTTGTGCTTCGCGAAGCATCAGCAAAAATGAGTTTTATTTTGCGAGAAAGTTCCAGTTTTCTCTGGATGGTTTTAATTACAGCGACTTTAGCACAGCTAGGCACTCGGCACCAACACCAGCTGAAGCCATTCCACAAGTTATACAACTGTCAAATCCAAATTCCAAACATGAAGCAGTTACCCTGGTTTTTTGAGCCATTGTGAGCAAATTTAGCATTTTTTTGTGTTTTAGATGAGCAGGCTGTTCAACAAAGTAAAAATTTGTTCCTTATTTGTGTTTTGGTACCCACAAACGTGTTCCCCAACAGCCCCATGTAGGTAATCCCACCGACAATCCCCAATTTAAAATCACTCCACCAGCCAAAGGGGCAACTTTAATCACAACTTTAACGAATATCCTTATTTTGAGACGACGCTAACAGTGTTCTTCTCAAATTCAAATCAAATATTCATTATTCTCGCGGTATTACGCTGAAGCGACTAACGAGTGGCGGGGTCCATCTCCGCGGTTTAGCGCATGGGCAACACAGCTCCGAAGAAACATCGCAGCGGTGGCGAGCCGTTGGTGACTCTGTGTCGCTTTGACCGGCCCGGGAATCGAACCCCATACTTCTCGCACTGATAGCGATGTCTTTATCCCTTACGTTTTCCGTCAGAAATAACCAAATGTTTCACCCGGCCAAGATCACCACATCACCCCGAATAAGTTATTGAAAAAACAAATCACTCCAAAAGTCAGTCACCCCGCAAAAAGTCACCACATTGGGCACCCAATATAAACAGGTAACCTGTGGGGATCCAAGATGTTAAATCGTGAAACACTGCAGAAAAAATCTCATTTATAGCTGGTATTTTACAATAACTTCGGTGCATTCAGCAGGTTCAGGTAAATACTTTTAGTATTTGCACGCATAGGTGTATAGTAGCACGTACATTACTGGCGTGTTAATATTACAATTGGAAGATTTCCGCAATAAATCTATAAGTCGGGCGTTACAGAGCGCACGTCCGCATACCGCCTGCGCATGAAATGTAGGAAGTACAGCAGTTGCAAATTGACTTCGAGGCCAAGTAGTCAACTAGATAGTTTCCATAACAATTTTCACGCAAAAAATTAACAACAAAAAATGATTACGTCAACAATATGCCCACAACGACTAACAGTTTCTGGTCTACTTTGAGCCCAAAAACCTATACTTCTTATCCTAAAAGTGTTTTTGTCGGGAGATTGTGACCATAATTCTGACCAACCTGCTGATTGAGAACGAAATGTATTCCTTGTGGTAGAATGAACAAAGATAGATCAGCTAGGAAAGCCACAATATCATCAACAGTTGCAGAGTAAGGCATTCCGCGGAGTCTACAGAATTCAATATCATTTTTAACAAAATTTCTTAGAGTTGCGACATGATTTTGCACCAAGTTAATTTGTTACATGGCATACACTCTGCGCAATCTAGCATTGCGGTCTACATCTGTAGAAACAGCATATTAAACCTCAAAACATTGTATATTTGTCTATGTTTTATTTTTACTGCAGAAGCCGGGCTGCGATTCGAACCCAGCACACAAACAGCGCAGCATCCGACTGCCGTAATCACTAGTCGGCAATTAAGGTCAAGTGCATTAGTTCTGTTCAGAAGGACGATCGGTATTGGCGGGCACGAGGAGTGGTGGATTCGATTCCCGGGCCGGTTAAACCGGACACAGTGCCGCCAACGGCTCGCCACTGCTGCGATGTTTCTTCGGAGCTGCGTTGCCCAGACGCTAAGCCGCGGAGATGGACCCCGCCACTCGTTACATGCTTTGGCGTGATACCGCGAGTATCATGAAGATTTGATTGTGATTTCCCCGATCGTATAGGTTAAATCACAACTGCCTTTAATTGTAAAGTTTTAATGCAAACATCTCTAACCTGATACAATTGCGAATAGCTCCAGGGGCAACAGCTGGTTGGTACGCAGGTTGGGCCACAGCAGTTTGGGCCGCAATAATGGTTTGATGGGGGGCGGTAGGAAGGAATGTATAGGGCATTTGAGCAGGCATAGTGGGTATTATTGGGGAAGTCATATGGCGACTTAAGACCTGAAATAAAAAAATTAATTTGATTGACTTTTTATCATATGTGCTTCGCATGTTGTCACGTGTCCCGAATTTGTGTTGTTAATGTTTATCATCCAGCTCAGCTCGAACTGAATATAAAAGTTGCTGAGTCATTGACTCTGGATCAAATTTGATCTATTTATACTAAAATTCAACGATGCATCAGCGGCTGGCCGATTACAGCAACGATGAAGACTTCCACAGTTTACAAAATCTGTCGCTAACAGCTCGACACCGTTGCGACATTTGTGTGTTGCCCAGGTGCTAAGTCGCGCTGATGGACTCCGCCACTCGTCACTCGCTTCCAACAGCGCAATTCCGCGAGTATAACGAAGATTTGATTTCATCTAGCTGAAAAAATTTTTGCATTTAACATGTTCATTCGTCAAGCTGCAATTTATTTTTAAGAGCGCAGAATAATAAAATATTCCTTCAGTAACAGAATAGGATAAGAGTAGACCAACTTAAAAGTATTCACGTTTAAAACTTTGTTTACTATGTGAAAAATGCATGATTTGAGCGATTGCTGGCACAATATTTGCGGTCACAGCGCCTCGGGCGCTGTCTACGACAAAGTGGTATTAACAATACGAGCATGTGCAAGAGAGGTCTTTTATAAAAATCCGCAGGTCAATGTTCCATCAGTGACATCTCGATTTACCCTACAGTTGAAGCTAGCAATAGTACAAAGCAGTGTTTCAATAAAAATCACAAATTTTTCATTTGGCCGACTTTGCAATTGCGAAACACTACAACATTAGTGTAATACTCCAAAAAATAAAAAAGAATGTTTCAATCTCGTAGCTCTACTACTGACACCAAATGTTGAACTAACTTTTCTAGATCAGCTTATCCTTAGTGGGTCGCGGGGGGCGGCTGCCTGAGTTGATTTTGGACAAAATGTTAAGAAAAAAAAAGTCCAGTGGATAAAAACTACAAGAGGTGATAACAAGCATGTACCACTGCTGCAATTTTTCTCCAGATTTGGCAGAACAGAAGTTTAAATTTCTCAAGAATTTAACAGTTAGCATTGCTTTCTTTTCTACAAGCATGGTATGGAAACTTCTAATGGAAATATGCATTTACATCTTCAATTACAAATTTTCGTTATTCTTTTTCAGTGAAATCACAAAAACTCGTAATTTTTTTTTTTTTTAACTGAGGACAATTTCCCAGACTCGCAACACTTCTCGCATCTAATATAATCTCATTGAGTCTTAAACAATATCAATACTCGTAATATTTCTCGTTAAAAATTTCTACGTACCTCTTTTTCTTTCTAATATTCTTCAAGTTTTACTTCTGTTCAAAAAAACAAACTAAATTTTTACAAAACTTTCTTCTACAGTTGAGAATTTACTGACATCATTTTGTAATTCACATGAAAACCAGTAGGACAGGTAGGACAAGCTACACATGCAAGAAACTAGATGTAATTTATTCTACATATAGAACACTTCTCAATATATTCCACGTCGATTGCCGTTGTTTGCCTGAGGCTAAATGAGAGCAGATCTTGGTCCTCGTTGATACGACCAACACATATTCCCTTGTTACTACGGTTGAAGATAACAACTAAATTACGCTGAATGTAGTCGAGGTCTCGACCGGTAGGAACTGGAATAACTGGTTCCTAAACATTTTCTTGCTGGACGCTTTCAAACCTCGCACTAATTAATAAATATATAACTCAAAACACTGAAGAAAATCCTGGTTCAGCTTAACGGTATGTGAGGCATTCCGGGTTGATATTAGACAAAGTAAATTAGGTCATTCAAAAATTATATTGAACAGAGAGACTGCGAAGTGAGCGTGCGCTCTTCGAGTATGTATGTCAAGTGTGATCGGCTCCAACCGTGAATCGAACCCGTCACGTAGGATTCTTAACGTACGCGCGGTACCGCAAAGCTAGACCACATAGCTGACAAATTTTGACCTGATGCAAGCTCTACTAATGTTGGATTACTTATGTGAACTTTTGCCAAATGACAGGGCCAATTATTAAAACTAAACACACAACCATTTTACGTGCAAAATCAAATTGGAGTAAAGCATAAGGGAATTAATTGACCCCGTTTTCAACTTTTTTATTTTCAATTAACTCTGGCACATTTCCTCCGTCCGATCACAAACTAAGTCATAGGAAAGTTAGAAAACCATTCAAGGTTTTAAAAAAACACCAAAAAAGTTTGTGACGATGGTACATCTCATGTTACTGTAGCGAAGTTTTAATGCAGAGCGTATAAAGTTTCAAATTTTATGATATGAATCATCATTACTTTGTTAGGTGATAATATCGTAGCACTGTCCAGTGTCATAACAGCACTACTTATCCGCAGTTAAGCTCACAACAAACAAGTAACTACTATCAATAAACGAATAACCTTCAAGTTTACAAAGGACAACAACAGCCCTAGAGCGAACAAAAGTAGCAGAGCAAGATTGTTCCACAATTAGATATTGATACTGTGTATTCACTTGCCTCTTACGTTGAAAAAGTTTTTTGAACTAGTGACGGGTTCGATTCACGGCTGGAACCGATTGCATTTGCCATATATAGCGGGTGGCTGCTGACTCAAAGAGCGCAAGCTCACTTTGCAGTCTCCGTCAATTGCTGTCAGCTTTTTTGTTCAATTTAATTCAAAAATAATCTGCTAATTATTTTCCCATTTACGAAAAAAAAACTCCCAAAACAATGGATTCAGTTTTCAAAAATCGGCAAATTTATTACTGCTGATCAATGCTTCTAAATTTTGGGTTCACAAAAAGTGTTATCATTACACTTAACTTCATGCGGCAAAATAGAAAATTTAGAAAGATTGTTTATGTTTGTTTATAAATACGTTGTTTAGAACTTACTTGCTGTACTTCAGCTGCAGTGCTCTTGAAAATTTCCACGTACCGCTTTCCTAATGTTTCCTTGTGCTTGGCGAGCGCTTCAACTGCAACCTGCAAATACCAGATTCTTAAACATTCACGAAAAGATTACTAAATAAACAAACAAATACTTGCATAAGATGTTAGTATTAGCTTTCTCCCTTGAAGAGCCTTGCGGCAAAGCACAGCTTAACGAGAATTTTAATTTTATTTTGATATCACTTTGTGGTTTGCTGTTTTACACCATTACAATTGGTGCGGGAGGTCTGGGGTTCAATTCCCGAGTCGGTTAAATCGGACACAGCGTGGCCACCGCTGCAACGTTTCTTCGGTGTTGTGTTGTTCAGACTCTAAGCCGCGGAGATGGATCCCGCCACTCGTTACACGCTTTGACGTAGTACCGCGAGTATAATGAGGGTTTGAATTGATATTTTCAATTACAGCCTACCTTAGTTTGCCAAAAATTAAAAGGTTTTAATTCTTTCTGACAATGACGTAAGCAAGGGGGTTTGATCTAGAGGCGTCGCATTGGTTTTCTCCGATACTCGCTAAAGTCGTATTATCAAGATTTTCGTAAAAAATTATTAAAATTATGATTGCTTATTGTTCGACAAGTAAAGTTATTATCCGTCTGGAGCCTATTCAATTGGTCGCGCTTGCGATGAGATTATAATTATGGTCAATCTTACAAGATAATTAAAACAGAAAAACCATTATCCCTTGTTTTAATAGGCAGATTGTAATAGGAAGGTTTTGACCGCGCAATTAACGTCGACTTGGTAAAGAAATGCTTTGGATTGACCGCAGCAGTTTGTGTTACAATTGAACAACTTGTCTAGACCCTAATCTTCTTCAAGTACTGTAAGAAGCCCATCATTGAATGTTTTGCAAAAAGAAGATTGTGGCCATTCGTGGGGGACGTGAGTTCAAAATGACGTATTTAGTTGATTACCGCATGAACATCTGATCTGCAGCAACAACACTGCCTAGTAAGCCTACAAAATGAAAACCATGCACTCATTGCAAGAAATGACTCGCGGTCCTATCACCTCTACAGCGGTACTACGCACAAATTGCGGATCCTACGAGACGGGTTCGATTCGCGGCTGGAGCCGATCACATTTGACGTAATCGGGTGGCTGCTCACTCGAAGAGCGCAGCTCACTTCGCACTCTCCCTCACTTGCTGTCGCATTTTTTGTTTAATCATTTGAAAATAACCTCGGTTATTTCTTATTACTTGATCACTTGGGAACAATACAAAAGCGTCTCCTGTAGGTCTTCCGTCGTTGTGCTTGACAAACAGCACCCCTTCTTCCTTGTGGGCTACCGGTATGCTTTCACCGAAAAATTCAACCTAAAAAAGCATGAAAATTAGATGATGGTGTAAAATTTGAGCCGCCCACGAAAATCAAGCTACTACTTTCTGCTCCAATATTGTTGGTTATAGAATAAAATAGCAACAAATTATGTAATTTAAAGTTGTTTACTCACCGCACAAAACAGAATGCAAAATAATCAAACAAATTATTTAATTCTCTACTGAAAATAAGACAATGGAAAACACCGAAGTCGTTTGGTTTTACCGCATGACACGTGTCATAAACAGACTTATTACATGAAAAAATCAAAGCAACAAAACTGGTTTAGCGTGTCTCGTCGCTTAGTTAGTGCCCAGAAAATATAATTCAAAATGTTTTTACAAATACCAGGATCGGTAAAACATGCAATTTCTTCCATTGCGTTCCTTGGATAACGCTCAAGGTTTGGAAGAACCTTAAATCAAATCTTCGTTATACTTCGATATTACGGCGAAGCGTGTAACCAGTGGCGGGGCCATCTCCGCGACTTAGCACCTAGGCAGCACAGCTCCGAAACAACATCGCAGTGGTGGTGAGCCGCTGGCGACATGTAACCGATTTGACCCTAGACCAATGGCGCCGTTGGAGGTGTCTTACAAAGCGAAAATATTTTGCAAAATGAGATCGAATATACTGCAGGTTTAAAAATGCAGAAGGCCATTATCACAAAATTTAAGATCTATCGACTCACAACTTCTGAAGCAGTGGCAGTGAAAGGCAAACCACGCATGCGCAGTATAGCTTCACCTTCTTTTGAGAGAAAACTAAGCGCTTCGGAAGAAGTTCCTGTGGGTAGAAATAATATTACAAACAAGTAAAGGCATATTAAGGCCGGCTACTATACTGAAGCTGGCATTATCAGCTCGAAACAGGGATAAACGGGAAAGAAAAAACACTGAGAGTTTGATTTTACATGCGCAAAAGGTAATATCATTAGTAGTTTAAAACAGAAAAAAATGGCGGATACATTTCCAACTTTCTAGTCCATTGATGCCGTCAGAGAGAGATAAAAACAAGAGATAAAAACAATAATCCTCATACTCGCGGAATCACGTCCAAGTGCGCAACGAGAGGCGGGGATGCATCCCCGCAGCTGAGCGCTTGGGCGACACAGAATCGTCGCAGCATTTGCGAGCCATTGGCGACAGTGTTCCGTTTAACAGATTTAACAATTTCCGATTCGACAGCCTTAACAGCTCAGATGAGCGAGTGGTTTGTGCGTTCGCCGCTGGAAAGGTAGACTAGGGTTTGATTCCGAGTCGTGTCAAACCAAAGACTTCAAAATTGATATTCACAGCTTTCCTGTTTGACGTTCAGCATTAAAGGGACAGTAAGCCAATTCACATAAGCGAGTTTTACTTTGCGGGTTACACGCTTCAGTTTAAGTTTAGAAGATTTTTTTTGCTAAGCCGCTATTCTTTCAACGCGCTTTTTAGCTGGTAGAGCCTACCTGTTACAAGCGAGTAATTTCCGACCCGCAGTGCTAACGCAAACCGAAGGACGTAAGTTTTTGTCCGCCGTAAGCGAGTTGGATTTACCGGGTTAACTCCTTAAAATTGTACATGTAAATCGGCTTAGTGTGGAGAACAAGCTGGAAAGTTTACTTGTTGTGCTGTTGGGAAAGGCACTTAGCGGGATTCCCCCATCTTGGTGTGGTAGACAGATGGCCGGCAACTCCTAAGCGAGCTCGTTATAGCGCTTTGATCGCTTTTTCGTGATAGGAGGGTAAATAAGCAACTAAATGCAAAAAACAATAAAATTTGACAGGTCTGGATATCCAATCCGAAACCTCCCGTGCCGATAGTGATGTCTCTGACCATTAGTCAACCAGCCGATCATTTTTCAATGATAAAATACTGCAAAATTTTACTAAATTTAAAGAGTCACTGCTGTATAATGAGAATTACCATATCAAAACGCGTTACGGTTTAAAAATGAACATACACCCGGTAGGCCTAAGTGTCACTCAAAGCCATAAGTTATAGGCTCTAACTACAGTAGAATAACTTCCACAACCTTATGGTATATAAGAATAAAGAATATAAATTTACCTGTTGCTACTTTGAGAAATTCATCACCACTGGCTCGATAAACCTCGAGAAACAAAAAAAAATTTACGTTAAAACACGCAAAGCTGTAAAGAAATTTGAATAAATATTAGGTACTAATATGACAAATTGTAGCAATAACTCTATGTTCGCAGTTTCACCTTAACTCTGAGAAAACATAAAGTTAAAATTGACTGAAGTCGGAAACTCGTTAAAATTCGCTTGCATTTTTCCACCGTCAAGTCAGCTTATACCGGTATTGCATTTTGCTTCTAGGTTAAAAGGTATCTGACCAGATTACCAGTAGTTACCTGATCCTAAGTTGTCAGCGTTAATCAAGCTGGTAGAACCAATATTTCCTCGAAATTAATATATATAAGGCAATACGTCACAAAGATGATTGTTTTAATGATTATTATATCATATTGGTTGTGAATAGGTGAATTAATGATTCATATTTCCTATGAATAGGGATCTATCGCGCGACTGATAGATGGAGACGGACATATGCTTAAGCTTTGCGTTTCCTCATCGCTAAAAAGATTCATAGAAAACAATCAAAGTTGAATAATCACAATAACAACAGTGACGGCTTCGAAATATATTGACTGGGCTCAATTTAATGACAAATTGTCAAGAAGTCGCTACGCTTTTTGAATTTCCCATTAGGTGATCATTTCATTATGGCAAAGTGTACGTCTGTAGGTTAAAAGTTTTCTAGTAAAGTTATTCTAAAACATTCGCAAAGCGCTTGCATAAAGCCTAGTTTTCATATGGCCAAGCAGCAGCCAGCAGCTAACAGTAGAACGATCGTTTAGAAAGTTTGACAACATAGCAAAATTTGTTCAACTGTGTTTTATGCAATCACTGGATTACATACAAATCTATAGAATTGAGTTGGACAATATAAAAGTGTTGCTCTGCACGGGTTCGAATCGGCTGCCGTTCTTGCACAGGATTCCCACGCTTTAAAAAAAAAGTCCCGACTTTTTCCTTACCAAAACTTGAATAGGCCTACAACATAAGCCTTGTGCACCTAATGTCGCCTGAAATTTAAAAAAAAAAAAACTTTATCAACATCACATGATGAAAATCGCTAAATCTCAACATGTTTCTTTCATTGTGACCATAAAACATCCGCTACACGAAAAATGCAAGATGCACCAAAATCAAACTTATTCAAGAAATCAAAATTAATCCACCGTAAAACCTGCATTTGACCGCCCCGGTGCTATGTTTTTCAACCCTTACCCTATAATATAAAAAGGGCTACGTAAAACACATCCAATTTAATCCGAACTACGTTCTACATGGTTTGGTGTAAATTGTCTGCAATACATTTTTCCTTACTTTTTCAATACTAAAGCAAAAAAATTTCTTTTTCCTTACTATTTCCCGGTCGGAAAATACCATTACAAAATTCCATTCTATTTCCCGATTTTCACGAGTGCGTGGGAAACCTGCTTGCAAGTAACCGCACAAATTTCGTAGCAAAAAAATTGCGAGGCGCATTCAAAAAATACACAGAATTCTTCCGTGACAAAAATGCCAGCTAGAAAAAACGAATTTTTGGATTCTAGCCAAAAAAAGCATGTTTTTTGTAATCGAACAAATGCTTTCACTCAAATTGCGCTTGTAAACGAAGTTGCCGAGAGGTGGATTATTTAAGATAGTTTTTTAACCCATGGATCGTAAGGATTTTTGAGCTACGAACCATTCCACCAATAACATCATGGCAATGCCCCAGCGCATTCTTCTCGGATCAGAAGAGATGTTTTGAGGGAATTTCGGTGGGAATTACTGCCACATCCACCTTATAGCCCAGACCTTTCCCCATCTGACTTTTTTTATTTTCAAAACTCAAAGAACACTGGAAAGGCGTTCATTTTAATGACACTAATGAGACAAAGCAAGCAGTAAAAACATGGGTCACAAAAGGGTCACCAGCTTACTTCAAAAATGGGATAAAAGGATGGAAGCACCGCCTGGAGAAGTGCATCGACCTTGGTGGAGGCTGCGTTGAAAAGTAGATTGATTGCATCAATAAATTATGAATAATTGTAAAATTCCGCGTATTTTTTGAATGCCCCTCGTACTTAAACTCAAGGAAGAAAAATAAAGTTACTGTAATTCCTAAAACTGGACGTTTCGACAACATAGATTCAAATGTCATCATCAGCAGTGTCAGCAAGCCAGTAGAGAATTAAATGACAATAAAATCCTTTCAGTTTTGTACTGCCTTGCTTACACTGCTGATGATGGCAGCTGAATCTATGTTGTCGAAACGTTCAGTTTTAAGATTTACTGCGGCTTTACTTTTCCTCCTTCAGCTATTTTTGTGCCATATTGTATTTAAACTCAGATGTTACCCTTGCTGGACTTCAATCAAATTATATTGTGTGTAAATTTGAAACCGAACCTCGATAAACAACGGTTCGATTTCCTGCAGTTCACCAGTAAGCACACAATAAGTAACATGACCTCTCACCTCGATATACCGATTTCCCATGTGGTGTTTGTGACGTAATAAAGCCAAATCGCGCTGTTCCGAATTCTCAAAACGAACTAACGCCTCCCCGTTTCGTCTGCCCTGGGGGTTCAGTACCAAAGCTGCCCCTCCCCTGTTGCAGGGCCCCCATTTCGTGAATTAAATTTTTAAGTCGAAAGCGTTAGTTAGTTTAAAGAAAATGAAATAGCGCCACCGTGCGGAAACCAAAAACCAAGAGCAAGGAGTGATGAAAACACCATCAATGACCAAAACAACCATCACCAGAACCACCATGGAGCAGCCAAATATGAAATAATAAAAACACAAAAATTGAATTTTAGATATGGAACAGCACCGACATTAAAGCAACAACACAGCAGTCGTAAACACTCTGATTTTGAACAACACAACAATCGCTGGGTCTACAAAACTAGCTCCGAAATTCAAAAAACTCTTATTACGGAGGAATGAAGCCCCATGTGAATTTGAAAGTCAACATAAATCAGTGATCGCCTGCAGCGAATCTTAACGTGATCTTGAATGGTACTATTTGAAAGATTACTGCCACCACTTCATTACTCTCGCGATATTATGCCGAAGCGTGAAACAAGTGGAGGGGCACATCCCGGCGGCTTGGCGCTTGGACAACACAGCTTCGAAGAAACGTCGCAGTGGTGACGCTGCGTCCGATTTGACCAACCTGGGCATCGACGCCAAGACCTTCCGCGCCCATAACGATGCTTTGATCGCTGCGCCGATCGGCTCGTAACTGCTACCATTATGACGTAGTTTATAACTGATTCTGATTTCTTCATCTTTACCCTCCTATCACGAGAAAACGGCGGAGGCGCTATGCTTAGGACGAATTCATGCAGACTCGCTTAGGAGTTGCCTCTGTCTCGAGTTTTCCGTTTGAATTTTGCTTCTGACTTCTTCAATTTGCTGCTTGCCAGATTTCACCAAGCAGAGATAATCATCGTGAAGCATCTTATCCAAGGACGCAACAACGAGACTAGGTTAGTAGTTGAACCACTAACCTTGCGATCATGGTCGTCGTAAAAACGACGCTTCAAACCACTGCGTCAGCTAACAGTAAATCTGGCTAGTCTAATTCTTTTCGTTTAATTCATTACTTTTAGAGCTTGCCTGTTTTAGAATTTCAGCTTTAAAGCGTCAGAGCATAATCGCAACTTATAAAAATTACGCTCAGTTTTTACTGGGATGATTTGAATGAGGCTCTCAGCGGCGTTACTCTTAATTTGATGTCTTTTTACGAATACGCAAAATCAAGACCATACGCCATAAATTGACTCGTATTCAGCTTCGTCGGCCTACATTTTATCTCATTAAAAAAGTGCTGAAAATTTTACGTGCTTTCACGAAGCTTTGTCGCTAATACGTAAAAGACCCTCGCATTATGAACAAATTACACTGCTTTATGAATTATGCCAAGTGGCTTGTGTGGTGAATAGTGGGAAAGTTAAAAACTTTTTTCGCTCACAATTACATCCGCCTCACAACATACATAAGTGCCATCTACAACGGTTTAACTCGCTCAGTGTTTAGGTTGGCTTACGTTGTCGCCAGTGGTCAACTACCATTGCTGCATAGACAGTCCAATTTCAAAAGTTCTCTCCTCTACTACATTCTTGGTTAAACTTTCGACGTCCCCGGGTTTGAAATGACTAGTTGGAGTAGTGGTCAAAGACATCGCCATCGGTGCGGGAGGTCTAGGGATCGATTCCCGGGCCGGTCAAATTGAACATTGTTGCCAACAGCTCGCCATCACTGCGATGTTTCTTCGGAGCTGTGTTGCCCACGCGTTTTTCCGCGGAGATAGGCCCCGCCACTCGTAACGTACTTCGGTGTAATACCGCGAGCAGAATGAAGTATTGATTTTGATTTAATTTGACCCCGGGTTTATGCTCGGGTTCATGATATTGCTGCAGTATTGTTTACATTGATCATAACATATCGCTCAACTTGGAAACCAAAAATACGATGATCTTTAAAAAAAAACTGCTTCATCAGTCTGCGACTCCATAAAAAAACAAGATTTCCTTTAGACATGGCAGCGCTGCCCATGTTTTAGATGCAAGAGCTTGAGAAAAAGGGTTATAGTCAGAAACGTTACAAGTTTTAGCAAAATATCAAGTCCTCCGCTGATTTGTACATCCCTATTATACCTACACCTCGTTGCAAATTTGAAGGAAATTTGCAACGCATCTTGTAGGTCCCCACTCTTCACAGGTAGGTTAAACATTGCAATAATTTATTACTACTGCACACATAATCAAGCAAACAAAATTGATCCTACCTGGGGATGTTTAGTCCTTTGAAGAACCGGGCTACGTCATGATCTGACGCTTGCCATGGCAACCCTCTCGCGCGAACTACGGTGTCGTCATCAACTAGGTCTGACGTCATGCTAAAACGTGAAATGTTCAAGCAAAATCAGAGCATGTTGGTTGTCTAAGTCAATCAAAGGCAAAATAAATGAATTTTGTTTTTATTTCGCATTAAGGTTAAATAAATATAATAAGCTAATAACTGCTTGGATATGGAGTCGGGCAGTTTTTGACTGCCGTGCTTATGCAAAGAAAGCAGCGAAAACGCAAAAACCCACATGTCATACAAAACTATCAACACTTTGGGGCGCTCTACGCCTGTTTGGAGACCTGGGGAGTACACTGCTCCACTTTTGTGCACTTAACGCAATGCGTTAACTTAATCAACAAACAAAGTTAACGCATTGCGTTAAATGCAACAAAAGTTGAGCAGTATACCGCCCCTGGCTTGGTGTATGCATTTTTATAGAGTATGCGATTTAACGACCTTTTTCAAGGATGGGCCGTGGCACGTGGGACCAGGGCACCACTATCGCGGTGGGACCCGGGGTATAGCCCCATTCCTTATTCCGCCCCTGGTCATACAACTATGCACAACATTACCAAGGTCCAGTGTCCAGTCTTCCCACAATTCTTTCCGGAATTGAGAAAATGTGTCCTGCAAAAGTAAAACAAAGCGATTGAAGCGCTATTTATCTGGACACCAAAAACGTATAACGCCTTTTTTTGTTCACAAAAATGACAACTTCTAATTGGCTATGACTAAATTTTTTTATTTCAGTGAGCAAATCGTTTTCAAGGATGTAGTCTTTTTTGTATAACCGCGTTCACCGCTCTTGCACAGCTTCGGTGATAACTATGAAAAACCATAGCAACAGTGTCGTACTAACACAACAAGAATTTTGAAGTGCTGCGATTATGCAGCTTGTTAGCTTTGCAAATATGCAGGAGAATCGGGACATGAAACATCAAAGTACCAATCTGCCAATATGTTTAACCAGAATGTTAAGTTGAGTCCCCTTAAATTTTTCCTAGACCGAAAATGCGGCCTGGGTTCAAGTGAAACGCATATTTGATTTTTGATAAAAATGCAACAAACGTTCAGACAAATATCAAAAAACCAAACCTCCATTATACTCGCGGTATTACGCCCAAGCGTGTAACCAGTGGCGGGTCCATCTCTGCGGCCTAGCGCCGGGACAACACAGCTCCAAAGAAACGTCGCAGCGTTTGTGACACTGTGTCCGATGTGACCGGTCCGGAAATCGAACCCACACCTCCCGCGTCGACAGCGATTTGTTTAACACTTCGCTAATCGACCGGTTTCTTGGATAAACACACCATAGAAGATGCCGATGAGATATAGGCGAGGGTCAAACCTAGTTCAATGAAATACAGATGGACCGTTCCTTACCATCCTTACCATATTGTTCGGATATAAGGACTTGGATCACAGCGCTCATTCTTCGAACATGATCAACTCCAAACGTTCCATATTCCTCTACTGTGATGTTTAAAACTATATCAACACGCTAAGGAAACGTGTTCGGAATAATCGAATATTATTGAGTTTAATCAAAGTAATTACCGTCTGCACAAAAACGACGCTTCTACAGTTGGATAGACAGGTCAAATTTGGTCGTATGCTACATTACTTGCAAATAACACCAAAAAAAAACAAAGAAAATAGTTGTAAACGAGTGAATTATCAAAACACCGGGCCAAGAAACTACATCAAGGCACCAACATTTTTGCTAAAAATGTCAGTTTGATAGTGAATTTAACCCGTAATAGGTGCATTCTTAAGTTACACAAAACATGAAACACCTATAGATATTACCGGTTAAGTACGAGAACCTATCTTTTTGGTTTATGAAGCAAAAAATAACTAAACTTATGTTCAGTCCCACGTATTTTTAATGTCTGGATAGGAATTAATTAAACAATTTGCGATTAAATAACACATGCTAGTTCGCAGAGAAAATAAAAGCAAACAGAGATAACTTGGGTATAAAAATGTAGTTAAAGCAGACAAGCAGATGACCGCCACTCACAGTAACATCCTGGTTAACAAGCATAACAACTCGATAATGTGACAAAATGACCAGCTGGCTTAAATAAACAATAGACGGACCATACACGTTGTAGTTGTAGCAAAAGAGGAGCTCTCAAAGTAAACGTGCAGATGTCTAGGACTCTTGGTATGGTTAGACTCAAAATTATAAAAATCATACGTGTAATGAAGTTTTCACAAACAGTTAAGATAAAAAGATTGTAACTTGTCAGTTTATTATTTTTCAGAGCATTTATCAGCTTGCTCTTAAAAATACTTGCATTTTTAAAGTGTATTCGTAGACATACTATATACTAAATTGCATGTATTAGCAACTACAAGTGTTTATTGTACATTTACTTAAGAAATTTTGTTCTACTTTTTACAATTAAGCTTTTGATTTCTGCAATTTAGTTCATGTCTGCCTAGCTGGGTGACCTATAAGAGACGCATTCCCATGAGCACTGCTTCGACACCACAAATGGTCATCCTGTTGTTCTTAAAATGCGGGTACCACTGTGTAGCCGACGAAAAATTCAGAAGGGGGGTAGACTACAGAAGTCCAAAGATTACCGTATTACACAAAAGAGTTTTAAACACATTTCACATCAAAACTTCGTCCAAAACATGGTCAGTGCCTCGTTCCTTCCCCCCCGACTATGTCGCCGTACGCTAAATACTTGAACAATACTTAAAAGCTACAAGATTGACCCAATTTCTCAGCGTTACTGCAAACAATACGCAGCCCATTTAACCGGCTAGAAAAGGATACAGTTGAGCATATCTGTTACTGAAGAAGCAGGGGCCACTGTCATCGAATCGTCCACAGACATATTGGATTGGTTAAAAATATCAGCATTTGGACAACATTGCTTGAACTCTTTCTTTAGATCAAAGAAACTAAATATACCGGATATCTAGTTAAATATGCTACAATAAAATTTTTTCAAGTCATAATATAGACTCAACAAAAGCTCAGATGTTTTACACTTAAACTATGTGCTTACCAATATGCTTAAGCTATATGACTTTTGTTAAGCGCAACATAAATTTCAAGCTCAATTCTCGAAAAGGAGTTTTTTTGCAAAAGAAATTTGTAGTTGATGTGTACGCCGGACTGCGAAAATATCACATTTCCACTGTTCGATCATCGGCTTGGTTAATCGTCTTCAAAATGGTGGTTACTTAAATAAACAACTCTTTGCATTTTCTACTTTTTCGTTCTAGCAAAAGTTACTCAGTTACACTTTACTACTGGCAATTTAGTTTTTAAAAAATAAAAAATCCGTAAAGTGTAACAACTATGTATGCAGTACCTGTAACAAAACTCTGGCAGCAAAAGGTCATATTTTATGGAGGCTGGCATCAAAACTTGGCGGAGGTGACACTGGCCATCTGTGCATAGCGTGAAGCTGCATGTTCTTCCCAAATCATTCAGTTCGTTGCGCAAAGTCTGTTCAAACTAAACCAAAACAAAAAATCAAATCTTCATTTAGTGGCGGTATTACGCCGAAGCGTTTAACAAGTGAAGGGGTCCAGCTCCGCAGCTTAGCGCCTGAGCAACACAGCGCTGAAGAAGGTCGCAGCGGTGGCGAACCGTTGGCGAGACTGTGTCCGATTTGACTGGCCCGAGAATCGAACCCTCAACTTCCGTGCCGATGTCCTAATCGCTACGCCAACTGGCGGGTTTGCGTAGAGAAAAGCAGCTCTTATTTACCCGTTATCTGTAGCACCAATCTCTGACAGCCTACTTTTGCTCAAAAAGTTAAGTTCAACAGTTGATATTAGAAGTTTTGTTGAAACTTGCACAACTTTCACTAGCTTTTTGTTCTATTTGATTAAGTTTTAACGAGACACTTTTCTAAGCTAAAAAGGCAATATTCAAATCGCGTAATATTCGCGAGTTGAGAGCAAAATACGTACACAATGCAGAGAGTATAAGAGTCACAGTAACGGTCCGTGCTACCGACGAACATAACATCAAACAAAAACCACTTTTAAAGTAATGCGCAAATATCTAGCAAGCACTACGAAACTTTTAATTTCCATTCAACTAAAAGTCAATTTTATTATATAACTGGTAAAAGCAAACATTCATTTAAAAAAAGTATATATCACCAAAGTTAAAATTTAAATAGCCATGCCGCATTTCTGCCACAAGTAATATTCTAGTACAAATTGAAGATACAACAACAATCAAATCTTCATCATACTCGCGGTATTACGCCGAAGAGCGTGACGAGTGGCGGGGCCCATCTCAGCGGCTTAGCGCCTGGACAACACAGCTCCGAAGAAATGTCGTCGCAGCGACGGCAAGCCGTTGACAACATTGTGTTGTGTCCGATTTGACCAGCCCAGGAATCGAGCTCAGAGCCACTCCTTGTTAGAATATAAACGTACTACTTACAAAACAGAGCAAGCAACTACGAACGTGGAAGGGGATCGAATCTTGAACCAATTACATGCACACCACGCTTTTTGTAATTTTAGTTGTATATTTATCCTCCTATCACGAGAAAGCGATTAATGCGCTATAACGAGCTCGCTCAGAGTTGTCGGCCACCCGTCTACCACACAAAGATGGGGGAATCCCGCAAATGCCTTTCCCAACGGCACAACAAGTAAACTTGCCGGCTTGTTCTCCACACTGTCCCTCCAACATTAAACGTCAAGCAGGGAAGCTGTGAATACCAATTTTACAGTCATTGGTTTGACCCGACTCGGAAGCAAGCCCAAATCTGCAGCTCAAGAGGCGAACGCTCCTACCACTAGGCCATCTGAGCCGTTGAATTAAGCTTGGTACACCATTCTAATTCGTCATTTCGGACTCATCAGGAGCACAAATTACATAAAATGATGGTAAATATTAAAACGCACCTGGTATAAAGCATCCTCTAAAGTAGGAGCATTTTCGAGAATCTTCTCGCTAATTCCCGTTTCTTCTCGCCATTGTTCGTGGATGCTCACTTCGTCCGTTGATTTCACGTAAATGTAGTGAATATCTCCGGTCTAACATGCAATTAAACCGACAATTAACTAAGGCTGCGTTCACACCAGCGTATAACCAGGTTTCACAACCTGGTTTCATACCTGGTTACGAAACTTCTAGCGTTCACACATGCGTAAAATGGCGTTCAATGAATTCTGCGCTATCAAGTTGACCTCAGGGAACGGCGTAGCTATGAGAGTCTAAAACAGCAATTTCCAACCAGGGGATCTCGCAGGGGTGCCTTTGCAGCGCTTCAACGGGGTGGGATTGCTTTTAGTAATTTGTATTGCATTAAGAGCGCTTTCGTTTTCCGTTGATTGATTGTCAATTTTTTTAGCGCTGTATTGTAGGGGTTGCGAGATTGCGACAATACATTAAAATATTCTAAAGATACGGAAAATTAAAACGGTTTCATTTCTGTAGTCCAACGTAAGTTTCTAATTCTGTTCTGTTATCATTTGCGAAATATATTGCTATCGTTTGCGAATAAAATTCAGTCATATTTCAAACTTATGCATTTATTACGTTGCACACATTCAGTCAGTTGCTCGAAAAAAGTCACCTGACCAATAGACACCGAACTTTTTGCAATTGCCCAACCTAAATTCCATGTAAAAATAGATTGGAAGTTGAAACCGAACCATCAGCAGTGACAGTAACCTTATCACTTGGTTATTTTAAAGCGTTTGTAACAGCTAACGCCTTGTAGTGTAAGGACTAATTTGTATTTATTCTTTCTATTTCAGTTTTCACACTAAACCTTGATGCTAGGGCTAGGCGAAAATTGGGTAGCTACAAGTGACATTTTCTTATGTCTTTGGTGCGCCTCGACCAATCATCGAACCCAGGTTCTCATTGCAATATTTTTTCGCAATTAAAAGTAGTTTATATTCGTTTAATTCTGTACTCACTTGATTTTGATTTAGATCTATCAATTGCCAAACAATAACAACTAAATTTCTCTCATCGCTGCCTAGAAGTTCCGGACAGTTGTTGCCAGTCGTACCGCAAAAAAATATCACTATTACATCGCAATAATGATTGTTCATCGCATTGTTTGAACTTGAATCGCTTGCTTGTAACTGCATATCAAGTGACATCTTCGTAGAATAAGCGGACCCTGCCAGCGGGGTTGTTATAATTGTTACACTGTTTAAACAAATTGTCTATTTAAATTTTTACACTCAACTTGTAACGCTTTTTTCTCTTCACTAACCATATCTTTGCGCACGGACTATGACAATACCACCACTTCATTAATACTCATCCGCACTTGAAGTGATACAACTTGTATCCACTCTGTCATACCGGCTGTAACTCATTCACCCTGCTTCGTTATCACAACAAAAATCGCGGAAAAAAGCGTTTCTGCGCTGCAAAAAGACACTGCCACGCGTTCTTCCATCTGCCGACAAGTCGGGCATCAAAAATGAAAAATGTTTGCTCTTTGTAAAACTCTCGCCCGTCATATAAAAAGTAAAACGTGGGTTCAATTCCGACTAAGGTAAGTCTTAGTCACAATATATTATGCTGCAAAATTTTATGTTTAAGAACGAGGCTGAGAGCATTTTTCAAAGAAGTTGTATAAAATCAAAAAATAAGGAAAAATTGTGTCCAGTTTTTGCAAAACGCCCAGGAAAAAACGTGCTAGCTGAATGAAGAGTTTCGCTGTCAGTAAATTCGCTAACATTTAGCTGCAGTGTTAGCGTTAAAAAATCAAATCTTTATTATCTTCGCGGTATTGCGCTGCAGTATGGCTGGCTAAAGCATGTAACGAATGGCGGGGTCCATTTTCGTCGTCAGCACTTTAGGCAACACTGCTGCGACAAACGCCGCAGCGGTGGCTGCAATGTGACTGACATTGGGTAGCTGTCGTACTGGTACTATAGAGCCAGTCTACTTTTGGCAATGACAGAGTAAAACTGTCGGTGCAAGGATACTTTCGGTGTCGCATTTCTCGGAATTAGCGACTGGCCAAGGTGAGTTAGCCGGTAAATAATGCGAAAAAAGTTTAGAGGTAAGTTCTAGTTGCAAGGTTTTGTAGGAATCGGATACACACTACCACAAAACATACCTACTGTGAGCTTTTCTTGGAATAGTAGCTTAGCTAAATACTTATCCTGTAGTGCTAAAGCTATAGTTAAATATCTTAGTTGTAAGTAATCAGAAAAGGTTTTGGACTTTGCAGTTTTTAACGGTGTACTCGGAACCGGATTTATCTTACCATCAGGGGCGTATTCTCCAGAGGTTCAAGTTGTTCAGCGCACACCCTGCAATATCACAGGCACACACGTTTACTTCATTTAACCAAAATATCTGGATTTTCTCGTCTTTAATCTTCATACTATCAGCCCAATCTGAGTTCTTTTTTTTATCCATGAACCAGACTATGGATGAACGACAAATTGCTTTTTTTTTCGAAGCAGAAAGATGACGCAACAAGACCTTTTCCATTGTATTCTCAATCGTATTGCTTAGCGGAGAGTAACTTTTTTCTTTTCCATAACGATTTAAATGCAGAAAGTGTTCAATTTTATATTGAACCCATACGCAACGTCACAATGCATGTCCAATCATGCGATTTGCACCATGGTTGTATCAAATCAGTGCGGTTTTGGGTAATTGCAAGTCAATATCGAAAGTTTGGCGGTTGATATACTGGCACTTTAAAGTTGTAATCTAATTTGTCGAGTTAAGTGGAATTAAGTGTTGACGATATGATTAAAAAGCCATTTTCTAGCTAGGCCCGTAACCAGAAACTGAGCTTAAGGGGGGCATTTTTCTAACAGGGGGGGGCCAAATTTTTTCGTCTACTCCCTAAAATACCAACTTTAAAAACAATCAACATCTATCTAAGCTTGCAAAGTTAATTTTTTTTATGTAAGGGCCAGTGACACTCTGTGGCGTAGCGAGGGTATCCTGCGCCCCGGGGCAAACAAAAATTTTGCGCCCCCTGTGTTTTACAATTCTATGATTATCTGTACCAGCCGATTCGTCTTGTCTTCGTATATCGGTCGATTGTCTTTTTGAATAGCCACTACTTTAAAATTTTTTTTCATAAATTTTCTAGATTCATTCAAGAACGCTTCAAATTGGGCTCGCCGTTTTCGCCCTGAACTCCACTCTCTTTTTTTGGCATAATCTTTCTACCAGTTAAATCGCTAACAATGTAAACTCTAAAAACGCTTATCTGTTTTCAGAAATTAAAGATGTTTTATATAACGGTGCGGCAATTTTTCTGAGCCAGAGGCGCGCCGGTGAAAACTTATCACATGCAATCCCCTGAGTACAAATGTGGAGACAGATGCAGAACGAAATTGGCAGTTTTTTGCCAAAATTACATTTTTTGCTCTAATACTGTAGAATAGATCGTCCCAACTGAATGTCAAGGATACAAAAGACACACTACAGGACCCCCCCCCCCCATCCAGGGCTTAAAACAGGGGGGCTGGGGATTACAGGGGGCAATCTGCCCCGGGCCCATGGGTGTGTAGGAGTCCATGAAAGAGCATTTTAGGGGCCCATCATAGAGGTCCCAAAGTAGTGTGGTGAAAAATTCCCTTAGCTGTCGAAGAGCCCCCGATTCCATTTGGAGGCCCCGAATTATGGTTGAAGACCTTTTTGTTATTTTTGGAGAGGCCACATAGCCGTCAAGGGTCCCCGGTTTCCATTTGAGGTCACCGAATTTTGGGTGAAGACCTTTTTTTTCGGAGACCTCTTAGCCGTCAAGGGGACCAAGATTCCATTTAAGGGCCGAGAATTGTGGGTGAAGACCTTTCTTTTCTTTTTTGGAGACGACAACATCCCAACAGTCGGCTAGGGGCCCACACTGGGGAAAGCTGCCCACATCAAACTGCAAAGCTTTTTCGCTCAAAATCTCAACAAGAAGTTTGACCGTCGATCTGAAAAAAAGGCTACCCAGAAAACGGAATTGCATTTCATATAGGACAATCAAGCGCTCAGCTGCAATTTTATCCTACGGTATTGCAATTCTTTCACATTTGTAACTAAATTATCTCAGCAGCAACGGGGCTGCGCTTCGCAACCCCTAAATTGCCAGATTTTTCCTTATTTTCTCATTCTGTGATTGCTGTCAAATATTCAAAATATCCGCATTGGAAATCACAGTCTACACACCAATCACGGTAGCAAAACAATACATACTACAAAAGAAAACACCCAGAAAAGGTCATTGAGGCAAAGGTTCAGTTTAATTAATGCTTCGATCGGCACTTGTCCGCTGTATTACCAGAAACGGCCTATTGGTTAAAAAAGTTTAGGATCACTGTGGTGTAGGTTTAGCGAGCGACTATACGCGTATCTTAATCGACTTACCAACAATCTTTAGCATCCATCTAACGCTAAAATAATGAAAATCTAATACTGTAGATACTTATCGCTTCTTTACTTTTCTTTTAGTGGAGTTCTATTTCCTTCTGTTTACAGTAATTGCTGCAAAGTCGAATAACTATGTACGCGCAGTTTCAAACCTCTTTGTGATGTCATAATAGAGTAAACGGGCGATTTGTGATCGGGTGTAAAGAGTGATTTCACTTCTCTGCCAAAAGCATATACAGGTGTCAAATGCATTGCAATAAATTGATTGTTTGAAAGTATAAAAAATTACGTCGAAACTGAAGTGTATAAACTTACTGTTTTGTGCGCCCCTTTGGTGCGTGATTTGTGGTCGAAAGTAAGGCGTGATTTGAATCCTTTGTGAACAGCATACATTACACTACAGTAATCCACGAAGTAGTTTTAAAAATCTGGGTGAATACGTCAAAAAAAGAATATAAAAAAAACTTCTTGGTACGCCCCTAGGTAGTGCGCACCCGGGCGCGTGCCCCCACTTGCCCCCTCGCTACGCTACTGTCGTTTTGCCCCGTGTTCCGTTTTGCCCCACCTTTCCCTACGGTGCGTACCAGTCTACTACTATCAGACGATGTCTGCCGCCAGTGTAATCTTGCTTGTGACCGACTTTTTACCCTTATGGTGAAATTTTTGCACGCCCCATTTTGGCGCCCCTGTACCTTGGCGCCCGGGGACATATGTACCCCACTGCCCCCCCTACGCTACGCCTCTGGTGACACACCCAGAATTTGGCAAAGGAGTGGGGGTGGGGGCACAACCGGGGGTCTGGGGGTGAGGCCCCGGTCTCCGGAGGATAAGGGATCTGGAGGCGTTGTCCCCGGCCGCCAACGAATTTGTATGGTTTTCACATAAAAAAACACTCATTTTTTTTATCAAAAAAGGCTTGTAGCCTAGTGAGTGCAGTCATTATGAACAACGCAAAAATATTTTTGCAGCTTATGTCTAAAAGCAGAAGCTTGGCTAAAATAAGTGAAAGGAGGCTGTAACCATTATTAATTTGAGAAATTATGACCTGAAACTTAGGTTTCAGCACCTTATTACTGGGTAAAGGGGGGGGGGGGGGAGCATGACATCGTAGTCTTCCCTGCGTGCGCCTATGGTAAGGCTCTACTAAATTACTACCGATTAATATGTTAGTTGGAATTTGGAAACAATGGCCGGTTGGCGTAGTGGTAACAATATTGCTTCCAGTGTGGGCGGTGTGGGGTTCGATTCCAGCGCCGGTGAGATCTGACACGAAGTCGCCAACGGCTCGCCACCGATGCGATATTTTTTCGGAGTTTGAAGTTGTGTCGCCCAGGCACTAAGCCGCAGAGATGGCCCCCGCAACGCGTTACATGTTTGGGCGTAATAAGACGAGTATAATGAAGGTTTGAATTTGCTTTGCAACAAATGCATTAGAAAAGCTAAAATGATTTACGCTAAAAAGAGATTACAATTGACTGCTATTACGTTGAAGAATTACGACAAAATTACAACGAAATTGCTTCAAAAAAACGTCACACTCTTAACCGTTTACAATAGAGGCAATCGTGTGTGTTTTCTGCTTAATCTTAGGACCAATTCATCCAAATTAATTTTCTTGGTTCTAGATTTCTCAAAAGCAAGCAGTAGGCCTACAAGATTGCGCTGCCGCCCGTGAGTCGATCATTTAACGCCTGTGAGGAGTGTCATTGCGCGATAAAGACAAAAAACTGCACTCACGAATTGCAACATTGCACACAAAAGTGGCTACAGCTGCAGCAAGTTTATGCACTTTAGAAAAGGCACGCTTTTGTTCGTAAAGTTTATGCAGCAAAATGTTACTCTCCTTCCACCGAGTGGGTGAGAAATATGAACGTCGGTAAAGTTAGGGTCCGCCAACTACACACTCGCTTTAATTTCTCTTTTTAAAAAACTGTGTGCAGCCATATGTTTTTTTCATACTTTATTTAGTCGCACATTTATCCTCCTATCACGAAAAAGCGATCAAAGCGCTATACGAGCTCGCTTAGGAGTTGCCAGTCATCTGTTTACCACACCAAGATGGGGGAATCCCAATAAGTGCCTTTCCCAACGACACAACAAGTAAACTTGTCGGCTTGTTCTCCGGCAGGCTTGTGCTCCGGCAGGTTTTGGCAATTCTGTTTAGAGGTGGATTTTTGGTAAAAGATTACTGTTATTTTGAGCATATACACTCTGATAATTGCAGTTTTACCTACAGCTAACACCGCCACTATTTTGTTAATACCTATGTCACAGTCACAAGCTGGTGTTTTGTATGAGTTGTGTATGCGGCAGTGTTCCCTCTAGGATTTTGACTAGTGCGAATTTACCCAAATGATAAATTCATTGAAATTTTTGCCCAAAGATTTCACTACTTTGAGGACCCCTATAACAAATTTTTTGCATTGAATTTGCTTTTCCAAGGTACAAGCTACAGCCTTGCATTAAAATATTCAAGCTTTTTGTTTAAGTTTTTCAGTTTTGCATTTTATAATATTAATTTCTGGTTCAAAATCAGGAAAAATTGGCCCAAAAATTTCGCATTTTTCTCAAATTTCTCACTCTAGATTGAACACTGGTATGCGGTATTTTTTATCCAAGTGGCATTTCTTTTTGCTATGCCATTAGACTAAAGTTGCGTTCAATCGGAATTTTGAGTCGTGCCTTTTTGCAAGTTCGTGTTAATTTTTACTGTTGCTAAGAATGATTGCAATTTTATCTGAAATTATCGTATGGTGTGCTTGTTTTTTCTTTGATATTGTGCATTGTGGTTAGTATTTTTTTACGCTTTTGAAGTTGCTTTATCTGTTAATTTCAATGTCTCACGTTTTATCAACCTAAAGTTACTAGGCTTATATAAAATTAGTTGTTTTAAGTTCTTGGCGACCTTGTAACATTCTCGTTTGCTAATTACCTCTGATAAATGAAAATTGTGTGACTTTGAGTAACCATTTGATTTTTCGGAGTTCAGCGTTAGAAACAAACACATTATCGCTTATAGTTCCTTTTACAAAAGTGTATGTAGTTCAAAAGTCATAACTGTTGATTCAGATGTGATAACAGACCTCAATTTGGCAGTAGAAGTCAGTAAAAGTTTGGTTTTATAAACTTGTGATTTTGAGTCCAAATCTTGTGATTTTTAAAATTTTCGTGGCAGCATTGCTCAAGTTACAAAAAATAATTCTTTTGAGAAAAAGTGTTTATTGCGTACTGCTTTCTTTTTTGGAACAGAAAAACTAATGATATGCATCTTTTGGTTTTCGATCAATAAAAATTTTTGTTGATTGCAGTTTGTAACTGCGCTAATACGCATTTTAAGCAGAAAGAATGTGACATTTGAAATCTGACAAACACGCTCTTTAAAATTAGATTCCCCAATAACCTACGTTTTGTGATATAAGCAGGAGAAAACAATGCGAATTTCTCTCTTTCAGTTCGATATCTGCCTCTGCCAAATGCATTAGACTTATACCATATGTAATCTCATTACAAACGCGAGTAATTCATGCAATTTTTTTTGCATCTGGTCAGGTTTCTGTTTTCGGCGATACCGGTATCTGTCAACAGCGTATGGGGGCAAGTTTGCATTATTATTATTTTTCTGCATACTCCCGTTCACTGTTGACGCTGAAGGCGGAAACTTTGTTTAGTTTGTTTATTCTTTGCTTTGCTTTTTTCGTGAAGGTGCGATCACACTGACTGGGATGCTGGGGCCATTGTGGCGTTGTGCGGCTTTGTCTGGTTGCGGCGTCGCATATGTGCTGGTGCGGTGTTGGAATGGGATGAGTCTGCGCGGCGTCTCGGGGGTCTCGGCGCCTCAGTTGGTGTGTTCGGGCCTTTATTCAGCAGGTGATTCTCTTTTTCCTTTTTTTTTTTTTTTGTTATTGTTTTTTTTTTTTTTTTTTTAGGTGTCACGACCATGCGTGTTGCTCTTGTTTTTTTTTTTTTGTGTGTGTGTACTACTATCTTCATATCGCATGTTTTAACGCTTTGTCGTTGTGTCGTTTCCTCCTTTTCTTGAGTTTCTCTTTCTATTAATGTGTTCGACGGTACCTTCTTTTTTTTCAAGAATAAAAAGCTTGATTGATTGACAGCGATTGATCACTTGTTGCATTAGGTTGTGTATCATAAGGTAGAGTCTAAATTGCAACTCAAAAAACTGTTTCCAGAATGCGTTGATTGGCTGGCAGGTTTTCTTATTGCGTCACACTCGTAAAACAATCAAACTTCATAGGCACAAGTTTGGGGAGTGAAATCGAGTAAAATGGAACAGCCACAACTGCCGAAAATGCATGTTCAGCTCCTGCCTCCTCCTAGTCTACAGAACTAGCTAAAATGTAAGAAATGTAAGAGTTAGCCTAGTTAAGGTACGAATAGGCTTTTAAAAAACAGGTTTAGGCTGAATCGCAATGATTAAAAAATCACAGCCTTGCAGGCTTACGGCTACATAAAACATAAATTAAACAGTTAAAAAGCGCACTGTTTATAGACTAGACTGAAAATGCGAAGGTTAGTAGGCTAACGCAAGACGTCGGCAGAGCGGAGCAAGATACCGTAATGAATTCCTCAAATGTATTCGGATAGGTACTTTCTCGATAGAACCTTCCATAAAAAACAGAGTCCAGGGCGGTGCCACAAAAAGCACTGGTCTGTTTGTACATTCAGCTGTTCAGTGCAAGGTTCCACAGATTTTGAGTTTGAAGTAACCGGCACCATGTTTGTCTAACCATGACGCAATTCTGGGCTTCTCGTAGGCAGGTTATCGCGCCAAAGTTACATAAGGCGTGCGTGGCTGCGTGGCCGAATGGTTCGCAGCGTCGCTTTTGATACAGCCAGAATTGCAAGGTTGACGGTTCAAGTAGGCGCAGTCAAAGGTGGGGGGGGGGCAAAGGGGCCATGGCTTCTTTCTGAAATTTAAATTACAAATTATCATTATCAAAATAAAAGTATTAACTTTTAGCGCCTCAGGTGTTTTAATCGTTCTTGACTTCGAGCAGACTACGTATGTAATGTGTTTGTTTTGGTGGGGGAAGGGGCAGGGGGCGTGCCTTTACAAATTCTTATACCTCTAAATTTTATGAACATTGCCAAACGCCGAAGTTTTATTGCTACGTTGCAGGCAAGTGATGTACAGTAACCTCCCGCTTAAGTTCGCAACTTGAATCCGAACGCCTGGTGCGAACTTATGCGGGAGGTGCGAACTTAGCAATTTGGCTAGGGTTTCGTCTTTGATAGCACAAAGCTTTTAATTACGTTATGAAAGGCCCTATTCGTGCCTCATTAATCGCGTGTATCAAGCGTGTTACTTTATTACCATTTGAGCTAGTGCCTCATTGTTACGTAACTGATACATTGATATAAAACCTGCACAATTAATTTAAGCAAGGTATTATACAACATATTCTCTAATTGTCTAATATAGTACAATGTCCAACAAAGTGAAACGTTTGAATGAATCAGAGAGATTGGAGTTATCTCCTTGCTGAGGCAGCCAAATCCTGCAAGTAAACGAAGCATAGCTCGACAGTATGAAGTGAGTGAGGTTGCTATTAGAAAAGTTTGGTTGAATCGTGAAAAAGTTGATTCCAGTTTTTTTGAAATTTGGTGCGAACTCGACTGGGATGCGAACTTAAGCGGGAGGTTACTGTACAGACAATTTACGTTATGTTGATTGCAAAAAATCGTCCCGTTGAGCGCTCTGTGGTTATAATAGCCTACGATGCGCAGTTGCACGCTGCTGCGAAAACATGTTTATTTTTATCAAGACTTGAATCAAAAGTTATGATGAACTTTGATTTCGACTTTACCGGTATCTTATGTGCTGACCCCTTACTAACTTACCGGTAGTAACCGTTGTCCGTAGGCCTATCTATACACGCGCTGTAACTCGTCGCTTTCTAATTTTCAACACTCCTGGACATGAATAAAAACTTCACTCCTGGAAATGAGTAAAAATTGTACCCGGCTGTAAACTTGTCTTTTAAACAAGTGTGGATGAATGAGGGTATCCATTCACAACTCTTTCCAGGTAACCCTTGGGCAAGATTTAGAACCTGTTAGCCTCCCAATAGCTGGGGTCACAGGCTGAAATCTTGGTGCTAATCCAGTTTATTTGCAAAATTGATCTCGTTTGCTATGACACGTTGCTTAACTAACTAATTAATTAATTTTGTTTCTGTGTTGGTTCGTTGTGTGCGTGTATTTTTGTTGTTAAATCCAATTGTTTTTCTTTTTTTTCATTGTTAAAGTCACGCAGCCATGCCTAGTTTTTTTGACGGGCATGTTTTAACGATTACCCGTTTTGCTGCGTGTGCTCTTTTCCGTGTTCTGCCAACACTTATTTTCAACAAGTGAAATGATATATGCGTTCATGAATGATGATACATTAGTGCGTCCGGGTCAACAACGTAGTATGGTGACGATTGCCTGATAAAAATTTACCACCAACTGGACGTTTTTGAGAAAAAGATAATTTTTTTAGCTTAATTTAGCGATTAGTTTACGACTTAGACAGAAATTCCACAAAATTTATGTTTTCATCAATATGAGGGTAGTGTGCTGCGTTGCTGCTATAAGTAGCCTAAATGACGCCAAATTTGAAAGTTACACAATTTGCCCCCCTCAATTTTTTTCTGGCTACACACTTGATTATATTCTAGTCTCTAATCTCTTGATTATGTAGGTTCAACTACCAATCCTAGCCTCGTCGCGTCCTTTCAGATACTTTTGATTGTAGACTATCATCCTTGCTTGGTAAAATCGAGCGAGCACCAATTAAAAAAAGTTAACTGCTCAAATAACCGAGTGGTAAGTGCAGACTTGGGTTTGTACTTTGATTCCGAGTCGGGTCAGACTTTTATGAGATACTTTTATCCGAGTCGGGTGTTACAGCACCAACTTTGTGTTCACGAGGTATCGAACCTGAGTACCTGTAACGGCTCTCAGGTCTTTATGATGTTGCGTAATCACTTAGCTTCTTCGTCGATTAGCGACAGAGCGCTTCAAACTGCACTGCAGGTTTTCCGTTGTTATGATGATTGCTCTGAATTCCACCACCTTTTCACGGCTGCTTAAAGCAGTTTCCCCTTTTTTTTGTTTCTTTAATTTGTTTGTTGTTCTGACTGGCGTGTCAAGTGTTAGATCAAATCGTGTAACGCCGAAGTAAGACGCGAAATTGCTTTGGTTATTTTCAGTTCATTTTTAGTTGGGAAACCTTCAGTTATTTTTTGCCGCCTTACCGTTATATTGCCTCGCCATTCTGGTCGAGTTTTCAGTTTTACTCTGATTTTAATTCAATAAAGTCTCGTCTGAAAAGTTAAGTGCTTTTAAGAAGAAGTCAGATATACTGCCAGGCGGTGAAGGTCCACTGGCTCCCAGTGGACACCGACAATCTGAATATTCCCGTCGTTGTTAACATAAAGAAAAATAACTGTCTATCCCTGAAGAATTGGTCGTCAAGTTCAAGCTCAACAACAACCTATCGCTGCACTTGTCATCATGCTGCATCAACATTCAAACTCTTGAAGTTTGCTTGCTCTCATCTACTGTCGTCTGGCTTTCCTTTTACAAGTGTCCGTTGCTACGGAACTTTGCTTGCCGTTGTGGAACCACCTCGTCGGGGCGGAATTCGTCGTGGACATCCGTTGCCTTTGTTGCTGATCGATCACCTTTCCTGAAGTATCCATCGTCTCGGAGCTTCACCTTACTGCTGTTGTGGACGTCGTCGGGACGGAATTCGTCGTGAACATCCGCTGCCCATTTTCATAGTCACAACTGCTACCCTTGGTCGCATCTTCAACTCCAGTGTTCCATCCTTACACTAGCCTACAAATTCTACCATTGCCATTCGACCGTCGTTTCCGGTGACGAGCTTCAGTTCATTCGTGCTTCCTTCGTTCGAACTGCGTGTCGGTTCCATCGTTGATCTGCAAGTCGGCCCGAGACCGACAAAGGTACTGTACGCGTGAACACTTGGCAGCGTTGTTGTTTTTTGATCAGACAGGTGCACACCTGTCTCTTTTGATTTTGGCTTGATTAGCATATAACACTTTTTTTACACACTTGAAGTTGTGTATAGTTTGGTTATGGGCACTCGTAGTGATAGTGATACTCGCCCTAACATTGTTGATCCTGCTGGGTTAGTTAACCCTGGTGACGAGGGAAATCGTGAACGATGTTTGTTAGAGCCTACGGGTGTGGGGGCTAGTAACGTGGATATGGGTGGGGCTGGTGTAGCTCCTGATAACGAGCGGGCCTCTGATAAGGTTGGCAGGGTAACAACATCTGGCTCTGGTGCTCAAGGGAATGCCCCACGTAAACTTCAATCTAAACATCGCAAACTAATTTTGGATATAAAGCGCTGCTCAGCGTCGTTGGCTACCTGCAACTCGTACGAGAAATTTCAACAGGAGTCTATAAAATTCAACGCTCTTCATGAAGCTAAAACGTCGTTTCTCTGCGCCTTAAGAGATTTAAAAGATAATGAATTATACGAACAGTTTTCCGAGAGCCTGTTCGATCAATTTAAATTATGCTCGGATTCGTATGTTGTTTGTGAACGACGCTTCAGTCACCAACCTGACAATTTTGATGAGGACGAAACGACCTCGGACTGTGAAGATGACCTTGAACCGTCAGATAGTATCTCGCAAGTTACTAGTCGTTTTACCGTTAATAGTAAATCGTCAATAATACGGCGGATTGAAATAGAGCGTAAAAAAGCTCAACTTGCTAACGAAGAGGAGTTGGCCAAGGCACGTAAAATGAGACTTATGGCCGAAGCCGAGGCACGAATGGCCGAAGCCGAGGCACGAATGGCTGAAGCTGAGGCACGAAGAGTTCAGGTCGAAGCCGAGGCACAAAGAGTGCATGCCGAAGCTGAGAATCGTAGAGCATGTCTTCTTGCTGAAGCTGATGAGGCGGAAGCCCTAGCTAAACTTCGCCTTGAAACGGCCAACCTAGAAACTGAAGAAAAACTTATCGCTTATTCGGAACGTGGGTCTTCAGTTGCCACGTTGTCTAAAGCATCGAAGATTAAATCTCGTTGTCGACCACCGGTTGAACGTAATGCCTACAACCCACCTGTCAAAAGTAATAATGCGTATTATCCATGTGCTAAAATTGGTACTTCTAATGCCTGTGCTTCTAAGACACAGCCAGAGAATCCCTTTAATGGAATTTGTGCGCGACTTCAAAGGCCTCTGCCATCTCACTTAATCCAACAAAAAGAAATGCCCGACACGAAACCCTATTGTGTCAATGATAACTCTGCTAGTCTGGGTTTAGATGGTCATAAACGTCAAAACGCCATTAAGTGTTTCGACTCAGAACAGGTGGGACCTGTCGATATTAAGAACCTTAATCGGGACGCTTGTGAAACGCCAGTGGCACCTGCGCTAGTTGCTTCTCGTCCTAACACTCAGTTTAAAACTTCTATGGGGCCCGAACCCAGGTTGCAAACACAGGACTTTAATACTTCTAATGCTCAAATTAATTGGCACACGTATCTTGATCGGCAAGGCAGGAACGAATACATTACCTTGGCCGCACAGATAGCTTACGATGGAAATAATATTGCGTTTATCTTTTATGAGAACCAGATTCGGCGTCTTATGGACGAGAGCCCTTTCGAAGAGCGGAAACTTGAAGTTTTGCGAGCTTCCTGCGTAGGGCAACCCAGGGAAATGGTAAATTTATTTTGTGCACCTATGAAAAGTATGAGTACCTCCGTACGTATAGAAAAGGCTTTGGATCGACTGCGACAAAGGTATGGTGTGTCGGGGGGATTGACCTCGGAACCTAAAGTGAGGGCCATACGCCATGGTGCTAAGGTTGCTTTTAATTCATCGTCACTTAAAATGTACAATGAAGACTTAAATACACTCGAAGTGTTTGCGTATGCTCATGACGAGGTCGAAAAACTTTCTGGACAGCTTTTGTTAGGTACTGCTGCTCGTTTGCCTAATACTTTAAAGCGACGATATTTGGATTTTTTGGATAAAAAGGGTTTAAACTTGAGTCGTCCTGGGTTCGAGTCTTTGCGCAGCTTTGTTGTTCACGAAATCGATATGATGACGTCGGATTACGCTCAAGCGTTTTTTAAAGATGAAAAAGATAGTTCTCGCGAACAGCCTTTCAATTCTAGAGAGTTTCGCGTTCGCCGGGTGGCCGTTGGGGTGGAGAATGGTGTCCAGGATAACAGGCTGGGTGGACCCCATTTGTCTACTTCACGTGTCAGGCCTGGAGCGAGCAATAAAGATAAGCCTCCCCCTAAATGTTTCGTGTGTTCCCATCCGGATTGTAAGCATTTTTTGGCTGACTGCGAAACTTTCAGAACTCTGTCACCGAAAGCTAAACGTCAGACGGTTATTGACGCTAAGAGATGTTTAAATTGTCTCTCATTGGACCATTTCGTTCGTGATTGTGCTCGTCCTTCAAAATGTCGAGAGTGCGGACCTAAAAACCAGAACAAACATGCTACCGCATTGCACGAATGTTTTGCTGACGGGAATGTCGGGGGCGCTGACGGGCACGCTGCTCCTATCCCGGCACCGCGGAGTCGTACTGGGCGAAATGGCAATCGCGACTACACGGTTAGAAAAATGAACTGTTTGGATAAAAGGACTGTCTTGTTGCGCACCAGTGCAGTTAGAGTTGTGAACCCCGATACTGGATTGTCTACCCTTGCTTACGCTCAGCATGATACGGGGTCTCAGGTGACTCTTATTTCTGACAATTTAATGAAAGAACTTGGGCTCAATTCTACTCCCGACCCTACGGTAACTATTCGTACACTCGCTGATCAGAGAGTCACTACTGAGGGACGTACGGATTTTAATCTTCAGTCGCTGAGTAGCGGTGAGGAGTTTGCCATTAAAGACGCGATAGTGGTACCGGAGTTTTTGGACGATAAGGCTACGTTACCGCATGCTGTAGATACTAGTAGTCTCGGCCACTTTGATGGAGTCGAAATTCCTTTGGCCCCGGATCGAGATCGTATCGACGTTCTGATTGGACAGTCGGATAAGGCGTTACTGGCTGTGCTTGAGGAGCGGGAAGGCGCAGATCCGGAAGAACCCAACTATGTTCTTACGCGTCTTGGGCCTGTTGCCAGCGGTGGGAGAGCGCCCTCGGAGTCGAACTCGGTTTCAGCATTTCGTGTTAGTGTCGAACCTTTGAGATCTGAGCGTTGTTGTAATGAGTTACAACAGGAAATCGCTTCGCTCAAGGAAACGATACGTGAACACGAATTGCAAGACGAAGTGATTCAACCTTCTAGAACTGATGAGCTTGCGAGAAATCTTGTAGAACCCCATATAAGTGTTGTAAATGGTCGTTATGAGATGCCCGTCCCGTTTAAAACTGAGATGTTGAAAAAACTTCCTGATAATTATGACTGCGCTGTTAAACGCACCTTGTCGATGAGACGTAAAGCTCTGCAAGACCTTTCGCTTAAGGACACTCTAGTCAAAACGTTTGCGCAGCTTGTTGAAGAAAATTGGATTGTGCCTGTAGATTCTGTTGTTTCTGATAGTAAATGGTATTTGCCGTTTTTTGTTACCCGATCTGCTAAGCCAAGAGTTGTGTACGATGGCGCGGCGATGGTTGAGGGTATGTCGCTTAATCAGGCTGTTCTAGCCGGAGAAAACTTGTTAAATAATCTGGTAGAAGTTTTGATAAGATTTCGCTTGGGAAAGTATGCTTGTGTTGCTGATGTTAGTAAGTGCTTTTTTCAAGTAGGGATTCCACGTGACCAGCAAGACTTGTTTCGCATTGTTTGGTTTGAAAATAATGATTTAGACAGAGGTGTAACTCAGATATTTCGCTTCACAAGGCATGTTTGGGGGATCAACTCGAGTCCCTATGTAGCACTTCTCGCTCTTAAACAACTGGTTGCAGAAAATCCGACAAATGCCAGTCAAGTTACGTTAAGTGCTGTGGAAACTAATCGTTATATGGATGATTTGTTACTGGCGAGTAATGATCTTGCTAACCTTGAAGCGTTTGCTTCGGAGGGATGTAAGCTGTTTGCTAGTCGGGGATTTCAATTGCGCAAGTGGGTCGCCAATTCTCACGCTAAGTCCGTTTTATATAATATTCCTCAGTGCGATCTTGCGGCTTCTGTTAGTGAGATCGATTTGGGTTCTCAGCCCCTTCCGGATTCTACTGCGTTGGGATTAGTTTGGGACACACAACAAGATAAGTTGCGCATTCATTGTCGTGAGTTTATAGAGGCGTCGACCAGACGTGAAATGTCTAGTCAGCTCTCTAGTCATTTTGATCCTTTGGGAATGGCTTCGCCGTTTTTACTTGGTGGTAAATTAATTCTGCAAAGAGTTTCCTCTTCGGGGTTTGGGTGGGATGACGTTCTCCCCGCCGATGTCAGAAGTAGCTGGAGAAAATGGCTCGCGTCTTTGAGTTTGCTTAAGGATTTCTCGATTCCACGAAATTGTTTTGCTTACCGTCAAGATCCTTTGGGTATGCCATCGTATCAGATACATGGTTTTAGTGACGCGTCTGACACGGCTTACTGTTGTGTAGTATATTTGCGCTGTTGGGTTGCTGGCAAGTCAAAAGTAAGCTTTCTGTTGGGTAAATCTCGTGTGGTATTAACTCACCAATCTGACTGGGTAATTTCACGTAAGGAATTAGAAGCCGCGAAATTGTGTAGTGAACTTGTACTTCGGGCCTCGGAGGCTTTACAACATCTTCATTGTGATACATACTTGTGGACGGATTCCCAAGTTGCGTTTAAGTGGATCGCTAATCCGGATTTGCACCTGGCTCGATTTGTGAAACGAAGGGTCGATAAAATTTTGCGTGTAACTCCCTCTAGCGCTTGGCAATATGTGCACACGTCATTGAACCCCGCCGATGTTGGCACCAGAGATAGCACCATTAAACATCCCGAGTCAGTTGGTTTGTGGTTGCAAGGACCAGCGTTTCTCGTCTCAGAGAAAGAGCGCGTTATATCCCCAGTTGTTGCCCCTGTTGTTCGCGCTACGCGTCTCAGTACACAGTCTGGGTCTGTAGAGGAGTGTGATTCTCTGGATAAGCTGATTGCTACCTCACGCGATCTTTATGCTCTGAAGAAACGCGTCGCTTATTTAATGGCTTTTGTAAAATATTTTGTTGCCGTCAAATTTAAGAAGTCGTCTTTTGAGGAACCCGATTTAAATGCCTCGTTTCTAGATCAAGCTTTCTTGAAAATTGTACAGTATGTTCAACTAAAAAATTTCGGGTCCGTTATTGAACCGTTGCGTCGTGGATCACCTGATGACTTTGATGCCATTCTGCGCAGCATGAATGACAAACGTAAGAATTCCGATGATTTGCGTCGCATAAATGAATTAAAAACTCTTCGTAACTTGCGTCCTTGCGTTGGAGCTGATTCTTTGCTACGTGTCGAAGGTCGTTTAGAAAATTCCGAGCTTCCAATTGATTCTAAACACCCCATTATTCTGCCCGGTAGACACCCTTTGACTCGTCTTATTGTTCTAAGTGAACACGAGAATTCTGGACACGCTGGCCCCGCTTATACGTTAATGAAAATTCGTCAACGTTTTTGGGTGATACACGGGGTTTCGAGCGTTAAACATTTTATAGCAGAATGTGGCAAATGTGCTTTGGTTAAAGCTAAACCAATCAGACAACTCATGGCGGATTTACCTGCGTGCCGTTTAACTGCTTGCAATAAACCGTTTAAGTTCTGTGGCATAGACTATCTTGGTCCATTTCGCTATCGAAATCTTCGTAGTGAATGCAAAGCTTGGGGATTACTTTTTTCCTGCATGTGTACACGGTGCATTCATGTGGAATTAGTCACTAGTCTGGACTTGAATAATTTTCTCATGGCCTTTACACGTTTTACAAATTTGCGTGGTTCTGTGGACACGGTATATTCTGATAATGGTTCCACCTTTTGTGCTGCTGCGGACCAACTGCCCAAAATGCTGGGTTCAAATGAATTTCAAAATGGTTTGCGTAAACAGAATATAAACTGGGTTAGGATTCCTCCGTACGCTCCTAGCCAAGGTGGTAGCTGGGAAAGCTTAGTCAAACTGTTTAAATCTGCGTTGTTTAGAGTTGTTGATGACACTCGCCGCATGCCGTCACTAATTGAACTCCAAACTTTTTTCTCGGATGCGGTACGAATTGTTAATGATCGCCCACTCACTACCTTGAGCGACCAACCAAACGACTTGTTGCCCATTTGCCCTTCGTCCTTTTTAGGTCAGGAACTGGCACCAAACACGCCTGTGGGTGGGTTTCATGATAAGGGAGACCTACGTAAGGACTTCTTGTACAATGCTAATATGGCCCATCGTTTCTGGCTTGGTTGGATGCAGGGATACCTTCCGTTGTTGCAAAAACGAAATAAGTGGAGAACAATTCAACATAACCTACAACCTGGTCAATTAGTTCTTGTGGGAGACTCAGAGGACCTTTCTCATAGGGGGGCCTACCGCCTAGGTCGTGTTGAAAAACTCCATCCCCAAATTCGCAAAGGAAAAAAAATTGTCCGTCGGGCTACAGTGGCTGTTTTGAGAAAAAAGTTGGGTAAGGATGACCCTGACATTGAATACATTTTACGAGACCTCTCGAAAATCGCCCCTGTGTAAGTTACTTTGCAATATGTGTTTTGCCTTTTGCGTTTCAATTGTTGTGATTTTACTGTATTAAAATACATTATTGCCTTTGAATCGAATATCTCGCCTTTTCGAATGTTATTAATTTTCATTTATTTTTACCTTGAATATGAAGCTCGACGACAAATACGCCTTTCTGATACACGTTAATTTCTATTTATTTATATGCACATATGGTTATATCCCGCATTAAAAACCCGTTGACGTTTCTTTGAGTATTATTATTTCTGCTTATGTTTGTTGGTGCTTTCACTGAATTTGTTTTTGTTGAAACCGAACTGTCTAGGTCTCTGTTTCAAGGGGGCGCTATGTTACAGCACCAACTTTGTGTTCACGAGGTATCGAACCTGAGTACCTGTAACGGCTCTCAGGTCTTTATGATGTTGCGTAATCACTTAGCTTCTTCGTCGATTAGCGACAGAGCGCTTCAAACTGCACTGCAGGTTTTCCGTTGTTATGATGATTGCTCTGAATTCCACCACCTTTTCACGGCTGCTTAAAGCAGTTTCCCCTTTTTTTTGTTTCTTTAATTTGTTTGTTGTTCTGACTGGCGTGTCAAGTGTTAGATCAAATCGTGTAACGCCGAAGTAAGACGCGAAATTGCTTTGGTTATTTTCAGTTCATTTTTAGTTGGGAAACCTTCAGTTATTTTTTGCCGCCTTACCGTTATATTGCCTCGCCATTCTGGTCGAGTTTTCAGTTTTACTCTGATTTTAATTCAATAAAGTCTCGTCTGAAAAGTTAAGTGCTTTTAAGAAGAAGTCAGATATACTGCCAGGCGGTGAAGGTCCACTGGCTCCCAGTGGACACCGACAATCTGAATATTCCCGTCGTTGTTAACATCGGGTCAGATACTTTTACGCGTACAAACCTGTGAGCTAAGCAGTTTTTGATTCCTATTAGTCGGGTTCACTTCCCAAAAAAATTCTGGATTCTTTTTTACAGGTAGCTGTGAAAGACGAAATACTTTACGAATTTGTATTATATTAGTTGCACATTAATCCTCCTATCAAGAGCAAGCGTTCAAAGCGCTACAACGAGCTCGCTTAGAAGTTGCCGGCCGCCTGTCTACCTCACTAAGATGGGAGAATTCCGCTAAGTAGGCCTACCGGTACTCTTCCCAACGGCACAACAAGTAAACTTGCCCACTTGTTCTCCACTCTGTCCCTTTAATGCTGAGCATCAAGCAGGGAAGCTGTAAATACCAATTCTAAAGTCATTGGTTTGACCCGACTCAGAATCAAACCCGAGTTTACTGCTGCAGAGGCGGACGCTTTTACCACTCAGCCATCTGAGCTGTTTGAATCAAGCAGCAAACCAAATTCTTCAAGAATTTGTATTGGTTGCGGATTTCCTTGTTGTGGGCAGTAAAGGAAAGCTACCCGTATCTGGAAACATACATCTATGGACATAGTTTTAGAACTTTTTAAGAAACAGTTTGAATTTTTAAAGCTCTTATTTGTTTCAAAAAAAGTAAAAGTTCGGAAAATACAAGTTGTGCTTGTGCCTTCGCGATCCGTCACGGCATTAAGTGACGTACTGGTTGTTGTATTCCAATCTCACCGCTTAGGTTGCAACATGAGATCGTTAGGTTTTTTTAGGCAGGACCTTCACCAGTAGTCATATAACCTGCTGTGTATCCAATATCCATTGCGAAAGAAGTTGTGCAAACAAGAGTTTCGACATTGCGTTTGTAAAAGCATGATTTTGTTTCAGAAAGTTGCATCCGATAAAAGTAAGAAAACATGTTGCTTTTACAGCAAGAAAGGGTTTTGGCACTGCTTAAAGTAAAGCCGGTATGGAAATTTAATCAAGGAAAGATACGACTTGCATGCAGTGATAGACATGGTATCGCAGGTAAGTGCGACGACAGACTTTTTTACTTTCTTGTTGACTGTGCAGTAGGGACTTTTCACTGTCAAGGTTTCACTGTTTCACTGTCAAGGTTCCCGTTGTTCATCTCGTCAGATTACATCTGAGATGTAGTAGTAGAAGAACAACTAAACGATTGACGTTACGGCATGCATGTAGTAGAAGAGGAGTCAAAAAATACAAGAGTAGGCATAATTGCAAGTTTGCAACATCCAGTAATGTAAAGCGTACTTTAATAAATCAAATCTTTATTATGCTCGCCGTATTACACCGAAGCGTGTAACGAGTGGCGGGACACATCTCCGCGGCTTAGCGCCTGGGCAACACAGCTCCGAAGAAACGTCGCAGCGGTGGCGAGCCGTTGGCGACACTGTGTCAATTTGATCGGCCTGGAAATCGAACCTCAGACCTACCGCACCGATAACGTGTGCGTTAAGCAACTGAGCTAACGGCCGGTCTAAAGCGTACTTTTATGCACCAAAATCCATCTGCTAATAATGCTTAATTTATCAGTAAAAGTGGACTTCAAATGAATATATGAAAAGTAACAGCAATTCTTACAAATAAAAATTTTTCAGAAACAATTTCTTTCATGGACACACCAAAATATTGTCCTTTTATATTATTTCAGTAAGTAGTCCTATAATATTTAAGCTTCGAAACTATCAAAAACTTTAACTTCTTATACATGAGAAAAAATTACAAAAAATTTACCATAACTAAGCTGCAGGCAAAAATTCTCTGTAGAGAACTGTCATTAATCCAGCGAGAAACTTGTCTGATCGCCATCTCATGTGGTACTGCTTCAGAGTTCTGTTCTGTGTCTCTACTCCATTGTTCAAATTGATACAAATTCAAAGCTTGTTGCGGTAAAGTTGCAACCACCGCCGTATTACAAACGAAATTTTGTCAAAGGTTTCTATTCTGATTTTGCGCGTTATTTTGCTTTTTTTTTTTGCTTTTGGGGATCGCGACACACCAACAGAACCAGGCCTTCGAATCATGATTGTCCACAACGAGGAAGATACATACAGATTTATTATTACGTGGTTTGCGATTGGTTTCTTGCACTAAACGCATTATATTAATAAAAAAAAAATTCAAAGAAAACGATAACATACAGCTTCTAACAGCTGTCGTGCTGACTGTTTACCTCCTTTTGTGACAGCCAAGAATTGTCCAAATAATTTCTTATTGCGCATCCATAAATCGCTTTCTCTGAGATGTAGTAGCGCTTTGTTGTAACTTTCCTCATCTGCAGCTTTTGCTACGTTCCGCATAAGAGTCAGCAAGCGTGCTCTATCATCTCCTACACCGTTTTCTGATTTTTTTGCCCAACGTTTCCACGCTTGCTCCCGATGAAATTTGCAGTTTAAAACTCAGCATTCTGCATGTAATTATTCCAGTCATCCAATAACAATAATTTATCGTTAAAAAGCTATAAATGTAGCAAGAACTTTCTCTAGTCTGTCCTAACATATCATGTTATATGCAACTAATAAATTAAACTCATTACTTTTCAGGCAAAGCTGCCACTGGAATGCCAGTTCAAATCAAGTTTTGTGAGTGAACTTCATGTGGCATTCATCGGTAAGCGAGGTTGTGTAGCATATATGTGCAGCATAGGTAGCTTAGCTAATGATTAGATTTGTAGTTTTATGCTTGGTTTAAGTATCAGGCGATACGCCTTGGTTTGATAGTGTTTGCGGCTATGCAAAAAAGTCTTTCCTTAATTACTTCATTATAGTTTGCATTGCAGACCAAACTTCTGTAAACTTGTGCATTGTGTAAACTACGTAGTGATTGTGTTTGAAGCACCGGTGCCTATAATAAAATATGTTACATTATTAAAGGTAAAGGTGCGGAACAGCGGGTGCTAAGCACACATTGTTTAGGCCATTCTCAATTGGCGGCCCATTACAAATATCAATCATGAATGATTGAACGCTGTTAGAATACATACAAAACGAACAACACTCATACGCTTAATCCTTCGCACTTCCGCTTGTGCCGAGCGCCTGGCGGGAAGCTGCAGATACTACTTTTAAAGTCTTTAGTATGACCCGACCGGAATAAAACTCCAGTCTTCCGGCTACCAAGTGGACGCTCCTAACCGATACACCAAGCGGCGGTTAATGCATTATTAAACTCGCATTGTAATACCTGCTAATGAATTTTCAATGGCACGAATTTCAGCTTCGCAGCAACCCGTAACAAAAAATAAAGGTTTCCATTCTGGATTTCACGACTTGATTATTTGCAATGCTTCTTCGATGTCTTCGCGCGTTTCATTTTGGATGATGAAAGTGGCCACTACTGCATATAGCCGAATTTTGTTTTGACACATAGAAAAAAAAAGAGACAACGCGTATTTGAACGTTGTATACGTGGCATTCAAAGGGCAAATGTCTTGTTCATAGCGTAATAAAAGCCGTCTTTGCCAAAACATTTGGTGCAAAGCCAGCAACGTTTCCGCGCCGGAACCAGTCGATTCTTCTTCACATGCTTTTGATCCGCCAGCTTCATTCCCAAATTTTTTTGCAGCAACGTAAGATCTTAACAAGAACTTGTCTTGGGAATCTACGGAAGCTTTCCATTCGCCAACAAGGAGTTTGAGATGGTCCTGATCCTTCTTTGCAACTATTTGTTCGGCGATGGCCAGGCGGAAGTGGTTCCGGATATCTTTTTTACAAGGATAAAAACGTCGATTCGAGAATTCTGGCTTATCTTCATTGTTGAACAATTCGTAGTAAACACACCGCTTTAGATTGCGTTCGATTCGCTTTCGCGATTTCAAAATGCCTATTATTTGCTAAAACTTTTCCAAGACTGCGCCCTTTAAAGGTGGGGTTCGGTGCAAAACAATACGCTAGGATTAGTTTTGCTATGCCTTGAATTACTCAATAGCTTTGGTCGGATGTTAAAATTCGATTTCGTTAAGAAGTTATTCGCAAAACAAATTAAAAAAAATACTGGCTTCTGATTGGCCAGTTTCATTCGTGACGTCATTGGAGGGCAAGCAGATACAGTTTCTTCAATCAGCAGTCTAGGCTTTACCACTTGTTGATGATTGCATTGCCCTGGCTGAGTTTTAGAAAAATAAATGGTTGGCTTTTACATGGCTCCTGGATGCAGCTACAGATTTACATATAAGCTATATGGTATTTTTTTGTGCGGAAAATGTACTGATGGCAGTTAACATATTATCGATGTTTGAAATTGTTATTTGTGATATCGGTAACAAACAATGCAAAGAGCTGAATTTTTGTGGTGTGGTAGAGGTATGTTTTTAATGGGTAGATTGAAAGTAGGAGTAAGATCCTTCTTACTTCTGTTTGGAGGCTTCAGTGAAATAGGCTACTTAACCACCTTTCATATTAATCTGTTTAGTGATCTAATAAATATCAGGTCATGCTTTTGCTTTTGTGTGTGTATTTATGTAGATTCACCTATGTAGTGTGTGTAAAAAGTAGGCTACTTTGAAATTATGCTTAGGTAAAAGTATTGTTACTGACAGGGAAGGCGGGCAGGGAAGTACAAAGTACCCGGGACCAGTCATGTTTTGAGGAATTCGTCACAGGTTTTGAGGGGCCCCGCTCTTATAAAACTTTTTTCTTTAGAGCGAGACACACGCGAAGATATGTTGGAGAAATTACGTCTTCGCTATGAGACCTTTTTTTGGATATAAACGAAAAAATAAGAATAAAATTTAAGTACCGGGGGAAGAGATGGAAACCGGTTGGGTCAACCGGCACCGGTCGGGTCGAGATTCTTCGACCGCCCGGTCAAAAAACCAGTCAAATTCCCTTTTCTTGCAGCTAAAATACACCTAAACACCAAACGAAATATAGCCTACATACCGATATGTGTTTTTTAAAAAAAATTTGTTTAAAAAAAAAAAAAACAAAAGTTTGTTTTCTGTTTACTTATATTAAAATACTCTTTTTTTTTAGATAGAACTTAAACCAAAAGAAATTATTACCGCTCAGATGGCCGAATCGATAGAACGTCTGCTTCTAGAACGGTAGATTCCGAGTTCGGTTTAAAGTAGGATTAAACCAATGACTTAAAAGTTGGTATTCATAGCTTTTCTGCATGACGCTTAGCATCAAAAGTGACAGCGTGAAGATATATTATTGTAATTGTAACGTGAACCGAACCCGAGATTTGCAATTTATGAAGTCAATTGATGATCGCGGGTGCAATCGCTGTACTTTCAGCGTCTGCGCGCGTGATTGCGAGATACCGCTTGGTAACTTGTGAAGTGTGCTTTGTTGATTTGATTTTCTAGCATAGCTTGCTCGTAGTGTTAGTTGGGATTGCAGCTATGCAGTGCAGCTGCGATTTTGGACTGGGGTCGATAATTTGGTTCGCCTGATGTCGCTGCAGATGATCCTTTTTCATTTTTAAAGTTTGAGTTTTCCTCTCAATTATTTATTACTACTGACGTCTCGTATTACTACTGTATTAACATTTCCTTACTACTATGAGTCCAGGCGCAAAAAAAACCTATGCTGTTAATGCGCCTTTATTGTTTTTATTCACGCACATAATAAACAAACAAAAAATGTAAGTAGTGCTGTGCTGTGTTAGCAGAGAAGAGAAATAGACATTGGAAGAGAAATAACCATACAGAGTAAAGTAAATCAAAAAGTTCTGGGCGATACCGAGAATCGACAAACCTCAATTTCTGAAACAATATCAGTAGGCCTAATCGATGAATTATCGCCGATAAATTTTTCCGATAAATGTTGCGTTAAGTTTTCAATGTGCTTTTTATAAGTCAAATTGCAAAAACGTTTTTCCAGATTTTTCAAAAAAATAGACCAATCGACGGACTTTGTCGTAGCATTCCTAAGTAAAATATTTTTTAAGTTGTGACAAACCTTAATGTGAATCGTGATCTGCGTCGTTTCCCGCGCAATTCATTAGTTTGAAAATACACCATGTTTATTTGTTTGTAGAATTTATTGATAGACTTTTGTATCCTCAAAACTTGTTAAATGAACAGCTGAGAATTAGCATAAGCCCTCGCAGTTCAGAAGTGTAGACAACCGAGAAATGTTAACCTTGTTTTGCGTGGAGAGACAAAAAATGAACGTGAAATTTTTAAAGTTTTGATGCGCTATAACTACAAGGTATGTCGTTTTCAAATTTTTCAAGTTTTTCTGTTTCGGCGTTTGGCATAATTTCAAAAGCTTTTGTTGAAAAGTTCCCAATAATGCAACATGTTGTTCGCTCCGTACGGAAATTGCACGGAAGAAGGACAATTTCATCGCTGGGAACAATCTCCATCGAGAGTATATTTTTTTTACCATAACCATAATGCCGGTGTGCGCAAAGCAGGGCACGCCATAAGCGTGAGCATGGTACGCGAACGGTTTGGTAAAAAGTAATTCTTCTATTTACGATCAATCACTGTTTCTTCGTTGAAAACAAATATTTCAAGTTTTGGTCCATCAAAAACGTCTTGAAAGCAGTGGGTTTTCATGACAGTAACTTCTTTCGGTAGGCAAGCTAGTTATTCGTGATCGCAAGTATTTATTGAAGTTTGTACTTGTGTGTTTTACGGAAGTTCGTTTTCAATACCAACGAATATGTAAAGTGGCGAAGCACGCGGCAAGGTTATTTTTAACAATTTGGCCCGTGTGGTCATTTAAGTTCTGCAGACGCGCTCTACGGGTTTCTTCAACAACAGGAGTGGTAATTCATTCATTTTCATTTTATTCGCTTCAAACAATAATGAGTGTGTGGTGATCGTGAAAACCACAAGCAGTACAGCTACGAAGATATAAACCGATGCATTACTACTAAAGCAATGCCGGTGCGTTGATTACATTTTAGGATTCTAACAAAAATAAAATACGGTCTGTAACGGCAAAGTGCAAATCTTGATTAACCGCAACGGTTAGAACACATCAAAACAGAAATAAGAAAACAAGAAATTGGCTTTATTTACCAACCTACATCTGAGGCTTTTATTCTTTTTCTTTAATGTGCATAGATACACATACATGTCAAATTTAATGGTACCTCGCTCGCACAACAGTAAAGCACGCGTAAAATGGTAACATGCATCGGTTTCAGGAGACTTCAAGGAGCCAACCATGAACAAAACAGGACACAGCGTACAAATAAAGTATACACAACATGCACGGGAAAAAACGAACACTATAAAACTGCAGCGGTGTTTAAGCGGTTTATGCCGAATAAGAATTCCAACAACACGTACTTTTAGAAACTTTCTATCTGGAAAAACTTTTCATGTAAGAAATTTATCTTTAATTTAACGCTACAAACGTTGGCCGGCCTTTAAATAAAAAACACGATTGTTTAGGATTGTTTCCTTTCTTTGAATTCTCTTCGTATTCACGCTTGCAAAAAATTTGTAGTAAGTCGTACCTGTACTTCGTATCAGGAATGGACACGGAGCCGGAGCACGGCTTTATTTTTTGGATTCGGAGTCGGATTCGGCTTTGGATTTTTGAATTAAAACTGGATTCGGATCCAGATTTTAGCCTGAACCTGAAATCCAAAAATTATATTTCGCTATTACTTAGCATGTTAGAGAAACGTAATATTTAGGCTTGGGCATAGGTTCAAATCCGGATCCGGAGCGGATTCGGAATCTAAAATTTGTCCACAAACAGGAGTCCAAGTCTTTGGAACCGGAACGGATCCGGAGTCAGTTTTTGTGACTCCGCCCATCTCTACTTCGTATACACCGCTGCATTAAACTTGTTAAATACGAACACGAAACAAACAAAAACAAAATCGACATCGAATGGAGAATGAACATTCAGTAATTTACAGATTGTAAATTAATTCTGCTAATGTGGGTGGATAGTACTCGTATTGTTTTCATTTTTTTTCTTATTTTTCATGCGTGTTGTATTATATTTTCATGTGTAACATGCTGGCTCAATTCAGCGTTAGAAATGAAGTTGAAGGAACATGCATGAGTAATTAAGTATGCATGCAATTAGCCGTGCTATGTTTAATGAATCTTGCCTTTGAGACGTCCGGCTATTCGCCAATTTCGTGCCCAAAAGTACGTGCCCGCACACCGCAGCACCCTTACATTACAGAGTGTTTAAGGAGGCTATTGGGAGAGAATTCCAGATCAAGAGATTCACTGACAGTAGTTTTTCATAGTCAGTTTATAAATTGGGTGCAACCAGGCAAATTAAATTTGATTTCACGTTCTTGAAGTGCAGAATTGATGGACATGACACATTCCGCCTGAAAAAAAAAATGCAAAAAGACACCGATTAGTAAGTTTTAGTACAAAACAAATTTGTTTTTGAACCATGCTGTAACTCAACGCACCCGCAAGGCTGTTTAATTGTTAAACCTGATATAGCACATTATTTGGTTACTGTTTCATCTCAAATCTGGCTGTGTTGAAGACCAAGGCAACAGTACAGTAAGGATGCAGTTTGATGGTCAATCACAGTGCACTAAACTTGTCGGGAATTCTTAATTGTGCATTTATTGGGGGGCCTAAACGACTGACAGGTAATCAGCCGGTAAACTGAAAGGTGACAGGTGAACTGAACACCCATGACTCAAAAATTGGTACCGTATTCACAGCTTCCCTACTAGACATTCAACATTGAAGGGATCATGTGAAGCAAGCCGACAAGTTCGCTTGTTGTGTGTTGGGAAAGGCACTAAACGGGATCCCCCGTCCAAGTGTGGTAGGCAGATGGCGGCAACTTTTAAGCGAGCTCGTATAGCGGCCCATCGCTTTCTCGTGATAAAAGGATAAAAATGCAAATGATAAAAATAAATAAAACCAGCTCACAAGGTGTACATAAATTTGAATTTAATTTTTTCAAAAGTAACAAGTTTGAATTAAAAAATTAAGAAATGATTGGATCCAACTCTGTACCGGCCTCCTTTTTCAAGTCCTATACGCGCACTCCTACACACAGTATGTTTTTTATGACATCAATACGCAGTTTATGACACTATTTAAAAGGAAACGATAGCGACAAATTTCAAAACTGAAATATAGAATCTGAGCGCAAAAATTTTCTTCAACGCGATTCGCAAAGCTAAGTTTCGTTCTTGAATTGATGAAACTTAGGGTCCTTTGAGGCAATTTGGGGCCCCTTTTGGGCAGTGTGCCCCCCAATTGGAGGGTTTGGGGTGGCTGCTACTGCTCTGACTACGCCCCAACTAGATTATGAGGCAGAAGAAATCAAGCAATAATAGGCGATTCGAAAGAAAACACGGGATTCTTTCCAAAGTTGCAAAATTATATTTTACGCTTACCTTAGGGATGTCTGGTTTTTGATCACCTTTACTAGATACCTCAGGATCTTCCACAGAAATGAACATTGCGAATTTAATGCACTAGTTTTAACAAATTAAAACAAGTCAATAAACAATGACCTGAATAAAAAATTGCAATGCACTTACGACAAAAGGTTAACTTGTAAAACTGATTACTTATTGAAGGATCAAATCTAATGAAGCAAGTTTTAAATGCTTTATTATTAGATCAGATACTTCAATAAGTTATCGGTCGACCGGTCCGGTCGACTTTTTTTTACGGGAGGCGCATGTTCAGTGTTCAATAAACCTAATGAAAAACTCTAGTTTACACCAACGTTATCACTGCATGTATTAAATACATAGAATTTCATCTAATAAAAAGAGTATTTAAATGAAAGTAAACAGAAAGCAAACTTTTGTTTTCAGAAAGTGTGATTTGTTAATGCCGTTTTTCATAAAATATTTGAAAAACAAATATCGAAGCGTGTCGTTCGGTTGGTGTTTAGGTGTATTTTAGTTGCAAGAAAGGAGAATTTGACTGGTTTTTTGACCGGCTTCACCGGCCGGTCGAAGAATCTCGACCCGACCAGCTGGTCAACCCGACTGGTTTCCATCCTTGCGCTAAGCCGCGGAGATGGGCCTTTCGGCATAATATGGCGACTATAACGAAGATTGGTAAAATTTAAACTAGGGGGGCTTTATACAATGCAAAAATCTCTTATTTTATACCAAATGTTCTTAAACTTTCTCAGTCACGCCCCCTTTGGCATTAGTTATTTTTGCCCACGCCCCACCACCAGTGCCGTGTGAAGACTGTTGCCCCCCCCCAAGAAAAAACTCCAGATGGGGCCCTTTGATATACAAACATATTTAGGTCAGTTTCGAGCTTTTTCGACTCGGTTGCTAACTTTCCTCATTAACTGCATCGTTTCAAGGGACGTATCCAGAAATTTCCTCAAAATCGGCGCCCCAAACTTTCGTACACGCAGTTTTTTTCGGTGTGTGGCAAAGTCAGAGTAAATTTAAAGCAGAATAAAAATTAATGAAAACTCTAGGGGGGTCCGAGGGCATGATACCCCGGAAAACTTTTAAAAATTTTATTGTAATTTACGTCATGTAATTGTTATTATTATAGTGCTTTTTCAACAACTTTTCGACGAAATTTTTAAAATTTATTGCCTCTAATTTTGAGTTTAATACAACAATATCGTGGGGCCCCTAAAAATCCCCCCGCCCCCGACTGGAAAGACCGAACTTTAGGGATGCCTCAATACGGCACTGCCCACCACGCTACAAAAAACATGCAGAAAACAATTATATAACAATTTATTTGCAATGTCTAAATCGATTTAATGGGAAGGATGCAGCTGTTTTTGGGAAACAAGTTTTGATGTTTTACGAAAAAATGATTTGAAAATACCTTTGTTCAACCATCAAGTCACTGCTTACGCCTACCAGTTTAAGAATCTCTGCTCGTAAGTCTAAACACTCACAATTAAGGACTTGGCTGAGTTTAAGAGCCCTCCTTACAAACAGTTTTTTTGAACTAGGGGGGTCGAGCCCCTCACCAAGGCAACCCTGGTGGCAAAGCAAAAAAACTAAAAATGAGGGGGCGCATGGCACAACCCTAGCTAAATACCCTCCTGAATGTTGGCTTACTTGTTGTGCCCTTCGTAAGGGGTGACTTCATCTTACAGCAGTAGAATGGTGGTGTTTGTAAGTACTCGCTTTTATGAGACGGTGAAAAGCAGTGTAGCCTATTGAAATTCAGAAGAGGTGGGCTACCTACCGGTAAGAGTGAATTCCCAGCATACCCATGGTCAAGCTGTGTTTACTCAGCAAAAGTTCCAACGCTACTTCTAAGATGCACTGCTGTGTACGTGATCTCGCGCCACACCCTTTTCCGTCTTCCGTTCTTCAGAGTGCTGCCGATGGACGAGGACGCTTGAACTTATTCCTTACACTGTTACAGAGTAGACCTACTGGTACCGCAGCTGTTTTCTGATAACGATGATAACCTTTCCATTTTCTTTCAACCCTATGGTCTACAAACATTGTACTCTATAACCGATTAATTGATATTTCATGTAGCCGTAAGCCTGCAAGGCTATAATTTTTAAAATCATAGTGATTCTGCCTAAATCTGTTGTTTTGAAAGCTTATTTTTGCCTCGTAGCTACTGTAGTAGACTAAGAGGGTCCGAACACACATTTTCAAGAATTGTGGCTGTTCCATTCTACCCGATTTCACTCCCCAACCTTGTGCCTGTGAAATTTGATTGTTTTACGAGTGTGACGCAATAAGAAAACCTGCCAGCCAATCAGCGCATTCTGGAAACAGTTTTTTGAGTTGCAATTTAGACTCTACCGTATCATAAAGTGCTGAGGGCAGTCAGTTGAAAGCAATGGCATCAACATATGGCAGGTTGTCAATACAGCAGCATTATTCTCATTACAACCCATGTTTATTTACGAAAATTTGATTCCATTGATCAATGATCATTCAACAAATAATTCCCTTACCCCGCTTTTTTGGCGATTTAATCAATAGTCATGCTCAAGTAAAATACGGTAGTATTTTAAAATAAATAGTATTGCATTTTTTAAGAATTGTTTTAAGTCTGTGCTTTGAAAAGGGAGGGACTGGTCCCACTAATCCCCCTTCCCCTGGCTGCACCGGTGGGCATAGCATGGAATAGTAGGCAACGTGTAGAGTAGTAACAGTAGTAACCATTGTATGGAATAGTGAGCAATGTGTAGAATACTGGTAGTAGGCATAGCATGGAATATCGGTGCTAGTAGTGGGCTTAGTATAGACTAGTAGGCGGGTCTTGTCTAGAGTTACAAGCCGTCCGCGTCTAGAATAACCCATCGGCGTAAAGCAATGAAACACGCCAGCGGCTTACTCTAGCTGTCTAGATGAGACCCCTAGTACTGTAGTAGGCATAGTATAGAGCAGCATAATAGACAGTAAGTATGGTAGGCATAAAATACCAGTGTGGAATACTAGAGGTCAAGTAGCCTATAGAATAATATGAATAATGTATGGAGTGTAGGCATGGTAACCAACATATTATACCTTTGATCGATGGCGATTCTATACTATGCTGACTACAGGTATTCAATGCAATGCCTACTATTCCATACATTGCCTCTACTATTCCATACATTGTCTACTATACCATACATTGCCTAATTAGAGAGACCCAACAGAAATGATGGTCATACTTTTCCTTCTGTTTACAAGAAGCTATTTAAAAGATAATTTCTTACTCTTTTTCTTTTATTTTTGCTTTTATTTTAAATTTCTGGTTTTTCCAAGTTTGACTCAATTGCAATTTTTTGTCCCTGGAGATTTATCGTAATGCTTTATTTTTTTTCCCATTTGTCTACTTTTCAGTAACCATATATTTTGACGTAATATTGTTCTTTATTTGGTAATGAATGTGCTCATTAGATATATTTTTGAAATGCATTTTATGATACTAGTTATTCTACTGTTTTGTCAGTTTGTGGGATCATTTCAAGGGTCTCTTAAGAAGCTGGTTGTTCTGATCTGCAAAAGGTCAGATATGTTAAATTGACTTTTGATCTGATGGTCTCTTTTTTGAGAGTCAATTAGTTCAGTTCAAGCAGGGTTGGGAATCGATACCCAAAAAAGTAAAGAAATAATCGATTTTGATGCTAGTTTAAAAAGAAAAGAATAAACAATATTGTTATTGATATTCGATGTTACACTGAGCATTTAGCGGTGTATGCCAAGCATTTTTTGTGATGTAATCACATTCATGCGGAAACTTAGAGACAAACAACAGACAAAGTATATACGAAGCAACTTTGCTCTTAAAAATCTTAGTGTTTTTTTTGACACAAAGAAAAATTTATCAGCAAAAACAAGGTAATGACATATTGACGATTATTTTAAATTTACTAAAGTGAGACAAAGTAACCTGGACAAAAAGAATCGAATATGGAATATCAAATTGCGCCGAAAAAAAAAGTAAAGACAAGGCCATATTCAATACTCATTCAAAAAAGTAAAGGCTCCGGTGCATTCGATGAACAAAAAGTAAAGAATATCGCAATCGAATATCGATTGCAATCGATTTTCCCGAACCCTGAGTTCAAGCCTACACCAGAAGAACTCTTTGCTTCAACATTGAACATAACCATGCTTTCAGTTCTCCCACTTAAATTTTCAAACTACCGTAACTGTGCTTTCAGTTCATCTACTTTGATTTTCAATCTTGGGGAATCGTATCCGACTCCCCTACTTTGATCTTCAAACTTTGGTAATCATTTTTCGGTTCCTCTAGTACGAAAAGCATGGTTCGGTAGCCGGAAAACGGTTCCCAAAGTTTGAAAATCAAAGTAGGGGAGCCGAATTTCGGTGAAATAGACACTTCCTTAAATTATTGCCTGGTCATCTTAATTTTATCGTGTTGCTATTTCAACCTCAAATCAAGTAGTGGTATATTACAGTATTATATTAGGCAGGAAGTTGTAAATTCCAATGTTTACAGGTTTAAGCAGTTGGTTGCATCAGACTAGGAATCAAACCTCTAGCCTATTGCAGCTGCTCCAATAAACAAATAAAGGCATATGGTACGATCTGCGATGCAGTGGTTTGGCCATCGTCACTGCTGTACTGAGCTGTGAGTGGCAGTACTGATTAGATGGTGAATACTGGTACTCTCTCTGCCCTGGAATCAAATTGCTAGCCTATGCGACATGTTTCACATGATCAGTTGTACAGCAATAGTCTGGGCTTGCTCATAGAGACTCGTTATTAATCTAGGTACCGGTACGAATCTTATCAATACTGGTATTGTATCAGCACTGTAGACTAAACAGTGAACATACTGGTGGCTATTCTAGTTTTTAAGTACAGTAATGAATAAGTTTGTAAGTGAAAAGGAACTTGCTGAAAAGCGAAAAAGAAGGGAAGAAGAATGGGAAAAAGTTAGAAAACCTGGTGATCCTAAGGGTATGTTCGTTTGGTAGGCTATTTTTACCTAATAAAAGCTCCTAATCCGCTCTAATTCAACTCCTGCATCTTCTACTTGTGCAACGTACCTTACAGTTTAATTAAAACTCAATGGTACGGATACCATAAAACTTTTTAAAACATGGTGTGTCATCTTAATTCATGTTTACTTATTGGTATTGTTATGCTATGGCTTCAATTGCAATCATTTATTCTAACAGTCGACTCTACACTTTCCCCGGTAATGTATCAGTAATGTAAATTGCCGAAGGCTAGACTATCTTTATTATGTTTGCTGTTGGGTGTGTTTATGCAGGACTTATCTGTCATTGGTTTTGCTAATGTAATCCGATGATGTTTAGTGTTTGGTAAACAAATGAAAGTAGAGTAATATCGGTACCAAATTAATTTTGTTTCAGTAACTCATTTGCTGTGGTACATTCATAATTGAAGTTTCATTTGCTTAAAATGTGCCGAACCTATAGTAACTTTTGAAACATGTTATCGCAAAGGGATGTTTTGCTGATATAAAACCTTGTTTCAGAAATGCCAGAAGAACCATATGACCCTCGTTCTCTTTACGAAAGATTGCAAGAACAAAAAGATAAGAAACAACAAGATTTTGAAGATTCCATTAAATTTAGTGAGTATTTGTAGTTGCATTTGAACATGTTAGGAAGCTCGGTATACCTGACAACTTGTAGTTTCTGCTGTAGTGAGGGCTCGAGGAGCTTTACTTTATCTAATTGGTGATATTGTAGAGGAAATTTCTGGATTTCCCATCTTGATGTGCTAAGCAGATAGCTGGCGAGATTCCCTCGTATTGATGTGGTAGAAAGATGGCCGACAACTTTTAAGTGAACTCGTTGCGCTTGATCGCTTTCTCGTGATAGGAGGATAAATATGCAACAAAATAGAAAATAATGATTGTTCCATAACAGAATGTGTTAAAAACTTGGTTTTAATTTAAGAAAACCAGTTCCGTGGCGTCAACAAAGATGAAGCAGCATTCTTGGATCAGGTGGCGAACCAAGCTGTTCAATTGGAGAAGCAAAAAAATCAAGAAATTAAAAAAGAACTTGAAGATTTTCGAATATCCTTGAATTTTTTTATGAACTAATTTTCTATTTTAGTTTATCTTTCATCAAAATTTGGCTGAATTAACTTGGATTTGCATTGGTTGTGCTGGCTGTGGAAGAAAACAGAATTTTAATTTTATTGGTTTGCATTTTGACTCTCAGTTATACCGGTTAAATTTTGCTCAGATTCGTAGTTTTTTTGTTTATTTATTCGTTGCTTTTTTTAGTCGTTATGACATCACAAGCTTTTTCGGGTTGTTTTTCCTTAATGTATTTTACAAAGCTAGAGCCGAACAAATTGTAGAACCTGTTAAGATAGAAGCAAAGAATCTAGATGTCCAAAAAAATGGTAGCAAACGAAAGAGCCTGCAATCCACTTTGCTGATGAAAGCTGTCAAAAGGAAGAAGTAAGAAAATGTATCTTTTCATTAATTTTGCCGAAGTTTTACCACTTGGCTAGAAAAAAAATAAAACTTTTAGTTTTAACTCAATTGAACTTACGCATCACACGCTTCTGTTGTCTCAGGCAAGGCAGACCTGCCGAAAGAAGGTGGTTGTTTATCTGAAAGAACTCGTTGCAGCTGATAGCTTGTTGCAAGCTTGAAATTTTTTGCTTCAAAAACATTACGGATAATCGCCCAACACTAAACATTTGTTAAGTACTGTAACGTCTAAGGGTACTACGTAAAGGAAAGTTCCGGATATAGAGTTGGCTATTGACTATTCAAAAAGCTCATCTTTTGGTCTATTTTCTTTCTCACTTTTGACGTGATAGTGGCTTACGTTTGCGACATGACACTAATCAAGTGTTGAATTTGTATCTACTTAGTTGATTGTTTAACAGGGAATCTTCACATACTGAGCAACCAAGCACAGCAGAAGCAGGTCGGTGACTTGTTCTTGTAGAAAATTATGATAACGATGAAATAAAAATCATGTTCACAAGCTGTATGGAGAGGTGTAAAGATGTCGATAGTTACTTAGATTGCCTTTAGTCTGAAATTAAATCGGCTGCTGAAAAAGTAAACTTGCCTTACTCAGCTGCTAATAAGTATTCGCTTGTAGGGAGAAATGCAGTGTCAAAAAAGATAATTTTGCTTCTTATTTTTGTTTGCCGGTGTTGGAAGATCCAACTAGGGATTTAAGCATTAATGCTCGCAGTAAAAAATACTTGAACCAGGTAAATGCGAACTCCAAGTTACAAGTGGATAAATGTTTTGCTACCACTTAACTGCTTCGTCAGTAGTAAATTGATTCTATTTAAATAAGATACTGATGAAGCTTCCAAGTGGTAGTGAAACATTTATCCAGTGGCAACTTGGAGTTTGCAAGCACTTACCTCATTAAGGTATTTGCTTACTCCGTAATGAAAAGTAGTGTTAAAGTTAATTATGCTTTCCAAGTGCCAGTCTCTTGAGGTCGATTGAACTGTCATTTTTAAGTTTTGATAACGTTTTTACCTCGCGAGTTACGAGGCATCTCTTTTTCGTAGTAACAGTGTTTTACGTTGTCTTTTAACAGAAAATAAAGAGGCTGTTGACAATTCATCTGCTGAAGAAAGCGCAGTTGTGTATCCATCTGCTCAGAAATGCATTGGAGTGCTTCCTGGGATTGGTAGTTACAGCGATGAAAGCGATTCCAATTCATTAATTTTATCTTCGTCAGAATCAGACTCTAGCTCATAACAGTTGCGAAAAGAGCAAGGAACGGAACCGGATAGGAAGGATAATGGCTTAATATCGTAAGAGGAAGAAGTAATTGGCTCCCACTGTTGTTAATGTTACAATAGTGGAAGAGAGACGGTGCAAACCATGACTTGAGGGTTGACATGATGACTGTTGAACAACCTGCCAAACTTGCACCAGAAGACAGAGTTTTTATGTTGGAAGTCGGATATGCGGCGGTATGCGTTGTTATGTGGAAAAACTGCATTGAATCAAAACTATTTGGCTGATTATTTCCCCGGACAAGTCTTGAGGGACTAACGAGCCGTTATGGAAACTAGCATTGATTCTCGTTAACTGAGTCACCACCAAAAACATGCTGTTGACGACGACGGACCAGCAAAGGCTCATCTCGATGTAAAAAAGTTGCCAATATCCATCCTCACAGTATTTCTCCTGCAGCAACGAGTAATCCAGTCGCACATGCTTCCGAATCTAACCATGTGTTTCCCCAACCTGGTTTTATGGAAAAAAAAATATATTGTTTCTGTTCCTTTCATTTCGCCAAACAAAGCGATAATAAAGAAGCCAAGAGTTTCTGGATTTATCCACGCATTTCCTCCGAGCGCATTCACTAGTGAGTAGTTACTTAAAATTGGACCTCTTCAGCCTCAATTTTTCTACGATGACGATATGTTTGCGATTCTTGTGAAAGGACAAACATCTGTTCTATCAGCGATGATAAAATTGAAAACGTTGATATTGAAAAACATCAAGATTATCTCAGTGCCGCTTGCGTTGGGACGTTAAAGACGAAGGACATTATTTTGATACGGTTTAAGCCATTCGCATTTCTGTTCAGTGATTGTTATTGGCGTGTGCGTTTTTTTTTTTATGGTGTCGTGTTGCAGACATGTCTTCACATCGGTAGGTTTAGCCTTTTCAAACGAATGAGTTCCCCTTCAGATCTTTCCTAGTCATTCTGTGCGTTATGATGCACGAACTGGGTTGGGCTTAACCTTTAATTATAGGCCAACTTCGTTTCATGTTAGTTTTGTTGAATTCGCTCTTCATATTTGCATTGCTTGAAGACTAGCTGAAGAATATCATGGCTTTAGGTGTGCCATATTTGGGCAGCACTTCCATTGTTTCTGCGCAATAACGAGTTTTGGTGGCAGGAAACTGAAGGACAGCAGAGGTGCTGCCCTAGTTGTCATTTGCTAATCGGCCTCGTGTTGGGACAACATCTCACTGTTCTTGGAGTCTGCATGTAAAAACGTCTTGTAAAAATGGAAAAACGTTTCAAAAAATTTGAGCAGCACCCCCATCGTCCTCCAGTTTCTGTAAGCAAAATGTTCCGCGCAAACTGTCCTAGTTTGGCTATCAGGTTTAGGACTAGAGGTGCTATCCCAACATGAGGTTTATTAGCAAATTAACTTTCGGTTCGCCTTAAAGCAGAGATAATGCGGTGCAAAACAGTTTTGGTAATATAAGTTACGTGATGGAAGGACTGGTTAGTGTGGATGAGGCTCATGTTAGAAGTGAGGGTTTCGAGATTATCAGTAGTTTCTTGAGCGATCCCCCACTTCTTTTATGCGACTCCCCCTACGATGGAAATCACCGCTGCAAGTAAAGCAGCCGCAAAGCGGTTACCGTGTTCAAGATAAGTAGCCGCAAAGCGGCTTCCCACCAACAGTTTTGGTAATATAAGTTACGTGATGGAAGGACTGGTTAGTGTGGATGAGGCTCATGTTAGAAGTGAGGGTTTCGAGATTATCAGTAGTTTCTTGAGCGATCCCTGGTGGTGGGAAGCCGCTTTGCGGCTACTTATCTTGAACACGGTAACCGCTTTGCGGCTGCTTTACTTGCAGCGGTGATTTCCATCGTAGGGGGAGTCGCATAAAAGAAGTGGGGGTTTCGAGATTATCAGTAGTTTCTTGAGCGACCCCTGGTGGTGGGAAGCCGCTTTGCGGCTACTCATCCTGAACACGGTAACCGCTCTGCGGCTGCTTTACTTGCAGCGGTGGTTCTCATGGTAGGGGGAGTCGCATAACAGCTGCCTGTCTTGTGGGAAGGATGTTTTCCGTAGCGGAGTGCCCGCCGCTCGGAGTCTTATCGCAGCTTGCTCGCCGGGGGGGACTGACTAGATTTTGTTCCTGGTGGTGGGAAGCCGCTTTGCGGCTACTCATCCTGAACACGGTAACCGCTCTGCGGCTGCTTTACTTGCAGCGGTGATTCTCATGGTAGGGGGAGTCGCATAACAGCTGCTTGTCTTGTGGGAGGGATGTTTTCCGTAGCGGAGTGCCCGCCGCTCGGGGTCTTATCGCAGCTTGCTCGCCGGGGGGACTGACTAGATTTTATTGGCTAAGGGGAGGGGCAGCTCATCCTCGCTGCCTTTGTCATGTTGCGGCTTGGGTGGGGGGGTGTGGTATTCTCGTAGCTGCAACACTGGGGGTGGCTTATGATACCTGAAAGGCCCATTTTAAGTAGCTCCAATCCATATATAAACCTAATACTCATGTTAAATTTTATGTTTGTGGTGCGTAAAAACTAAATCTCGTTGAGAGGTTCAATGCATGTTATAATGACACTTTTTCAATGACAACGAATTAAGTGAAATGGCGCAGTGGCTAAGACACTACAAGAGTGGATCGATTGCGGGAGCTTACGAGATCAAATGCCAGAAGAGTACGAAACGTAGCCTACATTGCGAACTTAATCATTTTTTGTTTACGAACTATGAAAAAAATAGCAGAAGTTTAACTGGAAAGTCACGAACTTGGTCAGCCTATTTGATTTTACAAAAGCGTTTCCATGTTTTAGGCTGCGTTATCTCCAAATTACGTATTTCCCTAACAAAATAGAAACAATACCTGAATCCTTTCGCAATTCCTTTTCAATCCAGAGGCTGTAAGTATTTATTGCAAATAGCAGCAAGGCGTATAGGTCAATTAAATAACACGCACCAACAACTTGATTTCATGCGTACACATTACAACTTGAAACAATCGAGCCAGGGACGTTGATTTGTTAAACAATTGATTTGTTACATCGTCTCTGTGTTCGATTTGACTATAACAAAAATCAAATTTTCATTATACTCGCGGTATTACCCCAAAGTTTGTAGCGAGTGGAGGGGGTCCATCTGCGCAATTTAGCGCCCGGACAAAGAAATGTTGCAACGGTGACGACAGCGTTCTATTTAACCAGCCCGGGAATTGAACCCATATCTCCGCGCCGATAATGAAGTCTTCAACCACTACACTTACCGGCATTTTCAGTTTCAAAGGGTCCTACTAAACACCGCAAAGAACGACAAAAGACTTGATAACCTTAATCCTAACCCAACCCTAGCCCTAACCTAACTCTAATTTTCACCCTAGCCTAACCCTAATTTAAAGTCCTTTGTCGTTCTTTGTAATGGTATGGTTCCAAGTCCTTTGTCGTTCTTTGCGGTGTTTCGTAGATCAATTTGAAGTCCTTTGTCGTTCTTTTGTGGTGTTTAGTAAGTTCTTTGTCGCCCTTTGCGGTGTTTAGTAGGACCGAGTTTTAAAAACACGCTTATCACCATCCTATTTCAGTTAATCACAAAAAACAAAGATAACCGTCATGGTTTGCTATTCCCCGACCACGTTAATACTCTAGTGAATCTATTGTCGATATTGTTGCCCGGAAGTATAAATAACGCATGGAAATCAATCAAATTTTATTCCAAGATACGAGTTATGCCAGGCCCGGCGCCAGGGGGGGTGGGCAGGGGTGGCCCGGCTCCCCATTCAACAAGCTTTCTCTTTTGAAGACAGCGCCTTTTGTGCTTAATTTCAAAGTTTGCCCCCCCCCCCCTGATAAACGTTTGGCCTCCCTAAGTCGACTGCCCTGGCGCCGGCTCTGAGTTATGCGTTAATGTAGCGTAGTTATGAGGACAAAAAAACTTGTCACAAGCACACAGCATCAAGAAGTAAACAGGAAAATAAATAAATGACAGACACACAAGCAAGGCAAAAAATCTCCTACAACATAGCTCTGAACACTTTACATTTCATGAAGATTTGACAAAACAAGCATACGACGCTTCTTATAGTAGAAGGCAAACATTGAACTACCGATAAACAACTGATATTATGGGAAGAAAACAATTTAAGAAAGAATAAAGCCACAGTAATTCTTAAAACTGGAAGTTTCGACAACATAGATTGTTACATCGAACTATGAAAAAAAGACAGCTCAATCTACTGTATATTGCCGAAAAGTCCAGTTTTCAGAATTACTGTGGTCACTGGCTGTATTTTTCTCTTTGGGATTATCATCATTTTATCGTGCAGTTTGGAAATTAGCAACTGGGACAAGTGACATTACCAACGCTTGAAAATCACCAACCACAGACAAGATCAAACAATGGCTAATGACATTATAAAGCATTTTTTCTCACTTGAAACTTTTTGCTCATGGTTGTTATATTAGGTGATCATTCACTGGGGTTGCGGCACCACATCAACGTGCAATATGAAAAAAATTAATAAAGAACAAAACAAGATAGTCGTGAACGAACGAAGAACTATGGTACAGGGTGTTCCAAAACCCTTGGATCTATTTGAAGCCCCATATCTCCTTAACTATGAATGGTAGTCAGATAAAAGTTGTGCCATTTCAAAGCTAATTACATTAAGTTCTTCTTAAGTTTTTGTATCCTTAATAGTTTCAGAGATATTCGATGTCAAAATGTGCCCATGACGTCTGGAACACCCTGTAAATTTAGAAAACCAAATCCACAAAGATGACCGAAGAAAGTTTGTCTCGTGCTGAGCACATGCATATATGGAAACATCAAGAAACAATCTGAAAAGAAACGAAATTAATTTTCTGTTTTTTACCGGTACGGTAATTCAAGAAAAAATCAACCAAAAACAATCGAATGAAGAAACGTACAAATCTCTATGAAGTCAGAAATTCCTCACAAAATTTATAAAATCCTTCAAAAATACCTGAACGGTAGGTTTTACAATAAACATCAAGCATAACTTTACCAGATGAAGCTTTCGTGAGCCCTCCCTAATGTATACAGAATGCTGCCGACGTCGTTCCAAAGTAAAAAAACCACTGCTAGAAAAATTATGCTTTGTAACGGAAAAATGTTATTCTTTAATCAACTACTTATCGATAAACATCAAGTTTATTTCGGCAACTGCGGTAAGAATGGCAAGTATCTCCAACATAAAACAGTTACACATTTAGTTATATGAAGTTTTACTTGGGCCAGAACTCAGTTTTTCCCATCTTAATAGTCGAACATGAAGTTACATTCAAACCTACTTATTTTTTAAGCTACAAATACTTTTTCTCTGTCATCTTTCCAAACAATTCCATCACCGTACGGAAGATGAGAGGAAGGTAGAAGTATTCGAAATAGAAATGACCTAGAAAAAAATATTTCTGGTAAGGCACGGTAATACTTCTGCAATAATAGCAAGTAATATATACAGGGAGCGACTATGCAAAAAAACATGACAGCATCTACTCCACTGTCTAGAGCACCGGCGGGCATTATCTTTTGAAATTATTCTTTGCACACACCAACCCCAAAGTTACATCAGCATTACGTCTCTAACCCTATCTTGAAACATAAAATTAGGGGTGGGAAGATTGAAGTTATTGCTTATGAAGTCATACCAGCGTGACACCAAGGTCATGTAAAGGTTAATGTTAAGAAAAAGCAAAAAAGCAATGCGGTGAAGCAGCGTTTTGATGATGGAAACTGGTCCGGTGCTACAGACACTATTTAAAAACATTATAATGCACAGCAAGAGAAAATTTAAATAACTATAAAAGAGTGGAAACAAAATCAACAATTATCTAACAGCAGCGGCGGAAAATTTTCTTGGTACGGTAAATACATAACTGAGATTATTTTCAAATTATATTGAACTGAAAATTGAACAATTGAGGGAAGCTGCGAAGCGAGCTTGCGCTCTTCGAGTCAGCAGCCACCTGGTATATATATGTCAAATGCGATCGGCGCCAGCCGTGAATCGAACCCGTCGCGTAAAATCTGTCACCTGCGCGCTGTACCACTAGGTCTTCCGTTGACACACATTATCACTAAAACTATGTCAACTCAATTCGTACTTCAGTAAAAAAACTTCAATAATTTTAATTAAACAGATTTCTCGTGAATCGAATACATTTCAATTTTATTAAGTAGATCTACCCTGCAATTAGTCTCTTTGTTACTTTGCATAGATAAAGCGTTAAGCAAGTATTTAAATAAAATATTTTGAAATTGCCAAAAAACAACAAAATTACAGACATTTTAGAAAAAAATTCACTTGCTTTCTTTTTTTTTTAAGCCAACAACTGCAGCTTAGATTTTTATATTCTAGTGAATTACACGCATAATGGAAGATGTCGCAGCTAAGCATCGAACCCGCGCAGTCAGTTCCCGAGCCTAATGCGCCAAACACTCGACCAACTCCATGTGCATTTTCACTTGCTTTCTGACCGTTTTACTAACTGGTACGCAGTACTAAGCCAACATGCGGAGAAGTAAGAGCAATAATTGTAAATATCAGTACTGATTAGTGCATACCTGAAATCACGCACTACAAGTAACTTTTTCCAATTTTCGATTATTCCATAATCGTAAGGATTCACGAACTTAACATTAAGCTTTTTCAACCTTGATCGTTCTTTGTGATTAATCAATCTTTCAATACTGGTCTCTCCCCTTGAGATGAGGTAAATGTGCCACATCGTCAGACATCCAAGTGCAATTGTAACTGAACTAAACACAAAGACTACCCAGTGATTAATTAGAAAACTGCAATTACTTACAGCAAATGTTAGCGTAGACAATGGGTAGTACTTTTATGCTTTGTACAGTCGACCAGGAATTTGGCGTACATTGCATACTAGTCTCATTGTCTACGCTTAGCTGAGTAGTGCCTCCGCGGGGCGCCACACGGGCAACGATCTCGACTGGCCGGCTAAACTACTTCAGCAACCCTCTTGCCTTGCAGGGCATGCCTTTTTAGGCAAAGGCTAGGCCCACTGCTTAAAACTGTGGTTGGCGTAAGCAAGGGCATGTGGCCATAAAATACATGCTCCAATAAAACCTTATGATGATGCGAAGATAAATTTTGGCCCCCAATCCCCGGCAGCCCTTAAATGGGCAGAGAGTGCTAAGAATCCCCGGGTTAAAAATTCATAAGGAGAAAGTGGAAAAACAGATTGGAGTAAGATTTGGTAGCTGGAATGTAGGCAGTATATGTGGCAGAGGAACGGAGGTGTGCGAAGAACTGAGAAAGCGAAAGGGGAATGTATGTTGTTTGCAGGAAGTGAGATGGAGAGGTGAAGGAGCTTGCTTTTTTGGCGTCAAGGGAAGAAGGTACAAATTATTGTGGTGTGGAAATGATGATAAAATTGGAGGCGTGGGTATATTGGTAAAAGAAGAACTGTGTGAGAAAGTGGTAGAAGTCAGAAGAAGGTGTGACAGAGTCATGGCCATTGGATTAGTGTTTGAAGAAGAAGTGGTGAGAGTAATATGTGCTTATGCACCACAAAGTGGAAGACCAGATGCTGAGAAGGAGAGATTTTATGAGGAAATGGCACGTGAGTGGAGCATGGCAAACGAAAATGAACTGGTGTTGGTGTTAGGATTGGGAGATTTCAATGGCCATGTTGGGAAATGTGCGAAAGGATTTGAAGGTATACATGGAGGGTATGGAATAGGAAAAAGAAACGCTGAAGGAAGAATGTTACTAGATTTCTGTGACCAGAAAGAGTTGTGTGTAGCACACACTTGGTTCAAGAAGAAGGATAAAAGAAAGGTGACTTACAGTTCGGGTGGAAATGATACAGAAATAGACTTTGTACTAGTTGGAAAGGAAAAGAGGAAGTATCTAAGAGATGTGAAAGTTACCCCTGGGGAATTGCAACACAGGCTAGTAGTGGTGGATGTGGAGGAGTAGAAATTGAAGAAGTCAATGAAGAAGAGTAAAAGAGTGAGATGGAGGGTGGGGAAGCTGAAGGAAAAAGAGATCAAACAGAAATTTGAAGAATCAGAAAATTGGTGGACATTGATTCAAAGGATTTGTGGGGGTCTGACAAGAATGGAGTTTTAAAGGCTTGTGATGAATTGTGTGGAAAGATGAAAGCGAGGGGTGATTGGGGAAACACATGGTGGTGGAACGAGCAAGTAAAGGATGCGGTAGATCGGAAAAAGAAAGCATTAAAGTTGTGGCGCACGAACAGATCTGCGGAAAAAAATAATAAGTATAGGAAGGCCAGAAACGAAACAAAGAAAGTAATTGCAAAAGCTATGAGGCAAGAGGCTGAAGAAGAAATGAATGTGCTATGCACCAAACCAAACGACGTTTTCAAGTTTGTGAAGTTCATGAGAAAGGAGGGCAGGGACATAGATGGTGGAGGCTGCATGAAGGATAAAGATGGGAGACTTGTGGTTAGTGAGAAAGATCGTGGGAAATTATGGAAGGAACACATAGAAAAGATCATGAATGTGGAAAATGAAAGGGATCAGATGGTAGAAGTAGATATGGTTGAAGGACCAGTTGAAGGAGTAACTGATGAGGAGGAGATGGAAGCTATGAATAAGATAAAGTTGGAAAAGGCAGCTGGACCCTTAGAAGTAAATATGGATATGACAATAGCAAGTGGAACGTTTGGTGCTGGAGTAATGAAGAAGCTTTGTCAGAGAATGCTTGATGGAGAAGGTATGCCAGAAAAATGGAAAACAAGCGTTGTTGTTCCAATCTTTAAAGGAAAGGGAGATGTGATGGACTGTGGAGCATACATAAGGGTAAAGCTGCTGGAGCATGCAATGAAGATAGTGGAGAGAGTGTTGAAGAACAGAATAAGAGAATTGGTAATTATAGATGAAATGCAATTTGGCTTTATGCCAGGGAAGGGCACGGACTCATGCGTTGAGGAGTAATCTGAGGCGAATGCAAGAGGAATTTTGCGGAAGAGAGAAAAAGTTGTATGTGTGTTTTGTGGATTTGGAAAAGGCATTCGATAGAGTACCGAGAAAAGTGATGGAATGGGCATTAAGAAAGAAAGGATTGGCAGAAGTGTTGGTGCAAGCAGTGATGAGTTTATATGAGGGTTCAAGGACGAAAGTCAAAGTTGGATCAGGGAGGTCGGATGGATATGGGGTACGGCTTGGTGTGCATCAAGGGTCTGTGCTATCACCACTGATATTTGCTATTGTGGTTGTTGTGACAGAGCATGCAAGAGAAGGATTGTTGAATGAAATTTTGTACGCGGATGATCTGGTGCTGATGAGTGAAAGTTTGGAGGATTTACGGGAGAGGTTCCAAAGGTGGAGAAGAGCATTGGAAGGCAAGGGATTGAAAGTGAATGTTGGAAAGACTAAGATGATGGTGAGTGGAACGGAAGGTAAAATTACATCAAGCAAAATAGATCCTTGTGGAGTATGTGGGAAAAGGGTTGGGTCTAACGCTGTGTGTATGAAGTGGATACATGGAAGGTGCACCAAGATGAAAAAGGTGACCTGCAGTTCTGCCAGAGATTTGGTTTGTAGAAGATGCACAGATGTTGGAGATGGCACGGAAGAACCAGTGGAGGTATAATGCGATGAAGTGGAGACTGTGAAGGGATTTTGTTATTTAGGGGACAGGCTGAATGCTAGTGGTGGGTGTGAAATTGCCGTGACCTCAAGAGTAAGGATAGGATGGATGAAATTTAGAGAATGCGGGGAGTTGTTACGTAGAAGAAGGTTTTATTTGAGAATGAAAGAGATGCTTTATTGTAGTCGTGTAAGATCGGCAATGTTGTATGGGAGTGAAACGGGGTGTTTGAGGAAAAGTGAAATGGCAATTTTGAGAAGAACTGAAAGAGCCATGGTGAGGTCAATGTGTGGAATAAAATTGGTGGATAGAAAGAATACGGAGCTGATGAAGATGTTGGGTTTGAGGAAAACGTTAGATAAAATGGCAAAGGCGAATGGAGTAAGATGGTATGGACATGTGATTAGAAGAGAAGATGATAATATACTGAAGAAGGCAATAATGATGGAAGTGAATGGACAGCGAAAGCGAGGACGGCCAAAAATGACATGGAAGAGGCAGGTGGAAGAGAGTGTGAAGAAAGTCGGGTCGAAGATCGAGGAAGCTGCAGATCGAACGAGATGGAGGGAAGGTGTGAGAGCGATCGCGGAGGGGATGAGGTGTATTCGGCCACCTTCGGTGACGAGGAAAAAACCGAATTTAAACTGGATTGATGATGATGATGATGAAATGTATAGCAAGCGTAGTTTTACACTAATTGCTTACACCTGAAAAAGCAGGCTGGTTGCTCAGTTGTCAAGCCCATGTTTATCAGTGCGGAAGGTCTGGGGTTCGATTCCCGGACCGCTCAAATTGGACACAGTGTCGCCAACGGCTCGCCACTGCTGCGACGTTTCTTCAGAGCTGTGTTGTTCAGACGCTAAGCCGCGGAGATGGATTCCGCCACTCGTTACATGCTTCGGCGTAATACCGCCTGTATAACAAAGATTCGATTTTTTTACGCTCTTTGCACTGTAAAAAATCTTGTTAGTTTTGTTAGAGTTGATTGGTAGATTTTAACTTTGTAAGCAGTCTTTCTATCAGTATTACCTTCGTAAAAAAAAACTAGCAACAAGTAGTAAAGAAGAGCTAAATCATGATTGAAGGGCAAACTTCAATGATGTAAATTACCTGCATAAAATCCACAAAAAAACAACAGCATTGGAAAATGCTCGACTTTTCCCAGAGCAGCTGTGTAATAGTGAGATACGTGGATGAACCATGAGATCTAAAAGTGGAACGCAATTTAATGCCACTTAATGGAAATAGCATATTTATAATTCTAAAGTTTTAGCTACACAATAAAGGTTCGTTAAAAATTCAACTTATACATAAAAATATTGAGTCTCCAGAAAGGAGTCATAAACCCCAAAGGGTTGCGAACCACTGCCCTGAAATATCGTCCAATACGAGCTGAATTACTTTCTTGAACGCCAAGTCTGATCATGAGGGATGTTAATTTGAAAAAATATGCCCATGATTAACAAACCAACCTGAAGGATAGCCAAACGCTTTTCTTACGGATCGTTTGATAGCTTGGTATTTTTCAACAGCATGAAAGCAATCCTTAAACAAGCTCCATGAACTAAGTGATACATAGATTGTTCCAAGGCACATGAACACACAAAACGAAATAAAATAGCGATGATTGAAATGTCCGACACAATTATTCAACCAAGCTGTAAGCAAAAATACTTTCAATTTGTAAACAACCCTCAGCCCAACAAAGCAATCTAAAATATAGTTCAAACAATTCGCAATTTAAAATCTTTACTATACTCGCGGCAATACGTCGAAGCATGTAACAAATAGTGAGGCCCATCTCCGCAACTTACCGCCTGGGCAATACAGCTCCAAATACACACCGCAGCCTTTGGCAACCAATTTGACCGGTTGAAATTCAAACCGTAGACCTCCCACGCCAATAGCAATGTCATTAACAGCGACATGGCCAAGCGGTAGCGCGCGCAGGTGACAGATCCTACGTGACGGGTTCGATTCGCAGCTGGAGCCGATCGCATCTGACATATCTACCGGGTGCCTGCTGACTCGGAGAGCGCAAGCTTACTTCGCAGTCTCCCTCAATTGTTGTTCAATTTTCAGTTCAATATAATTTGAAAATAACCTCAGTTATAAATTTATTTATTTTATATCTAACCTCCAAAGTCTTAAAAACAAAATATTTCAGATAAGACTAACCCCCTCACTGCACAAAACACTCCATTTACTTTAAATATAAAGAGTACTTCAGCCAAGCGAGTCAGTCAGTGCAATATTGATTTGAAGCTATGACTGGAAATAGCAAATATTACACTTACGGCAATGATGATCCATTTTTAATTGACAGGATTTACACACATTGCAATGGTGAGTTCTCGGCGCCTTTGGACTGAAACAACGTTTGCACAAGCAAGTGACAGGAATGCCAGCCAGTTCCTGAAATGAATGTGTCAAACGAAATCTGATATAACCATTACAACATATATGCAAGCTTATACACATTTGCAATACCAGTGATTCATTTTCCAAGTGTTAACATAATCATAGTACTGGTAGCCTACTTACGTTAGAAGGAGCTCTCGACTTTGTGGTAACTCCTTTGTAATAATGAAAACAAATCATGATGAGTAAATAATGACCATAAGCAAGATGGATGTAAGAATGAAAAGTGTAATAATTCTCTAACACAGCTGGAAGGATGCAAATATAAAAAATGACAACAACTGCAGTAACCAACCCAATGACGAGGGCGACAAAAATCTGAAATAAAAATGAACTTGTAAAACATATTATCTCACTAAATCTAATTAAGACAAAAATAAAAAGTCATCAACCAAAATCAGCTTCAGTACAAGTTAATTTTCACATATTCCATCCAAGGCCTAATAACGTCAATAAGCCAAACAAAAGATCTGTATTTCCCACACAGGCATCACAGCAACTATATACACATCCTAAACGGAGTTTAACACATGAAATTAAATATCCATGCACGCAACCTGATGGCTTTTTGACACTCATACTTTCTCTCTGAACACAAGTTTTTTCTGTGTTCAATGAGAAAAAACTTTTCATTGATATACTCACACAGGAATAAAACATCCGGGTGTAGTGAACAATCGACCATCAGTGTATAATTGGCCATTCGCAAGTTTTCTCATTTCACGTCCTACTGATGTCAGGCAACATCGAGAGGCTAAGGGTTAGCCCTCAGAAGAACGTGAAACATGGAAAGTCACGGACAGTGGATTGTAAACTGATGATCGATTGCTCACTTCACCCTAAACATGCTAATGCTAATACATATTACATACTAATCTGTGTGTTTACAATAAGATGGAAACAGCGAATCTTGTTGTCGTGGTCTCCACACAAATGACAAAATAATGAATGATTGGTAGCACTTCCACAAACTACATTAGACAAAATTTTTATTCACAAGCTATGGTCAATAAAGCCAGCAAGATTTTGCCTCAAACCACAGCCTCAACCCAGAACTGCAGTCCCAAAGTTTTAATTATAATCTAAGGCTTCAAATTTTGATCCTCAACACAACAACAGAAGTCCAAAATTTCTAATCCAGAGTCAAAGCCCCAAAGTTTAATGATTTAGAGTACCAGCAAGTAATACCATGAAAGTTGGAATGAATCAAAAAAATTAGACTAGTTAGAGATTATCAACTATGGCCAGGTACAGTGAGGCAAAACTCTTTGAGGCCACAACGAAGAATGCAACATCAGCAAGCTACTGTTAATACTTACCACTCCAAACCATCGAACCACAAATTGCACAATGTATATTAAAGGTTCAAATGCAGTTTCCGCAAATGAATCAATGCTGTTGTATGTCAATGACTTGCAGCACAATTTCATATAACTCCATTGCTGTTTTAATCGATCACACTTAAATGAAAAACGAATATAAAACTTGGCCATGCTAACCTCTAAGAGTATATACAGACTACACAGCAGAGCCCATAAAATGGCCTAATCTATAAATTGATCAAACAAATGAAATGTCATAGCCTAGTCTAGTTTGAGTTTAGACCAAGAACTACAGGCACAAAATGCAGCAGTGCACTGCCATGTTCACACGCGTTCTGATATTCATGGAAAAATACCAATACAGCACTGCTGCAGAAAGCTCTTTCAGTGTTTTACATCAGCAGATCAGTGCCTGGTTTGCACTAATTTTTCAAAAGGTTTATTTTATGGTTTAGAAAGATTGGTTCAAATTTTTGTCTGAAGTTTTGAGTTTTCATAGTGAGATACTTATATTTGTTTTATTGTGTTGTGTCTTCTTTTTCTTCATTTCTTTTCTCAGACGCTGTTGTTCTTCTGCAATATTTGCATTTTTAAAGATGAAAAGCATGGAATTGAACATGTGCTTGTCTACCGGTAGTCAGTTAGTCACCGGTACATGCACAGGGCATCCTAAAAAGTTTTGCCTGATTTTATCCTGATTTTGAACTTACTTATAAATTGGACACCCTGTATTCATCTTTCTAGAACAGGAGTGCCCAACCAATCGATTGCAATCTACTGGTTGATCTTTAAATGCCTGGCAGTCAATTGCAAGTGATTTTATGCATGTGAAAGGATTTGTCGAAATAGAAATTGCATAATCAGATAATTAGTCTATGCACATGTACGTTTTTTGTATTTTTAATCTGGCATTATTCCATTTCTTAAAACGAAGTGGCTATTCTTACAAACCCGTACAAATAAGGGCTTTGTTTATTTTATTACCGTACTTTCTCGCGCTCTCTGGATGAAGCTTAGCATGAAGCAATAATAGAATAAACCAAGCGCTTAATTGCACTGGCCCATACAAATAGCCACTGCCTTTTTCAAATGTAGCCCTTCGTCCAAAAAGTTTGCTCACCCCTGATCTAGTCTATCAGAGAGAAGAACAAGGCACTTTTTAACAAGGTTGTCAGCCACCTGACACCCAAGGGCGGATTAAGAGATTGCGGGGCCCTGGGCAATTAACTGTAATGTCCAATTTTCTGCTTAAAATCAGGTGAAGAGCAAAAAAAATCATCACGTCCACAGACCGTTGTTTGAGCTGAAATTAGTATCATTGTACAATCTAGCAGCTAAAGATTAGTACCGTAAATGCGTGGGGCCCAGGGCAACTGCCCAGTTTGCCAATTGCTTAATCCGGCCCTGCTGACACCTGTCTACTACAGTACTAGACAAGAGATGAGTGGTCATTCATATTTTCAAGACTTTGAAGATGTCAGCATTAAACTTTTCCAAATGAAATTCCGGTCCAACAAAACACCATGAGGAACTTTAAATCAAACGGCAAGGGAGCCCAAAGTCAAATTTACCATCCTCTGCACAGTGCAATGATTCTAACCACGGTTCTAACCAGGGCGTTGAATCGAAACGTTAACCGAAAACTCGTATTAACCACTTCCTTTCATTGAACCTGAACTGTAACCTTTATAATTTAATAACGTTCACCTAAACCTGAACCCAAAGTCATCAAAAATTTTGAACCTTAACCAAATTTGAACCGCAGAAATAATTTTTGTCAAACCTAAACCCAGACCAGAGTGCATTTTTCGGACTGTGCTATCAATGCCATATAACAAACTGACCACCATTAAGCTGTTAAGTGCATAAGACTAGTCTAACTGACTTTCTCAGGTGCAAATATTTGGAATAAATTACCTATTGAATTGAAACAACTGCCCTATCCAGTATCACAAATTCAAAAAAGCCTTAAAATCTTACCGTTCTTAATACACTGATACTGGTAGATGTAGCCGGGACTTATCTAGAATAAGCCCCCACGCTTTTTCTGTCTGCCAATCTTAACCTAACCTAACCTAGCATGCTAGTCTAGTCTGTACCCTGACCCTAAACAAATCTAGCCTTAATCAAACCTAACCCTAACTAAATTTAACCCTAACCGAACCTAATCCTAACCAAACCTAACCCTAATCGAACCTAGGGGCGGGTCCTACTAAATCCTGCAGGTCCTACTAAATCCTACTAAATCCTACTAAATCCTAGGGGCGGGTCCTACTAAATCCTGTAGGGGCGGGTCCTACTAAATCCTACTAAATCCTGCGGGTCCTACTAAATCCTACCTAACCTAACCTAGCATGCTAGTCTAGTCTGTACCCTGACCCTAAACAAATCTAGCCTTAATCAAACCTAACCCTAACTAAATTTAACCCTAACCGAACCTAATCCTAACCAAACCTAACCCTAATCGAACCTAGGGGCGGGTCCTACTAAATCCTGCAGGAGCACAAAGATCACAAGGAACACAAGGACCACAAAGATTACAAGGAGCACAAACATCACAAGGACCGCTAGTGGCGCAATTGAGCTATTACTAAAAGCTGCAGGAACACAAGGAGCGCAAGGAACTCAAACCTACCCGACCTAACCCTAACTGAACCGAACCATAATGGAAACTTATCCGAACCGAACCCTAACCGAACCTAACCCCAACTAAACCTGACCCCCATTGAACCTAACTCTCATCAAACCTATCCCTAATGTGCTCCATGCGTTCCTAATTTGCGCCACTAGCGGTCCTGGCGCTCCTTGTGATCCTTGTGTTCCTTGTGCCAGTGTGCTCCTTGTGCCAGTGTGCTCCTTGTGTTCCTTGTGATCCTTGTGGTCCTTGTGATCCTTGTGTTCCTCGGTTCTTGTGATCCTTGTGCACCTGCAGGTTTTAGCAATACCGCCTGGGGGCTGATACTAGATCTAACCCGATGTGGCCTAACATACCAGTATTAACTGAAAATGACAAACATCGCGCCTTGGCACACTCCACATTGATATTTATATCTTTTCGATTAAAACAAAAGTTGGAATAATTCCTTAATTCCCAATTAAATTGAAGTGATCAACAGTTGAACTTCCAGTTTCAATATCGGTATTGCTAAAACCTGCAGAAGCACAAGGACCGCCTTTGCAATTGAGTCAGGACCAGGAGCAACAAGGACCGCTAGTGGCGCTAGTGAGTTGTTACTAAGGAGCAGAGATGGGCAGTATCGAGATACTTGTATCGACGATACGTAACGCGCGATACTTTTGCATCGATATCATTATCGATTAAGTGTTTCACTACAGTATCGCGTATCGGTATCGATTTCATGTTTTTTTGCATCGCCGATACAAGTAGCTCGATACTGTTTTTGAGCACGATCAATCTTACCAGGTGTTGACTGCGTGTTCATTTACAGTTTCTGAAGAACGCGAAATGAAGCTAAAATTCCCTCATTGATTCAAAGCGACGGACTGTCTGCAAATTTCTCTTATCAATAGCCTATTTGCAACTGTTTCGTAACGCCATTGAACGACGTTAATTGTGAAATTATAACATGTCCCAATTCAGGGGCGGCTCGTCTAAGGGGACTGCGGGACTGCAGCACCCCCCCCCAAAACATTCCAACTGTAATTTATTTTTGCACAAAATTAATAATTATTATTGATCACGATAGTACCGAGCTGAAAATTCGAAGAAATTTGGCAGCACAGCAAAAGCAGCGAGTGCCAAGTCCATAAATGCCGTAACGAGCGGGACTGCAAATTCGCAGTCTTCACATGTTACAATAATGCTTTTATGACATCGAAGTGAGAATAGAGAAAAGGTAGTTTTTCGCTTCACTTACTTTGGTTTTTTTTTTGAAAAAGAAAACGTCAGCTAGGCCGAAATTTCTGCAGTCCCTCGCGCGAAACTCAGTCGCATGTTACATGCGCAAGGTTATGATATGAACAAGCCAGACTCGTTGCGTTGATTTGTGAATAAACTTACCGTAGAAGCATGTCAATTTCCTACTCTGTGAAGCGTCTTCAGGATATAAAATTCAGTACACTAACTTTACAAGAAAAACTATCTATCAAGCAAGCTGGAAGGCCTACTCCAAATTTGAAAATTGCCCCAACTGCCAAAAGTCGAGGTAAGACATACACCAGGCAGTTTAACGCTAATATTTATCAACGGTGTGAGTGGATAAGTGGATGTGAATACTCAAACGCATTGTTTTGTTTTCCGTGCCTCTTATTTGCATTTCATGATGGCGACACTACCTGGACCGAAATAGGACAAACGGATTTAAAGAAAATACCAGAAAAAATTAAAAAGCACAATGAGTCTTCTCGGCATATTAACTGCGCCATCGATTTATCTCATCTTGGGCGGGCCAATATTGCAGCAGCTTTAGACACTGGGCATGCCTTATCTGTAGCTCGTCACAATGAGAGTGTTAAGAAAAACCGTGCTGTTTTATCGAAAATTATCAATTGTATAAAATTTTGCGGTAATTTTGAGTTGCCGTTAAGGGGGCATGACGAGCATAATGACTCACTTAACCCCGGAGTTTTTCGAGGATTGCTAGACTTCACGTCCAGTTTGGATTCAAGCTTTAAATCGCATTTGGAATCAGCGGCAGTTTTTAAAGGTTCATCCAAAACGATACAGAACGAACTTTTGGAGTCAATTTTGGAAATTTGTAAACAAGAAATTAAAAATGAAATAAGTAAATCTACAAACCTTGCCGTTATGTGTGATGAAACAACTGATATCTTTGACAAAAGCCAAATGGTAATTGTATTTAGGTACGAAAAAAATGGTGAACCGGTTGAAAGGTTTTGGGGCTTCTTTCAGCCCACCAGCCTAACAGCACAATCATTGGCGAGTATCTTATTAGAAGAACTGCAGGGTTTAGTGGGGCATGATTCAGATAAGCTTATTGCTTAAACGTATGATGGCGCTGCCGCACTGAGCGGTATTCGAAATGGCGTACAGGCGCTAATTAAAGCCGTATATCCAAAGGCTCATTTTATTCATTGTTATGCTCACCAATTAAATTTAATTCTCCAAAAAGCTACATCTGCAAATTCTAAAGTGAGAATATTTTTCAATAGTTTGTCCGGTATTCCTCCATTTTTTTCAAAATCTCCGCAAAGAATGGCTGCTTTGGAGCAAATTGCTGGACGTAGGATACCGTCATCGCCCAGTACTAGGTGGAATTTTCAGAGTCGCACTGTGAACGCGGTGAAAGAAATGAGAGAAGCTATAATTGCATGTTGTGATAACTTATCAGGCTCACAATCCCAGCACACGGGCTTCGTGGCTTTGGGTATCAAACATACTATAGAAAGTCCAGATTTTGAGTTTTGGTTGAATTTTTTTTCAAAGATTATGCCTCATGTTGATCTGCTATATAGCCTGATGCAGTCACGTTCAATAGATTCTGCATTTGCGAACACAGCCATCGCTAATTTCAACACATCAATCGAAAAAATTCGAAATGAGATTAGCAACTCCAGTTCTACATCAGACTCCGAGGCTAACCAACCAAGGCGTAAACGTAGGTGCTCAAATTATGTTCCAGATGCCATACAAGTGTGTGACAGCATTACCGCGCAATGCAGTGAACGTTTTCGATTTAAAGGTCATCTTGCAGCTGGTCAGTTGCTTTCGAAGGATAATTTGCCATCTTTTGAAAAAGATTTTCCTGACAAAATATTAGAGGAAGTCGTAACAGCGTATCCTGAACTGAATGAAGGTAAGCTGAAAACCGAACTGTCTGTGTTTTACAAAAGAAATGATATGTGGACGTATTCAACTGCAGTTGCATTAGGCAAAACTATTGCTCGAGACAACTTGCACGAAGTTTTCTCTGAAATTTTAAAGTTGCTTAAAATTCTTGTTGTTACTCCGATGACAACAGCTGAACCAGAGCGCTGCTTTTCCACCCTGAAAAGAATTAAAACCTTTCTGAGATCCACTATGAAGAACGAAAGACTATCCGCATTGTGCATGCTTTCAGTGGATAAAAGCATGATTGCTGGCATTGCGGACTTCAACGAAAAAGTTATCGACCATTTTGCAAGCGCAAAGAATCGTAGGGTGGCATTCGTTTACAAGTAAATATTGCTAGAGATGGTCAAACTCAAACAATACGTCTGGTCACTCCATTTTTTAATCGTTTTTGCATGAAGAGAAACTAAAGTAACGTAATCGCATTAACATACTAAGGTATCAAGTGCTTCATGACGAAACCTGCGAAAATTATGTGATTACTTTTCTTGGGAAACGTTTCCACATTGCATATTGATTAAGTGAATGACTTTTGGCTCTTTTTAAATTCTTTCTTTACATAAGTTAGATATAAGCCTGGTCTGCGATGCTGTTTTTTAAGTCCCGACTAGAAGTTTGCGACTTCCGAGTTCTTCCGGCTACAAAGCAAAGCAGTAAGCCACTGTTCATAAAAGTTCTGCTGTATAAACCACAAACAATCAGCTTTAACTTTTGTACAATGTCTTTATTGCTTCACTTTTTTTTACTTTTTATTTTGTAGTTAGTAACATTACCTATTTCCGCAATAATGCTATAACTACGGCAGTGCCAATAAAGTTGTTTTTAGTATTTATTTGATTGTATCTTGATTTTTCAATTTTGTACATATGAAGATTGAAGAGCATAGAGAGCATAACTTTTCACCAAAACTCACGGTCGTATAGGACTAAGTTAGCTCCTATTTGAAATAAATAGCAATGTCTGACGGTATGGCGTAAATCTTTGTTTATCTTTGCATGCCGAGACACTGCGATAGATTAAAAACTTTGTTGCTTTTTCGTTTTGTTTGCATAATTTTCTTGCATTATGCCACGATTGCCACCTCCCACCTGTGTTTTGCATTTGCGTACTATATTCTTCTTTACAAGTATTTATTTCATTCTTGTGATTTTTACCATAGCACGAAATTGGCTGTATTAACATGGTCGTGTTTTTTTTAGTTTAACTATTAATGTAGGCTAACACTATGCCACTTCTAGTTCCTTCAAGCCACAATAAATCGTAAAAGTTTTAACTAGTAATAAGATTAGACTCCCAAGAAAAGTAAGAGTAAGCTACCAACCTACAGGAAAATTGCAGCCCCCCCCATTAAAAATGTGCACGAGCCGCCACTGTCGGTACTGAATACTGAAAATGACAAACATCGCACCTTGGCATACTCCACAATCCACATTGATATTTATATCTTTTCGATTAACATAAAAGTTGGAATAAATCCTTGATTCTCAATTAACTTACGGTAAAGTGATCAACAGATGAACTTCCAGTTTCAATCTTGGCAGACTATTACTAAATTCTGCAGGAGCACCAAGGACCGCCTTTGCGAGAGGATTAGGAGCAACAAGGACCGCTAGTGAGTTATTACTACAGATTAAAGTTCGGTTAGGGCCATTCGTAATAACTCACTAGCGCTCCTAACTCACTTGCAAAGGCGTAAACCCGCAGGAGCACATCAGCACAAGGACTGCCTTTGCAAGTGATTTAGGAGCACAAGGACCGCTAGTGAGTTATCACTAAGGGCCCTTATTCTTAGCAATAACTCACTAGCGGTCCTTGCGCTCCTAACTCATTTGCAAAGGCGTAAACCCGCAGGAGCACAAGGACCGCCTTTGCAAGTGATTTAGGAGCACACGGACCGCCTTAGGTGCAGCGACCGTGCTAATTTTTTTTTTTAAACGCTTTAGTTCTATACTTTTATCTTGAGCATGTTCAACGTATAACGTTTTGTCGCTGTTTCCTTATTTTTAACCAAGCTGTTTTTTGTGTTGATGATGGCGTTGTTTTATGGTTAAAAATAAAAAATCCTACTACTACTATTTAGGAGCACAAGGACCGCTATATAGTGAGTTATCACCAAGGGCCCTGACCTTAATCCTTGGTAATAACTCACTAGCGCCACTAGCCGTCCTTGTGCTCCTAAATCACTTGCAATGGCGGTCCTTGTGCTCCTGCAGAGTTTCAATCAATCAGTCAATTCGTTTTTATTTCCGCACTCCATAACGTCAGAAACACACGTTCATAATAAGTATTGGCCAAGCGCGGAAAAGGGCACACGCAGCAAAACGGGTAATCGTTGAAGCATGCCCGTCAAAAAGACTTGGCATAGCTGCGTGACCCTAACAAAAAAAAAAGATGGATTTAACAACAAAAACACACGCACATAACGAACCAACACAGAAACAAAATTAATTAATTAGTTAATCAAGCAACATGCCATAGCAAACAAGACCAATTTTGCAAATAAACTGTACTAGCACTAGCTATTGGGGGGCTAACAGGTTCTAAACCTTGCTCAAACGTTACCTGGAGAGAGTAGTGAATGGGTACCCTCATTCATCCGCATTTGTTTAAAAGACAAGTTCACAACCGGGTACAGTTTTTACTCATGTCCAGGAGTGTATTGGTGTCAGATTAACGATAGATTAGAAATATATGCCCGTTTTTTGATAGGGTATTTGACAGTAGCCAACGAATGACTGCAGTTTTGTGTAATGTATGCTGTAATCACAAAAAGGTATTTTTTAAAACTGAGTTTTGGTAATAATCATTAACCATCTTTTCAGAAATAGGCACTGTTCATCAATCAAATTAAAGTGAAATATTGCTTCTGCATTGTGGTTCTTGATTTAGTATTGGATGGAGTTGCCAGTCGCCATCTTTTTGGATTTCCAACTTCATGATTCCATTCCACTCTGTTTATTTATTTGTTTATTTAGAGTTTAGCAATACCACTCTGGGAGACGAGGTGAAATGACGTCACTAGCACAAATGTGCTACTAGCACATCGTCACTCGCACATAACCAATCACTCGCACATTCCATGTTTACTCGCACATTACGACCGGACCACTCGCACATTGTGGCTAAACCACTCGCACATTTCGACTCGCACATCATCGCACTCGCATATTATCACCGGACCACTCGAACATAACCAATCACTCGCACATTATGACCGGACCACTCGCACATTTCGACTCGCATATTATGACCGGACTACTTGCACATAACTAATCACTGTACTCGAACTCGCACATTTCATGTTCACTCGCACATTATGACCGGACCACTCGCACATAATCAATCACTCGCACATCACCGTACTCGCACTCACCCATTCCTTGTTCACTCGCACATTTCGACTTGCACATAACCAATCACCGTACTCGCACATTATGACCGGACCACTCGCACATTGACCAAACAAGTACTCTCCCCTTAAATAAGCTCCTGGTTTCATTCCAAGTCGGGTCAAACTCAAACCAATGACTATAAATTGTTTTTTCACAGCTTCCCTGCTTGACGCTCAGCATTAAAGAAACAGTGTGAAGAACAAGCCGGCAAGTTTACTAGTGCCGTTGGAAAAGGCACTTAAGGGGATTCCCCTTCGTCGTGGTGTGGTAGACAGGTGGCCGGCAGCTCCTAAGCGAGCTAGTATAGCGCATTGATTGCTTTCTCGTGATAGGAGGATAAACATGCAACTAAAAAAAAGTCGAATAATTCTAAACAGTGGCGTAGCGAGAAATTTCAAAAGGGGGGGGGGGGGGCCATAACTTCTACAATTTTTTTCAGCGTATTTTTTGGAAAAACAGATTTGAAACTGATCGAGAAATAAGAAAAGTTGTAGGGGGTCCGGGGGCATGCTCCCCCGGAAAATTTTTGAAAATTTGCAGATGGCTATTTTAGTGCTTTTTGAATAATTTTCACGCAAATTTTGTTCAAATTTTTTGACTCTAATTTTGAGTGCTTTGCCAATATGATGCAATTTTGTTCGCACATTTTTGATTATGCGTGCTTAAGACGTAAGGCTTATCGCTATCGAAGAGGCTCGAAATCATGAAAAAATTGCAAACATCAAAGACATATTTGAAAATGGCTGGTGGTAGGATGCATACCCTTCATCCTACCCCCCTGGAAATGCTCCTGGCCATAAGCTACAGAAACCATCAAAAGAGTCTGGCAAATTTCGGTCACTTGGCACCGTTAGTTTTGTTCTTTTTTACTAAAAGACAAAGTCAAAAGGGGGGCCTAGCGCAATGCCCTCCCTCCCTATATACGCTCCTGGCCCCTGACCATAAGCTACAAAAACCATGAAAAGAGTCTGGCATATTTCAGTCACTTGGCACCATTTGTTCTTTTTTATTAAAAGGCAAAGTCAAAAGGGGGGGGGGGGCATAACACAATGGCCCCCCCTTAAATACGCTCTTGATTCTGAAGTTAATCTGTGGTTATTTCTGCCGCTGAGGACATCCATTGGAAGCAACATCAACATCCTAAAAAGGACAATCAGCCCAAATACAATAAGCATTTTTGCCAAAAAATGCGCCTGTAGCTGAGTACCAAAACATAAGTCGAATTTACGGTTTCAAATTCTTGAACCCAAACCGAATTTGAATCTTTAAATTTTCGCTTCTGCGAACCTGAACCCGATAATTAAAAGTATTTTTAATTTTAACCTGAACTAAACCAGCAAAACCAAACGACGGAAAACCTGAACCGGAGGTAAACCGCTGAAAATAAATTTTACGGAACGTGAACCGGAGCGATATTTCAAGCGGTTCGATGCCCTGAATTGAAAGTCCCTTGCGATGTTTTCAATTCTCATAAATTGTCGTTCGATTTAAATTCCTTTGAGGTGTTTCTAACTCCCTTCTCGTTGAAAATAAAGTTTATTTAAAAATTCAAAACAAAAAAATGAACTAAAATGACAATCCACGGAGCGAACGAAAATCAAATTAGGCGATAATTGCATAAGGATCTAGCAAAATAGTTTTGACGTTGAAAAGCGGCTTTTGGCGAAGACGATCAATAACACGCATTAGACATTAAGCCTTCACAAAAACGATTCTTTTTTAAATAATACTTTCGGTCCCGCTCCAATCCTGTCCATATTGGGTTTAGTCTGGCACCAATTCGGTCGACATCCTTGTATTTGCTGTCTATTACCAATACTCCAAGAAGGGCAATCACATTAAGTGCCTTTCCCAACGGCACCAATGAACTTGCAGGCTTAATTGTTTTTCAAACAGCTTTTTTATTGTTAATTGCCAAGCAGGAAGTTGAAGTTGTGCGTACCAATTCTGAAGTCAGTGGTTTGACCGGATGCAAAATCGAACTAAATTCGTACCGGCATTGTTCGAAGGATATCTATTCTCAGACTCCATTCCTGCTCAAACGCACAAAAACTTCTATTTCCAGTCCTCTAAATTCGGCTTTTGTTTTTCACGCCCACAAGTATGAATCTATTTGAGGTCACCGAGCTTTCAAGTTGGCGGTTGCTAGGCTACCACTATGACAATTAAGCTTGCCGCTTTTTCTAACCACTGTCTCTTTGATGCTGAGCGTCAAGAAGGGACGCTGCGAATAGCCCGATTATTTTCGAGTCATTGGTTCGATTAAAATCGAACCCGAATCGCTCTTATCCACTCGGTTATCAAGAAGTCAAATTCTGCAATAAAATGCGTGATTGGATTTCTGACTACCCACCCGCCGATTGGCGTACTGAAAGATATCGCTATCGACGCGGAAGGTAGGCCTACAGAGTTTGATTACCGGAAAGGTGAAATTGCACTGTTGCTATAGGCTCACCGTCCTTGCGATGTTTCTTCGGAGCTGTGTTGCCCGGGCGCTAAGCCGAGTAGACAAGGATGATAATTTGATTTTCTTTTTGATTCCTGGTCTTACCGCTGAAATTTTGGATTCGGGCTACGGCAAATTTCGGGGTTGCGGCGCATGAATCGCGGTAAACGTAAGTAACTAAAAATTGATAAACCTTCTGCAGCGAATCATGCCACAGCAAATTTGGTAGATCATGGTTCGGGCCAGAAACTTGAATAGGGGGTTCAAGGTAAAATTTGAGCTGACAGAAATTTAAAACAGGATTAACCATCTTCTGTGGCTCTTCGAGGTACTCCTTGAAGGGCAAATTCGGCAACTATGATGGAATTGCTAAAACAGCACACACGGCATTTCTTTCAAGGTTAAAACAAAACTTCCCCACTACGATGAGTTGGCAAAAGCACGATTTATAATCTCTCGAAGTTTTATTTCCACGAATGTTTACACTAATTTGAAAAAAATACAATTCAAGTTTTCGAGATGATTTATAAAAGTTCTTCTTTTAACGTACACTATACAAGCAACATTATGCATATTCATTAAAAAGTTAAAGTTCAATTTAACACCACCAAGTGTATTGGGTGAGTACAAGCACACTGAAATAAGATGAGACGTACGCCACTACACAAAAAGGATAAGAAAATATTTAACCAACAAAAGTGAATTTAAGTAAGAAACTATTTCTTCCTAGTTACAGACGGCAAACTACCGAGTGCATGTTAATCAGTTGTAATGTCTAACAAATTGAACTCCAGACATTAAGTAAGCATTTTGTGGATTAAGAAGAGCCCACACCAGGGCTGGGCAAACTGCGGTCCGCGAGAACATTTCATGCAGCTCGCTGGTACTTACAGAAATATGAACTCCTACCGTGGATCAAAACCTTTTTTTGCTTTTGACCGATTCTCAGTAGAAAACAGGATATCTGAGAACGTGTAGACCTTTTTTTTTGGCTCGTCCAATTAGTGCGGCCATCGGCTTCAAATTTTTTTCGAATGTGGCCCTTCGTGTGAAAAGTTTTTTTTTTTTATTTCAAGCCACTTAACTGCAGCTTAGGACTTTTGTGGTAGTGAAGTACATGCATCATGGAGATAACCTAGTTGAGCATCGAACCCGCGAAGCCAGCTTCGGAGCCCAATGCACCAACCACTCGGCCAACTCCATGTGCTGTCTACCCCTGGCCTACACAGTCAAACTGTTAACAAAAACTGCTTGACAGGTGAATTAACAAATTTGATAATAAACACAAAAACTTGAATTGATATTAAATCGCAAATACAAGTCAATTATGTCAGAATAATTAAAATGACATAATCAGTACTTTATAGATTGAAGTGGTCAAGGAAAAAAACGGCTGCGAAACTTAGGTGATTTCGCCCGATATTTAAACTCGAACAAGTGACCATAACAAAATCAATAGTAGTACTATACCAATCCTTGAAAAAAATTGATCTACTTGGTAACTGTAACGAGCTCGCTCGCAATGGCATCTAGCCCGTTCAAGAAGAGGAAGTTGGCAAGAAAAACCGCAATTAAATTTCATGAAATTAACAGCGCTTTGAAACCACCGCTCCAAACACCCGATGTTTTTAACGTCATTGATGTAAGTTTGAGCGAGAAAGTTCAATACATTCACATCGTCCTCTGTTAGCGTAACGCAATTTTTTGCATCATTTACTTCACCAACTCCAAAAACTTTTTTTTCTAATCCCCAAAAAATTAAAGTCAATAATTCTGACCACTTCTCACCTTCTCTCAGGGGTCTTTTAAATGCTCTGAAAGATTTTTCGTCTTCAGGAAAGATTCCAATTTTGAAATTCTCCAGTATGAGTAATTGCAAATAAAACGCAGCTAACAAGCTCTTGATCAAATTATCTTTGCTGACGGCATGTATCAAAAAACCAAGCTCATCATCGTCCCATAGTCGATCTTTTTCGTAAATAGCAACATCATGTTTCTCCTCTAAAATGCTATGGAAAAGCCTAACATGGTAAGAAACCGCTACAGCATGACACAGTCTGTGAGCTGTATAATCATTAAGTATGCACTTGCGTTTCAAATCTTGAATGATTTCAAAAGTTGACTCCGCTTTATCGCAGCCGTAAATAAAGCCAAGGGCTGAAATTACAGCGATTAATTGCTGAGTTATTTGTTGCACGCATATGCCTTCGTGGATTAACTTCCCCAAGCTGGATTCCAAATCAAAATCATTTAAGTAGTTTTCTCTCAGTCTCTCAGCAACTTGGTGTTTGTTTTGTTTCTGCCACTTATTGAATTTTGCACAAAATTCACAGTAAACAGCTTCATCTCCATTGACAAAACAAATTCTGGTTAAAGTGTCCCCAAGTTTGTATTCATTTGGAAGATCTTCAACTTCAAGATATTTTACCATCTCATCCACAGGTTTAACAAGTTCTGTTGACCACGGATTTTTTTTATTTTTTTGAACTCGTCCTAAATGGAGTTGGCAATCGTGGATCATCATATTATCCAAAGAAATGCCTCCGGAAGTAAAGTTGTCATTAAACCAGCGGCCACGAGAAGTTGCGCGGTTGTTCAAACAAGCCAAGCACACATTTGGAATGGTCGTTTCCCGCAAATTTAACACAACCAAATGGAAAAGTACTGAATACCAGCGAAAATACTCCCTAATGCCGGTACTTGCATTTAGGCCTATTCTTTTTAAATTAGTTGAGTGATAGTTTTGTAAAACGATGAGAAATTTGAAAGCGGAATAAACAGTAACTTCTTTTTGAGCCAGAGGGCCTAATCCCACCAAAGTGTACTTACATGGAGGTGGTCCCATTATTTCAATGCATTTAGCAGAAATTCCAGCAATGATACGCTGATAAATTTCCGACACCTCGCGTTGCAGGCAGTTGATACCTTCAGCGTACTCTTGTTCCATAGACAATTGCTTCGTATTCTCCAAAGAACGATTTGGAGTTTGTGTCATTTTTTTGACAGCTTCGCCGGCAACTTTTCGCATATGTTTCAATCGAGAAGCAAAGAATTCAGAAATTTCAACCAAGTTGGCGTGTTTCTCTTTCGCCTTAGCGCATCTAAGTGCTTTTTTGCACAAGCCATCGAGATCGTCTAGATACTTTTGGTGAAGAGGTTGTCTTGTAATAGCAGCGTTCAGTAGAGCAGCGCTCTGAATGAGACTGATCTTGTCAGGGCTTTTGCTGGCATAAAGTAATCCTAACTCGTTATACACAGAAGCTGACTCCCAATGTTTAGCTTCTTCGCCGTTTTCGGTAAAGCAATTGCGAAGTCTGTTTAGAAGTTTTTGTTTTTCTTTTTTTATCGATTTCTGTCGTTTTGAGGAACCTGAAGCTGACATATTGCACAGTTACGCCCAAAATTTTACACAAATTGGCATATATGCCATTTAAACTCACCTGAACATCACAATAGTTACAAAAATACAACACAAACTTATAATAATGGAATTCACCCAATTTAGACATGTAAACAAATGGCCGGCAACTAGCAGAGGATATAGTACAAGCAAGCACATTGCTTCCAACGACTGCAGCGTTTTACGTTTGCGGCTGAGCACCGCCAACTAGTAGACACGCTTCAGCGTAACGCACTAGCATGACCAAAACAAATGAATGAGCTTAAGATAATAACTTGATTAGTTTTTTGAAATTTTTTTCGCTTTTTTTCTTTTATCAAAAATGCACAACATTGCATAGATGGTAAAAGTCTTTCACGTCACATACACAAAAAGCATAGGTAAAAGATAATTATTAGCAGCTAAGCAAGGATTACTGACCGGTTAGCGAAGTGGTTCAAGAGGGATGTCTGGGGTTCAATTCTTAAGCCGGTCAAATCAGCCACATTCATCAACGGCTCGCCATCGCTGCGATATTTCTTCAGAGCAGTGTTGTCCAGTCGCTAAGCCGCGGAGATGTTGGGCGTATTACTGCGAGATAAAGATTTGATGGTTTTTTGAACACAGATTAATTTGCTACTTTTTTTTAAACCACAGCGAAGGCACGAAACGTTTTCTTTTCCAAGCGTCTAAATCTCATAAAAGTTTTGCCTTGGTAAAGTGGCGCTAAGGAACAAAAAATTATTGCCGATAATGTCCAAACGTATACTGTAGCCGGCACACGATAAAATTATTACACAAACTTGATGTAAAAATAATAAAAAACAACTCCAACCATCAAAATGAAAATCAATACAGGCATTAGGGGACAAGTGAGTGAATTTAAGGTTTTAACAAGTCGGTAATGAGGGTTAAGATAAGACAGTCTTTCTAATGAAGCCATCTCCCTGATGTAGAGCAAAAATTCTAATGATTTGTCGCTTTTTCCTGCATCACAATAAGCTTTGACCAGGTAAAAGAGAATATCTCTGTCTTTTTGATTGAATGTTTTACAGTTCTTCAGTTGCAGTTCACCTAATTCAATGGCTTCGTCGTGCAATCCTAACAAGTTCAAAAAACGAATAGGACACCACACTTCGATTTCTTGGAGTACTTTTTGGTATTTTGCAAAGCGAATGTTTTTTTTCAACATGAGTTGCAAGAAAAAAGCTGAAACCAAGCATCTCGTCAAGCATCTGCTACTCACAATCCTGGTCAACGGTTTAAGTTTTTCTTCACTTGAAGCGGCGTCTTCGTTGTAGATCTCGTCATCTTGTCTTTTCTTAGTCATGTAGTGTGCCAGCCTTACATGACAAGCAACAGCAACAGCATAGGAAAGTCTATGAGCTGTGTAATCAGACAGTGAACCCATTCTCTTCAGTTCTTCTACAATGTTCAAGCAAGAGTTTTCATCAATATTATGTGATCGTCCTAATGCTGATACAAACAAAGTAATACTTCTATAAATAATACGCTTGATGTTAATGCGGCCTTTGGTGTCGTTTGTCAATTTATTAATTATGTCGAAATTGGCCAAGTCCTCCTTGAGTTGTTGTTTAAAAGCACGAGATTTGGATGCATTTTGCGTCAAGACTGTCTTGACCTTTCCTGAAAATTGCTCGTACAGTTCTTGATCTCCTTCCACAAAACATGTTTTTGTCAAGATGTCGGCGAGCTTGTATCCATTTTTAAGATCTTGTTCAGTTTCAAGGTAACGCACCATTTCATTAACTGGTTTGATTAACTCTGTGGTCCAGGGCTTGTTCTCGGTCTTTTGAGTTCTTCCCAGAGGAAACTTGCAGGCATGAGGCATCATTCCATCGAATGAAATGCCCCTAGTAGTGATGTAATCCTTGAACCAACTCTCACCAGAAGTATGCTCTTTCATCAAACATGGAATGCAAACGCTTGGAATGATCGACTCCTGCAAGTTCAGTATAATAAAATGGAAAATCACCGAATACCAACGAAAGTATTCCAACGTCGTGAAGTAGGCGCCAGATCTGAGTGTTGCCGAATTATTTTCCAAAATGATGATATGCTCAAAATCAGAATAGGGAGTAATCTCGTCTCGTGCTAAAGAGCCCATTCCAACCAATGTGTAGCGACAAGGACTTGGACCCATAATCTTAAAGCATTGTTGGGAGACAAAAGCCATGATAGTCTTGTACTGAAATGACAAGCTGAGTTGCAGCGATTGAATTTGATTAATGTAAACCTTTTCAATTAATTTCAAAGCATCTTCACTAACATTTTTAGAAACTTGGACAACTGGTTTTAACTGATAGCTCACATTTTTTCGCATATCTGCCACTTTTTTCTCTACAATTTTTGCGATCCCTACCAGGTCTGCATGGTTGAGTTTCGCATCAGCACATTCCAGAACATGCTTGCACAAATCATTGAGATCTTCTACATACTTCTCTTCATCAGGTTGTCTTGTAATAGCTGCGTTCAATAAAGCAGCGCTCTGAATGAGACTGATCTTGTCTGGACTTCTGCTTTCGTAAAGTAATCCCAGATTATTTAGTATCGAAGCGGATTTTTCTGGATCAAGTTCACGTCCGCTATCGTCGCAAACCTCTCGAAGTTGCTTGCACAATTTCTCTTCTTGTTGAAATAATTCCATAATTATTTTATTCTACTTCTTTCAATTTAGGCTTCACGTAAAAAAACTATAAGCATGATCATGAAGAAAAGAAACAACCTAAAATTACAATATTAGAATTTGTTGAGTGTAACAACAGATACCGTTAAACTTTGAATGTTTACGATTTCAAAAAAAGAAAAAAATAACAATACAGTTCAGAAAAATCAAACAAAAAATGTCCCTTATCGTAGGAGATGCGAAAGACAATAACAGCGAGAAACACTGAGGGTCGTCGAGTCAACATCTTCTCATAAGCTACTCAACAAAACTACGGTAGGCTAAAGAACAATAGAAAAACAGCAAAAAAACCGAAAACAGAAGAATCCTTCTGTAAAACAAATTCTTTGAACATGTTAACACAACAGATAGTTAATTCAAACGAGCCATTAGAAACTATGAGCGAAACTAGCAATATTGAGAATGCAAAAATTTCAATAAGTTGCAAAATACAGTAAGTTACAATAATAACACTGCAAAACCCACTCCAATAACTTAAAAACACTTGGCAAACAATTAACCAAAATATATCACACAAATAGGTCTGGCTTTTCTTATTTAGCAAACAAAGATCAAAAGGTTTGCTCCAATAGAATTTGCTTTTTTAACTCATTTTTTAAAAATGAATTTTTCATAATTTTGTCCGTGAAACGTGTCGGTAGGCTAAGTTATTCCAAATTTTGGGACCGATTATTTTAATAGATTGTAAGTTTATGCAAGATCGGTTCTATCAGGGATTTATAGTCATCCCTGGGTTCCATGAATGTAATAATTATGCTTATGTAGACTGCGAGTAGAACAAGAATGAAGAGAAGATGACTGATGGCATAATTTAGAAAAATACTCAGGTAACAAGTAATTACTTAATTTATCCATAAATTTGCCAATTTCTAGTTTATCTACATATGCCATTTGCGTTAAGAAGATTCATTTTTTCATACAGAAGTTTCAATTTAGTTTTGCAAATCCGACATTTATTGATAACACGAATGATAACACTTTGTTTCACTTGAATTCGTTTCTTCAGAGATTCTGAACAACTTCCCCGGCTTTATGATGGCATATTGCAAATGCGTATAAACGATGCTAGTGTAGGGTTGTTGTCCAATGAAGGTTGTAGTCATTATATGTAACCACGTTGGTCCAGTAGGTCAAGAAGTAAAATAATTAAATCTTTACCAAGCTTAGCTGTTGCGGTTTTTTCTGCCTCTTCTCTCATCGGTCGGAGTTCTTGTTTTCCTTCGAGTTATTTTCCTCGAACAACAGCCTCAAAAACTGATTAATTCAGATAATTAAATTAGCCATTACTCACATCCTACATCCTGCAAAAGCAAAACCAGAAGAAGCACATTGGTCTCTGTGGCGACATCAATGGTATAGTTAGTGTCCACATAAATTAATTAACAAAACAAAAAGAGCTTCTACGCTAGTAATTGAGAGTTTCAAGGGAAGGAGGTTCCTTCATTTAAAAACTATACCAGTAGCAGAAGATAATTTGCAAATCAAGTAGTAAATGTGCTTATTCCAACTAGCCTGTTATCCAGATACACGCCTGTATACTTTGTATTTTCACAATACGTGATGTTGGATCCAGCGAATAATATTTTAAAATTGTTAGGAACTGTTCGGTTGGCACTGAACAGCAAAAAATGGTTTTATTCAGATTTAAAGTCCAACAGTTTACGCTGAGCCATTCATGAATTTTTGCTAGTTCGTGGTTGACACTGTTTTGCAGAGTCAATGGATTTTCATGAGCCACAGTAAGAACATTATCATCCGCGTACTACTGTATGTAACATCAAATTTAGAACAAAGTGTTAAATTGTTTATGTAGACTAGGAAAAGCAAGGGACCGAGAACACTCCCTTGTGGAACACCAATGTCAATAATTTTTTTCTTCGAATAACCCAGTCATTAACCTTATAAAGTAGCTTTCCATCAGTAAGATAAGATTTGATCATATTATTGGCCACACCTCTTATTGCTCAAGTTCGTATAGCAAAATATCGTGGTTCATAATGTCAAGAGCTTTTGCAAGATCCATAAAAATTCAGCAAACTAATTGACCTTTATCCAATTTTCTTAAAATATAATCATGAAGTTGAGGGATAGCTTGGGCGGTCAAATAGTTTTGGCGAAAACCAAATTGAGTAGGAGGAAATAATACGTTGTACTCATTCCAAAATTTGGCAAAGCGAACTTAACAGTGTCAAATATTTTATCAAATGGCTATAACAAGAAATCGGTCTATAATCAGTGAGATCACAACGCGCCTCCTTTGTGCAAAGGAATAACTTTTGCGACTTTCAACATCTAAGAACAAACCAAATGCAAAACATTTTATAACTTTAATCATTTTATCAAGTTCATCATTGTTTTGCATTTCGTTTGTTCTGCAGTGACCACGATTATAGTTACATGTTCAACAGTTATTAAGTGGAAACACTGAGTATCTTTATAACCATAATAATGCAATCGTTGTTTGTATATATTCACACTGTACGAGCTGACAAACGGATGTGCTAGACAATACTGATTCTGATGCAACTGTAAACCATAACTTCCACTCGACATAGATATGCGAAACTTTTAGTATGTTTAATATGAATCATGATTTGGTGGTAATGGTTTTGAATTTCACATTCCCACCACGTACTGAAATTGTAAGCTGTTTATGAACCCTTCATTCATTTCAACTGGTCAGTCTTAAACTGAACAGTTGTTGGTAACAGCTGCTATGCAATAGAGTAATGATCTCGAAGCTAGTCAGTAATATTGAGCCGACGTTTTAATGTTATATGTTTAAGTTATTCGTTATTTTTGTGCTTAACTTGATTCTATTTGAATAAGGTGATTCTATTCGTATAAGATTTTATTTTGATTAAAGTAAACGTAACGTTGGAGTCAGATGAACCGTTGCACTGTACGTTGCATTGGTGACCCCGACTTGATATACTGTTGCACTGTTCGTTACATTGGTGACCCCGACGTGATGGAGTCAGATATATTGTTGCACTGTTCGTTACACTGGTGAACCCTAAGTACGTCCTACCAGCAGAAGATGGAAACGGACGTTCGGATTTTCGCAACTTCGGAAATAAAAGAAACAAAAAATAAATATAACCTTCCATTGATGAAGATTTGTCCTGTTTTGCTGCTGTTTCTTAAATCTAAAATTTGACCAACTTAAAACGCTATACTCAAGATAATCTTAAATTAAAGAAAATTGATGTGTGCAGTAACTCGAAGTCTCGTAACACCTGACTTTTGTATGGATTTTGTTGACATCGTTTTGTAATAGCCAATGATTGAAATTATATCATCGACTATAGTCTAAATCAAAGTTTTTGCGAAGCATCATGATTAAAATATGGAATGTTTAAACTTGTGTGACGAGGTTTCAATTTTGCATTTGTTTTCAGAAATTCTGTTCATCGTAAATCCAACTTTACTTTCCTCTTCCAGCCCTCCGTAACTTCCCAAGCTGTAATAACGGATTTATTTTTTGCAACTTTGGTCATCGTCAAAGTTTTTTTTTTCAACGTCATTTTGGATTATCAAGAATTTTTTTAACAAGAAATAACAGGTCACGCACATTTTAATTTTGTAGAACATGAATTGTAAACAGTTGGTTGGTGGTACAGAACTTGAAGATAGCCAGAAGCAGAGGTTTCATATTTCCCGAAGCTTTTCGTCTGACACTTGTCAAGGGAATCGTCAGAATAAAGAATGTAGAGCTGAGACCGCTTATAAAAGCGCGAGAGAGAAAAGAGAAGTCGTTTCTGATTGGACGAAAAGTGTCGACCAATCAAAAACAGAAGCGCTAGTGAGAGATTTTCAGCGTGTAGACAAACTCCTTTTGCCGGCACAGGATTGGTCGAGAAACTTTGATGTAAGTGGCTTCTAAGGCAGATAGATGGAAAGCCGAGCGACCTTTTGAAAGGATCGAGAATCTGTCATCACTGTAGTGTAAGGCACAAGATTGATTGGTCAGCAGATGTTGTCCAATTGCCGAGTCGCAAATAGGTTCGTGATTGGTCAATTTGCACGAGCGATTGAAGGCCTTGCGATCTTGAGAAACTTGACCAGTTCTCACAGATTTGGGAACGTGTTGCTTAATTCTGTCCTGCAGCCGTTGAGATGTGCGACCCACGTACCGACTGTCGCAGTGGCACGAAAATTCATAGACGATATTGCTCTGTTGAGAAGCAGGAAGCACATCTTTTTTGCTTGTGGGCAGAAGTTTTCTAGTCGTAAAAACGACGCGAGGCTCCACAGAGAAGTAACAGCGTTGAACTGCTGAAGCGACTTGCTTTTCGAACCTCGTCGAAATAGCACCCAACCATGGAAGATGTAGATAAACAGGACATTTCTTCGGTCCGTATGACGGTGGTCTGCGGAAGTTTCGTATCTTCTTGGTAATGGAAGAGTTGACCACGTGGTCGGGATAGCCATTTTCAGCCATGATGGAACGGATGTTGTCTAATTCGCTCGAGAGTTTACCTTTGGAGCAGATCATCAGAGCACGATGGACTAGAGTGTTAATGAGGCTGATTTTCTGCTTCCTCGGGTTAAAAGAATTCCAACGTAGGTATTGTCTGATGATCTGCTCCAAAGGTAAACTCTCGAGCGAATTAGACAACATCCGTTCCATCATGGCTGAAAATGGCTATCCCGACCACGTGGTCAACTCTTCCATTACCAAGAAGATACGAAACTTCCGCAGACCACCGTCATACGGACCGAAGAAATGTCCTGTTTATCTACATCTTCCATGGTTGGGTGCTATTTCGACGAGGTTCGAAAAGCAAGTCGCTTCAGCAGTTCAACGCTGTTACTTCTCTGTGGAGTCTCGCGTCGTTTTTACGACTAGAAAACTTCTGCCCACAAGCAAAAAAGATGTGCTTCCTGCTTCTCAACAGAGCAATATCGTCTATGAATTTTCGTGCCACTGCGACAGTCGGTACGTGGGTCGCACATCTCAACGGCTGCAGGACAGAATTAAGCAACACGTTCCCAAATCTGT